>CP059638.1:1257324-2514649 GCA_016906575.1 Ceratobasidium sp. AG-Ba
CTTGGGCAGCGAGGAAAGCAGCTTGTGCCCGTTCGCGTCGCGCAAGGTTGGCAGCCTCGGCTGCAGCATGTGCTGCAGCAAAGTCTGGCATAGGTAATGCGACCGGAATAGCGTTTGGGAGTGGTGCTTCGACAGGGGGTTTCATTCGCAGATCAGAACGGAACGTAAACTCGACTGGCACTGTAGGTTTCAACTTGTTTGTAGCCGAACGTGTATTAGCCTGGTCAATATACTCTAGTTAGTCTATATAGTTTGAATGTATGAGAAACGTACTCGAGACTCAGAGAGCGGTGGACGTTCCGATCCGGTAGCCTCAGCTTCAGCTTCAGCTGTCTCTGATACATTTCGCTTTAGAGGTGCCGCATAGGATGGTGTAGCACCGCTCCGGGTTAGTGTACGCTTCGGTTTTGCCTTGGGTTTGGGGCGGCTAGCTTTGAGCTGGAAGCTAGGTTTTGCAAACGGCTTGATGCTTGGTTTCGGCATGATTTGGCTCGGACCGGCTCGGGGTGTTGGGCCAGCTTCAAGATCGGCACTGAATCGTACACGTTTGCTTGGCGAATCCAGCACAGACTGTTCGACCTCGGCTTCAGGAGACGCACGCCGTTTGTTTGGTCGAGGAGGGGAGGTATCCGAAATTGACGATAGCTCGCTTGAAGAGTCCGCGCGAGTGAGGATCGGTTGGAAAGCGGGTCGCTTGTGTTCGAAAGGGCCTGCCCTAATAGGCTCTGGGGCTGGTTCTTTGGCTGGTTCGTCCCTGACATAGGAATATCAGTCGGTGAAATGTCACGCATACCTTGCAGGTTAAACTCACATAACGTGGTCTTCAGCTTCTACAACGTCACCAATTGGAGTAGCCACCTCCTCTTGGAGTGTCTCCATTGACTCTTGTTCTCTTGGAGCAGCCGAGGCGCGCTTTGGAAGAGTCCTAGTTGGACGAGCACCAGCATCGGCCTTGCTCTTTGGCAGGCTTTGGGAAACGCCAACCCGGGTCGGCCCGGACGTCGATGGTGGTTTCTGAGTTGCGGGGCTAGCCTTACGGGTGGTTGTAACAGCTTTTGACACGGCTCCAGTTGTTGTGGTCGTTTTGGAAGGTGGCTTCTGTGTTCCCGAAGCAGTCCTTTGGCCAGAGGCAGTACGTGCACCAGTTTTCGATGGTGGTTTTTGCGAATTTGTAGGAACTCGCTGCGGACCGCTTTTATCACTCGCACCTAGGGCTTTCCTCTGCGTAGCTGGCTTGGCCGGAACCGGGGCCGGGGTAGGAGAGGGTTCTGTTGGCTCTCGTGCCTGCTCGAGCTCGGGTTCAAGTTCGGCCTCGATAACATTCTGTGAAATCATATCGGATTCTGCTGGAGTAGCAGGGGATGGAACAACGGCAGATTGAGCAATTTCCTCCACTGGGGGTTCAGGGGGCGGAGCTGAAACGTCCACATTTGGAACTATTACAGGTTCTTCCTCCATCTTTTGCTCCTGCTCTTCATTCTCTTCGACCAGCTCGGGCTCTTTGGATTTAGTACTTCGGGTGTTGGCAACCGAGGGGAGACGTCCTTCTGACATCCGGGTTGTGCGTATAACACGAGCTGTCTGTGCAGGCAGCGAAGCTCGAGTGACTCGGGACTTTGTTCCGGTTGGCGGCATTGAAGTATTTGGTGCAGTCGAAGATCGGGTCCTAGGGGCGCGGGCGGGCTTGGAGTCTATAACCGCATTTACAACCTCAGGCCCAGGCTCTGGTTGAGGAGGTGCTTCGACCACAACGGGGGCAGGGACTGGGGATGGTGTCCGGGAGCCAAAGTTTACAGGAACCGCAATATCGTCGGTTGCTGCAGGCTCAATTTCGCCGGCTTGTCCCTCAGGCGCAACCACTGCAGGGGCCTCCTCTTGAACAGCAGCTACTTCCGACTTGAAAGCTTCCTCCTCTGCGACTTGGTCCATCCTACTTCGACCAGGAGCGCTAGATCCACCACGCGCACGAGTTGATGCCCGACCGACCCGTGTGCGTTTGTGAATAGGCTCTGCCTGTACTTCTGTGGCTGCACCCTCTTCTACAGGAGCAGGCACTTCATCTTGAGTGGGTGCCGCCTCTGATTCGACGATAGGTGCGGGGGTAGGAGCGATCGAGTGGCGGAGGCGAGGAAAGATGGAAGAGTCTCGTCTAAGGATGCGGAGCGCACTAGCAACAGCTTCAGCTTCTTCCTCTTCAGTCGGCTCTCTTTCTGCAGGAGGATCCGGACTAGATGTTTCGGCCACAGGAGCATCAGAAGAAACAGGAGGCGTTAGGCTCTTGCTTCGACTTTTCCCAGCCAAACTTCCTGTCTGAAATTTGAACGGGGCAGAAGTAGGAGCAGACTCGATTAGAATGTGCTCTGGTTCATGTTCGTTCGCAATATCCAGATATTTGTTGCTGAATGCGGGGGGTCGGGCCACTTCTGCAGGAGGCGAGATGCGTTGATGGACAGGCGGGGAAGAGCTTGTAGTCTCTAGAGCCGCTGGAGCCTCAGCGCTAGGCTCTTCCTCGACCTCGGCTGGCATGTTCTTCGACCGTGTCTTGGATTTGGATCGACCTGCCGTCCGTGATGTGCGTTTAGGTTTGGTGGTTTGGGGCGCTTGTACATCAGCCCCCGCATGCTCAGAGGGGGCAGCGGGCGTAGAATCCGCAACTGGCGGACTGGAAAATGGATTCGAGGTTGAGCTGGATGGGGTAATCGAGAATGCTGGGGGAGGTTCGGTCGAGGATGTAGTGCGTGTGGTGCGAGCCTTGCGAGGGCTCGTGCGTCGAGGTTTAGTTTCGGGCTCGGGCTCAGCTTCTAATCATGCGGTATCTGTGAGCAATCAAGCATGGCACAAGACACAATATACACAGGCTTACCATGTTCTAGGTTCTGCGTAACATGATCTACATGTTCACCCGGAAATGAGGTGCTAGCACCTGCCACTGGATCAACAGAAACGCTCTTCTTCGAGGGCGATTTGGAGCGCGAACGAGCTATCATACTCTGTTAGCTCGAAAATACCCAAACAATAAACCCACTCACTGGACTTCTTGCGCTTGGGCTTCTCCTCCTCTGGTTCCTCAGATACAGCAGGAGGTATACTCGTCGAGTCCATAAGCTTTGGACGAGAATCGAATGGTTTGGCGACAAGCGAAGTGTCGAACCCCATGGCACTGTCATCTGCCAGGAACTCCCCGCCGTTGACACCCATAAGTAGCTCGTCTGATACACTCGCACGGAACCTCATAGGGCTCTCGTCCTCGGCCATATCAGCGCTAATATCATCCAGACCAGCCAGTGCACCTGACGAGTTGAGGTCCTCTGGGTTGGCGTTCGCGCGAAAGTAACGGGATGACATGTCAGGCAAGAATGTATCCGCGTCGTCGTTGCGTGTGTTGTTGTTCTGAACAAACGGCGAGCCGCCCGGTGCGAGAAACACTTCGCGCGGCATCTGGGCGTGAGTATGAGGTAAAGGTGAGGTTGTGTGCACGCGCCAGTCACCTGACCCGCGGCTCTCTTTGCACTAATTTATATTTGACGCTCGCGAGTTTATTGCACAGTATGCATGACAACGTATTCTATAATTCAGGATGTATGATACACAGGAGAACAGCAGCCCTATCGCCCCAACTGTTCGATGATATATTCAGCCATGGGTTTGAACAATCCCCAGGTTGGGGTCTGCTGATATCTTCTCAGAACCTCGAATGTTCGCTCGGGATTCACAGCGGCAGAAGTCCCGTTTTGCGCACCAGAAAGAGTGTTGAGCTGGGTTACGGGGGAAAGGTCTGTTGCTTCAGACGGTGGGGTAGGGGCCTCTGTGGGTTGGGGTTGAGACGAGGGCGTAGGTTGAGCGGAATCAAGCAGCTCGACCAGTTGGGTGTCAATAGGAAGACTGCCCAGGAAATGCACCTTTTCTCGCTCAGCCATCGACTTTCCGCCTCCTTTGGAGAATACGTTGGTGATCTAGCAAATAAAGTGCAGTTTAATGGAATGAGTCAAACAGAAATTGTAGTGTACTCACCTCTCCGCAACAAGGGCATGCATACCCACTCATATTCTCAATCACCCCCAATACCGGGAGGTTCACCGTTCGTGTAAATGAAACACCCTTGACGGCGTCTGCAAGAGCGACGGCCTGAGGTGTAGTCACCACAACAGTGGACAGACGATCATGAACAGGTGCAAGATGTTCCATCAACGACAGATGCTCGTCAGATGTGCCTTTAAATAGATCAGCCCAGCTAGAAACAAAAAGACAAGCCGATTACATACCAGGAGGCGTATCAACCACAAGATAATCCAACTCTCCCCACCTCACATCACTCAGAAACTGACGAATCATCGCATTCTTCTTTGGACCTCGCCAAACGACCGAATCACCTCTATTCTTGAGCAAGAACCCGACACTCATACAAAGCATCCTTGCCCCCTGTCCCTGATCTTGTCCCGTACCAAGAGCCCAGTCGGCATACACAGGCACCCATCCGTCCGTACTCTGGTGTACCGGTCGTCCATCTACACCAAGCATTCGAGGAATACTCGGCCCCGTCAAATCGACGTCAAGGATCCCAACTCGGGCGGTAGGCGCAGACGCATAGAGTGAAAGTGCGAGTTGGGTCGAGACTGAGGATTTGCCGACGCCACCTTTGCCCGATAGGACGAGGATGATCCGTTTGACGTTTTTCAGCCGACGGCCGATGGGTGTATCAGGGATAGGTGCAGCCCGAGATGTGCCTTCAGCGTTCGACTCGGGCGTAGACATGTCTTCTAAGCTTGGTCTGGAATCCTAGTATAGGGTGGAGGGAGTATACAGGTTATTCTTTTTCGGAAGAGCATATCGTCGTTCGCTTGTCATCGGACTTGGAACTTAGTCATTCAGAAAATAATTTGATTACACCCAATTTGGAAACATGTTTATGTAAAAATACAAGACTTACACAGGGTCGAAGCCAAATGATACATCTTCAAGGTAGGAAAACAGCGCATACAATAATCAGAAATCATACAGAAACTTCCCTAAAATTGGCTCCAGTCATCGGACAGACGGCACTCACTCCTTGGTCGTCCAAACCAAACATTCTTGAGCAAACGAATGCCTCCGCTCTGCTCTCCCTTGCTAATCCCAGAACCAAATACTCGATCTGGATCAAATCGATCAGCTCCAGCGCCCACTCTCGAATAACACCAGCTGATAGTATCAACGTGAACAAGCCGAGGCATCATCTTGAGCAATTCCACCGGAAGATCGAAATCTCTGTCGCCGCTCAATCCAAACGAGCCAACAGAATACGGAGGGCCAGTTCCAAAGTCCTCATGGGGCCATGTCCCAGGTAAGAGTAATGAAAACTCGCGGACAGATTGAAAGATTGGGCCCTCGCGTTCTGCATACTCGATTTGAGCTCGTACGTTAGTGATCAAGCTGTTGCCCAAATTGTCCTAATGATGATTGTTAGAATAATGAGTCCTCAAAAGAGCATAGACTAGACTCACATATTCCCTGGGTTCCAACGTGATACCAAGCTTTTCGACGTTTGGGAACCCATCCGAAACTGTCTTCAGTTCCATTAGCGTACCCGCAAAGTAAAAATCACGAGCCGGGAGGGCAAGGCATCTCACGGTCGGATGTCCGCCCATCTCGGCAAACGTTTCAGCCATTCGGTTGAACATAACCATATCACCGTTCCAGCCCCACCCAGACTGAAGTTTGCGAGAGTCGCGAATAAGGCCAAACGTTCGAACAGGCGAGCGAACGAGGAGCGTGCGCGCCCAACCCGGGGTGGCCCATAATGACCGAAGCCTGTTGGACGATGTGAAGCCTTGTGTCCAGTCTGGGAGTTCAACAGGATGATGTTCGCTACCTTCAGCCAAGACAAGGCGAGTGAGTCCTGCTTGTGAGTCGATAAACTTCAAGCTGTAAAGAGCTGGCCCAGCAAGCCTACAGGATTGGAGCGTGAATGGAAACTCAAGCCATCCAAGTGACAAACTATGAGCGAGTGGTTGTTCATCGTGTTCAAACTTGAAGTGTAGCCTTTTCAAGTTTGGAACTCGTTTGAGCAGAGTCCATACGCCACACACGAAGTCCTCTCGTTGGCGCCACAGTTTTGCAAGATCGTCCCGGCCTGGTACATAAAACGAACTCCTCAGCGAAAACCACACATCTAAAGAGACGATGGCTGCGCATCGAGAGGGCTCTCGAAGGAACATGTCAAGGAGGGCAAGTGTAGGGCCGTCTGGTCGTAGGACGGTATCCGTGTGGATCGCGTTCTTGAGCACGGAGCTACACCAGCGCGATGTGCCGTAGAAAGACAGACGGTCTAGTGTGGTGTCCAAGAGAGCGCATATGAGGATGATGACATCGGCGTTGAGAAACATCCGATGCATGGGTCGGCCCTTTGGGGAAGAACTCAGTCCACGCGAGTCAGCCACCTGTTCCAGTGCGGCCAGATCACCAGCAGTAGACTTTTTCTTGAACAGATTCGTCCTTGGCAGTTTGAGCTTCATCGTAAATTGGCCGACAAGGATGAATCACAGATTCGAACTTGAAGGTGTTGGTGTGCCGTCCTGGGACTGTGGAGCAGGACCGATATATGGTAGCGAGGGCGGGAGGAAGTCGACCGAGATCAAGAGAGTGGTTGAAGGTTTATGTAGTAGAATAGCATCCCGCCAGTGCAGCGCTCGTACAGCATTCGAGCGGTGCCGAATTGTGGGTGTATCAATGGAGCCGTGCTTCTAGACTGGCTGGATGTTTGCCAGGCACGTTGCTCGATGACTCGACGCGCGCGCCTCTGTCGGGCAGAGAAGCACAAAATAAGCGCCACAGGTCACGTAGATCGCGCTATAGCCGGTCCATTAGGCCAGACACCGGGACTTGGCGACCCACACTCTGACTGCCGACCTTATTCCGTCTGTAATTTCGTCTACAAATTGAAAATGCGTGTTGGATTCCAACTACTGTCTCGTGCTGTTTTATTTTGCCTGCCCAATGCACCTCTATTTACTCGTGGTTCTTTCGGCATCGCTCGCACTGGTGACGGCTAAACCCAGTCACCCGCGCCACTCGCCTGCTGTGGCCAACAAACGCAACATAACCGACACTTGCATGTATCCTGCTAGCCCACAGAGTATTGCAGACATATATAGCAATGCCGTCGGAGGTGGTCCCACCAATCCCTACCGCAGTACATTCTCTCAACCCCGATGTGTTTGCGAAAGCGATGCTTCGAGTAAAGTGTCTCATAATCTACGAATCAGACTACTGAATTAACAGGCATATCAAAGCCTTGCTCACATCGGTACAGAGATTTTCTTATAGGCCCGACAGCATAAGGTTTCTTACAGCGGTATGTTTATTCTGACAAAGACTGCTCAAGTTTTTGTCAACTCCGTCTTTCTAGCTTAGACAAACTCGAGGAATCCAGACTTGCACATATCCGGATGGTGCCGCACCCACTTGCAACTCGGTCAATCCTTGTAACTTTGATTGTTCAAACGGACTCGATAAAACGGGCAGCAGTTGTACATGTACTCCTCCTAAAACGATGTACAACGGCATTTATACCGCCGCAACTTGTCCATCGGGAGCTTGAGACAAAGGCGCGACACGCACCAGGATATGGATAACGGCACATGCCTATCCGGGACCGAAAAATGCAGGCTGTGGAGGCAGTGGTCAGAAGGCTCGCACCATGCTTACGAGTGCGTGAACACGCAGTTTGATCTTGAGAACTGTAAGCCCACCCTCAATTTTATGTCTCAAATCATTTCTCATTTTAGCCCACGTACTTCAGGTGGTGGATGCGTGGTTCCGCTCGTCGGTAGAAAGGCCAACGGTCGAGATTGCACCCGGATTCCGGGTGTATCGGTCGTTCAATGCTCGACTGGAAAATGCTTGATTGCGTCGTGCCGTGAAGCATGGGAAATTGCCAGTGACGACCTCTCTTGCAAGGAGCCTATTGATGCGTGGGTCACGGCAACCCAGACACCCAATGCTACGTGTTTTTAGGCGGGCTTTATAGAAACTCGACTATAGTAGATCCTCATGAGTACTAGGAGAGGTTTTACTATCGAACTCCCTTGTTTTCATTCTTATGATACTCTTCCCTAATGGAGCTACAACCACCACTGTTCGCTGAGCTTTAGAAGAATCGCCCTATCGATTTCATCAAAGACGTTGCTGAATGCTCAAAGAAAAGAATCATACTCTATCGAGTAATCAATGTAGATAAACGGGGCGAGTTCGGTTTGAGGCAACAAAAGAGCGATTTGAGGCATTAAAGTTTAATGAAGGATTTAGCTGGCCTGTATGCTATCTGAGAAACAAGATGCCCAGTCCCCTCCGCTGCGAGCAAACTTCTGACTATCCAAAAAACCGCTCAAGGAACACAGGCCGTGTTTCTTTCCCAAAGGTTCACAGTGCGAGGATTCTAGCTTAACCACGGCGTCGTTGACCAAGATGCGCACATAGTCCCTGCCTGGCCTAGCACTTGTCTCGGAACAGCTCAACTTTTCCACGACAGTTGACCCAGCAAATGGAACAAGCCTAGAGGCATAGAACTGGCGATCGGCCGGAACAGGAGACGTAACAGGCAGCGGTACTTCGTCACGAAGGATGCCCAAGGCCGAAAGAATCATTGCAATATTGTTGTCGGTAGAAAAATCAGCAAACTACTAGAGATAAGTCTTGCATTACAACAGACAAGCGAGTTTGGACCTACAATTTTAGGAGCCAATGGACCGAGGGGAAAAGTAGTCCGATTACCATCTAAAGTAGCGTTGGTTGTTGTATGGTCTTGCACTTCCGTACCCGTGAGGCGCGCTAGCAGTTCGTTCACCCAACCAACGCCATGGGAAGGCCCATATACAGAGCCATATGAGTCGGAGTAGTATTTCTAAGGGGTAATAAGAATCTAGAGGTGTACTAAAGTATACTACACTCACACTCAGATCCACCGAATATTCGTAGTTCTCAAAGTCGGTCTTGCTGAAAACGTTGCACCAAGGGCTAGCGGTTCCATTTTTGGCGGCCGTATCAAATCCACAGAGGCCCATGAGGTTTGCAGTATCATCTTCGGTCAGGTTCGCGCCTTGGAGGCCACTGTTGAGAGCTCGCGTTATGTTCGAGGCAAATTTGGATATCCACTCCTGGCTTTTCAAGTAGCCGGGCTTGGGACGAATAGCTTCAGCCGCTCGACAAGATCTAACATCCAAAGTGTTGTTGGTCCCCTCAAGCAAAATGTCAGCGCACCTACCCCTCAATATCGGTGAGACGCTTACCGAAATAACAAGGTCCGGTTCAGGAAGACTAGAAATCGAGATATCAAAGCGACCACCCTCGAAGCCCTGTCGCCACCACCGAGAAGATTCAACTATTCTGTCGAGACTTGCTGCGCGGACGAAATTTGAAGTTCCTAGCGCGGCATATTTCTTCGCAATAATCCGCCCGGAGACATACGACCTTGAATAAAGAGTAAATGTGAGATCAGTGCGTGTATAAAACGTTTTACTGACTGTTTGCGACCAAACCAAACAAGTTGTTCGGGGATATATGAATAGGTGAAATTATACACAAACTGAAGCGAGGGGTCTGTGATGTCATGAGCAGCCTTGGCTTTGGCGAGTGTTGCTTCGATATCAAGGCCAGCGTCTTCTGTTGGGTGTCTGGCACCGTGTCGTTGCAACTTTCGGTATATACAAGAGGTTTACCATAAGTTTCGTTTGCTAGAGTGAACGGACGATGTACTCACTATGCTAACCATACTGACATTACATCCCGCAGGAACTTCCGTAGATATCAGACTGGGCACCACGTAGCGAGCTGAATATACCCCTAGCTAAGCCGAGCTGGTTGGGTTGAAGGAGTTGGCATAATAGACCGAACATACATTGTGCGCAATATCCGGGTCAAGCTTGTAGCTAGGCAAACTTGGAACTGAAGTAATTTCAGTCCGGCTACAAGTTGTTTTCGATCTCGTGGGGTTGGAGAGTACGTATGTGACGATAGCCAAGAGGCCAGCCAAGGTCAATATGCTAACGAGTCTTGCTTCTCGTTCAACTGCGTAAGCCAAATACATATTCAATGAGGCCGAGAAACAAGTACGAGCCCAGTGTAATGGCTAATAAGATGGTGCAATGACGTACAATTCACAACTGTCAGGTTTCTATACTTTTGTTTGCATACCATTGACTCGGCCTTGGAGGAGCGCTCGGAATTGAGAGCGGACTTGAGATTCTCGGTGTTTTCACGCATTGCGCTGAAGTACTAAACGAGACTCGGTGAACTAAGGAGGGTGTAATTGGCAGGCCGGTTGTCGCGATACTTATTTAGGGGCGGAACCTGCTTCTGTCCCATCAAACGTGTAATTAGACGATTATTGCAGGTTAAGGGCTATACAGTAAAGTTATTGAATACACTAATCGCTTCCTCTTGGCACCTACGATCGACGGTAAAATAGTACAGGAAAGGGTATAGTTCGTATGAGAATCTGTTGGCCGAAAGCACAACTGGATCTTGCGCGCGTTGGCTGCTCAATGCTCGGTCAGCAAATGCATTATTGATTCACGCCGCAAAGGGTAAAAAGCTGCACGTGATGTCGATTCCTACGAAGAACTATGCTTCCAAACGTAAATCTCGGAGACTGTATGCGTGTGGATGAGCCTTTTTCATACAGCTCACACGTTTTTATGGGGTCAAAAAATGAAAAGGCTCAGAATGGCAGCGGATTACATGGTCTTTACATCGGCGAACCAGTATAGGAAGTAGATTTATATACTTCGACCTGTAATTCGCTGCTCGTTCCCAATGTGCCCATCAGAGCCGCAGAACTCTAACCGCCGTCATGCATCAACCACACGACGCACATGCTCAGTAGACTATGTCTAAACGATTTGTAGAAAAAATTATAACTTGTGAATGCCCTCAAACATGGTGAGTGGTATACATAAGTGAAGGCCGCGCGACTGAAGGGAACCGAGCCGTGAGGTAGAGTATTAAAGCCCACTACAGCGCTCCAGCATCCTGTGTATTATTCGAGAAACAAGATGTCCAGTTTCCTCCGCTAACAGCAAAGGCCTGGCTATTTAGGAACCCGCCGAGAGGACAGAGGCCTTCAGCTGTCCCCCAAGGATGGCAGTAAGACGAATTTTGTGTAACTACGGCATCGTTGACCAGAATGCGTACATAGTCCCCTGCTGGCCTAGAGCTGGTTTCAGAGCAGTTTAATTTCTCAACAACAGTTGATCCGGCAAATGGGACGATCCTGGATACATAGAATTGACGGTTGGTTGGGATAGGCCCGCTTGGAGGGAGTTCGGTATTGTCACGAAGAATGCCAAGGGCCGAGAGTATCTTGTCGATATTATTGTCACTGGAAAAATCAGCAAACTGTGGAGATGTAAAATTAGTGCGTGACCGGCCGGGTAAGGCTAGGCGTACGATTTTGGGAGCAGATGGGCCATATGGAAAAGTCGACTGACTGGAGTCCAAAGTAGAGTCGGTTGATGTATGATCATATACAGGCCAGCCTGTGAGGCGTGATATCAGTTCGTTTACCCAGCCTACACCTTCGGAAGGGGCGTATTGAGAGCCATAGGAGTTGGAATAATATTCCTAGCGAAAAATTGAAATCAATCGACAACCTTGAGCAATGACGCGTGCTATACTTACGCTCAGGTCTACGAAGTATTCATAATTCTCAAAGTCTGTAGCATTAAATACGCCACACCATGGGCTAGCACTGCCGTTTCTGAAGGCTGTATCAAATCCACACAGGCTCATGAGACTTAGCGTATCTTCGTTGTCTAGATTGGCGCCATGGAGATGATGATTAAGATGTTTCGTGATGTCTGGTACAAACTGGGCAATCCACTCTTGACTCTTGACATGGCCGGGCTTTGGAGAAAGCTTTTCGGCTGCCGTACATGTCGTCACATTCAGGGTGTTATTGGCGACCTCAAGCAAAAGGTCAGTATACCTACCACCCCTTGGTGTCCATAATGCACTTACTAAAATAACAAGATCTGGCTCAGGAAGACTAGGAATCGAGACATTGAAAGAGCCACCCTCGAAACCTTGTCGCCACCATCGAGAAGATTCAAAAACTCGGTGTAAAGGAGCTGAACGGACAAAAATAGAATTTTCCAGCGCTGCATATTTCGCGGCGATGATGCGGCCAGAAATATAAGATCTTCAATGGGGCATTCAGTCGAGCATAATTTACGTTGATGATTCATTTACTGACTGATTGCGGCCAAATGGAACAAGCTGCTCAGTCATATTTGGATAACTGAATCTAGGAACAAACTTGAGTGATTTGTCAGTGATGTTGTGTGCGGATCTGGCTTTGCTGAGGGCTGATTGGATGGCGCCCGCTGCGTCCTCTGTGGGATACCTAGCGCCATGACGTTGCAACTGTTGGATTTATTTTTATGAGCGAAATCCGCCAGGGCAACCGCTGTTCAGAACAGGAGAAACATATACTCACAATATTTATCATACTGACAGTACATCCTGAGGGAACTTCAGTAGAAATCGGACCCGGTACTACATAACGAGCGGCGTATGCACCCAGCTAAAAAGAAACAGCATGACAAAACGACCGAGAATGAAAATAACCTGAACATACATTGTAGGCAACCTGCGTGCTTAGGCTGTAGCTAGGCATAGTCGGCAACGCAGTGCCGCTCGGCCCATCCAAAGGTACACCCGACTTCGCGCGGTTAGACAGGGTGTATGCGACAAAGGCGGCGAGGGTTGTCATAGCTAACACAGCGACGAGCCTTGCTCTACGTCTGACTACATGATACAAACGATGTGTGAGCTCAAAAAAGTACGCAAGTGTTGTACGCGAAGCCTGGGGAAATGACAGTTTATGTGGAAAACTTGTAAGAGACACACATTTTGTGACCAGCAAGCTCCCGTACTCGTTTCTACGCACTCCTGGATCAGCCATTGAAACTAAACTTTGAGACTAGCTCGGTAGGAGATGGTTAGACCAGAATCACGCTGTAGAGGGAGCTATTTATTGGCCAGACATGGACCCATTACTTGAAATAATTCCAGGGACAAGGGCGAAGGTCATTGCCGGAGCGCAGCGTCCGACGCGGCATTGTGAAGAGGCGGATGTAAGACGTAAGATATGAAATGTCCCACACATGTAGTCTCTGCGAATAAGCCCTGGTACCTTTGAATCCGTCAAAACTATTGACATCGCAAGGACCTAAGCCCAGACCGAATTATGAAGGTACAGGCACTATCTCAAACGATCGACCGGGTTGTCGCTCTGCGTGGTATATTTTAGTTGTAGTCTGAAGTATTTCTGAGGTACTTCTGAGGTACTGTACATTTTTATTTGATAAAAATGCGATGAGGGAGAGTAGAGAGCCGAGCATCCAGACATCCTACATAGCCTTGGTTCCTGAAACACCCAGACTGTCCAAGAAACAGTGGAAGCACGCTGACAGTCCTCCAACTGACTACACAAGACGGACGGGTCTACGATATATTAGTAGCTCGCAATCTATGACCTGACCCTTTGAATTCACAAAGAACAGAAATCTATCTACATGCTCAGCATGACAAAAACTAGGTAGCAAAAGTTGAGTATGTCCAGGAAGGAAAGTTTACTATGCACTGGTTCTTATGTAAAGTGTAATATGATGACACGGAAAAAGTCTTAAACTAAACAATGAGGAGGAAGAGTTGACTTTGTACACTACATCAGCCTTCTACCATACCCCGATTCGCGCTCTTATGACTCTTGATCTTGCGCTGTCTCAGCCTATTTTGCTCCTCAGGCGGCGGAACGAATCCAAGTGCACCCGCTTTGGCCGGGGTCGCTGTAGGTTCTGCGGCTGTCTCGTCAGGGGCAGAGAGCAGATCACCATCGAGCGTCTGGTCCGAATGGAACCGCGGCTCAAGTTCCGGTCGGCTCTGTTGAATGAGTACAGGTTGGGGCGAGTTGCCGCATGTAATTCCAAGTTGACGGCAGTAGAACTGAGCGGCAGCATGGAAAGCGGTTTTCCGAGCGTTGCGTAAACCCCAGTCTTGCCAGGTTCTGTAGCGCAGACAGAAAATCAGTCAGTTGTGCTCTATTGTGACGGAAAAGAAAACCTACCCGTTATGCGGAATACCCATGGTCAGCTCCAAGCACCTCTGGAAATCGATATGTTGCAGCATAACACCAGTTGGAGGGTCATACCACCTGTTCTCGTCAGATTGGAGCCACTCGTTCATCTTTTGCTCAAGCTGATCAAGTTTGGACATGGGAGTACGCCAGTCGACTTGAAGTGTTAGACCTTCGAATTGTTTCTGAAGACAATAATTAGTTTAGCCAAATAAGACTGCGGTAAAGGGACGTACTCCGCTTCGTCGAACGTTCGTACTGGTCGGTTGCCAAGTCAGCACAATGCATACACACAGCACTACGCGATCGACTTACATAAACTTAGTAAACAAGTTGCTGTTGAAGTAATAAAGTGTCGTCCCGTCTGCACGTACAAATTCGGTTGCGAACAGACCCATGCGTTTGACAATGAGGTTTTCTTGCTCGATGAAACAGCGGTCGCCAGTGTCGAAGGGACTGGTAATAACAGTAAGTAATGCGCAAATTTCGAGCTGTGTGTGCTTACTGGGTAACAAAGATAAACATGATCGCATCAAAGGCAGAACTAGCAGCGTTCTTGAAGATGAAGCTCGCAGCAATACCAAGCGAGTAGACCGACGTAAGACTATTCCCGATAGCCACACCGAAAACGCTAAGAGAGACTGTGGATACCTATGAATATTTAGGCTCCTTTCGGAATTAGTAAACTCACTGAAGAATAAAACAACGGCCGCAAAAAACAACAGAATGCGATCGAGTGTCTGAATCGCTGCGCTGATATCACTATGGGCAAGTCATCAGTCCCAATTCCGCGAGGCCAGCCTAAGATAGACTCACCGCATACTACGACTCAAGAATCGTCGCTCGCGATAGACCTTGACGACTATTGTCTTGATCTCAGCCCGGGTAATGTCACCGTTCCCGTCAGTGTCAAACACCTTGAACGCCGCCCGAGCTTCGTCCGCCGTCGGATAAGCTGGGAAAAAATCGGCAGGAATGAGATACTGGCGTCGACGATCTTGTTTGAACGCAAAGTAAATGTCACGAGCAACTTTCTGTTCATGCTGTGAGTAACCTATCCCGTCCAACAAACCGTAGGCTTACCTTGGCCTCCTTGGTGCTACCCATCTTGAATTTCAACCCAGTCTCATCGTCATCTCCACCGGCACCGCCATAGCCACCATTTCCGTTCTGTCCTCGCATGTTACGGGCATCGTGCATCACAGCACGCTTTACTGTGCGCGCAGCCTGAGCCAAAAGCTCGTCCGCACCATCCCTGTCGGGCGTCGATCGCCTAGGTGGATACGAGTGCTTATTCGCACCACCCGGAGAGCTCGACCGGGAACGGGATCTGGAACGAGAGTTGGTGCGCTTCCTATCTCCAGACCTGAACCAACCCTTGCTCTTGGCCTTGCCTTTTCCTTTTCCAGAATCAGTGAGGCCTTCCTCGAGCTCCATTGGCTCAACACGACTGCCAAAATAGCCTGAAGACTGTTGAGGAGCATGGGTTTTCCGTTTAGGCTTGTAATCCCGGAGATGGTCGATGACTTTGATAGCAGTGCTGACTTCGTCAAGACGCTCCTTGTAAGCCGTACGATGGAACGAGATTGCGATGAACTGGGTGAACATCTTCTGAATGCAGTAGAGTAAAGTGAGGAAAAACAAGAAAATGATCACTTGGTAGACCTGCCAAATGGGGAAACGCAGATCAATTTCGAGCTCCGTCCAAATCGGGACGGGATGACTACTTACGATGGGCGTATACGAGGCGAGGCTAGCATGCTCGTCACTTGGGTTGTAAAGCTTGAAGATGTTGGCGAAGAGAATGTACCACGCGACCCAAGCCGTGGCGGCGTAAAACGGAGGTTTGATCCATCCCTTGGTCGCGTTGTAGACTTCAATCCGGCCTTTGAGTTGCTCAGAGACCGTACCCCAGACGGTGTCGACTGCGAATGCGATGATGTGTGGGATGAGATCGATGAGAACGGCAATGTACCAGGAAATCAGGACGTTGGCTGCTGCCCAAAAGAGCCAGGCCGAGACCGTATTAGTAACATAGGTCCGATGTCCCGTACGATGAGGCTTGAGATAGTAGATTCGAAGGAGAATTGGGGCAACGGCAAGAAGACCGGCAGTGATTGTGGAGCCAATGAGCGTGGAAAAGAAAAATACGATGATTCTGCAAAACTATTTAGCGGAAAAAAGGGAAAGTGCTAGAGATACTGACCTGCCTATTCCGCAACCGGTGCGAACCTTTTTACGTTGGCCAGTCTTTTGCTCAAACTTGGCCTCTTGGTCGAGCAAGTCTTCATCATCGCTCCAGTTATAGTCTTCTTCGAGGTCATCTTCAAGGTCGCTTCCCGCTGACGTAGCGCTGACGGCAGAAAACGTACGCGACGGGGTAGGTCGAACAGCTCGAGGGTGTTCTCCACTGTCGTCTTCTGTGTAGTGTACATGTGCCCCGCTAGGTTTGTGCTCGTGCTTGTGTTCACGATGCTCGCGCTCATAGTCAGGTGGGTGGGCTCGCTCGATCACTTCCTGAGACTTGGACGCGTCGAGACGATAAGGGGGAGTTGGAGGCGGGTCGTTGTCTGCTTCGAACAGGTCGTTCCGGGACTGAGAGAGGCCGAGTGAGGGTAGCCGGCGGCGTGCGGCATCTTGGGGACGTAGGTGCACGTCAGCGTTGGAGTTGGCGTTGGCGTCGTGAGAGTTGCGGCGGGAGCCGTGCTCGTCCCGCTGAGACATGGCGACGACGGTTGAAAAAACGAAAGGAAATGGGGTGGTAGAGATTTAAAAAGATCGTTAATGGAGGGAAGCTTGCCGACGCTGATTTGGGGTTCATGATGTCACATTACCCTTGATGGGACCCTAGAGCCCTGAGTGCACAGACCAGAGAAGCAGCGTGTTGCACTTGCAAGAGACGCCCGGCGCTTGTTAGTCGTGTCAGACTGTACCACGATGGAGCAAGTCGAGGCGCCTGCTCCGCGCCGCATGAGCAAGCGACCGATTGCTGTGATCACTCGCGACCTGCGATACCTGCGAGAGAACGGCCCGGGCTGCGTCCACTGTCGCGGTAAGCACTTGCAAGAAATTTGTTGTCGTGCTTCCTATTCATTCCGTACAGAACACGAACTCAAATGCACTGGCGAACGGCCCCAGTGTGCTGCCTGCGTGTCGATAGACAAGGCATGCAAGTATGAAGAACCAGCTCAGACAACACCGGTACGCGCTGCTGCTGCTGCTGCGGCCGCCAGTACGAGTCGGAAGCGGCCAGCACCCACTTCGACCTACGCACAAATAAAAGAATCTAGGCAACGAAAACGGGCTGCCGCGGCTCAGACATCTTGCGACTTTTGCAGGAGTTAGTTGCCACCCTTTAACTGCTCCTCTATGTTCATTGACACTCGTGCAGATGATCTTCGTCGCAAGTGTGACGGCCTCCGTCCCTCGTGTCAGAGCTGTATCAAGCGAGGAGAACCTTGTGTGTACTCGGGCCCCGCATCAATCCCGATGACTGCCTCGACGTCAACAGCCTCGTATCCTCATCTTCCCTCCGAAGGCGAAGAGTCCGATGTTGTCATGCCTTCTCGCCCACACACCCCAGACGTCCTGCCTACAGAGTCACCCACGACGCCACTCGACTCAAATCGGCCACGCTACCCGCAAGGAAACGGACTCGGACATGCAGGATCTACGCGCAACCCAGATGGGACAAACTGCACTCGCCCTGTCGCGTGTTTCTTCTGCATAAGTATGCTGTCCACGTTGCTTCGGTTTTTGTCCGTCTGACTCAGCTTTTGTGATTCCAGAGGTTGAACTTCCTTGCACAGGCGACTTCCCAACCTGTGTCAATTGCGTACGACGAAACTTGCAATGCGCGTATCCCGAGCCTGCGTCTTATGCGCACCAGTTCCCGCGACAGAGCGCAATGCACACTCGACAAAAAGATGCTACTCCACACCGAGGGGGCACAAGCAACACACACCCCTCTCCAACGCGTGGACAACCGACCATCCACCCGTCACGAAGTCATCCCGGCCCGCTCAACCAAACGGGGCTCACGCCTCCTCCAATCAACGCGAGCGCCAATGCCAGCCCAGACTCCCGTCACAACCGACAGCGATCCATGTCCGGGCCCAACGGGCTGCCTCCTGGGTTTGGTGTGGAGGCGATACGATCACCCATAGATAACGTTCCGAGATCTACATCTGGACCTAGATCGTCTATATCAGCAACGTCTCCTTCTCGACCACCCGCCCCTTCACATACTCATTCCCGTAATTCATCCACTTCAGGTCGCTCTCCCGGCCAATCAACCCTCACAAATCCCATCCCACTCCCGACACCCGTTCCGCGCTCGACCGCCCAGTCACCGCCAGGGCTTTCACCACCTCAACCTAAAACATGGACGCCATCCACACCCCAGGCTCAGCCTCTACAACAGCCCAGGAGGTGGAGTGGCCAAAACGAAGCACAGGGTGAATTCGACCGGGCCCCTGCGAAGCTGTTCAAGCCCCCTGAATCACGAGATCATCCCATGTCACGGCCTCCGTATCCGTCCTCAACGACGACCGAACGTGTGATTGGAGACGTACGGGCTCCACCAGGAGATGCTTCTTCGCCCGTGAATGGTGTGATTGTCTCTCCCTCTGGTCGAACACGAGATGCCAGCCTCATTCATGCAAAAGCCAATTCGGGATCGAATGGTCCGATAGACGGGTTCGTTCACGAAGGTCCTGCCTCCTACCGAGCTCGAATGAGCGAAGGCGAGGCGATGGGCTCTAGTGTGGGCAGCACGACAGGCCGCCCGATTACAGACGAACCTGGACAAATCACCGACGTTCCTTTGCAAAACGGTAACACCAGCCCGAATCGTTCGCGCCCCACATCAAGCCGTGATGACCAGGCACAGGGACCTGCCGATGTCGGCCCGAACTCCATGACTAATTCTGTGAACCGGCAAGAAGAAAAGGAAGTCAACGGAAGTCGCGGACCTGCCAAAAATGGGAACACGGAGCGTCCCGTCCTTGCTCCTAGCGATGGACGTCTCCCGCTGTTACCGGATAGTGTTCCTCGTCGACCGTCGGGTCCGAGTCCGGTAGCGCAGCATCCGGCTCGCGATTTGTCGATCATCGCTCCAATGGGTCGATCACAAGACACAAATCGACGAGATTCTGCAGCTGGGCGATATGACCCTAGACGGGATGTTGGAGTCCGAGAAGAAAGGCGAGATTCGGGGCCCAAAGAGGATAGACGGGACTCGGTCTCAACGGATAAGCGTGGTTCGACTGCTGTGAACAATTGGCAGCCCGCTCCTCGATCAAATACCCGACCGCGTCCGGTTCCGCTCAATAGCACCCGACGCGACCAGAGCCCGCACACACCTCGAAGCCAGAACCAGCCTCTTCCGCCCCCTGCCTCTACTGGACAGATACGCGAACGATCGCCCCCGCCTTCAAGGAAAAGCGGTAGTCCAAGCACGGCTGGGACCGGAGCTATTACCAGTGCAGGAGCGAAAAGCCCGCAAGACGTTCGATCACAAGTTGGAGCCAGGAGGCGGAGTCAGAGTCCCCGTGGCTTGTACCTGAGGGCCGAGTCTGGTTCTATACGGTCGTCCCCGATGGATATGGACAGCAGCTAGAGCTGAGTTTTCTTAGCCGTCTTTGTTCTACTTTTGACTATCCTTGTTTTACTTTTTACTTGGGGTTGTGGTTTCACATATGGTTAGTTTTGTATATGGTGTGGATGACATATGTTGATGTCCCAGCTCTTGGCGCATATACCTAGAATATGTAGAGCACGCGAATCGACGTAAAACGGCTGCATACATTTGACTATTTACTAGCTTCAAGTCAGAATGTATGCAGTAAATCAAGGCAACTACCAGATGTATGGGAAAACACGCCATGGAACCTGTTTCTTGTACGCTTTGTATGCATCACCCATCTCCTTGTTGTCCAACATTGCTTGTTCCTATACCCTTATGTCAATAGCTAGCAAAAGCGCGTGTCTTCCTCTCACCTCCATCGGCATCTTGATTGCGAACGCGGGAATCAGGACACCAGCCAGTGCAACAAGGGGCATCCAATTCCAGAACATCATCTATTTATAAGAAGTTGATTTAGTGTCCTAAAATAGCACAAGTGGGAAATCAAGACCGACGTACAGCCATGAACACCTCTTCTCCCATAGCAAGGCTGTTCAGACGAATCAGTTGATTTTGTATCTACATCGTTCTTGGTGATGGGAGCTCACCTGTACATCGGGTGTCGAACGAGGCTGTAAACACCAGAATTAACGAGCTTGGGTCGTTCGCGAACCTACGTAGTTCGTAAGTATCCGAACAATATATGCATTAATTCAACCAGCTTACTCCAAGAAAGTTCCACTGCGAACCCAATGTATTAAACACAGAAACCATGAGCGCACCGAGGCCGATGGCCCCAACGCAACCTGCGGCTCTAACCGCGTAGTAAACATTGGGCGAAGGGGTCCAAGGTAAGTCAGCTCGAGCAAGCCACTTCGGCATTACAAACTGATTGACTGGCAGGGCAACTAGGAATGTCAGAGCAGGAACGAAGAGTCCAAGGGCGTGGACTCCAGTAACCGCCAGGGCTCTCCTTGTGAGCCCCGGCTCCATCTTTACGGGTTTGCCAGCTTCACGCTCGACTTTGGCTTTGAACTCGGAACCCGGCCATGACAGGTAGAAAGAAAACCCAAGAGCTACAACTGCGATGCCGTTGATTGTTTGAACCTCTGTAAATGTAGGGATACCTAAGCCAGCTATGTACGAGCGGAATGACATGATAAAAGCAACTTGCGAAGTGTTGGGGTGTCTGAGGAGCTAAGCAGTTGCGAACTATTATGTAGAAGGATATACCGAGATCCCCGCTCGTTAGTTAGTAAGTTGCGATGCGTCTCACAAATCCTATGCCCCTATCGCGATATTTATTGGTTCAATACGGTGGATCATGTGAAACATACGTAATGGTATCTAAATACGGACAAAGTTTAGAGGCAAACGGACGTTGTATTATACAGGCTAGGGTCCTGGCGACATAAAATTGACCGCGCGGGTAATAGAAGACCAATAAAGCGCAGATGATGGAGCCACGAGTCTTCCAAGTATCTACCGCGAAGGGCCCATTCGGACCTCTGTACAAACAAACAACAAAGTGAAGCTCGTTGGATCCACGGTCAATAATTAACATAAGGTGCATCTAATAGCTCGGCAGCGAGCCTCGTTTTGTGACACTGTTTAACTACCATAAATAGGGGCAGAGGCGCCATCGGACTATCTTTTGATACTCCTTGTACTCCGCACCAATCTTGCTCTCCAGAATAGCCTTTTCCTAAAGGGAGTGAGTTTGGTTACAGAGTTCTGTAAGCATACACCCACTTCCATAGGTATTTTGATGACAAACGCCGGGATCAACACTGCTCCAAGTACAGCAAGCGGCATCCAGTTCCAAAACATTCCCTATAGAGAGAGGTATAGTTTGGTAAATCGATTTCGGGAGTTGCGGGTCAGAAACTCACCGCAAAACAAACTTCTAGAACTATACCACAGCTTTGCTTCTTGTTAGCAATTCGTGCTATCATAACACATATTACATACCTGTACATAGGATGACGCACAATACTATACGGCCCAGTCTTGACGACTTTGGGTCGCTCACGAAGCTAACATATAATAAAGACCTCTGCAACGCATATTGACAGCTGGACGACTTACCCCAAAATAATTCCATTGTGAACCTAAATGTTTAGTTGCACTGGCTGAGGTGAGAGAGATAGCGACCGAGCCTGCGGATGCAGCTATCCTCAAGACGGTACAAGCAAGAGGGGAATACAGAGGAGGTAACTTGTACTTCGCTAGCCACTCAGGCATAACAAAGTGATTCAGAGGAAGAGACAATAGAAAGGCTGCAGCAGATGCGAGGAATCCAAGACCATGCGCGCTAGTCAGGATTTGCGCCTTGGTCTTGAGTGCGGGAGATGGCTCAATTCTACGGCCCCCTTCTTTCTCGACTTTTTTGATATGATTAGAGCCTGGCCAAATGAGATAACACGCTGTACCACCCGCAACCCAACCTAGGCAATTGAGGGCTTGGCCATCAGTGATCCGAATGTTCAAACCGGCGACATATGAATGGAAGGACATTATGATGTATGATTCTATTTTCGATATAGAGGTATAGCTTCTTATATGGGTGAGGCGTGAGCAAATCGCAACTACCAGCAGCCGGGGGGGGGCACTTGCAAATACGTACAGCGCTTGTATTCTTGAGTGCCGCCCTACCCGATCAGCCAAGCAGTGCCATACAAGTACAACATTGTCCCGATATAATGGCGGCTTCCATATTGTTAATCTAACAGGCGGCGTAATATAAGTTTTTCAACCGATAAAAATGGACACGAACCCGATTGTATGTCAGCCAACTCAAGTTCAAAGATCCTGCCTAGTTAGATAAAAATATGAAATTTCATCAGCTTTGATACAATATCTAGTCTATTTATAAGATCTGGATGCGCATACAGCTGCCTCGATGTGAGAGCTTGAACTCAAAATCCATAATGTACGAATGGAACCCATCGAACCAATGGAGCACCATCCCTCCGCATCCCGTTTACTGCTAGCCTTAACAAAGCAGCTGGATCAGCTCTGCCTTCAGTGCGACTAGAAAACAATCCTTTATAAACCACCTCGGCCAACGCCGGCCCATCCTTGTCGTGCATCGCCCACACTGTTGCAATTACACTCTGAAACCCTTGCAAGTAGTTCAGAGCGGCGCCGATGTGAAGCGCTTCGTCAGGCCGAAATGTGTCCCCCATAGCAGTTTCGCACGCGCTCATGACGGCGAGAAACCCCATTTTATTACGTTGACCCAGGAGTTGAGAAAGCTTTACTTCTCCGTCATAAAGATATATTGAGCTAGAGAGTGGGTCAAGGAGATCTTGTCGGGCGTGGCATGCACAATGCAAGACCAGAGGTCGGTCTTGGGAATATATCCAAGATCCGCTAAGGATACTAGCTTTGTTGCCTTTTTCGTGCTGAGCGACTAGAAGTTGGTTTGAAGGCACATATTTCTGTATTATCTCTACTTCCGTTTTTGCTGCAGGAAGGGGATTCTGACCCGGGGTATTTGGCTGACTGATAGCTAGGACACGAAGCGGGATCGTATGGTTCAAAGACTCTGCCGAAAAGATAAGATTTTGAAAACTCGCGATGTAAGAGGGGGTAAAATAATCTAGGAGCGAATCTCTTCCAATGTGTATGTATTCTCCAGCAGCGTGTATAGGTATATGGGCTAGTAGACCAGTCGGGTACAAGTAAACCTTGGGTGCCGAGTCCGGTTTGCGCTACGTAAATTGATGAATGTTAGCCCTATTTTTGATCCCCGCTTTTATGCAGCTGACTTGCCTGCAAAGAAAGCAAGTCTTTCATAGCTATCCCAATGGTACTCCATAGCGTCGAGAGCAGATGGTTCAGCTCATCTTGTGTGGTTTCATCACTTCTCTTGAACGGCTTTGGCGCAAACTTTCGTTCCGTTGGCGCTACTGCAGGGATTTTAATCCTCTTAAATGAATAGATAGGTAGAATGATGCTCACCTTCCGATGATACATCATTGACATTGTTGTACAAGCCCCCAGCTTCCTCTGCATCAGGGCCCCGAGCTAATCTTCCGCTTGCGCTGATTGCATCTTTAATCTTCTTAACCATATCTTGTAGAACTTCTGTCCCTAGTCCCTCAACACACTTGTATTCAAAATCTACGTCGCCTTTACGCAACACTACAATATACGTAGACGCCGTATCTGGAACAAGCACGACAACGGGTGCCGCCTGGGCCAGAGTTCGCGCATGTTTAATAGGGTCCGAATTCATAAAATCTTCATACCCTGGGACCGAGTTGCGCACTTGCGCGATCAGGCTAGCCGCCTCTCGAGCTATCTCCAAATGCGCATCAATCTCCTGTTGAGTGATCTCCTGAGACCGGTTGGATTTAGCCCTGTTGGACATACTCCCAATGTGTAAAGCTCGGAGATAGCCCCGGAGAGGAACACCTAGTTCTGGGTAACTCTCTGCCAGGTGATCGATCTCATCAGTAGAGGGAAGCGTTCGTAGCATCTGTCGCCAACTCAGCCCTCGGCACTTATCCAGTAGAGACACAGCAAGCTCTAGACGGTTGTGTTGAATTGCACATCGTGCAGCTGAGATCGCTAGATCCGTGGGCAGACGATCTAAAATTCGCTGTCGAGCCCAGAGATCGAATCCTAGTAAGGCTAGTTGATCAAACGTACTAGCGATGTGCTGGTAGGCCAAGAGAAGGGTGGGGTCATTGTGTTCACGAGCGGTGAGAAGCCAGAGGAGAGATGCATTGAACTGGTGGTCCGGAGAGAGCGAGGGATCGGCTGCACATTGTTGGAAATGGGCGATATATGAACTCAGGGATTTGAGGTCTCCTGGTACTGTTCCAGACTGAATTAAAACGAGTGCGTGCTTTTCAGCAGCCTCGCTCATGTGTCTCAGAGGTAAGGTATTATGCGGTGGTGGTCTAGATCAGATTTGGGTGTCCTGCTTATTGTAAAATAGATCGGACAATGATCAACCTGAATTGTCAATCTAGCTCATCACTGGTGCGATAAAGTACCGAAAGAGCTGCAGTGTGATTACTTTTCTTTGTTGACTATATGCATATGCATATACTCTAAGTTCTCTGGACCTCGTGTCGCGGCACTAAATTGTGTGATAAGAAGCAAAACAGAGGAAGAGCGCCGCACGAGGGGAAAAGGAAATAAGCTTATTAGAGAACAGCTATGCACATAAGAACCGCTATCGAGCTACTACTGTCTGTCTATATGCCTAATTGTAGTAAAGTAAAGTAGTTATTTTTCATTATTTACGTTGATCTTTGGGATGTGAAACCTCAAGTATCAAGAGGCAAGTGGCTGCGGTAAGTACGGTTACTATGCTCCCGAGCTTCGCTTAAGATAAACCACGGAAGGGTTTGTAGCTCATCCAGCACACATATCTCCGTTCACCTTACCCCGTGAGGGATGCCGTAGCGGGTTGGACTTTCAACCTCAGGATATAGTCTGCTCCAATACACTTAGTTACCAAGCGATGTTATGCGGTATATAGGTCCCAGATACACTTCGTAAGGCCCGGTCCCCGCGGGGTCTGAATTAAAGACTTATTCCCGGGTTATATGAAAAGACGAAAGATCTATGGAGAAGGGACTGCGCAATCCTCGTCGGACTTTGGCTGGAACGTAACCTACTAGTACTTCCATATGATCAAGTGGTTAGACTCTACCTGCTCTGGCTGCGAGCTGGCAGATCAGGTAGCTTTCTACCCCCTGATGGAAAGCCCAGCTAACAAGATGGAGGGGAGAGCGAGGCGTGAATATATAGGCTCAAATGAATAGACGTAAAACTGTGAGAAGGCAGAGCCGGGGGCGGCAACCAGATGCGTTAGGGGTCACCTCGAGGCTGTAAAGCGATCAGACACGATTGGATGGCGAGGGAGATAGACTCGTCTGTTGGGCATTGCCTGAGGATCCTAAAGAAGAGTGACAGTGGGCGCCATCCTAGCCGAAGGTCGTACAGGTTTGGTGAGAGTAAAGTTCATGAAGTTTTCCTTGGGAGCTGATTTGTGAGTAGATGCCTTTGAACTAGATCGCTCGTATATGTCAAATGTGAGATACTATGCAGTAGTTATCCGGACCGGATATGCGTGTGTTGCTTCATTAAGAAGTCGATCGGGCAATGATCAATCTGAATGGCGAATCGAGCTCCCCAATGGTTCGGTAAAGCTTCAGACGATCCCCCTATCTTCGTGCTTACGCTTGATGGCAAGAGTTGTGATGCGATTGATTGATTTTGTTCACTATATGCACGTACAATTGCTTAAGTGTTGCGGACTACAGATAACTTATACCGATTTAGCATTGTCGATATATGCATTGGTGGCATGGTGCTCACATTCTAGTTTTGGCGTTTTTATTAAGCAGCTGGCCCCGATTTCCAACGACCCATTCCTGGGGCGACGAGATTCGCATCCCGTTTGAAGCCTTTCAGCTGAGGAAATGTCCGCTGGAAGTTTTGTCTGTGGGTCATGTATCCTGATTCAGGGACTCTCTTCAGAATGGAGGTGCTAATACCGACCTCACTTGAGAGGCATCGCCAGTCGTGCCTCGAACGTATGCTCCGTCCAAGCCTAGGAGAAATTCTCCACGTGAATGAGGAAGTTTAATGATCAACTCGGTATCGTCTGCGATTGATTAAGTATCTCCGGCCCGTGGGCATGTTAACACGTACCTCTGCCGTTTCTTGCAGTGATATCGGCAGGGTCAACCACTCGCCCCTTTCCATGCCAGTTCCTCGCAGTTTCGACCCGTACTTGGTTCGACGCCTGAGGTAGCCGAATAATTCGAGTGATCGTGCGGGCTTGGGCAAGGAGCAGAGCAAGAGCTATACCGGTGCCTCCAGCAAGGACCAACAGGGTGAGTCCGGCGCGCTGCCACATCGGACGTGGTTTCCATTCGACGTCATCGTTTGGGCCTTGACCTTTTTTGTCCGACACTTGGCGTGTCCATCTGTTCCAAATGAATTCTGCGAAATTTCCACTTGAAGACAGGTCAGTTTACTTGGGATGTGCTTGTGCGGGATTGACTTACGACCAGATGATGTCCATGCCGATCAACACCCAGACCCATTTTATCCACCAGCTGGGGCTTCGTTCGTAGAGGATTTCCTCCTTTCCGGTTTGAGAGCCTGGCTCGTCTGAAGGCTGGGCGGCGGCGATAGTTTCCCTTGCGGCGTTGTCAGCGGCAGAGTTTAGATGAGTGCCGTCCAAGGTTTTAGGTATACGAGATGGAGGCTCTGTTGAAGTGGTTGGCGTGGGTGGTGACCTCATATGTCTCGCGCGGCTTAGATCGGATGCGCGCCGCACAAGCACGACGACTGCGAGAGAGTTGGTTGTCCTGGCAGCATACTTGGAGAGGCCAAGCCCAGATAGTCTGGCAGTAGCAAGACGCTGCATGGGGCGGAAGCGTGGCCGTAGTTGCGAAGAGAAGAACCAGGCGCTTCACTTGTTTGGTCAGCCCCTTTCGGACTTGTCACTTCAAACAGACCACCACCACCGTCGTTGCTCTCCCCGCTTTCTATCGTAAATATCCATATCTCCTACCATCTGCTACTCGTATCTATTCGTCGACTTGCTTTCCATAGTTCTTCCTGTTTGTCGCGCGCCCTGGCTCGCCGGGTATCCCCCACTCTCGTTCCCCAGCACGCCCAGGTCTCGCCGCCAAACGACATAATATCTGTACGAATAATCTCAACATGCAAGGAGCAGCTCATCGTCGGTCAGACTCTCAGACGATCAACCAGCGCGCACAGGTACGTGCTTCATGTCGTCACCGACTGACAAATTGTTTACCCCGTTCCTTTTCCTCCCCCTGCCTCCCTGACAGCTCGTAAACGCCTACCAAGAGCTGGGCAAAGAGCTAGTGAGCGAAAAGATCAGAGTCATAGGAAACTACACGCTCGGCAAGGTCATCGGCGAAGGTACGTTGTCTCGTGCCACGTCTGTCCAAAGCCATGGCTCACCCATCAAAGGCACTTACGGCAAAGTCAGGCTCGGAACCCACCGCCTGACCCAAACGCGTGTCGCAATCAAACAAATCCCCAAAGCCCATTCTGCTCAACTGACCCGAGAGATCCATCATCACCGACGTCTCCACCACAAACACATCACTCAGCTCTTCGAGGTCATTGCCACAGAGTCATCCATATGGCTCGTCACAGAGCTGTGCGCTGGAGGAGAACTGTTCGACTATTTGGTCGAAAAAGGCGGTCGATTAACAGAAACAGAAGCTCGGAGGATAGTCGGAGAACTCTGCTTGGCTCTTGACTATGTCCATCGAGAGGGTGCTGTTCATCGCGATCTCAAACTTGAAAATGTGCTGCTTGATGAAAAATGCTCTGTCAAGCTCGGAGACTTTGGATTCACCCGCGAGTATGAAAAGGGCAAGTTTTTGGATACCTTTTGCGGAACCACGGGGTGAGTGCTTTCCCGGTCTGGCTATGGGCTCGGAGTTGACACTATCACCCTAGCTACGCTGCTCCGGAGATGCTTGCCGGAAAGAAATATTTGGGTGCGGGTATGTGTATCTATTGCCTCTTATGGAAGGGTCATCTGACGTCGCTTGCAGAGGTTGATGTCTGGTCTCTTGGTATCATTCTCTATTGTCTCCTAGTGGGCACACTCCCTTTCGACGATGACGACGAAAACGTAATGCGGGATAAGATTATTGCTGGGCAATACGACATCCCAGATTGGCTTAATACAGGTACAGCATTCCTCCGAGCTAACTACCCGAGTTTTTAATCAATTCTGTAGATGCGGCTGATCTCATCGGTCACATACTTCAACAGGATGCCAGCAAGCGATATACCATTCCCCAAATACTGGGCCATCCCTGGTTTATTTCTCCCGATAATGAGGATGTGACTGTCACCCTTCCTACCCTCAAAGAGGTCACTCCAACTGAATCTGATCCTCCTACACATCCCTCTCCGCACCCCTCACCTTCGACCGAAATTGTCCTACTTGCCCAGCCTCAATTAGAAGCGCCTCCTTCGCGCTCATCTACACTGGGCTTTAGTCCGTCTAAATCCGTCTCGGGGTCGGATACGACTGTTTACCACTCTGCAGCCTCGGATGTCTCAATCGGCTCAGGTGCTTCTGTCTCTGACGATACCCGATCTGACTCTCGCGGACTGACTACTCCCACTACTTCTGATGGCATTGCAGCGCCCGTCCTAGAGGATGATTACCCTGTTATTGGCGTCGATACCCAAGGGATTTTAGTCGGGAACGAGAGCGAGACGACATTACGCAAGATTGATGTTTCAGTCACACCTAGTTCGAATAGCGCACCGAGCTTCGAGGCCGTCCCTGAGACCGAGGAGGACAGTCAAAACGAGGAGATCCTCGTGCCGAGAAAGTCCAAGCAGCAAACACTCGCGCCTCTCATTATGAAGCGCACGCTGTCGGCTGGTGTCGACGAAGAGGATTCGCAGTTGCGTTCAGCGTTGTCCAGGAGCCATCCGCCCAGTTCGTTCCCGTCTCGAACCCCCGTACGAACCAAGCGGCGATCGATATCATCCACACTCTCCCCACCAGCTTCTCCTACTTCGCCCACATACCCCGAGCTGCGGGTCGACTATCTCTCTGAACTCGAAGCCCCCGTTCCAGTGTTGTTCTCGACTCCACTGGAGAACGAACTTTTAGAGCGAATGAGCAAGCTTGGATTGGACGCCTCGCAGATTGTACACAGCGTTCTTTCGGATGCTTGCGATTCGACAGGTGCACTCTGGTGGATGATAAAGCGCAAAGCGGAACACAAAGAGCAATCGAGACTGAGAAAGGAAAAAGCAGCGGTGTCCAAGGAGAAGGAGAAGGAGAAGGAGAAGGAAAGGCCTAAAAAGCCAACGCCCGTAGTTGACGCTCCACCTGAAACCCCCACCAAGCCTACTGCTGCACCGGAAGAGGGGCTCGGCTTAGATTTGTCACCACCTCCACCTCCACCACCTCCCAAACCCATAGCACCTGCATTGTCCTTCGTGCCAGCCACCCCGACTGGGTCGACTTTGCCGATTGGTGCCAAGACCCCACCCACGGTCTCTCCAAAGAACAGTTATGGTCAACTCTCGCACAGCAATAGTTCGCTTGGCCGTTCACTGTCTCCCGAAGCTGGCTCATCCAGATCCACCCCGACCACGCCCGGTCAAACAAAGCGTACGCGGTCCGAGAGTGGTAAAG
Source organism: Ceratobasidium sp. AG-Ba (assembly GCA_016906575.1). Lineage (NCBI taxonomy): Eukaryota > Fungi > Basidiomycota > Agaricomycetes > Cantharellales > Ceratobasidiaceae > Ceratobasidium > Ceratobasidium sp. AG-Ba. The sequence continues at coordinate 1,287,247 of CP059638.1, forward strand.
GCCGTTCTGGCTCGGTTAGCATCCTCCAACGGGCTTCGACCGCGTTGAGCACCGCTGTACTGGTCAGGAAAAAGTCGGAGGAGAATCCAAGGAGCCGGCTGATGGATACTGAAGAGACCAAGCCGGCCAAACTGACAAAACTCCAACCGACACCGAGTGAGGCGCCATCCGAAAAGAGCTCGACAACACCAACGAGCGCGATTCCCGCCTCGCCATGGGTTCTTGCTGGGACCAGCTCAGTTGGGGCCAAGTCGGCTGCTGCTGCTCCTGCCGATTCTCAGACCCCAGAAGAATCACCAGAAGACACTCTTTCGTCCTTGCCTCGAATTGGACCCACCTCCAAGACACGACAACGTGCGAGCTTGTTGACTGCTTTCCGAACGTGGTTCCAAGACGACAAGAAGAAGCGCAAAGAGCCTATGGTCAGTGTTCACATCGCAGGTCAAAGGCGCACGAATGTTTCTACCCCGACGTCCGCTACTTCTTTGCGTGGCCGACCGCGCGCGGCAGTTCGAGCCGATAGTTACAAGGGCCGTCACAGGCATCACGAGCACCGTGTGTCTGTTTCTTCCAGAAGATCAAGTAGCGCAAATTCACGTCGCTCATCAGTCGTATCTGCTCACCACCCACAACTTGATGGAGCAATTCCGATTAGCAGACAGCGGAGCGATGCTAGCCGACACTCGATCGGAACTCGGACACCCACGAGCGAGCGTGGAGATTACCCATCTAGGCCATCATCCATCAGGTCGTTTTCAATGACTCCTGTGACGCCTAATATGCGACGGCCTCGCCATTCCAAGAGCCCGTCTAATTCATCGGCTGGGTCTGGACGGATACCCCGACGGAGCACTCAGTCTCCACTTCAGCAGTATCATCGACGGGCTGGGTCGGGTTCATCGACCAAGGTTGTGCGACAAGTCAAGACTGTACAGACGCGTCACGGTCGGAGCGGATCTGCTGCTTCGTCTATACGCTCGGTGCCCAACTCTCGCCCGACTTCATTCCATGAAGCATTCTCGGCCCTTGATTCGGACGCCGTGGCTACCTCGTATTCAAACTCGCCCGAGCCCAGGCGAGCACAGTACACAACCACGAACTTTGTTGCGCAGAAGAAGCCGGTTACCTATGCTGGAGTCGCACGGACGAGCTGGAGAAAATCGTGGGGGACCGAACCACCTGGCTGGTCATCCAAAGTCATTGCACATGCTCCCCCGCGTGAGTCCGAATCCCCGTCTTCAACGAGTACAAGCGGCAAGGCGAATTTGCGAGATGTATTTACCGGGCGGCCGTCGCTTAGCCCTGACGATGAAGACGAGTGGACGGACGAAGAGGAGTTTTTGGGCGGGTTTGGGCAGAATCGCAACAAACGGCAGCTCACGACGGAGAATTTGCTTAACCAGTCTGCAGCGTTTTCTGGATCGCCCGGGTTCAAACGAATGGAGCTCCCATCTGCCGGGTCTGGCACGTCGTTGAGGGTGAATACCCAGAGGCGTGGGAATAGACTGTCACCGCTGCAAAACCCTTCGGGGCTTCCACCTGCTACCTCTACTATCATTAAAACAGAAGTCCTATCCGGACCGTCGGAGAGCACTCAATCCCTACAGCGAACCGCGAGCGGGCGGCGAGGTAATTTACAATCCGGGCGTGGGCCTGGTCTACGTAGTAATCCTATTCAAGAAGAGGAGGAGGAAGAGGAAGAAGAGTAATCAGTGTCTTACGCGATTTGTGATATTCGGTTGGCTTTGACTAGCTGTTGTAATATGTCGATGGGCCTATGCCTTCATACCCCAGTGTCAGTTTTTACATATCTTAATTGGACTATCGATCTTCTGGAGGATTCACAACTACGTGTCTTACGTGTCCGTTGGCGTGAAAGCTATCCCAAACGGGTTCATTTCCTTCGGATGGGTGCCTGTTGATATGACTAATACATTCTTCCAACACAGCCAAAGCGCTGTTGGGCACCAGGTTAGGGTAAATTCTAACAAACTGTACTCGCTGGCGCCACGTTTACTCAAGCAACAGACTGTCTTAAATGGGCGACGCGTATCAGAAGCCCTCATGGCGATCCTCATGTTCAGCCTCTCCAAAGTGCTATCGAGCTTGATTAGATGGCCCGGCTCAACAAGGCCGCCACCAATCGCTCCCGTTGCACGCATACCACAGCAGGATGGTGTACGTAAGTAATCATGTTCATGTTCGCTAGCCGACCCGGATTGATCTGTCGATTTAGCTCAATTCTATCGTAACGCAACTCAACAATCCCGATTTAACCAGGATATCCTTCTAACTATCACGGGCTACTTACACAATACTCGTGATAAAATGGCTCTAGCTAGGGCCTGTCGATGGTATTATTTGGTCTTGAGGTGTACTCCATATAATCACCTTGTTCTTACCCAAGACGTTCAAGTGGATTCCTTGGTCACACAACTGTCTGAAGACCAAACTCTATGCGGCAGTGTGCTTCACATTGATATTCTGTTCCCTAGGCTATGGAAGCAGGCTACGGCGCCATCTGGAGAGAATGCGCACAGTTCTCGAGAACATTTGTTTGTCAGACAAGTGTTCTGTATGCTGAAACTCTCTAGACAGCTGAAAAGCCTCTACATACACAACACGCGCTGCGGCTACGTAAACTGGGAAGCTTTGAGTGGCTATATGCACGACTCGTACCCTTTCCGCTTAAGGTCGCTGTCACTGACCCAGTCTATCGATAGTACGGTCGATTTTGTACGGAATCAAACACAGGTAGTTCAACTCGTTCTGTTCTCAAGCACTAGGTCTAGAGAGACCCAGGAGCCTGACCCAGACATCGAACCGGACCTTCCTCCTATCGTTCTTCCGTACTTGAAATCTCTGTGGGCGACCCCATGGTGGAGTAAACTCATACTTCCTCACTGCTCTGCCAACTTTTTTGGTCTCCTTCACGATGGTTCCCGTGCAGATGAGCGCCACATCTTGCGGAGTTTGATTGATGCCTTGGTCGAAGAGGGAGGCCATCCGACCATAGAATGCTTGACTCTTTGCTATGAAGATTTTATGTGGGACCACGAGACGGTTGGACTCGACCGATATGGTGCTGCCTTCCCAAATGCTAGAAAAATATGCATCGCTCTTCCGGGCGTTGGCCCCATCCGTATTGCAAGTGCATTATCGCTAATTGCATGTATGCGCTAACTGAAACTTTACAGGAGAATATCGAGATCTATCTGGTTTATATTAAACAACTCGCCGAGAAATACCCAAACTGTCCGTTTCCTTCACTAAAGGAGCTGGTATTCTTAAGACCGGGAGACTACTGGCCAAATCCGTACGACGAGCCTTACCAAATTGATCAAATGGGACGGTGCTTCGTGGTGGAACTGCTTGTTGTGCTGGGTGGAATTTTTCCCGGTCTCAAGCACGTTGATTTCTTGAGGACCTGCTTCACACGGACACCCGGAAGCGACGAGTGGACTGAACGTCTCCGAAGATGTCGTCATTGAGTATTAGATTGATTGGAGGTTGGATTTTTGATTGCAACCTGGGTGCCAAATCGTCCGTTTCCCAGAACGATTACAAGATACACAGCAGGTTGTTCCGAGGTTCCAAAACGGTTGTGTACGATTGGAAAGCTGGAGGGGGGAGGGAACGTAGGCAAGTCCTTTGGGCGTTGTCTAGAGCATGCGATGAAGAGCTCAGGGGAAATGATGTGGTGGGGCAAAAGGTATTTACCTATAGCCCTGGGTTGAGTAGGCAAAGTAAATAAGAACCCAAACTTAAATGTATGTTTATTATTTGTCAGGCTATATAGATAGGTTATTTGGTTCACGTTGCGGATGGTTGGGTGCACAGTTCGAATTCACCAACATCGTTCTACAGGACCACCGGGACTTGGAATTTTGAAGGATTGGTTCACGTGACATAATAAGCGTGAATGGGGTAGTGGTAACCTTAATCGTTGCCATCAAGCCAGTTCGATTAGCCAGGGGTTCGATTCCCCTTTCACGCAGTTAATCTTTTGGTGAGCAATGAGGGGCTAAGCGCCGCCATCGTTGTCCATGCGCTAGACTACCACAAGGCTAACAGCACTTGGCTCAATTAGACTACTCCATTACAACCCCTAGTTCGTCGCTCGTAGTAATTCAGGATATCATAGGACTAGCTTCTCGTGACTTTATTTGTCAACTCTATTTCATCCAACCAGGCCCAACAATCGACCGACGGCGTCGAATCGTTACTTCTACTGTCGGCATTCATAGTTTCTAGTCATGTCAGATGAGGAAGAAGACTATCTGTCTGATAAATTTCTGGCTTCACTTGAATCATCCAAACCTCCTGCTACCGGAAACGCCAGCTACGCTGAACGACGCCGAATAGCTCAACGTGAGTCAGAGCGCAAGCGACTCGAAGGCCGAATCAAGTCCCGACGGGAATTGGAGGAGGAAGCTCGTCGAGAAGGGCTGAGCAGGAGCTTATTCGAGAAAGAGAAGGATGCCGAGCAGCAAGGAAGTGGAGGAGGTAGCAAGGCTATGTCCATGATGCTGAGAATGGGGTTTAAACCCGGAGAGTCGCTGGGAAAGAAAGAAGAGCCTAAACCGAAGTCGGAGGAACCGCCCGAGCCTGGAGATGAAAAGGAGGAAGTGGAGGAAGGAGGGAAGAAACCCAAGTCGGGACACTTGACAGAGCCTTTGCCTCTGGCCATGTGGGCTGGTGAGCGTTCCTGTTATTGAAGCTTACTCCTGGGTGTCAACACGTCATCCACAAGGCAGGAAAGGTCTTGGTCTGGGCAAACGTGCCATGTCTCCGCCTCTTACAGGATCCTCTAAGGTAACAAAGGTGTCAGCCGAGGAAGACGCGGCGGAAAAAAGCAGAAATGAGAATTTCCGGAGCCAGGCAAGAGGGGAATACGAGGAGAAACGTAATGAAGGCCGGTTGAGGGCTGCACTAAGAACTCGCGCTACTTTGGATGAGGCTCAAGGTATACAGGTGTGTATGCGTTATTGCTCGAGTTGATATTGTCAACTCAATAATTACAGTTCAACGTACTCCAACTCAACCCAACAGACCCATCATCAGTTCCGCCAGCGTTATACGACCTTCTTACTCGCACTTCGTTCGGCGGACTGGAAGAAGCACCGCTGGCTGCTAAGCCGGGCTCTCGGGTGTTGCTTGGCGAATCGGACTTTGACGAGGATTTGGGCCCCGGAGCCGACCGGGCTGTCGCAGCGAGACTGAAAGAGCAAATGAAGGCGGATAGCCTAAGGCCACTGGAGGAAACACTTGACGAAGACAAAACACTGGCAATGAGGGACGCACTACAAGAAGAGGCTACTCCGAAAGAAGGGTCTACTGTGAATGACCAGCCCGATTTTGATGAGGACACAGTGGATGCTGCGAGGGAGTATCTCCAACGGAACGTGAGTAGAAGCAAGGCTGTTTCGTGCTCGCTGACCGTTCACTCAGGTGCAAGAGCGGCTCGATACACTACTCCAGTATTTGCGCTCAAAATACCATTACTGCTTCTGGTGCGGAGCAAGGTACAACAGCAAGGAGGATCTGGAGCAAAACTGCCCTGGGCTAGACGAAGACGATCATTGAACGCAAAACGCTTGTATCCTCTGCTTCGGATTTAAATTGTAACGATTGTCTAGGCAACTGTAACGTCATGCGCCGAGAAATCCCTGATTTCGGCTGATTTCCCTGAGTTTTACTGCAACAATGGAACTGAACAGAAGATAACGCCGGTTTGCTCAACGACGACGACTGACTACGCGCCGGCATCAGTCTTTACGGTACTCTCAACGTCCCTGACACTCTCTACACCCCCACTGGTTGGCTTGCTGGTTAAAGCTTACCTCGCCACCATATATATCGTTTCTGCCTCGGTTGTTGTAAGTTGCTCCAAGTTTTGAACGATCCTTGGGGCGTTGAACAAAGCTACTCTCTGTCCATTAACTCTAGGTAAGTAGAAATATCTGTTGTCCAAAAGTACGATGATAACGAACCGCGTGATTCCAGTACAGTGCTCGTCTCGCCTTCGTGATCAGCCAGCAAATATAGCGTCCTTCGATATCCTTCACTCGTTCCACCATGTCTGCCCAGGAAACCATCGACCAGTTTATCAAAGACTATGAGGACAAGCTGTCTACAGTGGGGCCTCGGGCCGTGCTATCTAACTTGGCGCTTTGGGGTAGTATCTCAGTGAGCATTTGTCCTGTTTTATTCGCGGGCTGTGCGCTCAATTCATTCAGTTCGCCACCGTCATTGCTTTCAACATCCTTCGTCCGAGGAACAGGGTGTGTCTTTTGGCGCCGTACTTCTTCAAGCTACGATTGTAACCCAGTTGCATGCATTAGGTTATCTATGAACCCAAGGTCAAGTACCATGAAGGCGACAAGGCCCCACCAAAAATCAGCTCCGGCTTCTTTTCTTGGGTTTCTCCTCTTATACACACCAAGGAGCCGGAACTACTCGATAAAATCGGTTTGGATGCTGTGACCTTCCTTCGTTGGTCTCTTTTCTCTCGTCTTTTATCAATAGATCTAACAGAAATGGTATTTGCTGTCAGGTTTTCTTCGTCTGTTGCGCTGGAGCTTCACTGCAGTAGCTGCTGTCAGCTGTCTTGGCCTTGGACCAGTTGACGTATTTTACAACCTCAAGAACGTCGCATCCGGCAAACGCAACACTCTTAGCATGTTCACCATTGAAAACGTACATGATCTCTCTCTGTACGCTCACGTTGTTGCCAGCTATGCAATCAGTGAGTACTTTGCAGTGATCCACAACAATAACACAGCCTTCGCATGTGAGCAAGTTGTACTAACTGTAATTTGCTAGCTCTGATTATATTGGGTGCGATGTGGTGGCACTGGAAAAAGATGGTCGAACTACGGCATATGTGGTTCCGCTCCGACGAATATCTCAAGTCGTTCTATGCGCGCACTCTGATGATCACGCAAGTCCCCAAGAAGTTGCAGTCAGACCCGGGTCTCGCTGGGCTATTCGACGACCTGCGAGTGCCCTACCCGACCACTGCTGTGCACATAGGACGACGAGTTGGCAGACTCCCCGAGCTAATAGAGCTACACAATGAGGCCGTCAGACAACTAGAGCAGGTGTTGGTTACATATCTCAAGGGCGGCAAACTTGGCAAGAAAAGGCCTACTATTACTATTGGAGGCTTTCTTGGCTTTGGCGGCGAGAAGAAGGACGCCATTGACTATTATTCGTATGTGTTTACGCGTGGTCTTACGTGCTAGAGCTAATGCTTCAACTTAGGGAAAAGATTGCCAGGGCCGAAAGAGCTGTCGAGAACGCTCGCTCTCAGATCGATTCAAGGAAGGCTGAAAACTACGGTTAGTTGGCCTCGATGTTTTTGTGGCCCATACATCCTAACTCTTGAATAATAGGTTTTGCTTCGATGGGCGCCGTCCCTTATGCACATGTCGTCGCGCAGATGCTTCGTGGTAAAAGTCCCAAAGGTACCACCATCACTCTTGCCCCTAATCCAAAGGATATCGTAAGAAGTTTAACCTTTTAGAAGTCTTGTCTGGCTGACGCTAGACCTAGATTTGGAGCAACCTAACCAAAGGCGATGCTGCTCTTGCCAGTTCTCGACTGACAGGCTGGTTCCTCATTGCGGCCGTTTGCTTCTTCAATACTATCCCCCTGCTGGTGATATCCGCCCTCGCTAACCTCGCGTCGATCTCTGAGTATGTCCCGTTTCTGGACACGTGGTCCGAGAAGAGCGCGTGGACGTTCTCCCTCGCCTCTGGTGCGCTCTTGCCTGCTGGTTACGAGTAGTCTAGTAGTACTTACCTCCTGAACGCATAGGTGTGTTGCCCCCGGCCATCAGCGCAATCTTTGGCTTCTTTTTCCCTATTGTCATGCGCAAGATTTCAGCCTACCAGGGCGCCATCACTCACTCGCGTCTAGACCGTGCAGTAGTCGCGCGTTACTTTGCCTTTTTGATCATCTCCCAATTCTTCATCTTTAGTTTGTTGGGCGTCGCCTTCAGTAAGTGGAGTTAGGTACTGTGTAACATGATGACATCTGACAATTGAACATGCAGCTACTATCACGGAGGTCATTTTGGTGATTGGGAAGCACCAAGGAATCTCGGCAGTGTTGAAAAGTTTGCACAGTAAGTGTGGCAGATGTCCGGTCCCAATTTATACCTAACCCAATGTACCAGAGGTTCCAGGTCGCATTCAATCAACCTATATCCAGCAGTCTTCTTACTGGCTCACATTTTTCCCCCTGCGTGGTTTTTTGGCTGTCTTTGACCTGGCTCAAGTGATCAGTTTAGTTTTGGTGTTCATCAAGACTCAGTACGTCTATCTATCGAGAGTGGTGCCGATATAATTTAACGAGGTTTTCTAGCTTGTTTGGCCGTACCCCTCGTGACATTCGAGAGTGGACTAAGCCCCCCGAGTTCGATTTCGCCGTTTATTAGTGCGTTTGGTTCTAATACTGAAGTTGGTGACGGAGCTGAGTGCTACTGTAGCTCGAACATCTTGTTTATGGTGGCTGTCGGCTTGATCTACGCGCCTCTTGCTCCTCTTGTGTCCCTCGCAGGTGAGCATTCTTAAATGACTTGACAACTAGGCGCTTACACAATCACAGCTGCCGTTGTATTCTGGATCTCAAGCGTGGTCTACAAGTACCAGCTGATGTTTGTGTTTGTCTCGAAGGTCGAGAGCGGTGGAGTACGATGATCATTTCGAATATCTGAAGATCTTTGGCTGATTATTACACAGCGTCTCTGGAACGTGGTCATGAACCGCATGCTTGCAAGCGTGATAATGATGAACCTGCTGATGACTCTGAGTTAGTACCATGCTTTATGTGCCTGCGCGCCCACTAACGAACATCGAATATTAGCCATTGGTCTCCAGCGTGGCTGGAGATCTTATATCTGGGTCTCGACAATTCCGCCGACGGTCATGGTGTTGATATTCAAGATCTGGATGCGCGCCACGTTTGACAAACAGTTTCGGCATTTCGTGCCCGGCGAGGACGAGATCGCGCGGAGTCGGGTACACAAGCAGGATGCCAGCGGCGGTCGTCTAGCTTCACGGTTCGGGCATCCTTGTGAGTTTGAGTTGTCCAGGTGTTTTGCGAATGGGAGCTAACGGCGAAATAGCGCTACATACCGAGCTATTCACGCCTATGGTACACAGCAATATGACACATTTGCTCGCAGAGGTGTATCAGGGTCGGCTTGCAAAGGAGCAGACTCGGATGGAAGAGTACGGAGGAAAGCAGATGGCTGTGTCTGTTTTACCCAGTAAGCCTTGTTTCATTACGGTATATTGATCAACTTTCTAAAGTTGCCGCTCAGGTGGTCTCAAATTTGCCTCGGTTGCGCAACACGATCTCGAGATGGACACCACGCTCTACCAACGCGATCGCGGCGAGTTGGACTGGGATGCCCGAAGCATGGCCTCTACCGCGATGTTCGACGATTCAGCATCAATTTCCCAGCAAAAAACCGGAATGTACCCGAGCCGACCGACAGGATACGACCGGTACATGTCCCATGGTCCCTCGGCGTCCAACGGTTCGGAGATTGAGCTTACGAGGATGGGATCGACTGATCAACTCCCGCTGCTCAATCGTCCAGGCATGAACCGCACAGTCTCAGATATCCCATCGAGGCCCGGGTCGAGACTTGCGACTGAGGTGGATCTTGGGACCGGCATGACAGGTGTCGGAGTCGGGAGGATCGCCCCACCACAGCAGATATACAGGCAAGACTCGCAGCAAGGATTGATGTACCACCAAGAGTCTCAAGCTGGGTCCCAATGGTCGCTGCCGCCGAGCTACACGCATCAACCTCAGGCGCCGCCCATGTCGAGACAGGGGAGCGCTGGCCCGGGTTATGGGCCAAGCGAGTCGAACTTTGCCGGAAGGGGTACTTACCGGGGGTGATATTGACGGACGTTTGACGCTGGACGTGAACGTGGATGGTGCTATGAAATGAACTTTTCTCTGGCTTCGTGTTTTGTTGTACAGATATCCAGTACATACCCATCGTTTAGAAATCTACTTTACATCTTTTCTCTCTATTTTTGATGATGTGACTAAGGATTACGTTATCCAATTTTGGTGGACACTCTGACAGTCGACGACCACAACCATGGCAAGAACGCTTTCTGTACAGTAGTACAGAGACAACGAGCTCACAGCACAAACTGGATAGGGGAAAGCCAAGACGACGCGAAAGTATGCAGCGGTGAAGAGGATGCTCAACCCAAACGACATCCGGCTGTGAGTAGTGTGTGGCGTAGGCTGGCTCCGCTAACGGGCGCACAGGAAGGAAAATCAGCTGAAGCAGAAGCAGAAGGAGGAAAAGGAGAAGGAAGCGGCGGTCCGCCGATTGTGAGTGCCGCTAATCCATCTTGAGTTTCTGGTGCAGAACTGACGATGCTCGGTGTGAAATGACAGACCGCAAACAGCATCCTCCCTGTTCTTTGCGCACAACACAGCACTCGCGCCACCGTACCGTGTGCTGATCGATACAAACTTTATCAACTTTAGCCTGCAGAACAAGCTGGAACTGGTCCAGGGAATGATGGATTGCTTGTATGCGAAATGTGAGTTGGCCTGGCCACACGTGCCCCATGTGCTCGATATTAAGCTGTCACCTTGCACCCATCCCTGGATTCCCATTCAAACGGAACTGCTGCTCGCAGGCATCCCATGTGTGACCGACTGCGTGATCGCCGAGCTGGAAAAGCTGGGACCCAAGTACCGTATCGCGCTCCGAGTGGCCCGGGACCCTCGATTCGAGCGGCTGCCGTGCTCGCACACAGGCACGTATGCGGATGACTGCCTTGTGCATCGCGTGACAGCGAACAAGTGTTACATCGTGGCGACCTGTGATCGGGAGCTGAGGAGGCGGATACGAAAGGTGGGTCCGGAACTAGAACTTCCGTTCGAGTTCGCTAACTGCGCCCGGGATTTTTGTTTGATTTTTGGGGGCCAGGTTCCTGGTGTGCCGTTGATGTACATTGTGAGGAGGCGATATGCCATTGAGCGCTTGCCGGACCAGGGAGCCCCGAGTTAGTGCTCATGGATTGTGGATTGTGGTACTTTTCTTGCGACGTGTACGGCTTTTTGGTGGGAGAATTGTGGAGAAAAGATTATTCGCGCGGCAGGATTAGTGGGCATAGACAGACCCAAGCAGCGATAGGGTCTAAGTCCAAATAAGTGCAGACTTCGTACCAAGATCAAGTACCCGAGTCCGACGGCCAGCACTGTTTGGTCATAATGCAGACCTGTTCACGCGCGGGAACCCCGCCGAGCACCAAGCCTAGCTGCGACTTTGACATGGCCGACGCAAGAGTCTCGTCCTCGACGTCTGGGAGCTCATCCTCGTCGTCGTTTGCGTCCCCGCGCACGGTTCTGCCCTCCTCGCTCGCTGAATTCGCGCTCGCTCACTCGCCACGTTCCGCACCGCCCTCCCCATCGTCACCGATGATGTTCATGGACGACCCTATCGCCAGCGGGGGCATGGCTCAGCTCCGCAAGCTGAGGCGACCAAGTCTCCTGGGCCTGGTGAGCAAGCCAAGCACAATGTCGACGACGAGCAGTGCGCCGCAGAGCCCGCTCGCAACGTCATTTGGTCCGATGCTAAACATCCCCCAGGAGCTGGCCAGCCCTGCCACCCATCTCACTCGAGGGCGCTCCAAGTCGGCGGCAAGACCCAAGGCGAACCATCACCACTCTGGCTCTGGGACGCCGCCCCAGATGTCGCTCGACTCGCGGCCTAGGTCGCCGAGCACGCCCCCCTCACGCCCCGGAGTGCTTCACAGGCGCAACAACTCGGCTGGCACACATGTGAGTTGTTATTGATAGCTGTGATATGACGCCTCGCTGATGCGGTCACAGTTTAAGCTCCCCCGGCTGTTGTCCATCCAATCTGAGCTCGCAAACCCTGCTGACGCTGAGCTCAAGTCCGAGGCTTCGTTCCAGCGGCTGCTCGCGTCCAATGCCGACCTGCCCGGCGCCCTCGTCCGCACGCCCCACCCGCGCCGGAGGGACCGGGGCCGGTTCCCGGAGGTTTATCTCGACGAAGACGAGCAGCCGGTCGATGAGAGCGAGGACGACGATGACGAGGTCATCCGCTCCGGTTCAAATTCAAACGAAACTCTGCCGAATGCTGCCCGGTTACCATCCTCCCAAGGCGCAGATGAATTTACGATGGATGATATACTTGACAGTCCGGCCAGGATGGATATCGATATGGTGAGCTCGATCTACGTGCAGTTTTGGCATCGTCTGACTGCTCCCAGGGATCGTATGGCTCTCCTCCTGTGATGAGCTCGCTGTTCTCGATGAAAGGATGGCGGCAGACTCCACCACCGACTGTTGCACCTTCCCGAATAGGCAAGCGAAAACGTTGGTCCTCCTTCTTCCTTGCTCGCCACTCTTAAACTAACATCCACCCCAGTCGATGAGCGCTACGAGCCCTATCCGCAGAAACGCGCACGCGGTATCTCTCCCACTTCGTTCTCCAATTCGACGCCCAATCCGTACATCCTTCCGGCGAATACTGTTCCACGTTCGCCCATCACCACGGCTGCGCCACGTCCAACTTCGCTCGCCGCCTCTCCCCCTATCGCGATTCCCCGCGGTGGCTGTCATACACCTACACCAAATACGAGCGCATACGCGCCGATGATGTTGTATGGCTCGCCTATCATTTCATCCCCTATTCTTAGACCGGTTAGGGGCCTTGGACTTGGTGCCAATGGAAGCGGCAGTCGGGAGGAACGAGAACGGGAGCGACAGGTGGACGGTGCCGGAAACGGGGTCAAACGTCTAGATCTTGGCTCGTAGCCCCCGAGTCCACGCTGGCCGGTCCAAAAGAAAAACTGAAAAATGGCAGGACCTTCTTTCTTTTCTTCATTTTCTTAACCCCCCCCCCTCCTTTCTTGGGAGTCGGAGTAGAGAACTAAGGTCTTTCTATAGTTTGCCTGGGATGAAATGAGCTTATTATAATTCTTTTACTGTTTCGTTTGTTGATCGATGTAACTTGTAGTTTTGTTGCTGTCGGTTCAGTTGTGTGGCTGTGTATCTATGTCTGTTAATGTATTTTATATGAATGCATTCCAGGTCGTTTTTTAAACAGAATACCGTTGGGCATAAGAGAATGCGACGAGCTAGGTATGCTTGCCATCCTAAACATAATGGTCCAGGTCATGTGTCAAATGATTCCTAAAATCAAGCAAGTTCTCAGTGGTCCAACGGTCAAGACTCGTGCCTGTCACGCACGCAACCGGGGTTCGACTCCCCGCTGGGAAGATGATTTGATCTGTTCAGATTACTTTTTGCCAATACGTCTCCAGATCTTTCGGGACACGCTGAAACCAACGTGCGTTCAAACCACGGGTTTGGTGGTGAACCCTATGTGTGTTGTGATGGCAAGTGACAGAAAATATCAATGTCCAAATGTTATTGCGTTAGAGGTGACAACGGTGGTTGTATGCGCATGAAATGTTGGCAAGAAATATCATTTTCACTGGTGGGTGAAACAACACTGAGCGGTTTTCGTGCCAGGTTCGCCCTATTCAATCATGTACACCTTTGTTTTCGATCAAAAAGGAGCAGGAGTGATTATTCAAATATGGTCTAGAGTATAACATGAGGCTATGAGCAAAGCTAATACTTTCTTGAGATCGGGGGCCAAATAGGTGAAACCTGAAGCCTTACTAGATCTCGTGTATACTGTAAGTCTTCTATAATCGATTCCCTTGCCACATGACGTTCAAGTAACCGAGTCTCATGCCGTTGATAAACTACCATGTGAGAGAGATTAGCTCGCTGTACTACTTGGCGCGAAATAGCGGTTTCATGATAGGACAAGCGTGATCGTAGCAAAGCTAGATGGTACGCTAGAGGCCGTCGATTGCTCTCTTTTGGCTGAAAGTATTACTCGGAAGTATGGGAAGCGCTGCTTGGCCTAGTTCGTTATGACAAAGGCCTCGCTGAATCACTCTTGGTGAGAGGAGTTACATGAGGGTTGAAACAGATATATTCATATCAGGACTACGAGGATATCAACCTACGCGCCATAGCCCATGCACCAAAGCACTGTCTGTCATGATTACCGACGCTGATATTCAAAAATCACGCACGTTTGAGCATATCAGTTTAAACTTGCGGTGCGGAGGTAAGGCAGGTTTACCTTGCTTCTTTAGTGAATACAGCGAAACTGCTGCTCCCGCCGCACGGGACAACAGCAAACTCGGACTCGCTACTAAACGTGCTGTTTCCCTAGCACAGCTAAACTTATGCCGGATTAGTATCCGAATTCAACTACTAAGTACACACATCGTGTTTCCGGCTCTTCATGTGACGCAGTCCCCTGATGTTTAGCCTAACAAAACCTGTTGCGACTTCTTCATACTCATACGTGGGCATCAGGGGATCGGCGCATAACGAAGACTACATGCACTCGGTGTTACCCTAAAACCCGCGTCGTTATTTTTGAAGGCATGAGCACGCAGATGACTATATATGTGGATCATCTGCAGCAGAATGGGATAATATATACAACATAGCATGTATGTTTCTTGAACGGGACGAAAACGCGCCAGTTATACCAAGAAACTCTCCTCGTGACCGACGGAGAACACAAGTCAAGCTGAACCGACTTTTAACCCAGAGCCCAGACAAGGGATGCCAATTGGCTACACGAAGATGATTAGAGTTCTTCGCTAATCGTTGGCTAGTGAATATGGAGTGTTACTCCTTTCTTGGGGATGTGACCTTTCGTACGATTTTGTCATAGAGTTAAAAAAGCGGCTTGCGTGCGGAGGCTTTCCCAACGAAGATGCAGATAGGTAGCCTACTTAAGCACCCGCTATTCAACTTGAGGGGGCATCCCCCACTCAACCAGTCTTCCCAATTCTAGTGAACTTCGTTTGACACAGCTCCAATTACATATGACTTTAACGAAGGCCGCTAAAGCACGCCGTGCGGCTCTCAGGGCAGCAGCAGCCATGGTCGCTGAAGTACCCACGCCACCTAGTTCAATCCACCGTGTAGAGCCGGTCATGCAGGCCTCTGAACCCCCGAAATCGCTCGTGCAATCGCATGGTTAGATATACATTACCTGGAGTCTAGCACCCTGATTCTCAATATTATTTTGACAGAGTCAAAGCATTATTCGTCACCTGAGCCTAGGCAGCCTGTGTCCGATTCCCATCTCTTCATTTCGGCGCCTCCCTCGCCCGATCGACTCTCCTCGTCTAAGCTGAAGTTACAGATGGACACTGGACTAGTATCCAGAGATATAGAACAGACTTCTAGCGAAAATCTGGCCAGGACCGATAGTCAAACTGAAGATAGTTTTGTGAAGGTCCCAAGTTTACCGGTATGTTTTCTCGTAATAATCAACTTAAATAATCTGCCGAAGCTAACTCACTTTTATGCGGATAAAATCAATGACTTCAGGAAGATGGTTCTGCTCCAATTTCAAACGGTGGATCGGTTGAGATTGAAGTGGCTACCACCCACTTAAATATGCACCCTCAGCACAATTATGCAGACGGATCGCTGGTTTTCCAGGTGCGTTTCATCAGAGGCTATTACCCTTTTAAACTGGTTCTGATGTATTCAAAGGTGGAGCATATGTTGTGTCGTATACACCGCCATGTTGTCGATACCTCACCTGTGCTCATGAGCCTGGTTGATCGAGTGTCAGACTCGGCCAACAAGACACTCCCAAAAGCAGATTTTGCAGCGATTCAGCTCGCCGGAGTAAATATGATCGAGTTCAGTGCTCTACTTGAACTTCTTTATACTCCGTGCGTTGTTGAATACATGGCTAGTTGAGAACATTGGGCTGATTGTTTTGTAGCTTTTATGCAAGTAGTCGCATTCAAACTGAAACGTATCAGCTTGCATTACCTCTTTGTATGAGATGGGGGTTTGAAGAGCTGCGTGATACTATTCTTTCGAGGTTGGAGGACACTTTGAGTTTGTTGGATCGATGCATCTTGGCACGACAGCTTAACACCGCAGACTGGGAAAGGTCCTGCCTGATCGAGTTTGTTGCTCGGCCAGATGGGCTTACGCTCGAAGAAGGTCGAAGTTTAGGGGTCGAGTCCGTGATATTCATATCAGGACTGCGCGAAGAGGCTCGCACGCGTGGCCAGTGTTCACATACCTGCATTTCGTGTGACGGAAAGAGTCGCATGAGCGCTGGGAGGATCGACATAACTTTTATCCAAGAACAAGTAAAAAGCTGGCTTGAGCGTACTTAACAACTTTTGTTTTTGTTGACTCGTATGGTTGAGACTGAATACAACAATAATTTGGTCACTGCTAGGCATAAGCGCCGGTACTGCATACATGCGCAGCACTGCTGACGTAAGATAGAAAGCAACATTGCGCAGTCCTGCAACCTGTTGCTCGCTTTAATCTGCCACCTACAGGCCTATATCTCGGGTGTTTATTCACGCTATGTCCGTAGGAGAATATTATATTCCTGCAATCATCGAATGTATCGTGGAGCCGTCGTCGCCACAAAGCGGGAGAAAGTTGGAAGTGCAGCCCACGTTGCCAGAAGATCAACTCACAGGTTTGTCTTCCTCCCTCTGTATTCTTATAAATGGCCGACAGGGTTATGAAAAGACTCGGATTTGGAATACGTTACCAGCTGCTATGGCTCTCCTTCATCCAGCGGGTCGGAAATTAGGGTCGCAGCGCCGCCACCACAACACCAGGCAACTTCTTTCCTGCGTAGTTCGTTATCCGAACCTCAAGAAGTTGATAGCGACATGTCTCTGTTGTGTATCGCGCCGAACCAGTCAGCCAGTCAGCGCGAAGAGGACTATGTAACGGTCTCACACTCGCATGTGAGTGCTTCTCAAAGGGCCGCGCAACCAAAATCCTTAGATTTATTGAACAAACAGCCTCAGGATAACAGCGTCACTCGAGAAGGTGGTCCGACGCCGACCCATGCCGAAGGAAAATACTGTCGAGGAAATATTCATCCGAAATACAATTATTTGGATGGATCACTTCTCATCCAGGTAACTTAGACCAGCCTCACTGTATGAGATAGTTTACTGACACTCTTGCAGGTGGAAGGTGACATATATCGTATACATCAACACATAATTAACACTTCGCCTGCTCTTGTACAACTCGTGGATCGACAAAGGGCAGCCGCAGTGGCAAATACCTTACCACACACAACATCACCACTCTGCTTGGTGGGCATAAAACCACTCGAGTTTGAAGCGTTACTGGATCTATTATACACACCGTATGAATTTCATAGTACCTATTATACGAGTCTCATATCTAACAAATTTACAGCTTTTATGCTGCAGATGATGTTAAATCTGAAACCTGTCGGCTGGCTTTGCCCCTTGCTATAAGGTGGGGTTTTGGACGACTCCGCGATACTATTGTATCGAAGCTGGAGGGTACTTTGGAAGTAGTTGAATCTTATATACTGGCACGCGAACTGAACATATCGGACTGGGAGAAGCATTGTCTTGATCAGCTGGTTACTCGGCCGGCCGGGCTCACTCTTGACGAAGGGTATCGATTGGGGATTGAGACAGTAATATTGATCTCGGGAATGCGGGAGGCTCACGCTGCAAGCCGCTTCCAGCGTACGGTATCCGCTCCTCGCGAGGTCAAAAAACACACCCGGAAAAGGCCAAACTCTAGCCCAACTGACGTTCAGAAGCGAGTACACGACTGGCTCGAAGACGCACAGTACACCCCTGGTTGGCAGTAACTTCGGACGCCTTTGGTTTACGAGCCCTCCGTACGATTTTAATTTGATATATTTGTAACAAGGCGCTTGCAGTCTTTAAATGATCACTAGCACATCTGCATAGGGCGGTTCACACTCAGATCATGTGTGCAGATTTTGCTAATCATCAGCCAATATGTAATAAACTCCGCTATAGAAGGAGAGTCATCAAACAAAGGTTTCGTCAGAGTCAATTTTATAATGAAGAAAACAAAGTCTAACCCTACCTATAAACCATACATGTCCCAAAGCCTAACAATACAGTAGGCGCTTGGAGCGCATACATGGTTGATCATTCATTAGCATGATCTACCTACATTGGCACGTGCTGCGAGCCTTTGGGGGAAGCGACTCTACGGCGATGATGCATGGGCTTTTGCTGATTGTCTAGTGGCTACCACCAGCCTCCTTCCTACAACCGGGACTAAATGGCCGGAAAGAAATCTGCTGCTCAGAAACGCCGTGCTGCCGCGATTGCTGCACGGTTGTTATCCAAGACGCCGCCCATTGAACCGGATGCCGAACCAGGCCAGTGCTTTCAGTATTGCTTTGCACACACTCTGACTACATCAGCTCCAACAGATCCAAACTCCAACATCCCCTCTAATAATCCTATGGGCTCGTTAGGTTAGTGTGCAGTCTTTGGCTCCGGTCCTTCTAGAAGAATCATAACTAGAAATGTAAAATATAGAGACCACTGAGAACGATGAAAAGGCACTCGGGCCCGTTACAAGTACAGGAAAAGATAAATTCGAAGATACAGAGGTAGGTCCAGCTATGATTTTGGTTCGAATTTACCCTTTGAGCTCATAACTACGAACCAAACTGAGGGAGATGCAGAAAAAACGGAAGCTAGCGATTGCGTACCGCCCCACCTCCAGGGATCAGGGTCAACCCAAATATCTAAACATCAGTACGTGGACGGTTCCCTGAGGTTGCAAGTACGTCAACTCCATCATACCATTTCGTATCAACAACTTACGGGCCCCCTCATAGGTGGACGGCACGTCCTACCATATACATCGTCACATCCTTGAGATTTCACCTGTTCTCACGAATTTTGTCGATGGTCACCAAGCATCAAGCGCATCCTGCCAACTTGCTTTGCTATCAACAAACCCAACTGTAGTTTTGAGTTTAGATATCAAGTCAGCGGAGCTTGAGGCGTTACTGGATTTTCTATACACACCGTATGTGCTTGTGTTTGCTCCTGGTTGCTTCACAATATTGAAAACGCTACACGATTCGAAGGTTCTATGCCATTGACAAGCTACCGTTTGAAACATATCAGCTTGCCCTAGTGCCTTCTGTCAAGTGGGAGTTTGCTGAATTACGTGATATGATTCTAAAGAAACTGCAATGTACTATGGGAGTTGTTGAGCGCCTTGTTTTGGCACAAGAGCTTCATGTCTCAAGCTGGAAAACGTCTTGCCTAACCGAATTAGTCGCTCGATCTGGTGGGCTTACCCTCGATGAAGGTCGCCGACTTGGAATGGAAACAGTGATATTTGTGTCGGGGGTACGAGAGGAGGCCCGTGTGCATACTCAATGCTCACATCCATGTGCCTCATGCGGTACTAGGGGCGGATCCATTGGAGGAAGTATGGATACCTCGTTTATCCAAGATCGTATCAAAGAATGGGTTGTTGGCACCAAGCAAGCCTGAATTTCTTCTTCCGTGTAGCTGCCGCAGTTTCAAGTTATTTTCCTTGCCGCATCAAGCCGGCTCATGTTGAATGCGAGTGCTGGATAAAGCGTGGTCGAATCAAATAACAAGCAAGCTTCCGGTTCACTGTTACTGTACCCGTACTTCTTTTTGTTTACGTTCCACTTGAAACTTCACATTATATCGTGACTGGGGGCCCCGGTGGGTTTCAACTAGCTATTGATGCAATAGAGAGGAGCGTTTTGTATGCAAAGAAGACAAATTGTTGGTTTCGGCATCGAATACGGGCTACCAGCCATGGCTGCTTCATTTGTTCCAGGGGGGGGGGGGTTCTTTGATTACCAGCGGGACGCGCTACATAAGCTGTTCTAGTGAATGATTCGGCTTCATCGGGTTGTCTTCAATGACAAACCGTGCAACCGATCCACAGTTGAGTTAAGGTATATTCAATAATTTACGCATGAGGGACTACTGAGGAGCGCATATAGGACCTGTTTCCAGTGTCAACTGTTATTAAATCTCCACTACTCAGTTGCAAGTGATGCTCGAACCGCATTTAGTGAAGCATACAAGCTGCTATGCGGTGATAGGGAGCGTGCGTTGTTCCCGTAAAGCCCCGAGGTCGCGAGCTTCTGAATTATTAATACTGATAATCCACCTAGGGGAGGACAAGCCCTCAATGTCCTGGCATCTGCCATAGTACAAGCGATTCAGATTTCATTATTGATAAATAAAAATCTATAAAAGACATGTGAATGTAGAAGATTCAAACCCAATGAACAAAACATGCGAGTATAAATATATATGTGTCGTAAAATATCCTAGGCTGATCTAATATGCGTGCTACGACCTACTTAGTACCGGGGGTACGTGCGGTGTTTCGTGCCCTGTCCATCCTGTGCTCCGTAGCCACGGGTATCAAAGCTCCATTCTCCATGTGTGTGATCGTACCACGCTCCACGAGTGGACGAAACGAAGAGCGTGCCGACAAGGAGGAAGGTAAGTAAGATCCAACCCATCCATGCGAAGGCCATGAGAGCTGCATATAAGCATGGTAAGTATTATATGGAGTAATATAATCAACGAGTACTTACCGACAAGGATCCGGCAGGGCTTGTAGATCTGGCACCAGTTGAGGTTCGGCCAGAGTGCCTATATTTAGCATGTCAAAATGTGTGCTTGCGAGTGTAGTACGAGTAGGACTTACGGCGGCAGACGCGGCACCTCCGAGCCATAGAGCCCAAACGATGAACAAACACAAGAGCTCGAACCAAGTCTTGCTCAAAATGCGGTGGCCATACCGGCGGTGGAGCACGAACATCCTATGATTCGTCTGCTCAGCAAGCAAGCAAGAATGATTGGGCATTGTGTTGACTCACATCCAAGGGGCGAAGCACATCGAAAGGAATGAAGCTACAAGGAGCTCGGGAACAGGAGGATCTATCACAACATGGTTAATCCCTTTTCAACTTTGTGCAAGAAGAGTGGGTAGCATACCATAGAATGCCACTCCGTTCCTAAGAGGATCAACCCTAGGATCTCGCTTACGGTCGGTATAACTCAGTCGTACGATCGTGAGCGAAAACAGAACGATCGAGAAAAGGAAGACAAAAGTGTAGAGAGCCATCCGAATAAGATGAAGAATAGGCAACATCGTGTCTAGTGTCTAACGAGCAGAGGGGTCGTGTCTAGTGCGAAGGTCAGGTTGGTCTTGTCATTCCCAGGGCGAAGAGGCCCAGCCATTTAAACTAACCCATACGACACTGCCAGCCGTGCGCAACAGGCGTGTTAACCAGGTGGGACGGGCCGATTACAATTTTACACAAACACAAGGATACCAGGAACGTGCTCCCCCTCAGTCCTCATGTCGGCTCAGACAAAAGAATGCGGCTCGGACAGCCGGGTGAACGGGGGAGCCGAGTCATCACTTGGAAGGATCAATGGCTAATTGCCAAGCTGGGATGATTGACCTGGAAAACTAGCGAGCCTCGTGTCGTCGTTTGAAGTGTGGTTTCAACGAGGCTGAATGCGAAACACCGCCATCCGGAGTGCACGTGACCGACGGGATGGGATCGAATGATCAACGCGAGTCTCACAAGTCGCCGAGCACCCTCAATGATATGCGGCCTTGACCGGCCACTCGATCAAAGGCCTCGACTTGCCCATCACGTCCGAAGATCGAACCACCATGCCGGGAAGGATAAGCAAACGGGGGTGCCCAAGGACAAAACACATTCTATAACACATTGGGTACCCCGCAAATATCTACCTCGTACATTATTGGTACACGTCACTGCAACTGCGCTTTACTCCTTTTTGGCGGCTGCGGCCTCGCGCTCGCGCTTCCTCAGTGCACGACGGCGGATATCTTTGTGTAGGTCTGTGATAACGTCGGGTTAGGTCTGGGTTTTGCTTGAAAGGCAGATGCATTGCTTACTGAGGGTGTAGTTGATGAGGAATGAGGTCGGTGCAAAGCCCATTACGTATGCTAGAGCTCCATGGGCCCAATACGGGGTAGAATAATCGCCCTGGACGCCAATCTTGGAAAGGACGGCACGAACATAAGTCGAAGGAAGAGGGATCATGGCAGTTGCACGACGAATCTTGGACATATTCGACACCTGATGGTCAAAATAGTTAAACGCGATACAAGCAATCAATAATAGAGGTAGCCTACCACAAAGTACGTGTTGACAAGCTGAACATCGACGCCTTTGGGACGAAGTTCCGACGCAAGTGCGCGAGACCACGAGGTGAGGAATGCTTTGGTTCCAGAGTATGTAGCAAGCATCGGGGAGGGAACGGCACCGGCAAAGGACCCGAGGTTAAGGATAAGACCACTGCGACTGCATAGATAGTCAGAAACGTGAGTTTCAGCGCGGATATAGTTGAAATACCGGGCAATCATGACCGGGACGACCAGACGGGTGACCTTGATCGTTGCATTCACATTGATCTCAACAATGTCTTCGTGTTCAATGAGAGGGATCTCATGGAAGTCGGCCGGGAGGTCGTGGGACTTGCCAACGTTGTTGACTGAGAAATATGTCAAGCATTCCATCTTGGGTTGTATTGTAGAAGTCAACATACCGAGCACTCCAATGTCAAGACCCTCGAGTGCCTCGGCAAATCCAGCATATGCGGCCGTATCACGACGAGAAAAGTCGATAGCATAGGTTTTGGTCGAGACAGAATACTTGGATTCTTGCGGGTAAGTTAGTTTGTGTTGTCGTGTGATGCAATGGGACGTAAACTCACGAAGCTCAGAAGCAAACGCGTCCAATTTCTCCTGAGTACGGGAAGCAATTAGGATATTGAATCCAGCCTTGGCCAACTGGCTCGCGAATTCGCGTCCAATGCCGTCAGTAGCGCCAGTTACAACTAAATGGAACACGTATCACTTTAGCAAGATGACGTCTTTGCTCCAGCTTAATATGACATACCGGCCCATGCACCCTTCTTAGCACCGTATTTCGAGAACTGAAAGGGGTTTTTTGAGTATAGATCGGGTGAGCCCGTCTCAAACCGACTCACGCTCTGTCCAGACAGGACAAATGTCTGAAGCAGGAAATTGACAAAGCTAAACGCGAGGCCTGCAACGACAGCCGCCCCAGCTGCAGAGAGGCAGAGAGTCGCGCATGCATGGTCGCGCGCGATGCTGGCAAATGAATCACAGAGGCCCATGTCAGAGGTTGAGGATGGGGATGGGGATGCCTGACCGCGAGAATTAATAGACTAATGATCACGTGGCCGTTTCTTTATTCACGTGTGATCGGCAATTGTCTATTGACCGACGTCCCGGCTGCTCTCTACTTCGACGTAGGAAAGGATGCCCCGGCTGTTCAGCATCAGATACACCCCTCTGAGAACATGTCTTGTTAATCTTCCTATGAGCCTGTACGGACCGCTTGCCGCCAAGCAAGTGGTGAGCACCCTTAGGATTCCCTAGCCTCGCGAGATAAACATTTATTCTACCAAGCGTCCTCAACGGCTCGCAGTGCATGTATCTCTCCCCGGTTCATCTGAAGGCGTCTATCTAGGATGGTCTGGGATGGCTGCCGCTTCCTCGCTGTCCAAGTGGCAGCAAGGAGCACAGGCTGCAGCCGAAGCACTGGATACAATTGAAATTGACCCCCAAGTTGCGCAGAGTTATGGATTTAAAGACGGAACTACTGTAAGTTGACAGCAGTGCCCTGGGGATTTGCTTATAAACACCATGAAGGTTGAGATTGGGCTGGTGCACAACCTCCCAATTGCTACGAGCGTCGAGACAGTCCCGCTTTCTTCGGATGATTGGGAAATTCTTGTGAGTCAACAGCCAATCTTTTCTTTCCCAAATTCAATCCTGTGACAGGAAACACATGCGGAATACGTTGAGCAAAACCTGCTGGGTCAAGTACGCGCCGTCGCCGTTGGGCAGGAAATCAGTGTTTGGGCATTAGGTCGCTCCCGTGTTCAGTTCCGTGTGGGTGAGTGCCATACAATCCAGTTCGTATGACTCCCCGCTCATGGTTAGCTACCAGTATCTACAAAACCTGAAGGTCAAGCCGTCCTGCTTGGTCCAGACACTGAAGTTGCGATTGCACCTAAACTGCGGGCCCCTCCACCGGCTGCCAAGTCCCAGCCTTCAAAGATCAGCGAGGGCAAATTCCCAACGTCCGAGGATCAGTCTGAGTCACATCCTGCAACTAGTCCACACGACCCACTGCCACTGGCCTTGCGCGTACTCCCTGCTCGGTTAGCGCCTCTAACGATCGGTATTGGTTCGTATACTTGCTCCCAACTCGGATCCATAAGCTCATGAAATACATGCGCAGACTCCTCGGCCCCAGAAGCTTTTATATCTTCCGCAGACATCGAAAAGCTCTCTGCCCAAAAACCTAGCTCTTCGCCTTCGACACATGCCTGGCTCGTCCGTGCTCGGCCACCACAAGCGGTACGCGAGTTTGACAAACGTGGAAAACCAACAGAAAAGGCTGCCCCCTCACCCGTTGTGTTACAACAAAACAAAGAAAAGAAACAGGGTGAAGCGAAACCCCATGTGCCTGGCGTCCTTGTACGAGTCAAAGCACAGGACGGCGTGCCTGTCGGGCATGGTATAGTGGTTGGGCTAGAGGGTAAGCTTCAGGAGTGGGACACGATTTTGTAAGCTATGTTTTCGTCCCCCGAATGGAAACTGACTAACGGCTCAATTATAGATTATCATATTCTGAAAATGGACCTGAGCAAACCAGCCGATCAAGCAGTCCGAGTCAGACTACAGCCACAGAAGTACAAGTTCAGAAACCAAGAATCGATAATGAAGCGAATGAACTCGCCGGCGTGGATGGGATTTTGTCAGAATGCCACGAGTTTTTTGTGCGTACTTATATGCAGCCCCAGGCGTTTGGAACTGCAGGAGGGTCCCAGCGTAAGTCGGTACTTAGATCGTAAAACCTTAGCTGAAATTTGATGGCGTGTTTAGTGCCAGGTTTATTATTACACGGGGCTACCGGATCTGGCAAAACGTCTGTCGCAAAATCAGTTGCGAAGAAATTGGAAGCAGACCCGTGCATACATGCATGTATGTACCCCAGATTTGCCTCAGTTTCGCATAACTGACAGGTAATGAAAAGGTATTGTATACGTGGATTTAGCTCAAATGGCTGACGAACACACTTCGTCGCTTCGCTCCAAGTTCAAGACTTGGAGATCAGTTGCAGCATGGCGTCAACCCTCGGTACTCGTGCTAGATAACCTGGACAAGGTGGTTGCCGCAGAAGTTGAAGTATACTTATCTTTATCGTGTATCCAGCAACAGGATGCTGACCCGGTTTCTTGTAGCATACAGACTCGTCCCGTGCGCGTCACCTAGCTGAACACTTCCTTGACGTATTTGCCTCGCCTCCTGCACCTGGTGTGGCGATTCTTGCGAGCTGTACGAGTCCTAGCGCGTTACATCCGCTTTTAAACGCATCCCATGTGTTTGCGCACAAAGTCCAATTGAGGGCCCCGGATAAGAATGCTAGACGAGATGTAAGTCGGCCATCTGCCTCCTGATTGGTTTCCGTAACTTAGGCCATGCAGATATTATCAAGGATAGTCAAGCGTCGATTTGCTACTTCAGATTTGAGTAGTGATTCTGAACGGCCGTTGAATTTCGTGGCACTTGCAACAGATACTGAAGGATACTCCGCTACGGATTTACAAGACTTGGTGGGAAGAGCGGTACATGCCGCTGCGGTTCGGTCAGCGAGTGATTTGGATAACTCGGTATTACTAGTTCTATATCTATTGGTAAAGACTCCCTGACGTTGAGATATATGCAGCCTGTACTACTTCCCGAAGACTTTGCGAAAGCCCAGGAGGATTTCGTGCCTCTTTCGCTAAGAGGCGTGAAGCTGCAAAAGTCAGATGTGTCATGGTCTGATATTGGAGGTCGGTTTGTACCTCATGCTTTCGTTTATGTACAATTGACGGAAAATCATAGGCCTGGAGGAGACGAGAAGAGTGTTGAGGGAGACACTGGAATGGCCAACCAAGTACGCCGCCATTTTTGCCAAATGTCCTTTGAGGCTTCGGTCTGGGTGAGTTTGTTTTGTTGCATCTACTCTCACAGAAGCAGTACTGAATAAGCATAGGTTACTCTTGTATGGGTATCCTGGATGTGGGAAAACACTGCTTGCGTCGGCTGTGGCAAAAGAATGTGGCCTAAATTTTATCAGCGTCAAGGGACCGGAGCTTCTGAATAAGTATATTGGGCAGAGTGAACAGTCTGTGAGTTCCTTCCTACCGTGCATATTGAAATAGGGGTTGATGGGGGATAGGTGAGAGATATATTCGACAGAGCAAGTGCTGCGAAGCCTTGTGTTTTGTTCTTGGACGAGTTTGATTCGATTGCACCGAAGCGGTACGTGTCACCATGATACCACTGGACGCTACTCACAAATGTGTGTATAGTGGACATGATAGTACAGGCGTCACAGATCGAGTGGTGAACCAAATGTTGACGCAGATGGATGGTGCAGAGGGGCTGGATGGGGTTTATGTTCTCGCCGCTACAAGGTATGTTTTAGGCTGTTATTATTCTGGACAACACACCATAAATATCGAATATAGTCGTCCGGATCTGATTGATCCAGCACTGCTTCGTCCTGGGCGCCTGGACAAGTCACTGCTGTGTCACATGCCAACGGAGCAAGAGAGGGAAGAGGTAAGCGTGATAGTTTAAGCCGGCTATATGCGCATTGATTCACGGATTTAGATCCTCCGAGCGGTATCCCGCAAGGTATCCTTGGCACCAGACGTGGATTTGTCGGTTGTCGCGAAACGCACCGAAGGGTTCTCGGGTGCTGATATTCAGGCGTTAGTATACAACGCTCAACTGGAAGTCGTGCATGAAGAGCTGGCAGTTGCGAGTCGCGAGCTGAGTACGAGCGGGAAGGATGTCGAGGAGAAGCGAGTCAAAGTGGAGATTGTTGGAGGGAATGGGACAACAATGACCCGGGCAGAGAGTGCTGCTTTAGAAAAACGGGTCGGTTTATTAAGCCAGGATCGCGTGCAGGTGCTGATCTTATTTTGATAGGTTGCGACGATACTCGCGGCTCGGGGGCCAAAGCGGGACACGCGGCGCAAAACTGGGACCGGAGAGGAAAAGCAGAAAGTGGGTTGATCGATTAAGTGAAAAGTCCAATAGACTGAGAAAATAATAGAAATCGAGCCGGATCACGCTCGCGCATTTGGAACGTTCGCTGGAGAATCATCGGCCCTCGGTTTCACCCGAGGAGCGATTCAGACTGCAGGCGATGTGGGTGCTATCAATTGCTGTGCGCGCACATACTGATGATGCTGTAGATACGACGCGTTCCAGACGGATCGGACGGGCGAGCACAGAGTACCGCCCGGGTTGAGCGGAGTGGGAGGACGGGCGACACTGGGATGATCACGTGACTCGGTGTAGAAAAGAGACTTATTGGTGGCACGTGGAAACAACGCTCTCTTCTGTAGACTCTCGCGCTCGTTTTTTGCCTTTTGCATATTTGAACTTTTCCGTTTGTGGTGGTGAATGGCTACTCCGCGCCGAGCACCGTCTCCGTCGGCGTCGACGACATATTCTGGGATCAGCAACTATCGGTCTGATTCGTACCGCACTGGCCCAACGCCGACGGCCAGCCCCCGCCCCGGTGCTCCCAACGGCCAAGGTCCCGACCCGCGAGTGGTTGCACGCACGCATTATGAAGAACTTAAGCGTTCGCTCCAAGACCATATGCTCAGGGGTATGCCTCCCCACCGTTTGTGGATCGCTCTGCTCACCCACCATCCCACACAGAGCCCCAAAACTCCCGCGCCAACGCCCGAGAAAAGCTCACGCGACTCACGCGACAGCAATTCCAGGAACTTTCTACCGACGTATACGATGAGCTCATGCGCCGGAACAACAACGAAAAAGGCGGGGCAGCCGAGACCCCCTTTTTGCCTGTTCGAGACGACTTTCACCCAAAGCGGAACCAAGCGCGACAAAAGCTAGCTACTCTACCCCCTATACGGTTCAAAGACCTCTCATCCGATGTTTTTTACGAGCTTGGGAGGAGGTATCCAGAGTTCAAGGAGCCCGAGACTTTACCCGAAACCCCGGACACGCCCCAGTCAGACTATGACCCTCCGACGCCGGAACTCGTGGGCGGAAGGGCCCCGATGCGACAAGGATCGAGGGATATGGGAGGGGCAGGGATGGGTGCTGGGAGTGGGTCGGATCGACGAAGGCCATCGCAGGACGACTATGGTGTCCGTCGCAGGCCGTCACAGGACGAACCAAGGCGTCAGCCCTCGGTGGATGGAGTCGGGCGACGCCCGTCTGGCGATGAGGGTCCGTTCCGTAGACCGTCACAGGATGCGCAGGTCACGAGGCGCCCATCCCAGGACAAGCCGTCTGGGATGGCGTCTTCGTCATACGTGACACCGAACAAGAGCACGATTGCCGAGGAGGTGATCCAGGTTCCTTATGGTCGAGACGAAGGCACTGAGGATGAGGACTTTGACGATCGTGAGGATACGGCTCAGCGCCCAGGTAGTGAGGAGGATGCAGCTGGACACGGGAAGAAGCCCTCTCAAGGTGGACTCAATGCACTGGGCTTCAGTCTGCTCTCCACACCGCTCAGTCCGACTAGTGATGATGGGGCGGCGCCCAACGGTCTCAATGGACGTGCCACATCCGACTATTACGAGAAAATGTCGTTTGGTCGCGCAAGCGTGACGTCTAGTCAAGGTGGCGGTGGAGGCGGAGAACGAAGGAATACGGCAATTGAAGATGTGCGGAAAGAGTACGAGTTCAAGATTGCGACTATGCAGAATAGGATTGCTGCGCTGGAGAACGAGGCGAGGGCCGCCGCTGACGTGAGTCTTTCTACTGATCTGAGTGCAATTTGGCTAACCGAGGGCACAGAGGGAACGAGATTTACGCCGAACGTTGAGCGACCGAGATTCAGAGCTCGTGCGGGTGCGAGACCGGTGTGAACAATTGGAAGACGATCTTCAGGATGCGCAAAGTGGTCAATCTAATGGTGTGCCGGTGAGTGCATTTATCGTAATCCTTTTATTTTTATTACGATCGCATATTCATGTTCGTACGATATAGAACGGTGCAGCAACTGACCAGTTGCGACGCGAGATGCAAACATTGTTGGAAGACTTGCGTGAAATGGCCGCAAGTCGCGACGACTTGGCCGCAGAGCGAGACGCGGATACTCAAACCATCCGGGAGCTCTCCTCCCAGATGCAAGAGTACAAACGCAAGTATGAGGCTGCCAAGACTGAACTTCGCGGGCTCAAAGGTTCGTTTCTTTAACTTTGGAGTCTGGCCTTATACAATATTGATGCACTCGAGTAGCTACATCGCAGTTGTATGTTCAGCAGCCGGCAAACATTTCTAAACAGGACCAGCTGCCTATTTCGGAGCGTGGCGGGATTGTGGATACGCATATCACTGCATTCCAGAGCGCAATGGACACCATGCTCATGGCTGCACGGTAAGTATGATTGGCGATTCGCACCTCCAAACGACTGAGATTATATTCTCATAGATCAAGTGCGCCTTCGACAGCTCTAACTGCTATGAAATCTGTTGTGACGTCTGTCAGCGCGATTGGAGACGACGTCGAATCCTACATGCGCCGGTCGCCAGGTGACCACGAGGCTGCGAGCCAACTAGTCGAACGGCTGCGTGCCACCCTGAGCAATCTCGTTGCGGCGGCTCGTACGCATGCAATGAGCTATGGTACTTCTCCCGTCAGTCTACTCGACGCCGCCGCAAGCCATGTGTCAACAACGGTGACATCATTGGTGAGGGAAGTTCTGGTTAGGCGAGACGATGGGCGAAAGAACAGTCAAACGGGAAATGTACATTGGGCACACATTGAAGATGAACTGAATGGCCATGGCAAGCGATCAGATTCGAGTTCAATGGGAAGCCCATCCCATCCCGCCATATTCGACACTCCGGTGGATTCTGCGGGCTCAGATGAAGGTTGGGAGGAACTCAAGGTATGAAACCTCTCTTTTGAGAAAACATCGGACGGCCAACAATTTCCGTAGCCATACCTCGAAGCCCAATCCGAATCTATTGCGTTTTCCATTCAGGCACTTCTGAGTGCGATCAGGACCGGCGCACAAGGGCCGGAGGTCAACGAACATTTGTCGCAGATTATCACGATCGTGTCGAGCATCATTGCTGTCAGCAAGGACAGCCTGCCGCGTGGCCAAGCGAAGCAAGGAATGGAGATTGTCGCGCAGTTAACGGAGCAGTGTGGCCGGTTGAGCGAGCTCCAGGGCAAACCTGAGCTGAACAAGACCGAGCGGCAGACGATCGCGTCCAATAGCTTTGGAGTCGCCAAAGCTATGAAGGAGCTGATGAAGCTGGCTTAGACACGAGGTTGAGTCAGATGAGGTGCGGCGGAGGCTGTGATGATAGTATGCCTAGTTTTCTTTTTTGCTAATTCGCGGGTGTGTGATCTGTCCTTTTCGTTTCCGGTCATTGTTTCTTGGTACGGGTACAGTACATCATTTTTGTTAAGATAGGGAATACTCTTGTAATAATGCTCACGCTTGCCCTGGCGGCACACTTTGTGCATCGTCTTTCTAGGCCGTGATCTCGTGCTCGCGCGTCATAACCTTACGTCTTCGAGTTCTAATGGTACCCTTGCGTATGGGCGCCCCCGAGTCGAGGTTTCGATGTGGAAGGTTTGGTACTGGTGAATACAAACAAGGACAACCTGTCGGCTGCCACGCCATGCTTGGGCGCCTGATCTATCAGCCATGCTTGTGCAGTGTTCAGACTCGTGATCGACCTGCGCATATTCAACACCCTTCTCGAGCAACCAGTCGTCAGGGACTGATGTGGCTTGGCCATATAAGCACACTTGTCCGTGCTCGACTTCCCCAACTGGTTCCACCTTTGTGCTTGCTGAAATGAAGCCCCCTTCCAATACTGAAAACGCTGGTAGCAATGTTTTGCCCAGACATGGTGCTTGTCTTGTATGCAGGAAACGAAAACTGGTACGCACACTTCCTTTAAAGCCGCGTCCTGTCTAATTGTATGTGTTGGGATTTCAGAAATGCGACGCGACTAAACCCGAGTGTCACGAATGTCTAGCTACTGGCCGAACGTGTCAGTACGAAGACGAAACGTATCGATCCAGGACTCAACAACTGCAGGTGCATCCGCTCTTCTTCGCTCGCGTCACATGTATTTACCTGGCGCGCATTGTCTCTAGGACAGAATTAAAGAACTTGAAGCGAGGATCAAAGAAGCCGAGAGCCAAGGATCTTCAATTTCATCCAAACCCCGGTCGTCGTCGAATTCTTCGTCGGGAGGCGACCCATCCAACGGATCCTACACCAATGGCGGGAGCACGGTTGCAATTGGAAGCCGAAATGGAACCCACTCGCCCGGGAACTCATTGTCCCCGCCAGTGTTGCTCAGCCCCGCTCATCGCTCCGCTTCTGACCTATCATCAAATGGGTCCAATCACTCTGGTGTTGCGCCTTACGAGCCTACATCAGACCAAACAAGGCGATTGTACGTTGTCTCAATTCAACCTTTGCGGTCCAGGTGACGAAGTGTTTTGTTTCTATTTACAGACTCGAGGCATTTGTCTTGCATCAAGTACAGTGCGCTTTCGAGCTCAACACCGACCGGGTGATCGCGAATCTTCGGCCGGGCGCGACCGAGCCTGTGCTACCGGTCCTGTTGAACGCAATGCTGTTGATGGTAAGCCGTTTGGTCGGGGCAGCCCCGTAAGTTAGGAGGTTGACATATTTGTAGGGATCTCATTTTATAGAAGATCAGTCATTGAAGCATTTGGAACCTGTGCTTTTGGAACGTACAAAAAGAGAAATCGACGAAAACTTGGAGAAGGCTATACGAGGCAAACAATACAACAGCGTCCATCATCTCCAGTAAGCGCTTTCTATCATTTTCAATCAGGGTGGACTAATCTGTTGAATCCAGGGCTATGTGCATGGTCGGCTTATACTATTACATCAAAGGGCGACTCTTAGAGGGGCACCATCATTGCACGAGCGCTATACGATTCGCCGTTTCGCTGGGCTTAAATCAGATCTCCTCGCGCACTTTCAAGCCAAACTCACCAGCTAGGAAATTTAAGAGGCTTTTTGAATCTGAGCAATGGCGGCCTCGGGATCCCGTTGAGCTCGGCGAGGCGATTAACTTGTGGTGGTATGTGCATGAACATTGGAGATAGTAAACAGTAAACTGAGATTTGGTTCTCCATAGGACTTGCTGTCTCTTAGACGGCGGGGGATCTGCAATGAATGGGCTCCCACCATCTGTATCTATGAACGATATTTCCACTGTGTGGCCATGCATGCTCGTCGATTTTGAAACGGTACGTGACATGCTCTCAAACCTACGGCTGCGACTGAAACCGCCTTATAGGGTCTAGTCCCGAATGACAATTACTCCATAGCTGCTCTACTGGACCCCAAGTTGTTCTACGATGTAGCGAATGCCTCTAAAGATAACGTCAAGGGGTGCATCTCAAAGGCTATAATTCTCATGACTTGTGCTGGGCAGCTGGATATCGAACGTGTTGCTAGTGAGTATTTTACGCGCTGTAGAATCGGCCTATTAACGCACCCGTCTGTCAGACCCGGCAGTTTCAGAACACTGGTGGAAGCGATTCGAGAGCTGCGACCGCGCGACCGTACGGTTCATAGAAACTCTTCCACCTGTCCGGACAGCTCGAAACGTTGAAGACCTTGCATATCTCGTATTCATTCATAGTACGTACAAATATGGCCAATGGGTTTCACTGACTCACCCCTTACTTTACATGTAGCACTCGCATACTGTGCTACAGTGCAGCTCCATAGCGCCCTAGCCGAATTTGAGATCGTCATTGGAGCACAAGGCGATCCTAGGGGCATACAACCAGATGGTACTCTGGGCGGTCTCAGTTGGCTCCGTTGTACCGAGGCATGTCGCGCCACTACATTGGCTGCCAGGCTCATCGCAGATCTTGACATGAAGTATATGCACATGTTTATCGGTCTGTCGTGGGTCTGCGTCGCTGAAGTTCTAACCCGTGACGTACCGAGGTTGCGGCAAGCTGGGCAAATAGAAAAGGCAAGGGAAAAGGCGGGACAGTTGGACGTGATGGAACAATGCATGAGCAGGCTGGTGGCGACATATCCAGTTCTCGGTGAGAGATTCGAATATACTCGTAACCAGAGGCAAACAGCTAACGAGTAACTGGAAGATTTACAAGTTCGGCACCTCCAAGCACTCAAGAACTGGTAGCCACGCACCACGCTGATCCAATTCGCACCCGGAACGTAACGAGACAGGATGCCGAAAATTCTGAGTTACCTTTTGTGTAGATACCATCTGGCTAAAATACCATAATTCAGACCTTATATTTACCCGAATTACGTTTGATGAGCGTGGTTGCAACTAGCAGGTGACGCTAGCTTTCAAGCCCTGGGCCCTGTTCGGAAAACGACCACTTACCTATACTCGCTTCCGGTGAAATGATAAAGGATACATATGAGCGCGACCCACTCAAGCCCACGATGGCTCATTCCACTTCGTATCGACACATTACCCAAGGGACTCCGCCATACGATACTCGAGTAGCCTCACTAAGTTTAGTTATTTACTAGATCAAGCCGCACAACGGACATCAATTTTCTTGCACTACAACGTTTTTTGACTACCGAATCCGCAAAATCACCCAACGACTTGAATACAGCATAGTGATTCTAGTTACTGTGTCACCATCGGATCCCGTGCGCCTCAACGCTCTAATGTTTTACGCTGTTCTTCCTAGGAATAACGCATGCCTCGTCTGTCGGAAGAGAAAAATAGTGGGTGGGATCTCGGCTGGTAATTCACCAAATATTCAAACAGATTCGCTTATTCCTCAGAAATGTCACGGGGACAGACCAGCATGTAACGAATGTCTAAACTCTGGCCGGGATTGTCAATATGAGGATATCATTCACCGTTCAAGAATACAAAAAATGCTTGTGAGTTCCATGCCGCTCGCTCTGAAAAGTCTACCACTATGAAACAATTCGTAGGAAAGAATCAAAGAGCTTGAAACAAAGATTCAAGAGCTGGAAGTGAGATTTCCTTCGGCAGCGAGCCGTGAACAGCCTCAGGCGTTGCATCAGACAAGTATTTCGCCTGAATCGTCGGCGGATTCCTATGGCACCTCTAGAAGTCCACCCGTGCCTTCTTGGTCGTCGACATCACAAAGCAATCATGCTCATGTTGAGATCCAAGACTCGTTTCCTGGTCTGCTTGATCTCAGTAGAGACATAGACAAGTTGCATGAAGAATTTCCCCCACCCGACTGCATAGAAAAACTGTGAGTTTGAAAGCCGCCTGAAGATATATGTGCTGAGATATCTGCGCCATCAGACTAGATGTATTTGTCTCTCGAAATTTACAATGCGGTTTCGAGCTTCACCTGGATCAGACCGTAGAAAGCTTGAGAGGGGATAGGCCTGGGACAATCATCCCTGCCTTATTAAACGCTATTCTGCTTATGGCTAGTATCATTACTCTATTCGCTATGTTTATCTGATATTCGCCTACAGGCCTGTTATTTTATAGATGACGTTGCTGTAAAAAATACTTGGGAGCATGTCTTTCTCATTCGGACGAAGAAGGCAATCGAGGATAACCTGACCGAGGCCTATATGCACCATGATAAGTACAACGCTCTTCATCATCTTCAGTAGGTGTTACTTCATAAATAAATAAACAATCATTATGGTAATTATATTATGATAGGGCAATGAGTATGCTGGGCCAGTACTACTACATGAAAGGCCGGTTACTTGAGGGACATGTTCACTGTTCCAACGCTACCCAATTTGCTGTAGCTTTGAATTTGCACAGGCTCAACTCGCGCATCTTTCGAGACGACTATCCCAATGGGAGGACTCAACAATCCCCTGGCCGAACTATCTGGCGACCACGCAGTTCGGTTGAACTCGGAGAAGCGATCAACCTCTGGTGGTAAGCTCTTCTTCATCGTGATAGAGCTGTATAATGATCAGTAGACATTTAGGACCTGCTGCATATTCGAGTATGCGGGTTCCACTATGAACGGGTTGCCCCCTTCTGTAACTCGGGATAATATTACGACCGTTTGGCCATGCTTGCTTAGTGATTTCGAGAACGTAGGTCCTGTACAGTCGACTTTCATCAGCTGGTACGATTTTGATCTTGCAATACAGGGCTATCCGCTTTCAGACGACGATTACTCTGTCGCTGCATTATTTGATCCTGAGCTCTGCTATGTAGTTGCGGACATCTCAAGAGATAGCGCCAAGTCAGCGGCAGCGAAGTGCTGCATTCTGATGGAGTATGCAGGAAAGTTGGATATGGAAAGGATCGCAAGTAAGTCCCCAACAAATTCCCAATGAGCTGATATATACTTACCCTCATAGACCCTTCAGATTCTGAGGGGTGGTGGGCACGATTTGAAAGCTGCGACCGTGCTGTCGACCAGTATACCCGTACTATGCCACCCGTCCAATCCGCAAGCAACCTTCAGGAACTTTTGCACTTGGTACTCATCCACAGTTCGTCTAAACTCACACCAAAATGCACAAGCGTGGCACCTAACCCAATTCAAAAGCTATAGCCTACTGTTCTAACGTCCAGTTGCACAGTGCTCTGGCGGATGTGGAGCTGGAAGCCGGCGCCCGTGGAGATCCTAGGTGCATGCAGTCTGATGGTTCGCCAGGCGGACTCAGTTATATGCGTTGCACTGAGGCATGTCGGGGGATGTCCTTGGCCGCGGCACTGGTAGAGGACGCTGATCTGACATATATGAATATGTTCATTGGATTAGCATGGATATGTGTTTCAGTGGTCTTGGTACGGGAGGTACCGAGACTACGATCGAACGGCCTTATACAGCAGGCCAAACAAAAAGAGGAGCAGTTAGCTGTGGTGGAGCGGTGCATGAGTCGCCTTGTAGCTACTTACCCTGTGCTGAGTAAATGCACTCGCCCTGCTTGTTGGTATGTTTGTCCCACTGATATTAGACTGCAGGTCTTCAAGTCAAACAACTCGCGGATTTGAAGCAATGGTAATAGTCGCACCAGACGCACAGCAAATATACATATCTACTGCAGATCTTCTCCTATATGTTAAAAACTATGAAAATATCTATTTACAGTAACGAAACATCGAATAAGCATAAGCTGAGCCAAATCCAAAGGCCTTACGAATAATAATACAGCATTCATATAATACAAAGTGTAGACGATTCAAAGTTCATGGTAAGGAGCATATAAGTAAGGAACCATAGTAAAGAGGCTTTCGGGTATTTAGTGCACGCGGCTGGTGGAAGCATGAGGCCGAGAGTAAGGGGCCGCACGGTACTTGCCCTTCATTTGATCGAGATATGTCGAGGCAGTTCGATTGGGGGCGCGTTCTACGACTACATGGCCACTGTTAGTAGCAGGCCGTGGCAGTCGCTCTTGTCGGTTCCCTTCAGGCGATCGGCCGTTGAAAAACGCTTGTACGATCCATACTGGGAGTATCGGAATAGGTGTGTCTACCAAGCCGAATGCTGTTAGCTAGCTCTCACGCAGATTTAAAGGCAGAGCAACTCACTTTGAGCGCGTGCGTGCTCTCGTTGGCGATAATAGAAAGCTCGGAAGTCACTGCGACCCAAACTGCAAGCAGCGTCGTTCCAGTCAATCGCCTGTTTAGTCGAACCCACTCCTTGGAGGTTTGCCTTCTTGGCCATGTTATCCCATGGCATCATATCCGATGCATGATTCTCATTGAGGTGAACGTTGGCTTCAAAGACATAGATAGCGCTTATAGACGACTGAGGTTGATTAGAGGCAGGATTAGAGTCGGAAAGTTTACCAGATGCGATAAATGCTGGCTGAGCGATAGCCGAAGTGGGGGAAGGTGTCACAACCGAGGAAGGAGCCACGGACGAGGAGGGAGTGAGCGGCAAGAACTCCTGTGTAACGAGGTCCTGGAACTGGGAGAAATCGGAACTGAACTGGAAACTGGACATCCAGTCATTAAGCGACTGCTTGGTTTCAAAGTCGAGATCTCCTATAGAGTTGAGCTCCTCGGGCGAGAGTTGAGTGGGTACTTCGGGCGCAGGTATGGGCGCAGATGGGGGATTAACGCATGCGAAGTTATTGTAGACCGTGGTGGCGAAGTTGGGGTCTAATGAATGGGAGTACTGGCCGTGAGCCCCGGTAAAGTCCGAGTTTGTCAATGAGTGGGGCGGGTAGACGCAGGACTGCATGGCGAGAGTGCTGTTGTATGACGGAGCAGTGGAAGTGTGGTGAAGGGGGATAGCACGCCTACCCCCTTCTTATATATGTACGGACCATACTGCGTTGCCGCAAAGCCTCTTCGCCACATCTCTTGAGAAGTTTCTGCGAGTGTTGGTGCAGTACTCGACAGGATGACGCTCGAAGTGTCCAGCGAGCAGAGGCACAAGAGTCACGTGGCCAAGCAAAGCTTGTGCCCAGCGGTCTATTCCTTGTCAGCTGCACTGTTTATGTCGTACATGTTCGAAAGTAAATAATTGAAAGTATGATGTATTCGTGTTTTTACAGAAGAGCTACCCTATTATATATGGCGTCAATCGTTGAATTCGGGTGATCTTCGCCTTGACGCATGATCTCCCGCGTCATCGGGAGATGCACCGCCACCTGGCTTCTCAAACCCTGCAATCTGGACCAACCACGTGCATACGGGCTCAACCGTTGTTGCCTAATTGAGCCTTGCCTTTCATTCCCTTTTCGTCGTTGCTCGTTTAGAGTTCTGGTGCAATTGCGCAGCCCGCGACGGCTGTTTGATGACGATTGAAGCTTGTCAAGAGTCTCGGGGATTAGGTCTACGTACTATCGGCGATAAATTGGGCCGTTTGGTTTTCCGCATATAGCTGCTCTATCATATTGTCACTTTTGCTTGTTCTAGATACGGTACAACCGAATATTCTGCCCAGAAAGAGATTTGTCTGGCATTGTGCTGTTGGGTCTTCTCTGCTTATATGAGAGATACCTATAGGTGGTCTTCGGGCTAGCACTCCACCCGCTATTCTCGTTGCCTAAACCTTGGTTTGCATACTAACCACGGCAAAAAGCTTGAAGCACTTTTACCTCGCCAAGCGCTCGAGTTATGCAAGCGTCTTTAACGCTTTAGGGGGTTCGTTCCTAACCTGCGGATAATGTTGTCTTCTGTTCATGGCAACGGTAACACTGTACACTAAGGAGCATAGGTTTACGGGCGGGATATTAGATTGCCTCGCGGATTTTTCTGCGGCCTGTCCTGGGAAAGCTGAGACCCGGAAAGTAGAGCTACTCTACCCATGATAGATTGGATCTCCTAGTACGGCCGCCAGGCGCGGCGCAATTCCCCCTGTCCGTTCCGGTTTCGCATGGGCCCAGGCCTTGCATATTCTCCCTCCTGTTGACCGGAAAGCTGTGGCTATCGCAACCGCTTGATTAAACATAACGTGGGTATATCTAATGAGGGATATAAAATTTGGCCCTCCTCGTGTGTAAAGGTGCATCTTGGAACAACACAAGCTAATCATTGAGTGAAGAATATCTTCCAGCAGGCACCGCCAGCTCTGGAAACTGTAGTCACGTGGCTATAGTTAAGCGCCGGTGGCCTGTTTGAACATCATACTTGTTGCGGCTGCTACGACTATCTATCAATTCCGATTAGACTTTTACTATGAGCGACTATCCCTACTCATGGACACCGTCATCTAGTATCGCCTTAGACGACTTTTTGAAGAAGGTAAATTGTTGGCAGATTATGGCCGAATTAACTTTTTGACCTGGCTGAAACCTACAGAACAAGCCGTCCATGATAGTTGATGATGGAACTAAGCCGGTAGGGATATGTAGAATAAATAAGGACAAAACTTAAACTTAACATTTTCGTAGTGGGTCTGGGTTCGTCGTATTGACCGAAAGCCTCTCGATGAAGCCGATGCGAGTGAAGCCAGCGAAGAGACGTCTAAGATAGAACAGGCCAAGCAGCTTTGTTAGTATACTCTATCTTTGCTTATACACAGTACACCAAACCTTACACTTATACCCCAGTGAGTGAATACACAGAGAAAATCATTGCTATTCAGGTAAGTAGCGACGCCACGCATGGGATACAAGTAGTCATGAACAAGTAACTGTTTCAGAAAGATGATAGTATACCTGTCAGAGCGAACAAGAAGAAAGGGTTGAGGAGCAAGAAAGAAGTCCGGGAAGAGGCAAGCCGCTCCTACACACTCTCTAACAAGCAACGTTAAAAGGAATTTATCTACCTAGATCATGGCCGAAGCTAGCAAAGAATTCCAGAGAATTTCACAAGAGAGTAAATTGACTTGTGGCAAATGGTGGCTATTCCTGTTTCTCGTCCTTCCGGCTAGTAACTGATTGACATCGAGGAAGGCTCTTCTTTGCCACACCAGATCACGTTGACGCGTAGGTTAAAGGTTTGGTTTTCAGAATACCCAGGCTGAAACAGAGTGGTTTTAGGCTGTTTACGCGCTTAGCGCATGATCTTGTAGAGGGGCCGCTATCTGAGACCTCAGCATTTTGCGCCAAGGTGGCTACTACCCCTTCAAGCGCAGAACCTAACTATCGCCATGTTGTATGCCTGTATCTACCGGACTTGTATGATAAGGATGCGGTCACAAAGGTATGTTTCGTAGCCTGTGTTTGGGTTGCCCGTGATAATGACTAAATAAACGTGAGGTGTTGCGAGTGGTATGTCAATCCGCGGGGGTTCGTCCCAACAGTGCGAAGACGGATTTGTATACTACGATTGGATTAGATAGTAAGCATCCTAGTGGGATCAAGAGCACGGTACGTCAGCATTTTTGGACATCCTATAAGCTCAGACTACATAACTCTTAGATCTGGAACCCTCATGATCTTATTCCCGAGACAGAACTCAAGGTATGTTCTAGATTATTATACGTTTCCGTACTGAGAACTTGTTACGTTAGTCAATAATCGAGGCTTATTGGGCGGAGG
This sequence comes from Ceratobasidium sp. AG-Ba, assembly GCA_016906575.1. NCBI lineage: Eukaryota > Fungi > Basidiomycota > Agaricomycetes > Cantharellales > Ceratobasidiaceae > Ceratobasidium > Ceratobasidium sp. AG-Ba. Next base: position 1,327,227 of record CP059638.1, read on the forward strand.
TCAATAAAAAACCTGTAATGAGCTCCGAGGCGGACGACCCAAACCAGACCTCTGACAAGCCGGCGAAAAAAACTGCCAAGGTCAAGAGAAAAGCTGAGGATTCGGACGACGACCATGTATTCGACGAAGTTGATGGTAACGGTTCGGAGAGCAAAGGGCCAGCTGCAGACAATTCAAAAACAAACATACCTTCTAACCCCACGACCAAAGCGCCTGCTACCTCGGAGCCAACAGCTCCAGCTCCTGATGACTCGGCAACAGAAAGCGAGTCAGACGAACCACCCATCGCGTCAGAGCCCTCACCGAAAGACAAACCTTCAGCGATGGTCAAACCGGCGGTTAAACCTCAGATAGATGACTCAAGCTCCGACGAGGAGACGACTAAAAGGCCTAAGAAAATCCGCAGATTTTGAAGAGCAGCTCTTTTTGGCCTGTTGGGTGTGATTAGCTAAAAATACTTGCATTTTCGTATTCCTGTGGATATTTAATTTTGTTTCTTGCAAATTGTCACGCCTCACCAATATATGCGCTCGTTTGCGGTATACGTCTTTCTTTCGAGTTGCTCAGGGTTGCATAAGACTCTGTAGATAAACCGAAATATCCGCCGCAATTGCTACAAAACACGAAAGGCAGAAAATCACTAACATATACTAATAGAATAAAGTCAACTAGAATCTTAAGAATTTAGACCACCCTTTCTTTGCGTTATTCTTGGTCCCCAGAGCATTCTCTCCCGCGCTGTTAGACTCCTTTTTACCAACATCGCTAGGGGCGTCACGATCAACATATGCAGCCACCTTGGCTGGGGCCGGCTCTGGGAGTTGTTTCGCCTCTATGTGTTCACCTTCCTCAGTTACTACTTCACCCGGGTGATCCCCAAGTTGGACATGCCGCTCAAGATCTTTCTGTTCATCGGGGCTGGGTTTCGAGTCTTGTAGGGAAGGCACGCTCTGCTCTCCCGTCTCGTTTGCAATTGGATCCGGTGAGCGCATTCGGTTGAGCTCATGCTTGGGTTTGAAAGGATTTTCGTCGTCCTCGGCCGGTTTAGACCCCTGTATCGAAGTAATAGAGCTTGTTCTCCGGGTAGTGGGAGCTCTATTCTTGATACGCTTGCGCGGGTTCCCTTTGTTTTCGTCGTCTGGGCTAGACTCGTCCTGACTTGGATCTGGTTTATAGGGTTGGGCATCGGCGGGCTTGCGAGCACGTTTCATGCGCCTCGAAATGAGGACACGGCTCTCAGGCTGCTGCGGAACCGGTTTCTGTGGGCTATCTTGTCCCAACGAAGGGAATTTCACAGACGACATCGATCCAATTGTATCTCTTGGCTTGTGTTTAGGTCGTTTCCGCGTAGGTTCTTCGTCAGTCGAGCCATTCGACTCGCTTTCAACAGGGGGTTTGTATAAACGATCGTCATGACGAATGCTGGGGCGGGAACGAGATTTGGGCTTCGTTTGGATCGGCGCCGTTTTGTCTTCGCTCTCTGGGTTTGGTTCAAATTTGAAGTCTCCAATCGAACCACGCAGAGAGCCTTTGAGCCGGGCTGGAATTGGGCGTGAAGCTACCACAGTTGACTTGGGAAGATAACCACAGGTGCCTTCATCGAATAGCGAGGTACCGATGAGGGCCTTGAGTTTGTCAACGACACTCGGTTCAACGCCACTGAGATCCGTATTCATCGCCGCTTCTTCTTCGGCAGTCGAAAGTCCACAATCTTTAGCACCGAGCTCTTTCAGTATCTCTGGTCGTTTAAGAGCACAGGCAGGGATAACAAATTCGGTGCTGTTGCTTTCGTTCTCTTGCGTTACGATAACCTTGTGAAACCGACAGCTGGACCTGGGGGTCGGCGAACCCGTAGATGTTCCTTTAGAGCGCCTAGGACTGGTTGAGGACTGATTCGCGGCGCCGTGGCGGTGGGTGAGCTGTCTCAAAGGCCAAGGAGCTGGAGCTTGGTCGGAGCCAGAGGTTTTCCTCGATGGAGTTCCAGACCCGGCCGATAGTGGCTTTGAAGGGGTGCGCCTAAATGGAGATCGGATTTGCCGCGGCGTCGGACTACCCGGGGCTTGATTTGTGGTGTCCAGAGGTGACCCGATTTCTTCGTTCTTCCGCGCTGGAGATCTCGTACTGCGTCTCAAGGGAGTAGGCGTGGGTGAAGGAAGGTCTTCGAGTCGTTTGCGTTTCTCGCCAACTTGTGCTTTCTCATCAGGAGATGGAGTTGCCCTTGATGTACTATTCGAAAGCTTTAGCTCTGGGCGAGTACACTGATCAACTACCTACCTTGATTCCCTAGCTGAGCTGCGTGTACTGAGAGAGCGAGTCCTGCTAAACGTTTCGTTGACGGCCTCGTTAAGAAATGGAGAACGCAACATACCGTGGTCTACGACTTGGGGTGTTTATCCCCTGCGCAAGAGGGCCAATCACGTCGGTTTCTTCGTCAGTTTGTTCCTTTTCGGCCCTGGTAAGTTCATCGAGTGCCTCCACCACTCCATTCTCGAGAGGCAAACGCTCAGAGGCTTCTGCCGAACCATCCGTCTCTGCCGGCTTTGCGGTTGCATTGGCCTCGGTAGTCCCATCCTCGCTGGTTGTTTGAGGGGTGGGGGGCTCTACCACTACACTCGCGCTGGGCTCTCCTTGAACTTCGGTGATACTAGGGGTACTTAGCACAGTGGGCATGCTCAAATGGGTCGGAGAGGGCGGCAAGTTCGGATCGGGCAGTTCCGTTGTCTCAGCTTGTATTGGAGGAATAACTTGATCGGTATTTTCTTGGTGAGTTGATGAAGTAGGCGAACCTTCATAGACAGAGACGTTAGGTTGAGCTACAGAGGGTTCAGATATCGACGTCGCAACCGAGAGTTCAGGAGCGGTAAGTGATTGGCCAACTGAGAGTGTTGGCGTTGGAGGGGTTCGACGAGGTGATGGTGCTACGCTCTCAGGCTCTATAAGAGATTGCTGGGGTGTGGGCGACCTGGATTGTACTTCAATCTCTTCGATCTGCGCGGAATTCTCTGGATCTCCGGATGGGGTAACAGTTCCAGTTCCAGGAGCGCTAGACATTGACACAGGCTCAACGCCTTCAAAGACTTCTGCAAGCACATCTGAAGCAAGCTTTTCGTGGGCGTCCTCGACAGCTATCAACGGGATAGGATTCAATTCGCCCGGTATGCTGGTCTCCACAGTGGTTTCGGCTATCTGAGTGGATGCGTCGTCAAAGGTCGGCAATTCGCCCAGGGGGATTGTGGCATCATGTAGAGCATCGGCCATGTTAAATGAACGTGCTAGCATATCTTCCTCTTCTGCGCTCATGCTCGGGACCTCGTTTAGTAGATTCTCAAGGTCCTGAGTTGGGCCAAATATCGGGTCTAGAAGTATTTGTCAGAAATGAATAAATCTCGAGCGAAAGTTTAGGACGATGCTTGCCATTGACATCAGAAACCTCCACTCCACTAACGCTTAGGAACTCTTCAAACGATGTCTCCTCAGCCAGCTGTGCCACGGCCGCCAATGCGTCCGTAACCCCTTTCTCGTCTAGTAATAACTGGCTTTCCATTCCGCTTTCGTCCGCCTTTGGAGGTACAGGAGTAGCCAGATCATCGCGGTCTAGGATACGGCTATCTAGTTCGCGAGTAGTGTCGTCATCATCATCATCGTCCAAAATGGAGTCATGCGATTCGTCTGCATCGGCGTCGCCTCCTGCCTCACTGGCGCTGACAATATCGTCCTCGCTGACTAGATCGTCAGCACCCCGCCCAGTTACAGATTCCTCAATCGTCCCGGTGGCGCTAACAAAACTACTTTTCGGTCCGAGTTGGTTCAAGATCGCATGGTGTTGGCTCGTTTCATGCTCGGCGGTTAGGTCGTCTTCAAGCACTACGCTATCCGATAAAAACCCGCTCGAATCTGCACCAGGACCATTTCGTGAACGGAAGCCTAGAGCAGCGCCAGGACGTTGGGGCATATCATCGATTTCGAAAGCCCCGCTTGTGTCCTCAGTTTGATAACGGGGCATGGGCCCCCCAACTGATAAGCAGCTCATTTAGACACGAAATATGGTTTGTTCTACGAATGGCTCACCAGATGAGAACGATTCGTTAAGCCCTTTCAAAAAATCGAAATTCTCTCCCTCTTCTCCGTCCTCCTCATCTAGCCTACCCATCCTCCGCGTAATATCATACTCTGTCACCTCTTCGATCATGGTCAGGTCAGGGGCCTGTTGAATCGTAGGCCTTGGAAGGGGGATAGCTGCTGTCTCGTAAACCTCTCCTTCGGGGTTCAAAAAATGTCGGACGCCATCAAAATCATAGTAACGCGAACCATTCTCGAGCTCGTACACCGTGACTTCGTGGAGTTGCTGTTCAGCCTGAGTGGTTGAGGTGTCTTGCTGTCCAAGAAGAGAGCGTTCGCCAATAAAGTCTGAATAATCCAAGCTCTTTTGAATGGATTGGTCAAATTCGCGTTCTGGATCGGCAGCAGCCAAGTTGATGTCTGGCTCTTCGACGTTGTATTCGGGCGCATGAACAGTGTCAGCGCTATGTTCGAGCTCTTCAGTGTCCTTCGATTGCGATGGCTCCCGTGTGACCGCAATGCTTGAAGCGCTAAACAGACTCGATGGGCCTTGAGGTAAACCATCTGCAAATACCGTAAGACTTGCACAATAGCAAATGAAGGAACATACCCGTGAAAACCTGCAAGCGCATAGAATCATCCCCATCCATGGTATCGTCCAACAAGCTATCTGGTTCTTGGGCTTCGTCGGGATATGCGGCAGAATCGTCAAACTGAAGTTCGTCGAACTCGGTGTTGTCATGTAGACGCTGAGTCCCGCTATGCATCATGGGAGAGTGCGCGATTTCATCTACTTCGATCCCCTTTGGCGTCGAAGCTACTTGTTCCTCTTCGTCGCTGTCCAATACTTCGATGGCATCCTCGCGAGCCGCCCCCGCTCTATCTTCCCGGTCAGACTCCTCATAAGATCCTTCTTCGCTCTCTTCCTCTTGATATGTAGCAACTGCAGGCATAGACATACCCTGGCTGACTTCCCAGGGCGGTGATCCTGCATCTTCGCCATCATCCGAGTCTTCTTGAGAGCGCGTGGGCCGAGCGCGCAGGCGTGAAATGAACGGAGTTGACGTCGTTCCAAGGGCTGGCATACGACCTACACCTTGTTCGAAGCTATCATCGAGCATTCGGGGATGGCGACCAGCATCCTCGAGCGCACCAGTCACACCAGCTCGTGTTCCGGAACTATGGAGCAACGCAGATAAACCTGGGCCTTCAGCTGGATGTCGTCCTTTGCCCTTCCCAATGAAAACGTCCTCCTCCTCTGCCTCCTCTTCTGCCTCTTCAACGCCGGATGCCTCTTCCTCTTCAGATGCCTCCTCGCCAGAGTAGTCCCATTCCACTTCTTGCGGGCCGTTTTCGTTTTCGTGTTCACTATATTCTGCTTCGTCTGTTCCATGCTCCTCTTCTGGCTCGTCGGCCTGTTCAACATCCTCAGGGATCGCACTCAAGGGGACTGGTTCTTGTTCATCATCGCTCTCGTCGTCAGCCTCCGACCCGGACGAAAGGAGTGGTTTAGCCTGGGGCACAGGTTCATCGTCTTCGTCACCGCCATCTTCGTCATCTGATAGTTCAAAAGGTTCGTTCGGCGTCCCAGCGCCGATTGGTGTATAGGAATGTATGGGTGCCCGAGGCTCGAGGCTTGAGCGCTTTGACAAAGGGGCTGGTGTTGGGGCTGGCGAGGCAATGGTCGAGTGGGAAATTTCTGCAATCGATCGCGAGACATGTTGTGGCTCGGGGGACGGAGGGTTGAGAGCAAGCTGGATTTTAGCTTGGATGTTAGAGACATAAGAATCGAATTGGGTCTGGGAGAGCTTGTCGTAGGGGTTGATGACGGGAGCGTGAGACTTGTGCATCGAGGAGCTGGACGTGTTTTTAGCGATTGCTGAATGATTCATTTTTTCACTCACGGAGGCACAGACATAGCTAGTGCTGGAATAGCGGTTTCAATTGGCGAGTAGTATCAATCGTGCCCAGAGTAGATCGTTCGTCACAGGGTCATTGGCTGGCTGATATGCGTTGGATCTAATAGAAATAGTGTTACCGGGGTTGTGTGTGCCGGACACGCTGCACAGTTGAACTAACCCTTTCCGGGTGGGCAATGGATCAAGTTGGGTGAGGCGTAGTCACGTGTAGCGCGTACAGGAGATGAGCAACAACGTCACATGATCTCATCACTTCTGCAACAGGGTTCTTGTCGATTTATGTATTCAATCAGATTCATCACAACTTCCCAGCCTCAAATAACTCCAACATAGTCACTATACTCTTGTCTACAGTACTCTTCCATATGTCGTAACGCATCTTCTGCGCCGCAAGTGCCCCTTCACTCCCAAACTGTGCATCACTAGGCATCGAAAAAGAGAATGAAAATGTCCAGGATAGGTTCCCTTCGGTATCTTCGGGGATCGAATTGATTACAAGAGCACCGTTGCTGCCCTTAGACGTGACCTGAGATGATATTTGATGTAGCATTACTCGAATATCTCACGAGCAAGACTCACAAAAGAAGGGTAACACCTGTCGGCACCCTCCACGATCGTGTTCCCGTCTCTAGTTGTCATCGTCCGATTTATAAAGGTCGAAGTCTCCTCCAGCACTTCGGCAGCCATGGCAACTAGGACAAATTTCTACGGCCCACGAGACTTCCGGCGAAAGGCCTCGAATACCTGCTCCTTCGTGATTTTGTTCCCTTGGGGAATGGGTCAGTATAAACAAACTTGTATAAATACATCCAGGCTCTAGCGGACTAGGAAGCGAGGGATTCGTGTAGTTTGTTCCTAGCGAAAGGGAGTCTGTTAGAGCCTAATGATATGCATACATTACAATCTGCAGCATTGAATATACCTGCCTTTGTGTACTGAAGATAAGATATGACCTGTGCGAGGAACCAACACAGGAGTGCAAGGGTTTTTTTGGCCGGAAAGTGAGAAAGGTGAATCCTCTTAAACAAATGTTTTCATGCTTGGCTCCAAGATCGGCTCCAACTTCCACTGATACTACGGTACGTCATCATCCGATCCTGAGGAAAGGGACATCAGCCCCACTATTGGCAAAGGTATTATGCCAGGGGGACGGTAGCCTAGACAGCGCAGGATAGTTAGAGCGTGGTGTACCGAGTTTCTTTGTATGGTTTATGCCATATCTGTACCAAACGACGACTCACACGAGTTCAGACAAGTACCCCGGAGTCCCACGCAAGCCGGCCCCACACGACATGTATCACTATTCTACAACGTGCAAGAGTGCATTTAACTCCCAAACAAGATCCACGAGCTCAAACATATCTATACTGTATACGAAAGACATTTTGAGATGTTTAGTTGTACGCAGACTGCTCACTGGCTCCCTCTTCCAGGTCCCATCATATAGGTTCTCTTATAGACAATTAACGTAATTCGACCATTGGGTACACCTCTTCTGTAGCTTTCGCAATTTTAGCATATATGCGCGTGCCTGTTAGCTCGGTCGTCTTGCACTTACTGCGCCATATTTACTTCTGGCGCTACTGTAATTTGACCGACATACCCGCACGCCCCTGTGGACTTCCAACCAGGAACAGCTCGGATCAAAGCCATAAATGAACGATTTCGGGAGATATGACACCATTATAAATGAAGGGGTGGACAGCTGACATAGTACTAGCATTAAATCACACAGCTTCAACAACTAATTCCAGCTTGTATTCATTCAACAGCCAAATACACTCATACGATGGTACAGCCCCTTAGTTCAGCTTTCCTTCTTCAAACATATCCAAGGTTGTCTTTATGCTGTTCGTTACAGCTCCCTTGCCTCCCTCGGACATTCCTTTCTCCCATTCGGCACTCTCAGCTGTGCCGGCAGTCAGGTGCGGCGGGCGAGGGAACGAAAAAGTAAACGTCAGGAGCAGAGTCCCCTCGGCGTTGTAGGAAAGCAGATTGGTCACAAACGACCCAGTGTTTGACTTGAACGTCACCTATTCGATGGAGCTGATTCAATTGCTGGTCGAGTGAAGCATCATATCAACACTTACTAAAGCTGGCTTGTACAAATCCATGTCTTCGAGCATCTCCTTTCCATCCCGAGTCGTTGCCTTGCGTTTGATGAAAGTAGAAGTTTCTTCGAGAACATCGCAGGCAACGATGGCAGGAACAAATTTCATAGGCTCGCGGCACTTGATTCGGAGCGCCTCGAACGCCTGATCAATGGTGATCTTGGTGTCCGAAGGGAAAGGGGCAGTGTAGGCAAAGTTATAGGTAGACATTGTAGCAGATGCGGCGGTAGATAGTAGGGCGTGCAAGAGACTACTGGTGACTCTAGGAGAGGTGAAAAGGCGAATGGTACTGGTGGTGATCTAGCTGAAGTGCCTTTTATATCTTCAGAATGATGTCCATTTCGTATGCTCGGTCAGCTAATTTCCTCCGCACTGGCGTCGGCATAGTTAGCTATCGTACTTGCATTCGATTGAATCGGTCCACTGACGGCGACGCTCGTAGCCTCTTTGCTAATCTCATCGATTGCTGATTGCACGTGCTGACTGAGTTACAAATTGATCATCAGTCAGCCGCCGCAGACTCAACGCGCACGCCTCCTGGGCTTGGCGAGCGACAGTAATCCCGCTGCGAGAGCGGAATATGTTACAAAGAATAGCATGAACGCGCAGGCACTATTTATCATCGATTCGCTTTCGGCCGACGGGTTTGGCGGCGTGCGCGTTGTTTCCAAATGCGTTCAATTTCAAACCACGTTCAATAGAATATTTAGATCACAAACTGAACCAAAACCAGTGACACTCTATTCCCAGTCCCGATTCCCTGCTGTCTTTCAATGTCCTTAGTGCCTCATTTGTTCCAGCTCCCTCGCCAGCTCCTCTGAAGGATCATCTATGACGGGGGATGGTGCTCGATTGGGATTGCTGTAGCTCGAAGTCGAACCGTTGGCAGGCACAGTATCCCGAATCGGCGAGTTGATAACCTCCTCACGCGTCGGTACTGGCAAACTGTATCATTTAGGTAGATTATGTAAATGAACCATGAGTGTATACTCGGATGGAAAAAGGATACGTACGTGTCCTGTCGCTTGGGCCCTCCAGCTGCCCGAGCTTGCGACCTTACCGCAGAACGGAATGCGTTGACCTCGTCCAGAATCAATTGGCGCATGCCTTCGACAGAGTCCTCTTCTTCGAATCCGAAATCGAATGCCTTTGGCATAATTTGTTAGAAGATTCAATCAGAACTGGGGAGGAATTGCGTACCGAGGAGCATACAGGCTCATCGTTGGGGTCATGCCACACAGCAAGATATGGGTGCGCCAACGCCTCTTCGCAGCTAATACGCTTGGCCGGATCGAACGCAAGTAGCTTGCCCAACAGGTCGATTGCGAGAGGGTTAGCATGTGGATAGAGGTGGCTGAAAGGAATGCGGGGCTTGATCGGGAGGGATCGAATGTAATCTTGTGCCTGCAATATGAATGGGTACATAAACATAAGTAACTACATGTTTGTGAACACTTACGCGAGGGGAACCAACACGGCGGAGGGTGTCCTCGCTAGGAGTACCCAAATGATGAAGGATCTGGTTGAGTTGGTCGACGTAACTACCAAAAGTTTAGACCTTATACAGTACAAAAAAGGTATATAGCTTACTCTCTGCCTTTAAAGATAGGTTTCCCGCCGAGCAGTTCGGCTAGGATGCAGCCGATAGACCAAACATCAACTGTGAGCGCATATACAATCAGCCCAGCCGTAAACCTGAACCCTATACCGCTACTCACTAGCAGTAGTCTAACCCCACGATGGATCAGCCCCCAGTTTACCTAGCCGATGCCCCACAGAAACTCACATAATTCGCAAAGCTAAGCATAATCTCCGGGGCACGATACCACCTCGTGGCCACATACTCCGTCATGAAGCCTTGGTTCCCTGACGCGTTACTTCGCGCCTCCCCTCCTGATGGAACATACCCGCGAGCCAGGCCAAAATCGCAGATCTTCAGCTCGCAGTCCGCATTGACAAGGAGGTTGCCGGGCTTGAGATCTCGGTGGAGGACTTTGGCCGAGTGGATATACTACATCGGCTGGGTTAGAGGGGGAGCCAAATTGGGAAGCGGCGCTGTTACCTTGAGGCCGCACAGCGTCTGATATAGGAAACTCTGGAAATGCGCATCAGAAAGGGGCTGCCCCGAGCGAATAATTGCATGGAGATCGGCTTCCATGAGTTCTTCGTAGAGGTACACCTCATTGAAGTTTCCAGCAGAGTCCTGCACGATGTCCATGTCGTATAGGCAAGTAATCTGAATGACAGAATTGGGTCAACCACTAGTAGTTGCGAATTGTCAGACATGAACTCACGTTCTTGTGTCCTCGGAAATGGTGAAGCAGCTTGATCTCTCGCAGGCAGCGCTTGGTCAAGATACGCTATGCGAGCAGGAGCGGCATGAGCTATGCACACTGAGTAGACACATGGACGTACCTTGGTGAATATATTCGTAATCTTCTTGATCGCGCACCCTTCGCCCGACCTACGGTGTTTTGCAGCCAAGACACATCCGTATGCGCCCTGACCGAGCTCCTTCACGAACGTATACTCGGCATCGATGACAAACTGCTGGTTCAGCGCCTGGATGGCATGTCGTTGGGCGGCCATAGTGGTTGGTAGTTGGTAAGGGGGGCCTGGGTTAGCAGTTCAAGGTGCGGTTAGTGCGCTTGTGGTGGCTGGGTTTAGGACACTGGGTTCGGATACGATTACCCGTTTAGTCATAAACGCGTTCGAAGTGGCGGTGAGGGGTTGCTTCTGCGATCCTTTGATGATCGTGCTAGCCACGTGGTAGCCACATCGTCTTCACGGCCACCATTTGAGCACTCGAATGCATGATATTACAAGACGGTTATACATTAAATGGCTTGAGATGAAAGCGAATATTGTTACAGTGTTGGATGATACAGTGGGAGTTGGATAAACTGGATGGGCAACGATTGCGGAATTTAAAGTGCACCGAGACTGGAGAGATCGAGACAGCGCCAAAGCATTCGCTCTGAATGGCTAATTTCCGGGGCTAGATGTTTTTCTCTTAAGACTACATCGTTCCTTTAAGGGGACAGATTGAAATTGTTTTTCGAGGTCAGCAGCAACAGGCCGGGCTGTAGGATCTTTGTTCGTAGCAGCTTGGACGATTTCCCACATCCTATCACAAAGCCACTGTTTCGCGATCGGGTTGTTAGGACGAGGAAGGGTATATCCGTCCACGATTAATCGGATAACGCGTGCAGGATTTTGCACCTCCGCATACGGTCGTTCGTCTCCAAGGATCTGTGTACACACGGGTTTATACAAGATGCCAAGCAGAGACCGTTCTACATACCTCACGTATAACTAGCCCAAAGGCGAAGATATCACTCTCCATCGTTTTTATTGGCACTTTCTGAATACCGTTGGCTTCATCAGTCATCAGGATTTCCGGGCTCATATACTGAGTACTGCCACTCCCTCGCAAAGAGTTAGTTGTTGGCTCATGGGAAGTCCGAGATAGACCCATGTCGGCCAGACAAGCCGTGCCATCGTCTTTTATGAGGATATTTGTCTGATTTGAATCTTAGCAGCAGCTCGCGAGGTCATCGAATCACATACTCCTTTCAAGTCTCCATGTAGGATATATAGTTCGTGTAGATAACACAGGCCATGCAACGCGTCAGAAACCTGAGGGGTGATATAATTTGTATTAGACGAAAGGTCAATTGGGCGAGCGTATCGCTTACTATGTTCTTTCGGTTTACATCTGGATGTTTTTTCAGATATTCCGGAGCGGTGCCATTGGACATCCATTTCGAGACCATATATATAGACGTGCCGCCAGTATCATAGAGACCATAGAGCTCGAGGATGTTTGGATGTTTCAGCTCGCTCCAAAGCCGTACTTCTCGAATGAGTTTCTAAGGAGGTGTTTAATGATCAAGAATACTAGCGAACCTGGTACTTCATACCTTGCGCTCTAAATCAAGGTCGTCGTTGTCGTATAGCCTGAATTTTTTCATGGCCACTTTCTCGTGCGGGTAAGCCACAAATTCACCAATGAATACCTATATACGAGGCACTTAGAAAAGGAAGGGACACATATGCGAGTTTGGACTTACATCACACTGTCCTCCGTTCGCGACCGGGATAAGCTTGGTTTTCCTAACCCGAGTGGTGATGTTCTTCAATCCAATACAACTTGATTCTGAGATTTCTTTCAAGCGCTGGACGACCTCGTCCATCGTGGGGCGAGCCCGCGGGTCATACTTCCAGCACCATTGTAAAAGGGACCACATATCGGTCGTCAACCCGCGACCGACTGCGCTGTGCCCCTCGGCTTTCGATGGGACGACCGCAGCAGCTGCCTCTGCTGCAGCCTCTAGCGCGGCAGCTTGTGACTGAGGCATTGAGAACCCTGGGGTTCGTTTCCGTTTGTGCGGAACTCTAGACGAAAGGACGTCGGAGGGCTCGTTCATAGACGGATGAGCAGGAGTAGGGCCTTGGTAGAGGAATGGTACCAGCCCATGGGGCATCGGGACTCCCTCAAATGGGGTTTTATGAGTGAATATCTGTAAATCGCTCTCAAAATAGGCAGTCCCGTCGAGAATCCACTTCATACCTGAAGTATAACCATGGCCAATGACCACACGTCCGCGCTGAGCATCATCGTGGAAGAGCGAACTCGGCCTTGGATGTACTGGATTGCAGATGAGATGATTTGGACCTTCCGGGGAACAAAAGCTACTTACCTCTGGAGCCATGCATCGCAAAACACCGTGCCCCATTAAGCGAATGACGAGATTGAGAGGGGGATTAAGCTCGAATTTCGAGCACATAGAAAAGTTTCCAATTTGAGCGTGTCCATATTCGCTCACAAACACTGAGCCCTTTCTATGAAATCAGTCGATTGCATACATACTATGAAACAGCTATTTCATACCGCATGTAGTCCTCCGTGATGCAGGCCATTAGAATGGAGATAGTACAGCCCCTGTGCGACCCCTGTAGCCTACAATGCGGATGTTTATTCGATCTCGGTCTCCAAAACGATACACTTACTAGGGCAATGTGATCCACATCCTCGAATACCTTGACGTAATCTGACAGTGTTCGTTCATGCCAAGGTGAAACCAATGCGACTATAGGAGTCTTTTCCAGTTTAAGGTACCGGCACATCCCTAAAAATGGAACAATATTTCTGTGGGTCAGGCGCGACCAGATGCAAGCTTCCTGCAACAGGCGCTATTTATACGACAGATAAGCTAGGTGAACGTTGGACCCGATCAGGAATACGTACCCGCTGGATCATACTGTGGAGCAGCTTGTCGCTCGGATGTGGCGAACATAATCGAACGGCAACTAGAGAGTGGTTATCCAGTTGTTGGAGGGACAGCGTGGTTTCTTCAACCGTGTCTGGATTGAACCGGTCTTCAACTTTGCTTCCTAGGTACGTCATAATAGAGCCAGTTCTACGCATCGGGTGACCGCCAAAAAGCCGTATCTGAAGACTCAGATCCCTGATGTTGTGGAGATACGTGGCGCTTTCCATTTTGCTGATGTCGGATATTGTTACGAATGGGACGTGCGAGACCTGGTGCATAGAAACATCATCCGGGTCCCCTAGATATCCTGGGTCCGCGGAGGCTAGCTCTTGGACCAAAGGCGCGACGACGGGCGAAAGGTCGTTGGGTATCAGCAATGGTGGCTGATACTGAGAGGTCATCTGAACGGAGTCGTTATATTCTCGTGACAGCGTCTCGATATCCAGCCCCAGAGGATCTGGGGCTGCCTCGTTGTTTATATGAGCACGCTTCATGCCTGAGCGTTTAAACTATATATAATATGTGTATCAATCCCAGGGAACGAGTGACAGGAAAGTCGGAAAACATACCCCTTCTGCCAATAAACGTTCCATTGCAGTAGAAGGAGAAGTCTTCGGTGGCGGAGATTGAGCCCTAGAATTCGTCCCATCTGCGTCTTGTTCGAGTTCCTCCTCCGCAATCTGCAATAACTTCTCCTCCAGGTCACTTTCATCCCGCATTTTAGCTCGAGTGTAACTTGAACTCCACTGCTGCTCAAAGCCGAACTGGAGATAAATTGTCATCGAAACGCCTTGAACAGAAGTTGAATGAAACTAACCACGTAATGCAAGTTACACTCGCCCAGCACCTGGAGCACCCCTTCAATACATGCGATGAATTTGGCCTCATCCACGACAGCTTGATAGGGAGAGATTGACGCCCATTGTTTCAAAGCCTGTAGTGCATGCTCAAGTGCGCTTGAAGGTTGTAAGGGAAGGCAAGCCCGCCTAGACTGGAGCCGCTTACCTGTCAATGTCTGATATCACCTGCTCCAACCCCGGTTCTCCTCCCATGTCTTGAACAGCATCCAACATATCTCTGGCACATCGATGTATTCGAGTGCAACGATGCTAGCATACTCATCTGTTCTTCAAGTTACTTGTCCATGATAATAAATACTCACCTGGTGAACCTCGACACTGCGACATATTTTCCATAGAGCGGTTATTTTGTCCGCTATATCTTCAATTGTCACTGAACTCGACATCAGGGAGACGCTGTATCCAAGATAACTGAGATTCAGAAACCGGGTGAACTGGCGACTTCATGTGGTGGTCGGGTCCGGAGATGATGGAGCCAAGACGAGCCGAGGCGCTAACGCTGTGCGATGTTAGTGCCCTGGAACAATTTCGTGCACATTGTTTGCTCGGTCGGATATCCAAGAAACATGACGCACCGTTTTTGAGAGTTCTTGATTTGGTGAATCGAGGTTCGGCCATCACTGCAGAACCGAGTACAAGCCTAACTCAGCCGCAGATGGTCGTGTTAAGCAGGGTGCAAACGGAGTGGTCTAGAGTGGGTCTGGAACTGATTTTCGAGGCCTGGACATCTCCAGCCTAGAACACACCCCCACTGCCGAGAGTAGGAAGGAGGCGTAGGCCCAACACGTGACTCTATGACGTCGGGCTTTGTTTGCTGTCCAGTTCACGGCTTGACTCGGGCACACATGAATTAAAATGCAAGGGGGAATTATACCCGTGTCGCCCCTTTCAATATTTCTTATTCACATACGGAATACACCAAACCCTCCAGCACTTCCTGCAGCTGAGCCGCCCCTCTTTTCCCTCGCGGCGAGCGCTAGGCCTAATCCAACAGCATTTCGAGTGTCCTGAGGGCGAATGATTCCATCGTCCCATAGTCGTGCAGTGGCATACAGAGCCGTGGATTGATCTTCTATTTCAGCTTTCAATGACGCGTGCTGGGCCGGGTCTCTGTTACGTGCAGAACTCAAGTCAGCAAACAAGCTAGAAAGCACAGATCTAACGCACTTGGAGACTGTAGCCATTACTTCGGACAGCTGTCCAGACCCCATGACGGAAACTTTGGCGTTCTATATGCGTACAAATATTAGCTCCACAATCACGGCAATAACCTTAAACTGACCGGCCACATCCATAGGAATCTTGGTGAGTACTACGTAAAGAGATTTATACAAGAATCGTATTTGAGAAGTCTGGAACTCACTGCACGACCACACATTCCTTTGATAGGCGCAATCAGTAAATATAGTGTGACTTTAATCAGCTAGGCTAACTTACCATAATTACCCGCTCCAAACGATCCGCCGACGATTACCGTCAACTTGGGGACATCTACACAAGCTACTGCCCTGACCATCTTTGCACCATCCTTTGCAATACCCCCTTTCTCCGCCTTGGAGCCCACCATGTATCCTTTCAGAGAAGAACATGAGCTTATGAAGAAGTTGAAAATCGCATACATACCAGTCACGTTGACCAGGAAGAGCAATGGGATTTTGCGCTGAGAGCAAAGCTCAATGAAATGTGTGGCTTTCAAAGCGGAAGGAGAAAACAAGATGCCATTGTTGGCGATAATCCCCACAGGATAGCCGTGGACGTGTGCAAATCCCTAGCCAAACATGTGAATCAGACACCTCAAAGCTCCAACAGATGATCTACTCACCGTGACGATAGTCGGACCATACTCTTTTTTGAACTCCCTAAAGCTCGACCCGTCTACAATCCGAGCAATGACGTCTCGCATATCAAAACCTTGTCGAACGTCGGTGCCCACTATTCCATGGAGCTCATGCGCTGGGTACAATGGTTCCTCAGGAGCTTTGGGAGGCTAGCGAATAGGGGCCTGAGTTAGTTGCTCGCCAATTTACGAGCTCCAGGCACTTACCGGCGCTGCTACCCAAGAGCCGCTCCCAAGATCAGCCACACATGCACGCGCGATCTCAATTGCGTGTGCATCATCCCGCGCGAGATGGTCGGTTACACCAGACTCGGACGAATGCATATCACCTCCACCCAACGTTTCGTCGTCTACGACTTCGCCCGTTGCCGCTTTGACAAGGGGCGGGCCAGCGAGGAAGATTCGACCTACATAATACCGTCAGCAGGTCAACAGGTGGGGTATATGCCGGATACCTGCCTTGCTGTCTTACAATAATATTTTCATCAGCCATTGCAGGAACATAGGCACCTCCCGCAACACTAATTCCATGAACTACACTAATCTGTTGACTAAACGTCAAACCTAGCCGAATAGTGGAATGGGCGCTAGCCTACTTGCCTGTGGGATACCCATCCGACTCATTTGTGCCATATTGAAAAAAATCCGCCCAAAGTGTTCTCGATCTGGGAATACGTTTGCCTGGTGTGGCAGAGCAGCTCCTCCAGATTCAACTATACAACGCATGTTAGATAGGCGACGACACGTGGGCATGGCTCTACGAACCGAGGTAGACGCAAGGTAACCCGTTCTGCATAGCAATCTCCTGGGCTCTTAAATGTTTCTTAACCTATAGACCAAGTTTAGTAGATCCAAACCCATATTCAACTTGATTGCTTACGGTCATCGGGAAATAGCTTCCACCCTTGACAGTCGCGTCATTGCAAACAACCATACATTCCCGGCCATTGATCGTTCCTATACCAGTGATGATTCCAGCTCCGGGTACACTGTCCCCGTACAACCCATTGGCAGCAAGGGACGAAAGCTCGAGGAATGGTGAATGAGGATCCAACAACGCGGCAATCCTAAGACAGAACGCCAGTATGAATATGATCCACATTAACGCGTAAACATAACACACCTCTCTCGAGGCGCCATTTTTCCCTTGGACTTCATCTTCTCCTGGGCTTTCAGCCCTCCGCCTTGTCGCGCGGTTCTAACAAGCTCCTCGTATTTCGAGACCTTCAATCTCCCATGAGTATACCAAGACGCACCATCGAACTCAACACCTCGACTCACCAGCCCATCCATAGCCTCGGACTTTTCTACAAAGTCTGGACTACTCGTCGACAACAACGAAGGCAGCCTCGATGCATCATGTATACCGCGCACACCAAGGACGCGAGGAATCCTGGGAGCTCGCAGAGTTCGACCTAATCTCAACATCGTGTCGCGTCAAGGAGTAGAAAAGTCAAAAGACAATCAAACTCGAGCCCCGGTGGTCATTCTCCAGCATGATCCACCCGCACAAGGCAGGGATGATGTAAGGCGTCACCCCACGTGAGTCCAAGGACGCAAGCAGGCAAGCGAAAAGCAAAAAATATCTCCTTGTCGAGTGCGTGAAAGGGGAATCGAACCCCTGGCTAATCGAACTGGCTTGATGGCAACGATTAAGGTTACCACTACCCCATTCACGCTTGAAATTATCTTCCCAGAAACTCCCACGACTACCTTGAATGGAAGGATAAAGATTTGTCATTCTATTCACACTTAGTACCACATAAAGACAAAACCAATCGTCCGTCTTGTACAACTACACCGCAGAGAAGAGCATAAACACCAGACAGGGAATGAGATACTGTACAAACGAACGATCCGCCCAAGGTTTAATCCACAAACAAAAGGTAAGC
The DNA here is from genome assembly GCA_016906575.1 of Ceratobasidium sp. AG-Ba. Classification (NCBI taxonomy): domain Eukaryota; kingdom Fungi; phylum Basidiomycota; class Agaricomycetes; order Cantharellales; family Ceratobasidiaceae; genus Ceratobasidium; species Ceratobasidium sp. AG-Ba. The sequence goes on from CP059638.1 coordinate 1,345,181, forward strand.
GAGTGTCGACGGGTATAGGGGGGCCAAAAATGACAGAATGCAGTAGACCAGAAGAAAACGAGAAAGATTGATCAGCGGCGGAGATACTTGTGTATCCTGCTCGCTGTAGAAGTAGGCATCGGGACAGGGTATCCGCCCTGCAAGTCCCGATCGACCTGTGAGCATCGCTCATATATCGTCTAGATCCTCATCAGCATCTGAATAGCGAGAGCAACACTATAAACTCACATCCATATCCAACAACTCGGGATCAGAAATCAGTCGCATCAACGACATATTCGGCTCGAACGCATACTGGCCATCCTCTCGAATCCGTTCTTGGAATCCATTAATTTCATGAATGTTGTTGCCCAAGTGCGTAAACTTGGCCCAGTGAATATGACCCTCGGCATTGGTGCTCGGCATCTCTCCGATTCGAGTCAAATCACTCGAATGGACCTCCCTGTTTATCTTGTTAGTAAAAAGTCGCCAACAGACGAATGAGTACTTACAAGGAAGGAATACCAGCACCAAACGTGTTCTTGACCGCCATCCGGTACAACAGATGGTTCTCATTGACACGCAACAGCTTGTCCGCGCTCTGATATTTACGCCACACTGTGCTCGGCACCTGCGACTGCACCACATCACCCTGCTCGCACACACAATTGATCCCCACATGGAACGCGCGGAGACTCGAATAGTTGTTCAAATTGCGAAGATGGTGAGCAACCTCGCACAAGTGCGTGACCAGCCGCGCACGCTCCTGCGCCCGGTTGAGCGACACGACAAGAGACATGACCCTATCATCACATGAGGCACAGAACAAAACCCAGATAATCCGCACTCACCACTTGCCGATCCGATCGAAAAACGCGTTCATCTCGATAATTGACTTGGGTTTCCCAAGCTTGTCCTCCTTGACACCTCTCCTGACCCAATCCCGAGGCTTGATCTTCAAAAACAGCTCGGTTTCAAGTCTCGTGATCTCATCAGCGACCTGGGCGGGGGAGTACTCTAGCAACTGCATGGCTACGCTCGCCAACATCTTGATCACGGGCGAGACACCTCGGCGTGCATCCGGACTCATCCCGCGTACGCCCATCTCATCCTGGATCGATTCGTTGCGCGTCAACCGGCGTCCGCCAAAGTCGCTCGCCGTCACAGGCGGGGACCGGCTCGCCTCGGGCGCAATCGGTTCCTCGACCGGAGCGGCGTTGCCGTTGACAGCGCCCGCGACGCTGTAGCCAGGATCGAATAACACTTGTCCATCGCCAAATAGCCCGTGATCAAAATCGTGGTTGAAATCGAGGTCGAATTCGTACACCGAATCAGCATCTTCGATGGGCGTATCCGCACTGACAAACGCCCACGAGGCGGCGTCGTCCGTCAAGCCAGGAAGCTCGTCTAAAAAGTACGTAAACTCGGAGCCGTAGTACATGAGATGCGTGTTTTCGCATGCGGTGCGTACGACGGCTGCGAGTGCACTAGGAGCGCCCGGGGCAGCAAAATCGTTGGGGTAGTCTTCAATCCAGGACTGGAGAAGCTCGCACAGTCGTTGCTGGACGAAACCTGCTAGAATCGGGTCGTCTGAATACTCGTCCAGGTCGCGAAGCCGTTTCTGGAAACTGAGAAGGACGGTGCGGGGGGTCATGAACAATCGATAGGTGAGGAAGAAATTGAATGTGAACCAGGGTTCTACGGAACTCAATCAGCCTTGGTCGCCAAATCGAACAATCTACTCACCATCTTCAGACACTCCAGCAAAGAACAGCTTGTCCAACAGCTCTTCGGGCGTGGCCCAGCGCATACATAGCCTAGACAGCGTCAGCCTCGGACACACCTATTACGGCAAGATGACTTACGGGGCGGGCTGCTTGCGTGGCGGCGCCTCGGACGGTGTCCCATCAATCTTGAGTTGGAGAGGGGGTGCCCGGACTTGCGGAGCCTCTTCACTCGGCTTGGGCGTCGGGACTTGTTGAACTTGCTCAGGGATGGGTGACGGAAGGGTGTTTGGGACCTTGGGGAACCCAAACGACAGCAAGCTTTCCTCTCCGATGCTATGCCTAGGTGTCTCCTCTTGGGCCGGGGGCGGGGGTGGATGAAAGACAGGAGGAGTAGGACGGCTTGCATCGGAGCTGTCCGAGATCCAGGCAGAGATGATGTCGCCTGCCGACCGAGTGCGCGCCAACGCCGACTTGGGCAGCTCCGTTGTCGCTGGTGCAGGTGCAGATTTCTTGGAGCGGGGTATAATAATGACTCGTTTGGTGCCTAGCCAGAACATGCAAGTCGTGAGAATCGTGGTGGGAATGAAGGAGAGCTCGGGAGGCGGGCCATTACGACGGTACACGTGACCATGACGATCGGGTTGGGAAGCCCCCGGGCATGAGCCAATAATACTCACCTCGGAATTTGGCAAGGTGGTCGAGCATCCACTGCACGGCATTGACCATCTGGTTGACGCCGGCGGGCGTGCGATGGGTGGCGCGCAGGAATCTGGCACCATGCTCTGTGCCCAGTTTGGAACCACGTTCGGGAATGATCTCGGGCGTGTTGCACGATTCGTCCAACGAGTCGGACTTGCAGGCGATCAGAAGCGTGATGAATGAAGGGTCGGTGAAGCTTGTGCCAATACCGGCTGGATTTTCCGTGAGCACAAAGCAAGACAAGGCGAACAAAGCGACGCACAGAGAACTTGTTTGGCCTGATTGAAGCTCTTTTCGTCCTGGGCGTCGTAGCAGACGGCAACGCCGTGAAGCTTGGGAAACCCGTCGGGCCAGAGACGCCACTTGTCCGACTCGATCTCGGACAGATCAAGCAGCTCGTCGGCATTGATTTCGAGGATACGGACAACCCCGCGGGCAAAAGTGGTCGACGCAACTGTCAAACTGTGGGCGACCGAAAAAAATTATCTTAGATCAGCCGCACTCACGGGTCATCGTTGGACCATCGGCACTAGCGGCTACGATGCGCGACTCTTCAGTCTCGACGGCGTTGATCGCATGTTTGATGAGGGTCGATTTGCCACAGCCCTTGGAGCCAATGATGCCGAGCACACACTCGGGCTGAGTGCTCACGACCGGCGCAACTTTTTGAGGGGGCTAGATGATCGTCAGCGTTGGAAATGATGGTAAAAACAGGTGCTGACCATGGCAAGGGCGACGTGATCGCTGGCGTTTCCGTCGCGTGTGGTGGGCGTCTGCACGCGCGGGGCGCTTCTGAACGAACTGACCCTAGCCGGGGCCTGATCCTTTGGCACAGGTGGCAGTTCGCTCGACGGAGGCACGCTCGGCTTGTGCAACGGCGCCGACTTGCGTCGGCTGAGCGCAGGCAGACGAAGACCCGTCTTGGGCTCTTCGCTGACCGGCGTGCTCGGCGACAGGCTCGTGCTCGCCACGCTCGGAGACATGCTCGATGTACCGTTGGCACTCCCGCTTCCACTGCTCCCGCTGAATACCGAAAACGTATCGCGTGTTGGCGTACGCAAGTCGAGCGTCGATTTGGACATGCTTCGCAAATCTTTGCTCTTCTTGCTCGGCAAGGGCGCTGGGTGGTAGAGCGAGGCGGGCTCCGAGTTGACTTTGGGCCGTGCCGTGCGTGTCGAGTCGAAAGTTTCGTCGCTCGCGCCAGACCTGACGCTGGGGGCAGGCAGCTTGACCTTGCTGGGTGTCGTCGGAGTCTTTCTCTTCATCGGAGGGGCAGCGTAGAACGAGACGGGGGATGTGTTTCTGCGCAGCTATATAGTTAGCGTACTGGAAGGTGGTGGGACGGTGTATTGAAGGAACAAGGCTCTGGATCGATCCCGAATGCTCGGGCGGACTAGGCAGGAAACTCGCGAGCTCGCAAACCAGCCCTGAATCTTGGCCATTTTCATATGAAAATTATGGTCTAGCACATGCTAGAACTGCCAGACGAGGCTGGAAGAATATTGTGGAGTAAAAAGTGGATGGAATAGGGATAGGACGAGTGGACACAGAAATGCATACCAGGCAGTTGGACGCCAGGAGCCAATGGCAGAAAAAACAAATGGGGATGAACAGGGAAGAGAGGAATCCAGAGGGGTTTGCCGAGCGCATAGACCTCAGACTCACCTGCGGGGCTTTTTCTCCTTGCTCTTCCCGCTCGAGTTGGACGATGACTTGACAGAAGGAGCACCTGAACAAAAGGGAAAAAAGCACAGCAAAAATATAATCAGTCCTGAACAGATCTGATGGACGTGGCGCTCCGGAAACGACCCACCACCGCTGCTCGTCTTCTAAGATGCGTGAATTTGAATCAGCCCAAGTCTACACACCAATATATCGACTGATACGTACGTCCACGCTCGGTCGACCGCGTGCGTCTTCAGCCCCCGGCGCCTGGAGCGAATTCACCGACTTGGACATGATCAACAGAAGCGGAGTCGGAGCAATTGGGTGCAACAATACAGCTCGGATGAGACGAACAAAGAGGGAGTGCCACGAATGTCTCAGGCCAACACCCATTATATCCGTACGCACCGATAGGAACCCCTCCGACCATGTGAATCACCCAGGCACATACTTGTCTGAACAGGCCAAGCACAGACTCCGGCTAAACACTTTATCGCGGATCGGCGTTCGCCTTTGCATATCTCGCTCGACGCCGGTGCCTCACGCATATCTCCCTCATCTAAAACTATTTTTTCACTCTCGGTTATCGCACTGCGCCAAGGCACCCCACACACTCCACAAGAAAAAAAACAACGATGCATTTGACACTATTACAATGAAAGAGAAATGACGAACAAGTCCCAAGCCCGAAGATCCCCCATTTACTTGTTTGGGGTCCATACCCGAAATACACATTCATCTATACACAAACACCTCGGCCGATCTCAGTGCTTCCACAACGAAGCCACGACCTCTTGCACCCTTCCATCGCGAATCGCCTATGAAACAAAGTCAGTACCGGCAACACCCGAGATCGTAAACAACAACCCACCTCGTAAATGAGCGCCACATTCTGTCCGATCGACAGATCAGTCCAACCGTGCTCGAACCGGTTCAGGTTATCCAATCCGTGCATCTTCACGCCCAGCTTGACGCGCACAAACTCGTATACCGGGCGGGCGTTGCCCAGCAACTCGGCAGCCGGCGCAGGACCACGCTTGCCAGTCAGATACTCGGCCCGCAGGCGCTCGTACAACTCTGCCGATCGGACCGCGACCGACTCGCGGAACGCCGGGATCGCGCCGAGCTCCGAGCCGGTGAGGGCGTCGATGAGTGGTGCAGAAGCTGCAGCAGCAGCAGTACGCATGCGGGGCACAGCGTCCATCGTCGAGGTCGCCTCGAACGACGCCATGATCGCCTTGAAGACGGGCGAGTGCAGCCCAGACGACGTAAAGTTCTTTGCGAGCTCCTCGTTCACAATCTGGGCCATGCCCTCGGCGAGTTCGTGCTGTTGGGCACGGAGGTCGACGGCTTGGCAGACGAGGTACATGTACGATGCCGTCAACAGCGACAAAACGTCCAAGGCCTGGATCGTTGCACGAGCCGAAATCAATGCCAGGGAGCTGTCCAGATTGTCAGCACATATCTATATTCCATCTCAATACACTCACTTGACCGCCTGGTTATGCATCTCCGCGCTCTGGATGTGCGTCGACACGGGGTTGGCCAGGAACCCGAGCTCGCTAACGTACGCAGCGGTGGCGATATCGAGGCCCTTGGCATGGTAGTTGACCGACGGATCAGACGCAGCGAGCGAAGGAGGTAGCCCGCGGTTAAACGCAGGGTTCAGCAGCTCGGTTGATTGGGCAAACAGAATCTTGCCGAGGTGGTGGAGCGCGAGTCTGGTCTTTTCCATTGCGTTGGTGACAGCCATCGCCTGGAAGTTGCCTCCGTGGTGGACATGTCCGGTCTCGCCATCGACCAACGGGTTATCGGTAGCTACATCACAATGAGTATGGACAACTTGAAAAAGGCTGAGATTTACCCACTCGTGTTGCACTCTTGAGTAACCACAGACCAAGCGTGGAGGATATCCTCAAGCTGGGGCCCAATGAATTGAGGAGCAGTGCGGAGAGGATACCTGTCCTGGCGAAGCGTGCCCTCGTCTTCTTCGATTGTCCTCTCTTTTTCCTCGCCGCGCTGGGCCAACGAGCTACCCTCGAGCAAGTTCCAAATCTGCTGAGCCGACTCGACTTGACCAGGGTGAGGACGAGCAACAGCATGAATAAACGGATGGTGGGACGCTAGAACCCAAATTCAGACGACGCCTAATCAAAGTCTAATTCAAACTTACCTTGGGTTCCAACGAGCGCTTCCGTACCCATGGCAGTCAAGACCTGCGCCAACATGCCCATGTGTACGGCATCGTTGAGCGCAAGACTCGCGACGGCAGCCGAGAATGCGGTACCGTTGAGCAAGCCAAGGTGTTCCTTAGGTGCGAGCTTCAGGGGCTCAATTCCTGCAGCTTCGAGTGCTGCGCGAGAGGATGTGATCTCACGAGGTGCTTCGGCGCATCGCTTGCCGTGGTAGACACGGATTTGCTCATTGCCAAAGATGGTACCTGCCACATACGACAACGGCGAGAGGTCTATAACCAGCGTGAGAACGGGTTTGGTCATACGAATAAGAGAAGCTTACCACCCGATGCGCTAATGCTCCCACGTAGAGGAACAAGCGGCGTAATGTTCTTTTCGAGTATCTCGACCATACGCTCGAGCAAGACCCAGCGTACACCCGAGTGGCCACGGATAAGCGAGTTGATGCGGATGAGGATGGCTGCACGGACCCATGCCTCGGGCATCGACAGCGTGTTGAGCGGGTCAGAGAGCGGGAGGGGCTTGGTGTCTTCAGACGCAACATGGCCCGGGTGGGTAAAGCTAGGCAAAACACCCGAATGTTGGTGTTGGAGCAGCGCCTTGCCCAGAGCGAGATGCTGGTTTGTCCGTGTATCGGCTATGGGGATGGCGTCAATCAAATTGTGACTCTTTGATGAGATGAATCGAGGACATACCGCTTCCGCCGAAGCCGGTCGAAATACCGTACACGCTCTTGCCAGTTTCGAGCTTTTCGTCGATCGCACGTTCGGCCTTGAACATACGCGACTTGATCTCAGATGAATCATTGAGGGCGATGGGGGCAGAGTATCGTGCAGCAGCAACGACAGCCGGGATAGTGAGATTGTGGCCGTCAATGGTGACCGGTTTGCCTGATCTAAATTGGCCACGAACAGAGCTCAGAACGCGGATCAAAAAACGCCTAGATCGAGTGACCTACTTGTGTGCATCGACGGCTGCTTGGCTGGCCATGAACGTGTCAAGCAACGTGGGGGCCGAGGTCGATGGGACAGGGGCCGAGTATGACGACATCTTGTGGCCGTTGGAGTAGCCGTTGGTGGTCGTCGAGACTGCGGCGTCGATAGCCATGATCATATCGCAGAGGTCAAAAGGGGTGGAGACTGGGATAGTCAAAGCGGCGAGGGGGAGAGGTGCGTTGTTGCTCGTCATCGAACCGGGTTGGCCTCCTATTATATACCCTCATCACAGGGAAATTTCCACCCTCCTGTCTCGAGAAGGTAGGCTCGATTCAGGGCGCGCTAGCTCGCCCAGAAAAAAAAACGGCACACATGATATGGCCACAACAGAATCCGGGAAAGGATAGAACGATCGGTAATGACGCACAAGGTCAATAACCAGTCCGCGATTGTGACTTCTTCCACGGTCGCGAGTAATCGTTTACTACATTTTAAGATCCGTCCGAACCTAAATCCTGAACTTGTTAGGTGGTGGGCGCCATTAGAGTGACGATAGACTCGCCATTTGATAACGGTCCACCGCGCGGTTTCCTTTTGCTGTGATCCGGCCGTGTGGGGGATCCCCGTACGTCTTACCCACCGGCTGTCTGATGTCAGCAAACAGGTACCCAGCGAGTCCTTGGGATTATGCCCCCCTACTCCCCTCCGTGCGGCGCTTGACTAGCTTCTTTCTTTGTGTGACCTGAGTGACCGACCGACCATATGATGCATTTCCGGGAATTGTGCGCCTTTGCTTGGTTGTGTCTGAATGGGGAATGTGTATGCGTGTAGATATCGCTGTGGCTCGTTATCTCTCAAGCTGAACGCAGCTATCTCTCTTCCTGACGCTTGACCCCATCTGGACCGCATTCTCAGAAATCACCGCCTGTCGCTATACTGGTCCTTCTCTCTCTTCCCGAGCCGTCTCCGTCTCGGGCTCATTATCTTCTGCACGTCAATGTCCTGTGGCCCATACTCGCATTCCATCCGCTCACGCACCATAACAGGCAATTCCCTACGGTGCATGCGTCCTTCAATGCGATTATCTCAGCACATATGCGCTCGTTTCAACGCAATCACGCTCCCCTACGAATCGCTAGGTACGCGCTCGACGCGTCTGACGTCGCTTGAGAGCTTCCGGCGGTTCCATCTCTTACCTAGACTCTTAGGTCCCATTCTTCATGATAACACGACATGAGCGCTCGTCATATTATCCTCTTTGCACATGGTCAGCGACAAGGAGAACGTTGGGGTACTTGATCCGTAATTTCAGCCGGCGCAGTTACATGGTATGGGGTCGGCGTGATACACCCAAAAGCTTCAGTTTGTTCACACCCGTTCAGTGAGGATCGGTGACAGGGTCATAGCACAATAATGGTGTTGTCCATGGATCGAAACTTGGGGTGGAGGCTGGACTAGTGTGCGGAGAGCATTCGCGCATTCTAGGCCCTCGCTGTCTGAAACTGGGAGGTACTTCTTTATGGACATCATTAATCTGTTGTATACTGATTGACGATTCATTGACATCATCCGAGCCGTTTGTACGTAGACAACTATACGCCACAATTCACTACATGACACGAAGCAGTTTCTCTATCACAGGCTCCAGTCTCAACATACCAAGATGCCGCTCAGCCTATCAGTGCTCTTTACGAGAAGTAACCTCGTGAAAGTTCAGAGGCTAAACTCAGATATGCTTTCATTAAAATAAAGGTGGCTTTGTTCACCAATTCATTGACCACAGGCGTGATGGAGCAGAGTAGAACCAGTGGTGATAGGTGAGGGGTTTGACAAGTAAATGATGACATCCCATATCCCCAATGTTGCTCCCCCAACAACATCATTGCACCCGGTAGCGAGATGAAAAACCTCACGCCCATCAGACATTGGGACTGTATATGTCGTTTTACGGACTCTGACCTTGTATAAGTGTCCAAAGGATGCTTCCTGAAATCTACCACCGATCGTTCAATAGCCCAAGCCGAAGTCAGCCGCTTCTGAAAGCTCGGGCCATTCGATTTCCTCACATCATTCTGAAAACAATATACCTACAGGCTATCTGACGGACGAGAGCGGGCATTCGGTATAACACACCGATCAGATATTTAAATATGCATTGTGACGTCGGTCTCTCGGGGTTCGATATCCGGTCGTTCCTAGTGTGGTTGTTCTCCTATCTTTATAATTGTTTAGTGGATTTCCCTCTCCGATATTTTGTCCTGAACGAGAGCTACAAGGCACATCGATTCAGATCATGCGTATCATTGGTTAAAAGTGCCTACGGGTGTGTTGCGATTGGCGCTGGTAATTGAATACCGCAGCTCAAGCGACTGGTTACCCTACATCCTGCCTTAGTCGCCTCGGCTAAAGCTGCAATTTTTTTTTGTTGTTGCCGACCGACATAGCCTTATATACACAAAACTCAAGGCAATGGATTTCGGTCGGACACAAGCCTCATTATGTCCTGCATCATGTATGCGGTCCTTCACCGAGCCTACGAGGACGCGGGTGATGTAGAAGAGATAGAAAACTGATATGAAAGAACCCGGCCAGAGTTTAGACAATCGATGGCCTCCAGCATTGGCTGAGGCTAGTATTAGCGTCGAACAGCCTAATGAAACCTTGTTCGATCGTGCATAATCACGGGTCAGGACCATGTAAACACATCAGATTCATATGATTTGAATCTGTCTCGGGAAACAATTCTCAGTGGTCCAACGGTCAAGACTCGTGCCTGTCACGCACGCAACCGGGGTTCGACTCCCCGCTGGGAAGTCTTTTTGCCACCATCTCATTTATGTCACACACAGACCAGGTAACATGTTCGGCTCTCACACGACGCCAACTCACGAGTCGACTGGGCGGCTGTTTTTCCTGAATAAAATCAAATTTTTCGCTCAGCTGACGCTCAGATACGCAAGCGATCATGCTGAAACGGTTCCTGTCGTCATTGACCAACTCGGAGCTAGATCAGCTGTTCGCCCCCTGTGTTTCCCTACGCACGTAAATCGATTGGGCCGACCTCCGGAATCAGTATGCCTCGAGGCTCCCGCTCCTCGTAACCACTACGTACCGCAGAACGCCTCGTGGGAGAGAACAATAATAAGCACAGCCCGGATCGCCGTGGGCATCTATCACTCAATATTCGAGAAATGTGGGGTAGAGCACCCATCCTGTTGAAAGATAGTGGCAAGAACCTTTTATGCATATCTGGCTTCTTGATGCGGTGTCGCTGTTATCTGGGTTGCTTGTTTGTGATGACAGTTCAACGTTTTGTTTGTTCAATTTGGCAGCTTATGTAGCGGTAGAAATTATGGAATACTGTACGCTGAACCAGAGTTTTCTATGAGCCCTTACGCATGTATAAAGCTTGTTTTCATTTTGCTGAGTGAGTATCTACAACAAAATAACGCGCATAGATACACACCATTTGTCAGGGCAGCGGCGTCGCCATCGGTCAGCGCTTGACCGGTGTCGTGTGGCTCTGCGTGGATAATTGTGAATGGTTGGCGTGATGGCGGACGTAGCAGCCACGTCGACACCAGGTGTGTTAAAGTAAGATATAAGCCCTCTCCGATAAAACATCCTTTCCGAACAAACCCGGACATGCCTCCTGGCGTACTGAATCTCACCGAAACCTGGATCAAGCTCAGGGGATGGTCAATTCAAAGGCCGTCCCAGAGCAACACACCTAAGCCAGGATATAGTAAGTCGGTTTCTCCTGGCGAATAAACTTCAATTCACACATAGTTAGCTTCTTTCAAGCATCCTTTAGATGGTGCTCTCAAAACTCCGCTGAACTCGGATACGCTCTTAAACATATCGAAATGTCTGGTGAGAGCTAGCGATAGGTTAGCGCTAGCGATGATATCCAAATGGCACTATGCAATGCTGCGCTCTGCTATTCCTTACTACCTTTTATTGACGCAAAACACTAAAATTTCGTCTCTGGTTGAAGATTTGCTCGCGAATGAAGACTTATGCGGATGCATTCGTCATCTCGACATCTTGCTCCCTCCAGGTTTTAACGCTGTTCGCCATAGAACGATAGACTGGGTATCATTTAACAATCGACAAGAACAAACCATCGCTGGGTTCTTTGTTGTATTGAAGCTTGCACCCGGGCTTGAAAGCCTTCACCTGAAATGCGAGCCGATGCACTATGTTCAGTGGGGCTTTATGAACGATTGCTTGCTTGATGTGTACCCCTTCAGCCTAAAAACACTATGGATCGATTATATGATCAGTGTTACGCCAAGATTCTTCGAGCGACAAAATCAGATTTCCCGACTTGTCGTTGTTCCAAGTCCATATGGCGGCCAAAACTTTTCTGCTACGTCTTTGCCACTCCTGCGCGAACTATGGGCGAATTCTTCGTACTGCTCTATACTCCCTCATACCTCAGTTGATTTTCTTGGAGTACTGTGCGAGGATAAGCAGCTGAGCGCGCTTCACAGCTGGCGCAATTTTCTTAGGAAGCTGAGTGGAGAGGGGGGTAACACTAGCGTCCGCACATTAGCGTTGCCATACGACTGTTTCTTTTGGGACCATGGGGCTTCAAACCCGCGTCAATATGGAATGTCCTTCGCCGGTGTATCCAAGTTATGCATAATCCCTCATGGGCTGGGGCCGGAGCGTTTCGTGAGCGACCTGTCAATTCAGATTATTTACGGTTTTATTGACCCTGATTTCCTAGGAAAACACGGACGTAACTCTAAAGTATGCGAATAAGCTCATAGAGAAGTATGGTAAATGTCTGTGGCCGTCGGTTCAAGAGTTTATATTTCTCCGAGGAGAAGATAATTGGCCTAATCCTTACGCCAAGCCATATCAGATTGAAATAGCAGAGTCAAATTGCGAGACAGAGCTTTTGAACATTCTAGATCTCCTTTTTCCCAACTTGATGCACGTTGATTTCACAAAAAGCTGCTACAAGAAACGGACAGGTGGTGGTGATTGGTGTGTAAGCCTCCGACAATGTAGGCATTAGCATATTGTAAACATGATATTACTCGTATAATTACTGCTATCAATGGAAGTTCCTTTAATAAGCAAAACGTATGTATATCTCTAATTCACGCGGGTGGGTTACTTATAGATAGTATGGCGTCTATCCGGCAAACGATTGGCCATTGACAATTTATTCGATGCAGAAGATTTCAAAAGGCTTGATGCTTGATGCTTAGATGAGGTCTTTATTCATGTAAAGTACATTATTGTTGAGCGTAGGCTCTGGGTATATGCACTTACACCGGCTGACATCAGAGAAGCTTTTCGTCGTGATGTTTGTATATATTAGGCTCTTCAGCCACCATATCCTTCCAACACAGCATTCAGTAGGCGCGAAGTCCACTCATCACTGCAATTTGGGTTGATGGCTAGCCATATTCTCGAGCTGAACGATACTACCTTGCCCTTGGACTCCGTCCAATCGTGTCTGTATGGTAGCGATACGGACACATCTCCGATACCAGGCCAGTTGATCTTCAATACCTTAGAAAACTTCAAAGGATCGTTCGCTGTAGCGGCCGAGGGGAAGCCTAGCGGTTGCTCCGAGTGTCGTAAGCTTCCGTGCACCCCAAAAATCTTTTAGCAGACTTACTTGTGCATTAGTGGTCCATAGCTGGGCTTCCAGCCCAATTCCAAACCCTTGCCTCGACAGTGATGTTCTTCTAAAGATCATTGAACAACTTGAATACCCGGGAGATAAACTATCTCTACTATTGGCTTCTAGGTGGCACTATGCTGTGTTAGGATATGCACTTTATCAACGCATCAACCTCTATGTAAAGAGCAAAATCGATCTTCTCGTAAGGACATTACTTGCAGATGACGTTCGAAGTAACGCAATCCTGTATTTGGATGTCATGTTGCCACCAGGGCATCGCTTTGATCGGCACTTTAGCGGTGACATCACCAAGGAGCTTTATTACGCTCGGCGGCGGACACTTGTCGAAGGTACATTTTTGGTACTCAAATTAGCTCCACGCCTGAAGTGCCTGAACATATCGAACTTTGGACGCGACTCGTACATACCGTGGAGGACTATAGGGTTCTGGCTGCAAGATCCATACCCTTTCGGTTTGCGGCAACTATCGCTTCCCGCCGTAGACGGGACACTGAAATTTCTAGAACAGCAAACGGGGCTCATCGAGCTTGATCTATTACCTGACACTGAGCATACCAGTTTCCCCCAGTTGTCGACCTCTACGCTGAAGTTACCGAAGTTGCGCAAGCTTTGGGCGGCTCCCCAGTGGTGCAGTTTTATAGTTCCCCGCTCGCCACTCGAATCTTTAGGGTTGCTCGACGATGCCAGTTCTGAGGACCGTCTTGCCTGGGAAAATTGTGTTTATAATCTCGCTGAAATTGGAGGGCACGAAACACTTAAGGGCCTGACACTGACCTATGAGAGCGTCTTTGGGGATGATGGTTTTATCGATTTACTTGACTACAAGCGCGCATTTCCCCAAGTCACAAGGCTATCGCTGATCCTGCCTGGATTTAAATGCGATCGATTCGTGAGTAGCAGCCGTGCGCAAAAGCCTCACATAGCTAACGTAAACACAACTTAGGAGAATACTGAGAAGAGCTGGCAACATGCCGAACAGCTTGCTCAACGCTACGCCGAGCCACTGTGGCCATCAGTCAAGGAGCTTATTTTTCTGCGACCAGGAGACGACTGGCCGAATCCTCATATTAGGCCATATTCGGTCCAAAGGGCTGGGCGAGACTGCACCCCCGCATTTCTAAACGCTTTAGAAGTGCTCTTTCCGGACGTGGGTCATGTTGACCTTACAGAGAGATGTTATAGAAAGACCGGTGTAGGCAAGGTTTGGTACTGTTCCCCACGTATATGTCAATATTGATGTCGCTCATGTTGTGCCGTACCTCGAGTAAATCTCTGTCTCTGGAATGAGTATTTAAACAAGGATCTGGAAATATATATATATATCGACTTCAATATATGAGCTTATTACAGATGCGAAGTCAACTGAAAAGCACATGAGCGTCGTTCACTTAGCGGAGCCACTGTTATAGGGAGACGAGAATTACAAATTATGTTCTCAGTGGTCCAACGGTCAAGACTCGTGCCTGTCACGCACGCAACCGGGGTTCGACTCCCCGCTGGGAAGTTGTTTTTGCTCAAACACCTTTTTGCATTGGTTGAAGCAATTATCCTGAAACACTGGACTTGTGAACTGCTTTCCTAGTTGAGATGGTAGATGTACTCGTCCCTTCCCCAAAAGCAATCGCAAGATGGCGGCGGAGCGACCGTCATAAGACATTATTATTTCCGAAACTCTTTCACTTGAGGCGCTTTCCTCAAGCATCCCAACTCTGAGCAAGTAAAAAGAACTTCCCAGCGGGGAGTCGAACCCCGGTTGCGTGCGTGACAGGCACGAGTCTTGACCGTTGGACCACTGAGAATGTGAAAAAGCAGTCGAAATGCATAATATATGTTCTGCAAGTGGTTTGCGCCGGCCGCCAGCAAATTTTCACCCCAGATTATATCCTAATTGAACCCCTCGGCTAATCTACGCATATAGAGTTTGTTCTCGGCCGGTCGTAAAGGTCGATCGCAGGGGAGATGAAATAGGAGTCCTTACGTCCGATCAATCCGATGGATCTCCAAACAAGGCTAACCGCAATTTGCTTTATATTTTGGGCACTGACTCGATCTCGACGCAACTTTTTTCATTCCGTCACACCATGGCGTTCGCCCGACCTGCAGTCCGTTCTGTGACGAGTATAGCAGCTCGGAAAGCTCAGTCATCGCGCAGCTTGGCTCTTCCTCTCAGCCGTTCACTGCATGTATCCCACCCTATCCGTATCGCACCAACCACTCGGGCACTGGCTGTCGCAGCACCTGCTGTCGGAGACTATGCGCCCAACAACGAACACGTCCTTAGCTCCCCCTCTGAGCTCGCACGGAAGATATCTGCTCGGGTTCTACCCAAGCTTGAACGGCCGGATGTCCGCAAGGTTGTCGTCGTCGGCTCCGGGGGGCTGAGTATTGGCCAAGCGGGCGAATTTGACTACTCAGGATCGCAAGCAATGAAGGCGTTGCGGGAGGCTGGTGTCGAAGCTGTCCTGATCAACCCAAACATTGCGACATGGCAAACCAGCCATCAGCTCGCAAGCGAGGTTTATTTCTTACCCATTACCCCCGACTATGTCGCCTATGTTCTTGAGAAAGAACGCCCTGACGGCGTGCTCCTCACTTTCGGCGGGCAAAGTGCACTGAATGTGGGTATTGAGCTCGATAGGATGGGTGTCTTCGAACGGCTCGGCGTTAAGGTCCTTGGTACCCCAATCCGCACCCTTGAGGTTTCCGAAGATCGTGATTTGTTTGTGCAGGCTCTGAACGGCACGTGCTCCATTACTCTTTTCGTTACCGCCTCGATATTGACATTTTTGAGCACAGAAATCGATATTCCCGTTGCTCGGTCTACCGCAGTCTCATCCGTCAGTGCGGCCCTGGCAGCCGGTGAAGCCATTGGATATCCCGTCATTTTGCGCTCTGCCTTTACTCTTGGGGGACTGGGTTCTGGTTTCGCCAACGACCCTGATGAGCTTCGAGATTTGGCTGCAAAATCCTTATCTCTCAGCCCCCAAGTTCTCATCGAAAAGAGTATGAAGGGATGGAAGGAGCTCGAATATGAAGTTGTTCGTGATGCGGCTGATGTAGGTTCATTTTTCTGTTGCCTAAGCTCGATTAGCTACTTACATCGCAACTGCAACAGAATACCATTATCTGCTGTAACATGGAGAACTTCGACCCACTAGGTACTCATACCGGCGATTCTATTGTCGTCGCCCCCAGCCAAACTCTCAATGACGACGAGTATCATATGCTCCGCTCAGCTGCACTTAAAGTCATTCGACACTTGGGTGTCGTAGGGGAGTGCAACATTCAATATGCTCTCAGCCCCGATTCTAGGGAATACTGTGTCATCGAAGTCAATGCTCGGTACGTTCTTATCCAGTGCCCGGGGAACTGATTGAACTTATTCTATTCCACTGCTCCTCAGCTTAAGTCGTTCTAGGTTAGTCAAATACTAATATACCTTGATATTTATTGACGCCCTTTGTAGCGCGCTCGCCTCTAAGGCAACTGGTTACCCGCTCGCATATACTGCGGCCAAGATCGCTCTCGGCCATACCCTCCCTGAACTCCCCAATGCTGTCACTAAAACTACGACTGCGTGCTTCGAGCCTTCGCTCGATTATATCGTGACCAAAATCCCCAAGTGGGATCTCGCCAAATTCTCATCTCAGGTCAACCGCGAGGTCGGTTCATCAATGAAGAGTGTAGGAGAAGTTATGGCCATTGGACGAACATGGGAAGAATCACTCCAAAAGGCAATCCGACAAGTTGACCCCAGGTGGGTGGGCTTTGAAGCCTATGCCCAGCCCAAAGAAGGCCCCGAACTCGACCGTGCGTTGAGTGTTCCGACCGATATGCGTCTGTTCGTTATTGCGCATGCGATGTATAACTGTGGGTACACGGTGGATCGAATCCATGACTTGACTAAAATCGACAAGGTATGATCACGCAAATCTTGGTTTTTATCCACAATTAGACTAACACTATAATAGTGGTATCTCTATAAAATCGACAATATTGTTCAAACTAACCGCGTCATCAAAGCCACCGGTTCTATCGAGGCCATTGACCGTGATCTCATGCATCGTGCCAAGAAGATGGGTTTCTCCGACCAACAGATCGCGAGCCTCACAAACAGTACCGAAGCCACTGTCCGTGCGCACCGAAAATCCCTTGGAATTACACCGTTCGTGAAGCGTATCGATACCCTCGCTGCCGAATACCCAGCACACACGAACTATCTTTACACAACCTACAATGCGTCTGAGCACGACGTCGAATTTGATGAACATGGTACAATCGTTCTTGGCTCGGGCGTGTACCGCATCGGATCCAGTGTCGAATTCGACTGGTGCGCCGTGACATGTGCCCGAAGCTTGCGCGAGGGTGGACGTAGGACGATCATGATCAACTACAACCCCGAGACTGTGTCTACCGACTACGATGAAGCGGATCGTATGTACTTTGAGGAACTTGGATTTGAACGTGTCATGGACATCTATGAGTTGGAGAAGGCCCAGGGTGTGATTGTTAGCGTCGGAGGTATGTTATCAACGGTAGAAGATAAATCCGTTACTGAATTCAATTTCAGGCCAACTCCCACAAAATATTGCCCTTCGTCTCAAGGAGACTGGTATTAATGTTCTAGGGACCGACCCGTCGATGATTGATACCGCTGAGGACCGTCACAAGTTCTCAGCTGTCCTTGACAAAATTGGCGTTGATCAGCCCGAGTGGGCCGAGGTTACTAGTCTAGAGGCCGCCAAGGAATTCGCCAATCGTGTCAGGTATACCTTGTTTCTCTTTATACTTCAGAATCGAAACTAATGGCTATTGTTTGTAGTTACCCTGTGCTCATCCGACCGTCTTACGTCCTTTCTGGTGCCGCGATGAACGTCGTGTACGAGGAGTCGACCCTTGAGCACCATTTATCTGCTGCCGCTTCGGTCTCCCCGCTCCACCCTGTCGTCATCACCAAGTTTATCGATGGTGCACAGGAGATCGACGTTGATGCCGTCGCCCACAAGGGCAAGCTTTTGATTCATGCAGTCTCAGAGCACGTGGAAAACGCAGGCGTACACTCTGGCGATGCAACGCTCGTTCTTCCCCCATTCTCCCTCCCCGAGTCTGATATGGATCGACTCAAAGAAATCGCTGAAAAGGTTGCCACCGCTTTTGAGATTTCTGGGCCCTTCAACATGCAGATCATCCGTCAAGACCAAGGCCAGGGTGAACCGGCGGCGCTCAAAGTCATTGAGTGCAACTTGCGGGCGTCTCGCAGCTTCCCATTCGTGAGCAAAGTGCTGGGAACCAACTTCATTCAGGTCGCTACGGCTGCGATTACAGGCGAAAACGTCCCTGAACCGGTAGACTTGATGAAGGAGAAACGTGATTATTATTCAGTAAAGGTCGCGCTGTTCTCTTGGACTCGATTGGGTGGTGCAGATCCATTCCTTGGTGTCGGTAAGCACAATGATTTACAAAATATCTGCAGCTGATGTATGGATATATGCACGTTTATAGAAATGGCTAGCACAGGCGAAGTTGCATCATTCGGGAAAGATGTGCACGAAGCGTACTGGGCGTCACTCCTCAGCACCACTGGCTTCAAACCACCTAAACTAGGCTCTGGTATGCTCATAGGTGGAGATATAACCAAACCCGAGATGGTGACCATCGCCAAGCAACTGGTCGAACTCGGGTTCAAGCTTCACTGCTCGTCTCCCAAGGTTGAGGAATTCTTGAACTCTATCCCTTATGTATCGTGCAAGCGGATATTCTTCCCAACCAAGGACAAGCGTAAACTCCGAGAGGTGTTTGATGAGCACAACATTCAGTGCGTCATTAACCTTGCGAAGTCGAGAGGCAAGGATGCCACAGATGAGGACTACGTCGCGCGCAGGTAGGCCCCTAGCTATCTCCTAATTAACGATTTGATACACTTGCTGAAACATGCGATAGGAACGCGGTCGACTTTGGCCTCCCGCTGTTAAACAACGCCCGGTGTGCTCAGCTCTTTGTTGAGGCACTGGCAAAAAAGATCCCTGAGGGTGCATTGCGGCCGTACTATGAAGGCCGTATTCCCTCCGAGGTCAAGTCGTGGCGAGAGTTCGTTGGTCACGCTGCATAAAACAAAAATGAACAAAAGAACCGCCTTGAATAGTTCTCACTGCTTTCTGTTTCTTTATTCCCCTGCTATAGCTCCGTTACCATTCTGAAGTATAAATCGATCTTAGTTTCAAGCTTTCACTCGTCTGATGATATATACAAATACAAGCTAGAACACCAGTAAATGTGGCCTAGATAGTGTAGCGGAACCCTTCCGCCTTGTCTGCATGCGCTGCTGTGTCGGGAGCCACACCCGGTGGAAGCCTACCACCCTCTTCCCTATCTCTTTTCCGATTCTCCAGCCAAAGTAACACAGACAATACGCATGCGAGCAGACATCCCCACCACGCGAATCCGCAACAAATTGCGAATCCGCGCGTATACCTGGGGGAATCTTCGGCGGGATAGATATATGAGCCCAAGACAGCCATAGCTTGACCGATGGTGTTCAGCATCGCCATGTTTACCGCACGTCGAGTTTCGGATCCGCCGTTACCGGTGGTCCAAGACATCCTACCAGGAAACAACTAAGACAGGTTATACAAAAGATATATTATGTGTACGTACGCGATGGGTATGCCAGTATATGTACCCGCAACAGCAAGGAAGATCGCTCCATAACGGGCATGAGCATGCTCCGGCGGGCTCACGAGCCTGTAATCAACAGGTCAGGAACCAGTCGATATATGCGCCAATAACCTTTACTCACAATAAAATGTACCCTATCCCGCTTACTGCAAGAGAACCGGCCACGAATGGACCACGTAAACTCAGCTTATCACTCGTCTTTGCCATAATGAGCATCACGACGCCCGCGCATGCATAAGGCGGAACCGACATGAGCTGTGCCTTTGCGTCCGTATACCCGAGCGTTTTGATGATGGTTGGTAAAAATACTGAAATAGAGGATAGGGCAATATTGAGCGATTGGTAGAGGAGCGAGATCTGTGTTAAGTAACATCAAAAAGGGAATCCCGAAGACGGTCGAGTAGTTGGTATTACTCACCATCCACGCTCTATAATCCAGAACACTCCTACGAACATGGTTCCAGTTGACGGAGCGCGCCTCCGGTTTTACCTCGCGTTTTAAACGTTCGGTTGCAGTCTTCCGTTCCGCTTCAGAAAACCATTTAGTGGTCTCGGGACGCGACGGTAAGATCATCCAAGCCAGGACGCCAACTAATATAGTTGGGCAGCCTTCAATTAAGCTAAAAATCACGATGTGATCTAGAGACATGCGCATATACCGTTATAGATATACTCACAACAAGATCCTCCATGTCCCTATATGAGATCTGATAGACTGGACGCCGTACGCAATCAATCCACCAAATGCCCCAGCTAGTGGACCTGCGCTAATGAAGAACGATGTCCGAAGTGCATGCTCCGATTTAAGGTAGAACAAGCTGTAGTAGAAAGGGATCACAGGACCACTGAAAGTTTTTATTATCAAGGATGAAAGCGAACGATCTCATGAACAATCGCACTCACAAACCAGCCTCAAACATGCCCATGAAGTACCTCGCAGTGACGATCCCAGGATAACTGAAAGCCGCCGCTTGCAAAGCCGAGCACACACCCCACATGACTGTAACAAATCCAATTACACGACTTGGGGACTATAAAGCGGTCAGTTCTCAGCCCGAGCAACCGGAGGAAAAGGTACTTGCAAATCGTTTGACGATGAGCATCATTGGAAACTCTGTTTTTTTATGAAAAAAATTAGATCAAGGGGCCAATCTACGAGAGAACGACATTGATAGGACGTACGCCAAGTAAGATAGGCGACATCTGCAAATATCTGTTCATTCGTGAGCATCAAATATACATGTCATACTTACAGAATATCGCGGAGAGGAGCCCAAACTTGTTGCCTGATGGATCATTCGGGATGAGTGTTTTCTCTAGTCCTTGGAGCTTTGCGTTCCCGAGGTCTAGAAGATTATAAGTTTCGTCTCATAGAAAAGCACTCAAGACTGACTACTCCTATCCAAGTCTTCAGGGCACTATCAGCAGACAGTTGAAACCGTAAAATATTTTGCCCTTACATGCGCACAGGTAAAGAATCCATGATAACGGCATAATGATGCAGTCCAGCTACTAGTACTGAGCGACCACTGGCAATTCACGCTGGGGTATGGCTTACCTTTCGAACTAGTTTGACCTCATCCTCATTGACAGAACCCGCAACGAAAATGGCGCCCTCGTCTATCTCCTCCTTTTCTACTTTACTCGATTCGATTCGAACCTCGGACGGCTTCTCGTGCAGTGACATGAGAGGAGAGGAAAGGAGAGGGACATAGTACTTCCGACGAAGGTTCCACTGCTTATATAGCTCTCAGTCGGAATCCACTCATGATCCAATGAAATAGTACTTCAAATATCATCTTCGTCACGCCTGCCGAAGAAGTACTGATAGTGGACCGGCTCGGTACATTCGCTGCTGCGAACACTCTGAACTCAGATCGCGATTGGACGATATTTATAGACAGGAACTTCTTGTATATATAACACGCCGGGTAATTTGAGGGATGTTTTTCAGGCTAATCTCTCTGACGGTCTTCCTACGGTATTGTGGGCAGAACGAGTGTGCTGATGGTGGATGGGAAACAGCGCCAACCGCTGGCGTGATGTCATCCGTGGGATTGATCGAGGGCAATTAAAAGCGATCGACTGAAGTGTGGTCGCTCGGCCATGTTCATATCCAAGTACCAACCCAACATGTGGACTGGCCAGACTTAACTGTCAAACTACAAGCACATTTGGGAACATAAAATTCATGATAGAATTACAATGGGCAATGTCGATCATGACAGCAATTCAGAGAACATAGCGGAATCCTTCAGCCTTGTCTGCGTGAATAGCCGTGTTTGGCGTTTCCCCAGGAGTAGGTCGTCCGCCCTCCCTCCGGTCACGACGGCGGTTCTCCAAATGCAAAAGGAACGAAAGTACGAGTGCAAGGAAGGCACCCCACCATGCGAAGCCACAGCAGATCGCGAAGCCACGCTTATAGGAAGGCCTCTCGCGCGATGGATAGATATAAGATCCAAGTACTGCCATGCTGTGTCCGATCGTGTTCAACATGGCCATGTTGACACCACGGCGAGTTTCAGAACCAGCATTGCCGGTGGTCCAAGACATGCTTGATCAAAATGTTAGAAAGCGGTTTATGCGTCGAATAGAGTATGACTTACGCAAGAGGAATACCACAGTATGTACCGGTTACGGCGAGGAATATCGCACCGTAGCGAGCATGGTTATTGGTAGCAGGCACTGTCAACCTGAACCAACCACAATGAGTTCTGGCCTAGAGTGATTTCTCAAAGGACTTACAAAATCGTGTACCCAATCCCACTAAGGACGAGAACGCCAGCGACGAACGGACCCCTCAGTTTCATACGATCGCTAGCCTTTGCAACGAGTAGCATTACCACTCCTGCGCAAGCGTAAGGCGGGACCGTCATCAACTGAGCTTTGGCGTTCGTATACCCAAGTGTCTTGACGATTGACGGCAAAAATATCGAGATCGAGGAAAGCGCAACGTTCAACGATTGGTACATAAGACAGATCTTATGTGACCACTGTTAGAGCTATGATATTGCATTACTGGCGCATGCACTCACCATCCAGACCTTGTAGTCAGTAATGCTCATGAGAACGTGCTTCCAGTTGATCGATTGGCCTTCTGAGGCAACCTCACGATTGAGCCTGCGTTGGGCAAGCTTGCGCTCGTCCTCGCTCAACCATTTGGTAGTCTCGGGCCGGGATGGCAGGAATAGGAGCACCAAGACCCCAACCAATACGGTAGGCAGACCTTCAATGAGGCTAGAAACAACCGCTGACTAAGCAAGGGATGCATACATCGGTAGCATGACTTACAAGAGGATGCGCCAGGTTGCAATATGACTCTGGATGTGTTGCACACCATAAGCGATCAAACCGCCAAAAGCACCGGCAAGCGGAGCGGCACTGATGAAGAAAGAAGTCCGGAAACCATGCTCGGATTTCAAGTAGAAAAGCGAGTAGTAGAATGGGATCACAGGCCCGCTATGTGGCAAAGAATTAGCCAAGCACTATGCCACTCTTGAATTGGCTTACAATCCAGCTTCAAAAAGACCAAGGAAGTAGCGTGCAGTGGTGACACCCGCATAGTTGAATGCTGTAGCTTGAAGCGCAGAGGCAGCTCCCCATGCGATAGTGACTACTCCAATAACAATGTTAGGGGGCTATAGCTATATGTGAGCAAGAAAGCTTTGAGGTATCGCATAAAACCTTACGAATCGCTTTGCAGTCAACGTGAGAGGAATTTCTAGAATTGTATGCGTCAGCTTGGAGGACTAAAGGCTAGTATCTAATTGACTGACGCCAGCAGAGATACGCAATGTCTATAACCAGTCCAGGTTAGTGTGATTCTCCAAACAAACTCTGATACGACCTACAAAACATAGCCGATAATAAGGCGAATTGGTCTCCGGATTCATCGTTGGGCATAAGAGTGGCTTCGAGACCTTGAAGCTTGGCGTTCCCAAGATCTGAAAATGCCGCGTGAATACAACGTAAGGCATGCATAAGTTACGATACTCACTGCTTCTATCGAGGTCTTCATCCGGCAGTGAATGAGTAAATGCCCAGAAAAGTCAAAAAGCTGAAGCTCACAGGCAAGCAAGTATAGGATCCATGTAATGGGCATGATCAAGCAATCGAGCTGGGTTGCAATACTGTCAACAATATGCAAGGCTCCTAGAAAAAACGTCGCACCTTTCGTACCAAGCGTCGTTCTGCCGCATCGATTGGTGCTGCCATCTTGACATCACCGCCATCAACAGCAAAATCCCTGTGCTGAGGCACCTCCTTCTCGTCAATTTCGATATTTTGATTGGTCGTGGCCATGACTCTGAGAAGAAGTGGGAAGACGAGGGCAGGACTGCCTTACGATAGGCAGGCAGGAGTACCACATCTTATATCCCTCCACGGGGCTCCGCATTTCCCCGGGCCGCAGGCACGATTAACCCCAACATTCGTGCGCTCTGAAGCTTCCAGAGGGCGGATGCGTTCTATATGGAACAAATTCAGGCTGTCTCTCCTACAAAATCTGAAATATTCGGGCCGAAGCCTGACTCCCAGCCAATCCGCGAGGTTGATGGTGATTGGAAAACGTTAGCCGAGACTCTTGGCAAGGGGTATTCTTAGAAGCAGAAACCTGGAAGACAAGTTCCACACCGGCATTTAGATACGCCTCGACCGAAGTTACGAATTCGCTTAATCCGATACACCCAATCCGAGCCGATCAACCAATGAGAACCGAGCGCCTCAACTTTGCCAATATACAGGGACGACGAGGGACAGGCGGTTACCCATTAGGTAGATGGCCGACATCCACACCCGAACTGCAATCATTGGATCACGTACGGCCACGAGTAAACTCCCCGCGGCTCACTTTACCGCCGTCAGGCTCAAACAGCACCGGTTAGCTAGTTGTCAGCATAAGATACGGGAGCCTAAGTTGATAGCCTATGCCTAAGGTTGTCCTCGGTTGGTTCTGGAAAAACCGCACATCCGAGACTAGGATGCAGGCGGTTTCGAAAAGCTTCGGTGGTTACAGGAAATTTTCAGATCGTTCACAAGCACTATTGTCTATCCTAGGCCTGTGTCACTGTGCAGGCCGGTTCAGCAGCCTCCAGCCCACGGAATATTTCCTGTTTTCTATAGGCCATATTGACTTGTATGTATGTGTTATTTTTATTATAGCCCCTATTCCAAGCGTGAATGGGGTAGTGGTAACCTTAATCGTTGCCATCAAGCCAGATCGATTAGCCAGGGGTTCGATTCCCCTTTCACGCAGACTTTTTAACATCGGCCAGCACAAACTACGATAGCTATGCGAACCAGTTGCTAGGCACATGTTATTTACTCAAAGTTGCCACGTCCTTTGGGTCACACTTCACCTCCACCTATAAAGCAAACATGGGCAAACGCTCCCAGCCAAGAGCTCCAGAACTAAAAGAAAAATCGTTACAAGACCAAGGGTTAAAACGGCCACACTTGCCGTAGTTCGATTTATGCGATCGTACGTCAACGCTCTACTACTACGCCAAAGGGGGTTGAGGAAACACAAGACTGTCGAGAATAGTGCAAGTCGCTACGATGAACAAACCACCTCTAGATGACCCTGATGACTGAGTGTAGTCGATCACAGGGTTGCCCAAATATCGCTCGTGGTTGACGGAACGGTTCTAGTCGGCTGTGTAATAAGTGTATGCTACATCTCCCGCGGGCATCATAAAATCGGTCCCTTTTCGGTGATGCACTAACCAAAACGAAATTGGGTAATCTGGAATGGTTCTCCAGTCGTTCTCGCGAATGCTGAAACAGTCGAGGCTGTATGCTCTGAGCAAATATTACGAGCGTAGAGTGCCTTGAACAAATGGCCGTGTAGACAGCTAAATTTCACTCAAGAGTAGTTGTAGGCTATTGAAGTGCCTTACCTGAGTCAAACTATTCCAGTTCTTTTCGTGCGTGTGCTCTGAGCAGGCGTGATCAAGCGAATGTGAGCCTTGCCAACTCGGGGCTAAGCCATTGTGAACAATCCGGATTTCCGTGAAGAGTGCTCGAAGTCCCCAAAAGTCGGAGATGAAAGCCGACGGGACGTTAAGATCGATATCGCAATGAATCTATGTGCCAATATTAGATCGCCGCGCCACTTTCGAGCCACTCGCTTCCGTGTCGAATACGTCAAAGTTGGAGCAAAAGACCCTACTAGCAAATATTACTGTCAAGTCCGTTAGCTACCACAGTCCGGCTACTGGTCAAGAGGATGTCAAGATTGTGGCACCCACGTTTCCGCAATCAAGATCTGGCTATGCGACGACGTTAACTAAACTAGTGATTTGAACTCTAAGTCGAAATTTTTGTTTGACCAAACAAGCACATTACACAAGTAACAGAAATCGCGAAAGCTAGCCATATGCCACGCGACCTAATGGGCCCCGGATGGGGTGCTTTGCCAAAAGGCTCACGGTGCTTCTGGTCAATAATGTGTTGATACGATCGGCTAGATTTTCAATTTCTGCATGTCCAGCTAGCCCAGACGGCTCCTGATATGTACAACCCTTGCTAATGACACCAGCTAGTTTTTACCTGGCCTCTAATCAAATATGCTTTGTCTTAAACTTGCAGCAGCCAAACGTCCCTGTTGTACTGAATTAAGATTAGCATAATACGCTCAGATGACAGTTCCGGCCGAGCCAAGCAGATAAGATGTGTAACCCACGACTATAAGCTTGTTGAAATGACTTGATAAAGGCCGCTTCTATACAGGTTCATTGACGTATTGCACTAGTGACCACATACTAATACCTATCGCAGAATACTTACGTATAAAATGTTACCCTTAACGAGCACTAGCAAGGCAAAACATGCTAGGGCATCTCGGCCGAGACCGTACTACACTACCACGGGCGCCTGGGATGAATAATTCTACACTTGACACACTGCTTGGCCGAGTATTGGGTCCGGGATAATATGAACCAGCTGCAGCTCCGTATGGGACAGCTGGCTAATTTCCATGCGTTGGGGAGTGGTCCCACTTGGAGCCATTGTGAGGGAGGTGCCAAACGGGACCGAACCGGGGACGAAGGAATAGATGGGCAACTCGGCCGCCTTGCACATCAAGTTTCATTTACTACCAAGTTGGCGGGACAATCATCTGAGGGGCTATATGCACACACAAAACAAAGAAAAGACAAAAAAACACACACACACACACACACACAGAAGAGTTGGTTGAGAGATCGGTTCGGCTGCAATAGTGCACAATCGGCTAAAACCAACGACACGTATGTTTGTGTTGTAGAGCCACTCATATTTGTTCATGTCAGGCGCCCAGCTCTTAAAGCCGTGCGCCTTCTATTTTCGCGCTGGCTCGGTTGACCACCACCGAGCCGCGTCCTCACGCTTCTTTCTGTTCGTTGGGTCTTGTCCAAATTGCCTATGGCTCTCGCTTCGCATCAATTTGGAATATGTGTGCTATTTTAACTCTAGTTCTTGGCATAGAGTTAGTAGTTAGTGTGTACCATGGGGGAACAGGGTGGGAGTGAACTGCGACGTTGCACCGCGCATATATTGGATCACGCAAACCTAGACGTGGAGATTTTTCACAGTGTGGATCGATTGATTTGCCGCCCCAATATACACTTACGTGCAAAAGAAACGAGCCACCCCAGGTTTCGTAATTGCACCGCATACATGGAGCATTGTATGGGCAACCATTATGTATAATATATACAGTACCCAGCGAGACTATCCACGCAAGGAATTAGATAAAACCGACTAAACCTGGCGACGCTACAGGGGGAACGGTCGAGGGGGGTCGAAAGAGCAAAAGTCCAACGCCGTAGTGAGGCGCCGTGGAACATATCCAAAAATACAGCCTGATTGAGCTGCTTACTACGGCATGACTGCGCTTTAGTTCATTCCAAACGGACGCGCAATTGCCGAGATACATCCCTCGCAAAATTGGGGTTTTGACGGCGATTTGCCTTTAGACCCAAAATCCCGTCAAAACCCCAATTTTGCGAGGGCTGTATCTCGGCAATTGCGCGTCCGTTTGGAATGAACTAAAGCGCAGTCATGCCGTAGTAAGCAGCTCAATCAGGCTGTATTTTTGGATATGTTCCACGGCGCCTCACTACGGCGTTGGACTTTTGCTCTTTCGACCCCCCTCGACCGTTCCCCCTGTAGCGTCGCCAGGTTTAGTCGGTTTTATCTAATTCCTTGCGTGGATAGTCTCGCTGGGTACTGTATATATTATACATAATGGTTGCCCATACAATGCTCCATGTATGCGGTGCAATTACGAAACCTGGGGTGGCTCGTTTCTTTTGCACGTAAGTGTACATACTACCGGTGTGACAAAAGAAGGGAGTAAGGGGTACCTAGGTTGGCCGGGGAGCTTCCTACCACTTGCAACTTCCGCACTATGATTGCCCCATCTTTGAGAGCCAGCTGAGCACTTAGATCCCACAACCTATTACTCTGAGATGGAAAAGAAACGATTGAATTCTGATTACGACTAAGACAACTCGAACTATGAATAAACCCCAATGCAATCCAAATCTGGTCGACAGACAGAGAAAGAAGAAGAAAAAAGGAAAATACAATGCAGACTAAATTTTTATTTTACTTGCGCTGGATTTTGATATAATCGAGGTCCTCTTGCCTGAGGTCACGCTCGAAAGGCTCAAACGCAGGACCAGCGGCGACAAACTCGTGGTGGATGACCTCGGCGTGGTGCGCGGTGCGAGGCTTGATGGTGCACTTGAACGGATTAGGCGCGGTCAGGATACCCTGTGAAACGTGCATGTGAGCAAGGATAGGACAGGTTTAAGTCAGGTCCCGACGCACCTTGGCGTAATCATGGATATCGACAGGGATCGGTTTTTGCGTCTCGGCATCAATAGCGGGACTAAAATCAAAGGCCCAAATCAAGTTCATCGTGTTCAACATCTAGATGTGACACATTAGATCCTGAAACCTAATCAGGCGGTGGCCACAATTTACGCACCAAGTTGCTGTTGGCCAAGTGGATTCCTGGGCAAAGACGGCGGCCGCTGCCAAACGCCATGTTTGCGCGACGGTCGCTGTTGTCCACGCCGGCCTTGGTGCCAAACTCGTTGAGCAGGAAACGATCGGGCCAAAAGTCGTCGGGGCGTTCGTAGACATCGGGATCGTGGAACATGCCCCAGTTGTTGACAAAGATAGTCGAGCCGGCAGGGATACGGTAGCCACGGTAGACTTCCTCTTGGATGGTACCATGAGGGATAGCGAGTGGAGCGACCGGGCGCCAGCGAAGAGACTCCTTTACGACAGCCTGGACGTAAGGGAGGCGAGCAAAATCGTCGGGGGTCGGAGCGTGGTCCCGGCCGATCACAGAGTCTATTTCAGCCTAGGGATAGCGCATATATTTAGCTCAAGCTCGCGCTAGCCACGTGGGGCACATACCTGAGCCTTCTTCTGAACGTCAGGGAAAGCAGTCAAGGCGAGAACCAAGGACTGCAAGGTCGAGCTAGTCGTATCCGAAGCACCCTCGAGAAGGACGCCACCAAGGTAGCCAATGAGTTCGCGGTTCAGACCAAACTCGTCCTTGCGGGCGATGATCTGTTCCATGAAGCAGTTGTTCTCCTGGTGGTTGGCGATACGTTGTTCAGTTTCGGTAAGCAGGCCGAAATAGAGGTCGCGCTGGAGGTTGCGAGTCTCCTTGCAGAGGGTCTTCCATGGAGCCAACGCCTCAGGAACCTTCTTGAGGATCGGGATGAGGTCCATTGGCGGGTGGGCACCTGGGAGAAGGATCATCAGTGAAATTTCAACGCCACCGCATGGGGGGCGTACCAGGCTCGAGGACCTCTTCCCACTTGTGTTGGGCATGGAAGAAATCGGTGACCTCCTTGGTCTCATAACGGGGGGCTCGCTTGCCCCAGAGCACAGAGAGGATAACAGAGGACGAATAGCGACGAATGTGAGTGTAGAAACCCTGAATAACATATGTGAGAGCGAGCTAGTGGACATATTCAGAGGGCTCACCTCGGGGTTGGTAAGAATGTCGTGCATGAGTTGGCTAGCCTCGGCACGCTGAATGGGCAAGTGCCCAGCGCAGGCCTGAGGTGTCAGAATCGCATGCGCAGCACGACGAAGGGTACGCCAATCCTCGGCTGCATAGATTCAGATCGTTAGTGATTTGAAAAGCAAGACGGCGAGGTATGTAGACTGACTGTATCGAGCGAGAACCATGTTCATGCCGCCAGCGACGAGGTCGGCCATGTGGTTTGGAGGGCGGTCGACGGTAGACTGGGAGCGTTTGTCCATGAGCTCCTTGACGGCGGCGACATCGGTGAGGACAATTGCGGTTCCAGGACCAAGTTTCAACTGAAATTGGATAGCGTCAGTATGAGATTGCGAACGAAATTACACAAAGGAGCAAACTCACAGAATAAATGCCACCATAGGTACGAGCCCATTCCGTAAGTCTAGAATAGAGGCGATGAGAATTGGTATTGTAAAGAGAAGTAGGGGTAGGAATGTGTTCAGAGGGACAAGACGCACTTGAAATGAGCTTCGGTTTTGGGGAAGATGTGGAGGTTGCCAAGCAGAGGCGCGGTCGGTGGACCGGGAGGAAGATAGGTCTCGCGTTGGCCGATGCTCATCGCCTTTGCGACGACATAGACCAAGGCCGAGCCGAGCACAACGGGGACAACGACGTTGTTGCTCATGGTTGAATAACGAAAAGAAATGGAAGTTCAAGGAGGGGATAGGAAGGCGATGAGAGGAAGGATGGGATAGAGGGGGGTTTGTTGGGACCAGCTCGCGCACCGGGGGCAAAAAATGGATTCGCGAATGCGCTGGAAGGGCAACAAATCAACCATAATTGGTTGGTGGCGAAAATCTAACAGGGGCTATCACCGCTGTTATGCTGACACTAGTCTGCAACGTGGGGAACTCCACCCGAAACCGTAGGTGCAATGCTAGAACCGCAGGGACGATCTCGCCGTCATTGCGAGAAGCGCCGCCCAATACACTGTGCATCGGGAAGCAACCCTGTTTTTCGAGCGTTCCTCATCGCTGGAGATGACGGCGGCGATATGCCCGATTGAGGTTGTATGCGTTGGCTTTTGGCGCTTCTGTGCTATGCCCTATCGTGACTAGGCTTCTCAGGGCCCATGTTCGGCGAATCTGATAGAGCCATGTCCCTGGACACGGCGACTTGGGTGATGCATCTCTGTTCAGTTGGTGCTCTATTTTTTGCGCCACTCGCCTCTTCCAGGCTGTCGTTCGCATCGACTCTAAAAACGCGAGTCGT
This sequence comes from Ceratobasidium sp. AG-Ba, assembly GCA_016906575.1. Classification (NCBI taxonomy): domain Eukaryota; kingdom Fungi; phylum Basidiomycota; class Agaricomycetes; order Cantharellales; family Ceratobasidiaceae; genus Ceratobasidium; species Ceratobasidium sp. AG-Ba. The sequence goes on from CP059638.1 coordinate 1,375,987, forward strand.
CCGCAACCACCGCCATCATATTCTCTCCGTCTTCTACCCTTGTTCCACGCGACTTGCCTGGCGACGCCGAACCACAATCACTCGGCGACAAACGATCTGGTCCTGCACTCACCGGTTCTGGTCAATCGCTCGCTTCTTCTGGACTTTGGCCGATCATTGCTCGCCGTTTGATCGTCACAGAGCAATCCTATTGACGCCCCACCAAGACCAGGCTTGCCTCGTTTAGCGTCGTCGGGCTGGTTAAATACTCCCCGCTCCGAACCGTTGCCCCTCGTTGCCCCTCCCCCTTTGGATCTCTCGCCTGGTGCTCTCTCTCGAGATGGCTGCTCCTACTCCTATCCCCGGCTACAACATCAAGATGCCCGAGGAGGTCATCACTGCGACCTTTGGACCGTTCGTGACTGGCATCATGATGCAGCAGCTGTTCTTGGGGGTTTTCTGCGTTCAGGTGTACGATTACTGGGCAAGTACATTTTCCTCTCGGACCGGAATTAATCTGACTTTGTCTTTCAGCGTATCTTCCCGACTGACACCATCTTCAATCGAGTAACGGTCGCTGCTTGTGCGTTTTGTTGGCATCCTCGCTCTGAACTCTGTCTAACGCATGTACAGTGACCATCTTGACTGTACTTCAAGGAACAATGGACTACATCAACCTGTATCGTTGTGCCGTCAAGTACTATGGCGACTTTACCATGTTCGATGAGCAAGATTGTAAGTGCTGCGCCTCCCGTTTGCTGCACTGGTCTAATAGATTTCAAGGGTCTTTGTTCTGGGAGATTGGTGTCACCGCGCTCATCGGAACCGTCGCACAAATCTTCTTCTTGGAGCGTTGCTACAGTGCAAGTCTCTTTTTCAAACCCTCGTATACCTTATTCACTTCTGACCCCAAATCCAGGCTACCAAGAACAAGATCGTCGGCATCGTTGTCTTGCTCGTGATTTTGACTTCCCTTGGATTCGGCATTGCGTACGTAGACCCTAATCCCGCCAACATCGTCCCGACTTACTTTCCGTCAACAGCTCATCTGTCGAGTTCCAGAGGATCGTCCACCTGAGTCTCGTTCCTGATGTAAGCTTTCGACAATTTGCTGGGATCCCAACCAAAGACTAATCGCCCCATTAGATCCCCGTGCCCATTATTGGTTGGCTTACAGCAACTGCCGTCCTCGACGTCTTGATCTCTGCCATCCTGATCTATACTCTCTTGCGTGTCAAGACACCTTTCCGCAAGTAAGTGCGACAGCAATGTCTTGTATTTTAGTTTCTAACGCTCATCCAGGACCGAAGCCGTCATCACCAAGATCATTCGTGTGACGGCCGAGACGAGCACCGTGACTGCTTCCGTATGTGCCACTTTGAATCCTTTTCGCGCCACTTTGGGTCTAACCCAGTTTTGCTTTAGATTGCCGTTATTAACCTGGTCTTGGTAAGCTGGGCTTCCCTGAGTGCTTCTATCATCCGCTTACGCAACGATTTCGTAGTACCTTGCGCTTCCTGGGCTTGCATACCATCTCCTGCCGCAGTTGATCATGGGGAAGATGTACGTCATCTCGATCTGGTAGCTTATTTTCCTTTTGCTCACCTTGCCAACAGGTACGCTATCTCGGTCATGATTACCCTCAGCTCGCGCAAGGACCTACAGGACATCATGTCCTCGCCTCCGACCACGAGTTACTACGAGTCTACTCGCGGCCGTGCCCAGACAAACGCAAGCGTTCCCAGCGGTGGTGTTGTTGTACGTCCTACTTCTGGATCAACGTATTTGACTACTAACCTGATCTGCACTTCCAAATCAGGTCACGACGAGTTACCAGCAAAATGTGGATGATACCAAGTCGCGTGGACACGATATCGAGCTCGGCACGCGTACCGTCGATACGGTCCGGTTTGCCCGCCAGGACGATGTCAACGATGATGACGAGAGCCTCGACGCTGGCAAGCGTTCTCATCATCCCTTTGCTCCGTAAATGGTCCTATTGTTGCCACACCTTCGCCCCATCCGCTCCGATCCGCCTTCACCTTTAACCTTGTAGATTCTACCCCTGCCCTTGCTCTCTTTGACTGTTCTCTCTCGTTTACTTTATCTCTGCCCCTTTTACGACTCGCTACTGTCCTGTCGCTTCAAACACGTGCGTGACTCTGGCATTCCATCTATTCGTCTGACTTCAGCCATCCGACCCCGACTTGACCGTTTGCATTTCTCTCTTCGTGTCCGTGCCTTTGTTCTCAAAAAGAACGGCGTTGTGGTTCGGTTGAGCCGAATGCGCCGATCAAGTCGTGTTGGTATCCCGCCAACGGATATCCTGAAATTGTAGTTTATATAGTTTTTTGCTGTTCTCGCTCTGGTCTGTCTGTCGATGCTCTCTGGTTGTCTGGTTGGCGGTCTGGACCGTAGTGTTACAAATAGAATGGCTATGCGATGCAATCTCTCTCTCGCGTGTGCTCTACAAATGTATTTCAGACGCGAAACCAAGGGTTATTGGGGCTAGTGATTCGCACTTCTTGCAAATCCAAGTTGCTGCCTTCGTTGGAGAGATGAAACTAGCGCATAGATGCTCGACCCTTGGTCGTTGATCGGTTCCAAGTCAGGGGTCACCCAAAAAGGACATTAATTTACTGTCTCTAACATTGACTCCCCAATTTCACGCCACCGCACCCCTGAGATCCGCAATAGTACTCAACTGCGTTTCGTCGATCCGGATATATTCCCCAACTCGTTCAACGTGTTCCGCCGAGCGTGGACGCGTGAACGAAAACAGCTCGTTCGATTCCTTGTCCAGTTTGTTCTCGAGTCTGTCGGCGATAACACGACCCAACACTGGGAGGAACTTCTCTCCGACATCAATCACGCTAGCCCGGTTGAGTGAAAGAAAAAAAACGGGGTTGTGCGTACTTTGAATGCGTGCCCAGAGCCCCCCGTTGCGAAGAGTATGCGCGGGTGATTTGGGTGGTAGTCGATGATCCAGTCTTCGTCGATGGTGTCGGCGTACTAGGTTGGTGCATATGTTCAGCATTGGCGCTCACGATATTGGATTACGCACCCAACATATACGGCTGGACGCGGCGTCTCGATCAGCTATATCAGGATACAACTTTCTCATTGCGTCCCGCATCGGTGTAATGATGGATTTGGGTACGGCGCAAGGCACGCCTGCGCCATCAACCCCGATTTTTGCGTTTGGATTCAGTGGAGCGGCGTTGTCAGCTGCAAGCCCGGTTCGAGGAGTCGAGACTTTGTGAGAAGACAGTGCGCCAGTATGGTGCAAGCCCCACTTCAGCAGTCCGGATGCTGTGGGCTGGATGGCGAGTAAAGTTTAAGTTTCGGATGATAACAAGATAGGAGTCGCTTACGGGCATGGTGTACAGTCCGGTTGCAGTATCGAAGAAGGAAGGGCATTTGCTATACTTTGCGAGCTCTTCTGGGGTGAGTTGAACGGACAATACACTCTGTCTGTTGGGTAGATCAGCACGAAAATCTCACTTGATGCAACAAATGCGTACCCAGTTGCTTTCATCAGCCGTGATAACCCAAATGAATCGTCCGGGAACAATGACGACGACCACGCGCCCGTAGCAAGAACAATCACGTCCGCTTTCAATACACCTTCTTTTCCCTGGTCTTGTTCCTCGTTCCTTGCGATTTTAACTCCAGCCGCGCTTCCATCTGCATCGATTTCCAACCCAGTAACTCGACATCCAGCCAAAATCTTCACACCATGACCTTCGTATGCGCGCACCTTCCGCAAAAGCGCTTTCATCGCCGTCGTGGCTTCGACCCATCCTCCATCCGCATTAAGGTAACAAGAGTTCTTGGCCGTAATTCCTTGACCCCGGTCCTCTGCTTCTGCGATCTCGCCTATTGTGATGCCCGCTGGAAAGATGCTTTTGATGCTTTCGACCGTCGGGAGTAGTGTTACACGGCCGCCGGCAGCAATGTCGTTTTCCTGTGCCGCTCTAGAATACGGGGTACCAGTAGCACCGCCGCAGACCAAGATCCCAGACCTGACGAATGACGTGCCGGCCGCCAGTTAGGCTGATTTGGGTTGATTCGGAGCATAATTTCCAACGTACTCGTGATAAGCACCATCCCAATCCCCCGTTTTCCATTCCTTGATTGATTCTCTGGCCAGTCGAGTGTATGCATCCTTACGATATGCAGAACGCACGATCTTGTTCAGGTCTTGATCGAACCAAAATAAAATAGCGCTCATTAGTCAATTACCCAACCCCAACAGGCCGAAAACACCGATGTGAAAAAACGAGGCGGCACAAATTGACTCGTCTTCGAGAGACCTAACTTTTCATGTCATAGTGGGCAACCGTTGCTCACCTGTGGACGCAGCATCTGGAGCAGGAAGTTCAGGTGCGCGATCGACGATGGTTACGTTCTTGTAGCCTCGTGATAGGAGTTCGAGGGCAGCTGAGAGCCCAAAACATCCCGCTCCAAGGATTAGCACGGAGATTTGGCTTGTCATAGTAGCCTATGAGAGCTGGATTGAAGATGACGGGAACGGAAGAGAGGACCGAGAGGGAGTCATATGTAAATATGAAATGAGATTGGATGTTCGGTGGTTACGTGAGCGCGTGCCTATATGCACATATCCTCGCTTGTCCGCGTACCTCGGACATAAGAACCACTTTCACAAGTGTTCAAGCTTGAAATGCGCTTAGGCTTGGTGGAGTATAGCTTGTTCTCAGTGATGCACATCTGCCTTTGCCGTGAGATTGATGGGATAACATCAAAAGGGACGCGTCCGTTGACATCTTAAACTTTAGAACGCGTGTTGGGGATGAGTGTACCTCCGATAGATATTCTTATGTTTAGCGACGCTTGAATATGACCGTGGGATGTACGGAAGCGTTCGATAATTCTACCAAGAGTATTGATGTGAATGCCGGGGACGTCAACACGCGAGGCGTGTTACAGAGATTACATAACAAGCGTGAATGGGTAGTGGTAACCTCAGTCGTTGCCATCAAGCCAGTTCGATTATCCAGGGGTTCAATTCTCCTTTCACGCAGAAAGTCTTGGTGTATAACCCTTCCTCTTAGAACGAAACACCTTTATACTTATGGCAGTTTTTGCACTCCAAAACGGTTTTGTTATAAGCAGACGAGTCCAGAAGACCTCATGAGGTCTCCTGGCTCGGCCAAAAGCAAATTTGCTACTTAGGGCTAGTTAGAGCGCCGGTTCTATCTAAGCAGAATTGACGCCCGGGTAGCTCGGATTAGCGGGATTAGCACGCGCTACCGGCGTTTATTCTGCTTAGGTAGAACCAGGGTTCTAACTAGCCCTAAGTAGTAATTTCGATTTCGGCAGAGGATCCTAAGGGGAACTGGACAAGGCGTGCAAGCTCTAGTTGGCGCTCGCTAGAACGTCCGATCTAGTTAGCAGCTAGGGGCCACAGACAAACGGCGGAATAAAAACAAAAATCAGCAGTTTCAGTTAGGCCTGCAGTGTAGCACCGGGGCTCATAACCTAAAGCGCGTAGCGCTGCGAACCTAACGAACAGAGAGAAAGAGGCTCAGCGAGCGTGGAAAGCAAGCTCGATTGTACTATAGCTACCTAACGAACAGAGAGAGAGAGGCTATAGTACATATGAGAAAGAGACACGAACGAACGAACATGAGAGAACATACCTCAGCGAGCGTGGAAAGCAAGCTGAGGTTACGGAACCAAAAACCCCTATCTATATAGGGGCGACGGAACGAAACAAAACCAAACAATGACCGAGCGATGAGCGAGCACGCAGGGAGCACACGGTCACGTGATATCCCGCATAACAACTCTAGAGTATAGTTATCAGGAAGGAAAACTGACTGTCTTGCGGGCAGGCGCGAGCACTGTCTCGGCACGTGATGGTGTCTCGTTACATGACAGATGACTGTATATGGGCAGCTGGGTGAGTGACCTTGGAGCAAGGTGATCATGTTATTATTGTTCTTAAGTCTCTTCTGTGCTCTCTGGCTATTTTTTATTTTGTGTATAAAATGCCGCTGTCTTGTACGCGTGATACTAGTCATTCAAAAGCTAAAATTACAAAAATATTGAGGTATGCTTTCTAAGCCGATATGTTTTGAGCATCGGATCATACTAGGCTACTGGACAAAGGAAAACTTCAGCCCACCGGTTTCCAATCGGAGCGGACTCAAGGTCGATTCGTAATGTGTTTTCAGGTGGAACATAGGGCAAATCTAGAGGGTACTGGATACACTTCCTAACATGTGGCGACAGCCATAACAGATACTGCGAGTCGCATGTTACAATCCATCCATCTTCGTCAAACGCCCAACTACACAGAGTCAACTGCGGGTAGTCTGCATGTTCAGACGATATCAGAGGACAAGATGTAGAAGCAATTTTAGGACTGTCGCGCGTTGGGGACTCTTGCAGGCCTGTTTCAGATAGGCCGGCGGATTTAGAATCAAGCAATACCGCATCTTTTATGAAGAAATTGCCAGCGAACTTCTTCCTTTTCCCTCGGCAAGCGAAACACACTGGCTCAGGAGAATTTCCAACAAGGCCCTTCTCGAACCATTCGTCACATAGTTCCCTTACCGCGCGTTGGCTCGCTGGTATAGTATGTGTAGTGGAATGAGGACGAACTATCCAGTTATCGGCTGAGTCCCAAACACGTACAGCCTGGCGTAAAGAAGACGAGCGGCAAAGAGATTCATCTGGCATCCACCTGACCAAGTGGGTTGACTGACAGGATAGTGGTATCAATACGAGCTGGTTTGTCTGCACGTCCCAAACTCGGATTGTCTCATCGTACGACCCAGAGACAATGCGGCCGCCGTCTGGGGAGTAGCTGACGCATAACACACTTGATCCATAGCCCCCAAGCGGTTGGCCAACTTGCTCACCTGTTCGAGCATCCCAAATCCGAACAGTACGATCAGCAGAACCCGATACAATATAAACGCCATCAGGGGAGTAGTCGACTGACAGTACATTTGCTGTATGTCCTTCAAGTGGCTCCCTAACTGGCTGCCCTGTTCGAGCATCCCAAATCCGAACAGTACGATCACCAGAGCCAGACACAATATAGGCGCCATCAGGGGAGTAGCTGACCGACCACACGCTTGATGTATGTCCTGTAAGCGAGTCCCTAACTGGCTGACCTGATTGAGCATCCCAAATCCGAACAGTACGATCAGCAGAGCCGGACACAATATAAGCGCCATCAGGGGAATAGTCGACTGATAGTACATCTGATGTATGTCCTGTAAGTGGCTCCCCAGCCAGCTGCCCTGTTCGAGCATCCCAAATCCGAACGGTATGATCAGCAGAGCCGGACGCAATATAGGCGCCATCAGGGGAATAGTGGACAGAGCACACGTATAATGAATGTCCTTCAAATGGCCCCCCAGCTAGCTGCCCCGTTCGAGCATCCCAAATCCGAACAGTACGATCAGTAGAGCCGGACGCAATATAAGCGCCATCAGGGGAATAGTCGACTGATAGTACATCTGATGTATGTCCTGTAAGTGGCTCCCCAGCCAGCTGCCCTGTTCGAGCATCCCAAATCCGAACGGTATGATCAGCAGAGCCGGACACAATATAAGCGCCATCAGGGGAGTAACAACACGAAGATATGACACGCATGTGAGTAGCTGGCAGTAACGCCAATGTGGCTGAACACCGAATACCACCTATTGTTTCGTATATCGAAATTTGGCGACCCGATTTGTACATTGGCTTCGACTCTACGCGATCAAATAAGAAACGTTGGAAATAGGGTGAATAGCATTTAGATATGGGGTTTTTAGCGGGCCAGCATTGGAGCGCTGAGATGTATATATGAGGCGTGCTATGCGAGACCGGACTAGACGCATAAGCTTGCACAAAGTCGCAGGCATCCGTGGCAAGCTCCAGTAAAGTGCTAGTCTGCTGCTTAGGGATAGATTCCTAGCTGCTAGTTAGCAGGTATGTTTCCGTGCATTGCCCGACGCGCACCTTTATCAAGGACGTTATATCAGACAGGATTTTAGTTGGCCCGTCTGACAGATGCCGCGTTAAATTCAGCACTTCGATCCAGAATAACAGTTGGCTAGAGATAAAGACGTGGATTGACTTAAATAAGTCCAAGGGATTAGAAGATTGTTGGACGTGGACGCCCCAGTATCGGCATACATATAGCAAGGCATTAGGTATGTGTTCTTTCACTTTTGCTGAAATATTTGGAACATCCTTATCCAAAATACTGGATGTCTTCAAATTACAGATGTTGAACCATGGCTTAAAAGACCCAAGAACATAGAAACATCTTTGTGCTATTAATTGATGGTTTTTTGCTTTGTCGCAGTAGAAGGCATTGGAGCAATTGTGGTCGAACATATAATCGGAGAAGGATTTATGAAGAGCGGTGATTCCCTCATTGTTTTGTTGTATGTTCAATACTGAGCGCACGGAAGATATCGCGGCGTTCACGGCTTGTTCACTTAGACCAAGGATGGTAGACAAGGTGGAGGTAGCCATAGGTTCTTGAGCGCATATAACAGTATGAATAATACGTAGCACCTCTTCTTGTTCTTCTTGGCCCAAGCGAGGATCGTGGACAGCCTGGTCCAAAACCAAACTGTAAAGCTTGTTGATTGCTCCATCGCTACCATTGGGTGACTTGGGCACACCCAGAACCTGATTGAGTCGATAAGAACTTCTTGCGAATCCAAAGTCGCTAACATAGCGAACAATAGTGGCCGCATAAATGAATAAAACGCCAGAGTTCGTAACTAAAACATCCATATGTTCAGTGGAAACGTTTGCAGGCTTAAGGCCAGCTTCAAGGTATCTGCGGATATCACCCTGGACAATCGACTCGTCGATGTTGTGAAGATGAAGGACAATCCGTTTGCATTCTCCACTCTCGGGAAGCATTCGCCGTGTTATATCGGGCTCCGGCCGGCTTGTCAGAAAGAATTTTATTGGTAAATCGCTTATACGACTGAGCAACAAGTCCAAGATTTGCCCAACTATGGCAGCATTGTCACATTCATCGAGTGCCTCGATTAGAATAATCGCATTTTGTGGGAAAGAAGACTCAACTTCGCGCAAGGGAGTAACTAATAGTTTTTCGAACTGATCAGCAATCCTGCGAGTATGCACATCTGGGTGTACTTGAAGCACTTGGGAAAGCGCGTATCGGAAAGGATATGAATACTGTGCCAGTTGATATGCAATAGTTGGCAGGATTAGGTGCGCATCGCGGCATGAGGCAAGAAGTCTTGAGCAGAAGAAATTGGCAGCTAGTCTATCCTCGTTCTCTAGCTGCTTGCATAGAGTGTACGCCAGCGTCGTTTTGCCGGTGCCAGCCATGCCATTCAGCCAGTAGATCTTCTCTGCGGTGTCATCCTCGCGCCAGACTTTGAATTTCTCAAGGACTTCCAGGCGGGTATCAGCGGTACATTCGTCACGGTATATCTCACTGGATTCTTTGGAACTATACCAAGCCGCGTGAGATGGGGATAATGATTTAAGACGGTCGCCCTATCCCACTAGCAGCTCAATGATCAAAGGTTAGAAAATATAGACTAAGCCACTTACAGTCACTTGTTCCTCCACTAGCAGCCAAATGTCCATGTTCGCATTGAGCTGTGAACTAGAGTTAGAAATATGGCCAAAATGACACGAACTGTTCGCACATTCAATCGTTGCAGGAGGTTCTCTATGCGACGATAGCACCTGATGATGTCGTCGACATTTTTCTCTGATTGAATGTATTTTCCGGGGGAAGGTTGCCTCTTGCCATGTATGAACTCGATTTCTTGTTCCAAACCCCTAATTCTAAAGGTGAGTTTATTTTAGAGGAAGAACGAAGGGATATACCTCGCCAAATTGGAAATGCTTGGGCGCATAGTAGGTGGCGTGTCCTTGTTGAACCGGAATGCAAGATCACTGAAGAGCCAATCTAGGGCGCGTCGTAGTAATTCATATTCTGCTTCCATTTCTCCGGCCACCTAAGAGAAATAAGGTATATAAAGATCAATGTCTGATGTGATGGCTGCAGCTGGGTCACCTTAAAAGCCTCTGCAAACTCGGCGAATGTTTCAACGGCTGATTTGAGTGGAGCAAATTGGCCTCCGCATTTCCCAAGGGCCATGGCAAATGACTTCAAGCCACCCCATATATCTTGGCCAGTGTTAATTCCAACCAAATGAGGATTTGTTTCTGTATCCATTTCAGGAGAAATGTTCGAGAACTGAGCTGCGATCGTTTCTCGAATACGGATTATTTCATTGGGAGCTGGAATCCCTGTAGCGATTATACCAGGAAGAGTAACAGCAGGAACAGCGGGAACCCAAGGCACGCCGCGAAGGGCTCCGTTATGAGAAGATTCGATGGTAGACGTATTACGCGACGTTGGGTTGTGCTCATGTAATTCCACCTCATTGGCGGTCGAGATAAGACGGTCAGGGAACCACGACCACCATAAGCGTTTGATAGACTCCAGTAATTTTCTAATTTTATGCGTCATGCTTGGGCTGGGCAGGAGGGTGTTGGCAGACAAGGCGAGCAAGCATGTGACAGCACAGCCTTCCTGGGATCACGGACCCAAAACCGCCCCCGACCATGAGCTCCAGGCCAGTATTGATTTGACAACGTCAAAAGGTCAGAGGGTAATGACGACCTGACATGTCAGACGGGTTTTGACGGGTCCTGACAGAAGTCAGAATGGGTCAAGTGGAGCTCTTTGGTGCGAGAACCTCCGGCCATCCAGATTAGGGAGGTGGGGGCACAGGATTATCTCATTTGACCCGCCTCTGACCCAGGTTATGACTGGTCAGTCTTGTCATGACCAATTTGAAATCGAGTAAATACGTTGTCAAATCAATACTGCTCCAGACCCATCATTCAATAGAGCTCTGATTATCACCACGTCTACGGATTGAATTATGAACACGCACAACAACTTTAGATCCTGCAAAAGCTGCGTCGTCAATACCGGGAACAAACCAGAGGTCACTGCTCCCGGTATCTAGTGCTAGAGTGAATGCTGTCAAGGCTTTGATCGAATCGCTTTCACGACAGCTTCAGGCGGTGAACAACATACAAGATCCTCCTACGTTGAATTCGGCAGTATATAAGCTGTCCTCCAGGTTGGTGCCCACGTCCGTGAGGCTGGTGCTGCCAGTCGACTTGCTCATCGACATCGATCCAGAGGCTCCTCGAGCTCGGGTCCGCTGTATCGGCAAGTGGAGCGCGTTAACGCAAAGCTACCCCTGTGCGGTGTGTGTGCGACCAGTGACAAGATTGTGCACCATGATTTGAGGCGTATTGTAAGACCATGGGGTAGATGGCGAGCTGCCCCGAGCACAGACGGACGTTTGAAGTCAACCAGCGCCGATCTGGCATTGGCCGTGAATATGCCACAGCCGCAATCTGCCAGCCATTAGTAGGCCGCAAATGGTTCGCAACGACACTAGGATGTCATATAATTATGAACTGGCTGTGTCTTGCCAATTTCCAACCCGCGACATCGGAGCCGATTTTACCTCCTGCCGGTCGAGCTCTTATGAGTGCTCGTGAGTGCTCATCATTCGGAATTTCATCTCGGGACCCTCGACCAGCTCAACGCGCTCTTTAGAGCTCGTAAGCGGCGGCCCGTTTTCCTGATGGAGGGGGGGCTAGAATAGCTCATCCAGATAATGCACAGCATTTTGTGCCTCGAATACCGCGCCAGTGTTCGGTGTACCCAGTGGTAAACGTGGCGATTTGCGAATATATGCTTAGCCGAGAAGGGTGGGACTCAGTGGTAGAGGAGCAAGAGTCAATCAAAAGCTACATTGTTCATGGAACACACTCAAAAACGCCATCGATAGTGGGCATTGTGATAGTTCAGTGTCATGGCTAGAAGCTAAAGACAGTACAAATCGGTGCATGTGTTGACTCCTCCTGAGACACCAAATGACGCATGCCTACTCAGTATACTCCCAGATTTTCTCACCATACGGATGCACAATGATCGGTTAGCGGCCGGAGTTGCGGTACTGAATGGGCCAAACTTTGGTGCAGGTCCGTCCGCGGTCAAATTGTGCTCGCAGGTTGGAGCTGGCGATTGCCAGCGGAACCTTCTCAAAATTCAATACGTCAGGAAAAACCTCCCAGGCAAATTTACCCCAAAATGGTAAACTGAGCTTGTTTCATACCATAACATAGCCATTGACACAAGTAAGAGCAAATTTACCCCATTTACCCCCATTTACCCTGGGTAAATGCGGGTAAATGGGGTAAATTTTGGCCAATTTTCATGGGGGGTTAGAAAACCGGGTAAATGGGTAAATTGTGCGTATTTACCTGTAATTTACTTTTGAGGTTTTCCCTGACGTAGCTATATTAAGATGTTAATCTATTGAATGGGAAACTTCTTGCCTCACTCCATGCAGGTCGTAAAATGCTCTAACTTGTCGGTGTAACTGGTCAAAGCCAATAGTGGCCAATGAATACGGCTTTCATCGCGTATTGATCAAAATGGAAACCCCGCCTGCCTTCCAGGACGCACGCATAGCACCAGTCAAGGCCTGATGCTGGGTAGTCGTCTGAATCATAGGTAAAGCACGATTCACGGTCCGGCGATCGGATCGAGTACTTGCCACACTATATTTGCACCAAAGACGAAGGATAATGGTTGGGTCGAACAAGACTGGGAATGTATAACCTGTACCAGTGGCCGGTTTGTACCTAGTATGCTGATGCAGATAGGTGCGAATGGATGACCCCTCAGCCCAGCACTTACAACGTCGGTTTGTATCGGTTTGCGTGGTGTCTACGAGAGGGCCAGTTCGCAGTGCGCAAGGTGCTCGTATACTCTCTGGTCTATATATCAACAGATTTAGGGACTTCTGGACTCACGTTGTGGCATCGAAAGATTTGAGAGTTTGGGCGGCCAACGTCTAGCTTTGAATGGAGCTAACAACACGGATGTTTCACAAGTACACAAGTAAGTATGCTAATAATGAATATGCTTCAAACATATTGTCAGCGTAGCCTTTCAATTGCATAGTATCCAAAGGAGTTTTGAATTTCCTGCAAAAAATCTGCGTGAAAGGGGAATCGAACCCCTGGCTAATCGAACTGGCTTGATGGCAACGATTAAGGTTACCACTACCCCATTCACGCTCAGGATCTCGGCCTTGACACGGTTTCTTTATTCGTGTGCCCAATTCGGCGCTTACAAACTCTTCTAAATAGCACCTTCTCTGTCAGAGAACCTCCTATTATCTCGCCTGCGCCCACACTTGCGCCGCATCTTCTTCCCCTCGGTCCCACATGGATCATGCTCGCCTATTCCGCGGCTGTTCCAACTTTGTCCAGCAACACCTCTCGTTGGCCATGTTCAAGCTACACGTGCCCTAAATAATTCTCCCCGGACAAATACAGTCCAACGTGCGCACGTCGAACGCTCCACACGATGCATGTGTATCCTCTGGTGTAACCGCAGATTAGCGGCATTGAATTCGGTAGCAGTAGGTGCTGCGGATGGATACGGCCGCCTACAAAAGCCAAGAGCCAAAGTATCCTGGGCGCTCAGAATAACTCGAGTCGGCCTTGTCAAGTCTTCTCGGCGCTATGCTCGGTACTTCTGCTGCCCTCTTCGGGCTTTTAGCTGCAGTCTCCGCTTCTCCCCTTGTCAGCGTCGATACACGTTCCTTGTTTGGTCGGACTTCGTGCTCCATCACTGGTCAAACTTCGTGCCAGAACACGACCGCCCAGAGCAACTTGTGTTGCTTCGAGGCTCCAGGAGTGCGTTGGAAGGCTATATATGGTAGACTATGCCCCGCTAACATTTATCTCAACAGGGACAGCTTTTACAAACACAAGTATGGAATCGATGTTGTGGATACGTCGCACGATCTGACGTCCCATCTAGTTCTGGGACTTTAACCCCAGCACCGGTCCCTCTGACAGCTGGACTATTCATGGCCTTTGGGTGAGTAAATCTATTGCACTGCAAATTTCTCAAGTTTAACTGTTTCATTCAGCCCGACCAGTGCGCTCCAAGTAACTTCAAATATCGGGTCGAGTGCTAATGAAGTTTCGTAGTTGTGATGGAACGTACGACTCGAACTGTGATCCGTCGCGTGCATACACCGATATCGCTTCGGCAAGTGCAGCCATTTAGTCCGTGAACCTATAGAACCTTACTTTGCTATTTTACAGATTTTAAGCAACGGGGGCGCTAGCGACATTTTGAGTTACATGCAGACATACTGGGTTGATATCAACGGCGACGACGAGTCGTTCTGGGAGCACGAGTGGGGCAAGCACGGCACGTGCATGAGGTCAGTTGCAAGTACTTTCGAGCAAATCTCAATCCTTAATCATGTTTTTAGCACTCTCAAGCCCGCATGCATCTCGTCCTCAGTCAGAGGCCAGGACGCCATTTACTACTTTACCCGCGTTGTGAACCTCTTCAAGGTATATCCAACTTGCCGCTCGTCTGATTATTTTCCTGATTAAATTCGTCTTTAGACTCTCACGACATACGAGTTCCTTGGAGCTGCGGGGATTTACCCATCTTCGACCGCAACCTATACTTTGTCTCAACTCACTTCCGCGGTCAAGGCTAAATGGGTAGGCACCTCGCTAGTGTAAACCACAATAGGTGACAATCTAACGTGTCCCATAGGGATTCACTCCTGCTTTTGACTGCACTAGCGGGTCGATCAATGCCGTTTCTTACTATTATAACTTGAAGGGATCTATCATTGACGGCACCCTCGTTCCCATCAGTAAGTCATTCCTTGTAACGTTTACAAAGGCTTTTAGGCTCACGAGGCATGATCAGACGCTCCCAAGGCTGGATCGTGCGGTTCGAGTGGTCTCAAATATCCCCTCAAGTCCGGATCTAGCACTCCGACTACTACAGCGTCTGTGCGTACCTATCTCGTACCGTTTACGGCTATAGCTGACGATATACGTGTGTACAGGCTCCTGGTGGTGTGAGTCCAAACCTCTCGTAGGGTGTGGACAAATCTCATGATCCACGTTACAGACTAGCACCTCCGTTCCTAGCAAAGCTACTATTGTCGGCTATACATCGTCCGGAACCAAGACCGGCTGCTTGCTTACTGCCGGTACTTGGTCCGTCCAAACTTGCGCAACTTATACTATCACCACCGTGTCTGGAGGGTTCACGCTCACCACTTCCAAGGGTGCGTAAAGTAATGGCTTCTCTATAGGTACATGAAGCTGAAACGGATCGCGCACAGGTCCATGCCAAGTTAGTGGAGGCACGCTCTCGTGTGGTAGCTCAGTTCCGAGTGGGACCGTGTTTACTTCGGTGCGTACCTTTTAGTTTGAGGTGGTTAGATGTATGCTCAGGCGATATCATAGGTTGGCGGCAAGCTGGCATACAGTAGCTCGACCGCGTTCACGGCCGACTCTGTCCCAAGCGGCACGACTCAGGTCACGGTTTACACCGGCAGCGCCCGCACACAGGATATTACGTTGTCTATTGTTTCATCCTAGAAGCTCTAACGGCGCGCGAAAATAGTGTAACACTTGGCGGTTGAAATTAGATCAAAACTTTTCTATAATTCGAATGCAAAGAGAATGAATGAGGATGCGGAGCAATAAATAAGATGCGAGTGAAAAAGCATGGAGCTACAGCAAAAGAATGTCCCAAAAATACAAATGATACGAGAGTCCATGCATAGAGCGGGTCACCGTTGGACCCTTTTTGTACAAATACAGCCCGGCTTGTTTCACCATTTGACACGCTTCAGCAGCTTCCTGCCAAATTGTTTGAAGCCGGTCGAGTCCTTTCGTGGACGAGAGATGAAGAGAGACGCTTCTGGCGGCTCACTTGCTCTTCGTTGTCGGGCGATTCGAAGCGAGTCAATTGGGACCGGGCGGGAATGCCTGTATCGAGGCACAGGGACGGTAGGTGGTGGGAGGATGAACTTTTCTTGTAGAATAGATGTGGGCAGAATAGAAGGCGATTCGATGGAGGACCTAGTCGATGAAGGCTGAGAGAGAGCAGTGATCGAGTAAACGGTAGAGGACGCTGACAAGAGCTGAAAAGGTTTGGGCCGTCAGCAAGGTTGGTTATTGGATAGTGAAGAGAAACCCACGGATCCGACTCGAGCTTCCAATAACGAAGTATCCGAGCTCAACCGCGATACCACTTCATCCTCGACATCTCGTTCCGCATGCTTACGAATAAAAGTGCGGTTAGGGAGCGAGGCAAGAGTAGCGGCGGGTGCGTCGGTAATCGTCTCTTTGGTTTCGACCGTAATAGCCAATTGGGAGACAGGTTTAGTGGAAAGGGAGAGGAGCGGAACCTATTTCCAACATGTGGGGTTAACGATCGAGACCGAGACGGCAGGGAGCATACACGTACCGATTTCGGTGTCACGATGACGGCACACCCGTTCATCAAGATCTGACTCAGGAGTTTCGGAGAGACAATAGGCGCCATGGGTATCCAGGGGTTTGCGGGTAAAGATGATGTGAGCGAGAGCTGGGACGCTGAGATGAAGGTGATGCCAGAATCGAGTCCACCAACGAGATTTAATAGAATTTCACAGGGAACGCTTGAGCCATGGAGGCTTGTGTCAACCATAAAGAGCGTATTAGGGTTAGAGGGGGGGTTTGGACCGTGTGCAAGGTTGGTCCAAGGTGTTGCCACGAGCAAATCCAGGCACGGTACAGCTCTTGCGAGTGTAGTTCAGAGAGAGGTCCAAGTTGCAGTGTGCTGCGCCGACGCGTCCATGTTGGATGGGATGGTGGTTGTTGGCCCAAAGGATGCGCGTTGTAGCCACTTATACCCCAAGGGATGAAACAAATTTCAAATCGATTGGCCGCCCGAAACTTTTTGTTTGTTTGGACCACCACCGGACTGATCTCGCTTTGCCGCCATGTTTTATGTGATTGGATTGGGACTCTGCGACGAAAAGGACATTACCGTAAGAGGCCTCGAGGTGTGTATCAGTGCTCTTCTGGGTGCCGAGATCGTTTCAAGTGCGCAGCCAGGCAGTCAAGAAATGTACTCGGATCTATCTCGAAGCGTATACAAGTATCTTGCTAGTAGATAAAGAAAGGCTGGTGAGTACAGCACGCGCAAGGCTAGGCGATATCGATACTGACACTGATATACAGGAAGAGTTTTATGGTAAACCGATCATCACTGCGTATCGTGAAACGGTCGAGACGGAGAGCGATGAGATCTTGCGCAACGCCCGAGAAGAAGACGTGGCGCTGCTCGTAGTTGGAGATCCGTTTGGGTGAGCCGCGCTCGATCATGTACTATCTTCCATGCCTAACCCCGTCTGATACTAGCGCAACCACGCATACAGATATGCTCATCAGGGCCCGTGAATTATCCATACCAACGACGGTGATACACAACGCATCAATTATGAATGCTGTTGGAGCTTGCGGACTGCAACTCTACAACTTTGGTACGGATCGAGGGCATTCGATTTGTCAGTACGTGCAAGTTTTGACTTGAAAGTCTCACAGGCCAAGCGGTTTCTCTACCGTTCTACACCGATTCATGGAAACCCGACTCGTGGTACGACCGAGTAGTCGAAAATGTTGAAAAGGGCATGCATACACTTGTACTACTCGACATCAAAGTTCGAGAACAGAGCGAGGAGAATATGGCCCGGTTCGTATCTCTCCGAATTCCCACTAAGACCCGTACCGATGCGTTCGAACTAGCGGTCGTAAAATATACGAGCCTCCTCGGTACATGAACCCAGTCACAGCCGTTGCCCAAATCCTCGAATCCGAATCCATCCGAGCCGAGTCGGCGTCGTCGGACGAACCCAAACAACACGGCTACTTGAAGCCCGAGTCGACTCTCGCTATCGCCCTCTCTCGAGTCGGTTCGCCTGACAAACAACGAATCGTGTGCGGCACGCTTAAACAACTTTCCGAGCTCGGCGAGGAGGATTTCGGCGAACCGTTGTTCAGTTTGGTCATTGTTGGAAACAGACTACACGATCTAGAGGTGCAGTATGCCGAGCCATGGGCGGTGGACAAGGCAGAGTGGAGAAGAGTTGCGAAAGAGGTGTATGGTGCTCGTCTAGACAGTTGAATTTGAACCAAAAATGATGATTGAACTTGAGACGGCGGGCGCTTGGTGTGTCATCAAGAAATCAAAAAAGGTCTGGTGTCCGCGCGAGCCATATGGCCACACCCTGAGCTCCCAAGGCCCCTCATTGGTCGACCCACAGTCCATGATGGACGACCGCAGGAGCTACAGACTGCGCGATCCGCAGCATTCATATACCATCACACGGCGTCGCCTGGTTCCCCACTCCCCCTGCTCTTGACCACCACCGTCATGGTCGTCTTGACCGACTCGCAGCCAAACTCACCCATCAAGTCTCACCAGACGTGGTCCCAAGCCGGGTCGTCGCGTGTTGGGCCGAGCTCTCCTCGGTCGCCCCAGTTTGTTGGGGTCGTGCGTTCGCCTGATGTAGGCGGCTCTCAACCGCCGCCGCCGGCGTATGTCCCCGGTCCGAGTGGCCCGCTCCTGCCGGGTCCGCCACAAAAACCTCGCCAGTCGGTCGCGAGGCGATTCTTTACGGCCTTTGCCATTGCGTGGATCATCGTACTCGCGTTTAACTTCGTTGTTCGCACGACCTTTGACTACGCGGACAGCTATGAATGGGTGGGCACGAGACAGTAGTGCACTTGGTCAACACGTTCTAACCGTATTGACCAAAAACAGGACAACAATCCCCTGGAAAGGGACGGGAAAGTTCTCACTTGTGACACTCACTGGTCGACCAGCGATGCACCCCAGGATTTCGTCCAACCTCTTGATATGGCTAGTCAAATGACTTTTCCGACCTACCCGGTATACAACGTAACCGAGTCATTCGATTTGCCTGCCAATGCTCCGTTGCACTACCTTATCGCTCGCGGGTCTCTGCTCGGCGGTGCTGCAATTATCCGTGGGGTCGAGGGCGCAGACCCGAATCTCATCAAGGTTGATGTGACCATTTGGTATTCATCTCGGGATGCGCTGTCTCGTGCAAATGTGTGCAAGCTCCAAAAGCCCGAGGGAGGCATGGGTATTGGGATTTTCGTGAGTCGAACCTGTTGTGGATCGCAACTCAGTCAACTGACCCATGACGTTCGTTCAGACCCCTCGAAACCGCTTCCAATGGGGCAATGAAAACATGAGGGATGCTCTCCGCGTTCAAGTCACAGTCTCCCTACCCGCCTCTCGCGATTCTCTTTTACACCTAAACGGCTTTGAGACCAACTTGCCCAACTTTCGCCACAAGTTTGAGCGACTTGGGGACCGAGTTCAGATCGACCACTTGTCGCTGCAGGGCTCGAACGGGAATATCGAATCGGATTCGTTGTACTTTTCTCAAGGGTCCGTCAAAACGGCCAACGGTCGCATTAGCGGACAGTACAACGCGACCGAGTCGTTGGTTTTACAGACTTCCAACGGGGCTGTTGATCTTGACGTCGGTCTAACAAACGACGATACGCATCGGGCGTCGACTCTCGAAATCCAGAGTTCGAACGGGTACGTCTGGATCGTTCATCAAAACCATCACCGATTCTAAATGGTCTCGTCTAGACGTATTGAACCCCGCATCTCGCTTCTTACCACCCATGACCAGCGTCCGCAACCCAAAGGCGGTCACTTTTCGGTCAAACTCAAGACTTCCAACGGCAAGCTTGATGTCAAGTTCCCCACTGCGCCTGTTGATTCGCTCCTCGACTTTACTGCTAAAACGTCCAACGCCATCGCGGACGTGTCTTTGCACAACTCTTTCGAGGGCTCGTTTTTGCTTCAAACCTCCAACGGGAGGGCCGAAGTCGACGAGGCCTATGTGTCTGACCCGACTGGTAGAGGACTCCGCCGTGATGTCGAGTATATCAAGCGGGGAAACACCCGCAGGGAAGGGACCATCGTATGGACGAAATACGGACGCCACGAAAGTCCGGAGATGGGCAAAGCGGATATTCGAACGACTAATGGGGGTGCGATTTTGAGGTTGCACTAGGTTCAAGTGCGGACGTTGTATGATTTGTGGATCTGTACGATAGCTTGCTTTCAGGATTGCGATTCAGAGTTGTGTGGTGTATAAAAATGTTAATTTCGTGCCAATTTTTTGTGTTTGTCGTCAAGAATGTGTTCTTATTGACGTCGAGGTATTACTCACGATAAAGATAACATCTACAATCGTGTCGCGATAACAATATATCCGGATCACCCAATCCAACGAGTCAATCACCCAACGATTACGCGCCTCGCCCTCGACCACCACGGCCACGAGGCATTGGTCCACCGCGCCCACCGCGTCCTAGATAGTCTCAACGTCAGAAGTAAATTCATTGGATCTTGGCGGAAATACTTGCCTCCTCGAGGAGGTGCTCCACGCCCACCTGCAAACATCGTTAGTCAGACACTCTCCACACGACCAACGACTACGCACCTCGTGCAGCACCTTGTGCATGTCCCCCGCGTCCACGGTTCGCATCACGGGCTTTCAATTGCTCCTCTTTAACCGTATCAAGAAGCGCTTCTGGGACGCGTAGGTACTTGATCTATCCATACCGTCAGTTAGAACGAAGGAATCAAACGGACAAGATTGGCAGACGTACCATGCTCCCTCGAATATAACACTCCTTCAACTTCCAGAAGTGGTCTCCCTCTGGGCTAGTCTGGTAAACTTCTCGAAGCGTGATGTTCATAAATGTATCGCAGTTGACAAGATGGCCGTTGAACGTTTCGCCATTTTTGAGTTCGACCAACTAGACCCGGTTGCGTTTGGTGTTTTGACTAGATACAAGGAGGATATATGCTTACCATGGGTTTGTTTTGAGCTGCATTTAGCAGCGATAATGGGAGCTATTCAAAGAGGTTATTGTTTCTAGATGAAAGGCACGAGATGATACACTTACCATCGTGGTTGTGGTCGTAGGGAAGGCGCTTTGCCACGGATGACGTAATCCCTACCCGGGCGCATTTGATGCAAGTCTTCCTCTCGTTGCCAATCCGTCCACCATATTCGTGCTAGGAAAGAGTTTATGATTGATTGATTTACATGAGCTTCTATTGCCTTTGTGGCTATCCTTGCATACGGTCTATCCACTGCTTCTGCCTACCATGCCGCGAAAGCATGTCTACCAACTCAGGCACTCTCGGTTCTCTCTACCACCACTGCCTCGACCTCTTCAGAACTCGAAGCCGGCTACACCGAGTCAAAGCACGGACGAACTTCTTCATCCTTCTGTGCGATCACTTTACCGAATCTTTCTTCGGGCGACTTCTGCCAGTCTGCTACACCATTCAACCGGAACGAGGTGCCTGAGGAGTAGATACCGGCCGGTTTTTGAAGAGTACATCCAATTGCACCGTACCCTCACACCCCGAAACAACATCTTGTCCGAGATCAAAGAATGGGATGAACGGCGTACGTGATGTAATCATTTTGGTCGGCCGTGGAAAAACTTACACGCATACATCATCAAAAGTGGACAACACTCTCCGTCTGTTGGAGTCCTCGGCAAAATCTCATGGGGTCCCCCACCAACTCACCCGCAACCTATCCCTGCTCGTACATGCGCGTTTCAAACAAGACGCCCACGTATCGCACCCCAAATGGGACCCCGGCCGAGGGGTGGGCAGTCAACCCTCGACTCCGGATAGCCGAACCATGGCTTTGACGGCCGAATTGGATCGACACATGACGGAAAATCTAGAACTAGCAGAGGGCACCGCAAATGTTGTCCTAGGCCGATAGCTTCAGAGAGTCGAACAAAGAAAGCCTTTCATCAGGCGCAGCATTGACCGTTCGGCACGATAGGGTTGGAGATCCGCCAAGCCGATGTATTAATAAATCCTATATTATTTCATAGGGGACCATCAGTCAGCAATTTGTTGATACCCTTTTAGAGGTTCTTTTCGCGATCGTCGCTGCTGTGCACAGCTGCGCCGCAAGTCAAACTATGTTGTACCACACGCTACACAGGCACGCTACTCCACTTTACAAGTCAACTATGATGCTTTTGTCCGCGAGGTCATCACGAGTTTTGTTCACCCCGCGATCGAGTCAGCGCTTTCCCACAACGGAGCCGCCGATTATGACTCGCAGCTGGGGACCGCATGGAGCACGGGAGCCCTGAATGCACATACAACAAACACGCTTGCCCGAAACAGCGGCTGGCTGAACGGTGACAACCGTGATTAAAAGGCCTTTGGCCGCTGTCCAAATGAATATAGTAGTCGCTACAAGCCTCGTCCCCGCCCTTTCAGCGACTTGTCGACAAGAATGTCCCAACAAAATCAACATCTACGCGTCCCGCCCACCTATGCTGCATCGCTCAACTCGGATTTCAGTACTTCAGACGTTGTCAGTTCATCTGTCCCACAATATTCACGTTCTGCCTCGCCCAATGAACGTGTGCTCGCTGGACATCCCGTCCGAACTTTCAGCGCGCTCAGTACACGCGATCTGCCGTCGAAGTTTGAGTTCGCAACCCAGCACGCGACACTCGACTTGGGCGAGCGCAACTGGTACTGTCCGCTTCCGTGCTATGGATATGCTGGAATTATAGAGGGGACGGTACGCGTACATCAGATCGAGACTGTTTCCAAGGTTGAGATCTCGGTACGAGTGACGCTCGCTTAGACCCGTTTGATCCTTCCTAATTCCTTCGTATACCATTAGCTCGTTGGGGAAGTAAATACAGTCATCTCCGAGGCAGCCGTCCCCTCCCAAGGGGCCTCCAAAAGGTTTCTAAAGCATAAAATAACAGTATGGGACTCGTCAACTTCGGGCGCAAGCCCTCATCAAACGAGTCATGCCTTTGCTATATCGTTTCCCAACCACCCAGATAGTCCCAACCCCATGTCACTTCCCCCCTCCTGTCGATTTGTTACGAACCTGGCAACAGCACGGGTACAATATAGAGTACAAGTTGACTTGTTTAGAAAGGGACTAAGAAGGCATAAACGGTACGCGAATATAAATTCGATAGAACCTATATGCTAAGCCCATGCAAGCTTTGAAGTTGAAGTCTTGTACCTTCCCAAGTCCTTTGCACCCGTTCTTGAAACTCGCCCTATGCACGTAGATAACAAGTCTGGGACCTCCGACTTGTGGACGCGCCATGCGCTTATGCCAGTTCAACCTGTTGGTCGTGTCAAGGAAGCACTACCAGAAATGGTTGCCGAGGCATGCAACAGTTCTCCTTGTCACAGGAAGGCTAGCGCTAATTTATATCGTTTGACTCCAGCTATTCATTCCTAGCCAAAATACCTTGTCGGCGATGTCCGTCTTACCATATACTATGCGCATACAATCACCATCGTCAGTCACTGCAGGCGTTTCTCGTAACCCTGCCTCTCTTGCGCTCGTAGAAGTTAGCATCCAGCTGATTAAATCCACTATTGTTATGGTTCACGGGCTTCGAAAGCGGAAAGACATCGTACTGGCAATGGGTGTTGTGACATCAGACTATCAAGGCGTAACTACTGATGAAGGAGACCCCGCCTCGAGCTCGGCCCCCATGGAGGGTGTTCGAGTGGTAAATGGTAGCTTGGAAGTAGGTGGGCGAAGCGGGTCGGAACTGTCTTGGGAATTCGAGAACTTTGTCGAGACCAAGGTATGTTTCAGCGCGCGTTTCTCCCAGTAGTTTGCTTATGCGCCTTATTCGGTAGTACTGCTTACTGGCGTCGATCAAGCCTCCCAGCAACGTGCGAGCCTTAGAGAGCGCGTTCCCGACCTGCCAGGTCACTATTGATGTCATAATGAAAACCCACACACGACAAGAGGAACTTTTCAGTAACGAAGATATTGACACGGACCCATCCATCGGTCTTTTCACTGCAGCGTTGGATGACGCCACAAGTTCTTAATACCTCGTATGGCCATTTTCTTTGACTTCACTTCTTATCCCTTTATTAGTTTGTAACCATACTATTCAGTCATAACGCCTTCCCTCCTCCAGTATTGTCCGTTTTTACATACTTGGTTGCTACAAATACAGTAGTGTGGTATCAGGGTTTCAGTCGAATCTTAACCTAAATACTTCTCCACGCGTAGTGGCAATGCATAGCACCCCCTGTGTATCATCCAGGTCGAGAGCCGCAGTTAAACTTGGCTTTATGATACGCGGAAGTTTCAGGCGCCTTACGTATTCCCCGCGCGGATTGGAATGTGAGGTTGGGAAAGTCGCGACGTAAAAGGTATACTCGAGCTTGTCGAATTCGTCTTCATCGAGCTCGTCGTCGTCATCTGAGTCAATGTTGGTATCGTCACTGCGGGCGAGCCACACGACGTTGGTGCCACCTTCACCGAAGGATATAAGGTCGTAGCCAGTAGGTCCCTTGACAATCGCGTTGATGCCAAGAGTATGTGCGAATGTATGTTTGAGTGGTGACCCGTCGAGAGGATCTTCGGGAGTGGACAGCGAGGTGTTGGCAGAAAGATAAGTGGAGGCAGATGAACCAGTGTCCGATGATGGTGTGGTGTCAGGAGAAGCCAGGGGTGTTAGAAAATGATGGGTTATGCATCGCACCCTTGAGCTGTTGTCCTCAATGTGGCGCAAGGACATTCTATTAACATGTTCAGAGTAGTTACCGAACAATCATGCTAATGACTCACGTTAAGACGGACATCTTGCCGCTATATGGCACACGATCATGGGCGCTCATATGGCTCTTTTTTAGCATCGTATACCCCGCACCGAATGTCCCCACCCCCTGATCCTTGATCTCACGTGTTTTAGAACGTTTAGGCGGCAAGCTGATCTGCATAGTTGCTGGTGCATCGTCGTCGCCTTCAGAAGCTGTTGAATATGGCGATCCGGGTGACGAGTCACTGTCAGAAGTGTCGATCAGGAACCCGCCACCAACGCGTGCAATCGTGTGAGGTTCGTGATGGGAAACCAGAGACAGCATACGACGAATATTCTCGACAGTATACGTGTGGAGCACAGATTGCTTCGAGTCTTCGGCGTAGAGTACTATCTCGTCGGGGAACGATATCACGTCAAGGTCACAGTCAGTCTAGAAACGGCAATGAGCTCAGTCGAACTGTAGGCTGGTATTATCATACCTGCAACTCTACGCCTGTGTTGATCAAAATTCCTTGGCCTGTTTTCCAATCATATATCTGAAGCGCAGCCGTTGTCCGATAGTTGAAGGGGCCAACTACCCCCACCAGCCCGCGCTAGAATGATTGCATGTTAATTACGGTAGAAGCAACCTCAAGTTCACGACTCACATGTATAAATAAACCGGTTATCGGAATATCTATCTTGGCGTCTAGTACTTGAGTGATGGACACCCCAGGATTTGCTGGCGGGAAGCTAATTTTGAATACACAGTACCGCCCAGACCGCTCGGCATCATCACTATTAATTGAGTCAGCAAAGGTAGCATAACTGACGAGTGACCTGCGCATACTCATCATGGGCGCCTGTGGCTAAACCAATTAATGTTGCTTGCTCTTCTTGAAGTACCTCACATGTGTGGGTGTAGTTATCCATGTGTGTTTGCAGTTCCGCTACACACCCGGATTTTTCGGGTGTGACGTCCCATACAGAAAGCATTCCGTTACGGAAGAAAATGATGACATATTCCCCTCCAGCAACCTGGAGCCTAAGAGTAAACGGATGCTCCAAGTACTGAAGCGACTGCGAGACGTACCTGGCCCAGCCAGCCTATCTGTCCCCACTTCCGACCTGTGTTGATTATTTGGAAAACTGGGCGGGCGCTCGGCCTTTCTCTCAAGAAGTTTGCCTCTACGCGTGCTGCATGAAGCACTGAGCTCTCCAGCTCAGTAGCATTGAGCGATTCGAGGCTCCTCCATTGCGGTAGTGGGATCGCCCTCCTCTGTTGAATTATCTCAGCGAGAGCGGCCCTGTCCACGTGGAAGCATTTTTAGGTCCTCGCTATCCTGGCTAAGTCTGTCGGACCCCGGGCTCACCATACTGGTCGAGTTTTAGTAAAATGATAAAGATGGCTGCAGGTCTTGTGATAAACACGTAAGTATCCAATATACTCCCAGAAACCTGATGGAATAATACCTTGCGAAGGCTTAGAATGTCTTTTACTGAAAGATGTTTTATCAAACCGAGGAGGACATCATAAGGGAGACTGGCGAAACGCCGGGTGCTTGGAGGGAATGACTCTGGGGAGAGGTCCAGCTGAGATAGAGCGCAGATCATCCAGTTGAGACAAGCGATATAGACGAAAATGTACCAAGAAACGTGCTGTCTGAACGAGTCGCACAACGGAGGCTCCGTAAATGATGATAGCCGAACGAGCAAGGTTGTTGAAAACGTCAGTGCTCAGGGTCTGGGATCACCCCAGTTCGTCATAGTTGTTGCTCAATGTTGAGGATTTCGTCATCAAGATGATGTGTTTCTATATGCACAATAGACATGAGGGGAAGGACACCAACTGGCTATGGTGGTAGGATGATGGTCAAGACGGAAAATAAAAGAATTACCTGGTGGCTCCGCATCTCAGGGTTTTTAGATTTGGCATGTAAGATACCAAATCATGGGTTTGCCGAGGTATACCACTTGAGGGAAATGACATCAGATTACTTGTCCAAAGGATGCAAATGACGCCGTTTATATATGGTGTTTCAACAATATGATTGATATACATATAAGCCTCTTCTACAATAAACCGGTCGATCTAGAATCGTCGTACACTGGCACAAGTTTTGCGCGTTCGTCGTCCAACGATTCGAACGTATATAGGCGTGCTTCCACGTTGGACCAAATCTGATCATGTTACCAACCAATTAACAACCTCGAGCCAAACCCCGCGAAATGGACTTACTCTCACTCGATTGTAGTAACCGTCCAGCCCTACAAGAAACCTTAGAAAGTTGCCGTGTGCTACTATCACAATGGTCTTCTCTTCCCTGTCCCGGATCATCCTTCGAACCCATTGAGCCCGAGCCCACAAGGCGTCGAGGTTAGCTGCGTAGATTCCCTGCTTCTTGTTCCAATCTTCTGTGAGGGGACTGAAGTCTAGTTGCCCGATATGTTTCAGGTCGCTCGTATATTCGGGGGTAGATTCGAGTATAGCTCGGTCTGAGCCTCGATCACACGCTACATCATTGATCTCCTGGAGTTGTGGGACGAGAAGCAAATGGGAATCGGGCAGCAAGCGTTCCACAGCCCGAGGAAGTGCCAAGAGTGTTGTCGATAAAGCACGTCGTAGCGGAGATGTTAATATTAGTTCTGCGGAGTCCTGAATCGTGGCCCCTAGGGAACTTTGGCTGAAATCGACACACTGGGAACGGCCAAACTCGGTGAGAGCTGCATCGGGAACTGTAAAAACATGCAACCTCAGTATACATATACGTCTAAACACAAGTTTACTAACTCGTCAAGTCGCTGGCAACACTTGACCATTATCAGTTACGCTGGTGGCTCGATGGATAATCACATCGAATACTCACTTGCATTCAGCTTGCCCGTGTCGAATAAGATAGATTTTCTTGTAGCCTTCGGTCATAGCTCCCACTCGACTGGCTAGAGCGATAATTATGAGGGGGTTGCGTTAAATATATCTCTAGGCTGGCGCTGATGAAGAGCCTGAGGAGTTGGCCGTGGGATGAAGGAGATGAGATGGCATGCCAAGTTATTATAAGGAGCAGCCACACAGGGCCATAAAACCGAACCGCCCAGCGCTCAGCCACCTCCACCTGCGCCCTCGCTCGTGCTCACTCTCCCCTTCGCTCTGTCGGCCCAAACTCATTCAAGAGCACTGTATGGGACTCTACGCACAGGCCTCATTGCCCCGCAGATGTATGCGCTACTCCGCCGCCCTCGCGGCTCGCCCTGTTCCGTTCTCGCCGACTATTGGCCCTCGGTCTATACCTTATATTTATTTCGTCATTTATAGCTTCATTGTATTGCTCCTGTTGCTCCTCACTCCGCTCGCTTGTATATTCGCGGCCCGATATTTGATAGGTTATTTGATCTTCGGTCTATCTTATATACTCGCCTTGTGCGGCGCTCCGTAGTTCCCTATCATATTCAAAGCCGGATGTTTCTCCCATTCACTCTTATGCCGATCTCAGCCCTTGCACCATCCGATTGTCCGCGGCGTCTCGATCCCTCTCGACACCGTCAAGTCCCATGATGCCTATCACCTTTCGCCTTGAGTCTGACAATACTCTAATTCTCAACGCAGTAACAGCCAGTTCCGTTCAGCACATATTGCAGTTTAGCTGCAATAGAGATGAGCCACGTGCGGAATACAAGCAAAATAAACGCAGGTGAGTTAGCGTGTAGAGGCAAGACGCGATGGAACTATGAAGAACCAGAAGGGTTCGCTTTGTTTATTCATGCTTGGTAGCCTCTCGGGTCTTCATTCACAACCACCACCGGTCATTTTCTCCCAAAAGAACTAGACTCTCGTGGCTAGGGTCATGTTTCAATCGGGCAGCGCTATACCTTTGGGACTTCTGCTCGGAACTCATGGGGTTGTCGTATCTGGGGCTGCCACGCCCCCTTGTATAGTCAAGGACTTGCCTCCATACCCAGTAAGGCGCTCTCTTTTACGTTTGCTTAGATTTATGCAAATATATCTCTTCATGCCAGAATGACAAAAAATGTGGGCCCATAGTAGCAACAGCAGCCTATTCTTTGGACCCTAGTCCCAGCGCAATTATTTTGGACCCAAACCAAAACCGCTCTTGGCCTATGTTAGACATTATTGGTCCTGTTACGCCTGTGGATATCACGACTACCGAGGATGTATCCCACATCATTTCTGTTCCCGTTTCTAACTCAGCTGCGGCTATTCCTGTTAGCGTCGCGAGTGATGGAGGTTCCACTGGGTATCCTATTGGATGGCCCGATCTCCAACAGGCCGGTCCCGATGGAATAGAAGGATATATGAGCATTACTGGCCTTTCCGATCAGAGTCCTACTGGTGTGAAAATTGCGGGCCTTGAACTAGTTCGTAGTGAGGCTGGTCGCCTCCCCTTCGAACTTGGATTGGAGGCAAATGTCGGTTCGCCCATTTTTCTCGTGCCCACACAACCCCTGGAGATATCATCAACCATCTCTGGTGCTGGGCTCTCAAATGATACAATAACCGTATTCGGCAATGGTTCTGTATTCTCAGGCGGTCTCTCGGTTTACAATTCCACAGGCGAGGAGTCGAGCACAACCTCATCCACCGCCCCCATCACGGTGAGGCTAAAGGGTGACGCTTCTGGCAGCGAACCAGGTCTTGTTCGAGAGCTTTGCGTTACATATATAGACCCCCGTAGGCATCCTGGAAGCGAGTCGCCCATGCAACTGCAACAGTGTGATGATTCCTACATCTCTGGACCTATCATCGCGAACCGCAGCAGCTCTGAAACTCAACTCTGGCGATACGAACCGGCTACTCGAGAGTTACAGCCTATGATAGTTGTAATGAAAATAACCACCGAAGGTCCGACCCAAGTCCCCCACGACGCACCTACTACTACGTCTAGCGACATAATTATCGTAGAAACCGCACCTCCAATTTCGGGGAGCAGATCTCCGAGCACCGTCACAGCCGACGGAGATGACGGGGATAACAGATATACACAGGCAATCCCTAGTAATTCAGCACAGTTAATGCACTACCTGGTTCGACGAAACGAAGACACCACGTCGTCATCAGAGAGCTTGGAGTTCGCAGGTTGGCTCACTCAACAGATTGTTGATCCGTATTCATTCGTTGCAGTGCCATTCGTGGAGCCCTACAGCCTTGTATTCGCCCCTAAGGGTGCATCCATCAAACAACTCAGGAACAAGGCATCCCGATCTCCCGCTTGACTCGGCTGTTCTTGTCCTCTCATTCTGTATCTGTATATTCATTTCACAATTTGACACAAACTACACGAGAATGGGATTATTGAGTGCTTTATTGATAATATTAATGAGATTCTGAGAGAAGGCGAAAACCGGGAGTTTCCCGCCATTATCTAAATTAGACTGCGTGGCTAGGAATTAGGATTGGATTGATTCGGGCCGGAGCTTGAGATCGAACTCAACTAAAACGTAGACGTGTAGGGGAAAGATTGAATCAGCCGTGCTCGCTACAAAAGTGATTATGGGAACCACGCACGGCCTAGCAAGTAAACAAATCATAGTCGTACAGTATAACAACAAAGTCCAAGCTGAATACAGAGAATTTGTCTAAATGATATATAGTTCTAGCAGGCAAATGTCCTGTTCGGCCTAAGACGATATCTAATGGTCATCTGCACCGGGCCTCCCCCATCGAACTTCAACACCCAATCCGTTCTGCCAATCTTCAACTCTTCTCCAAGCGATTTGCGACATGGTACTTTGCTGCGTCCCTACGAACCCTATCCCCATGGACTGGATAACTGCATCCAAGATCAGGGGATACCTGTACGAGGGAGCCAGTGTAAGTGTCACCTGCCAAACCACGCATATAATGACACGGCTCGTACCATTGGCCATGCGTCTCAGCTGTCTTCTCAGCTGTATGATCTATCCAACTCCACTCAGGACCGAGCGCAGCCACTTGCTTCCACCATTCAGGATCGTCCTCATCAGAGGTAACTAGCACCCTTGTTACCTCGATTCCGTCTGGGCGATCCTGTAAACTTTGCTTGATCTCGCTGACTCGACGCTCGTACGCTTTGATAGGCGCGAAGCACTTCTCCGGTTCCAGTTCTGCACTGCAGGCTTGTTTAAAGTCTGTTCGTCGTATATGTACCGAGATAAACTACGCCAATACCCATATCAGATTAATGCCATCGTTTCCATATAGGCTGCGCTCGTACCGGAGGTGGTGGTAGATCATCGTCTGCAACTCCAAAGTGGCGACGGAGATATTGGGTGGCAAGATCCGTCAAAGAGCTTTTCCAATGTAAGTGAGTCCCAACGCGGCTCCAAAACGGAGAGTACTCGGCAAAGAACTAGAAATTCATGAGCCACGATATAAGAGGCAATCTTTGAAAAGGTTCACGTACGTCGTAGGCAGGGGATGGATCTATCAAACCCACATAGTAAAGGGCGTCAAAGCATAATAGTTGATCATCTGGTTCAATCTTCCTGCCCGAATGATCCGGAAGGATATGAGGGCGTTTTGAGTTCAGCTGTAGTTGGCGCGATTTGGGGTACGCGAGCGAAGCCAATGCCCATGCCGAGAACATAATATCGTTTGCTATGGCACCCCGACTGAGTGTGAATGTTGATGGAACTGGCGTATAAGATACATCTACAAAAGGTGCGTAAGCAAGTTGTCGTATCTACTAGCGCGTCCTAGACTTGCCAAGTTTCAATACACGAGGATGATCAGAAGATGGGGGGACGTTCCCAGTCGCTGCCATCACAGACCCAGTATTCCAACAACCAATGGACTCGATTTCAGGCGACGTTGGGATCTTGACTTCGTGCCACTCGATAACCGGGATATTCAGCTCGTTTGTTAGACGGGGGATATCGAAAATATCACTGAAAGCTATAGGAGCAACAGTATCCAAGTTGCCGAAATGGTCAGGTAAAAGTGGAGGAATGATTGGGGTACGGCCAGTCAAAATAGCCAAATATATCAAGTTCACGGTAGCTATCACCTGGTTTGTGAATCCGGCGATGGTGAACGTAGTCACATATTTGTGGGATGGAGACAAGTTGTCTGAAAACGCGTTTTAGACCGTGACAACTATAATGGGTCGTACGCCAGCTTACCTCGAAATCTAATTGTAGCATTGTTGTTCAACAGTACGGTAGGATTGCTGTCAACTAAGACCGTAGGAGTAATCGGTGTTGCTCCCTGAGTCTCGTTGACAGCATGCGCCCGGCGACTTGACTCAATTCGCTCTGATAGGGTATAGCAGACACCTGCACCGAGAGTACATAGGATCGTGGCCAACAAGGACGTTTTTCGTAGTGATAGCTTCCTTATTCTCATCCGCGCTTGGGGGGCAAAATACCCATGCTCTTTGCTTAGCTGCATGGTCACGTTGGATGGTAGTAGTACACAGGAAGTCTCAGTGATTGAACCAGCCCCAGGATAGAAACAAGACAAACGAACGTGCCGATGCCGTGTTGCGGAGCGAAAAAAAGAACGATGGAGGCTCGAATTGACATGTCCAAGCCAACTCGCCTGAATTTAAGGCTCGCCGTCCAGGGGTCAGGATCAACGCCAGAATCGAATTTGATCTGGGTTCGACTTGTATCCAGGCATAGGCTCTCGATTCGGAGTTGTCCCTTGCAAAAAGTGAACTGTCTCCGCATTTTTTGAATGCCTGGAGGTTCGAGGCCCTCTCGTCAAGGCCCATCTAGGGGTAAACTTAGCGGCCAGAATACTTTTTTTAGATGTACCTGTCAATCCGATACACTTCCACGCGATCCACAATTCCTGGTGCAGTGGATATTCAGGCTACGTTCCAGCTAACTCTATTAAGGCTAGGATAAGCCCCTGGACCGCGATCAAGAGGAGATACCGATGTGATAGGAGCACATCTAGACTGTGATTTAGCTGTGTTTCTTGGTGTGTAGCGTTTCTGTTATCAGAAGAGCGGCGCGAGTGTGCGTGTACAACCAAACAACATCAGAAGGGCGCTCCCGTATCGGTAATAAAAGTAAATTTCACAACTAAATGAAACAAGGACGGTAAAGCGAGTAGAAAACAAACACGCGGCTGCCCGTGTGGCACGATAAAAATGTGTCGCCGCGAGCAGTGCACGTGCCGTAATAAGACGTCGAATACGCATTCAAAAAGGTTTGTGGGTACAGTACACAGTTTCAGATATGTTGTACGAATGATATCAAATGTCATCCTCGGGAGCTTCGTCGATCATTTTCGCATAGTCCTCAGCGGAAGCGAAGGTTGGGAGCTTCCTTCGTTTCTTCTGTTTCTCTTCATCTTTGTTTGACTTTTTCCGTTTACCATGAGACGGCTCCTCCTCCGAAACATCTTCTCCTTCAGAAAGCTCGATCAAATCGCCCTCATCCTCGGCGAAATCGATTTCGTCATC
Source organism: Ceratobasidium sp. AG-Ba (assembly GCA_016906575.1). Lineage (NCBI taxonomy): Eukaryota > Fungi > Basidiomycota > Agaricomycetes > Cantharellales > Ceratobasidiaceae > Ceratobasidium > Ceratobasidium sp. AG-Ba. The sequence goes on from CP059638.1 coordinate 1,408,941, forward strand.
GCTAGAGTCGCCTAGGTCATTAGGCATCTGACCGCCAGCTACAGACCCATCTGTTGGTGCTTCGGACTCAGACTCGTCGTCTTCCTCTTCAACTTGTCCGACGTCGCTATCTTCCGAGCCGTCTGAACTGGAGCCATCCGAGATATCATCCAGACCACTTGGTATGCTGTCGCTGTCATCTCCAGCGTGCTGAAGTTCGGGCATCGAAGATTGCATAGCCTAAAAACCCAAGGTCCAAGTGAGCCACAATACTAAGCCAAATCCTGCCGCTTACCTTCCAGACCTCGGCTTCACCCAATTCGCTCTCCGCTTCACTTTCTGAGTCTGAACCACTTTGGGAGTCGTCACTTTCGTCGTCACTATCAGCTGCCTCTGATTTATCGGCCTTGTCCTTTTTACGTTTTTCGGCCTTGCCTGCTCGAGCTTGTTGTTTCTCCATCTTCTTCAGGAAGAATTTGTGGAAGAAAAGCTGAGATGTTGGTTGGTTTAGCTACGCTCTCAAAAAGATTTTCAATGGATACATGCCTGATCAGCGGGAACGTCTTTAATGTTCTTCTTCCAAAATGCTTCATCGTTCACGTTCATCGTAGAATCCGTGGTATCCTTCATCAAGCGAACGCGAGTGCCGTCTGGATCGTGGGCTGCTGGGTGTAGGACGGACACAGGGCGAGGTTTGATTTTCTTGGGGTTGCGGTAGACGAATCGATCCAGGAAATGAGTGAGCGTATTCAATCCGAGATCAGGCGTAGCGGTAAGCTGAGCTCCGGTAAGAAGTTGATTGGCATGGAGTGAAACAGATGGATGATAATGAGTTAGGAAGGGCGTCTGGGAAATGATTAGGTCGCATCGCCTCAAATCACAATATATAGCAACCCTTACCAGTTCCCAAAGACAAGTTCTATGCGCATTAGCCCATTGTGGATCACGCTTCTTGGGGTCGTAGGAGCCGTCTCCCCGAGGTGGATCGTCAACGTCCTCGGCTACCTGAATTTGGTTCCGTTTTACTTCGTTGTCTTGAAGTAGTTCTCGGAGCCCGGGTGTAGTGCTGAAGAGCTGGGTATATGCTGTCAGTATTCACTTGTATATTGATGGCCTAGCCTCTCACCTCTCCCAAAAGATACAAAGCTCCGCATATAAACGGAGGCTGGTGTACTGTAAGTGATTGAAGAAGCCGCTTTACGAAAGCGGTCACTCTACGGAAAGAGGTGTCCGCCTTCATAGCTTTGAATAGTAGGTTAAGGTACATCGCTTGTTTTGAGGACGTGAGGAGGCGAGGGTCCAGGAGAGAGTCGTATAGCGTCCTGTAGAACCGATCCGATATAGACTATTGCAAGGTGGTTTAAGCGACGGCTCTTATCTTTTTATTTTATTTTAGGAAAACCCTACCTGGTTCGCCGATGAAACCTTTTCGATAAGAACCAAAGCTTGTATACTTATGTTGAAGGGCGCAGAATGAGTGATGCGGAATAACGTATGCATGTGCTTGTCGAATCTGTAAGAGCCGATAATGAGCATTCGCAAGAAATAGTTAAACGAAACATGCTCACATAGACGTGTCAGTCTTTGCAAACGGTATCGCACGGTGCACGCCCGTCAATATCGCGGCAATCAACTTTGCGTTCGAATCTTGCGTTTCTGCAAATACGGCCTCGCCGTTCGTGCCCTTCCCGCTCGCTTGTTTTCCCTTTTCCTTTGCCTTGAGTCGAGCCTTTTCGCGAGCACTCGGACGATGTGTTCGTTCCTCCTTCGACCCTTCTTCAGCCTCCTCTGAGGGCTCTTCTCCTTTACCCAGGATATCTTCAAACAATTGGAAATAAAGGCTAACCAGCGCTGCAGCGACGTCCTTTTCTCCAGGTGCGAGCGTAAATTGATTCAGGGTGATGACACCATAATATTGCGCATTGGTTTGCTCGCTTTGTGGTTTGAGCACGAGCGAGGTCATCTCCCGCACAATCACGGCTTTCATTGAAGGGTGTGGAACGAGGAGTTGGAGGATATGGAATGAGGCTTTGGAGGCTACGCTTCTGTCCGAATCGCCGAGCTTGTTAACCAGAAGCCTGAGCAGGTTTTGTTCTTGTTCGGGTTTTTCTTTGAGAAGGGTGAATATGAGGGACATGGTTTGGGTTCGGATGTAAGGAAGCGTGTCGAGCGAGAGTGTCTTCATGACGCAGTGTCAGTTATTCATAACGGAAGATACGAGAATTATAAGCGATACCTCGAGCAACTGTAGTATACTGAAGAAATACTTCTTCAGCCAGTCTTCGAAATGCCAAACAATCAAGTGAGCATCAGTAATATCGCTCGACGACACCGGCTGATCGCGGAAATAGCTATGTTGGCGAGGTTAGACTCTGTGCGATGACCTTTTCATATCTGCCTACCGGAGTTTACGATCCGGACATCCGCCCCCAACCCACCAATCGACAATAGCCCTGAGTGCCTTTAGGCTTTCTCCGCGCCCGCCTTTCTTTGAAGCCATTGCTCGAAGACCTTCGAGCGAACGTGTCTACACCTGGGATCAATTATGTGCTATCGGTTGCCATCTGACAAGTTCAACGCACACTGTGGACTGGGGCCCCTTGTACGACCAGCGTCAAAGCACTGAGCCTATCACTCCGTGTGCCTCCCTGCAAAACGCTCTCCAAAAAGTGTGCATCCGAAGTGGAGAGACCAAATTGAGAATCAGAGAAAGCGGCAGTATCTGTGGCGTGTAATGCTGCTGCGCGATCTACGAGCGCGGAGAGCTTGCTTTCGGATAGACGGACACCCGAGGGTGTGATTGGAGGCAGATCCTCGTACCATTTTGATGCTGGAGTAACAACCTGATGAAGCAGTTAATGATACGCGTTATTCTATATTCTATTAAGCTTACCAGTTTGGCTTTCTTTCCCGATTTGTTGGGAGTAGCAGCTGGCAGAGTCTTAGAGACAGAGATAGACGTGGAGGGTTTGGATGAAGGAAGTGGTTTGATCGTGCGAGAGCGGTCGTCTTGGGTCTTGCCTTGGGACAATTCCTTCTCCTTCTTCGATCCCACTCCATCCTCTCGTTTGTCCTTCCTCGACTTCTCCTTTCGCGCTGTCTCTTCGACCTTTTTGTCGGCCATTTTCTCCTTTAGCTTCGACTTTGTACTTTCCTTCACAGGTGCGGCATCGTTGGAGTTCTGTTGAACATCATTTGCCCTATCTTTGGTCTTCTCTTTTCCCTTTCCCTTGCTTTTCGTAGCAACGGTCTGGTCGGCGTCTACGGAAGCGGGGAGGTTTAGCGATTTGACAAACTGAGCAAGCTCTCGAGATGCCAGTTTGTTCTACGCCAATCGGTTGTTCATTTTCGTGTTTCGACGCTTGCAAAATATTCAATCGTACCTGTGATTTCCCTGTGATCTTCTTGGTTCCGCTTGCTTCACCATCGCTCTCAATCCCAGCCAGAAGCTCAAGGTCCTGGTCATCGCCGCCAAGTGCCCGAAGGGCACCTTTTAACTGGGACGAGGTATCGAATTTTTGTTTCCTACCCTTGTTGCCTTTGGCAGGTTTCGTGATGGCCATTGCAAGCAATCAAGCTAGTCCTAGAGCGTGATCGTGTTTGGACCAAGACGGAAGGCGAGACCAAAGGCGAAATTTTGTTACATGTTACTCCCGTCGGCAACGGCGATCTATCGGCATTACCATTACCGTTACAACACCCGGCCCCTTGCTCCTGAAACAGTGACTCGACTTGCATTTCATCAGCTGCGGCTGTGAATCCTGACCGAGATGCCCTTGCCATGCATCCTTGTTGTTCAGTTCCTGGAGAAATCTCACATGGAAGAGCTAGAATCACCTACGCAAGTCATAACATCACGACGCGCAGTGACTCGAGCTTGTTCCCGCACCCACTGCGGCACAGCATCAGCTGAAAGCGCTCATGGATTGGCAAGCAATTCCGTCGCCGCACCCTGGCGCGCATCTACAGCCTGAACATGTTGGATACGTGCGTATAAAATAAATCTGGAACGGGATGCCAAGTCCTCACCACTCAGGTTTTAGCCCCTCGCTTCCACTCGTGCCAAGCTACACACATCTACTCGCACTCATCACTACATACGCAATGTCGAGCTACTCCTACGCCAGCTCCTCTGCTTCTTTGGTCTCTCACACTCAACAGCCTCGCGATTACTCCGCGGCGTTTGGTGCCCTCGCATCTTCTTACGGTGCTTCTGGCGCAGCTCCCTGCCGCCCTTCGTCCAAGACGGCCTCGCACCTATCTAGCTCCACCTCGAGCTCCAGTTCCAAGAGGCTACGGTCTCTGTTCTCTCGTCGATCAACCCCATCCGCCCCAACGACGCAGTACTCTGAAAAGCCCGTTATACCCAAGTCCCAAGACTTTGGTGCTTTGATGGACAAGTACGGTGCGGGAGGTGTTGGTTCTGCTGCGGCTATTCTGTAAATATCGGCATCTAAAAGGTTAGCAACCCTAGCAGTCTCGGCATTGGATCAGTTGACTGATTGTTTTGTTTAGATTACCAGAAAAATTCCTTTGCATAAACGCACTCTTCGTTATTCCATGGCGTTCTTATGAGATACCCGCATATATGCGTTATAACATGTGTTTCGGTCATATGGGCCCCTATGGGCACTCAGATATAATCTCTGTATTTTATTTGTAAATCGGTCTCCTAAATATAGTTCTTCTAATATCGTACTTCGTGATGATCATCGAGCGGGTCGGTCTTATCGGATATGGCCTCAGTTGGAGCCAAGTCGTCTCACTAATACAACATGAAGAGCGCCCATACAAATCTATAAATTTAGACATGTCCTCACGACGTGGTACCTATTTACAAGGACCGTGAATCGGGGGTCGCTGACGTACATAAAAAAGTGGAGGTCGGCCAAGCCAAAGCAGAATAAGCGCCCAGGAAGCCATATGAAGAAGCTGCAGATCGCGATCGAGCCACAATCTGGCCGAATAAAGTCGCGAGTCACTTCCCCGTTCGGCTTCCTTCAGCCGTGTCTTGAACCCCACGGCCTGGAGTGCTCTTAGGGCTGTTCACCTGCACAGAATATCCGCGACGAGCGGTACTGCCAGCATTGCGATTCTCCCATGCTATATGAGCTCATTTACCATCAACGACATGGATTGCAGGATCAGTCAGCAAGCCGTCTACGTTCCTTAATGCTGACTGAGGGATCAACAACGTTTCCTCGAGTCATACCTCGCAATTCCAGTACAACGTCCTATGACACGACCTAATATAAGGCTTTGGCACTGCGCATTGCTCACTCAACTTTCCCTCGCCCGCTCGAGATGTCGTCCGCAGTACTACCTCCAACATACTCTTCTGACGAACTGCCCAACTACTCCCAGTCGCTCGAGCTCGAACGCTCGCCAGCGTACTCTGCGTTGACTCTGACTCCCTCGACGAGTCGGAGCGGTGCACTGTCTCCTGCGTTGTCCGACCTCCCCCTGCCAGCGACTGCGGAGAGCGGCAAGTACGTTTTCAACTCCAAGCGCCTGACGCTTGATCTGGGCCAGCGCATATGGTCCACGAAGCTCCCGACATACGGCCGAAATGCGCTCATCGAAGGCCGTGTCGGCATCAAGACCTTCAAGCACGTTGATCGCGTCGAGTTGAGCGTAAGTACCACCTACACCAAACCTGTTAGACTCGAATCCTAAAACGCACCTTGCCCTTCCCAGCTCGTTGGAGTCGTATTGACTTATATGATGTCAAATGGGAACCCCACGCTCCGTTCATCACGAACCGTCCTCTCCGAGAAATCAACGATATGGTCGGCCGATTCCGATTCCTGTTCATCCGACGGCCGCTGTCCGAGCACCTTTCCTTTTGTGTTTGGGCTCCCAGACTATGTCAACGGCGCCGGGCCGTACGATGACGTGACCACGCCCTTGCCGCCTTCGTCCTCCATCACGACTCGAAGCGCAAACGGCCATGTGTTTTACATGCTCAAAGTCGACATGTTCCGCCGGGGTATGCGTTTCCATGACAGGTGGGTTGTTTTTGGCTGGTTTCTTTTGTTGTACGAGATGATCCTAATATAGATTCTTTTCAGTGTCCAAACTGAGATCTTGTACCTGCCTAAAACCCTCTCGCGCTACGAACGGCCGTATATCCCATTGCCTGGAAGCGAAAAGCCGCGGAGGATATGCGATGAGGAATGGCGCACGTCACCTGTGCCGCTCAAGCCGTCTCCGAGCGCTAAGCCTCTTGCCGCGTTCAAAGATGTCGACGTTCACCTCTCCCTCCCGCATAAACTCAACTATCCCTCTGGATGTACCGTTCAGTTTGCGGTTACGCTGAGCGGCGACGGGTTGTCCTGCGCGAATATACCCCAACTGACTGCGGGGATGAAGATGTCGCTCGTTCGGATACACACAACTGTTGTACAGGGTATTGTCTCCAAGAGCGAATCCGAGGTCGCTGTGGGGACCGTATGCCGTATCGATGAAGACGAGCGTCATTGGCGAAATAGCAAGCCAGGCGACAATACTCGCCAGGTCGTCATTCGAGGATGCATCATGACGGGGACCAAGGGCCGAGAACAGAGCTGGGGTGTGCGAGGCTTCGCGGGCGTTGCTGTGAGTCATCCTACAAATATTTTTCGAGGCCAGGAACAGCGAGAGCTAATACTTGGCGTGTGTTTGACAGTACCAGGTGCGAGTAAGATTGGCGCCCACGTTAGAGCAGAGCCACCAGCTCGAACTTCCCGTGTGGGAGCATAGTGAGGCGGTGGTGATCACGTCACATGAATGGGAGGGCAGTCGGCCCGACAGCTCGCCCGCAATGCAACTCACGGCAGCGGCCCGGACGCCCATGAGCATTAGTTTGCTTAATATGCTGTGAAAAAATGTATAATTCACATGTAATTTCTACTTTATGGGTTTCAGTATTTATATGTTTTGTATTTCGTGTAGTTGGCTGTAAACATACTGTATGCACGTTTATGGAGGTTGAATTTGCATCTATTCGCATCGAGTCATGTGGGACGAATAAAAGAAGCGGGTGTTTCCTAATTCGGGACCTGTTGTGGTTTGACCGAGTCCTTGGCAACGTCGACCAGGCACATGATGACCTGCTAGTTGTCATCGCACCTCTCGCATCACCGCCACCGCGTATTCTCTTATACAAAGGCCCCCGCCTTCTTTTCTCCCCACCCAAACTCGCTCGTTTCCCCCATTTCCCATGAAGCTCGAAGCTGCATTTACCATCCTCGCCGTCGCGTCGACCGCGTCGGCATTTACTCTCCCTGTCACCCGCCTCAAGTCTCGCGTGCCACAGCTCCACCCCAACCCGAACAAGCGCGGCTTTGGGACTATTCTCGCTGCCGGCGGGAGTGTCGGACTCAAGAACACTCAGAATAATATTTATACCAGTACTGTGCGAGTCAAGGGCAAGGGCAAGTTCACCGACTCGGTCACTATGGCTATATCCTCATGACTGACCTTTCCCCCCTAGACCTGGTCTTGCAAGTCGACACTGGCAGTTCTGATACGTGGGTCTATCCGACTTCCGCAACGAGGGACGTGTTCAGTGATGCTGTTGTCTATGTGTGTTAATCTTTCGGCCTCGCACGCCGAGAACTTTCACTGACATGTTTTCACATGAACAGACCGACTTGCCGATAAAATTGTCGTACGGTCGTGGCTCGGTCTCTGGATATGTTTCCCAGCTTACCATGGACTTTGCGGGTTACACGGTTCAGAATCAATCGATTCTGCTTGTTCAAGACCAGGAAGATATGAGCTTGATCGAAGCAAACCTCACCAACGGTCTCCTCGGCTTGGGCTTTGACACGCTCTCTCAGATCGCCAACACGGTGAATGGGGCAACAGCCGGTCAGACCTGGGGTCGCACAATCTTGTCCAACATTTTCATATCGGACCCAACCACCCCGAATCACATTGCATTCAGGCTTGATCGTACCGACGATGGAAATACTACAGATGTTGGGGCATTTGATGTTGGTACCTTTGCTTCTGGTCTAGAAGCCATCAACAACACGGCCGAGATCCCTATCTTCTCGAGCAGCAGCCAGGCAAATCTGTACTGGAATGTCCTTGTCGATGGTGTCACTCTCAACGGCAAGGCCCAGACGTTGAAGAGCACCGTCAATGGCGGCACGCAAACCCCACCAGCGGGGAAGGTCTCTGCAGTTTTGGATACCGGTTATTCTCTCCCGCAGCTGTCTCCCGACCTTGCTCATGCGATCTACACGGCTATGGGCGGTACCTTGGTAGAGGATGGCACCAACACAACCTATGCAGTTCCATGCATGGCCGAGGCTCAGCTCGCGTTTAGCATTGGGTAAGCCCCGATCTCGTACCTTCAACAGCATGCGAACTAACTCGTCGCTTAGCGGTCACACAATCCCGATCCACCCTCTCGACTTGACCCAAGTGACAACCGTCACCACCACTGACCGCTCGAAAAACTTTACCATGTGCCAAAACGCCTTTCAACCGTTCTCGAGCAACGCCGGTGGAGGAGAAGTCGACTATATCCTCGGCGACGCGTTCTTGCGCAACGTTTACAGTCTGTACGACTATGGTGACTTTATCCAGGGCTTCTCGGGTCTCGCGCAAGGCGATCCATATATGAAGCTCTTGCCGTTGACGGATGCGACTGCCGCGAGCGCCGAGTTCAAGACGGCTCGTGCGGCATCGTTGAGCGCCGCTGGGATGCCTCCTCAAATCGACCCGACCACGATCAATGGTGTTCCCAAGGCGTTGCCTGGTACTGGCGGAGGAAGCCCCAGTGGCGGTGGAGGAGGTGGAGGAGGAAAGAACGGAGCCGGACGTGTTGCTGGTAGCCTCGGCGCGCTCGGATTGGCAGTCATGGGTGCGGTTGCAGCTGTTGTGTTCTAATCCCCTTCCATTCCCTTGCTTTCCTTTCTTTTGGTTTTTGGGATACCCGGTGAACAGTGTTGGTCTTATACTGCACAGGCTCTTTCGCTGTCGAGCAAGCACAATTAATCCTTGTCCACTATTATCAGCATAACAGATCAATACAATGTATTGTTATACACTATTGTTTGATTTGAGAAGCCCTTCGCAAGATGTCTCAGCCAAGCCGAAAACGTGCCCCTCGAATAACTTGATATATGTTCATGAGATGGTATTCAAGGCAATGGCAAAAACAAACTTCCCAGCGGGGAGTCGAACCCCGGTTGCGTGCGTGACAGGCACGAGTCTTGACCGTTGGACCACTGAGAACTTGCGATATGCATCCGGCTACAAAGCATGTAGCCTGCGTTGCATTGCCTTTGTCAGCCATCGCTTATGCGTCATATGAACCTTTGCAGTTTGTCTCCACTCAAGTCCGACGACCATCACAACTTTTGGCATCACCCGAGTCTATGGGTTGTTCTGCTGTCATATCTGAATAAGCTAGGCTGCTATTGAACTTGTGCATACCGCTCGCCCCCTATCTTATTTTGTACCTGGATCTATAACAGGAAACCGCTGCGTCTGAATCCTGAATTTGGCACACTATCAGATCCCATATACTAGAGCTCGGCGTGCTAGACTCTGTGTGCGACTTTCTATCATGGGTCGGCTCCATATGAAACAAACTCCCGCTGAACTCGAGGCAGAAGAAGAGCGTGCTTGGCGAAAGGCGCAACGAGCGGCGCGCAAAGGTCGTCGCCTCGATTCTGACGAACATCCATCTCGGTCCGAGCGCAAACACAAACGAAAAAGATCTCGCTCACCCTCCTCCCGAAGAAAAAAACGTCACTCTCCCTCGCCGTTTGATGAAGGATGGGAACCTCCTGCTTCCTCATCTAAAGTTGACATGGATGCTCTACGTGCGGAGATGGAGGAACGCCAGTTTCGAGAAAAGCTGTTTGACGCGATGGGCGATGATGCGGGTCTGGATGGGATCGAGGCTCATTACAACGAATATGTTCCACCCAGGTGGCGAGACCCTGGTGATCCTACCGCCAAACTAGCAGGAGGCGATTTGGCCAACATGGATGATGAGGAATATGCCGAGTGGGTCAGAGAAGGGATGTGGAGACGCACACACCGTGATGAGGTCGAAGCACAAGAGCATGCTGAGGCGGAGAAACAAAAACGAAAGGAGAAGGAGAAAGCTCGGAAGGAGGAGACGCGGGAGATGGAACGTAAAGCAGAAGAACGTAGAGCCAAGAGGCAGCAGCTCAAAGAGCAGCAACACGCGGTCGACGCCTGGATTGCGTACGACGCGCGCTGGAACCAGCTAAAAGCCGGCCGAGCTCAGCCAGGAGAGCTCGTTTTCACCGACCTACCTTGGCCGAGCTATCCGCCACCTAAACTACCTCTGTCACCAGATGCTCTCTCAAGACAAGCTGTTACAAGCTTCTTGTTATCGCCTCTCCATTCGATCGGAAAACCGAGGAAGCAGAGATTGCGAGACGCCCTATTGCTATATCATCCAGATCGATTCGTGGCGAAATGGATGAGCCTCGTCCGGGAAACAGATGCACTATCCGTGCAGGAGGCCGTGGGCAGAGTGGCGAGAGTTTTGACTGCGCTTGTAGAGGAAGGTGACCGGGGGATTAGTTTACGTGGGGCTTGAGGTTATGCACTCCTACAAATTCGACCTGTACAGTATGTACATAAACCTGAACTGGGCCATTATACCTAGTGTAAGATAACTTCTTTGCATGCAGTCAGCATGATTCGATGGTTTTGCTAATCAAGTGACCTGGCTCAGGCTCGAGGTCCGTCCCGCAGCCCACCTAGGTCTGATTGAAGTGAAGGAATTCTTGGCCGGGTTAGTAGCGTTCCAAATCGTCCTATATATGTAACCCATCCAATACTAGAGGTCTCAAGGCAAATTTCGGTGCCCGTTCAGTACTTTCAGTGTCTATTCACGTTGTTGACTGGACCATTTTGAGGCTCGCATGAATGGAACCTGATGTGTTTGAGAGATTAACCCAACGCAAATCTTCTGATATGCCGTGTTGTCGGCGCAGTCGGTCCTGATATTAAGCACCGGAAATCAGCTTGGTGTCATTAGATTCCTATAGTCAGAATAGCCAAGAAGAATAAAAATACACGACAGCGACCGCATACGGTCTCTTATACAGTGAGCTGACCAAATATGACTAATGCTCCCGCGCCTATGAAAGATACTCTTATTTACAACCTTTGACGATCATTCATTCATACAATCCCCATCGTGTATATATCCGACTTATGTCTAGTCCTCAGTATAAAAAAATGATATCTTCCAAGGAACCACTTGTTGAGTAGTTTTGAATTGCAAATCTGAGTTTTTGCCCTTAACCTGCCGTTTCTAGTCAGTGGCAGATCTTATATCGACACTGGTATATCATGGGTGCCGAGATATAACGTCAAGTCTAAATATCAACAGTATTGGTGAACACCCTGTTCACGGAGGAGGCTTTGGGGATATATATTTCGGGCAAACAAAGCGTGGAATGAAGATAGCGCTGAAGTGCGCTAGGCGTCACGTCCGGGATCGGGAAGCTCGACAAAACCTCAAGGTTAGCCTTAGCATCTGAACGTAACACATAATAAATAATGCAATAAACACCCATCGCTCTATAGATAATAGCTCGTGAGATACACGCATGGTCAAAATGTAGCCACGAAAATGTATTGGAAGTCTGCGGGATTGCGTCATATCGTGAAAAGCTCGCAATAGTTTTGCCGTGGATGGCGAATGGCACTCTTCCGGAGTATATTTCCAAGAACAATAGTGTAGACCGCATTAGCTTGGTAAGGCAAACCTTCTCTCCAAGGCCTAACTCATGTTTAGGGGATAGTGTCTTCAGATCACGGATGGACTTACCTATCTTCATGATTCGCGGAGAATGGTATATATTTATATTTGGCATCTGTCGGTGATATAACTCATGCGTCTATCCGAAGGTTCACGGCGATTTAAAGGGTGTAAGATAACTACCCCTAGAACTCGAGACTATCCTTACCCTTGTTGCAGGCAAACATCTTGGTAGACTCGGCCGGCATATTAAAACTCGCGGACTTTGGCAATACCAAGTTGAAGGAACAAACCCTACAATTTACAACTAGAACAAGCCCTGTTTACTCCTTGCGCTGGGCTGTGAGCGGAAATCACATAACACATGAATCTATGAGGTTCAATTCCCTGTTAGGCACCCGAAATATTGAATGGATTACGATGCACTCCACCAGGAGACGTCTATGCATTGGGAATGGTAAGTCCAATAGCTCCTAACTCGTCCATTTAACTAGTTTGATTATATACCAGACAATCTATGTTCGATTTCCTTTATTAAGGAGAATCGGTTACCATTATTGAGTTCTTTATGACAGGAAACTGTTACCGGCAATGTGCCATATAAGGATAAGCAAGAGATGGCGGTGATTGTCGAGGTGTTGAATCATCGTCGTTTCCCTGTTAGAAACGACTTTTCGATGCAAGCTCATGTCGATAAAGATCAACTCTGGGACCTACTGGGCCGTTGCTGGAACTATGACGGTCAGCTTCGTCCTGCAGCTGCTAGTGTAAGGATGGAGGTGAGTCGCACCAAACATTTTTTGGACAATCGCTACTTACGGTTACGTTAGCTTGGTTCAATCCATAGGAGGGGTATCCGAGAGGTTGGTGCACACATCTCCCTAACTTCGGAAGATTGAAAAGGCCCCGGCTAGAGTAAATGGACTGGTATCTCTACATTAGAGCAGTATGCAACATCCAGAGCCCATCGAAGACTGATTGTTGTTGGTGATGGAGATTGCGGCAAGTCATGTCTCGTTCGTGTACTTTGCGCCTATAGTTTCCCTCAGGTTTGTAGGCATTCAGGACGCTCAAACTACATAGCTCATCGTCGCATAGGTCTATGGGGTCCCAAAATTTGATGTTCTTCACGCAAATGTTGAGGTTGGTGCACAGAAGTTAAGACTTGCGCTGTATGATACCCCTGGGCAAGCTGGTGGGTAGCTGAGATCGAGTGCTAGTTATTAGTTGAACACTTGCTTATAACCAATTAGAACTGGATCATATACGGCCACCTTTTTACCCTAATTCGCGCCTAATCCTGATATGTTTTTCGATCGGTTCGCCTGATTCTTTAGACAATGTTCAAACAATGGTATATGCATCAATTACGTTTCCATAATCCAGCTAACTCAATATATGCTGTTCAATAGTGGGCTGAAGAAGTACACCGCTACGGCGCAAGTTGCCCTATAGTGCTCATCGGGTGCAAGAAAGACTTACGCAATGACCCTCGAACTATCGCCGTGCTAGAAGAAATAAACCAGCATCCTGTTACGTACCAACAAGTTCGACGCTTTATGCTAGGTCTGGGTGAGCATGCTTACAGTGAATTTGAGTAGGGATCCGAGGTGGCGGAAAAAATTGGTGCAAAATGCTACCTGGAGTGCTCCGCTAAATTTGGGCATGGTGTTGCCATGATCCAGAACTACATTGCCTACAAAGTACGGTACTCGTCAAGGTAAATTTACCCTATTGATGTATCTTGATTTATCCTCTTACATGCGCCGACGGGCTCACCTTGACAGTCGCAGCAGTATCAACGCTGAAGATAGAATTGCAACCATTGGAGCAGGGTGTAACATATCCTAACCATTCTAGCTTTTCCCGCCTATTAATCCATAAGCCGCCCGGATTTTAACATACCGGGGACTATCGGCCCGAACCATATTTCTTCTTGTATCTATGCAGCCTTGAGTAGAGCTGCCAAGATTGCATAAGGAGCCCATTTTGGAATATTATCCTGGCATGTGTATATAGAACAGTGGGCTGGGGGAATGTCGCATCAACCCCCTTGTTGGCCAGCGTGCTTGGTCAAAGTTGTCGAAGAGGCTAGGCTGTCTCGAGTGCAATTGTGTGGAATTGAGACAAGTTCGAAAGCATCAGCAATGCTTTTCCAGGGCCGGTGAACGGTACAAGAATCGGACTTACAGCAATTTTGAACCCCCTCAGTTCCAGAGATACCCCCCACGCTGAGACATGAATCTGTCAAATATAGGCTTTCTGATGAACGGTCGAGTCCGGCATTCCCACTACCACCCATCACATACCTTCAAACTCTATCTTACCAAAAAAAAAAAAACACTCTCTCACGAACTGAACGAAGTTGCCTGCTCTTGCATATAGTCACGTCAGCTCCAGTTCGAAGCAGACCACATACCCCGATTGCTGTCCCTCGAGACCCCTTCAATACTCCGCCTGAAATCTACGACAAGGCAGCGAGTCCTGTCCCAAGTGGTAAGCACCAAATTCAACTCATGGCGAAGAAGACTCACGTTCCACCATGGATCCAGGATATGCTAGGAGGGATTCACGCAACCACGCTAAGCAGATCAGGGAGTTGGGGGCCGCCGCTGTCGCTCCGAATAGGAGAAACAATACCTGTAAGTGCGCGATAATAAGTGCATCATAGGGACACGGGTAGTTATCTGCTATTCCTTCATAAGACGTTTAGGTAGCTCCTCCGGTAAGAGTGGGGGATGCCGGGCGCGCTGGAGGCGCGCGGGTGTGATCGGAGCCCAGACCGCAAGCACAACTCGCTGGACTGGGCGGGTAAAGCTGCCTAAATTGGCATACGAAAGGAATGGGAGACGAGATCCTTGGGACGGTGGGCGGGACGAAAAGGGAACAGGCACCGATACACGAGCAGAACGAGCTTGTTGTAGTGAGCGGCGCGTGTTTGTATCGTGCACGTGGTCTGCGCTCCACGCGCCGGGCGCAGTCATGTTCGTGCAATTCGGAGGCCTGCGCTGCACAATCCATAATGGCCCGAACTATCATCTGGAATGTTCCACCAAATCATCTCTGGGTTCCTGTGAAATTCGCGGTTACATATCGTCAATGTCCGAACTTACGTTGCTGGCGTATGCTCTGTTGTTTTGGTTCATCTAATATTGCATTTATGTACTTGGGGGTGGGTGGGTTCATTGATCTCTAGCCAAACCGAAGGAAGGCATCAAGCTATGCTATGCTCTAGTTCATTCTCATTGATCCCTAGTAGCTTTATGTTTAGTCTTGAGGTTTAAAACATATAAGATTGTAGTTAGTGAGATCCTTCCGTGACTCAGCTAGCTATCAATGTAGACTTGCTTTTGTTTTTAGATCAAATATAAATTGGGTCATATGAATCGGCCCGGAGTAAAAATGCGAACTGAATTGCCGTCATACAAAAGCAGCCGCAAATACATCTCATGCAGCACACTGAATTAATACCTGATTGATGTAATCTGCCATAATACGGTGGGTCTGTTTCGAAGGGTGTCTGTGCGACTAGAGGGTTTAGCTGATACCCAAATCCCACCAAAAATGAGACCCACCCGTTAATCCAGTAGAATGTATGCGCAGGATCTGCACATGCCCCAACCGTGGAGGTACTGCTCGGTGCGCAATATGTGGTACTGTTATACCCAAACGCCTTGTAACCGGGAGTTTTTAACACAGCATCCCAGAGGTGCCCAAAGTCTATGTAGTGTTATTGAGCTGTATCTGCAATAAACTTCCAGGAATACAAGGCTTACCAACGTATGCAAATCCAATCTTAGACTTATTCATACGCATATCAGACAACCCATTGAAAACGCGAGTCTATGTTCAATCGTTAGCATAACAAATCTACCACCAACCCCCGTGAGTAAAACAACCTTAAAGGC
Organism: Ceratobasidium sp. AG-Ba; assembly: GCA_016906575.1. Classification (NCBI taxonomy): domain Eukaryota; kingdom Fungi; phylum Basidiomycota; class Agaricomycetes; order Cantharellales; family Ceratobasidiaceae; genus Ceratobasidium; species Ceratobasidium sp. AG-Ba. The sequence continues at coordinate 1,424,577 of CP059638.1, forward strand.
CAAGCCGCTAGCCGTATGAGTCCCTACAGATTATTGTGGCATCGTGTCAAAAAGCAGTTTGAATGGGATTCATACCTCTTCCGTAGTCGTCGATTACAAGAAAATACCTCGCATTTGTAGGAGCTTGGGATAGTATTTCAACTTGATTCAACAAAGCCTCGGCCGCTTCTAGCATATGATCGCCGTCCTTTACACTCGCAGAAAAATCATTGATGCCGCTGAAAAAGGTTACTTGTTAATAAGGGCTGCCAGGGTACGTTCATCTGGTATCTTACAAAAACACGCTGTAAAGCGTAGTGTTTAGGGACTTTAGGCAGGGCCGAAATCCGGCCGTGAAGTTTCGGCCGCCGGGCGCTTACTTTTCGGTCGTGCCCTGCTTGGCCACCACCACCTGGAACAAGCGAGTAGGAATGAGTGTATAGATGTTAAACAACCCTTCAAGGTACTCTATAAGTCTTCCAGGTGCCGCCAGAGCCCTCTAATATTCGCTCATTTGCTTCAGTCGAGCCGTCGCACTTCGTCAGAAAGGTCGCCTTGACGTGGTCCTCAGCATTTCTCTTCGGGCTATTTATCTTTCATATGTTCTATAGCATTGCTAAAAAGAAATCTACACTCAGACCAACTCGCTGGTGTGCGTTGGTTGTGTGACAATGTCGAATCTTCAAGCACGGCCGGAATTCGGCCGTGAAACAATGGCAGAAAGGAGGCTATCATAAATGTTTAAGAAACCCGAGCTTAGCCATCTTTCTCACAGATGTTCCGAACACCATTCGTGAAGCTTCCGCCAAATCTCAAGCTGAGAGAGTTTGTATTAGTTACGCAATCATGAATTTAGTTCCCCAGCGAAACAAATCACGGCGCTTGTAGGCCGTAATTTGCAAATTTCGGCCTTGCCTAAACTCCCTTTTGGATCGAGTATATGTGACTGATCTAGAGAGTTATAATTGTAGGATTTGCAGTTACCCGGCTTTTCATCAGCTCACTCTGGAATATAGTAACCTGTTTCACGAAAGAGCTCTCGGTGGATTTGCTCGGCCAAATCGCCGTATCTGTCACCGCTCCCGGTACCTATTGAGGGCATAAGCTTTGGGAGGCTGGGGGTATGAGGTTCAAGATATTACTGCATAGTCCAATAAACGGGACCCTGTGTCGTTTGCGAGATTCTCGATCCAAACTATCAAGTTATCTTTCAGTTTAGTCTAGGAGAATTTCAGCAAAAATGGCTTACCATAGCCATTCGCAAACCGACCACCGTACTGATGAGTAGTTGTACAAGCATCAGATGCATTGGCTAAAGATTCCCAGAGCCACTACTTACCCGCGGACTGGTACCCGTTTGCACAGGAAGATCAGGTGCCGATCCATCAAATTTACCGTCCGATGTAAACGAGTCTCCAAAGCTAACAATAGTCTTAAAGGAACCCAGATGGCCTATGCCTGCGTTCACGTCTGTGGTGCTTCTATTTGTGCTGGGCACCCCGCATGTAGGTCCTATGGCAAGATGGATGCCGTCATTGTACGTCGAATCGGTACGAATGGCTATGCCCGCGATAGGGGATGCGTTCGCGAGATGGGCAATGATGGATGTTCCAACAAATAGGCAGGCACGATTCATGTGCATCTTTCTTGGATCTACTTGACAGGTTCGACTGGCTCGACGGGAATAAATGATGGGGCGAACGGCACTCTACACGAGTATTGCCCATATAAATAGCCAAGCGTATGGTTTTCTATATCATCGAGTAACTACCAAATTTGGTGATCACTCCGTTCGTAGCCGCGCCGCGAAGGAAGCAAAGAACGAACCGGATAGCATAGACACATGGGGCAAGATGCTGTGTTCAAGCCCACTCGATGGGAACAAGTCAACATGGTTCCCAGGTGCTCTAATCGCCGCGGCAGTGGAGTATAAATGCAAGACATGGATGTACTAGTGAGATTCGAATGTTTCGATCTATCATCCGTGTAGTGGGTATCTAAATTTTACGGCTCGGATGAGTATATTTTCTGACAGGTAGACTATGCCTATGACCTACAGGTGTCCAAACGACAAATGACTAGCGGTTGCACGCTGTTGCGATTGATGAATCGCCATCTGTTACCCAGCCTCCATGGATGTATGCATAGCACTTCCTATGCAGTCATTTAATCGCTTCATGTACAGCATACACGGATGTACGTAGCATTTATACGCTTCTTGTAGATAGTTTTACAACTCCCAGGGCGAGCCCCCCGGGGTTCTATGCAATCCTTAATGTGAATACGACTATGCTAAGAATCAAGGATTCTCGACAGCTGCCAAGTCTGGAGGAATAACACAGCTATAAAGGCAACTATGGCCTGGGTTGATATACAAAATCTATTCCCTGTCCGTCCACTAATTCTGGGGATATTTCTCAGTGGGACCTTTGAAACCGACTAGACCGGCTAGTTCGAAGGTAGGGATATGATATATCTCCGTAGAATATGTTTGTTATTTATCGAAATTGTCTCCCGGCGTGCGGTGGGTTAAACCCATGATCCTGAGGTCGCTTAGACGAAGGAGTAACGTACATCCCAACATCAACTTATAATTACCACCCAGGCTCGTATTGGGATTAGGGATCAGCACAGGTTTGTTTGAAGTTAGCGCTCGGAACTTCAGGCACCTAAATGATGGCTGAGAAACCTGGCGACGTTGCTACCCACCTGACCTCTCCCTCTATACCTTGAACTGGGCTGTGCTTCTCATTTTTTCTGACATAGTGATAAGGCTGGGCAGTAACATACTATGGCGATATCAAGATATGCAAACCAACCTGTTATCTCTTCCAGGGGTCCACTAGTAGGGAAAAACATCCAGTTCTACCCGTATCTTGAATGCCTGATTTGAGTTTTCCAGTCTACGACAGATATGGTTTCAATCCTGGTGGAGCATGGTTGCTTAGATATTTCACCAAGATTGGATTTCAATAACGTCAGCGAATATCCTATTAGCGCAGGAGGATTCGGAGATATATACTTTGGCAGAACAATCGATGGCCAAAGCGTTGCTATCAAATGCGCAAGATACCAAGTTCAAGACGAACGACATCGTCAAAACCTGAAAGTCAGCCTTGATTTAACTGTCGCATATAATTATGACTAGAAAGCCAATGAACGGTTAGTTAATAGCCCGGGAGATTCACGTTTGGTCGAAATGCAGTCACGAAAACGTGTTGGATCTTCTTGGACTTGCCCAACACCGGGGCCAGCTCGCTGTGGTCTCGCCATGGATGGAAAACGGTGTTCTCTCAGAATACATCGCTAAACATCCTGACGTAGATCGGCTAGATATGGTGAGTGTACTTTTTCTATAGAAGAGTATCTTGTTGTTGACAACTTGCAGTCTCTGCAGGTTGCTAGAGGGCTCGCGTATCTTCACCAGAACAATATGGCAAGTCAAATTCCGACTCAGGTACCTAGGAGATTCTAATTGCAGCCACAGGTGCATGGTGATTTGAAAGGAGTAAAGCTACATTTATCGAACCAAATGCTATTATTGATATATGGTGGAGGCGAACGTTCTAGTGTCTTCAACTGGCGTTCTGAAGCTCGCAGACTTTGGCAACACCAAGTTGAAGGAGCAAACCCTTCAATTCTCAACCGCAACAACTCGTGTTTACTCTTTACGCTGGGCTGTAAGTAGGTGCCCCTGGACTCGTTGACATTTTGATACACGATGAGCACTCAGGCACCAGAAATATTGCACGGATCCCCTTGCAGCTTTGAGGCCGATATATACGCATTAGGAATGGTGAGCTAGATCACTACCAAATTCTATCGTGGCTTAGATGTCTGGTAGACCATATATGTTCGTTCGCTGCCCACGCTAAGCCAGCATATACTTAAAGTTCAACGCAGGAGATTGTTACCGGGACTGTTCCGTATGCGGACAAAAGCGATATAGCGGTTATGGTCGAGGTACTCAATAAGAGTCGGTTTCCCACTCGAAACGACGAGGCAATACGGATCAACGGTGATAAAAACGAGCTCTGGAATATCATGATGAACTGCTGGTATCATGACATTGTTCGTCGCCCAAAGGCCATTGAGGTAGAAGCCCAGGTGCGCACTAGTCGAATAATCCACAGAGCCGGTGTCTGACAATCGGTCCAGCTTGCTTCAATGAGTGTACCGCACTTGAAAGGGATTCCAATTTATAGCATGGTTGGCCAGCCATTGGTAAATCCGCCGTACCATCTGCTAAACTAACTGATGTCAGAGCGAATGGAGAACTATCTCTAAGGCGAAGATAAACTCGACATATGCCCAACTATATCTCGTCGGTGATGCGGCAACTGGGAAATCATGTGTACTGGACGTCCTTCATACAGGGTCGTTTCCTGAGGTTCGTTAGACGCTTATACTACTATCAATGTTAACTAGTTGTATATTCAGTCTTGGGAACCCAGAATATTTGAGGACTTTTACGCGATCGTCGATGTTGCCAGAAAGCAGCTGCCGATACGTTTAGTTGATACAACTGGCCTTAGTGGTAAGCTACAACGGAAAAGTTAGTATATAGACCTAGCCTGACTGGCTCCCATTAGAATATAAACCGATTCGTGCCACAGCTTATCAAGGTGTGCATCTTGTCTTGGTCTGTTTTGCCATAGACTCGCCCGACTCTTTGGACAACGTCCGACCAGTAGTACGTATAAATCTGATACACTGGTTTCACTCGATAGAGCTCAATAGATACCCTTCTATAGTGGATGCCCGAGGTACGGGAGTATTGTCCCAGTGCTCCTCTGATACTTGTCGGGTGTAAGATGGACCTGCGCCGAAGCGCTACAGCGGTTGAGGGGCTTAAAAAAACGGAGCAACGCCTAGTGACGTACGAAGAGGTTTGATAACTTGCTTTCTGCGCCTTGCGAGAGGGTTACTAAGTGCGAGTTGATATAGGGATTAAAAATCGCGAATGATATTGGTGCGCTTTGCTATCTGGAATGCTCGGCCCGGACAGGGGAGGGCATGGCCGAGCTTCGGAACCACACATCCTCTGTGTTATTGTTTATATTGTCCCACCTGGGGAAGAAAGTTAAAGGAAGGGGCAAGGACAAGTCGGAATGTGTTATATCGTGATCCACAGGGTCCTTTGCGTTAAGCGCATTATGGTTCCGAAAATCTGTGTTTATTCTTACTACTATCCCTAGCCATAGGAAAAGCACTGCGTGTGAGGTCTTTATGGTGTCGAAACGTAACTCGATTGTAGCGTCTCGTTTGCGCAGAGGAATTGCCACAGTGAAATGGCTCTCCTTGAGAGTGCATGTATACCATCAGGTGTCTAAGAATATATGTCAGTCTACAGGGTAGTGAGCGAGATAGATTTAGGATAAGGCGCCCAGAAACTCTGTTGTGGTCCTCACGAGTCATGCAGATCCGGTGGGACTGCGTGTGCTTTGGACGTCAGGTGCTCGACCAACCGCTTGGCTTTTATTAGCTCACGGGCTCAGCTATCAAACCGTACCTGTTCGATGTGAATACAAGTTTTTACAAAATTCAACTAAAGTTGGTTGGTAAAAAGCGCCTCCTGTGTTTTTGGTAGCGCTTTGACGCTCAGAGACGCGCATACTAGCCTATTTCAGTGTTCGCCAATCATCTTCGTATGGCTGCCGTGTGAAATTGACGCTTCTGGTTGAGCATTCATGAGAGAACCCTGGATATCTAGCTCTTCCCAGGCCATGCAGTTTGGCCTCGGCTTTGTTATAGTGCATTGGTTCGAGTTGCACCTCACGCATATACACGATCAAAGGCACTGTTGTTGGGGCTAATATACGTTCGTTCTAACTTGTCCAAAGCCAGACAGAGACTGTTGTCATCGGGCGAGATGAGTTATAGCGAGCACAGCGATAATACTATTTGTCTACAGTTACCCAAATGGCAAACGCCGACAGCAAGGCGGTGTGACATGTGGCGACGAGGATAAGGTTAGAGATGATCGATCAAGAATTCCACGATGTCGCTTGTCAAATGTGATGGCGGTCGACACACCGCGTTCGGGCATAGTTAAAATCGCGGCTCCATTGCGCGATATGAACGGTACTATGCACGAAAAAAAGAAAGTGCAAGCCAATGGGAGGCGGACAATGGAGCGATGGGCGCCTGATGTCGAGTGTATTATGTCATCAGCGTGAGAAGATGCGCACGGACCGCGCTGGCTGGTGCGATAACTCGTGGAGAGACCTGAACAACCAGGCAACAAGCTCCCGAATTGCGTGTTTGCGTGTGAGTTGAGTGGTGTGGCGGGCCGTGTTTGGCGTGGCGGTGTTTGTTTGTCTGGTGGCTGACATACCTCCATAAGCGCCGCTCATGACGCCGTCTACGATGCGCAAGGGCAAGCGAACGGCTCCGGCGCTCCCGTCCACGGCCCTCGGGTGCGTTCTGCGTTGATTAGCACTTCGTCTGCTCACCGCCGACCAGGCTTATTGTCGACCACGCCGCCGCAAGTGCCAGCGTCTTTGTCCCAGGCAGTGTTGGCGACACCTGGGGCGCGCGCGTGTGGCTCGTGCTCCACCGGGTGCGCGCTCTCAATGCGTTGCGCGCAGTGTCCCGTTCTTGGCGTGACGTCGGTAAGCAGCTGTAATTAACGGTATATTCGCGCTGAGCACCCCACAGTCGACTCTCATCCCATCTGGCGGGTGCTTTGCGCGTCCCTCGACCCCCATGGGCTTCATGTACGCCCGACACCAACAACCGCCCCGGCAATGGTCCCTTCGCATGCACCGTTGAATGCCGAAACGTTTCGGCGGATCACACGCGCGACGTGCATCGTGTGTGCGATCACCTGCCCCGACAGCACCTATTTCCGGCGCCGAGCCGCGCGCCACTTGCTCCCTCCGACGAGCCTCGTCCCGAGCGCACACATCGGCTATGTCTATACGTGTGCGATCCACCGGCCACTCGCGTTCTGCGGCCGGTGTTTGCGGGCCGAGCTATCTTCGCTTGGGATTCAGGCCCCCTCTTGTCTGTCCCTCGCACCCCTCGCAGCCAACGAGCGCGATCCGGACCTCACGCGCGGACTCGACTTGCGTGCGGGTGCGGGCGTGCGGGCAGTGTGTGGCTCGTGCCGAGAAGAGCGCATCAAATACGAGTTGATGCGCGGCCATGGAGCGAACATGGCGTCGTGGATGGGCACCGGATTCTGGGACTGGGACTGGGAACATAGCGGAGGAGATCCCGGCGGCTGGGCTCCCGTCTGGAGCGAGCACGGCTTGAATGCGAGGGACGCAAATCGCCTGTTGAGAAATGAAGATGTAGCCGGGGTCGGTAAGTCTTTTATACAATTCATGCGCTTCGACCCCTAACGACCATTTAGTCATCCAATATGTCGAGTATGGAGACTGGACCGTGCGCGAAGCGATCGAAGAAATGGAGGAGCGCGTCTGGATGCGTTGGTGGACCAAGGCCGGCGAAATGGAAGGTCTCGTCCGTGCGACCGCGCGGATGCAGCGCATGGAAGAGCGCGCAGAGGAGATCAGGGAACGTGAGGCCGTACGCGCCAAGCAGCTACAGATCCAGGAAGATCTCCGAAGACAGGTCTTTGCCGCCGGCGGAGGCGATATTGGTTCCGCCGGCATGGACTTGCTTCAGGACGAATTTGACGAAGAGAGTGACGAGGACGACGATCTGCTCAGTCTAAGCGACGAGTTCGGACTTCGAGAGATGATCTTCCAGGACTGGGCCCGAAATCGCATTTTGGAAGGTAAGTTTGCATTAGCCTTTGATCTGTGACGGCAGTTCTGATTCTCATCCGTACATAGGCATATGGCTGTCCCCCCACATGGATATGAGCCGGTACCATTCTGCCGCGAACACCAATCCGGAAATGCGCACGCTCCCTTCTCGGGTTGCACCCCATCATCCGCTCGGTGCCCCACGTGCCCCACCGACACTGCCCCGCTCGTTTCCGTACACAGTGCTCGTCTCGACTGAAGACCGGCGCTCGTACGCACAAGTCCCGACGAACTTCTATCTCTCGACACCTCCCCCGCCAAACCGACTGGTGTACCATCTCTCTCGTGCGTGGGAAGGTGCGCTCCGAAGCGTACTTGCGCCTGCACTGAGCAACATCGTGTCGAGGGTCGTGGCTGAGTGCGATGTTGCCGATCGGGTATATGCCCAAGTCCAATCTCAGGATCAACGACAGCGGGCCTATGCTCGTCTGCGCGATCGGTGCAGTCTTGGCCAGGGCGAACGTGATCCGTGCAGAGCCGTGACTCGCATCAACGCCGACAAGCTCGTCGAGATCTTGCGTGGGCCCGAACCTTGGGTCGAGGGCGGCGGGTGGGAAGACGTCGGGACCTGGCATGAGCTCGTGCTGGAAGACGATGGCACATCCGACGAGGATGGCCAGAGTGATCTCGCGAGCTGTACACCCAGCCCTGAAGCCCTCCAGAGTCCTTCAACGATGCGCACTACCCCGAGTCCCCCACCAAGTGTGGATGGGACGAAGAGAGGGAGTAGTGTGAGCGTGAGCGTAGTGGATGGGACTCCTGTTATGCAAGAGGCTGAGCTCGAGCCCGAGACGACTACGACTACGATCTTGACGAACACGGACGATCATTCTCATGCGCCACTACGCAACCCGCTTCCTAGGCCACTCCACACGATCCCATTGATCCCGAGGTGCGCTCATCATATCGGCCAACAGACAAAACAAGTCATCGAATTATTGTGGAAAGAGAATACCGGGGGGCTGTGGATGTGCAGATGTGCAGTATGCGCGCGTGCGATGGCCGTTCAAGGCGTACCGAGCGTTCCGTCCGTCCAGCCCCAACCCCAGCCTCAGCCTCAGCCGCAACAAGAGACGTGGGACATCCCGATGGAGGTACACATCCCAGAACGTGAGCCCGAGGTCGAAGGCAAGGGCAAAGGCGTGGCTGGACGAAGGAGCCGGGAGCGCGATGATGAATCTGGTGGCGGAGAGCGAAAACGGATCAAGTGTGAAGAGACCGTACAAGTTTAGAGCTGAAATCCTTAAAAAAAATTATCGTTTTCCCCCTTTGTCCCCCTGTTCATCCCCTGTTTTGCCTCTGTGTTGATTAGTTGTCGTGTTTTCCTTCTTCATTCCTACCTGTTGTTTGTGTTATGTATGTAGCGTGTGGATGTATACAGTACATATCATCAGATTTTGTTTTTCGTTCTTGGCCAAGTGAGAAAGTGGCATCAGTCATAAATGTACGATTGCATCACCACTATCAAATCCTATTCTCTTGTTCCTGGATGATCGACATGCGCACGCGAGCGGAGAATGTCAAAAGCGAGAGCGGTGACGTAGTTGTGGGGGAAGAAAGGTGTTCGGGTCAATGAAATGATTAGCAGCCACGCGAGATAGATTTGTAGCCACGCGATAACACTGATCGACGCCATGTGAATTTATCAGGTCCCGGCAATTTCAGAATTGGCTTGATCGTCCGGTGCGAGTCCTGGTCTGATGAGACGACCACCATCAACGCCATTCCCACTCGAATCATTTTGTTTTTGCTTTCGGCTACCTCGTTTGCCGGTTTATTGTACGATTATTCATTCTGTGGCTCAGCCTTTGATCACTCGTATATAAACGCGTCTACACTCGGTCATCTGTCTCTCATCCTCCGACATGTTGTCTAGACTGGTTGTTTCTGTTCCTCGGCGTTGTTCCCAGGTGCGCTGGATGAGCGTGCGACCGGAAGCCAAGGAAGCATCGACCCCAGGTACGATTCTCCCACACGCCATATCCTATTCCGAAAACTAACGTGTCGGGTAGCTGCCCGGAAGAAAATAACGATTCAAAAGTTGTTTGCGCTCAAAGAAGCGCGTACACCCATCACGGTCATGACCGCATACGATTATCCGAGTGGCGTCCGGTGCGAGCGGGCCGATATCGACGTGACGCTTGTGGGAGATAGTCTTGCTCAAGTCGCGCTCGGGTATGATTCGACGACGCGCCTGACGTTGGACGAGATGCTGCATCATACCCGGGCTGTTGCTCGGGGCTCCAAGAATCCGTTTTTGGTCGTCGATATGCCATTTGGGACGTATCACGCTTCCGTCGAGGAAGGTGTGCGGAACGCGGTTCGGATCGTACGCGAGGGCGGAGCCGATGCTGTCAAGCTCGAGGGAGGACGAGAGGTCGCGCCTGTCGTGCGTGCGTTGACGATGATGGGTATACCCGCCATGGCCCATATCGGACTCTGCCCCCAGCGACACGCCGCGTTGTCTGGCTATCGCGTCCAGGGCAAAGACGTGTCGAGCGCGATCGAGCTCGTGCATGCGGCTGAAGAACTTCAACGTGCAGGTGCATTCGCAACTGTCCTCGAAGCCGTCCCTCACTCGCTCGCGACGCACATCACGCAGCGATTACGAATTCCTACGATCGGGATTGGTGCCGGACCCGGATGCGATGGTCAGGTACTCGTTCAAGACGATGCGTTGGGTGTGTGGTGTGGGCACAAGGCCAAGTTTGTTCGTCGGTTTGCGGATGTGGGGTTGTATGCTGGCCAAGGACTGGATGGGTATGCCAAGGCGGTGAGGGAGAGGACCTTCCCGAGTGTCGAAAAGGAGTCGTACGAGATGGACAAGGGCGAATGGGACAAATTTATTGAACATGAAGGGCGCGCTAGCCGATGATGGTTTTATCTGGGTTATATGTTTTCTGCTTGGTTGTATCAGAGGAACTTTTGCTTGGGCGAGACTTGCCATGGTTGCCTCTGGGAATATCATTCATTAATTGCCTAACCCGTGGGACCCTCGAAAGACTCAGGATTTGATCCTAAAGTAACGTGGCTGCCCAAGTTCGTCAAGGACCGAAGTCAAGGACATGGAACAAAACGCATACATACAAAAAGTCACACCCTCCCATAATGAATAGCGGTCTCAAGTTAGATCCCTTGAGCCGAGAGTGTGTCCAAATACAGTTGTTTCCTACAAAGCATCTTGTTGGGAAACTGTGCCCAAAGCAAACAGTCCAAACGGCGCAGCCCTTGCAACGCAGGGACCAGAGCTTTTACATAAAGAAACCCGTTTGAGAACCTAACCGTGTTTGAATTTGATTGTCAAGTTGTTCGTCCAAAAGTCTTGCCTATCTTCTCATCTGCAAAATGCATAACTGCAGGCCAGCAAAGACAATCTAGGAGGTCCTATGGGCGTGTTGCAGGAAACACTAACCGCTGGATTGTGCCTTCTTTTGAACATTTATCGATGAAGATTATTGTGAAATTCAGGTTAAAATAACCAAGGATTATGTTTCCCCACTGATATGGGGTGTCCAGAGCCAAGCAAGCGGAGGTGGTGGAGTGGTGGCCCAGTCGTTCCATCACGTGATTATGATGTCATGATAAGTGTTGTGTTATGTCCGTTGGATTCGATCGAACCACACACCTTGCCCCTTACTCGTCGAGTCTGAACAATTGCGCATGAGGACTCATCCAATAAAATATTCACAAATTGATCTATATGAAAAGCAAGTGCGCAACAAATATTTCGTTTGTACCGAATATGGTTTACTTCTTTGGCCATGGACTTCGTACTTTGTAAGTTACCACTGGTCTCAGTACGGCTACGCCCTTTGCTACGCCTCTAGCTTCCAAGTCCTTGACAACAGCTTCAACACTTTTGTAAGCCTCTGGTCGTTCTTCTTTCATCAAGGCGGGGTCTGTGCATACAACCTCACTTCCAAGCGAAGTTGTGGTACCTGGTATATTCCGCTGAAGAGTGGCTGCGCCTCGCGGATGTAGTCTTCCAGCACCATGTGCAAGCGAATGCGCTACCAGCGAAACAAATTGGCCTCAGGTAAAATATTTCAGCTATTCGGACTCACCATTGTCATTTCCGTCTCCAATAGGCTCCAACAGCCAGCTGAAGTCTCCCCGACTGCCAGGACATGGAGCAACGCCCATATCGGCTGGTGCCGCTCCCTTTCTATGTATCCACAACTCCTCTCCCTGAACTCCGTTATCTGTCGGAAGTGCAAGCATGTGCTTCGTCGCCGAGTTGTGTGTGACATCAACTAGTTTTGGAGGCGGTTTGGGCGGCTCATTCACATCCTCGCCCACGCCCAAGCACACAGCAATACGACAGGCAACAAGGTCTCGGTTTGCACGCGCCCATTGGACAGCATAATCGTGCTCAGCCACGTATGCTTCTAGTTCTGGTGTGCCCGCAGCGTAGAATGGGTTCGGGTTGGATTGGGAACGCGCTTCGAGGATTGATTTGCCTAAACCCCGCGATCCAGTATGCACTACAGTCAAAGCAGTAGGTTAGAGTATCCTGAGACCCGTTCGAAGATTCTTACCTAGCAAATACATATCTCCGGTCTTTACCCCGAGTTCCTGACACTTCCCTTCATTCTTGATGCTTTCCACGATGCAGATCTCTGCGAAATGATTGCCTGCGCCTACAGTCCCAAGAGACGAGGCATCAAAATTTGAAGTGCGATCAATACCCCTTTCCGCTAGCCAAGAGCGTACGTCGCCATCCCACGGATCATCAAGTCCTTTGAGCTGGTCTGCGATCTTGGATGGGATCATACGCGATGGGATAGAAGCGAGACGGTAAAGCGCAATGCCACACCCAACATCCGTTCCGATGAGAGCTGGGTATATACCTCTGGCGGCTACAGCGCAACCAATTGGGAATCGATTCCCAGGATGCAAATCGGGCATCCCTATTGCAGCTCTGCGGGGTACAAATTAGTTGTGTGTTATTCTAGTAAGCCCCGGGCTACAGCTCTGCGCACCTAACGCCCTCCAGTTCAGCGACACTCTTCAACTGCTTCACTGCCTCTGGATCTACATAACTCTCCTCTGCAATCACATCGACTCTGGCTCCTGTCCTCCTGCTCCCCGGTGCGGGCCCACTCCTTCCCGCAAACGGCTCTCCTTTGGACACCCATACTTCGCGCACATCTTCGTGTAGAGGTTCTGCAGAGTTCGGTGAAAACTCAGTTCCACCTTTGAGGTATATCCGATCAAGCTGCTTCACGCGGAACTTTTTGCGCGCTTCAATGAGAATCGAGATGTGTTGCGGGTTTGGGCTAGTGAGGCCGACGTCGGACGGAAGTGAATCTAGTAAGAATACAAATCTCTTGGATTGATTCGCGTTTAGTATAACAGTAATAGGGCGAGCGGTAGAAGGCATGATGGATGGAAGGGAGGGGCTTAGATACGTGACGTTTTTGAGTACCTTCGGTGGAGCTGCATTTATATATGTCAATTCGGAACCGAAGCGGAGTCATTGCGATGGGGGCGCTAAGATTTCGGTGAGAACGAGAATGCATAGCATACTGATTCGAGCGCATATATTCGGGGATGCATGCACAGCCATGACAAGACATGAATCGGGAGCATGGAGTATGCGAGAGAAACATGGAGAACGGACAATAAGTTAGAATAAACTAGAATAATTTAGGATACCATAGTCCATTTAGTGCTTTTCGAAAAGTTCATGAGCCAATTAAATGCAGCGAAAGCCTTGCTCAAGGTATTTCCTTCGGATCTCCGTTCGAGAGTTCTTTCCGAGAGAAAGGTTCCTAACTTGGATCGGGTTGAGGCTCATTCCAGCAAGGTTTTCCATCATGACAGAACAAAAAAACCAACAATTCTTCTGAGGATAAACTTAGGTTCGTATAAAAAAACTGATCTGGTGTACTCACCTGCCTAAGGGTATACACCTTTGACTCATCCGCAAAGATAGACAAAAGCATCGCGAAAGAACGAAGGGATAGTTTCTGTCCATTAAATATGAGTTTTTCTTTCGGGGTGACTCCCTCTCGCTGAGAGAATAAGCCAGACTCCTCATAAGTGATTTTAACCTTGTCGTCGGGCTGGTATTTGGACGAAACTGGAAATAGTCGCGATAGCCAACCAGAGGCGTGGGCGAATCCTGCAACACGTTCAAGTCGGATCCATAGGTCGGACATATCTAGTCTACGGATGTGCGCGACGAGAAATTCATGAGGGATGCCTGTCACGTCTTTGTAACATGTCAACGATGAAACGTATGCCGAGGCATATGATCGATCATCTTGAACCCTCTGGCAGAACTCGGATAACTTGAGCTCTGCGGGCTGAGAAGGACGAGGCTGGACAAAGGACTGTTATCATCTAGGAGCTTGGTGCTGGAAAGAGTATACGCACGGCAGGACTTGCCGAGCGGTGTGCCTGCCGACGGGAGGAATTGGATGACGTGCTGCTACTTGAAGAACTGGGGACTGTGCTCGCATATTGGCTAAGCCGGTCTGCCACTTGCGAAAGCGTTTGCAACATATCGGGGAGATTCTGAATAGAAGTTAATATAGGGCAAACTTCAAAAAGCTGAACAGTCCCAATTTACATTCGATTCCCTGTCGAAATGATTTGGCATACTTGGCCCTTCGGGTTCGATTGGCTGGCGAAAAGCTCCCGTCAAAATCCAATTATCAAAATCAAGTCGGTCCTTACACTGCTAGAAACTGAGAAGACGGACATAGGCCGCTGCTGTTTTGCACGAACGGATCCAGCATCTCGACAGGCTTTCTATAACGACCGAGCGACTCAGGTAAGTGGTGGATGGGAAACCTGAAAAAGGGGAACGTACGCTATTTAGCTCCTTCTATTGGTGATATAACGTTCGGAACGATAGCATTGAGAGCCATTCCACTCCATATAATACAAGTACACACCTCCTAAGAATAACCAAGAGCGTGTTAGGGCAGCCAGCTAATAATATGCATATACTCACAAATTTACGCTATCACGCGCCAGAGTGAACGATTGAGTTATAAGCAAAATTCAAAGACACTTCGCAAACATACATTTGTATTTCGCTACATTTCAGTAATGGTGAGTGACTAATGTGGGCAACGTTTGTTTGTTGTACTCACACTAGACAAGTATTGCTATTTATCGAAGTACTCGATCAGTAATGGGCCTCTGAACAGTGATTCAAAGACACGTACCGACTGGTGATCGTGAAGGGTTTATGATACATTGGTTAGATAATAGTATGGATGCTCAAAAGTTACGTACAAGCTGCCGCTGTTTGCAAGTCCAAACATTAGTTGGCAGCTCTCTATTGGAATAAGGAAATCTTACCGTCTACATTGAGCAAATCGGTCAATTACGTACAAGATATAAATGAAAAGAGGCTTACCACTCGAGAAAGTTCTTTGATTTCTGTGGTGATACGAGAAGGCATTGCAGTTCCTAGAGTGTGCCAGCACGCTGGAAGTCTACGATGGGTGGGGTTGGGTCTTTCTGCTGCTTCAAGTACCCAATTTTTATTGAACGCGACAGTGTCTTTACCATGAGTTGGTGATACATCGTGGGGCACTGCATGCAGGAGCGCCTCGCGAACTTTCCACGCGAGCACAACGAGGGTTATTCAAAGCAATGTAGGGGTCACTCCGACCTTGAAAGGCGTGCCGTTGGTCAAGACAAATCAATAACTGAACAGGCAAGAGCACAGTGAGTTGAGGTTCTGGCATAGGATCGAGTCCACCAATCTCAAAGTATCGAGGTACCACATTCACGTGTCCAGGGGTCCTTAAGCATAGCATTCATATTGGACTATGAGGTATATAGGTATGTTCCGCTCATATCTGACAGTATCCATGGGATCTAGGTGTGGGCCTCGAATACTCAGCCCAGGGAGTCGCTCTATGAAGTAAAAGAATGCCCGCCGATCAATTGATCATACGTGGTTATTTGAGTGATTTTGGCTGAAATAAGTTTCCGATCCCAGTGAAACAAGCTCCCTGGGGTGTGTGAAGAGCAAGATGTGCCAACGTTGGCAAGTTCAAGCCAAACTGGGAATTGTCAAACACTAGCGCCGGCTTTCACTCCACAGTCGCGCGCTTATCGTGCTGTGACCGGCTACCATGCCATCCTCACGCAAGCCTGCTACTTCAAAGGCTACGGCCTCGAACGCCACCAAACCCACGCCGGTGGCCAAGTCTCCGTCTGGTGAAAAGAAGGGCAACTATAACCCTCGTCGCAAAATACACACGCTTGATCCCGCTGCATCCAAGGCCCCCAAACCTACAGAAGTCCGAGTGAAACAATTATTCAAATCGTTATGTGCCCAGATCGACGGAGGACATCCGGCCAACGCGATAAAAACGTGCGACAAACGTATGTAAACAGTCGAGCGTCTACTTATCAGTGTCTAACTATGGTCCCACAGTTTTACGTCTCGCTCCTGACGACGTGGATGTATTACAAACCAAGCTCTATCTATTGCTACAAACAGATCAATATGCTCGGGCATTAGAAATGGTCGAATCAACTCTGAGCGGTGCAGGATCATCTAAATCATCGGCCGAGTTGGAGAAGGCATATATACTCTATCGTATGCATAAGGAGAAAGAGGCAAAGGCGATCGTGGACGAGTCCAAGGACAAGGCCGATGCACCCAAGGAAGGATTTTCGCATCTCGAAGCCCAGCTTGTAAGTAGTTTCTCACAATATAAGCCCTTTGACCTGACCTGCGTTGGGGTTAGTCTTACAGAATGGGCGAATACGATGATGCAAAGCAGCTCTACGAGCGCATCCTTGATGACGGAAGCTTGGTGAGCGGGACTGAGTTCAATCCGATGGTGCAATGCGTGCCTAACACTTCATTTTGGACAGGATGCTGAAGGACAAAACGACGTCATGACAAACTTGGCGGCTATTCAAAGTCACATCGATTTTCTCCGATCCGGCTTCTACGACTCGCTTCGCGCATCCGGCGTTTCTGTGACACAGCTTGAAGATGCTCCTGCTCCTGCTGCCCCTACTTCTGCCACGGTTACTCTGCCTGTATCGGCTCCAGCCACCGCACCTGCTCCTGCGGCGGCTCCCAAGGGTCCTCGCAAGGGTCGTCTGCCGAAGCACGTCGTGCTCGGAGTCACGCCCATGCCAGATCCCGAAAGGTGGATCAAGAAACGAGAGCGAACTTATGTTACATTCGCACAAGGACGTAAGGGCAAGGGCAAAGGACGGAAAGAGGGCGCTACAGCAGGGTATTCTCAGGGCGTTAGCGTTGCGCCCGCTGTTGCCGGCGTGATGGAAGGCAGCGGGAGTGGTAGCGGGCATATTCCTAAACCGGGAGGCAACAAGGGACGAAAGAAAAAGTAGATGTAACTTAGTCTAACAAGGATTTGAATGCATATGTCGTGACACTTGAATAACGCTGAGTAGTGGCAAGTGGCGACGGTCGAGAAATGTTGTTGTTCCCGGCGGTCACGTGTCTCGTGGCAAGCACTCGACTTCTCCATCACTAGACGAAAATGCAGTCCGAGTAAGTTGCCCAACTCGTCACCAAACCATCTATCTTACATTTAGAAAACTCTAGGTCTGCCCCTGTGGAAGTGTCTTCTGCCCCTCAAGACAATGTCGACACGAACCTAACGCCAACTGGTCCAGGTGATGCTGATGTTGTACCCACAGCCGCAGATGACAAAATGGACACCGCCGGTATGTCTTTTGATACCTCACTTGTTTCTAAGACTAAAAACCATTCCTTTCGTAGACTCCCAGCCCAAGAAACGACCACGACTCGATATGAACTCGGAACCTCGCAAAAAGGGACGCTCGGTGTTTGGCATGGTGCTTGGGACGTTGAAGAAAGCCAAGGACGAAGACAAAGTACGAGCTAGTACCGAAACCGTGAGTCTTTTCCCATATCGACATCGAGCCTTAAATCGTGATCTGACTTGTGCGGCTCAGGCAAAACGCCGCGCAGAAGTCGAAGAGCGACTAGCGCGTGAACTGAACAGGCGAAAGGACCAGGTGCGCATGGAGTCCGAATCCAAGAAGCAGCGATCCAAGGCGAACCAACGAGAAGAAGAACTCGCTCTAAAAGATAGCATGGTGAGCTATTTCCGTATCGTGGCGCCACCTTTTTCTGATCGCCCAAAAACTAGATCCGCCAACGACAGGCGACGCTTCCGGCTCTAGCCAACTTTTTACTCACTACCGATCACATTCCTTCGGACTTTACCTTTGACCCTTCTGCTACAGCCGTTCCAGAATCCGGAGACGCCGATACGAACATGGCCGACACCAAAGAAGGCACTCAGCCCGCGCCGCTGACTGGGAAGCAACTGTCTCAATTCTTGCCGGTCCCTCCTCGATCCAAGAACGCGCCTTCAGGTCCTGGTGCGCGGACGGATGGCCCCCCAGTCTACTTTTTGCCGGCGGTGTTGTTGCCTAACCAAAAGGCTTTCCTTGAACGGCGACAGGTGGTGAGTTCACCTGAGATTGCGCCTTGGGTGCCGTTTACTGATTGAAGGCTGTTAGGAAACCAAGCGCCTGCTCGCTGCTGAAGAGGAAGCGTGGAAGGCTGAGCGCGCCAAAGGGCTGGATGAAGTCCAGGCCTTGAGGCAAAACGCGCAAGAAGCCCAACAGGCGGCTCGTAAAACAGAGGGTGAGTTTATTTATATTTCCTCGGTGACTAATTCTCAAATATTGGGCTAGATGGAGGCAAAGACGAGCCCTCATCTCCTGGGAGAGCCAAGATAGAGACCGACGTTGCGATGGATGCCGAGGGCGAATCGTAATGCAAGGTACTGTTTTGATTCTCTTCTGTATTTAGTTGATTATAGCATAGCCTTGATATCATACAAATGGCTGAGTAAACGCCCAACATAAGGAAGTTACAATAATAATTTCATCATAAACGTTATGGTATAGTCCCAATCTTCCGAATGAACAACTGGTTATTATTTGAATACTCCTTCGAGAGTGTTGGTCATCTTCTGTACGGTTCTACACCAACCGAGAAGCATGTTCAGCACTGCGATCCACTTCTCGTCTGGCTGAAACTTTTTATCGAACTCTTCTGGATACGAGAACTGGAGATTACCATCTTGAGGCAAGCCATTCATAACACTTTCGCTGATGGATTCTTTGAGTTCATCCTCCCATTGGTCTACTTTTCGGTATAGTTCGTAGACGGACAACCGAGTAGTCACATAGTCTTGGATTTCTTCAGAACTCGCTGCTTTCATCATGTGGATAAAGAGATGAGGATTCGATGTGGTGAGATTTCGAGGAAAATAAGAAAGAATTAGTTCGTCAACCCCGGCTGCTCGGGCCCGAATATCTTCATACACATGCTGAACACCTCGAGTTAGTCCCTGGACTCTAAGATAAAATATGGACATACAATGGCCCTTGTTTGGTGGGATACGACCATGTACGTTTTTCGTAGCGAGGATCCCAACTCGGGGTGTATCAAGGATCGAAGGTCCCTTTTATTATCATTGGACAGGAGGATAACGTCGTCATTGCCCTATTGGTTGGGGATGATGAGACCAGATGCGAGTAGTGCAGCGTACGAACCGACTTACCTCGCTGTCCGTGCTCTTTTTCTTTTTCAAACTCTCGTTCAACTCCAGCGCACGTGTAGCCTCTTCAACGACTTTCTGACGGGCAAGTTCGACTCGCGCCAACGCGTTCAAGATTTGAGGGAGCAAGTGCCAAGGGGTGATATCTCTCGCAGACCGGTCGTCACCTGGTGCCGCACGCTTCAGGATCGGCTTGAGAGCGCGTTTGATGTACCAGACATCGGCTGCCGGAGGAACTTGTGATGCAGCAAGGGCAGGGTCACCGTTCAGAACATCCTCCATACTTCCTGTGTTTTCTTGGGCTTTAGATGATGTTTAGGGAAACGATTCGTAAGGCTGAGCGGCACATACCGCTGACTGTATCATCGTACACGTCGCTATCATCCGCGCTCATTGAATCCTCTAGACGTTTTTGGATACGAGCAGGTATCGGCATAGCAGTCTATAATTGAACCAGGGCCAGTTGTTTCAGAGGCTTGAACAACAAGCCGCTTGGTTGAGAAGACGTTGGTTATTGACAGTTTGAGTCCACTGCAGACCCTGGTGTGGGGCAAATTAGCTAAACTGCATCCGACCTTTCAGCGCTCCCCACCTCGACTACACCTGAATCTCGAGCTTCGCATATGCCGACGAGAGCTGCGCCGAGCCAGCTGACCTGGAATAGCTTGCACCGGCCCGCCAACATCAAGCGTACCCGGTGGAACAACTTGCCAGCGATTACACATCGGATCAAATGGCTACTCCTGGATGTGCCAAATCGGACATGTTCCTGCTGAAGCAGTCAAATCAGAACTCGCTTGGTCGCCATGATACCGAACGCCATAACTTCCTCTGCCGATCGTTTTCACCCGAGGCAAGCACGCAAGATAATTCAAAAAGACCTGGCAGGACGATAGCCGCTTCTGTGCTCTCTCCTGATCGCCTCCAAGCCTCGTGCTGCTGATCCAGCTGTCATGTCCCACACTTAATCTCTCTCCCACGTGGCTTCTGAGTGCAGGGCGATTGTACTGCACTCGTTGAGCTCCAGGCTGCCATCCGCAGACGAGAGAGGATGCGGTACAAGGATGCCATAGTCATCGCAGTTTGGACGTGAGTTTGCCCTGTTGGACTGTTCGTGATTGGACGCTCACTCGGTCCTCCCGATTCTGTTCACCAATGTGGCGCCGCGCATCTAGGGAACTCGGTGTCTGGGGTGAGTCTTGGTGACGGGCAAGCCGAGTAATGCAGCTCAACGGTCATGCAGGCCTTTTCCTCCTCCTCTATATCCTGTGCATCAACGTCCTCGTCCGAAGGCGAGGCGCTGAACCCATCCAGTGGATACCCCTGTTTAGTGCATCTTTGTTGTTTGCGCTGTCGACGGCACACATGGCGGTACAACTGCGAAGGCTCTACGTCGGACTGGTTGAACATGCCCACACACCCGGCGGCCCGGTCGATTATTTTGATGGTGCGTCTAATTCAAGCTGCCTTCAGCCTACCCGCTAACCCACAGGATCAGACATGGCACACCGACTCAATGTCGTAGGAACCTGCCTATACGCGGCTATACTATTCGTCGGCGACAGCGTAGTCATTCACCGGTGTTTTCTCATTTGGGGGAAACGCCTCAAGGTCGTCATTCTTCCGGTGCTCCTGCTCCTAGGCACAACAGGTACGCGATTCTAGCCCTTCCCCCACGTGTCCTCCTGACCCCTAAGCTGCCCATTACCAACAGCTACTGGGTATGCCTCGATCGGGCTTCTCACCCAGTTAACACCACGAGGCCCATCCTACGAGGGGTCAATCGCCCGGTGCACGCGCGCAACATTCATCCTCTCCCTCGCGACAAACATCGTCACAACATTCCTGATTGCCTATCGCATTCTTACCACCGCTCGTCAAGTCGCTGGGTCCGTGGATGTCCGGCCCTATATCGGAGGATTGGCCATTATCATCGAAAGTGCTGCCATTTATACATTTGGTCTACTTGTCTACTTGGTTATTTTCTTGATGAAATCCAATGTTGCGGTATGTAATTATTTCTAGGCCCCTGAACTCGGCCTAACTAATTATCCGAAAGTATATCGTCTTTTGCGCGCTCTGTCCCACTATTGTACGTGTAACCATCATACTAGCATTCAACCACTGACCCGTTTGCTAACTTTAAGGGGATTGTACCAACCCTGATCATCGTTCGCGTTGGGTTGGGTCTAACACGCACCTCGCAAATTGACGTCGAAGAGCCACCAGCAACCCTCCCACCTCCAACTTACTACATCACGCCACTATCTAGCGCATGTTTATTCCCAACTCCGGCTATACCCTCATACCCTTCGTCCTGGTCTCGTTCCACGCATACAAGGGACATTTCAGACTCGGACACAACCTCGCCAGACACCCTGGACGCAATCCACCTTCAACTCAGGTATTCGCATGGCAGCGCAGGCAGAGGCGTCATGTCCGACGACCTTTCAAGAAAAAGTTTGACGTCTTTGGGACTAGATAGGACCAGAACAACCGACTCAAAATAATACGATTATGCTTTATTAGTGAATTTGTGAGTCTGTTCTGTTGTTGGCTTCAGAAGAACCGTATTGACAAGGGCTCAGTTTATGATTTATGGTTTTTTGGGTTACTTTGAAGGGCTATATGTTGTCTTGTTGCCATTGGGACTTGCATGTATCATACATTGTTTATATATATCGTTTGCGACCAAAAAAATCTCATAGGTGATCGTACAATGCGCTAAAATCTGACCTTTCCAATGAAAATAGCCTCATAGTCGATAACAACTAGTCAGCCAAAGTTTCAGCCTGCTGATTTTGACTATTCTTGTATGAGACCACACCATTGTTCTTCTGATTAGGAGTAGACTGGCTGGCCTTCGGCCGGGTTTGTATGTGCGCCAAACAACGCCAGTCCGGAAGAAACCGAATCCCAAACCACGCGGCTGCTTATTTTAGTGTGGTGCCTTGGCGATTGGGGTGAGTGTGTCCAGCAACGCCCTGTTCCATAGATGATTTCAACGGATGAACAGGAGCAAAACGGGTGCGAACTCCTCGTACCACCGGACATGATATGGCCATTGATTCAAGCCCGTCACGTGAGTGCTCTTCGAATCTCTAATTTGTTCGGAGAATCCCTCCAAACTGGGATTGATTGCTATTCTATTGATGCTGTTAAACTTATTTCGTTGCCTTTTTGCTTAATTAATTTAATTGGCCGCATTCGCCAAGTAAACGATACAACGGTTATATCTTTAGTGCATTTATGCTATATATCCCTTGAATATACTACAACACTCTGGCTGCTTCATCTCCTCGATTACTTCATCCGCCTCTTCGTCTGTCAAACCACAGTCTTTGAGCAAGCAAGCCAGATCCCGTATGGTCGCCATCGTGAGGTATCTGGCATACGGTGCGATGGTTGCATCGATCAGGTCCATGCACGGGTGATCTTCGTGAGGATACGAAGGCCGTTTGCGTATATTCAGCTGGATTTCTCTGAACCCGTTCTGGCCGTTATCCCAGTGACCTGAGCCAGGTGCGAGCCATTGTGGCATTTTTTCGCACATGTCCGGGTCCGCCCCCAGTTTGGATATATGTTACCGGATGATGCTATAGAACTCACATCCCTTGGGCGCCTGCCGAGCAGGCATTATAATATTTTCGGGATCCCACAGGCCTAGGTAGTGATCGTTGATTACAATCAACCCCCCGGACGGAGAACGCGATATGCTTCACGAATCAAGGCACGGCAATTCTTTACCTAGTTCATATCACCTTATCATCAGCTGATATCCTAAACACTTCAGGCTTATTACCTGTATAATGGGGTTTAAAAATACTGCATCCTGGGACTCATCTTCTGCTTGTATTCGCTT
This sequence comes from Ceratobasidium sp. AG-Ba, assembly GCA_016906575.1. NCBI lineage: Eukaryota > Fungi > Basidiomycota > Agaricomycetes > Cantharellales > Ceratobasidiaceae > Ceratobasidium > Ceratobasidium sp. AG-Ba. The sequence goes on from CP059638.1 coordinate 1,447,751, forward strand.
TGTAAAGTCGTACACCTCGAATACGATGTTATGACATGGCATATGAGGCGTCATCGGCGCGGTATCAATCGAACGAAACTGAACGTGTGGAAACTCTGTAGCCACGGCTTGTACTCTAGGATAAGATTTGAATCGAGGTCAATATGTTTGGCTATATTTAGCACAGACAGCTGAAGCTTACCACGTCCCAAGTTTTGTTCCAAGTTCGATTGCTCGTCTCTTTCGTCCCTTGATAGGTGCCAAGGCCATCTTCGTTCGCTCACCATAGTCGCCCCCAAACACAGATTTGGCCACCAGATACATAGCGACGTACCATCGGGCATTGTCCGATGGGATCCACTTTACAATATTTCCATTTGCTGAATGTTGGTGTCAATGGCGCAGCACGAAATGCCCTGTGGAAAGGTGAATTTTGTCAGGCAACCAAGCAAATCGGCACGCTTACTCTTGCTTACCGGACAGTTCATCTAACCGAATGGTTGTTCCTGAGAGCGTAGTATCCGTTTCCGAAGCGAGCGTGGATGACGCGTACTCGGAGTCTGGGCCGGGTATTACGTGGTAAACTATCCCATCTGTATCGGCGTCGTAGTAGCAGAACACCCCCATTGTTAGTCACTTTTGCTAAGGTCTGAGTTTGATCCTCGAGTGTGGAACCGAGTTGTGATGGTGGAGGAACGTCAGAGGATCGAGGCATCAAGCACCGATTGTTGGCGTTGGCTAAAGACGCGTTTGTCATACCAATAGATCTGCCCGAATCATAGTATCAATTCAAACACAGGGTACAGTATCATTGTTTGGCTATGTTAAATCCGCTAGCCCCGACCGCGAGGCTCAATGAGAAGCAGAAAGCCCAACAATACTCCTGAACGCGGCCATCACTCTCGGTAGCGTCGAAATGAGAACAACCAGGCCAAAAATGAGGCCAGGAGCATTCAGTAGCATAGTTGGACGTTTGACTTTCCCCAAGTGGGTGGTCGATTCTGCCTTTCTCATCATTTCAATAGTCGATGTGTATATATGTCAGGCTCGATAACTCAATGAGTTGAAAATTTGTAGCAGATCTCAGGGAAGTTGATTGGTAGGCTGAAACTTGCACCCAGAACATGTGCTGCGGAGGTTATATTAAGCCTAGCTTAGTGATTCATGCTACGCATGAACATGTATATACATAACTACTGGGTGTAGTGCTCTAAGTCCCTTACTTTACCATTTTGGTCTCTTTCTTTAGTTAGAGTCTTCTTGAAGATTATAGGCTGTTTGAGGCTCTATCGCGTGTGGTAGGTTCCTGATAGCCCCAAACCTCAGAACTTGTCAAATAACTTAAATGAGTGCTCGTGAGGTGTGGACTGTGGCATGCTGATCGGCCACTACGACCAACTTCACTCTTCAGGGAGCTTTCCGTTTCTGGGGAACAAACTCACCTAAATCATGAATCAGTGACCCACGTAGGTGGACTTGAAGGCCCCGAATTCAATTGAATGCGAGGCCAGCCCGATCTTCCGGGGTTTGCTATAACCGGGAGTTATCATGATAGAGTAACCACTCGCTTCGATAAATTCGACAACAACCACATTCTACTAATCGATTCGCTAAATCTTCACCGCATGTATCAAGTATAACTTGTACATAGGGCATCTATCAGGTTGCTGGATCTCCTCGATTGCACTGTTAATCCAGCTTTTCACTTCTTCGTCTGTCAGACCAGAGTCTTTTGCTATACCAGCCGCATCCCGTATGGTTGATGTCGCAACATGTCTCGCATAAGGTGCAATGGATGTATCGATCATATCCATGCACGAGTGACCTTCGTGCGGAAACCACGGTTGTATACGTATATCGCATTGAATGTCTTTGAACCCGCTCTGTCCCTTGTCCCAAAGGTCTGAACCTGGTGCAAGCCACTGCGGAAGTTTATCGCACGTTTCTTGATTGATACCCAAGCGAGATAGGTGTTCCTGAATTCTTCTAGATAAACGACACGCCTGAGGGTTTCGTCGGGAGGGTATTCTGACGTCTTCGGGGTCCCAGAACCCCATTTTGGTATCAAGTGTGCACAAAAGCCCCCCCGAACGCAGGACGCGATGTGCTTCACGAGCCACGGCTCGATAGTCCCTGACCTGACGTGTGTTATTGAACGCCACCATCAAGTGTCCCAGAAGAGATGGCTTACCATCTCTAGTAAGCTAGTCAAATATACAACATCCTGCGATTCGTCCTCGAGAAGCAGACCTTGGGTAAAGTCGTACACCTGAAACATGACATTGGGACGGGGCACATGGGGTATCATCGGCACTACATCGACAGTATAGAACTCGACGTCTGGAAACTCAGTGGCCATAGCCTGTACCCTGTGAATGATTTCAGTCCAGTACCGAAAATATAAAGTACTGTAGTTTTCAAAGGCTTACCATGTCCCGGTCCGTGTTCCCACCTGAAGCACATGGCGCTTTCGACCTTCAACGGGAGCCAGCATCTTCTTTACCGGTTCGGTACAGTTACCCCCGATTATGGATCTGGACATGATATACCGAAGAACATGCCGCCTAATATTATCTGACGGGACCCATTTTACAATATTCTCACTTGCTGGGTGCTGACGTCCATGTTGTACCACAAAGTACCCTAGGTTTGAGCTTAATTTGGGGTAATTCGGTGGATTAGTGCACCTACCAGGTAGGTCGTCGGATCGAATTGTGGTTCCTGATAAGGTCGAGTCCGTTTCTGAATAAATTGTAGATGGCGCGTACTCGGACTCTGGACTAGGTATGACATGGTAGACTATCCCGTCGGTGTTGTTATCATAGTAGGCAAAAACTCCCATTGCTAATCACACTTTGCTATACCCAGAATCTGTGAAGCCTAACTGTAAGTTCCACTCAATAACGTTAGTAAGAGGAAGTTGAACAAAGATTTGATCAATATATTTACCCAATCGTACACGTTGGCACCTCCTGCGGCCTGCTGGGTAAGCGCTGCTCGGCCAAAAGCCGATTCGCGAGTTGGAGCTAACTAGAGCCTAGTGTCTAGCTAAGCCGAACAAGTGGTAGCACGTGCCCATTGTTTTTTTTTTTTGTTACGTATTTAACGAGCTACATGATCACGAGGTCAACCGGCTCGGGAGAGAGAAAAAAAAAGGTAAACAGGCGAGAAGGGGACAAGAAGAGGAGGGGAAAGAGTGGGGAGGCGACAGGCGAGCAAAATCCACGTGCCCATTAGGGTGCGGGAACTTACTGCCGAAGTCCAAGATAACAGTTACTTACAGTTACTTACCCAAAAGGTAAGTAACAGGGGGGTTAGTTACCGATGTGTAAGTTACTGCAGTGTTGTATATAAATATCTATCTGCATTTTGTGACCTAATCCCAATCGACATCAGCCGCTTTCCGGATAACCTGCTCGTTGTCCAGATTCTTATCTCCGCCCTGAATCGCCGCCTCCCCAACGTCTGGGCAGTGTATAGAAACGAGATCGATCAGTGCCGCAGACTTCAAGTCGATGAACTCCAGGTGATCGTAGCACTGGGATAGTGATTTGGTTTCAGACACATCGCTGTCGAGTGAGCGAGCCCAGGCTCCAACCAATCGTCGCTTTCTTCGTCGTTTAAAGCAACGGGAATTGACCCTTCGATTTGGTCTTCCCGATTGCGTGACATCTTTTCGAGAGAGATGCAACGATACTTAAGCAACGGTCCTTCTTCGGCGGTTTGACATTTTCGATGCACTTGTCAATCTGGCAGATGCTATAGTTGATAATATGGAACAACGTGCTGCTACGGTACGCACCAATCTATGCCACCGTTTCACCTGAATTCGCTCGACCATTGTATTTATATCGGTCCGTGAGCAGAGTTTTGAATAAAGACTCAAAGGCCATTCTTGAACCGGTGCGCTCATCGTTCACCGGATTTGGCATAGCTGAAAGAATCTTGGTAAATATGAAGGGAATGGATAGAAGCGATTGCTACTAGAGCACTGGAAAAAAGCGCAACACATACACCAAGTACTTCCGTAGCTGGCCGTGACAAGTAGTCGCTCCAATAATCTAATGCGGTCTGCTGACCAAGAGGCTGGTCGAATGGGTAGGTGCCACATGCATACTGAACTAGCCGGGTGTCAAGTTCATTCTTCACCTGCTGGGTGTCCACGTATTTTGGAAGTAGATGCGTAGGTGAACTTTCTGTCAAAGTAAGGTCATTCTTGAGGAGACGCGGCGCCGATTCCGAATGCGCATCCAAGTTGAGTCCAATATATAACTACTCGAGGACGTATTATCAGTGTCCAGAGGGCCACGCAAAGCGGGGAGGACGATAGAAGGGGCAATGGGTTAGAATTTCGATAAGTGCGCATTCCCTACATACCGGAATCACATTTAAGATAACTTTAATTAGTTACTAGTGACGTGATAGTTATAGCTCTTGATGATCGCCAAATGACGCAAGAATATAAGCGTCGCGTGGCTGAGTATTACTGTAATCGTTGGATTGAATCGATGGTTGACTATATCGAGCATTCGCGTCTTCTCCTCGTCTTCAAACAAAGAGTCTTGTGCGTACACAATATCGTCAGCCATAGCCAATCATGCCATCCACGTGAGGTGATTATCGGCAATCGTTGCATTCGAAGACTCGAGACACAAAAGTCCGGTTGGGTGAGAGTGGCCCGAGTAGTGAATCTATGCAGTTGAATTCAAATTATGGTGCTGCATAGGGGTTACTTACCGCGGCCGAGTTTTCTCCGGTCAAGGTGACAGTAACTTACCAGTAAGTAACATGTAGTAACTAACCTCCGGGTAAGTTACATCCCAAGGTTCCCGCACTCTAGTGCCCATTGTTGGTCAGGCTCAACCGTAGGGACCACTGCCGACTTATCTAAATTCTCATCGATCCGCTGCTAAATCGGCCCACGCTCACAAGCGCACCATGTGCTCGTGAGTGATACCTATTATTAAAGATAACTCATGAGCACTCAAAATCACGCTCTCATGATCAATCTTGATACTAGGTATCACTCGAAAGCGCTCGGCGCTAGTGTACGGCGAATAACGTTTTTGACCTGCCAAAAACTCAAGCGCCAAGGCAGCCGTCCAATAAGAACGCCAAGAAGCCATCTCAGAGTGGGCGTTCAGGGAGTTTTTGACTGCTGAAAACGTTATTCGCCGTACACTACTGGCGGGCCTACGGGCGCTAGCGACGTTTATTCATTTCTCCAATGTTTTCTCTAAACTCCCCACTCTAGTGATGTGTAATCTTTCGTGTTGTCTCCCTCTCTCTACGCCCCTGAGGCCCTGCTTTGACCGACACTTGCTGTACGCCCCCGTTCTCGTTCTTCTTCTCTGTGTTGATGTCCGCCCTTGAGGCTGACCTGTGTTTTGTGTGTTTCGGGATCCTAGCGGTTTGATCTCGTGTTCATGTAGCTAGTAAGATATGTATGCTAAAAAAAAGCTGGTAGCACGTGCTAGTTCGATCTAGCTAGCACTCGTTCTGCTTAGCTAGAACCAGGGTTCTAACTATGTAGCAAGTCGGCTTTTGGTTGAATGAAACACTAACTAACTCTGTCTGACTGGGCATCTAGCGTGCAAATGGGTATATAAACAGTGGGTTTGGTAACTGAGCCAGTGTGTAATTTCATGAGTATGCGTTAAACTCAAATGGCTGCCTACCTGCTACGAGTAGCCATATGGTCATAACACCGAACCACGTAATGCTTAGCCACCTTCACCTCATACTCCCGTACCCTTGCTCGTATTCGCTTTGTCATTCACCTTATCTATTGGCCAACGACCCAAACACATCACAGGATAGTTCGAAAGGAACCGAACACCTTCCATACTAGCGGATGTATGCCGAACCATTTGCTTCTCGCGGCCCGCCCCGTTCCCTTCTCGCCGATCATTATCCCTTTCGATCGTTCTCATATTTATATATTTTTTCCTTTAAATTGTTGTTATGCATACATCAGATTAAACTAGTTGATAACCATTTCTTGAACTTGAAGTATGTGCTTGACGCAGTGGGGGAAAACGGGTGAACGGATTTCAGTCGAATGAGTACCATGCGCAGATGACGCAGATTGTGTTTCTGAATACATCGCCGATGGTGCGTACTCGAATCTTAGGCTTGGGAAGACATGGTAGATTGTCCCATCGGTACGATGATTGTAGTGAACAAAGACCGCCATGGCTACCCACTCTATGATGCCCCGAACCAAAGAGAAAATACAGCAGGTGCGGAACTTCAAGAGTTACAAAACTAAAATCACTTCTGACGAACCTATTAGACAATAGCTCGCAGACCGTTGAGACTACGAATGTACAGCGCTGCTGATTTGGTGCTTGCACTGAACTCCATGCTCCGGACGCCACCGTGGCGCCGATCCGTAACTGATTGGTTCTATATTCACGGCACTTATCGATGACAAAAAAGTTCATGTTTTCGGATGAAGAGTTTCAGGGAAACCGCCCATGGTATCGCCTAATTTCAACCGCCCGTTCGTTTAAGTCGTGGATCGACGTTGAAACTTGCAGAACTTGAGTTGCTGTATATATCATTCATTATTCGGTACGAAGAACAATCAAGCGCATGTTCTATTTCTGGGACCGCATACGAAAATGATTGCAGTGGCCGGCGCAAGCGCTCAGTTTTGTGTATGCGTAGTACCTGGCGTTCGACTCAGCTGCCGGCATGGTCCGAGAGACGCAGGCGCTGCCGAAAGCGCCGACGCGTACAGACCAGCTCCCAACCGTGAGAGCGACTCGCTGGGAGAGGAGGTCTGGCTGATCCAATTATCTGGCATAGGAAGGGGACGGTGGGTGGCACAAATATTAAGATGCGTATCAACAGGCGCCGCCACGATGTCCTAGTCGAACGCAACCTGACACGTTGGTGCGTGGTTCACATGACCTGCCCGCGTCGGTTCGTCAGGAGGAAATGGCTCGTGGCATAAACAATTCGAGCGTACCGCATCGGGACTGCCGGCAGTAGTGAGTCTATCTGGCGGTTCTCGGATGCAATACCCTAGCTTGTCGAGTTCCTTGTTGTGCTTAGCTAGGGCTCTTTCTCATGCCATGAGCACATTGCTCAAATTTATGCAATTCAAGCTTTCTTCTCCTGGTGCGCGTGTTACTCGCTCAACCTACTAACCTGGCATATATCCAAGAGACAAGTTCACTCGAATTATTCAGGATATAACTGGCTATTAGCATGGTATGAAATCGACTACAATCAAATACTACCTCGCTCAACTGGTTTCAATATAAATCATCACAAACCTACATCTGACAGATTAATTTGTCATATCTTTACCGCATGTATAAAATACACCTTGTACATCGTACACCTGTCAGGTTGCTCAAGCTCCTCAACCACCCCACTAATCAGGTTCTGCGCTTCTTCGTCTGTCAGTCCAGAATCTTTCGCCACGCCAGTCGCATCCCGTATAGCCGATATTGCAACATGTCTCGCGTAAGGCGCCATGGATGTATCAATCAGATCCATGCATGGTTGACCTTCGTGCGGAAACCACGGCTGTATGCGTATATCGCACCGAATATCTTTGAACCCGCTCTGTCCCTTGTTCCACAGGTCTGAACCTGGTGTGAGCCATTGCGGAAGTTTGTCAAACATATCCGGGTCAATACCGAAATTCGATACGCGCTCTCGGATGATTCCGTACAGACGACACGCTTGGGGGTTTCGTCGGGAGAGTATTCTGACATCTTTGGGGTCCCAGAATCCAAGCGTGGGATCGTTTGTGAATAGAAGTCCGCCAGGACGAAGAACACGGTGTGCTTCGCGAACCACAGCCCGATAATCCCTAACCTAAAGTGTATCATTATACGCCACTCCTATTAATCATCCCGAAAGAGCTAGCTCACCATCTCTAGTAAGCAGGCTAGATATACCACATCCTGTGATTCGTCCTCAAGTAGTAGTCCTTTGGTAAAGTCGTATACCTGAAACACGACGTTGGGACGGGGCACATGGGGTATCATTGGCACCACATCGACAGTGTAGAACTCGACGTCTGGAAACTCTGTGGCCATAGCTTGTACCCTGTAGTTGAGTTCGGTCCCACATTGAAATAGTAACTTGTTTTGGGTGGTGAAAGCTTACCATGCCCCAGTCCGTGTTCCCACCTGAACCACACGGCGTTTTCGGCCTTCGACAGGAGCCAGCATCTTCTTTACTGGCTCGGTACAGTTACCTCCAACCATAGACTTGGCCAAAAGATATCGAATAACATGTCGCCTGATGTTGTCGGATGGGACCCATTTTGCAACATTCTCGCTTGCGGGATGCTGACGCCCGTGGTGGACAACAAAATACCCTGGACAACGATTAGAACCAACTCTGGATAAGCCGAGAAGGTAGTGTGTCTCACCAGGTAGATCATCGGACTGAATTGTAGTTCCTGATAACGTGGAATCGGTCTCAGAATCAATCGTGGAAGGTGCGTACTCGGACTGCGGACTGGGTATAACGTGGTAGACTATCCCATCAGTGTTGGTGTCGTAGTAGGCAAAAACTCCCATTATTAACCAATATCTTCTGTGTTTCAATATTAAGGCGAGTTATTAATGTTTTCCGAGCTAACGGAGGTGGTCAGGGGCCGAAGGTTTGGCGGATCTAGCGATATACGTTGGTAGGACCAGCGCTACCCGATTATTTCTATAGTTAGAGGCTAAACCTGTACTTGAAGCCAGCATAGGAGATTGAGCGGGCTGCGAGATCTTCGCAGGTTGTCGGTCAATCGTACGAGACCAGCACAGTCAAAGGCAGGGATTGGGCCTAACACAAAGGCGCGTGGCTTTGATCAGCACTACGGTTTACGTAAGCGACCCCGCGTAGTACTAACAAGGACTAGCAGCGCGTTTCCCATGAGATAATTTAAGATTCTGGCAGCCCAGGCTACTTCAATTCTTGGCCTGGGGGCAAATCGCGCCATTTGGTGAACAAAACCTCTGCGACTGTTGCTTGGATCGGATTGTTGTGAAGGACTCCAACAGCCCACCGGGTAAACTGTCGTCCTGTGCCACTTACTATTCGTTAACCGCACTTCAGCGAGCACCTTTTATTTACGCATATACTCAACTCTAGTTCGGTCCTATTGAATATACCAAGAGAACATAATTTTGGAATGTTGAAATTTTAATTATAAATTAAATGGCGTGCTACAAATACAGTAGATCTATCAAACGCGCGACACTGCTCTGTTAAGATGTATGAGTTCACCACCCAGATTCCCCATCCGCTTCGCAGGCATTAGTGTTCATATGGGAGTCATCGTCGCTGACGCTAGTATCGTTGTGTTCGGCGACCGTCGGAAGTCCAGGCAAATAGTCTCTTACTGATGGAATCTCAAGAGGTTGAGGTGGCTTACGCGAGGAGACTATAAAAGCGAGAACCAGGTTGGATATTTTGCCACCAATGACCAGGCAGCGTTCATAGTCTCCGATGGCTTCAGACGCTAGTCTTAGACGCGGCGAAGGGAGATCTCGAGATATAGAACCTTTAGTAGTATGGGCTACAAAGGTGAGGCTTGAAGGCCATTCGGTTTCCAACCTACGAGCTCGGAGCGGTGTGGTAGGTGCATCGTGCGCCAGAGACATAGCGTGAGCTCGTCCAGGCAAAAAATCGGAAGAGCGAACACTAGCAGCACACGAGGAGACCTCGCGAGTATCCAATGGCGATACGCTGGCAGAGGTTGTCTGATTTGTGGGTTGATGTCCCAAAAGATACTCGCTGGCTACGGCCAACGTACTATCGAGTCGCAATCGCTTGTTAGACCGTAGTTCGACGTCTACCCCCATTGTTTAAGCCGATTCGTTATATGCGGAAAATCAACGAGACTTACTTTCGCTTTCTTTGATTGATTGATCGGTTTTCTTATTCGATAAAACCAGCAAGATCTGGACGTTGATACAAGTGAAAGTGAAGTGATAATCGCCGATATCTGAATGAGACGGAGCATCCTAAGGGCCGTCAGCGGACGATAAGCCTCCAGAGGGATCTTACCCAGGGAGGTTTCCGGGCGAGCTAGTAATGTAAATACTTAGCTCAGCTACGACAGTAGAGAACCATCTATTGACTGTACCTAGTAGTGTAAATACTACAGGACAGTGAGCAGGAGAAGTAGACAAAATACAAGAGAGAATTATACCTTAGCTCAGCTACTACAGTAGAGAACTAAGGAGAGAAAATTTGCCGTAGGGGCGGAAGAAATAAGGGGAGAACGCAAACATACACAAATACATCGCATACATCTACGAACTAGGGTTGTGTTCCAACAAGGGACTCGATAGATTCATGCTGCTGTCCGACGAGACAATACTGTCGGAAGGGACGATGCTGTCGAACGATATTACGCTGTCGAACGATAGGATACCATCGAATCAGGCAGAGCTACTAGAGCGTAACTCGTAGATCGTATTGTTAACAGCGCGACTAGACGAGTGATCATAGCAGAGTGCCTCAAGACGCTCAGAGTTCCATAACGACTCAATGAGCGGTGGTTCAAGCAGCAACAAATCGTCGACGTCGTCAGGAAGAAGGATATCGGCCGGAGGGAGGAGATGAATGTTCAATGAGTTCCGGCTCAATGTCGTCGTGTATAAATAAGACATGACCGAAAGATCGCTAGATACTCTGCCGGTCCCTCGTTGGTCGGCATACGTAGGTCAAGTGTCCAAAACGTTGGAAATGGCCAAAGAAGGTATGTCGACGATCCACTCTCCTCTGCGAACACTCCGCTTTCATTAGTCTAAAGGTAAAATCACAACGTAGGAAAACGCACCAAGTCTCAAATCGGTGCAGCGTTGATAGATGAGCAAGGCCAATCTCAGCAACACCACCACGACCCGAGCTTCAACGATACAACCAAACAGGCGACCCCCAGTGCCATCTCGGGCGGGAAGTGGACCAAGGAGATCCAGCTTGGGGCAGGCGTCGGAGCCAAATACTCGTAGACCGGCTGGGGTAAACTTGGGAGCGACATTCGCGGTAGGCCCAGCTCGGGAGAATCGCTCGTTATCCAAGCAAGTGTCATTCGAGGAATATTACCCGGCTGTTCGAGTAAATCAAAATAGCGCTCAAAAAGCAGAGCAAATGCACGTACCTGCCGTAAATCAGAGTGTTTCGTGACCAACGTGATATATACGCCAAGGCAGTTAAACTTGTTCGAACGGTAAATTACGTTTTCAGAACTAGCCGGTTCGCTAGATAAGATTACCTTGACTATGCATTCAACGATTTTGTGGGCAGGGGGTGATAGGTACGATACGCCTGTAAGTTTATGTCACAAGGCCTGCCCAGAAGTGGCGTTGGCCCAACCAGCATAGATAGAAGCGTCAAATATTTCGTAGTCGGGACCAAGGCGAGTACTTCCAATACCAAAAGCAGCAGACGCACAATAGTTTCCATCCACCCAGTCATAAACCAGGCGGCGTCCAGTCAGACAGATGTCTTACTGGAGGAAATAAGATCCTAGCAGGCAAAGCAACTCGGAGCAGGGTACTCATAACACTCTTGGGAGTGCATCAACGTAGCATTGGATATGTTTTTCCGCATCATTGCAGCTAAAATAAGATTATTTGAACACACAAGAACTGTGCTATTATACATGTAGATCAGGACCCAAGCAGATGGATTAAGTCGTTCATAGGCAGTTTGGAGTACACGTGGAACGCAATTATCGACGGTGGTTCTAAGTTATAAGCACTCTACATTATTTTATCTACGTCTGTGAAAGGATGCCCTTTTTAATATGAGATATCGCACAATTGGACTATTACTCACGATCTGTATAGGATCACAGTCCGGTTCGACCAGAAGCCATCGACATGGATGCACCATACTTGTCCATCAGTGCGCCCATATCTCTTGTTCGCGAGTCTGTATCCTTCTCTGTACGGGACCCCATTGAGATATGGGAAGAGGTGGACCCGGATTTTCGTGATGACTTCGAGCTAGACACGGAGGGTGCAGCCAGGTGCGACGCAGTGCTTGAGGCTACACGGCATGGCGCAGCGGCAGAGCTACCATATGAGGACGCAAGCATCCCAAATGCGGCAGAGTAGTCGCGAGGGGCCGAAGAGGCGGTAGACGAAGAAGAGCTGGTGTAAGAGTAGCTCGACATGTGTGGGTGGTAACGAGTACGAGTGAGGTGTGTAAAAGTTGGCTAGGTTGGCTGAATAGCAGATATGAATCTGAGATGTGTCTCTACATAAGATTGCGCCGTGACTTTTTGTACTCGCCCAAGACAGTTGCCGCTCGTAAGAGCATAGCTGGACAAGTCACCAAAGCACCGAGACCGCAGTGCGAGAATGCTGTGCCGCAGTGTAGTCCATATGCAGCAAAAAATCCGCAGATCATTCTATTGCGGGAACATACCCTGACTCCTACTGACGCATCTTGAGCGCAGTCGATCGTCGTGCTGCGGCGCCGTGATTTGGCGTTTGATCAGGTCATGTAATCACCTGCAATCGACCTCTCATTAATTGGGCGGCTATCTATACACACAATCGCTGTTCAACGCTTTTCCGGTTAGTGATACCTCGACCTGGGCAACGCATATAACATACGCTCATGCTCTCATTTTAAAGACACTCTTGAATTCTCCCTAATGTCATATTTTAACCTATGTTTTCCCGCGCTCCAAATCTCTAATACCCACCCCTCGTTATCAGAATGACGGGGAGACCCGTAAACTTCAACTCCGGCTTTTAATAAATCATGTACATGGAGGTGGAAGGGAAAGCGTTGCTACAGCACATGTCTCTAAGCTATGCAATACTGCATATAAGATAAGAAACGCAGAACAAACCGGAAAGTGTAGAAACTGTTTGTTCGTTCATCTCACCATTACATACACATAGATCCTACATACCCCCACCAAATTCGCAAAGTCTTGTCCCAAATGTTAATTCCATACAAGACAAGAGGTCTCTGTTGGCTCTGTAAGATACACACGATACCCAAAAACGACAGCGAGGGATAACAGAGACAAAAGCAACGAGCACAATCGAAAAAACAAAAACAAAAAACAAAGGTGTCCGTCTACTATCCCCTATACTCAGATCCCATAACCGAACGTCCTCTCATCTGCCTCATATCCTCCTCATACTCGGACTTGATCCTCTTCCGCCGCGCAGCATTATCCTTGGCGCGCGCAAGCCACCCCAACCAACCCGTCTTTTCCTCCATCTCGGGCGTACCGTATCCAGCTTCGACCCGACGAGTGCCCGCACCTTCCCATTCGCCTCCTGTTCCGTCCGAATGAAGTTGCACGCCGCCAAAGAACCCACGCCGTGTTTGATCTTGCGAGACGGACCGCCGACCGACGTCTCCGTATGCCGAACGTGGTCGGTCCCCGAACCCGCTCCGCGGACGGTCGATTCCAAAGCTCGAGCGCGGACGGCCACGGTCCCGGTCACCGAACCCGGCAATCGGCCGGTTGTCATAGTTGGACTGGGGTGGGTCGTGGTATGTTGACGATCGAGGTGGATCATTAAAGTTTGTGCGCGGTGGTTCGCTGAACGTAGTCCGGGGTGGGTCGTTGAAAGTGTTTCGAGGAGGATCATTGAACGTGTTTCGCGGGGGATCGTTAAAGTTGCTACGAGTCGACTCGGGCGCATTTCTAGACTCTCCAAAAATAGGAATAGGTTTCGGCGCAGGAGGCGCAGCGCCGAAATTTCTCGGGGGATCGTCGTACGTCGACCTCGGAGGATCATTAAACGTCGACTTGGGCGGATCCCCAAATGCTCTGGCTCCCTGTCCACCGTCCGGTCCAGGCGGTCGATTCCCAAATCCAGACGTCTGGCTGACCCCAGACACCGGCCGCGGCCGCTTTTCAAACATCACGCGCTCCTCCTGGGCTCGTCGGTAACCAGGTCGTCGGAAACAGTTGTTCCGGTGGGCAAAGTACATCAGACCGCCGAACCACAAGAGCAGGACGATCCCGCCCAACGCTCCGCCCACAATCGCACCAATGTTGGGCGTCCTGGAAGCACCCGAAGATCCTCCTCCCGACGTGGCAGTTGGAGACGCCGAAAGAGAGGTCGTGCTGGACATAGTACTAGACGTGGTCGTAGTTGAAAGAGTGGATGTACTAAGGACAGGACTGTTGGTCGGCGTGCTGAGCGTGACGGTGAGTTGCAAGGAACCAGACGGGCCTATGCCAACGAGAAACGACGACGAAGATTGGGACATTCAAACCACGCGAAGTACAGGGTCTTGCTCGCGTGATAAGCGGGCCGGTCACGCGGTTACCGTGCCGAGCGCGTCCTAGGCGGGTTGGAGTCGAGCGCGCTGCACAGGCGAGTCAAAAATGCGAAATGATCGGGGGTGTGATGCGACTAGAATGTAGGATGATGGGCGCCAGCGTGAGAATCGAGAGACCGGCCGAGTGTCGGGTGGAGCTGTCGAGGTTGTGGACAAAAGTGAAAAACTCGACGACCAACACGCGCCCCACGGGACCGAGACGCCGACCCTACAAAGAGAACACGCCGGTGTCAGCCTTGACAGTCCAGGCGGGAGGAAGATCATAAAAAATGACATAAAATAACATAAGACAAAAGATGAAGAGGGGCGATCATTCAGGGACCCGAAGACTGCACATCGCAATCGACACGAGGTCTGAAACTCGTAATACAGACAATTGAATTGGACTTACAGTTCAAATGTCAGTCCTCAAAGTGTCCCACAGAGTTGCGTCTGCGACCGAGGCGAACAAGTCAGTATTCAATTCACCAACCCCAGATCCCCTGCAGCCTCGTTCCAGTGTCCAGCCCCGACCATGCAACTCGAATCCACCTCTGATCGATGGGAGCAAGCATCTACGTCAACCTGGCATGCATCCACGCTCGACCCACTCGCCCACGCCAGACCAATTTATCCACGCCCAGACCGTGCCACTCACCCTCGAATCGACCACCGACAACGTGTGAGAGTTCTGCAAAGAAAAAACGAATGACGAGCAAGTTGGCTGGCGATAACGAGAACTCTTTGTACTCGTGGAAGAAGAGAAAACTGAAAGAGAGAGACGCTGTAATGGTCGCCGTCTCGAGGAAATCCAAACATCTTTCGATGTCCAGCCTGGCATCTGTCAGGTCCGGAATTTTAAATTTGATCGCTGAAAACCTGAAGGTACCGCTGCATGTGGGCGGCTCTTCACATGAGCGGGGATTGTTTGTTTCAGCCTGTATGCGTGTTTCTGGAGTGTTCAATCGTTTTAGAAGAAATGTTCTTAAAAATAGACAATATGGTGCTAAAAATTGAGCTTGATAGAAGCACTTCTTTCATTCCGGCTGTGGGAACAATGGTATCATCCCGCAGCACGGCCAAGCTATCTAGGTTTGATCCAAAATATCATGGGCACAGATATCGATGTATAAGTGTAGCTATGCAAGTGACATGCGGTCGAGATACAAGAAACTGTATAGATCAAGGAATACGCGGTTCGGAGTGTGCAGGATAAGGGACCGGGGCGGGTGTAAGAGACGGGGATGGAGAAGGATGCGATGTACGATAGACAAAGCCAAAAACTAAGACAGAAGAAAACATAAACCTGGTCCGTACAGTGTCTCACAAAAACCCAAAAAGGGAAGCATAAACAGCGCGAGACAACAATACATGGAAAGAAAAAGAAAAAAATCAACACAAGCCCGGGTATGGCAAGTCCTACACTACCACATTTTTTACCATTCAAATCAACCTAGTAATGTCCTGCACTGCTCCCACTCCCAGCTCTCCTCCACGCAGGCCGACCCCACTCGCCAGGTCCCTCGTCAAGCCCACTCGAGCGCTCCCGAATCTCGCGCATATCCTCCCTATACATCCTCCTCACCGCCCTCTCACCCGCCCCTCGCTTCCACGCCCACCGACTCAACAACCCCAACACCACGAGCCCAGCCACACTTCCAAGCGTCGCGCCCGCAATCACACCACTCGGATTCCCTGACGTCGTGACCTGAGGCTGAGTCGCGCCTTCAGGCGCAGGCAAAGCCGAAAGCGTCGCCGACGTCGTATGCGACGACGTAAGGGAGGAAGAAGAGGACTGCTGAGGCTGAGACGGGTCCGTGATGCTCAGAGTCGGAACGTCTGAGACGGTTCCGATGATCGTGCCGGTATCGGTCGGACTCGACGCGGGTGGCGCATCGGTCGGAGTTGTGAGCGTTTCGACATAGCTCGAGAAACTCGGGTTTTGGATTTGACTGCTGACGACCGTGATGATCGTCGACGAGGACACAGTGAGCGTCTCGGTGTAGTACGAAAACGTTTCGGTTGGAGATGGGTTAGCCTCTGAAGTAGGCGTCGGTGAGGGTTCAGGCGTAGGCTCGGGTGTGGGCGTTGGATCGGGTGTAGGCGTTGGTGTAGGAGTTGGTGTAGGCGTAGGCGTAGGCGTAGCAGAAGTAACTGGCCTGGTCGACGTCTTTGAAATACTCGGAGTTCCATCAGGAGGACCTGTGTAAATCTCGGTAATTGTCACAGTTGGCCTAACGATTGACTTGGAAGTGGTTGGGGCAGCCGAGCTAGTCGGAGCCTGGCTTGAAGTGGGTGGAGCCTGACTCGACGAAGCTGGAGGCGGGCTCGATGAAGCTGGAGCTGGACTCGATGTAGCTGGAGGCGAGCTCGATGTAGCTTCCGCTTGGCTCGAAGTGGCTACAGCCTGGCTCGAACTGGCCGGCGGACTGGACGAAGTGATTGGCGCCACGCTGGATGAATCAACTAAAGGAGTGTGGGTGGACGTTCCAGACGCGGGAGGTGTCGAAGGAGCGGCAGATGTAGTTGGTACTGGGGCCGTCGATACGGGTGCCGTTGACTCGACCTGTCGAGATGAAGAAAGTGGCAAAGGTGAAGAGGGTGGCGAAGATGTGGAAGGTAGTGAAGACGTAGGAGGCGAGACATTGGTTGAAGAGGCGGGAGCAGAGGTAACAATCGGGATGGGTACAGACGTAGTTGCCAAGGTAGATGAGGATGTAGTTGTCGGAACAAACGAGGTGGTGGTGACCGGAACAGACAAGGGTGACAGAGTGGGAGCAACAACATCGGAAATGGGCGAGGTAGATGATAAATTGAGCGTGGGGAGTGGGGGCAAGTTTGAAGTAGACTCTGGTGGTAAGCTGGATGTACTTGAAGCAATAGACACACTACTCGTCACCTTTGTGGTCGGCACCGAACCTGTCTCACTCGCGCTCGATCCTGCACATCCGATCAACAAAACCGCCCCAGACTGAACCAACAGGAAAACACACCAGTGATAGTGACGATGAATGGCATAATCGAACTACCCGACGAGGTGACGGTGTACGTGTAGGACGTGTTGCCCGAGGGCGGCGGGATACATGTCGGGGCGACGTATCCCGTCTCAGTCCCAGAGGCAGTCGTCGCCGTCGCCGGGGCCGCAGAACACGGCGGGAGTGAGTAGACGCCGGTAGACATTGTGCGCGAGATGAACAGGTCTGAAAGGCGAGTTCAGATTTAGCTGGCACTCGTCGTCATGAAGAAATGCTCGCGTACCCGAGTGGCTTCAGGTGACTAGGCCGCCGCGGAGATTCTCTGGGACGAGGCGGGATAATATGAGACGCGGGCCGTCGACTGCGGAAACTGGAGAGAGGAAGGAGAAGTCTTCAGCCGCCCGGGCAATAATGATATTCGGGGAGTAGGGAAGGACAGGGTACCATCCAGGTTCACTGTCCAAACAACCGAATATGAAGTCATACGTACCTGTTGTCGCAGCGGGAGAGAGAGATGGCGTCCGAGGGCTGGGGGACTAAATGTGCTGGCTGGACACCGTGGCATATGGCTCCCCCATCGCGTACGAACCGAAGAACCACCGAGAAGCCCAGCCGATCACGCAGCCAAAAAACCCGAGACCGGCCTCTCCACATGGAACATGGGCCTGCACAGTTCCAATCCTTCGAGGACGCCGTGGACATTGGCCTCGCAGACGACTATTCATTCGTCCACACCGCCTCGGACGCCCACGAACAAACACCGATATCCCCGCTCTGTCCAGTATTGCAACATTCCGCAAATAGGTTTTGGCATTTTAGCCTGGGACGATCATCACGGTCTTTTTTAGGCTGAGAAAATCGAGTTGCCTGTATAGCCATCACCTGAGCGTGAAACCATGCTGCGGGAATTGTTTGGGTCTTTGGTTTACCCAACAATCTCGTTGACACATGGGCGTATCTTCTCGTCATTGGGTCTCCATACTGTCTCCATTTATGAACCTTCCGGTGCGACTTCTTCAGCCGCTCAGCCAATTCCAGCTCGAAGTTCCAAAAAGTGAATGACTTGGCCACGTGACAGAGTGTGGCCGCAGCCTGCTTGCGCCTCGTTGTGATAGACAGCCACTCGACCCCCTGTCTAGACCTTTCTTCGATCAACAACCATGCAGATGTACCTGAGGGCCTTTATCTCGTGTCCGGTTTTATTGCTGCCGTCGTTCTTGGCATTGCTGTCGAAAATCTGAAGATATTTGAATATCTGACATGACGTATGACATCGGCTGTTGTCCAACGCGAACTCGTAGAGGGAGGGAAGCCCGTATCCATAGCCAAGCGGTTCTTAATCCAGCGGACTCGTCCCGGCCTGAGTGGTCAGATGCCCGTGGGCTCGCGTATGGGCGTCATTCCTTCGGGTTCGTTGTTCCATGACGAACTTGTCTTCACATACAGTTTTGTCATGTAATCTGTTCATCCAGTGATCCTATATCGTATACAGATCTCACAGCCACAGGGCTAATTATAATTAAAGATATTAAGAAAAGGGGTCGTCGCATGTGGGGTTTGGGGGAAGTCAAGACGCAATGCTCGATAAGACTCAAAGATATCTCGCGACCAACACACCCAAAGCGGTGCCAAGCTCCCAACACGCGCCAAACAACTTTACGTTCTAATTCCAGCTCGTTCACAAATGGTGTATCCTCGGACGTAACACCAAATGCTTCGCTTTCAGAGTCCGTCATCTTGGTGAGCGTAGGCTTTTCTTACATGAGGCATGGAGGTTGGTTTGGATCCATGTTGTGCAACGTAGTTGTGTTAGATGCTAAGACGAACTAGGAGAAAAGCGGGATACGTTTGTTGTTTGAAAAGGTCAAGTGTGAGCGTCTAGGTTTATGATTGTGCTGTGCTTGTTCCTTCGGTTGGCGATACCAAAAGGTTACACTTTCAACGTCCCGAACAGGGTTTTCGCCTGAAAATATGCGTCAAGAAAGGAGATAGCCAGAACGTATCTTTGGAGTTAAGTCTTATCTATCACGGTGATACTCTCACGCCGAAATAAAATGATAAGCCAATAAGATGGATCCCCTTGGATCGACGTACTGATCATGATGTCGATAATTGCCTCCCTGGGGTTCTTTGCAACGAAGCATGACTTGCCGTCCACACAACACGTTTTGCACAAACAAAGTCAATCAACCAAACACTGAGCGTCGGGGCATTTAGCTTGGAGCCGCCAGCGGATGCTGTACCCCGCACGATTTCCGTAGACGCTCAAGTCATCTGGCTTGCGGCAAGAATGCCCAGATAGCTGTAAACATCGACAAGACCAAGGAAACCGAATGACAGTATGGCGCTTATTGTGGGGACAGGGGATGATCACCCGCGATGCCCCATAATGTGAGATACCGAATGGCTCGAGGATGAGCACATGATTTGTCTGCAGACATAATCGACAACTTGTCCATCCGCTTGGTTAAACTGCGCCTTACTGCGTAAGTGATACATCACTCAGGGGACCTGCTCGATAGAACGGGTGATTGTTCTGTGAAGATCTTAGGAGCCTACGCTGCTTGTATCTCCTACTTCTAGACAAGCTTGAATGAGTGGTTTCCATGCGCTGGAATTTGCGTAAACGTGAAGTTGAGGCCACTGGCTTGCACGGGTCTTTTGCAGATATGGAATGTCAAAGGAGTGTTGCTATATGTAGACGGACGAATGGACTCATAGAGCTACTCTGAAACACCAAGCGAGTGAATCGAGCCAACAGAACATGCCTTTGAGAGCTAGGCGGTGCGAATCTTTTACCCTGAATCCTATAACTCCAATTCACTTGTCCTCGCTCCCTCAAAATCATCGGGATTTCAAAAATCACCGATGGAGCCTGTGTTTTTCGTGCTCTTACACCAGCTGATGCTATATGTATGCGTGGTAGAACTTGTATGGTAGTCTTTCTAACTCCCCCTTCCCCTCCTCCCGTCCCCTTTTACCAGCCTTCCACTCACATTCTAGGTGTTTATATTATTCCGTTTATTCGGTGACATGCCACAACTCCTACATGCACGAGCTCAGCCCAGGCCTCCGTATATTGTTATTTAGATTCTCTTAACAACATTATCATGCCCTTGCCTTGTCGACCACCTCACCTCCTCGTGAACCAATCACATTCTTCCAAACGTCGCAGGTCACGATAGCAAGCGTTATCGACAAAAAGGGCGCTAGTCTCCGACAGAACCTGTGTGGTGAACGACAAGTTAACGTTTTCGCTGGCTCTATTGCTAATAAATAACATTCTCATGATACAGGCTTACTTGCAATGCCTGCACCTGAAGTCTCCCGGCTCTGGGGTCTCAGTGCCAATCGGTTCTACTTTTCTTCAAGTTCTCGCAGAGCCCGATGCAGCCGTGTAGCCCCGAATCGCGTTACCAGCATGTGTCACACAGCCCAGTCTTTCGCACCACCCACTTTTGTACCCTCCACCTCCCAAAACGATATCAACAATGCAAAGACCTCCTTTATTGACGTCTCTGTATGGGCGCCATGGAATACTGCACCCGGAGGGTGTTGATCAGGAGGAGGGGGGCCCAGAGCAAGCCGAAAATGTCCCCGTGGTGGTAGCTCGCCAGCTGGTCCCGAACCTGGTTGGCGAGGAGAATATGATTCGACCACAACTCAACCAGGAGCCTGTAATCGAGCAAGGGCTAGAAATCCGTGAGTTCTGGCTTTTTTTCATCTATTTGATGGCTTACCCGACATCATCTGTGGCTTGACGTCGGCAGGCACGGTGGTCATCCAGATACTTGTCTGGTACCTCATCAGCGCGTACATGGCTATGATACGGGCGACTTTCAGACGATTGGATGATGGGCGGGCGTTGCAATGAAGTACATTCAAGCGGATCGTAAAGGACGTAAGTATAAAACAGTCTAGCCTCCACGCATGTTGACAGCACCTAATACTTAACTCCGTTCAGCCTACTACCGTATCAGTGCAGTTTCAGCGCGTCCATGCAGACCAAAGAGCGAAGTTTCCTCCGAATTTTTCAGTCGGCCAGCTCGGCCAGCTCGGGCCTTTGTCTGGCCCCGTGTCAACTCACACTCGCGCCCCAACTTTCGAAGAAACTGCGATTTTTATTCATTCCAAGGATCGGGCCCACCGTAATATGCGACAGGAGATCTGCGAGGTCCTCTTCCGAGTACATTCTTTACCCGCTTCCCATTTTTTCGGCCGTTTGGCAAGTGTTCTGAACGTCTTGTTTGTATGCTGTTTTCCCATTTTTAGACAGCTCATATAGCAGAGTGGACGTGTTCACATGTTCTCAGTACCCTCGTTATCATCTGTCTAATTGTTCAGTTCCACAGGAAGAATTTACGCCTTTGGGGCTTCAAAAAGTCACCGGGTGTGTATTCCTGGCCTCCCGATTGCCTGAAAAGTCACCCGTGTGCGCTCCAAGAAGTCGCGTCAATAGCGGGCTGTATGTCTGGGCTCGAACCGTATATAGCTTTCTCATTGGTGATCTATACTACACATCTTATGGATCCGGATGTAGCAACGCACATGTAGCCGAGTGGGATATACATACGTAGTCAGAACACTACCGACTCGCGGGGGTCGCGCTGCGTCAGCTCAGGCTTGCTATACTTTCTGTGAGACAGAATGTGATTGCTTAGACGCGCTGAAACCAACCACGCGCGGCACTGCACCAGGCCAACAGACTGATCATCAAAATATTACAGTGTGCTAAGCTGGTAAAAAATGGTCCCCAGGCTATCCACACGCGTTAATCTATAGGTATTCTAGGGGTTGATGGTAGTTTTGTGCAGAACTTGGCTCAGGTGATACGATGGAGTGCTGGCATGCATTTCCAGCATATGGTATCTATCGATATATCTGAAAAGCCCCAGCATTTCTGGCGAGTTAGGCATCCAAGGCAAGCTGAGTACGACTCCGACACTCGCTAGAGGCTATTAGACAATTTAGGCTCGGTCATGAATGGTCGAGTGTGAGTCTATCACCACGAGCTCAAAACGCGGCGATGATATCCAAGACTTTCAGATATTATCACCGTAATATCTGATTATACATTATCCAAAATTAGGTGCGAGAACGTCGAGTCTGTCGGGAGATAAAGCGAATTAATCCGGCCGCACGGAGGCCCAACTTGCGGCGCTTGTCGGCCGAAGATAACCTTGCCTAAGCAAGGTCTCTAACGGCCAGAATGATACTGTAACACACCGGGAAGCGGGCCGAGACCCGGAAGTGGGCCACCTGCATTTTCTCAGGATTGGCTGGCTGGTTTTGATTCAACTTTGGCATGCGCATTGCGCACGTATATTTGTATATATCTGTCGATTTTTATAGCTTTTGGTCATTGGCCTGCCGAGAAACGTTCAAATTATCTTCAGTTCGTAAAATTGATCCAATCAAAAATTTGGTGGTGCACTCGTAACTGGAGAAGAGGGCTGTATAAATGGTTTAAACTAATATGTACAGAGTAGAACTATGCCTTGATTCAATACAAAATGCATGAGATACTCTTAAAACTGAAATTCGTTACTGGGAGATCAGAACCTTTTTAGATTGCGGTTAGCACTTCAGAAAGCGACCTGGTTACTCTTCATCCAATGATTCTGATTTGGCAAACAGAAGTAAAATTGGGTACTGCGCAAGCATAAGTACACAGAATCGATGTGACTAGGCTGCAGCTTACTCGAATTTCGTATTCCAAGCCCGTCTGGTTCGGTGGGTCATTTAGCGCTTGGCCGTGACCACGCCCTTGACCACAACCGCGAACGCGAGCACAACCATGAATACAACTTTGTCCACACCCACGCCCGCGCCCTCTAGAAGCGGAGTGCTGTTTCGCAAGGTTTCAAGCCTCCTCTGCTTGTTTCCGCTCAAAATCTCCATCAATCGCTGCTCGCAATCTCGGCTTCTTGGACTGGTGTTAGTAGCTGTTCGTGTTGGTGAGTTTCAATTCTATATTTACGTCTATGAATGCGCCCTTGGTGCGTAGTTTGAGGCACGCCATAATAAGCTGTAGCTTCTCATTGGCTCATAACATCATGTGTAGCCACACGAAGCATCTCAACCAATGGTTTATCATTGTAAAACTGACTCTTGTGTTTCAGGCATCTACTAGGAGTCACGCTGAGCTTGTGTAGTACCAACTGGTCCAATAAGCGCACCACTTAAGGGTCATTTCGGCGGTGGGAACGCATATATCGGGAGAACAGCTCTCAGTAGGTCACGTGGCCCACTTCCCGGCATTTGGTCAAAATCCCGAGCTTTCTTATAGGCGTAGTATCTCGTGAATTAATTCAGCTACCAGCACCAAATTTTGCATACAAGATGCAAGCTATTTAGTAAACAAGTACGCCAAATTTTGAGCTAAAAGATTAGCTACAACCTGCAGAACTAGGCAATTACAAAATTCGCCCCGTTTCCCGATGGCTTAGGGTACCCGAAAATTACAAAAATTCATACTTATTTACTGGATAGGCTATCTTGCGCTATGACGATATCATATCGCACGTCTATCCTTTATTAGATCTCTGATCGATGCCGGAACTACGGGTTCTAGGCCTTCATACCCGTTTAATTAAGATGTGTAGCTGGCTGTTAGGCATGGGCATTGTATTTCCTCTGCGCTGCGCTACCTACTAATGGGCGACGACGCCTCTCAGTTTAAGCAGTTAATAAGTAGGATGCTATCATTTGAAAGAACCGGCGTTCATTAAAATTGGGGTATACTCGTACCGATATTTCTCTGTGGACCTCGTTGTATGTCGTTTGGTTACCTGTCTGAGTGTCACAAACGCCGCAGGTGGAATCTGTCTCAAAGGTACGGCGTTTTGGAATAAGCAAGCATGCAGCGCGCAAATGAGCCTATACGGCGCGCGACGAGGGACGAGGGGGAGAATGAGCCAGGCCGGGATCGGCGGGCGTGATGCATGTTGATAAGAGTTGAATACAATGGCGCATATAATGCACGAGCGAGCTAAGTAAGACTAGCGTCGTTTAACCGGAACGAACTGAACGACCTGGAGCGAAATGATGGGGTCAAACTGGGCGCCGGGAGACGATTAAACCCGCAGACCGGGTGGCCAACGAGCAACGGTATTCAATTCAGAAGCGATAGTCGGTCAGTACGAAAACACGGAGGGGCGGAAGTTCAAATACGAAGAGTCGCAGACGAGGAGAAGAGCGACGCAGGACAGCACGTAGCTGTCTTGAGGGAGGGTCGTGGCGCGCCCTTGTGGCACAGCGTATTGCGTCTAAGACTGGGCTGTATGTTTCCGTAGTCTGCGGCGTACGGCCCCTGTTTGCACTAAGAAATTGTCTTTGAGCCATAGGTTAGGGGTGTTCATAGCATTTATAAGCAATGCACAACATCGTAAGTTGTCGATTACACGAGGGTGTTTGCAGATGCTTGAATTCTGATTCAATTGTGAGCATCGTCCAAAAGCTCATGCTAATGACATGTTTCTACATATGAGGTGATTTTGCCACTAATGTAAACGAGCTGTTCCTCCGAGGTGGAATCAAGCGTCTCAGGCCGGACTTAGCAAGGTATGTGCCGCAGGACGGCGCTCGTGCATTTGCGAATTCCGGCTGGAAATTAAACGCCCGGCGGCCGGAAATGCCATCACGTCCGGAATTCCGGCTGAGCCTAAATTGTCTATTTTACTTACTTGTCCATGATCTAAGCCACCTAGGATACGATATTATTAGATATAGACCGCTCTAAATTTAGCCAGAAAGAGGCTACATAATCACCTCTCTTGTCCACCACGTGGTACCTAGAGGCAAAGAAATGAATCGGTAGTACGTTCGAAGCTTTTCTATGTGCTTGATCTCGTCATAACTTTGGTTTTATTGTACCACATAGTGCAGTTTGTGGAGAGCAGCATTGTAGCACGGAGCCTGTAGGGGATTCACAATGAATAGCGATCAAAGGGCAGGCCAACGCCAGCGGGTAGGCCATGCGAGTCTTTCATCAACATACTGGGTTGCTCTCAACCAGCAGAGTATCGTGGCGGCGCCAGTCGGTACGCATTACAATTTCATCCCCCTGACTATACCGGATAGCTAGCTCACCTGGAGTTTCCTGTCCAGCCAGTCGCTCTAGTTGTTGGCAGCCAGCCAACCCCTTTCTCCCGGACCTTGCTGTTAGTTGAATTGACCGCCAGGGCGCAGAGACAAAGTGACCAGGCGCTCATACGTAGTGTTGGCCGCTGTGATCGTTTTTAGTAGATGTGTGTACCGATCAATTGGGAGCCTTCGAAACTTAATGGGATCGTGTACGCCTTTATCCTGTATCTAGTTTGCGGAAGAGGGGATTTTGGGTTGTGACGATGACGTAGTTTTTGTGTTTGATTCTATGTAAACATATACCCTTATTATTAGCAAAATACTGATTGTATTAGTTAAACTGGCTCTTGGATACGAGGTATTCGAACATATTGATAGAGGAGGACAGCCGGCAAACTCTTGTTAGGTTTGTTACCGGTGCTTAACGAATACATTAAAAATTGATTGCTATTGGAATCAGGAGGGTGTCTGGACGAGGCCTTGTTCGATTTCGGCTTGTATAAACCAACAGATTAGCCGAAGGCTGGAGGGAAGGGCTCAGGCACTGGCAGGGGCTTGGATCTGAATAAAAATGTGGCTAGCTGATTTAGAGCTTGGAATATTTGAGAGTGGCGCGATGGGACGTACAGTAGCCTGCGGAGGAAGCATCGCTGATACTCGACCGACAATAAGCCAAGTCATGTGAGACCCGCTATGACACTCGGCCCTTTTTGTCACTTGCCATGTGCCATTTCCGCTGTACGCCGTGTTTACCATGTGTAGGCCTCACGTTTTCCTCGTTCTGACTGCCATTCCACCCCCGCCTGTTGTCTCATTTCTCCCTGTCCGGTTCGACCTTGTGTTCGTGTAGGACGTTAAATACGTATTCCAAAAAAAAGCCAAGTCATGTGACTCTATTGAACATTAATCGTACTACCTCCCACTTGTGTGCCTATGCGTCACACACGCCTTTGTTCTTTCCGAGATGGTGCCACGCCCAGCCGTTGCGATCCCACTCGCGGCCTGGGCAGGCCCGGCCCACGCTTCGCTCTCCCAAAACCACCGCGAAAGCTACATTGGATCGAACCGTATCGTATCATGGGGGAGCAGTGCACCGGAGCCGGCGGAGGTGCACGGGTTGTACTGACACGGGATTAGCCACGGCGTTAGCGGGACATACCATACTTGCCCGACCCGACACGTGACCACCGGTTTGGTCGACTCGACACCACATCGTCGACCGCTCGCGCAGATTTTCTGCGCTCGTTTTTGTCTCACCCATCCATCCCTCGCATGCTATTGCGACTCGATCGGCCTTCGGCCTTCCTTTTGAGGACCCACCTCGACCCAGCGAGTCTCTCTCGCTGCCCGAGGTGGCCGGTCACGCTGGCGCGCGCCTTCGGCGCGCTCGCGTCCCCCACTCTCACCGGCTAGTCCCATTTGGACGGCCGTCGGCCGATCTAGCTCATTAGCTGTATATACGATTCATGATACTCCATATATTGTTCTTTACGATCCTACGCGAGCAAGTGGCCCCGATGTCAGTTATACATTCCGCTGAATCGATTTATACTTTCATGATTTTGTGCGATGACACCAGCAAACGACCAGGTCGAGCTACATTTGCCAAATAAGGCACAGTCAAAGATAACATGACCATCGCCCTGTCCCTGTAAAAACGTGCTTGTCTTCAGACACGGGATTATGTCGGAACTATTCCTTGCTGCCTTGACCTCGATTATCCAAGTCGTTCTCACTGTTGCCATTGACAGGAACATCACCCTGGCGTCTGTCTATTCGTATTTGTAGCATTAGGCTTTGATAAACAAGCTGGCCTATATCTTTGCCATTCGTGCATACACCAAGTAAGAGCGGCTCGACTGTGCGTTTCGATGGTTGTTGTCGTCTGTGGAATACAATCGCTTTTGTCATAGCCATCATCACGTGCTCTGCCGGCCGAATGAAGGGGGTGACGCCAAGATACTGGCTCTGGTCTGGCTCCTCGTAATCCAATGTACTGATTCAAATAGACGATCTAACCTACCTTATTCTCGAGTAGGACAAGTCCAGCAAAAAGCATCTTTTGCTTCTCAACTTAGCATTCACAAGATGAGTAGCTGGTTCAGCCGATGCTTCCAACTTGGGGCTGAAGCCTAGCTACAGTACCTCAGTCGCTTGAGGTATCCTAATCGTACATCTGACAACAAGTCCCTATGATGTCTGCCTGCATGGTTTGCACCAGGCACGATCACTTGTACTTTCAAACCACCCAAGACAAAAGCGCTGGCCTGTTGTCTCGCTTGACATTTGACATATTCCTGATTGAGCGCCTAGGGTGCTACTGGTGTCGGTTAGTTGCGACCGGAAAATCCTGGAGAGCTATTCCAAGGGGGATAGCCAGATTTGGGGAGGGCTGGCCGTGCACTGCGCTCTCTTACTTTGTAAAGGTTTCGAGAAAGCGTTCTGGGACCTATCCGCTCCCTCCCAATTTCAAATAGCGGATAACGGTGGATTTCCTTTCCCGGAACGCTTGGGAACCAGGTAACATTTATACCCCTTTCGATGCGACTTCTTCAGTCATTCGGCGAATTCCACCTCGAAGTTCCAAGAGGTGAGTAACGTGGCCACGTTACAAGGTCTGGTCGCAGTCTGCTTGCGCCTCGTGATAGGTGGCCACTCCGCCCCTTGTCTAGACCTTTCTTCGACCAACAGCCATGCATATTTACCTGAAGGCCTTTATCTCGTGTCCAGTTTTATTGCTGCCGTCGTTCTTGGCATCGCTGTCGTAAATCTGAAGATATTTGAATACCTGGCATCACGTATGACATCGGCTGTTGCCCAACGCGAACTCGTAGAGGGAGGGAAGTCCGTATCCATAGCCAAGCGGTTTTTAATCCAGCAGGCTCGTCCCGGCGTGAGTGGTCAGATGCCCGTGGCTCGCGTATGAGCGTCATTCCTTCGGGCTCGTTGTTCCATGACGAACTTATCTTCGCCATACAGTTCTATCGTGTGATCTGGCCACCCAGCATGATCTTGGTATCTCGATTAGCAAAGTATCTCAAAGCGTACAATCTACGTCATCCCCTCGATGACCTAAATTAAAAACGTGGTCTAGTGGATTTAGGGTTTGGAATGTGTGACATAAACATCCACCAAATAAGGCTCAGGCATAAAAGGTAACACGACTATCGTCCTGTCCCTGCAGAAACATCCTCATCTTAAGACACGGGATTATGCCGGACTACTCCTCGATGCGTCGACCTCGACGAGCCAAGTCGTTCTCACTCAGTTGCCATTCAGAGTAACACCACCCCGGCGTCTGTTTGTGTGCATTTGTAGCACTGAACTTTGGTAAACAAGTTGGCATATACCTCTGCCACTCGTGTATACACCAAGGAAGAGCGGCCCGACTGTCTGTTTCGATGCTTGTTGTCATCTGTGGAATTCAACTGTTTTTGTCATAGCCATCACCGCGCATACTGCCGGCCGAATGAAAACATGACGCCGAGACGCTGGTTCCTCGCAATCCAATGTACTGATTCAAATAGTCCGTCTAACCTACCCTAATCTCGAGTCGAACTGTTTTAGCAAAGAGCGCGTTTTGCTTCTTAGAGTAGCATTTCCAAGACGGGTAGGTGGTTCAGCTGATGCTCCAAACTGAGGGCTGAAGCATAGCTGGCATCCTCACTCGAGTCGCTTGAAGACCAACCGTACATCCCACGCTAATCCCCTATACTGTCTACCTGCATGATTTGTACCAGGCACGATCACCCACACTTTTAGATGACCCAAGACAAAAGCGCCAGCCTGCCGCCTCGGTTGACGTTGACATATTCCTGGTTAGGCGCCTAGGGTGCTGCCGGCGTCGACGCATATAGTAGTATCCAATGGTACGAGGAACCGAGGCCTCGAAGATGTGCACGGCAGCTGATCAGTTGATCGATTCCACCGGGCATTCTTGGTACCCCTAAGGCGTTGACAGTGTGTCTGAACGAGGTTGACCGCTCATCCGGTTCAACGGTGTTTTGCGCGTGACAGTCGTCGCTCGCTTAGGGATCCGTAAGACGGTTGCTTGAGACCGGAAGATCATGGAAAGCTATTTCTAGGGGGCATGGTCATATTTGGGGAAGGCTAGTCGTGTACTTCGCTCTCTTGCTCGGTAAGGTTTGAAGAAAGTGGGCGCCAGTCTCTATACGGATACCAGGTGCTGCTAAACCCAATATCTCAAACGCGGTTTTCCAGGAAAGCAACGCCGATTGGATAGGGTTTTCAGGCTCCAGGGGCATCCCTCAACTAAACCAAGCCGTGGCCACGTTAGATTAACATAGGAGCGTGTGTAGAACTTTACGATAGAACAATTCCTTCCCAACATGCTCTCCCCTCATTTTTCGCACCTAGTTAACGGCAAAATGCAGATCCTATTCATAGGGGGCGTTTAGTCTTTCTCATGAATTCGTCGGCATATATATATGCGTGTCAAGATCGCTGCGTTAGCCTTTTCGCCTCCCCAACTCTTCTGTCCCCTTCAGCTCGTCGCTCACTGTAACAATATATTCACAAGTCCTCCCCCTTGTCTTATATCAAACCGAGCACGCAAATTTTACTGTATCCACGATTCACCACGCAAATGCTCAAGCAGCATAACGCCGAGCTTTTCACTTCCTTCGGCTCACCGCCATCCCCCTGCCCATTTACGGTACTCCCTCAAAGCGATTATCGCCGACACTCATTGACCCGGCTAACTTTAAGTCTTCCATGCAGTCAAAAACGGTAGCTGTTGCTTTAGGAAGCTCGGTCGCTGATGCACCCTTGAAGGCATTGAGCCAAGCCATGGATGGGTGGGGGGAGGGGCTGAGAGAAGCGCCGTTTTTTGGTTTACGCTAATGCGTCTTCCTTCATCCCACGAGCTGTATTTCGGACGGCAAATATTAGCAAAAGGAGGCCCTGGGGTCCTTGTGCTCTTCATTGCTTCATATCGACTTTAATCGTAGACAATATCGCATGTGTTATCGCTTGCTTGGTTCACTCGCAAACACGGCCACCTTTACCCTACACCACCCACGGCCCAGCCTCTACCACTGTGTCGCAAGATATATGGCACAATCAACGCTACTCAACTCTCTTTACGAGCGTGCTATTCCTTTTCATGGAGATCCGGGTGGGAATCAGCTGGCTCCCCCGCCTCCCGTCCTCCACGATGCGGGTCCTCCCGCCGCTGGTCGACAAGATTGGAATATTCAGTTAATTGGAGAGGATGTATGGGTAGATCAAAATCACGGCCAAAGGGAGGTTCAGGCCGAATTTGGGGTGCTATGTGAGTTTCAGCGCGTGCGATTCTCGCCGGTCGTGACTGAAAGCCACCACAGTTCTCAGATCACCAAATGCGCCTGAAACCGTACCAAGGATGCGATTTTCA
Source organism: Ceratobasidium sp. AG-Ba (assembly GCA_016906575.1). Taxonomy (NCBI): domain Eukaryota; kingdom Fungi; phylum Basidiomycota; class Agaricomycetes; order Cantharellales; family Ceratobasidiaceae; genus Ceratobasidium; species Ceratobasidium sp. AG-Ba. The sequence continues at coordinate 1,478,459 of CP059638.1, forward strand.
TTCACCGAAGTCATATCTTTTCCTTTTACGCAGTTAATTCTGCGCCTACTGGCCGCAATTAGAGAGGAGGAAGGGCTGATTATGGGAGTGGCGGAGGATGTAGAGTAGGCCTATTGGCTCGTAAGTGTTTCATGCCATCTGCTGGTCTGAAACACTCTATGCTGATACTGCGGCTCTAGGATCAAGCTGACGAGTGCCCTAAAAGCCCTAGGGCCAAGTACGAGATCAATAATCTGGTCGGTATTTATGGGGGTTAAACACGGCTAACTTTAGTCGCTCTCGGTGTTGGGGGTATGGGATCATCCTTTGCACTCACATATCCCGACGGGTTTCCGAGCTAAATGACTTACTATACTGGATCTCATGTACCCTATTCCGCTCTATCACCGTATAAAATTTTTGAATAATGGATACATTAAGCTGGGGTCAGATTTGTTCAAACATACAGCATGTCATTATCAGGACTCGCCGCAGCCATGTTCGTCGTAGGAATATAAGGCCGAGGAGCCGTGTGTGGGGGCTTTTCAGACAGGTCCTGGATCATTATTGTATAGGCTACATAGGACTTAGTTCAAGGTGTCTATTAGCTAGAATTTTTTGCCAGCGCGGGATGCTTGGGTATTTGCAGTAGACGAATTGCGCGTATTGTAAGAGTATGTTTTTGTTGTCGACTGTAAGGGGACGACGGCGCTTGCGCTGTATGAATGAACCCCGAATTGACGGGAGTTCGGGCTTCGCTTTTGATCTACAATCGTTCCGTCTTGCTCGCTATCGCTTGCCCTCTCTGTTACCCAATCTGTCTCTCGTTTTACTTGTAGCTACAACATCGCTCCGTGGCGAATACACGCTCTTGCAACAGCTCTACCCCCGCGCGCTTCCGTCGTGCCCGTATTTACATTTGAGGCCGCACTTCGACCTTACGTCGATAACGAGCAAGCAATACGAACTGACCGAACACATCCCACAAGTACGGATACGGTCACCATCAGGCAATGCGCGCGTCTGGTTGACAGCTGCCATTTTTACGGTCACCTAAGGACGTTGGACACATGATGCCGGTAGCAAAAAATGACACTTGCTGTGTATATCTCTCCAGGTGCACCGGCAGAGATAGCAATCTAATAGGGACTTGAGGCAGGTCCAAAATTCGGCCGTGAAGTTTCGGCCGCGCCCTGTTAAACCACTACCGCCTCAAATAAGCGAGTAGAAACAAGCCTGTAGATGTTCGATAAGTCTTCAAGATATTCCATAGACCTCATAGATGCTGCTAGAGACCTCCATTGCTTGCTCGTTTGCTTCAGTTGACCGCTCGCACTGCGTCAGAAAAGTAGCATTGACATGGTTTTCAGGGGTTTTTTTTTTTTGGCCAATTTGACCTTCATATGTTATTAGCAACGCTGTGGAACATGTCTACACTCATCACCATTTGCTTCAGTGCGTTGGTCGTGTGATAATGTCAAATCGTGAAGCACGGCCGAACTTCGGTCGCGAAACGGCGCCAGAAAAGAGGCTATTGTCAAGGTTTGAGCCACCCAGATGCGACCTGTTTTCGTACAGATGCTGTGAGCGTCATCCTCTAAGCTTCCGCCAAATATCAAGTTGGCAGAACTCGTATTCGTTACACCATCTTGAATTTAGTTCCTCGGCAAAACAGATCGCGGCGCTTGTGAGCCGGAATTTGCAAATTTTGGCCTTGCCTAAAGTCCCTAATGTCGAGTAAGTAGAGGTACCTTGAAAGGTACCATCCGCCTGGCCTTGCCAAATCTATGGGCATGCATTGACACAATATGCCAAGAGAGTTGTTTACACTTGGCGGGGATTCGCAAATCATTCGCATTAATCCTCCCAGTAGTGCTTTCCCCAGCAAAAAAAAAAAAATTAGAGAATTCAATGTCAAATACATGATAGATTTCTGTGGAACGTAAATCTTGCCGGTGATTGGGGAGATACTATGGGTTATGGCAGGATTAGTGCACCTTTGCGTGTCAGCAGTCTCCGAGATTGGCTACGCGCCAAAAAAGGCCAGTCAGCTTACTGCCGGTCAGCAAGGCTTTAGTCTGCAAAGACTAACCACTTCTGTACAAAATATCATTTATGTGACAGTATAAACTTCCGTACCCACAGCACAAGTGTTCAGGCAGCTATAATAATCTAAGCGGCTCCAAGTGACCAAAACGGGTGGTAACATTGACGGCCAGGCGCTTGTTTGGGATGTTCACTGCCTCGGCTACTTATAATGCCCATGATGCAAGGCACTTTGCGGATTTAGATACCATATGTCGATCAAGGCAGTTGCGGCGCTTCCTGGAGATGGTTTGGACACCCTCTCCGTTTGCCTGGTTGGGTAATGTCATGATATGAATCGATATTGCGATTTCCAAAGTTGCTATACTGCAATGGTCTTGGATGGTCACTGTGGTTGTATTTGCAGCAGCCGGGAAGAGCCTGTACATGAGAACGTTAACCTGGATCTTGGTTAGCAAGTACCTGATATAAGAAAGGTTCATCAAGAGGTTGTGCGTGCTTGTGATGTTATGTGTCGCTCCCAAGAAAGCGTAATAGGAGCGAATCGCACAATCTGTAGACCAACAAAGCAGTAAACAGCTGTGCATGCGCGTCCCGAACAAGCTGATTCCAGCGATTCTGTATGTACCACTCGTCTCGATTACCGTAGTATTTCAGTTAGACCGAAGAATGGCTTTCTGTCAATCTTGCTCGTGTCTGGAGCTTTATGTATGCGCGAAAATTTTCTCCCGGTAGATTCCTCGCTCCCTGTATCGCTCCCTCTTCGACCTGTCCTCTGTCGACATTCCTCGAAGATTTACCCCAACGTGCTCGTCTCTCACCTGCTCACAACGTTCAATATAGCGCCTTCGATTTGTCTCATCCATCGGTCCTCTCTTTCTCATTTATGGCTCGTGAGCTTTTGGACCAAGGGCAACACCATGGTTTAATGGCGCTTGAGACGAACAGCCAAATTTTGGGTAATGTCTCATAAACTTCAAAGAATTTGTTGACATTATTGCTGATTGCGCGCTCTTCTAAAGTCCATGTACGTCGGCTGAATGCCGGCGGACACTCTCACCCAGGGTATTGCTGCGCATCTATAACTCATCCCAGTACTTCGCTTGCATGGATACTCAAGCGGGCCGTGCTCAGGGCCCAAGCTGGAGGAGCGCCTTTCCATGTGTTGTGGCAAGGTCGCTCTTTTCGTCACTTCTAACTGCGTTCTGCACCTTCAAATCTCTCAATATGGATGAGACACCCTTACTTAGGGGACTTCATGGAATAATAGGAGTTCACCATTTTCCTCAGGCTAACGAACCAGACGGTGGAGAGCTGCTGGCCGGAAATCCCCCGGCTCAGGGGGGTGGCCATCTGATCTTTCAATTGGTGGGAGTCCTCGAAATCGGCCCCCCGCAACTCGACGAAGGAAACGTTGAAACACAAGTACCTGACCAACGTATGTGTTAATATCTGATCGTCGTGCCTAGTAGCTTATAATTAGTATAGTGGCTGAGGCAAATCGGCCTATTCCTAGCATGCTTTGGACAACTTTACTTTTTTTATGCGTGATGCTATGGTTCTTCAGCGGCGCCTTAACTCTGGCTTTCTATCTTGCTTATGCCAGAGAAGAAGCAGCATTCCTATGATATCAGGCAAGGTTGTGTAAAGTCAGTTCAGGTGTAAGGTGCGCCGTATCACGAGCGGTCACAAAGATTAGGCTTACTGGGGCTTTATAGCATTCAATTAGTTCAACAGGTGACGCTTTGAGTCCCTCGGTAGACCGCTCTACTTAACGAAATAAGTGGCAACGCCCCCCCTCCCTTGTTTGCGGACTGCCCAATAAGTAGAACCGATTAGCTATCGGCTTTGTTGTATGCGAAGCGGACCCACCTCCACTATCACATTGACCCCCATTTCATCCAATCTTCTGGTTACGGCACCTGGAACGCGGGATGTAATGGACCGCGACTTGTACCTTCGTGATCTAGTTTACTCCTGACAACTATCTTGAACCGTTCTGAAGGTTTCTGGATTTCACGCTCACATCTCTGCTTGCTCTCGTCACAGAACTGATTGAAAATGTCGAACTCGTTTTTAATGTAAGGAACTCCCAGAGACGTTGACGATATCACTTTTAGCGTTAATTAGTTTCATGACTATGTATCAAAGTAGAACCAGCACATTTTTGACGCAGGGTTAGATGAATCTCGAGCTCGCCAGTGCCGTGCGTGTAGTATGCTGATTGAATACCAAGACTATACAATATATATCTTACTGGTATATGGTTTAATGCTGCAAACTTCGGCTAATTGAATTATCGATAATTCATGAGGGCGTAGGGTTTTGCCCCAGCAACAACGCCCGCGCCCTAGACTGCGGGAACCTTGAGATGTAACTTAGCCGGAGGTTAGTTACCACATGTTACTTACTGGTAAGTTACCGTTACCTTGACCTGAGAAAACTTGGCCGAGGTAAGTAGCTCCTGTGCGGAACCAAATTTTATTACCTTGCCCTAGCAAGGTCTATACCCGCGAAAATGATACCCCCTAAATTCCTAAGATTTATAACTATTATTCCTTGCTTGGCCTGATCTCTGACTCGAGCCTCCTGCATATGAGTCGGTTTCTCCGGCGGAGGAGAATGACTCAAGCTCTAGATATGCACATGGTGGCCTAAACATGTAAGAATACAGTATTCCATCATTCGAGACGCTTCGATGACATCGCAGTTAAATTGCCATGAACTACGTTGGTCAATTGTTGAAGGTGAACATGTGGTAAAGCGTCTTCCTCATTTTGCTTCTTCTAGGGTACACTTGCGCGATCGGCATGGGATGATAGCATAGGTCCATAACCTTATTTGGGACAAGGGAGATAAACCGGCCAAGATAGGCAAAAAGTAGAATGTAGAAGAAACACCTTTGATGATTCCCTGTGCATTGATGCAGACGAATCAACTCGATTCAAACATACGCTACGTGCGGCCTCCCTCTTCTACTCGACTGCGACTCGTCGCTTGCAATCATACACCCTTGCACCTTTTATTTCTCGCCATTATCCTCTGGCGACTATCGACGTTGCCGTTTGGCTACGCGAATGCGATTTTGCTCACGCCCCAACGCCCCAGTTTTCTCCTGATCATTTCGGGTTGGACGACGGGAGTCTTCTATGGAACATGCCTGTCTCATATCAACTATTGAACCTAGTAATTCTAAATATATGCATTGCACCCACTGATTCCGGCCGAGCGCATTCTCCCCTTCGATTCAGTCACAAGCCCCAGAGGCACATCATGCGATCGAAGAATAAAACAACAGCCGCCAAGAACAAGCCAGCGCAAACTATATCATTTTAACCCGTACGCGGAAGTAGCCAGCATTTTTGAGCGTGTGCACTGAGCATACCGCACACAACTGGGCTCACCGTTGGTCACGGAACCCAGAGTGCGCTTTATGCGCGAGTCAGTTTCCCCGCTCTATTAGATGATATCTTATAACATGCAGAGGATTCATGTAGGTTCTCGAACGGGTGAATTATCGAGTGATTCACTAACCGAGTCATTCATAGAGCTAGTTTGCTATATGCGCAATGTATGCGCTTCCGAATGGTACGATTTTAGGGTATGAATATGGGTGTCTTCGGCCTCCTACCAGTATCCGAATCCTATTTTCTACTCTATCGTTTCTACTCGAACTTTTGACCGACATATTTCAATGCATCTTAGTTAGAATAACATTTCAACAAAATATCCGGCTGACACGTCTGGATCATGATCCTCAGCGCGGATATGGGATCTTGATCATCGTGGCGATCGGGGTACCGGGTTTGGTAGTATTCTTTGGCGTCGTTTTAATTGTTCGAAGTCTAGTGAAGACGTTGACTTCGGTTGTCTACAGCGCGTTAGGGCCAAGAATGCGAGCGTGTTTGTCCTAATTGATGACCGTTATGAAATTCTGACCGGCAAGGTATGTGCCGCAAGGCGGCGCTAATGCATAAATTCAACTGCATAGATCCACAACTCAAGCCACTCTCATCCAACCGGACTTTTGTGTCTTGAATCTTCGAATGCAACGATTGCTGATAATCACCTCATGTGGATGGTTGGATTGGCTATGGCTGACGATGTTCTGAACGCACAAGACTCTTCGTTTGAAGACAACGAGAAGGCGTGAATGCTCGAAATAATCAACAATCGATTCAATCAAACGATTAATACTCCGCCACACGACGTTTATATTCTTGCGTCGTTTGGCGATCCTCGTGAGCTATTACTATCGTGTCACTACTAGTAAGTAAAGTAACCTTAAATGTGATTCAGGTATATGGGAATGCGCATTTATCGAATTTCTAAACAATTGGCCCTTTCTATTGTCCCCCCCCCCGTTTCGCGTGGCCCTCTGCGCGCTGCTAATACGTCCCCGATTAGTTATATATCGGACTCAACTTGGACGCGCATTCGGAAATCTGCGCTGGGTCTCATCAAAGATGGGCTTACTTTGGCAGAAAGTTCACCTACGCACCCACTTCTAAAAAATGTGGATGCCCAGCAGGCGAAGAACGAACTTGACACCAGGCCAGTTCGGTATGCATGTTGCACCCACCCATTCGACCAGCCTCTTGGTCAGCAAACCGTGTTAGATTATTGGAGCGACTACTTGTCACGACCAGATACGAACGTACTTGGTGTATGTGTCGCGATTTTTTCAAGTGCTCTAGCAACAATCGCTTCTATTCATTCCATTTATATTTGCCAACCTTTTTTCAGCTATGCCAAATTCGGTGAACGATGAGCGCACCGGTTCAAGAATGACCTTTCTATATTCGAGACTGCGCTCACGAGCCGATGTAAACACAACGGTCGAGCAAATTCAGGTGAAACAGTGACATCGATTGGTGCATACCGTTGTAGCACTTGTTTCCTATTATTATTTAAAGTACCTAACAGATTGAAGAATACGTCGAAATGTCAAACGGTCGAAGAAGGACCGTTGCTTAAGTATCGTAACATCTCTCTCGAAAAGATGTCACGCAATCGAGAAGACCAAATCGAGGGGTTGAGTCCCGTTGCTTTGAACGACGAAGAAAGCGACGATTGGCTGGAGCCTGGACTCGCTCACTTGACAGCGATGTGTCTGAAACCAAATTACCATCCCAGTCCTACGATCACCTGGAGTTCATTGACTTGAAGTCTGCGGCGCTGCTTGGTTTCATTTCTGACACTGCCCAGACGTTGGGGAAGGCATCGGTTCAAGGTGGCAATAATAACGAGCAAGTTTTTTGGAAAGCGGCTGATGCCGATTGGGACAGTTTGCTGAGCTATAGCCTTGAATCGACAATTTAATTTCTAGCACAAAGAGAGGGGAAAGTGCTTGGCGGCATCCTTGTTGTAGCGTAAAGGATTACGCACAGGCGAATCGGCCAATGATCACGAGCGCGGAATCCGCTCGTGACCGATCCCCATGCTCAATTCACCTCGCTAGGGCAATGTCTCGAGCGCTTCCTAAGCATGGGGAGCGATCACGAGCGGATTCCGCGCTCGTGATCATTGGTCGATTTACCTCATGTGCGCCTTATCACACTCACGCCCAATCAAATCCCTGCGCTTATCCCTTTTGGGGCGTTTTTATGTAAGGTACAACCCCCAAGTTTGTCAAGGTTATCTGCATACACACTATCAAGCATGTTGGGATCTACGCTACTAGATGTCCGCAATCTCCATGGTGCAAATCATAAAGTATCACAAGCTGATCGTTCAATGTGCAGATCCAGCCAGAAGGGATCAAGCGCTTCAAGGCATAAACCGACTCAGTATCTACCCACTATCCCAACTGAGAGAATAGCCCGCTGGGGATTCTGCCGTTGAGCTCTCTGAGGTCATCCAATATTATTTAAGATATAAAAGCTTGTCATAGTAGATCTTTCGACGCGCCTTTCTCCTAGATAAGTTTTCACATACATGGGCACAAATAAAACATCGCTCGGGATGAAGGAGAATTCTGTCGAGTCTAAGCTACGTGTAGCTTGACTGGAACCCTTCGTGTGAAAGAGGGGCTAGCTCTTAGTAGTGGATTGATTGATAGATGTCATGTGTGCCATACCTCCGGGAGACTGTGCGCTAAAACGGCGTGATGCTGCCTGGGTTCACAAGGTGGTTCTATACTTCTATGTGAGGCTACTAATAAGCGGAGTAGCCTGATGTGAGGGGGCAATGTGCGTGTAACACTGTCTGTGTGTGGTCTTTTCCCATCTCCTTTCTCCCCCTCTGATCCCTTCTATGTTTGTACTCTCTTTGAAAATAAACGGTAGTATGCTTGGGTAACCTGTGGTATTCGCAAACAAGGCCTTTGAACAAACCATCTCGGATTCCCCTCCCGCGTACCCTGTCATGCATGCCGCTGCGTCATTGAAATACAACTCCTTCCTTGATTGGAAACTTGCCTCTCGGTCCACTCTTCGAGAGTTTTCGTGGTTTCATTATGGTGACGAAAGGTACGCTCGGCATGATATACGCACTGCGGCTATATGGCTCAAAGCTAGTTGTCAAGTTGCGCTCGTAATAGAGACGCTGCGTACCGGTCTCGCCTCATGGGCCTCTGGCCACGTACCCTGCGCTAGCGGTTTCTCGCATATTCAGCTATGCACGTTATTTTTATAACCATGGTGATTGATTTTTCAGTATGTTTGCAAAAAGGCTCCAGCTTCGAACTTGAAGCACGTTGCCTCGAGTATGAGGAAACTGAGGATACGCCCTCCCTAAACCGACTACGCCTTCCATCTACAAATCATCCCCCCACCGAAAGCTCACTTGATTAATTGGATCAAACCAACATGGCGGCAACTACTTTACCCTCCTCGCTATTTGGGTTGAATGCCGTCCTCCCCGCCCCGCGAGACAATTCTCTCGATGACGCCGATGTGTCCGCCACCGACGACGGAAATCCCGTTGATGAAGAAGTGCTCATATCCCAAGAAGAAGTAGACCTTACAGAAAGCACGGAAGAAGAACGTCTTGATGCATTAGGCCATGCTAAATCGCTATGTACGTTTCTGACTGACATTAAAAGATGCTTTTGCTCATGATCCACTGCTCAGTTTTCAGCGTCTACCGATACGCGGTTACTCAGTCTCGCCAACCAGCGTTGGGGAACATGTTCCGGAGTATGTTTGCGCTACTCAGAGGCCTGGTTTCTGTGTGTAAGCTGCTCAGGAGAGACAAGACAGACCCCCAACCAGAGCGGAGATCGTCACCCTCTGGTCAGGCTCCATGCATGTTCTTTTATCGCACCCCCCTGTTCACTTTATAATATAAGAACTGCTGCCAACTGTTCTTCTGTCTTCATAAGCTCCACGATGGTGAGTAGGCACGCGCGTCACTCGCTCAGCTCCGGGTTACGTTTCATCCCGGCCATCTCGTCGCCCAACTTCCTTCACTCCGTACGCACTGATAGCTTAGAATTTATTTTTATCCTTCATTCATAAGCGAGACATGGTGTGTCGGCAGGGGTCGTCTCTGGTGTAGCAGGCCAGCCAGAGCCGCAGGTCATTACCGACCTAAGACCCATAAACAGCTCACCCTCGTCTACATTATGGGATTATTCGATCTTATTGAGTACAAATACCTACAGAATGCCTAGAGTGTGCTATATTGTTCTGTAAGAGACTAAAACTTTATGTCTCAACCAGTAGGTCAGGCCAGATTTCCCCCTGTTGAAACTAAATCGGCTCGAGTCTGCCTTGTTGTCCGCTTAAAGCATCAGCTGCCTGGAACACCTGTTGCTCCTACAGCGTCGTTAGTTACTTGAACCTCGTATCTTCTGTTTCGGATTGAACACTCATGGGACATGATACGTGGCATAGTGCCACTGATCCTAACGCTGGATGTGACGAACGAGACAGATCATACACCAGTGTAAACAACGTGACCCTCGTGTTGCACTTCACAACGGGTTAGCCTTATCTTTCAGCTATATTTTGATATTCTGTGGCTAGCTTTGCCATCATACGGCTACGGCTGATTCAGATAGATACGACCGCACACATGCGTCACACAATCCGCGGCTTCAGCAGGCTGGCGAATAAAGCGTTGTGATAATAATCAAATCAATCGCCACATCAATCCAATCACAGAACAAAAGCCTGATAGTCTAGAAGCATCTGATTGAGCGGAATTTCAATGTGCCATTAGGCGAATGTATGCACAGGAGGGGGAGCAATACAATAGTTGCAACGCATACATGGGCGAAGTCACCAGCGGTGGGCATGTAAACCTATACCGGCCTAAAAACGCCGGTCACAGGCAGTTCGATCCAACATTGCGAGTTACTTCCAACCCCCGTGGTGCGTAGCGCGGTCAACATTGGAAGCCGGGTATAAGCGCCTGTCGTTTTCTCATAACCGGCTCCACCAGGCTACCTCGCACGTGACTCCAGGCACTTACCTCAGTTCCCATCTGAACATGGATCCCTTCGAGGTTCGGATGCAGTTTCTTAGCCTTTTGCGAAAGCTCAACGCGTGAGTCGAGAATTCTACACTTCCACCACTAAACGAGTTATATACCTTCAGGTGGGCCTGGCTCTCAACGGACCGATTGATATTGATTTACGCGCACGACCCCGAATTCTTTCTGTACTTGTAGATCCCAGCAGTCCATTCAAAAGATCGTTGGCTATGCACTGAAGCACTTTACCCGGTGTGGCGAAGATTTGTGGGACTGTGTGATGGAAGAATGTCAAAAAGTAGGTTTAACTTTGCCTTGGAGTCACATTCGTTAGAACTGACTCAATATCAAGGGATCTCTTAACACACGAATGAACATATTGCACTTGCTTGATAATCTGTGTGAAACAGCACTCCTTCGCCAGACTGGAGTGTCGATGCCATCCCAAGCACCGTACATCGACTATGTAACGCGGGACTTGGACAAAATAGTAGAGTTTGTGGTACCAAACTCGCGTGACGGGTTGATCAACTTTCAGAGTGCCAGGCAGGTGTGTATGAGCGGAGCCGATATCATCTATATTCTGCATTGGTTACTCATTGCGCTACACAGATCCTAGAGTCGTGGCAAACGAAGCGGGTTCTAGATCCTATTGCCGTCGCGAACGTTGTTGAGACACTAGATAACAAGAAAAGCAGGTACACCTAGTCACCAGCGTTTACGAGTCATATTGACTGATAGACTTTTAATGTTATCATCCAGTCTAAGCGATATACCCCCTACGCGCTCGATCAATTCGGCATCAGAGAGAGACGAAATATTCAAAAGGATTGAAGAGGACAGGGAAAGAGTATGCATGTCGCATCATAGTTTTTGTCGCGCGCGTTCACCGTTTTTGTTAGCATAAACTGCTTCGACAACGACGATGGAACATCCCAACCCGTGCTGGGCAGCCCTATGTCCCTCGGCTAGCTTCAGCTGTTCCTACGACTCGTATCCTTCCACAAAATCCAACCCCTACATCCCCAACATCCCCTGTTGTTCCGTCAGCGCAACTCACTTCCCCTATCGTTCCGACAACCAACTTGGACCCAAGCTCGTCGCCGACCACAGGCTCAATGCTTCCACCTGTACCTAAACATTTACCCCCTCGACATGCGCTTCGCAAATCTTATACAGAGGCGCAACGTGAGCGGCAAAGACAACGGAGTCGAACTGGAGGTGAAGATGCACAAGAAACAGCGTTGGATATCGAGTTTGAGCAAGCATGGGAGACGACGAGCGACTGGAACGAGGACGACATAGATGCAGTCACCGAAGAATGGGGTCAGTGCTGGGGCGAGGAGAGTTGGGAGGTCAATGCGCAAGAGGATAATGGGTACCCGAATGGCAAAGAGAAGGCTGTTTGATTTTTTGGGCGCTTGTCGAAGAGGTGGTGTCGGGAATGAGTGTTCTTGGGCGCATGGTTCGTCTTCGTATGATTTGTCGGCCTTTGCTGTGCATGACTAGCTCCCGTTTTACTTATTTCAAGTCGTTTTTTATCACACGCATTGACCCATTTGGCGCGTTGCCAAGCTAAGGTATGGCCGAGATTGATTCAGCCAGTGTGGTCAGACCGCTAAGCAATATGGCTGTACTGAAGAGAATTCTACGGAAGGTCAGTACTGATGGATTTAAATAGCGACAAGAGCACGAAAACAGTCCAACACCACCCAGTTATATCGTTGATTGTGCAACTTAGGGTACCGAAGCCTTACTTTAATCACTGGTCAACCTTGGACATTATGCGTTTGACCATATTCCCTCATTCCAAATACTCGACTCCAAAGTTCGGAGAGATAGACGGGCATGAAAACCTTGAGCTTGTTCAAGAGCCCGATTCAAAACTCCTGCCTCGAGCACCCCGTGGTGGGGGCAAAGGCGGAGGTGGAAAGGTACGTTTTCCCGGTGCATGCTGGATGGAACCCAGGATAGCTTACCTTTTGGTTTGCTCACTACCAGGGCGGGGACGGAGGCGGTGGCGGCGGCGGCGGTGGAGGAGGAGGAGGTGCTGGTGCTGGTGCTGGTGCTGGTGGAAGCCGCGGAACATCACGGGGAGTTTCCTTTGGGTGTGAGTAGCAGTTTCCCTATCGATTTCATAATCTCATCCCGTTGGCATCATTTAGCGGGTAGCCGAGGTTCGTCAACCTACGGCGCCGGCGGCGGATCCCGCTCAACAATTGCTTCTGGTGCATTTGCTGGCAGGTCTGTTGGGGGAGGTAGGCGCGACCAAGTATATGGAAACAGTCGATACGGAAGTGGCTATACGTACGGCGGTGGGTCCTATGTGTCCGGTCGCGGCTTTCCGTTTGGCTACTGGCCGGTATACGTCCCTGTGGTTAGCGGGGTTGGATATTATGGCTACCGCGAATACGGGCCCGCCGATAATTCAAGTCGCCCCGGGGGTTCGATGCAACAAGCTCTGGTTCGATCAAGTAGTTGGGGGGCAGCCAATGCACGGCGGTGGATGCTGGGGGAACGACAAGCTACGAACGGAACGAACTCGACGACTTCACCCTCACTACCAATCAACAATGCGACTGCGTCTTACTACATTGTGGGCGATGCTGATACTGTTGCAGCAGTCATGGAGGAGCTTGTCTCTGCGTGTTCGGTAGTGAACGCCTCGGGGACGCCGGTGATCGTATGTATTTCAGTCCGGAATGTCAAAGGCCTGTGGAAATTGATAATCATCACAGGAGTTGAATTCTACAGTACACGTCGAACAAGCTGTTCAATATTACAGAGCATCGTCGTTCATGCTTGCCTTGACTTCTTACAACAATACCGCCAGCCTACCTTCGAACGCACCGGCTGATAATAGCACGGCGGCGCCACCTCCTAGCACAGATACTCCATTACCCCTCGGCACAGATATGAACTTTCTTAACTGCTTGAATACTACAATCGGCGCTTCGATACCCATCATGGATTCAGCCGCCCCAAGGTCATTTCAGGCCGTTGGAAGCCTGAACGCGGTTGGCGTTGTTTGGTTGTTTGTCTGGTTGCTGAAAATGATCTAATGTCGGCGCATATATCCTTGAAGTTATCCGTTATGTACCCATGGCAGTACCCTTAACCGTATGTTTTCCTAGGCTCATCTCTCTGTGTTTTCAGTTTAGGTCAATTTGTTGTATTACTTGCGTTGTTCCTTCATTAAAGCTTGATAATCAATATGAATGCCCTGGTAAATATGACTAGATCCGACGGCAAACCCACGCTGGAGCGTATGACGGAGGGAGCGCTTTTAACATTCGAACTAGACGAAGATGCTTCCAACTCTAACAATAACTAGGCTCGCATCCCTCGCGACCCAAGAAACGTTGCCGATAGTTATCGTCAGTTCACTTCTCGCTGTGCCAGATTCCTCTACAATTAGCAACTTCAAGTCCAACAACCGATGTTTCCGGTATACTTTTCAGTCCAGAGGCTTTCTTGATCAATAACAGATTCACGCATCTTCGTTTGACCGTTCGCCAGTAAACTACATATAAAAAGTCTAGTTTGAGCCATAAAGACCCCTTAGTTGAAGGAAGAAACTGGAGGGGCAGTTGACGAAGCCTGTGCGGAGCTGGTATGATGTCGATCCTGAAAATATTCCGTGTTTTCATTTTCATCAATTTCTCATCTATCGTAGCTTTTGCTCAGCTTGGTTTTGGAGGTGCCTTGAGACTGCATCCATGATTTATGCGTGGGTCTTCGGGGGTTAGACACTGCCAGAAACTTGCTTGGATCAAGAAAAACTCGATAAAGTAGTCATGTAGATCCTGCTACAGTATAAGAGACCACCAATAGACCAGTATTTAAAGCAGTGGAGATACTTATAAAAATGAGCGATTGTTTCGTTGGACTACCAATTCTGGTAGGTCGAGCTGACCGTTCACATTTAGGTCCAGTATTCGACAACCGCGAGGCATAGCAGCTGATGATTGTTCGTCTCAAAGCCACGAGCCACCACCGTGGTTCACAACCAGTGTTCAGGCTCCTTGCTCCAAAGCGTCATGGCGTGAAATGTTTTTTTGGCCTGTTTAAATTATAGGCTCGTGTTCAAGACTTTACATTAGGAATACGACCATGAGAGATTTGTGACGCACATGTCGCATTACATGGCGTACTGTGCTGGCTCTCGGCATGCGGTTGAGGTGGAGTTCCCGAGTGGAGCGCGGCAACTTGTCCGAATATTATCTGTCCACAATTTGTATCGGGTTTCTTTCTGGGGCTTCTCTTGTGGGAGCGCCAAGTACTTGCTCATATGCCTTCTGCAGGGGTTTTGCCTTCGGTTGGGACCTCGTGCCTGTGTTTGCCGCTAAGGCAGTGTAATAGACTCACGGAAGTCGAACTGTATCTTCTCACGGAACGTTCGATTCGAACGGGCGGCCATGGTGATCCTCAAACGGTAGGAGGACCGGATGGTATTCGGCAGATTAGTCACTTATTACTGCCAGATATGGGATCAGCCGATAAGATCCTCGCGCCTGATTGGTGACGTGCTGTCGCTTCTGGTTGAGTCTTGGCGAAGCACCACTGCTACACACTATATAAACGTTCCGCACTAACCAGAAGCAAACCTTTTCCGCCCTCCTTTACACCATGAGGTTCTCACTTTCCAATAGTAAACGCTCGTACCCTCGATTTGAGGAAGTCGACAAGAGGGAGAATTCGGAGCTCGTACGTGAAATCAATTTGAGGTTCGTAAACCTCGAACCTCGAGCAGGAGGCGGTGGAAGGGGAGGCGGAGGTGGAGGTCGGGGAGGCGCCGGCGGTGGGGGCGGGGGCGGCTCCCGAGGTGGTGTATCTTTTGGGAGTAGGTGTCAATATGAAAGCTCTCTCACGATGAGTTAAATAACCATTGGCTATCCCACTTTGTTAGGCGGGAGTCGAGGCGCATCATCGTATAGTCGCGGAGGAGGATCTCCGACGACGATTGGCGCTGGCACCACTTTTGCAGGTCGGTCCATAGGCGGAGGCTCTCGTGATCAAGTATACGGCACTAGTCGTTACGGTAGTGGCTACACTTATGGCAGCTCTGGCAATACTGTTGCTGGCAGAGGCTTCCCGTTCGGATATTGGCCAGTGTTTGTACCCGTCGGCGCTGGTGCTGGCTACTATGGCTATCGCGAGTATGGGCCTGCCAGCAACTCAAGCCGTCCAGGCGGTCCGATGCAATATGCCGTGGTACGATCGAGCGAATGGCCACAGGAAAACACCACCGCTCCGATAAACAACGCTACAGCATCGTTTTATATAGTAGGGGATGCTGATTCGGTCTCTGCGGTCATGGACGCTCTAGTATCCGACTGCTCGGTCGTGAATGCAACCGGACAGAATGTCGATGTAAGTTTTGTCAAACTCAAAGTCAATGATCTTCTCACGATTGGGCCATATAGGACAACAATCCAGCAGTTCACGTCGAGCAAGCGGTTCAATACTATCGATCATCTTCGTTTATGCTGGCACTCTCGTCGTATAACAACACTGCGAATCTAGCATCCAATGCTCCAACAGACAATAACACAGCCCCACCTCCCGCTAGTGCAGACACGCCCCTCCCTGCAGGCACTAACACAACCTTCTTGAACTGCCTCAACACGACTATCGGAGATGCCGTGCCGATCATGGACGCGGCGCCCGGCACGCTTCGGGCGGTCGGAGGTCTCAACGCGGTTGGGATGCTCTGGCTTGTCATCTGGTTGTTGAAGATGTTCTGAGACCTGGGACCGCCCAGCTTATTATCCGGCTTCTCTGCCCAGCTCAACAAATACCCGCTTTGGGTGAAAAATGAATAATTGTAGCTTGTGTGTATTCTTTTCGTTTACGTTTTTGCCATGTTCGATAGCAACACAGCTCTAAATAGTGATACTCATTTAATCGAATTTATATCTACTTGTGACAACTAAGCTACACAATAAACCCGCCCTGAGGGAACGCATAGTCCATGAAAATGATTCAGCATATATAAGTGATTGTTCAACTTTCATCGTTTCGGTCAAATTCAAAGCGTTGTTCGGTCTTGCCCACTACATTTTAGGATCAGCACTTGAGCCAGTTAGCCCATACAGCCAGAGAACTTACGCTCGAGGCAAGTATGTATAGATCGCCCGAATTGCGTTGTAAACACCGTTTTCCTATTCGTACGACATGAGGCCCACACTCATGCGGTTCAAGGTTTTGTTCACTTACCGAGCGAATTTTCTCTCCTACAGCTGCAGCTTTCTCCTTCATCACCCTGCGAGTAATAGATATCAGCTTCTACGCATTCACGTCTATCACGCTCGGCTAACCTGTCTGATACAGCCCGCTTGAGCGCGTCTGCCAATTCCGAACTCGACAAGCCCGATACGCGAAGTCCAGCCCCGAGCTTTGTTACACGCGTCGCCCAGAAGAATTGATCGCTGTGAACAGCATAGTTTAGTCCATATAATTTCAGAGGACCATGAGGACTAAACCCACCCAAACCAGGGCTTGATCAGTGTTGGGATGCCGGCTACACAGTGGTTAGCATGTGCTGTATTGATCTACGAGCGCCAATTTCAACGTACCACGGAGAGAAGCTCCGGTCGTGCCTGCTCCCCCATGGTGTAGTGCAGCATCAATCTTTGGGAAGAGCCAACTGTAGATTAATCGAGCGCGAATGCAGTGTTTAGAACACGTATTTTGCATATGATTCAGGAACTCACTCGTGTGGGATCTTGTCAACCTAGAATTTATGTATATTAATTACAAAACTGCGTCTTTCCTACCCAAAAGAGTATACTCACCGAGAAAACCTCTGGAGGAAGTTCAACTTCTGGCCCGGTATCCTTACTCATTCGGGCTGACCATCCCTTAGATAGAATCGCCCGAACATCACCTGGGCGAATGGCTCGTCACGCTTTTGGTCTGACCATAGATTGATAGGGGCTCACTTTTGAGGACCGCTTTAACAATACTCCTCGTCATCGCCTTGGGGTTTGGCACAACGATACTGCCAAAACCGATATAGACGAGCGGCTTGTTATCTGCACGCGCCTTGTTGATAAAGTCGTTCAGCTCTTGAGAAGGTTTCCAGTCCAAGTCGGCATCGTCCAGGAACCAACTGAGTAATTCGGTTAGACTTTGACGCACATAGCCGACTTTCAAAGACTTACTAGCCGCTGATGACGATTGGGTCCTTCCAGTCCAAAGGCTTGGGTACTACAGCCTAAGCGCGTGTTCAGGAAATCAAACATGGAATACTTTAGAGAAAGCGCTCACGGGCGAGAAATTGTAAATGAATGGAATCTTGTTCTGAGCCAAATGAGACATGTCGGTGCTACGAAGCCCGAGATGTTTACGCCTCCAGCGGTTGATCTGTCCAGAGGTCGCTTGCCAAAACACGTTATCGAAGAGAACGTACTGTGTCTGAAATTAGCATATGGGCCAAGGCAGTACGTAGGGTAGGGTACTAACAGTCGAATAATTGAAAGAACCTGATATTTCAACAGGAGGGGTCATAAATGCGTGAGGGTATTCATTAGTTCGAGTCCATGGCCTGGTGCGGCGTGTTTTAGTCTTGTAACGAGCTGGATTATATATCGCTTACATTGTGAATGCGTGAAAGATTGGTATTTCTAAGGTTTGGATTTTGTCAGTGTTTGCCAGTGAGAAGAGAGAAATAACTAACTGAGCGCTTCTGCGATGTGGGCTCCCGCCATGGCGGAAGGACTTTGAATCAGGACATCAGCATCTTGACACTGTTTCCAGGAATCCACGAGCACTATGGATGATGGTCAATTGAATGTAGCTTCCGGCCAGAACTCTGTCGACTTACGATCGTCGAGCCATTGCCTGAACTGCAATTGATCCGGATTTCAGTTCCAGAATGTTTAAGACAACAAGCGTTACTTACGTTTGTCAAACCCTCTTTGAAGAACTGGGGAGAAAACATCTACAAACAAGTTTGTGTTAATTTGGAATCAAATCCACCCAGCAAGACTTGCCCTATTCTCAACGCTAAGCTTCATCAATGCACCTGGATCACCTCCTGCCGAACGATGCGCTACACCCCACCCCTCACACCAAGACTTGTATTCTTCATGCGTGACGATCGTTACTTTGTGGCCCTGTTGCATCAGCCCCAACGCAAGAGCGATATAAGGCTGCACGTCGCCTCGAGACCCAATTGTGAGACAAACAAAGTGTTTGGGTGGAATATGAATGAGTGTTGATGCGGGAAGGTTTATCGGTTTTGGTAAACGCGAGAGAATCATAG
The DNA here is from genome assembly GCA_016906575.1 of Ceratobasidium sp. AG-Ba. Classification (NCBI taxonomy): domain Eukaryota; kingdom Fungi; phylum Basidiomycota; class Agaricomycetes; order Cantharellales; family Ceratobasidiaceae; genus Ceratobasidium; species Ceratobasidium sp. AG-Ba. Next base: position 1,497,171 of record CP059638.1, read on the forward strand.
GCGGGAATTGAACCGTTTGTGCGCGCTCCAAAGTTCGACTGATAGGAGAAAACAGAGCAGGGGCGTTGGCTACGCATTCTTCTGGGCTAGACGTGCTTGGGATGATAACTTTGGGAGACGAAACCGATCGCTCCAGTCGAGGGGTTTGGAGTTCGGAAGTGGTAGTGCTCTCGTTCGCTCGGTTAGCCTCGGCGATTGCGTTTAGCTTGGCAACCGCATCGTCGCGTTGTTCACGTGAAGAAAACTCGAACGTGATATCGTGTTGACCCCGAACTTGAAGCCGGAGACCAAAGACACGAGGGTGGTAGACGAAGACGGGAGAGGCACCGCGAATAGAAGACACAGGGAATCGATAGCGAGTATCCTGAGAGTGGAAGGACTTGGCCCAGTAGCACACAAATCGATCAGAGATGACAAAATAGGTCGAGGACGAGATGGTTTTGCAGATTCGGCATTTCGCGACTGGAGCAAGGTAGGTCAGTGAAGACATATAGGGCGTCAATTCTCAACTTACTCCATAAAGTTTCCTGGTCGTCGAGTGCGAATAGCCTTCGGATTTTCCGTTCCGCACTTGACATTTCTGTAGCGACCTCTGGCTCAACCTTGACTTCCCTAGTGCCCTCTGTATGATCCTCAGACCCTGCATGCTCGTCAAACACAAGTTCACCCCAGTCCATTACCACTTGCGCATGGGCCGGCGCGCCAGACTCTCGTCGCGCCTGGACGAGCTTGTCAAATCGGTCCCAATTGGGATCGCGTTGCAACACAGAAAGATGGAGAACTTGGGCCAGAGATACCGTATCGGCGGACCCAATAGTCGGTAGAAGCAGCGGAGCAGCCGGCGATGGGGGGACATGTTGTGAACTAAGGGGAGTATCCAACGAGGTTTCGTCCGTTGACCTAGAAGTGACGGGGGAAAGCGTGCTCCCTTGAGGGGAAGGAGAACAGAAACTGTTCGTAAACGACAACCGTTTCCTCTCTTTCTTTGTGGGCTCGAGGGGTTTTTCTGGCCCAGGAGTTATTCTTCCTATTAGGTCGTCGACCGCTTCCTTGAGTCCACCTGGGGTAACAGCTTCTACACCCGGCGTAGTCCCCCCGCTTTCCACGGCAATACTCAGGATGGATGCGAATGCCGCCCACCACTCGGACTGGTGTTCCCGGATCCGGGCAAGGGGGATGCAAATCCGAACACCACGCGATTCGGTTTGTGCGTCTTCGGGCTTGGACGCCGTGTCCTTTTCGCTACCATGGCCAATAAGCGTCTTGCGACGATGACGATACATGTAGAGCGCGGCTATCATACAAGGTCAGGGTTGGTGCATAAACGCGGGACAGTGACTCGCCTTTGGTCTCACGACGCCATTCGTTGCACGATTCTTCCGTATCGAAATCAACGTTGCGCAAAATGTCACGCGTAGGTCCGGAGAATCGAAGAGTCAAACGCTTGGGGTGGATAGGATCATATGGTTCCACATCCTTTACAGATAATACTGTTCCAAAGTTAGATATATTCAGATAACATGTTTACATAACTCACACAGGATGCTCCTGATCGGTCTAACTCGTCCTTCGTCGCTTGCGTCCGGGTAGGTCGTGAGCATATCGTGGGACAATTCGATCCACACCCTGCGTCGGCGTTGAGGGTGTAATATCCCTGTACGAGGTTCCTCGACGACACCTGGACCAGCTTTGATGATTTGAGTATCCGGGTTGACGTGAGTTGCTTGTGGTGAGTTTCCGTCGGCGGCCGGTGTGGAGTCAGCGTTGGGAAGAAGAGAGGCGTGAAAGGTAAGTCGGTGGGTGGTAAGGTGGATGACACCAATGATTGTGACATCGCGGAAGAGAGCTCCGTCTGCCTCCTGGTAAACGCGAGCCGCGCGGTACAAGTTAGTGACTAGATGCGCGGGTACGAAAGTGACAGATATGAACTTGCCAGTATCATCTCCTCGGTCTCCCCGGGCAATGTCAACGTACCAAACTCGTACTGCAACACACGGAGTGCGACGGCATGGTCGCCCATCTTGGCCTGATCGCAAGTAAGGATCGGGCGAGAGGCTTCGGGCTTGGACGTCGCAGGATCCGCGAGGTCGATTTCAGAAGCTATGCTAGCAGCGTAGTGTTTGTATCGCTGGAGCGAAAGAGTGGATCCCGCGCGAGACCGAACATTAGGGTGGAGTGCAAGGTTTGCGAGAGCGGTTTCGGGCGAGGGAAAAGCGTGGTGCTGAAGAGGGTCATCCTCTGTTAGGCTAACTTGCACTTGAGGCAAGTCGGCCGCCGCCTCGGACGCCGGTGTTTGTACGCCGTCCGAATAGGATTCGGACGGGTCCTCGGATAAGATCTGGCTGTATTGGGCGGCGGCGTTGAGCATACGGAAGAGGGATGGTTGACCAGCTGAGGTGGCTTCTGCATTGGGATCAACTGAGGCGGACCAAGTGCTCGAATGGCGGCTGGGATCTCCCGTTGGGTGCTCGTACTCGGAGGACGAGCGCGAGGAGGCAGGCTCTGGTGGTGCGGGATCCATGATGCACAGGATGGATCGACGAGAAGAGGTTTGCCAAGGGGATAACGGCCTGGGTTGGCTTTATAGCACCAGATAAAGCGTGAAATTTGTGATGCACGTGAATAGAACAGGCCACCGAGGGGCCAGTGAATCAGAGGCTAGCACACGTCAGCACCTATTGCGCGTCGGGCGCGGGGGCCAGGAAATAATCGATAGGGGGTCGTGGCCGCAACGCCGAGGACCGAGCGGTTATTTATAAGCGCTAGGGACCAACTGGCCAAAAATGAAATCACAGCGACTGGAACTCCGCCGCTTGGATAGCGGCAACGGCCACCAAACCCTTACCATTCAGTCGAGAGTCGATGGCAAGCTGGAAGGTACCTGGAATGGAGCCTTTAGCGTTGGAGGATCGGCAAAAGTGAGATGCAGGGCAAGTGAGATGCGCGAACGATCTCCAAAGTGTCATGTACGTCACTCCGGTGGTCCGGATATGCTGAGCTCCGAGAAAAGATAGTAAAACAATTTCAATTTTGCGACCCGAAGGCATGTATAAATAATTCTACAAGAAATACTACCCGGATTTGAAGTCAGCGCCAGTTCCCTTGGAACGTAAGAGTCAAATCCGCTTACCAGAAGTTCTACTGATTCAAGTTCAATATGCACGAGCCCCAATATCCGTCCACTCGGGACGGACCAACATTCCCGCACCCACACAAAGTCCGTTCACACCCGTAAGGATCATGTACACCAAAAATGATCCTCCAGCACCTCCGTTGGCTGATAAAGCAAACAAAGCCGTCGTGATGGCGGGACCAATCTGGGATTACATGGAGCGTCAGTCTTGGCCAATTGTAAAGCGTGATCGGGCATACCGCGCGCATAACCGATGCGGATGTCTGAGCCAATCCATTTGTAGCACCCAAGGACATGGCGTTGGGAGGCGCGTTGGAAATAAAGAGAAGTAAGCAGCCTGCAAGATCAACGTTAGCTCGAGTCCCATGATCGAGTTGTGTGCTTACAGAAACTGATGGGAGAGGCGCACGAGACTACCGCATACACCCCGACGAGCACCCATAGCCCGAGTCCACCGGCAATATGGAACTTGATTGCGTAGTGCATGACTGGTAGCAGCCAGATCTGCACGAAATACAAACACACCCCACCCATGTACATTTTTCGCATACCGAACCACTGCTGCATGCGCGGTACGAAAATGACAGTAGCCGTTCCGGTGACCAGACCTTGAAGAGCTAACAAAAGACCAATAGTCGCTGGTTCCATGCCGAGACCGCCCAACGAAATCGGAGATGCGAAGACTATTGGTTGCAGGGCGACAAGGGAAATATCCAAGAGAGACAGTAGAGCATAGTTGAGAATCGTGATAGAAACCCGGGGCGTAAGCAGGCTTCTCAACGGTGGAGGTGAGCTGGACTTGGTCTCGCTAAAATCGCTTTCGGCAGGAGAGACTAGCGTTTCCGAAGAGGAATTTGAGCTGACAAGTTGGTACATGTTTGCAGCCTGTGCTTTTCCTAGTACTGGGTGAGTCTGGACATGCGTAAGCACGATCTGAAAAAGAGACTAATCAAAAAGTCGCACCTCTCTCAAGAAGAACCATCCCATGACCAAGCCGCCCGTCGGCACAAGCGCAATTACAGCACAAGGGAGGAGATAGGGGTAAGTTTTCAATGTCGATGACCAACCAAACACATTTGGCATAGTTTCAGCCGGATGTTGGAGCAAGCCTCCCAAGGCTGGTCTAGATTCACGGTCTCTATGCTCAGCCGGTGACCTGGCTTTGTAAAACACACTTACGCAAGTGTGAAGCCGATCGACCAAATAGCAGGGATAAACGCAAATGCGGAGGCCGCGTTTGTCTCGTCAGTGACTTCACGCAAGACGCTCTTGATGACTCCCGCGTTACCCTAATCGTATCACGTCAGACTCACGAGAATGTTTCTTATAACCAAACTCACGTTCAAAGCGCCAGCCAAGGCCCGACTGATCAAGATTCCCAAAAAGGATTTTGAAATCCCAAAGCAAAAAGATGAAAGAGCCAGACCGGCTAGACCGATAAACAACACTGGTCGTCGGCCTATCCTATCAGAGAGTCGACCATACTGCAGGATAAAAAGTGATTCTGTGGCAAAGAACAACGATTCCTATACACGGCTTCAGCCCCTATTGATTTGTTCCATTTATGGAATTTGAACTCACAATCACTCCAGCATAATATCCAACTTTGGATTTGTCGCCGTGCGTGATTCCGACTTCGTAAACAAGGTTGTTGATAAACGGAAGAAGTACTGCCGCTGTGCAAGGTTCCGAGAGAAGCATGAAAAGGAGTATCGAGACTTGTAGACGCGGAAGGGGCGTCGCCCTAGGCTGCAAAGTAGGTTTTTCGGATACTCCGTCATGTTCTTCGTAGAGTATTGCCGGAGAAGGTGGTCGAGGCGAGCGACACCTAATGGATTCTTGATCGAGAACCTCTAGAGAGGAAGACATCGCTAGGTCGCTGTGACTCGTTGGCAGAGTGGGGGGTTGCACGGCGCGAATAAGAGGCGACGGCGTTCAAGCTTTTTTAGCTTTCGGGGAGTCGAGTACGTATCTCCGGAGTCGGACTGTGTCTTGCATGGTGCGCCACAGACGTAAACGCAAGAGCAATATCCAGATTGTCATCATCGATAAGCGTCATTATATAGTTTTGTTCGGGTCCGTGCTTGATGTTGCTATTCAGATGAAAACTAGGCAGATTTTTTCAGATAGCAGGCGTGGCAAATCGATAATCTCTGCATATCTGGATTTTTACCGCCTTGGTTATTGAATGATGTTGATGGTCAAAAGGAGCCGCAACTTGTAGGCACTGCAGAGAGAATGTGCCGGGTAAACATTATAATTGTGTCATTCGTTTGAACCTGGTTGCATGGTGAGCAAGGTGGTAGTAGTGGCGGGAAAGTGAAAGAACCAACAACCGGAAATGCCAAACATTCGAAAAGGTCAAACAAGAACAAATCATCCGACGAAGATTGGCGTAGCCACGACACGAGGTTTCAGGCGCCCTGTAGCAATATATTTCGTGCTGGTCTTGATCTATAGGTCTCCCGCCCAATTGCTGTATCGGAGTTGGCACGCCCTCCCTAGGGCGTTGGCGTATCCTGCAAAAGTCTGTGATTTTCCAGCTTGATTCGACGCTAAACCTGGGTCCTGCAAAGGCGTATGGAGATACTTTAACAGTGTCCCTGTGCGTGGAGGAAGAAACCATCTTGGCATCACCCACAATATCAAAGAAAAGTCCCGTGGGGAGCCGTTGACACGTGACGTCACTTCTAACTTCCAGTTCGGCTCTCTGGCGATTCCTTATCGAGCTGTTTGGGCAGATTCTAGCCTCGTGCTCAGCGCGGAATCATGTGTGAACGTCAAAGAATATGCTGACATATTCTATATAAAGCTATGGAAGGAGCCAGGGGGACTTCCTATCTTGTAGGGCTACCTTAAACAAGAAGTCACCTGAACTTTATCGCCCAGTTCGGCAGAGCTCAGAGACAAGGGCTCTAGTGTATATAAGCACTACGGACGGAAAATTGTCTACCAGAGAGACCTTGCATCATGTGGAATCCGCTCTCTTCCAAACGCTTGACTACAACTCTCTTGTTTTCCGCCCTTGTTCCGCTTCCGGGATGCGTAGCCCAACAGTACCTTCTTGGCGTTGGCATTGGAGATGTGACCGGGTTAGTGCATTATACTCCCTTTTTGAGTAACGTACTGAATTTCTACTAGTCCTGTAGTTGAAACAAACATGATGGGATACGCAGACCTATCGCAAACTGATACCGGTCTCCACATGAGACAATTCTCTCGTGCTTACATCGTAGCAACTCCTGGAACCAACTCGGCCAAAGATCGTATCCTGTTTGTGAACTCGGATATCTGCATGGGAGACACTGCCGTTCGGCGCGGCATACTTCAACAGCTGGGAACATTGTACCCTGGTACGTTGCCGTAATATCCTACTCAGATCTTCGATGGTCATAACTCCTTCATCTAGGCGTATACACGGAGTCTAACTTTGCTCTTGTGGGAACTCATTCTCATGCGGGAGTCGGAGGATATTTGAACAATCTGCTACCAACTCTAACCAGTTTGGGTTTTGTGAAGCAAACCTACGATGCAATCGTCAACGGTACGATCCCATAACTTTGAGCAAGGATCTTAAATATTAAATTAAATTAGGAACCGTGCTGGCTGTCAAACGAGCACACGAATCCCTTGCGCCTGGAACCCTCTCATTGGGTAACACGACCGTCCTCGATACAAATATAAACAGGTCGCCATATTCATATACCGCCAACCCGGCCGAAGAGCGGGCAAGATATCAATACGATCAAGACAAGGTCCGTCGTAGCGTAGTACCCTAGGGTTAATCGTTAAACGAATTGATGATTAGGATCTTCACTTGCTCAAATTCACGGACAACTCTGGTACCGCTCGCGGGTTCTTGAGCTTCTTTGCAGTCCACGGCACCAGTTTATACCAGGAAAGTCGCTGGAACATAGCCATTACTGCGCATATATGCTCATAGTACCCTCTCCAAAACAGAACAATACGCTCGTTAGCACCGACAATAAGGGCATGGCTGCTTACCTTTACGAGGGTGAGTACTTGCAGGGGGTCGAGGCGGGAAAGACTCGGGTAATTGATTTGGCCACTCAGCTTCGGTTCAGCCTGACGCAGCGCCTGGAAAGAACACGTTTGTTGCTGGATTTGTTCAATGTGGGTCATTTCATATCGCCTCTTTACTTTACAATCTCATTGACGCCATATTCAGCAAATGTGGGAGATACATCGTAAGTCCAGCCTCGAATAGATGCCAGAATGGATTTAGGATAAACCTTTTTTGTTGGATCCTAGGCCAAATACGTAAGTCAACTGTGAGCAAATAATTCGACCAAACTCAACCCCTTTGCATAGACTTGGCGCATTTTGTCAAAGTCCTGGGAAGGCCTGGGACGGCCAACCTTGTGAATACAAGAGATCAACGTGTGGAAATCGCACGGAGGACTGCCATGGAAGGTGTGCTCCACCTAGGATAGCATGTGCTTCGTGAGATTAACTTTGTGTAGAGGTCCTGGGTTCCAGATATCGGACTTCGAGTCCAACCGCATCATTGGCGATAATCAATTTAAAGGTGCGAAAACACTGATGGACGGTAGTAGCCTGCGGCCTGTTCAAGGAGCCGTGAGAAGCCTGCATACTTATGTGAACATGTGAGTTGCCCCTTAGGCTTGCCACCGACGAGATAGGCTCAATTGCTGGTTTATGCCTAAAGGTCAAATTATACGTTCCCTCTCGCTAACGGTACTACGGTTCATACTTGCCCTCCCGCTATGGGTATGTTAAGCGTTTTGTTTCATAAAGGAGCATATTTATGTTTTATGTAGGATACGGCTTCGCGGGCGGAACAACCGACGGACCTGGTGCATTCGACTTTACTCAAGGACAGACGGCGGATGGAACTCAGTTAGTTCCGTTTTATGGTTTGGTAGGCTAAATCTAACTTCCTCGACCAGGAATCCATTCTGGGAAGTCGTGAAAAGTGCGGAAGGTCTAATTCAGTCATATTCATACGCTAAACCCTACTTTAGATTTTGTTACGACACCTCCAAGCGAAGAACAAAAGCGCTGCCAATACCCCAAACCTATCCTATTCAACACAGTAAGCGGATTCATTTAAGCAGCCGGACCCATCTTATCGTCAAATAGGGTTATACCAAGTTTCCGTATGCGTGGTCTCCGGATATTGTGGACATCCAAATGATGCGTGTGGGCCAGTTGGTGATCCTTGTTGTTCCCGGAGAATTTACTACGATGGCCGGGCGACGAATCAGGTAATTTTACGATCATTTGTGTTAATTTCTATTTGAAGCACAGTTGCATCTAATCCTTTTGACGCATACAGGGAGTCTGTTCGTGCCAAGCTCATTTCCTCAGGAGTTATTGGTAATGACGCATATGTCGTGATAGGTATGCTCTTGTTTTGACCGAGAACAGCACACCCATTGACGGCGGTTACGTGACGATAGCCGGTCCAGCCAACACATACTCTCATTACGTGACCACGCGGGAAGAGTATGGAATACAGCGATACGAGGGGGCATCCACCATCTATGGACCGTGCAAGTGAACCGTTTACCCTCCTTGGTCAATTATGAATCGATAACTTGATGGTTTTTAGTCACGTTGGAGGCCTATCAAAATCTGTATACAGGGCTGGTTGGATACCTCGCGGATGGGGCGAATGATTCACCCCCAGTAGGCCCCGTGCCGGAGGATTTAACAAAGAAAGCTATTTCTCTTCAGGTAACTCAATACATAGGTATCGGGTGCATCATGATTCTAAATAATTTTATAGACTGGTGTGGTATTCGACGCAGTGCCTATCGGAAAGTCCTTCGGTTCAGTGCTCACTGATGTGAATTCATCTGCCTACACGCGAGGTCAGCGCGTATCTGCTGTGTTCCAGGCCGCTAACCCCAGAGTGAGTTCGAGGCCAACAGGCTCCAATGCTGTATGGCTGAACCTTTAACGTTGTAGAATAATCTGCGCCTCGAGGATACCTTTTTGTCGATAGACCGCCTTGCTGGTGGTACATGGTCGACCTACCGAACCGATTCCCATCCGTCTACTAAATTCCGCTGGACTAGAACCAACTTTGTGCGTGCATGTTACACAAATTGAGGTTTGAACTAGGACACCTAAATTGAATCTACTTTGTTTAGGCCTTGGGGTACAGCACAGTCGAAATCGAGTGGTAAGCCGTATGAGCCAGCACTATGAAGTTATATTAATATTTCGACCAGGATCATCGACTCTGATGCTCCAGGTGTGTTTATATGTCTTTTTCGGCACATTGCTCAACTGCTAACAAAAAGTCTCACAGCTGGAACATATCGTGTCACGTACAAAGGCGACTCTAAACCACTCATTGGTTCGATCTCGTCGTTTACGGCAAGGTCCAGCAATTTTACGATCTCTGCTTGAGCGAAACGAGTAGTCTTAACGTGCCGATATCCCTGAATGTGATACTGTTCCTTCATGTACATACATTCGCACATGACCGCATCGGGATTTGTTTGGTCCTGTGGCTCCACCTGACGAATCGCTATTCCAAATACAATTCGGAGATCAATTCGGAATTCAGCTTAGAGTATATAAGGCTATCAACTGGCCTGCTGGCCCTCGTCCTGACCTCTTCGGGCGCTATCTGAGAGAGAATCGTTCACGCCATCGATGACTGGATGACCTGGGCATCCTCAAAGATACAAGGTATGACGCCTTAAATACATGTCAATTGCGCAGTTGAAACGCCTGCTATGCTCATAAATATAATGCGATGCTGACGAGCTCGGCCATCATTCTTTAGACTTCCCTTTTTCCCCGCCCTCGCTCTCTTCGCCATCCCTGCTTTCCGCCTCGCCGCTCTCCGGTTTGTCCTGGTCCTTCCGGCTGCCAGAGGTAGAGCCAGCCTTTGCTGTTTCCATAGCCTTTCGTCCCTTGAGAATGACCATTTCCTTCAACCATCCGTTCTCCCTCCTTAGTTCGACAGCCTCCTTCTCTAGTTCACCAGCTCGCCCTTCAAGCTCTACAAGTATCCGTTCGAGCTCGGCTGTGCGTTGCTTCTTCTTCATGCGGAATCGAGCTGGATGAAACAGTTAAAATGTGCCCAGAGCCTCATTGATATGTTACCCTCTTACCTGAAGCAGCGGTATTCCTCTTGCGCTTATCTTCTGCCACCGCTATAGCAGTTTCCTCGTCTAATGGAGAAGCAGGCGGGCTTGGTTGACTATTAGTGGAGCCGCGACCAGCGCTACTCATCGAGCGACCACGGGAAGTGTGTTCGGCCTGAGCTATGGGCGCAGTCACAGACGCTGGTGCGGAAGACGATGATGCACCCGGAGTCTGCGTGGTAGCATGTGGGGTTGGCGTGATTGGGGGCGGAAATGCAGCAGCTCCGCGTGCCATGAGTGCATGGTACTGCGCAATCTCAGCTGGTGAGAGCGGCTGGAGCTGTGGTGGTTGCGACTGCGGTCTCTGGAGGTCGGACAAGAAGTTGAGATCCCAGGAAGGATGGCTGAATGGGTCAAAGGGTGCGTGTGGGCTAGGATGTTGACCTGGTCCGCCTACTCCGGGCATCGGGTTCATGCCCCCGAGCGCAAGCATATCATATGTGGATTGTTGGTCGTATGCGGACACTGGGAAGAACGGTGGCATATCCCAGGGCGCTGCCGTTGGGAGACCAGGTGCGTCATGCAATACTGCTGGAACGCCCCGTATTTCGGAAAGCTGATGAATGTAGTGAGGGTGAGATGAGTCGTCCTCTGGGAAATTTGGATCATTCTGGTTCCTCTCGTCGTCCATCCCAAACGAAAACTTGATCTTCTCCCAGTGCTCGAGCTCTTTCTTTATCTGTGGCTCTCCTGTTGCTAGATCTGGGGATTCAGAGGTATCTTTGTCCGAGTTAGGGGTCGAGGGACGTGTGCCCAAAGAGGGTGTGCTGGACCGCGACCGCTTCAAAGGGGTTATGGACGCCGACATTGTTTTCTCAACAGGTTAAATAGTCTTGTAGGGATGCATGATGTTAGTGCATGGGGAAGCCCAGGACCGGCTAACGTCTACCTACGCAATCAAATCGCGCAACTTGGCCTGCAGGCAGGAAAAATAGCTGTCTCGTGTACCTTGCCCTAGTGGAGGAGATATTTCCTGGTCTAGATCAGCTGAGATTGATTTGTATCGGGAAATTGGAGCTCGTCTGGGTCTCGTGGGCTCTCCGTTGTGTCTGTTGGTGGTCGACGCTGCGGGAACGGAGCGGCTGGAACAGCGGTTCAAAAGTGGCGTCTGTGCCATCACCCCCCGCATTTCGGGACAGCCTGCCCGGGAATATGATCAAAGCTTCGACCACGCAACGTCCAGATGCTTATCCATGCGAGCTCTGAGTGGTGGAATGGGCTCTCCCAATTGCGCGACGAATACGAGTTGGGCGATGGCGACTGGTCACGCAATCTGCCCACGTGACATTTTCATCCCTAATTGGGTTGGGCCTCGCTGCATGTATTGCATTTCTCGCACATCTGTGAGAATATTGACGACTTGGTTCCTGGTTTAGATATTGGGCACCCCGTGTCCTTCGTTTGTTCCGCTTGCCGCGACGCATACATGCTATATCTGCTTGGCATGCGCAATATTACACGCTGAAATGGTGTATTTACTGTCGGTTGCTGAGTTTTAATTCCATTCTTACCTCGAGGTTCTAGTACCAGATGTGTTACTTTGGCTCCAACCGCCATTTCCGTTGGTACAGACGAGCGGATAAATCTCCGAGGGCAAATGCAAGCCGGCGGCTCGCCTCGTGGTGGGCAATCCTGCGAAGCTTGAGAAATTCTCCGCGAAAAATTCCGAAAAGTCAAATGAGCGCGCTATTCGGTACGTTTTAACCTTGTGGTAAGTATATAAGGGATATGAAGCCTAATGAGGTGCACCAGCAATGAGTGCACCAATAGTCTCGGAGTGATATATTTCGGATATAGTGTTATCGTGGCCAGAAACGTAATCCTCGAACGCGGAGGTGGTGCGAGGATCGTGAGATAAGTTTGATCGAAATGCGGCAAATGGGCGGGATTTGTTTACGAGTTTGATCCGCGACTCGATACTTTACGGCACGTGACTTCCCGTTATGGATTTGTGTCGTCGACTTTTTATTCGTATCTTTGGCTTGTTACCATGAGTAAGGAAAACTAATTTTTATTGGTTTAGATTTACTATGTCAATACACGATTCATTCAAGACACATGTATTCATAAGGAGTGTGTAATATGATGCGTTCAATCGTGTCCATACATAGTCCGTGTCCATTGTTCGTGTCCTTAATAAGCAATGTCTTTAACAGTAAGCACCTGGAATAATGGTGGGGCAGCCTGAAGTGTCCATAGTGGTGGGGCAATCGGCGGGATCTTGGCAGCATCGAATGCAACCGCGACCGCCGTCGGGCTCCATTATTTCGACGTAGTGGTTATATCTATTCATCGTCACAGGTGAGAATCTTGGTATCTGCAGACGGAAGGGATATACTTACCCTTGGCACACGCTGCCTTCAGGGTTGCCGCGACCACCGTCGCCACCGCTAGAGTCATACTGTCCTCCACCGTCATTGTCGTTGAATTGGGAAAATCCCGGATTGAAGCATCCTGTCACTTTTTCACAGGGATGTTTTGTTAATATGATGTTCTAATAGACGGTGTGGGGAATCACAACTCACACTGGGCGTATTTCTGACCATTGGCGCCGTTTCCTTCCTTGTACGTGACTTGTCTCCAGAAATTATCCGGGAATAGCCCTTGGGAGTCGTCTGTACGCGCCGCAGCAGAGCAGTAGGACCGCATTTGACCTGGAGACTCGGAGGCGCCAATATCGGTGTGGGCATTCCGTGGAACAATCATGCAGTCTGGAGGTGGTGTGGCTCGTCAATCGTAAGAAACAAATCCTAGAAGAGGAACTTGCACTCGTTTTCGCTCCTAACTACCACAGTATTGTCTGGAGCAGCGCGTGGGCGGAACGGAGAGGCCAAAGCCAAGGTCCCCGAAAGAGCGAGCAAGGCAGAGGAGAGCAACATTATGAGTCGGAAAGGAGCAAAAAGTTAAGTAGCCAAGTAAACCAAGTCGAAGACTGAGGATTTGGCTGGCGGAACTTCGATGTTTTATACCCGCTGCATCAAGAGGAATGGCGGTGTGGTGGGGTTGGCATCCGCCGTGGACAAGAGGCAGTGATGAAGCGGAGAACATGCTGCACTATTCGGTACGTCAATCGGATAGACCAGGTGAGGACCATTTGCTAAAAATACAGCGTGGATCAAGCATGGCCAAGACATAGCTATCATTTCAGCGCGCCTATTCGGTCGAGTCGGGTCTGTGGGGATATGCACACGTTTTGTTCGACGCAGCATCTGGGCTGATCTGTATGAATTTCGTAGAATTGGGGTGGTGACGAACGTCCCTCAGATAGGCTTGGCCATCGCATGTGGTTGAAATTGGTCGGTCTGCTTCACACGTGACCTTCTCCCACACTAAGTTTTGTTTGCTCGACCATCGCCTCATGACGACCAAGCGACCCCGCACGGTCCAGGCAAAGAATACGGCGACATTCCATAGCGCAGACCAACTGATAGAGGCGCTCAAGGTTCGCAATCAGGAGGCTCTCAAAAATAGTATGTTCTATTCCGCATTTAAATTTCCATTCATTTACCTGTCTGTAGATCTCGTTTCGTTTCGCAACCAGATTACGGTGACCCATGGCGAAAGAGTAAGCGTGGGAGACGCAAGGCTGGCACTTGTCACCACCTGGCTTGATAAATCCCCGGGAGCGAGCGAGTTATTTGATATTTGGGACTCGGGTTCCAATGTAAGAGCCTCCACGAGTTCGTCAGGGTATCTGACGAAAACCTTAGCATTCAGTATGCGTCATTGGTGCTCGTATCTCTAGCCCACATCCTGGCTCTGCTCTCTAGTACTCCTGGTACCGCCGGGCACTCGTCTGCTATTCTTAGAACTCTGTTCGACTCTACTCATGCTCCTCGACTGAATGCCCATTTGGGAGGCGGTCAAACGGATATCATACTCGCTGCGTTTAAAGTACTCAATGCTGCTGCCCTGATTGATCCACGCCTAACGTTTGAGGCTGTGGCCTGGACTGCCAAGGTACGTTGTGCTCGTTTCCTTCATGCATGTCACCAAAAAATTTCATGCGGTTCAGGCGCTCCCCAAATTACTCTCCCATCGGCATCGAACCCCAACATCTCAACCTCTCGCGCATCCCTCGATACGAACAGGGATCACGACCCTTTTACTCGCTCTCCTCCCTCTGACGCTCCCTCTTGATCTATTCTCGACATTGTTCAAAGGACTCGCCCAGGATGACGGAGTTATGATCAAAATAATACTGGAGGCGTCTTGGGGAAAGGTTTGGTGCGACGTAAAGGTGCCAAAAAGCGTAAAAGTGAAAGTGTTTGGTGGACTTGGGATGTTTGTGAGTTGGATTGTTGGTTCGCCATTGGACTCTACTGAGGGACTTTGCTTTTCATAGATTCAACCGCTATACGAGCGCACCGAACCCGATTCAACTGAGCCACTCGCTCCTGCAGACATTGCCCATCACTTTCTGCTCGCCCTTTGTACCAATCCCGGTTCTGGTATTTGCTTCCGTTCCAAGGGATGGTATCCCCGGCCATCAGGCAATCCGTTTGAAGACTCTGTTCAACGTCGAGGCGAGGACGGAGAAGACGAAGAGACCAAATCCGGGACGTCGTACAATCCTCTGCTGTCCAAGTTTGTCAGACTTCTTCGCCCGGCTGGAGATCCGAGGCAGTTTGAACTGGCGGTGCGAATTCTCGCGGCTTGCCCTGATCTAGTGGCGCCGTATTTTGCAAAAGGTAGTGTATTTTCATGTTCCAAACCAGACAAATAAGTAATATGATAACTTTGGTTTTGTATGAACCAGGTGCTGCACATATTGGACTCAGCCTTGAACCTCGACTCTCGACCAGGTGGATAACTAGTGTCGCCTTTTTGAATTCTGTGATAGGAGCCGACGTGCCAATAGAAAGTTTTTATTTGGAAACGTCAGCTCGGTCGACCTCTGGACGCGTTTACCGGGCCGATCCCCCTCCTCTTGGTGCAATTGTGGAAAACATTGCTCCCGGGGTGCTATCTAGAACATGGTTGACGAAGGCTCTGCTATCGAAATCCACCTCGGCTGGGTCCCAACAATCTAGTGGAGGGCTGGTTCAACATACAACTATTCGACTCTTGACTCGTTGTCTGCTCAAGTTGTTGGTTACGTTGGACTCGTTTCCGCCTGAATGGACAACTCGCGCAGCGGAGGTTACGGATGCCGTGAGAAGGAGGATGCCCGAGGTGGGAGTTGTGGTGGGCATTGCGCAAGAGGCTGTCAAGGCTCTCGGGCAGAGAGGAGACGGAGGACATGAAATCAAACATGAACTTCTTGCCGAGGGTGCGCTTAGGTTACTATGGCTTTATTCGCTGGCATTGCCTGGCGCGATGGCGGAAGTTAGGTTCGATGTTGGTAAACTGCTCCAAGAGACCGAGTTGGAGGTTGGAAAAGAGGGAGAAGATAAAAACGGGATGAGGGTGATGTGTCAAATCCATGTCCTCAGGCTCTTGGGAGAGAGCGACCAGTTTGTATGGCACGCGAAAGCCCGTGAGTTTCTCATATATTCTCCTCTCCCCTGTAGTGATATAGTTTCGATTGGTAGCTGGAGGAACTCATACCCACATGTACCGTCTACTTTCACTCAACATTCGTACACCCTACCCCCAACTGCGCGAAGCATCGGCAGCTCTCATCGTGCGACTTTTATCATCCGGCGTCCTATTCGAGCATGATACAAAAGAGGCGCATGCATGGATCGATGCGCTCCCAAGAAACCCAGACGATGCCCCTGTATTCCTCGAATTCTTCGATGATGCGATATCTAGGTGTATCAAGACGCCTTATCGGTACCTAGAGACTGGAAGCCAACTTTACGGTTGCTCGCCAGACGTGGCGCGCATGCCAAGTCCCCTTCTTATGGCCGTACTGGAACAACTCAAGCATAAACCTATGGAGCCGCTAGCTCGAAGGGTAGTCGCCTCGTTTGTCGCGCGCCTTGTACGAACCATGCTGGGCAAGATGGAAGTCGCATCCGCAAGGGCCATTGTGGGGTATATGCGGGAGGTGTTTGAGAAGGAAAGCAACCAAAATGGGGGAATGAGAGTTGTTCGACTCTTGGATTCGTTTTTGAGGGGCTTGGAGCTCGAAGCCTCGGAGCAGATGGAAATAGACGAAGCATCAGTTTCTACAATAGCGACGCTTGTAAAAACTATGGAGGCCGTCGTTCAATCTGAGGAGTCGCCCAAAGATCAAGCTTTCCGCGATGCCTTGCAACTGCTCAAGTCCTCTGGAGGAGCGATTGGGGTGGCAGAAATGAGGAAACTTGTCCAGAATCTTGGACCTTGGCCTGAAGATAGGGTGTTAATCGGCGAATTTCTAGAGGAAATTGACATGAGCATTTTCTCAGACGCGGTATCGAGTTTGGATGGCGACTTAATGTAAGATCTCCACTATGCTATACGCGCTGCACCTAATTATTGACATGCATATTACAGCCTGCCATTCCCACTAGCGTTTTGGATGTTCCTCTCCCGTAACTCAGCCTTACCCCTCAACGGAGAACTGCTTTCAAACTCTTTATCACAACAATCACCTCAAGAGCTTCTCTGGTCTTGTGGACTGGTTTCTCATAGCCTTACCGCCGCTGTCCGAGTTTCGTCTCAAATCGCGACAGAAAATTGCCTTGTTGCTCTGGAATTGATCGCGCGACAAGCCGTGGGCACTGCTCAAGCCGTTGAACTTAAGCAGAGGCTATTTGGCGATATGGAAGTTCTGAGAACTCTGATGTTTGAACCCGACTGGACTCTTCGTAAGTTCATCAATTGATGCCTGAGCCGATCTAATCGCGAGTTGTAGATATTGGGAGACTGGTTTCCCACCTGCTATCTAGTAAAGACGAAGCTGATCGCGCCCTTGCCACTCCATACTCTCAGCATTGGTCTAAGCGTTTACTTGAAGCTAAGGGGTCCAAGCTTCAAGTAAGTTTCAGTCTTACATGGGATACCATATGCTAATGATATTCCAGGAGTGCGCTACTAGTTTCGCTATCTGGATCCCATTCACTCCCAGCTTGACCTGTGTGCAGGTTTTCAAATCTTTGCTAACTGTTGTTGAGGACCCGGCTTCCATTCCACCAGCAATCAAGGACCTCCTTGAGAACCTTGCTTCGCATTTGCGCTCCACTGTTCTCGACAAATCCACAGCAAAGCAGCTTGCTGAGATTATTCCTCAGCTAGTTAAATTGCATACCAATCCGGATTACCGAAACGTGTTGATGCTTGTCCCAGACATCGCTGAGCGAGAACTTCCCGTAGGGCTTGGCCTGTCCCCGATTGAGCGTCGAGGGGACTTAGTTAGCGTCACCGAACAGGCTCGCAACCAATGGACTTCGAGAACTGGGGTTCTAAGTTCGATTTCTTGGGATAATTTTTCAGGGTGGATCGACACACCCGAGCTGGCTCAATTCAGTGCTGCGCTCATGTATTTATCCGCCAGCGCTAGATCCGCGTTCTCCGCATGGATTGGCGAGCAATCGAATCTCCCAGCACGCGCGATAGGCCCCTGTTTTGCACTTCTTGACTGTGAGGCTGCTTTCGCTAGGTTACAGCCCAGCCAAAACCATTTACCAAGACCCACGCTGGACCTAATTCTCGATTGTGCCTCCCGTATTCTGTTCAAGCACGGAGAACGAACGGAATACCACAACTGGGCTGCACAAACCCTGGCAAACGCCATGCTGGCTTTTCCTGAAGAAGCGGAGAGGATAGTTCGTGCCGTCACAAAACGCTTCCCATCCCATCACCAAGACGTTGTTCAAACGCATATTATCTCTTTAGCTACTTGGGCTATAAACCGTTCGCAGGCATGGGAAGAACTAGCGGAGTCAATTGTAGATTCGACGCTACTTTGGTTGGTTCGAAGATTCGCTGAAGATGAATCGGATTCCCCGGACCTATTGGCAACATTTCCGAATTTTGGTGAGTCGTTGATCTGTGAAACAAAATATCGAACCTAACTGTGCTACGTTAGAAACTCTGCTAGCTCGTACGACAAGTGTCAAGCCTCACCTTGCGGAGCCTGTTCTCGTCGCTGCCCTCAAAAATAGGTTCAATTCTCCTGCTGCGATGAAACTTTGTTCGGATTTGGTACGACATACACCCTTAAAAGTAAGTTCGGTCGCTAAGTGAGCCACTACAATCTGACAATTGGTTTAGCCTGCTAGCGTAAACAAGCTTCTGCAGTCTGTTGTCCATCATACGTCGTTCACGACGGTCTGTCGGACGCCATCTCCAATCAGGGACGAAGCCATTGGCTTACTACATTCGCTGTTCTTCAAACATCCTTCTAGCACCTGCCATCCTAGCCATGTCATCCCACTACTCGGCATATACCACGGAACACTGGATGCATCAGACACCCGAATTCTCTCGATTTTCCGCCTCTTTGAACAGTCCCGTCAAATGTCCACCCTGGCTATTCTGAGGTATTGGACTCCAGAACTAATGGATGCTCAACCCAAGGACCTTCTCGCGTCAGTTTGCAACTTTGATCCAGTCTTGGTGTTTCGCACTTGCACCTCGTTCCCCCAAAGGCGGGATCCTAGCACCGCAGAGACTGGATCAATTGATCATAGATCGGACATTTACGACCCCAACTTCGTTCTACCTCTGTTGGCCGCACTAATGGTTAGCGATGAGCCTGTAACCAGCATGGAGTGGATTGATCTTTGTCGTACCAATGTTATGTCACTCGCGATATCTTCACTGTCTTCCAAGCAGCCTGCAATGCGGCAGTTGGGATATGCGTCGCTTGCCACGGGTTATGTTAGACTATTGGTGAGTCCAACAAATCAGATATTTGAGCTCAACCAACGCCAGTTGTCAATAGGATGTCGATTTTGAGGAACGCGGACAGCTTATGTACAATCTAAACCTGCTCCGGAACTTGCTACCTAACCCATCCGCGACGCCGTCTGATCCGATTCCCCGGCTTCCGACTTATACCACCCTGCTGCTTGCGCATGCTGTTCGCGATATATTTATTCCAGCCACGCCACTATATCCATTGCTATCTCGATTTTTGCTCCAACGACCCGAATATGATACAGCAGATGTCCCGATGCTCTATACACTTCTCTACAGCAGTTCTGGAGAATGGAAACGAGAGCGGGGCTGGATATTACGCTTCCTAGCCGATGGTATGCGCAGCACAGAAGATTGGAGAGTGTTGAAAAGACGGCATACTTGGGACCTTCTAGCGAGTTTGTTTCAGTGTGCAACCGAGGAACGAGCGTTGCGGCTCTCGATCTTGGAGGCAAGTTTATTGAAACCGTGTGTTCATAACCTCCTAATTAATTTTCATATTCATACTTCAAGTTTTTGACGAACGCATCTGCGAACAAATATGCAGCCACATCACTTTTGCTTCGTGCTTCTATCCTGTCATGGATATATCTTCAGCTTGATTCAGTACTTCCGGGAGAACCTTTGGCATACCTCAAGGTTATCGAGAACATCATTCTCGTTGTGGATCACGAGCAGGTCGAAAAGGCGACATCAGGCCATTGGCGTGGGATCGTTGCTCAAATTGTTGAAAAAATCATTCAGAACCATGGTATGTGACTACTAGTTGCTATTAGACACACCTATTGACCTGCTGCATCAGGCTCAGACTCGGGTTTAGTTTGTTTATCATCGCGAATTCTACTTCGCTTGGCCGCTACGCTTACCACAACCCCTCACTCTTTTGCGGGGCCTGCCCGAGCCATCCTAATATCCCTAGGCTTGTATGAGACCACACTCCCGGCATCCGCATTGAGGTCGGACAGCCTGGCGACGCTCGAGTTGTCCCAGCTGCATACCAACCGAGATCTGCTGCACCCAATACGCGGGACGACGTCTGATCATTGGTGTTCAAGCATTCGCGCAATATGGAGGGTTATAATCGGGATGGATTGTGTTGACCCTGAGATCTGGCGAAGCGTAAGCTCGAGAATGTTGCTGCTCGCGGCCGATCCCGATTCCCTAGAAGATGTCCGATGGGCACGAGAACAGCTAGTGGAAGCTCTAGTCAGCTCTTGAATTAGAATGGTTTTCATATGATGTTGCGTAACTATCCTCTTTGCTGAAATACAGACTTTAGTCCCGTGGTCGCAATAGCCTGTGCGTCCTATCCGACTCTACTGCGCACCATGCCGAGGTCAATAGATAGCTTACAATCGAGTCACTCGTTGCGTGCTAATTATCATTTACTCGATTTCTTTCCTCCATCTGCTCCAATCCAGTCATTTGTTCAACATCTACCACTCGCCAAATCCCTAGTCGACATGAGGGTGTGGTGTGATATATGCACTATAGACCGCCACCGTTAGCAAGCCACTATGGAGTTTTTGCATAGGCGACTTCTGGCATCCCAAAATAAGACTAGCCTTATTTTTTGTAAATCACTCCAACTGATTTCGATAGAGAGCCGACTGCGCAAAAATCTCTCTCGATACACTAATGTCGTTGGTGTCAGCCAGAAAAGTATGGATTATTGAATATCTGGCTGGATCTCTGGAATTGGTACTACCGTGCAAATTACTGAACTACCCTATGGTTTAGCTTAGGATTTAGCATAGGCAGGGTATGCGACTTGGCATAGGATATCGGATACCGGATTTAAGACTCGGAGATGAGCTGTACCGCTTTGTCCGTTTGCTATGTTTCAGGTTTGACAGAGACTACAGGATCGACCGCAACGCGAGCTTGAAGCCCACGCATGCCTTGTTTGATGGCAAAGACAAAAGGTATTGGTTTTACGGAGGTTCACGGTCCTCAATTGACCAGTGAGCACTGGGGCTCCCGAACGGTGGGAGGTGCGAAAGCCAAAGCGAAACGCCATCACGATACCTAATTCTCATGGTCGATCACTGGTTGACACTCGGTCACGTGGCGCTAGGCCTACCATCGCTCGATTATTTGCGATGCATCCTCCTCAAGGCTATGTCCCATGGCCGCGCTCCAGCTAAAGGACGAGAAGAGCGTATTCCACAGGGTAAAATCCACGCACAGCGGCTGCCGAACTACCAAATGATATGCCACCGCACTCTTGCCCTTGCCAAAACCTTCTGCGAGAGCTGTCACCCCCTCTGTAGTCGTCTCTACAGTTTGATATGGCTCTCGACCGTTTGAGCTATGCAACGGAGAGGTAAAACGGTGATGTCGAGCAGAATTGGACGTGAGTATGCAGTAGTGTTGACCTGATGAAATTTAAAAGGTATCATATTGGACCCAAGACTAATTTATCATCCGGCGTCATGAGTCGACCTCTACTTCTTGGAACGAAGTGCCACCAGACGCTCACGGCAACTTAGTTTTTGGCATTCCCCCAAAACGAGGTGGTCTGTCAGATGAAATTCACGTCCAGTACCGGCTAGGCCCGGTCAGATCGACGATCGTTGAATATCAAATCCAGCCTCTCTTTCGTCGCACTCACCCATCCAAACTTCTGTGTGTTCAGCCAAAGTTGCATTTTTTCCATACCCAAAGTTATCCGTGCTCTATAAAGAGCGAAGTAGTGTCGAGACTTTTTCATCAGTTTCCATCCCGTTCAATTTCAATCGCCCTTCCCATCTATCACACCCGCCCAACCACTCTAGTTCACACCATGCACGCATCTACTCGCTTTGCCAGCCTGTTGTTCCTCTTCCTCTCGCTGTTTTTTGCTGCTTCCGCGCTACCATCTGGAGCCAACGTTGGATCCAATCAGCTAGCCGCTCGGACTCAACCCGACAACGTTGTCGTTTCGGCGGTCGCTGCGCTGAAGGCCCAGCTTACAAACGACATTGCTACCTTGCGTATGTATTTCCTGACACATCCTAACTCTCATCGTACTAATAATTCACCTCACAGCCGGATGCACTGATGTCGGCCAGGCTACAAAAGTTATCGTAGCCTTGATAGGCCACATCGATGCATGCACCGCGTTGGTCGCCCAAACCAAGGTTCAAGTCAACGTCGAGGCTGCGGTCAAAGCTCAAGTGGCCGCCGATGCTGCTTTCTGCATTATGGTAGGCATCAATTCGAGTAATGCCTCAATCGTAGCTCTTACTGAGTCTATTCCAGATCGTTGTCAAAGCATGCTTGGATCTCGTGATCAAGTTCGGTCTGTCCGCATTTTTGGTCATTTTCGCCAAGTTGGATTTGTGTATCAGCCAGCTGGTAGCCGACCTGAATATCTGCATGGTTGGAATAGTTACTGTGATCGGCAAACTGTGAGCTCGCTTGCCTCGCTATCCTTGTCACCGCTAACGCGAATATTTCAGAATCGCCGGAGCCACTGCGAATGGTATTTTAGAGCTCCATTTCAGTCTTTGCGCCGGTGCCTTTGCGCTTTTTTCCGTGTAATGCTCAAAAATCGCTCAACCACTTACGATAATGGTCGTTTGGGATGTCTAGATATGATTTAACTACTCCTAATACATGTTTCGGTCGGATAGCCTCATCTGTGTGATTGGTAACGGCCTCGAGATTTGACCGAAGAAGTTTAGCTAGCACCACACGACCAATTAAGCAAAAATTCCCTGTTTTTACATGTACATCATCCATACATGCCAGGCAATTCTGAAATCGCCCTGGCTCGGGCTGAATCGTCAAGCAGGCTCCAATGTAAGAAACACAACACCGTTGTGTGTGATGAAGTGGCTGGGAAATCCCGAAACTGAAATAAGAATATATGCACCATGCGATCTAACTATAGGTCTGGTAAGTATAAGTGGGCATTGGAGAGTGATATTGTAAATCCCCGAACTATGTCGTATATCGTATGAATGAATTAGCACGATTCCGCCCTCTTTCACTTGTTTCAAGTACACAATAACCACAGGACGAGATCTCTGTGCTTAAATTGTGGTCTCTCGTACTTTCTATCATCCAAATTAGGGCAGAGGGGGTAAATGTTGAGCGACAGAGCTACCCGACATGTGTGTTCAGATGTATTTATAGTGTCGTACAAATGGATTTAGTTAGGGGGGGCCCGGACAGCCATACCTCAGTCGTACAGTCGCACGAGGGCTCGTGTGACCATGTAAAAACTACATGAAGACCATAACCTTTGACATTGACTCGACCAGCGGGCATCTGCGTGTTTGAAATTATGCTAAGTACCGGGTGAAGATCATTTGTGTTCTCGACAACACACCTGACAGTCAGACAGGGACCCCCCCCCCCAAAAAAAAAGCTCAAGCCCAATTTGGCCGGCGACTGTAACTGGTAGTGAAAATCTATGATACGGTTTCGTCTGTCATAGTGTTCAGCGTTATGAGGCCCTATATGCCGTGCTGACCTTTTAGTAGCTCATAATCAATTCATGCCTCTCTATGCCTGAACTAACTGGTTTACAGCGGAGTTTAATTTAGTGGTCATGGAGACTAGCAAACGCCAATTGTATTTTTCCTGCGCAACTGAAATCTGTATCTCGTTGTGACGGGAATGAGTACCTACCCTGCGGGGTTAAAGCTTGACATCCATAGCGTACAGGAATTTTCACCATGGCCGCCTAGACCTTAGGCTCTAGGCAATCTCCTCTTGACAAGTGTCATTGACAAGCTTGACATCCCAGCTTGGCTGGAGACGTCTGCGCGAAAAGTCCTCGTGTTTCTTTTTCGGGTTCATTGGTCATCTGACCGAATATGCGCCTTCCTTTTCGAGTCCCAAGGAGAAGGTTGCCTATGCATTTGACTTGCGAGCTCAGGTATTTCTAGCCTTGGCCATTGAGCCAGCATATAAAAACTGCCTAGCTACTTCAAGATTCGTCACCATCCCATTCCACTCACCAATTGTTCCCATCCGCCTTCTACTCGCTCACAATGATCTCCTTAGCTCGTCTCACCAGCTTTGTCTTCTTCCTGCTCTCGCTGAGCTTTCTTGCTTGTGCCCTCCCGACCTCGACCACTAGCGACTTCAAAGAGCTAGCGACTCGCGATGAGGGTGGCGAAGCTGTCTTAAAGATGATAACAGACCTTCGTGCAACTCTGAATGTCGATATAAAAGTTCTGAGTAAGGATTTTAGTCACTCAATCGGTGACGATTCTGATGTTGTACTATCGCTAGCCGAATGTTCAACTATCGCACAGGTCAACGCTCAAGTCGAAGTGGTAGTCAACCGTGTCGCGGTCGTGGCTAAGGAGGTGGCAGATCTCGAGGCTCATAAATATGTTAGCGCTGAGATCAAGGCCAAGATCGCTGCGGAAGTTTTTGCATGCATTTCGGTACGAGTTTGTATGCGGATTTGAATGGAGGGTTTGTTAACGACCCTGGTTATAGCTTATCGCACAGGCTTGCTTGAACCTGTACGCCAAGTTTGGACTTGTGGTTCTGCTGGCCATATTTGCCAAGCTTGATCTTTGCATTCACCTCTTCCTGGTGAACATCGGCGCCTGCATCGATGGGATTATTGACCTCATTGCCAAGTTGTACGTATCTGTTCTACTTGAATATTCTTGTATTATTCACTGAGACCTCGTGCTCGTAGGGTGGTCGGAACCTGCGCTGAAGCTTTGGTGAAGGTTCGTTTCAACTTGTGCGCCAACCTATTGGCTGTTGTTGCCATCTAGGCGCTCCCTTTCTGGCCGCCAGTTCGATCATTATTATAGTTCTTTTGGGAATCGAGTCCAGACGGCTAGATAGATATGCTAGAATATATATCTATTACATTTTCCGGATATGCGTGCTCTATAAACCTTGTGTTTGGTTGTGATGGTCGGTCACCAAAGCTTACGTCATGCGATGTTTCAGTCTTCTGCAAATCCCCACTATACGTCAGCACAGTGGTAAAGCGCCGCCTGCGTTTGCTGAACTGTCTAATCGACAAAGTTCGGATAGCGATCCTTGCACATGTATCATCGTATTGAGCTCAGCGTGTTCATAGAAGTCCAACTAGTCCCGAAGCACCCCTCACACCGCCTTTGTCGGACTTGTACCCCCGTCGTCTTCAGCCATCACTGATGGGGGCAGCCACGCCTCGAGATCTTTAAAGTTCGTGCTTCCTCTGGCTGTGTTTATAGGTACTTTTGGCTTGAACAACATGCCCGAGCCTTCCGCTCCACTCTGTCCTAGATGCGACAGAACTTCAAGCCCTGCATGGCAGTGATGCTATTCGGATATAACACTCTGCTCTGCCAAATCAATGTAGTTTCGGCCTCTTCAACTTTTCCTGATGTCTGCAGTTTATTCTTCTACTTACACGCTCCCTGGCCATCCTTATGACTCACCACGGCAAAGCAGTCATTTTTCGCAGCCCAATACTCTGGTGTCGCGAGAGTACATTGTAGATGAGCCGCCCAGAGAAGGAACCGAAAGCACCGTATTCATACCTCCCGCTCCTCAAGGGCCTCCGGCTCGACCTCCTGGTCCCAAAAAGTTTACGCATGGAGGCAAGTGTTTTGGGTTTAACCTGTATGCCATTTGTTGAAGTCAGGGAGTTATGTAGTTTTCGACCCAAAGATCAGACACTTGCGAAAAATATACACAAAAATTGTCGGGATGACGCTTGCCCTCACAATTGTCATGATCTGGGTTTGTGTACCCGTTTACTGGTGAGTCTAGCCACCCGCTTACCTATATTCGTATCTTTCAAACTGATTTTTTATAGGGGATCCTTGGCAAGTACAGCAGACAAGGGCCCTTCTCTCAAAGCTTGGATAATTGATAGGGACGGAGGAGAGGTTGGCCTAGCCGTCTCTCAAGGGCTCATTGCTACTACCCAGGTATAAGGCAGCCATGGTCTCCCGTTACTACTTTCTGAGTTTTTCTGTATAGAGGGGTACAAAGCAACATCTAGGCTGGCAGCAAATAGCAGCCGATCAAATTGGTGACATTGGGGCGGCGATTGTTGATGAACAGGCGTGGGCTGCAGTGGTTGGTACGAAACGGGACCATGCTCACGTCTAGGAATCATCTGACCCCATCTATCTATTAGTCAATCTTGAGGCATCCACAAAACTCGCAGCTGCGCGGGCTTCTGGTGACTCTAGCTATGACCCTACAACGGCCATTACGTTCTATTATGCGCAGGCTCGGAATGAGCAAGCTTCGGGAACATACATCAACCCGTTGACGACTAATGCTCTAACTCAAGTATGGTCTTTATGTTGTTATTTGGCACATCTATTGAACGAATTACGTAGATTCTAAGAGAGTTTAACTCAAAATCGACCGCCTCTTACTTGAATTCGATAGCTGGAAATATGACCGCATTGCAAACTGCTACTTCTGCACCTTGGGCGTTGAACGGGGTATGGTGGACTACAGAAAACCTTAGACCGTACAAGTAAGTGCGAACTTCAGATTGACGCTTTGAAGACTAACTGAAATTAAACTTCAAGTGCACCGGTTACAACTGCGATCACTCTCGTCGGGCAAATCTATTTGTGCATTTTTGCATTCATTATGGTGCGTCAGAGGATCTTCGTACTTCCCTGGGTTCTAAATCTTGTTGCATAGACCATGACGAATGCTGTGGCCCGAGGGATTTTTGGACCGTTCCTCAAACTCCGATCGTATATTCAGCTCCGGCTGCTTGTTCCGTTGGGTCTCTATATACCCTTATCTCTTGCGTTCGCCATGGTCTCGTTACCCTTCCACGCACCGTTCGGCACCAAATATACATGCGCCGGAGGATTCTTCCTTTACTTCGCATATACCTATATGGGCATGTCGGCACTTGGGCTCGCCACAGAGGCAATGATCACGATACTCGAGCCGAGGTTCATGGCATTCTTCTTGATCCCGTTGATCATCGTCAATGTATCGGTCACCACTATGCCTTTCGATCTCATGGCTGGGTTCTATCAGTACGGCCACGCATTGACATCACGAACCCGGGTTATGACAGATGAAACTATATGTGTGAAATGAAAAATAACGGCCCTGATCAGTCCTGTTTGGACCATACATGAGCGTATCAGTATGCTACAAATCGGCATGACGGATGGGAAAATACATGATGGCTGTCAGGCCGGTACGTCCATATCAGGATATCGCCGATCAGATTTGTTACATATATATATGCACATGATATTGCCCCTCCATATGCTTGAATATACTTCAGGTGCAATAGCCGGCACCATACTATCAAACAGCTACATCATGCAATATGTGTCTTCTGTGGCGCATTAGCCACTCCTGTTAGCCGTCGAGAACATGCTTTCCACTAGAGCTGCGGCTCACCAACTAACTGTGTATGCTTGAGTAAGTAATAGGAACCATATTTACGATCACACTTAGCTCCCTTCATAAGTTCTTCATACGTAGGTATGATCCACGTCTGGTGCCTTAGCTAACTTTTTTGGCGTAGAATCGACCACATGGTACTTGCTCACCTAAAAGAAAACAGTTTACCCGGTGACCAGGCACACTGTGACACCTGCTGGTTGAAACCAAAGCGGGCCCCGTCAACCTTGGCGCTTGTGCCTGTGAATTTCGTATATGTTGAGGGAGTTCGCTGGATCTTGTTCTCAAGCGGGCCACAATCCCCCATCACCTAACTCATCGTCGGGATGGTGTGGTAACAGGGCCCAATGATAGTCGTCCAGTGAGTTATATAACCAGCTTAGCTTTGCGCTGAACGCAGAAGAGAAAAAGATTTAGAGGCTCGAAAGTCCAGTTTTGGCACTGTCTTACGACGAAGGTTTGTGGTTCATATTGATCATGCCAGCCATGTACCAACTGACTAAACTTGAACAGCACCGAGCTTCGCATGTTAAGGTCTGCTGGTGAGTATCATAACTCGATTAGTGGCCAGAGCCCTCATAAGCCAGTCTTACGTAGTAACTTTAGATTCCTCTCTGCGGACTAGTAGATAGGGATCAAACCCGGGGGTCATATGCCGTAGCCGGCAGAGGCGTAGTACATCGACTGGGCGAGGGGACAAGGTTGACGCGGCGGACGGGTCGCTTGGGACGCACACCCGGGCATGGGCGTGCGCTCGACCGTGAGGGCCCGTTGGTGTGCCTCGGTTTTTGTCGCACGGGTCACTGACAATTTGCTCAGCCAGCCACGGATGCGTTGCTGCCTAGGGCAGTGGCTGCGTTTCCTCGGACCTGCCGGTAGCTTGGCCGACCGTCTCGTTGTGCGCATACGCCCTGCGACGTACAGCGTCATATACATACTATCTTATTTTGCTAGCGTTTACGATTGTATTATAAGACTTGATTTGAATAAATATTCTAAATTTACCTATATCCCAGTCTGTCAAAGTAGCGGCAGTTCACCATAGGCACTGATGCAGCCATGTGGGTGTTCGCATGTCGGATGTCGACCATATATACTGGCACCAGTCTGTTAGATTTGGCAGCTCATGCGGAATCGGCCGGCCCTGATAGGTACCGGCAAAATCGGCTGGTGACCCATATTTGTCCGATAGGCATTGATCTGAAGGGCAGGGTATATATGCGAATACGTCCAATATATGACCATATATGGCTGGATCTGACATACCCCGGGTTCGTGATGTTTCCCGTGTTGTGAGTGTCACGACTTTCCTCTAGTCCATTCATAATGACTGACGGTTTTGTTGTTTACAGTAATAGCTCACAGGCGGTACGGACGATCTTGTTCGACACGAAGAATCACCTAGGCTTGAATGCGGCCGTGATTCTTGGCTGGGTTTTACTGAGCTGTGGGACGATCACAGCATTCACCATATGGAAGAGGAGAGGAGAATTCAAGGCTTACCAAAAGGGCGTAGCCGAAAAAACTGGTGGCCTAGGTGGGCCGGGTGGACCAGCGTAGACTGAGTGTGCTAGGTTTCTCGTTGCAGTGTTAGCAATAACTCATCGTCTTTATTGTTCTTATTGTATTTAATGAACCTATCATTATTTTGTTTGGTGTGCAATTCATAGATACTGCTTCGATACTGCGCCTAGCGGAGAGATGCTAGACATCCAAAACATCCATCCAACAGCGTTTAGGAAAGCGAACACTGGGCAGATCATCCGACAATACAAAAGGGCAAAATTTGCCGAATTTATTGTCCCTGCTGTAATGGCATATGCGGTGAGTTATTAGAGATCTGCAATGGAGTTACTCATTGAGCACTGTTATTACCATTCACGCCATTTTTCCGTCTCCCTTTCCTTCTTTTTCCGCTTCGAGTGGCAGCCGCTTTCGCTTTGTCTCGGATGTGGGGCTATTATGTCGGCGTCCTTGACGGTACGTTTCAGATACGCGTGAGCTGCGATAGTATCACCCACTCGTAACGTGGTATCTGCTCTGGTGGGTGTAGGAAATTCCTGTAGCGCATATATCAGGCTGCATGCCCGGTGATGTTGGCTCGGGCTTTAGCCGATGGTAGCATTAAACAAATGACTTGATCGGAATAGACGAAGGAAAGCAAGTCAACACTAATGCCATATAAAGGCACTCGAGCTAGCCTATATGCATATCATTTAAATATGATGCGCCCTCATGTGCAAGGGACGACGCCCGATGACTGAGGCTTAAATATCTACGCAGTATGGATGATTGCCATCAGAATGGCGTCTGATGGACCTATTATTTGGTGAAACACAGGCTTAAGAATATCATTACTCATGAAAGCCAGCTCTAATCCTCCATTGGAAGCTTGATGGGTGCAAAAAAGCTAACGGAAGATCTAGTCAACTTTTAGAATAGAGTCATGGTTTGTATTCTCGGCCAAAAGCCGATTGGCTAGTTAGAGCTAGTTAGAGCGCCGTGTCTAGCTAAGCTGAACGAGCGCCGGTAGCGCGTGCTAATTTGAGCTACTGGGCGCTCGTTCAGCTTAGCTAGCACCAGGGTTCTAACTAGCAAACCGGCTTTTGGCCGAGTTACGACGTTCTGCAACTATGGCCTCTGCCAAGATATAGAATGTCGTCCAACGCACAGGAATGACAGTCATTCTTTACCCCTTCACAAGTTCTATATTCAAGCCTTTTGGCCCCAGTCACTTTTGCGACAAAAATTTGAATTTGTTTGGTGGGCCAATCTTGTGCCAAGGTCCAAGCGCCACCACTACTTTTGACCGCTCTCCTCATCATCCGCTGTTCGAGTTGTCCGCGTTTATCAGTATTATAGAAGCTTCTATTTTTGCTGCAGGATCCCTCAGATGGAGAACGCGAATGGATCCAGCTGGGGGAGTGAGGTCACAAAGATTGAATTCGCCACGTTCGATGCTGTACCTGGCTCATACATAGTAAGCTTTTCCGTTATCTCTTTGCCCTCCTATGACACCTAAATTCACTAAAACCAAAGATCGAACTGGAGGACACATGCAATCAATCGGTCCACTTGGCGTGGGTTCGAGGCCTGGATGGTCATGGTGCTGTCAAAGTCGAAGTTGCGTTAGAGTTCAAATGTAAGTGATATGATGCCTTTGTGAAACGTACGAGCTCATAGCTAGCTTAAAGTACGCAGGGTTCACTATGGAGCCAAGCTGAGCGACGAGGCGTTGATGATCATCGCACGAAGCCCAGACGTCAAAATGATCCACCAGAACACGTATGGCCATCTCGCGGAGGCTCCCGCCACCAGCGGTCTATTTACTAAAAGCACTAGCGACTGCTCTATTCCATCGTGGATTATATATGCGTTTCTGATCTGTTGTGTTTTGACCAGTCTTCTCAAACCAAAGTGTTGAAGTCTATGTTATTCATGAGTTGAACCTATAAGCGGAGATGGTTGAGCGGTCCTTGCGGGTTGGTTAGCGGGACAACTCAGGGGTATTTGCATTTATTGTAGTACGTTTACCTCAGTCTCGATTTGCATGTGAGATTTGCTCGAATTCTGTGAATGAAAACTGTATGGCCCCAAGCTTGAGCCCACGAACGAGCTCTGACTCCCTAGAGGACGTTCGACGAACACAAGTAGAACTGCTCGGTTTTTGTATTACACTAGTTTGAATCAACCTTCCGTAACTATCGCCATGGCTAGAGTACAAACTTTCGTGCAGTGTTTGTAATATGTGTAGGCTTGTGTGGTGATGCTGATACATCGCGCCTGAACGGAGGACCCCGGACCGTCCAATCGCGCCACTCGTCATCGAGCGTAAAACAAATGGTCTATTTGTACGGCTCCATCGAGCGCTAGTTGGCTGATATCCCTGGATATCTCCAAGCCTTGATGATCCATTGGTATATGGATATCCGGATCTAACCGAGGCCGGAGAGACCGAGGGAGGCTGGGCACTCTAAGATTTTACTATGGGCCACCCGCGGGCAATCTCATTGCACACAGTGACATGGCATTTGCACTGCCAAACATGGTTGACCACGGCGAAAGTTTCTTGCAGTTTCTTGTGTTTCATCAAATGCTGCGAACAACAAGACGGATAACAGCCCGCGGCCTCGTTGTCCAAGAAAACCATCTCCTACGCTCTCCACGATACCAACACTTCATCGGTACGGAACCTGCCAATCACATTAGTTTTCGTCATGCGCCCCATAATCATAACCCGGCATACCGTTGTGTGCACCACGTCTTGTCCAATGGTGTCTCTTGGCCCATTCTATAACTCAGCATACCAGCCTGAGCGATCATAATGCCGTTATCTATACAAAACCTATTTGATTTGAATGAATAGGACGTAGACGTGCCAAGAGTCCGCGGGGACACACACCTCTCGTCTGTCGCAAACACGTTTCCGCCTCGTTCTTGAGCCATGATGCCCATCATTTCTTGTAGTCGTTCATTACCTGTTCACGTCTTCGATCAGCTCGAGAAGAACCAAACATTTCAGGGGAGGGGACGTACAGCCAACGCCTCCAACAATCAAGACTTCTTTCGACCCGACATGTGCCATGGCTCGTTCGGTTATTTCGACGAGCATCGCAAAGACTGTTTCTTGAAGCGAGAAGCACAAGTCGGCGGGCGTGATGCTGTCATCTGCTTCATTAGGTTCCTGTCACCCCCGTCAGCCTCGAGATAAGCAAACCCGAAAAGAGAGTGTATGGTGTTTTTACCCCGTCTGGTTTGAATCGTTTGTCGAGCGTGTATGCTTCGGTCGCTGTGAGGAGGCCAGAAAGGGATACGTCCATTCCTTTGGTTGTGTATGGGAGTTGGATGAGCTTTTTGCCCCTGTGGCGGTATTTTATTAGATGAGATAGGATGAGTGGTGGTGTGGCGTGGCGTACTTTTTGGCAGTTTGCTCAATGTTGTACCCCGGACTTGGATCATTGCTCAAGTTGATCACGCGAGCAAATCGGTCGAGCATGTTTCCGACGGCAATATCGAGTGTCTCGCCGAATATCCGATATCTCTACACGATGATGAGAATGAGGTTTGGTGGATAGTTGCAAAGGGCTTGCCTGTCTCGAGTATGCGATCACCTGGGTGTTTCCGCCAGAGACGTAGAGTACAATTGGGTTGGACGCGCCGGTAATGTGTCGGCCCATTTCGATATCTTTTGACGTGTGTTTAGTGGGGAGTGTATCCCGAGGCTGATGATAAGCTCACGTCCGACGCAGTGGTTGACGCCGATAAGCGGTTTGTTGTAGAGCAAAGCAAGAGTTCGGGCGACTAGAGCTACAGACTGGAGAGGCGCACCCATTCCGGGGCCTAGGGTCACAGATAGACTCGTGAATTGAGTTTATAGTTTATTCGGGAGCAATGTATCGCACCTTTGGTAAAGCAGATGCAATCGACAGCACTCAGATCTATCCCGGCATCCGCAATAGCCTGCTTGATGATCGTCAAAGCCCATTCTCGATGGTGGAGCGCCGTGTCCCGAGGCTGAAAACCTTCTCCGGGGGGCGTGATATACGTATGTCGAACGTTGGAGAGCACAGCGACTGAGCCGTCTTGGCCGTGTCGGATGATCCCCGCGCCAAATTTGTTCGCAGAGCCTTCGAGTCCAAGGGCAATCAAGTCTTTTGCGGGCGGCTTGAGCGGCGATACCTTTCGGAGTCGGCCAGGCATGATTATTTTTGGATTGTGGGGAGACGAAGAGAGGGCCAAGATTTGCGTCGGATCAGCGAGCGCTAATGGAGGTAATGTTACGTAAGGGCACAGCTTGGGTGAGTTCGGTTCGCGCCTTCTCGATTCGATGGGCCGATTATGGTGGCGGCCGAGACCGAACTGAGACCCAGAGAGTTGGGATCTCATTCATATGTCTATACTAGGTGTGTATACTAGGATGTATGCTATCGCGGCGTGGGGAAATCGTCTGCTGTCCATGGCCGCTTCGGGGGCGGCTTCCGAGGACCTAGAAGGATCTGACCACTGGCAGACTCATCGCATCGTTTTCCGCTGCCCCACGGTCTCATCCACGACAGCCTCACGATTCCCCCACGCTAGACGTCGGCCATGTGATGGGTAGATCGCACTGCCAAGCAGGTCTCCTGATCACGATCGAGCGCTATATAAACGCTTGGGCACCACACCGAATAGCAGGTCTTGTCCTCTCTCTCTTGCATCCTTTCCTCCACGACCATGTTGTTCTCGTCTGTTGTTCTTGCGCTCTCTGCGGCTTCGATGGCCTTTGCGTCGCCGCTTGAGCCCCGTGCCGAGGCAGGCTACACCGTCAGGATCAACAGCGCATCCGATTGTGAGTTTCCCACCAAGTAGCTGCTCGATATTGTGGCTCATTCAAGGTTTTAGACTGCTTGATCATGCCTCGCAAGGCTGGTACGACCATCGGCGACTCGGAGTCCTCGAGGAGCCAGATGCAGTCGTTCTGCACCAACCCCGTCTCTGGGCAGGGCCAGCTTCCGAAGAATTACTTTACCAAGGTCGCGTACAAGACCGGAACGGGCAAGAACGGAAAGAAGTGGAAGCAACGTAAGCTGTGTTCGCTTTGTATAACGGTGGATAATTCTAAGCTTGGTACTCTAGTCACTGGCCGTACCATCAACTGGTCTCACCTCAAGTCCAACGACGGTGGAGGACAGTACGATTCCAACGGTGGAGCTGGCGGTCGGGGCAACCCAAGCGGCAGCGTTTGCGAAGGGTATGTCTCACTCATACCTGAGATTGAAATATTTTCCTAATCACTTTGATATCGATTAGCTACCCGATCTACGTCGAGATTGTCGAACCCGACGTCAAACGTGCTTGCATCCGATGCTGCCAAGACAAGGCTGATTGCCCCACCAACAAGGATACTGCCGGATGCCCCTCTGTTATCCCCGGCACCTACTAAAACTTGGACTCTCTTACGACTTCTCTCACGGACTCGCCATTCACATACTAGTTTGATTGTGATGTTGGACATTTATGCGATTCTTACGGACACTCTTCATGAACGTTTGGTGTTTAGTTAATTGTTGCAGTATAATGGAAATGTAGTCATTTGTGCGGACTCGCGCATTCAACTGTAAAAAATGCATTGATGTTTTTGGAACGTAGTTCGGGTGTGACACTAGGAGCAGGTGAGGGGACATGATACTCATGACATGAAGACTAATCACTTTCTGAATACCAATAAAAATACGTAGGAGTTGCAGCCGTCCATGCTGACGGTTCCCGCGGTCAATCGAGGAAAAAACAGATGCTCGTTAATTTGGAGTACATGATCAACTGATCAAGCTAGCCCAAATTAATACGGCGCCACCTATCCGCCACACACGAACGCATAATTTAGATATCTCCAAGTTTGAACTAGCTTCGGTAGAGCTAACTCCACGTGCGACAGAATCCGACGATCTACGGATTTTTGCTATTTAGATGTGATCTGGGCTGTGGCATAGCATTTTGTCGTCAGTTGCTTGCATCTGCTTGGCACACCTGACATATGACTGAAGGTCCAAGCACCAGCGGCACCAATCGCTCTCTCCCTTGCTGAACGCCTTCTTCGACTGCGTACGACGAGTTCGCCAGTACTCATACCGAAATATAGATCTGAGCAATTGTAGAGCTTTCCGGATGGAGACTCATACATTCGATCAGCGGGTAGCCGCGACAAAGATTAGGTTGGCTCCGTACTGTGGCGTACCGGGTTCATACTTTGTACGCCGTTTTGTTCTATCCAAATCCGTTCATAAAACTGATTGCTATTACACTCAACGTCGATTTGAATCTCACTGTCGATCAAGCCGCTCACCTGGAATGGGTTCAAAGTCTGAACAATCGCAGTCATATGAAAGTAGAGGTAACATCCGAGAACGATGGTAAGTAATCTAAAAGCTACATCAGTCCTACCGCCTCCCAAACAGCTAAAAGTAGGTTTAGGGTACGCGGCCAAGCTGAATGACGAGGCGTTGGCGGCCATTGCAAACTGTCCGGACGTCACGAGAATCTGTCAGAATGTGTATGGCTCTACTGGGGCTTGCCCAACCTATACCACCACCTACGACCTTGGCCAGTTCTCTATACCGATGTGGGGTGTCTATACGCGCATAATATGTTGGATTCTAACTTTGTTGCTCAAACCCGTTGCTGAAACTTGACTCGTCGTGTCGGGTAGACTAGAGCGTAAAGTACGTTGTGTAGTTTAATGTGATCCTTATATGGCCAGATAGATGGTTGCCGCTTGTACCGAGGCGGTTAGCGGTGAAGTGTGTTGCCTTCATGAGTAGAACGGATCGCACATGGTGCTTTCTCCTACTCGTATTTATGCTCTTTCTCCAGTGTCAAATACGCACTCTTGTGTGAGTCTCACAGCTCCAGCGGACGCATACCTTGTTCGCATTGGGGCTTGATCCGACCATGCTTATTTCTATAGAAAACAGTAATTATTTTGAGTTCAAAAACTCAGTTGCTCGGATCCGAACACAGCGCGAACTCTGTCGGATGAATGCCTTGATATAACTCCCGGCTCAAGCGCATTCAGTCGTGCTCCCTGGTTGCCTAACCCAAAGCCTCCCAGCTCCGTCATATTGGCCTGATCGAACACCCAGGTACCGGATGATAAATTGGCACAAAATGCGTTTCATCTACGGAAAACCCACAATGAATGTTGTTCGAACTCGCAGCGTCGGTTATTGTATCATTGGTCAGTTTACTCGAGTCATGTTTAATTACCATACGAAGAATCGAAGCCGTAGGCAGTACCTGGAACGCATATATTCAGCCACCTTTAATCCATGATTTTCGTCTCTTGACCTCAAAGAGGGGTTCGGCTGCGCCAGATACTAGACATAGTTAAACAGATGTCGGTAAATTCGACAAAGGGCGATATGGACTTACCACATTCCTTGGTCGTGATCGAGGCGTGATAACGCCATTGTCGCGGTTTTGGTTCTTCATCAACGCCGTTGTCACACGTTATCTTGTTATCAATCTTCAATCACGCCGTGATTGAAGCTAACCGTGGTCTCGATCTTGGCGCTTGAGCCTGGTTAGGACGAGCTTTAATTATTAAAGATTTAAGATAGGGCAGCTATTTTCAGCTAAGAAGTCGACTGATAAGAGCACACGTTGTCTAGTACGTTGCCACAGAAGCTAAAAGAGCTTTATTTGAACTAACTAAACTGTATCGTACAATTATTTGGTCTACTCGGTATCTAAGTCCGACCAAAAGCTTCAGCGCGAGCAATTGCCTTCGCAACGTCGAAGCGACCATCGTCTTCTGGTGCCTGGGGATTTTGAAGCGCACGATCGGGGGGAAATTCACTATTCCACTCCCTCATGAGCTGCGTGTATGGCCCCTCTTCACCTGTTTCATCCAATACCTCCTTTTCGCGCTCAAGTGCCCTGATTATCAACTCCTTGTAATCGTTATAGGCCACCTGCCATTGTATGCCCGTTTGTTGTCTCACCTTACGGAATTCATTGTCTGGAGAAATCGCCCATCTAGTCTATATATGACAAAGTCGCTTATAAGCGGTACCAAAACAATAAATTGGTGTTACAGACCCATATAGCTGCGGTTGCGATTGCGCCAGGTGTAGCGGACTTGATGCTAAGAGCGTCCGCCGCCACCTGGGGACCTGGCTTGCGGTCAGGTTGTCCTTCAACAGACGTCGGTCCAAATATGATTGCGCGAAAAACCTAATGTTATGATATCAAGCCGCAATAACAAGTCGCATTGTGAATAAAAGATAATACGTAGATCTCATGTACATCTTTAATGTAGAAACTACGGAAGGCAGCAAGGTCGTTCCCAACTTGATTGTCGCGATAAAGTACAGGAGCCAATGTTGGATACCGCCCGCTTGGTTTATTCTTGTCTGGGTTGTACCCAAGTAACTCTTGGAAATCTGCCTCTGCCGTTCGAAATTCACGATTCTTCACGATATCTTGACCAACTCTAAAGCAGAGTGACCCAACAGCTCACACGCAAGCGCTTGAGTTGCGCCTCTGTGTGGATGCACTATCTCCGAACTAGGAATGCAACACCAGTGGTAGTGGTGAGTTTGTTGGCCCCTAGAGAAGCACAGAGCAGACTCACCACCTTCCGGTAGTGTTCCTCTTTGTTCAGACCATTTATGAGCTCTTCACTTATCGACGATAGCATGTCTTGACGTTCGACTTGGGCTCGTATGCCTGGCTGTGCATCTGAGTACCGTACACTTTGCGAATAGTTAGCGTCAACCTCAATCTCATAGAGATTGGGGGTGATCCAGAGGATCCCAACAAGTGCGCATCGTTGGCTGGTCGCCTTGTACTTGTAGTCGATTGGCGTGAGCGGATCAACAGCGGCACAACGTCGGTTTCGCCTAGGACCAGATTGAGCAGCTGCAAGCTCATCGCGCTCCCGAGTGGGCTCGTTAATTTTTCGTTTAAGGTCATTTCTCTCTATTTGTTGGTTGAGGACCATCTGACGGAAGGCCAGAGAGAATTGTCAGCATGCCAAGAGCCCACCCGACCAAACTTACCTCTCGCAATTGTTCAATGGTAGCTTCCTGAATCATTTCAGGCTCTACGCTCAACCCTCTCACAGATGGAGCCCCCCCCACTATGATTGTCCATTAGTGTTCTGTTTGGGCTGACTTGAGGTATGGTATGTGAGGGGTTCAGTCCGTGAGATAGCAGGTTGCCGGACTTAGGAGAACACCGGATCACCCACCTGAGCACAGCTTTATTGGAGGCTATATGCATCTGCATGCCTTCAATGATCGTAGATGTTTTATTCTACCCAAAGCTATATAGCGTTACG
This sequence comes from Ceratobasidium sp. AG-Ba, assembly GCA_016906575.1. Taxonomy (NCBI): domain Eukaryota; kingdom Fungi; phylum Basidiomycota; class Agaricomycetes; order Cantharellales; family Ceratobasidiaceae; genus Ceratobasidium; species Ceratobasidium sp. AG-Ba. The sequence goes on from CP059638.1 coordinate 1,535,413, forward strand.
GTTACAGCGCTGACAGGTCGTAAGTTCGATTCCCCATTATGCTAACACAAGAAACCACGTAGGAGCGCAGTGCAGTAGGTAATAGACCGAAACGGAAATAGAATAAGTACAAGAAAGCTAATACAGAGAGCAAAGATGGAATAAAAGCCTGAAAACCTTTACTGTCGTATTAGCTGCGGGCGTATTCACGTGTGATAACGGTAAATAACATGATCAAGCGTTATCACGTCTACCTACGTGATCACGCTTTCGGACCGTGATAACGCATACTTAGAAAACGTAATCACAAACCATTCCAAGCATGACGCAGCCTCACGACCAATTTCCGTAACGGGCGTGATCACGCGTGATATGCCTATATCACTTGATTTCCAACTTACCGACAGAAGCATTTGAAGTGACTCAAAAGTCTCACGTATCAGCTCACTGGAGGCTAAGTGATATTCAAACACTCAAGCCCATACTTTTGCCACAAGTTCATCGGAGTTGACAGTTGAGGGTGCTCCTCCAAGTATACTTGCGCAAAATGAGACTTTCGACAACTTTGATTTGAGAATTTTCAACAAAAGGCAAATTTAAACGGAAAGGACCATGGTAATAAGTTAGAAGAAACACCACATTAAGTAACCTTGCCATTCTACTCGTCCTTCGTATCTTCCGATCTGCGTCGTCTTTTTACCGCATTGTTGCGGATCTTGGCATCACTAAAAAGATATGCAATATCTTCAGCTTTTGAATCGGCACTCATCATAGACAAACTTACGCAAAGTTCCTGTCCTTTCGCTTTCGTCCTTCTTTCTTTGCGATGTTTCGTTGAAGTTTGCGGCGTGCCGCAGCTTCAGGTTGGATCGTCACCTGGGTTGCTCGCTGTATCTTCCTCTCCCGTCGTACACGGACCACGCCTTGCCTGATACGACTGTAAGCGGCTGCGAAAACAGTTATTCCAACTTTTTGTTGTAACAACGCTTGCAATTCGTGGGTAAGTGTTTTGAGGGGTTCTATTCGTGGTTTAGATGTGTGATTGAGGCTTGTACGATAACAGTACTTACCTAGTTGAGGATCCTTAATGGTCTCTTCCTCCGCTATACGATAAACTGGAGCCAGAATGTGCGGAAGAAAATATTCGAGAACGGTGACAGGCAAGTAGGATGCCATTGCAGCAAACCATCGGAAGACAGAAGATACATGGATGTGCCAGTTTTCCTTTGAGATGCAAGACGATAAGTTAGTTTAAACAGAAAGAAACAACCGGAAATACATACAGAGTGATGGGCCCTATTGAGCCTTGCGATATGCGCAGAGCGGGCTTGATAAGATAGCTTAGAGAATATCCAAGCGAGCGGGTTCGCTAGTGCCTTGGTAGTTCCGCTTTCTTCAGGTTCGTCCTTACTTTCGTTACCCTCGGGCTCTTCCTCGCTAGCCTCGTGGGCTTCAACTCCCTGTCCATCGCCAAGTCCTGCAAGCTCGTAGACGATGGCAAAGGCCTTCCCAACGTAGAAAAGATTCTTGACCACTTGGGTGCTCATGGTCTCATCAAAGTGGGTGCCGTGTAGCTGCGAACATAGCTTCTGAGCCACTTCAACTAGTAGAGGAAGTTGGGTCGAGCTTCCATTTGGATTCAATAGTGTTGCTTTCGATAGGTCAGACTCCAGCGCAAATGCGGAAGGAGATAAGGGCATAGATGCAAATAAAGTACCCGTTAGGCGACAAGACGCAAGCCGCACCCACGCATGCGGGAAAAGAAGATGGGCAAAGATGGCCTCCCAGTCGGCAGTCGAAGCAGAATGGAGGCTATCCGGGAATTCCTTGTAGACTTTCCCAAGGGAAGTTAGCGCGTGGTATGCAAGCTGCCAGGCTCTATCTGCCCCTTCTCCCTCGTCGATGTCCATTAAATCGTCCTCATGGCTCGTCTTATATGCACTTCGGCGAACCAGGGATCGAAGGTCGGCAACTATTTCAACCACAAATGGCTGAGCAGCAGAGTGTAGGGCGTCAATGGATAGGCCGTATACTTGTGCGGCGACGCCCGCAAGTTGTTCCTTCTCTTCCTGTTCGGCCCACTTGTGCACATGCCCCATAAACGAATTTCTGCGGGATTCCCCAACACGGAGCATAAGCTGCTGTATAAGGGATGCCGCCATTTCTCGGCATTTGGGGGTATCGTCGTTGGCCAAGCGTAGAACGAGTGCGACGAAAAACATGTCCGCGTATTCTTCAACGATTGCGTCGGTGAACTTCGAAAAGACAGCACTAAGGAGCTCCATTACCGATTTACGGCCGCTGTCGAACACATAATCAAGGTTTCGAGCGAGGCTGTTGAGCTGAGTCCTGAGGCGACCCTTGCCTTGTGGGTAATCTAGCAGGAATTGCAAAAGCGTGCTCCGAGCAAGTTCCTGCACTTGGGCAGATTGATTGGTTACAAGTATCTCGGAAACTTTGGCCATGAGGTCGTATATTTCAGGAATAACAAACTTTCGAGCGATAATTGCACGCAGAAGCGAGAATACGGCAGCTTGACGTTCAGGCTCCTCAAGGTCAGGAGCAATAAACTCTAACAAGAAAGTCAAATCCTTCTCTTGGAGCTTCGCTGCGGGACATTCGCGAATTATGACTGCCAGCGATTTGAGAGCGGTTTGGACAACCTCTGATTCGGTGTTTCCAGAGCTACGAATAATCTGGAGAATTTGTTTAACGAATATAGGAAGGGACTTGTCGACGGATTGAAGTGGGCACTTGACAATAGACGCTGCAGCCTTTAGCCCGAGACTAAGAACATGACCATCAAGACCGTATAATGTATTCCCAATGACGACCACCATCGGCTCCAATCTTGCGATAATCTCCGGATTTCCAAAGTCGAATCTACCTCGCCTGAATCCAGTGACGAAAAGATCCAGACCAAACGCAACGAATCGAAACGAGTTTGCGGAGTAGAAGTCAGAATCCGAGGCAGCGTCTCTTTTGAGCTCAACATCAAAGTCGGTTTTCTTCTTGCTATGCCTCTTGGCTAGGGATTGCTTGAGGAATTTTGCGTTTCGGCTGATAAGAGTGTGGCAGAGCATCAGAGTATCGACCGGGGTGAAATTAACGTTCGCGTTAAGGCCGTTAGCAATGCGACGCAACGTGTCCTCGGCTTGTTGCATCGGCTTGATGGCTACGGTCTCATGCATGATGGCACGGATAGGAGTAAGAAGCGTGGCAATCCGCGAGGCGGTAATATGTTTGGCTGCGATCATGAAAGAGTCCAGTCCTTTTGAAGCAGACGATCGGACTTCACGCATTTTGGTCTTGAATTCATCGGATTGCACATCTTTCCCGGATTGGCCAAAGACAACTTCAGCGGATATATGCGCGATATCGCCAACACAGCCATCCAGAATCGCAAAATGCGCTGCATGATCTCCGGTCGTGACGTGCACGAGAATCGAATGTATGACAAAAGCGAGGACGTGAAGTTGCGGTCCACGAGTAAGAGCGCCACGCAGCTCCTTGATGACCTGAGGTAGAGACTCCACACCGATAATCACTGCGATTTTGCATAGAGTCTCCCGAGTCAAGTCCCGGACATCCTGCGATTTACTGCGCAAGATCTGACTGAGCACGACGATTAGCTTGCTAATTTGGGGTCCCCGATGTGTGTCAGGGAGGTGCATGGCTACTCGAGCAATACCGATCGCTACTGGAATACGAATGGCTTCCTCCGCCTCGTCACGCTTCTCGAGATACTGGAGCAAGCTGGGGAGTAGCCGAGTAGTGACAGCTTCTTCAATTCGAGCAAGCTTTTTCCCCTCCTGCACGGCGTCTCCGTGCTCAACCTCCATCGAGTCGTCAGTTCCGCCATTGGGTTTGGGGATTTCCACTTTGTCAATCTCCACTGATACACCCATCTTGAAGTGAAAGTTATCAAGGATAGCGACCACAGTCCGAATCATCGCCTTTTCAGTCGTCGGCGTTCGTTCTCGAGCGAGTCGGAGATAGTGTTGGACTGCAGAATTGTATGAACCCCACGCAAGGTGTGCTGCTATGCGACCAATCGTCGCGATTGCCTCGTTGACAAGCAGATGGTCCGTAGTAGCAACCGCTTCGACAAAATGACCAACAAGAGGCATGAAGATGTCCGAGAGGGTGGTACCACGAATGTTCCCAGAGAGATCAGCTAGGCGGCGCAAGGCGCGAGTGCGTCGATGCACTTGGATGTGATGAATGTTGACAAAAAAGTTGGCTTCGTCATCTCCATCAGCAAGTAGAGGTCGTAGTTGAGCAAGGGCTGAAACAGAGTCACAAGTTGCGACTGCGTGAGCGAGTACGCTCAAAACCTCGGCGCAAACGAGCTCGAGTTTTGATCGCAAGCCATGTCGAAGTCCAGGATACAGCATCTTGACAAATATTTTTTCGTAATCACTTCCAGGACGTGCAGCGACGAGGTCAACGAATCGCTTCAAGCTGAGAGAGGCGCTGCTTCTGATCGATAGTTCGTCTGGATCCTGGATAAAAAATAACATGTTGTAAAGCAACGGCAACCACTGTTCGCACGTGAGCGTCCCGTACAACTTTTCGTTCAAAGATCCAAATGCGGCCAACCGACGGTCAAAGTCAGCTTCCTCCATTCTTTTGGTCGAATACGAGTTGAGTTCGGTGACTATATGCGCAGTTGTACCCAGCGTTTCATCCACTTTGGCCAATTCGCTAAACACGTCGACAAGAACCATTCGCGCGGGCCGAGCTCGGAGAGACTGGAATAGCGTTGAGAGGAGCTCGTAGGTTGTTCGGTAAGTCTCGCTTGTTTGGTCTCTCAGCGTAGGCACTAATAAAATTGTGTTTTTGACGATACCCAACAAATTGATCTTGACCTTTTCCGAAACCGCCTGAGCTGGCCGGCGCAACATGGGAGACAAGAGCGATAATAGCCGCGTGGCTTGAGCTTCGTCTGATATATGTGGCGCGACCTGGCAGAGGATATGGAGTTGGCGTTGGATGAGATTCGTGGTGGAAACGAGGCTGCCGTTTTGTTCGACCATGAGAGCAAGCTGGGAAAGCAGATGGGACATGTGCGGCTGGACGACCCGGGCCCGAATCTCTTCGTGCTCTTCTGATAGCTCCAAGAGAGATTGAGCGATGTCGAAAACTTTGAGGACTACAGCGGGCTTGACGCTGGCTGCAGTCAAGCAGTCGAAGATCTGAGGCAACACTGCACGGTCGTATTCGACAAGGTATGGTGCAGCCCTTGCGTCTTGGGACCACGTATAGAATAACTCCATGATCCCTGATGGCGCTTGCGTGTTCTCTCGAGACAACAGAGGAACTCTAGGCGATATGAACCACCGGAATGCGGTAGAGATGTAGGGCGAAAAGTCGAACGCATCAGCAGACGCAGACCCAAAGAAATCAACAAGTCTTTTCAGTCCGGTTTGACGGATAATTCTCGCTTGTCTCAGGACCTGTTCATCGCTCGGCTCTTCGGCATCATCTATGTCCTCTTCAGCCGCAGTCGTAACGCTCGACTTGAGGTGATTCTGCGCGTCTCGGAGGAAAACCATGGTCACACGTAGAAGCATGGGCCAATAATCCAATAGCCTGGGGCCTAGGTTCTTCAGTACGGCCCCCAAGAGAACCAAAAACCCAGCGCGTTGCTTGCTTGATGCGTTTGTAGAAGCAGTCTCCAAGTCCCCCTCCAGCGTGTCCTCGAAAGGAGCTAGCATAAGCTTGATGAGCGTTTTCAGCTGTGGGGCGGAACATCCGGCCAGAAGCGTGAGCACGGCCGACTTTCGGTCCCTCCGATTCTTTTCGAGCATAGTCCCGTACAGCAGTCGGATAATGACTTCAACCCCGCTCTCGTCAACCGAGTCGAAGCTGAACCCGGTTATCTCGTCGCGCCATTTAGTCTCGTCGAGGAACATGCGTAAGCTCTGTTCAACGGCCAGGACATGAGGCTCTTTGAACGTCAAAAGACAAGTGAGGGCGAGGGACTGCAGGGGCCGGTCGGGATGAGAGAGGAGCGTGGTGTAGAGCAAGTGTAGGTCTTGAGATCGATAGGCTGCTTTCGGGTTCCCAAGCTTCGATAGCATAGTGAGCCATGCGACGGTCTTCGCTCGTGGAGGCTTGACGTCGGGGGCGGCGTATTCGAAAAAGAGGGGAACAAGGGATCGAGTGTGTTTATCCATTATCGAAGGAATCCCGCGAAGCGTCAACAGGAGCTGTGTCTCGTAGTTTGCCAGGTCAAGCCGGTCTAGTGATTCTGGGGTCTAGCGGAACAACTATGGTCAAATTGATAACTCCAGGCGATGCTACGCACAACTCACCTCTGAAGCGACGAGCGTGCTCTTCTCCCATCTCGTAAGAGTCTTCAAGAGTGCGCTAGCGCTAGGACACCTCCAGGTCTTTTCCTCTTCTCGCCATTCCGTCTTCGCCTCGCCTTCGTCTATGTCCATCTTTTCTCCCTCACCGACACGCTCGCCCGGGGCTCGCAAAGCAAACGAGGCAGGTTCCTTGCAAACCCTCTCCAGCTCTCCGAATACAACGGTCCATACATCCTCGCCAGCGAGTGTTCCGAGGTTTTGGATCGCGGGCGCCCAGAGCGGCCGGAGGTTGATTTTCAGTTGGGCTATTGTAGACTGTTATTGTCGCTTCTGTCTCTCATAAGCAAAGACATACCAACAAGCCATCGAGCCACCACACCCTGCATACCTCCCGCTCCTCCTGCAATAACTTTGCTGGTTTTGACCACGCGTTCTCGGACACTTTGTACAGTCAGAGGAACACTTTCCGCGGCCGCAAGCCTGGTGAGAACGTCTGTTTGCTCTGAGGACCGAGAGGAGATGGAAGGACCAGAAAGGATCTCGAGGACACTTGACCGAAGAACTCGAGAATGGGATGTTAATGGTGTGAGAAGATGCGGCAGGAGTGTGTCGAAGCGTGCGGGCTCAAACAGTCTGAATAAATACTTGATCAACCTAGGAAAGCAAGCAGACCGAATCCGGGTGAACATACGACTGAATCTCGACCAGTGCACCCATCACGCTCTCGCTCCAGCTCCACTTTTCGACTATCTCAACCAGGTCAACAGCCAACCGCTTGACGTCCTTTAGCCCCGCTAGAGATCTTAGAGCCGCACCGAGAGCTATGTCCTTTTCACCCTGCGTATGCAACAGCCCAACAACCCTCGAGACCCTAGGCACAGCGTTGGGTAGTATCGGTGTGAGTGTTAGGATGTTAAGCAAGTTAGTAATCTAAAGCATCAAGCAGTTTAGCTTTACTCAATAGAGAGACTCTCAAGCCTTACGTCGTCCTCAACGTTCCAGTTTCCAAGCATGCCAGACACCTCAGAACCTACTCGAGCAATCCATAAAGGGTCCACAGCAAGCTTGCCTGCCGAGTACAAGTGTGCTAAAATGGAGAGTGTTTGTGTGGGCGAGGTTGTGAGGGTCTCAGGCGTGCGTCTATATGAAGATTGAACAAAGAACCAGAAGCAACAAAAATAGGAAGACTCACCGCAAGACGTGAGGCAGAACCATCGGCTTCCACCCTCCCCATCCCAGCTCGGATAGTATCGCAGCTATGCGCATACCTTCTATCGGATCCTAGTGAACACATCAAGATTCGATTCATCTTGGCGTTACTCGTGAGCTCACCTGCCAAACCACATCCAGCGCTCTCCTCCCCGGTCCGATCCAGGCTGCCATGTCCCCCGCTGCAAGTGTCGCTACTACGAACGCTCGCGTCTCAGGTCGAGGCTTTAGTATAGCCATCATACGCGGGACCAAAGACAATAGTGTTGACACAGTAGCAGCTGCCATCGATTCATTCGTTGGCCCGGCCAGACAAGATAACGACAAGGACTTACAAGTCAATTTCCCGCCTTTTCGCACCGCACACATCACTGTGGCTACTTCCATAGCTCGTATGAGCCGCTGCTCCTCCTCTACTTCTTTGTTCTCCACCCTCCCAACTTCGGTCTCCACTTTCCCCGCAACGACGCCTGCTACCCCCGCAAAACTCTCCGCCTTGGAGTGGTGAATGAGCGCAGTCAGGACTCGTCTTGTGAGTCTCGACGTCTCCCTGCCTTTCCCACCGATATGCAGATCCACAAGAGGTCCGATGAGGTCGGTTGCCGTCGTGTAGATCCCCTGCGCTTGTTTGGCGCGCGTAGCTTCAACAAGGCACCATACCCCAAACTCTCCCTCGCCCTCAACCAACATCTTCACGGCCCGCTCCTTCTCCTCTTTCTTCAGCTTTCTCATCAAAGGACCCCACACCTCGGCCAACATCCGCACATGAGCCTCGTTTGATTCTGCTGCAGATCGAAAGTCGTTCCAGGCCGAATCAAGAAGCGTGGTCGAGTTTGGGAGGACGAGGATCTTGAGGTGTGTGGTTAGAGCCGTGAGGAGAACTTCCAAAACATCTGGGGCTAGCTTCCGGGATAAGAGCGAGAGAAGGGTTGAGAGGACTGTGGTAGCGACGGGGAGGAGAGTTTGACGGAGGTCGTATACGATACATGCTGATAGCCTAGATGTTGGTTAGATGAGACGGAGAGGTAGGTGGTGGCGAAACTGACTCGATCAATGGTTTTAGCGATTCTTCGTCCGTCGAAATGACAGTTTCTATCCATAGAGCGACAATCTCTTGCCAGTGGTGTAGAAGCATTGCCAGCGAGCCGGATAGGTTGTCTACCTGGTTGGCGAATGAGATGAAGCCTGGAGAGAGGTTGAGCTGCCTCCATTGCTCGAGCGAGACTTGGAAGTGGGATTGTGTGTCCTATGAAACATGTGAGCAGCATTTGTCACTCTGGGTGATGCTGTTTACCTCGATGTATTGCTCTGAAGTGAGAGGCGATGCCTCGGAAGGCGCATGAACATCCTTGAGCTGAGCTTCATACGATCGAAACTGGAATCATTCAGAGTGACGAGTTAGAATGAGAAGCCAAATTATCCAAGCGACTCACAGTGAACCTCTTGACTCGTCGAGGCACGTCCTCGACGTCCGTCATCCGTTCGTCGTCATCCATTCTGAGTGGTGGTCAAGAAGGCGAAATAAATTTGAGATCAAACCCCTCGCTTATGTCACCATAGTGGCTGCTAAAGTTAGGCATAGCCACAATTTCCGAAAACCGGGCTATTAATAACCACAATCTTTCTTATCTGGTAACCACGATTCTGTGCTGAGGGCGATAGGAGGGCTTGGGTAGCTCGAAGTTGATTTACCCAAAGCTTAATGTAGACAAACGGTGTCTAGACGCTTATATAGACCGACCTAAGTCCATTACGTCAGGAAAGCTGTTTCATGCAGATGTTCAGAACGTCAACAGATCTTACAGAGGCCATCGAATGTGTTTGTCACGACGGAGCTGACGAAGGCACGAAACAGGTACCGATGGAGGGAAGTGTTGGCGGCGATTACTCTTGCTAACGATGATGAAATGCTGCGACCGAACCCGCGCGTTCCAATATGAGTGTCTAGGTTGACAACAACTGCCTCACATATTGTATGTTCCTTCCCGACGACCACCTTTGGGAGTCTGAGCTTCGAGTAACTCAGTTTACCGGCAATTCTAGCCAAATGTGCTTAGGGAGCTGAAACAAGTTTGATTACAAAGGCGTTATTCGACTCTACAAGATGAACATTCCATTGTAACGAGACTATATACTGTACATGACTTACGATAGCGCTAGGCCAGATGACATTTCATGATTTCCCATGAGTGATAGGTCAAGGGGAACTATACAATGACAGCAATTTTTGCTACAAACAACGTGTTGTGAGACGCTGACCAGCCGTAGAGCGTAGCCTCTAATCATCTACAGGATAGAAATGTTGAGCCCAGTGATTGCCTATGGTGGCGGTATCAAACTTCAAATGTAAGGACCCGTGTGGGCTCGACGCAATAAGTACATTCCGTGGACTGAGGAGGGTAGGACGCAGGTTTGAGGGAATCCAAAGAAGGAGTTCACCGCCAGGGAGAACCACCCATCCGTTATCACTGAGTATCCACGATTGATGTTGCCCTTGAAGCTTGCAAAACGATGTACATAGATGGGAAACATCGTGGCGCGACTCTGGTTTGAACAAATCAGCACTTGGCCGTGAGAATAACAAAATATACGTGAAAGGAATAGTAGAGAACAACTCACGTGCTGAATCGCCGAGGCTTGATTCCCAGCAACGAACGGTGGTATCCTCAGAACCAGATGTGATGTATGCGCTGCCGTGTGAGCATGCAACCGACGTGACCCAATTTGTATGCCCCTGAAGCGGCTGGCCGATCTGCTGGCCAGTGTGTGCAGCCCAGATGCGCACAGTCTTGTCAGATGAGCCTGAGACGATGTATGCGCTGTCGTGTGAGTATGCAACCGAGTTGACCGAAAAAGTATGCCCCTGAAGCGGCTGGCCGATCTGCTCGCCAGTGTGTGCATCCCAGATGCGCACAGTGTTGTCATCAGAGCCAGAGACGATGTATGCGCTGTCGTGTGAGTATGCAACCGACCTGACCCAGTCTGTATGCCCCTGAAGCGGTTGGCCGATCTGCTCGCCGGTGTGTGCATCCCAGATGCGCACAGTGTTGTCATCAGAGCCAGAGACGATGTATGCGCCGTCGTGTGAGTATGCAACCGAGTTGACCGACCAAGTATGCCCCTGAAGCGGCTGGCCGATCTGCTCGCCAGTGTGTGCATCCCAGATGCGCACAGTCTTGTCACGAGATCCTGAGACGATGTATGCGCTGTCGTGTGAGTATGCAACTGAGTTGACCGACCAAGTATGCCCCTGAAGCGGCTGGCCGATCTGCTCGCCAGTGTGTGCATCCCAGATGCGCACAGTGTTGTCTGAAGAGCCAGAGACGATGTATGCGCTGTCGTGTGAGTATGCAACCGAGTTGACCGAAAAAGTATGCCCCTGAAGCGGCTGGCCGATCTGCTCGCCAGTGTGTGCATCCCAGATGCGCACAGTCTTGTCAGAAGAGCCAGAGACGATGTATGCGCCGTCGTGTGAGTATGCAACCGAGTTGACCGACCAAGTATGCCCCTGAAGCGGCTGGCCGATCTGCTCGCCAGTGTGTGCATCCCAAATGCGCACAGTGTTGTCTAAAGAGCCAGAGACGATGTATGCGCTGTCGTGTGAGTATGCAACCGAGTAGACCGAAAAAGTATGCCCCTGAAGCGGCTGGCCGATCTGCTCGCCAGTGTGTGCATCCCAGATGCGCACAGTCTTGTCATATGAGCCAGAGACGATGTATGCGCTGTCGTGTGAGTATGCAACCGAGTTGACCGGATCAGTATGCCCCTGAAGCGGCTGGCCGATCTGCTCGCCAGTGTGTGCATCCCAGATGCGCACAGTCTTGTCATATGAGCCAGAGACGATGTATGCGCTGTCGTGTGAGTATGCAACCGACCTGACCCAGTCTGTATGCCCCTGAAGCGGTTGGCCGATCTGCTCGCCAGTGTGTGCATCCCAGATGCGCACAGTGTTGTCATCAGAGCCAGAGACGATGTATGCGCTGTCGTGTGAGTATGCAACTGAGTTGACCGGATCAGTATGCCCCTGAAGGGGCTGGCCGATCTGCTCGCCAACGTGTGCATCCCAGATGCGCACAGTCCCGTCATCAGAGCCAGAGACGATGTATGCGCTGTCGTGTGAGTATGCAACTGAGTTGACCGGATCAGTATGCCCCTGAAGGGGCTGGCCGATCTGCTCGCCAACGTGTGCATCCCAGATGCGCACAGTCCCGTCATCAGAGCCAGAGACGATGTATGCGCTGTCGTGTGAGTATGCAACTGAGTTGACCGGATCAGTATGCCCCTGAAGGGGCTGGCCGATCTGCTCGCCAACGTGTGCATTCCAGATGCGCACAGTGTTGTCATCAGAGCCAGAGACGATGTATGCGCTGTCGTGTGAGTATGCAACCGAGTTGACCGAAGAAGTATGCCCCTGAAGCGGCTGGCCGATCTGCTTGCCAGTGTGTGCACTCCAGATGTGAATGTTATCATTGTCCAGTGCCACCGCTATCTGATCTCCATTGGGCGAGTACGCTACGCAGTTCACACTAGATCCATTACTCATTGTATGGACCGGTCGAGTGTTTCGCTGTCCCATGGCCGTGCTTTTCTCTCCGATCATATCTCGACCTTTTGACTCATAGTACCTGCGCATAGGACTCTTCTCTGGCCAAAACAACAACGCAGAAATGTATAGGTGTGGAGTGCTTGACGTTACCGACTCTGAAGAATGAGTCGACATGAATCTCCAGCCGTCCTCAAGAAGCGCTCCGTACTGCTTGCCTACTGCACTGGTTTTCTACTTTTTTATCATTAGTGGCTATTCGCGCAGCTGTACGCAATACATACCCGTGACCACTCTTTCATATTGTACAGCATTGTTATCCCCTGACGAAAGACATCCCTAAGGTTCATGATCTCCATCCATAGAAGCAAACGCTCCGAAAGGAACCTGAAAAGCTGCTCGGCCAGACTCTCAGAGCTATCTGTCAAACTCATGTGGGCATCCCAGTAGCAACACGCATAAAACAACGCCTTAGTTATGATGCCGTCGAGCCTTTCGCCTAGGTCATGTACATCCTTGTCGAGAACGTAGGAAGACTCGAGTCCGCAGATGTTGAACGGAACCTGTTTACCTATTTGCCTGAAACAAAGCTCGGCCAATCGCCCATTGTGCTCTATCGCGTTGCAGTGGAATCTCTCGGATCGTGTGCCTTGGAGCAGAAAGTCGCGAAATGACTCGTGTAGCGTTGTTATAACGCCACTCTCCGACATCTGCAATACCGACAAAAGTGGGACCAGAATCGATTGCACTGTTTGTTCGCCGTCTAGATTTAGCAAGTCGGCCATTGTACTCGTCGAGAGCGGTTCACAGGCGCATACGACCGTATGCAGGACTAGCATCATTTCGGCCCGATCCGATTTGTTCAGGCGTTCACTGTCGTACGCAGCGCTCAGGATCGAGATATACAAAGCATCTAGTTTTTGCGTGCTCTCGTTCGAGTTTCCTGCAGACACATCTAGTACTTCTTCGAGACGTTTTCTCCGCTTGCCACCGCTTGCGTCTGATACGTATCGCACCACAGTCGAAGCGTAGATGAACAGTACGCCCGATCTGTCTACGAGTGCGTTTAGTTCGACCTCGGATACGCTCATACAAGTTCCAAGCTTAGCGTTTAGGTACGTTTTAATGTCGGTTTGGACTATCTTGGACGCCAGTTCATGTAATCGCATCTCGGTATTCACACCGTCTGCTTGTGTCTCACGCATGCGCGTGATGATTGCCCCATCGGGGCGACTGCTCACAAAGAACTTGAGCGGCAAAGCTGACGCGTGGGCAAGCAAGACATCCAGTATATCGGCTATTCCAGTCTCGGCTTCGCACTCGTCCAGCGCGTCGATGACGATGATGAGATCTGTTGGGAGTGAGGCTTTGACTTTGTTTATTGGTTCTACGATGAGCTCCTTGAACTGGTCAAGTATCGGCTTGTTGTACACATCTGGGTCTGCTTGTAGGAGTGGGGAGATGACATGACGAAAGGGAGAGGAATACCGGGAAAGCTGGTACGCGATGGTCGGCACGATCTTGTTCACGTTGCGACATTCCGGCAGCTGTCGAGAGCAAAAGAAACTCGCAGCTAGCGTCCTTTCCTCTTCCAGTCGTTTGCACAAGCTGTATGCGATCGTCGTCTTGCCTGTGCCGGCCATGCCGTTCAGCCAGTATATTTTTTCGGGCGACTGTCCACTGGCCCAATCGTGGATCTCTCGCAAGACATCGACGCGAGTGTTTTCGATGCATCCAGTACGGTTCAGTTCTCTAGAATTGGCAGAGCGATAGTATGCAGCCTCCGAGTTGGGTAAGCTCTTGAGGTAAGTGTGCTGTGGTTGGTGATGCAATCAGCTAGTTCAGAACACGCCTATTCTACTTGTAACTATGACTCACCGTGGCCAATTCGTCGAGTTTCTTCCAGCTGTCGATATTCGCATTCAGCTGAGAGCGAGTATGAGCTTAACTGTTCACGCGATGGATGGTGACTGACCGATAGGCGCCGAAACAAGCCTTCGATGCGTCTGTAGCACTTGAGCACCTCGTCTACGTCTTGCTCTGCGTTCAAGAACCGATGCATGTCGCTCCGTTTCTGGATTTGATCGATGAAGTCGGTTTCCTTCTTGATGCCCCTGTATATCATCGTCACCATTAGTTAAGCGCCATGAGCTTGGCGTGAAACACACACTTTTCTAAGTTCTCTATACTTTTGGTCATCGTCGGAGGCACGGGGGCGTCCATGTGTTTACCAAGATCTTCACACAATCCGTCGAGTTCCGATTTGAGTTGCTGCCATTCCGTGCGGTTTTCAGCGGCAGTCTAGGTAATTCAGGACGTATATAAGTTTCCACGCTTGGTTTATGCTTGCGCTGACGTACCTCAAAAGTGTCGATGAACGAGACCAGGACGTCTGCTGCATGCTTGAGCGGTCCGAACACGTCTGGGGTCTTACTCAAAACACCCGCGAATAGCTTGAGCCCGCTCCAGCCTTTGTATTCGGTTGCCTGGGTAGCATCAGGGGTTGTCGCCGCTCCCGGCGTAGCGCTCGCTGTCTCTTCGGGCTGGGGAGTTTTTATGGGCGTGTCGGCTGGGTTTACAGTCGAGGGCATAGTCGTGCTAGCAGCAGGTGGATTGGGACTGAGTGGCAAGGGCGAAATAGCGGCGGGTGGTGCACTTGCGGGTGTCCCAGGGTTCAAATTCACGTTTGAAGCTTGAGAGGAAGATAGAGATTGCGCAGGGACAGACGTTCCTTGGCTAGATTCTTCGTCACCAAACACTTCATGGAAGAAACGTCTGAAGCGCTTGAAATGCTTGCGTTTGCCGGTCATTGTGTATCAGATATATCGTACTTGAGAGGTCAAGCTTTATGCGAGTACAATTTTACGCGGTCGTATATGGTCGAGGGCAGACTCTGTGCGAGCGCCGTGATATGGTGATCGGCACGAGGGATGGCCGTGCTGGCCATGTGTTCCTGCACGCGACATCAGCGCGTATGCGAGCACAGCCATCGGCATGATTTGACGTCGGCCATCCGTCGTCTCTGGCTTTGCGCGCCATATCCACCGGCCGATAACAAAACATGGCCCCACCGCTGCGTCGAATTCGATTATACCGCTCGCTCTTCTATCTTCCGCGTTCAACCCAGCCTAGTAGATAGCTTTCTCACTTGCCCGCAGGTGCCCACGAGTCGACGCTGTGACCAGATATCTCGTAATCACATCGTCCTCCATTCTAGCGCTTCTCAGTGCCTCCATTTCTGATCCCTCACTCAAGTTCTCATCCAATCAATGGCGCAGCGTTTGTTCTCGCGGGACGTGCTCCGGATGAGAGCTAACGGTGCGACTTTGTTCGTATTCCAAGTTTTAGTCGCTCGTTATTTGAGTCTGCTAATCGATATTCATTATTCAATAACACCTCCAAGGGATTCCAGAGAAAGATCTTGCGTGGAGCTACCTTCGACGAAACTTGGACACCTGCCGCGCTGGCTCGAAACAACCTCCTTGGTTGTTGGTTTAGATGCCGATCAGTGTTCCATTCTTGGGGTCAATCTGAGCCTGCACCTGCCTAAAGAGCAGGGCTTTTGAACTGATCCACTCTCAGTATCCAAGTCTCACAAACAAACTCGATCTGAAAGCTACTACAAATGGAGAAGGGAATCTCCCACGCCCAGGCCATCGATAGTATGTCCAGTGTACTCGTGAGCGTTTGCGTACATGCTAACAGTAGCGGGTAGATCTTTTGACTCATCCATGTGTGCAAACGCATCCTACGCGTCAAGCATATCGCAATTCGCTTGTATCGGCGTGGAGATAAAGTCGTGAGCGCAGACCGCGTGGTGCGTCGGCCCCAACGGACTAACTTTGATTTTCAATCGCCTGTCGATCGCCACGTCGGGAGCGGGAGTGATCAAAGTGGCTCTCGCCTTGGATTTGTACGATTCTCACTCCTCTGCCTTGCGTCTTCGTGATTCTAACGTATTCTACCCCATGGCAGGGTTCACCATTGTCCGCGTTCATCGAAACGCCTCGTCCCCCAACATAGCAGTTCGCCACCAGTATCCGTACTCTCACATCATATACCCATGGTACATCAAGCGGCGACCGATCTGATAGATGGTAGGACTGTTCTGGGAACGAGAAAGCGATTCACTTGGGTTCCGGTCCTGACTCGAACCTCTCGACTAGACCCCCCATTCGAACAACTGCACCTCGTCTTGGGCGTTTTTGCGTTCATATGAACCTATCGACTAATAAATATTGTTGTGTAGTATAATGAGGAGTGGTTACGAGAGTAAATCTCTGTCTATGTGCGTCTAACCTCGACCTAATGCAACCGCGATTGAGCAAAAGATTCATAAGAAGGGCCAGGAGCTCGTCTCACTTTGGGGCTCGTCTCTGATGTTTGTCAATGCGATATGCGCTACGACTTGTGGGTCGCTCCGGTATGGCTTCCTACTGGCCAAGTCACCTGTATATGCACTGAAAATCAACAAAAGGTACCCATCCCAGTCGTTTTCAGAGCTCGCCATGTCAATGTGCGCTTTTTGGGCGACAGGTGGAGGTATGGACAGTCAGATGAAGATCTGAAGCTCAAAGACGAGTTCACGGCCGGGTACGGTCTCAGCTAGGAGTGGTACTTCGTGGGGTGCTATATGGGACCCGAAAAATCTCAAGGTAAAAGTGGTCTACCTCGTAAGTGTGTCGTCGCAGCAATCGATATGTGTAACATTGATACAGGGCTACCATTAGATGTGGATATGGGATAGACTTCAGCTCTCGTGATCTGCTAGTCAAGCGCACACAGGCTTCTAGTAAGTCTGCTTTTCTATTTTTTTTAGAGACCCGTAAGCCTTTTGATTTGTTACACTCAAGCGATCCACTGAAAAACGACTTGAAATTGAGACTCTGTGCCTCGAAGACTATACGAACTGAACTAGTCACCAACTCTACCTCGGCCATACTGACCAAATTCATGATTAGGTCGCTGGCACGCTTGTCGCCACAGAGATACGGTCTGGTTCGATTCTAGGTGCTGGCTTGATCCTGAACGCTCGTGTATCTTGATACATGTCACTTCTTCCTTTGGACGAAGTCTAGGCGGTTCGGGAGCTTCAAGAGTCGAAAATTCAAAG
This sequence comes from Ceratobasidium sp. AG-Ba, assembly GCA_016906575.1. Taxonomy (NCBI): domain Eukaryota; kingdom Fungi; phylum Basidiomycota; class Agaricomycetes; order Cantharellales; family Ceratobasidiaceae; genus Ceratobasidium; species Ceratobasidium sp. AG-Ba. The sequence continues at coordinate 1,552,574 of CP059638.1, forward strand.
AGGTGCTAAACAAACACAAGCATTTAGGGGGGATTACCCGGCCCTGAAATGGATACGCGTCTTAGCGCGCAAGCTTGGCGTCAGTCGCGCTAAATCAGCCTGATTGGCCATCCAGCGTGCTTCTTGAAAATCGTAATGCAGTGTCGCGCCGCATCTATTATCATCTTGGTCTGTCACAAATGAAAGGTTTGAACTACGGACGCCAGTCTCAGGCCTGGTGTGAGAAGTTGCTCGTGAGTGGACAGCTTATCAACCAAGCACTATTTTTTCCGTTCTCTATTAACTCGCATTTCATGTCCAGCGCCACCTCTACCCACTCATCCCGACCCCCAGACGATTGGCAAAATGCGCTATATGACACGCACGCGATCCGCATGGCCTCGATCCATAACATTCTCGTTCGGTCCTTCAGCTCGATCATATTCCACGCACCCAAAATCGAGAAGAAGGATATGCTGGTATTGATGAAGTATTGTCCTACGGTTGTAAGTCTCGGACAGTCGCTATTTTCAAGTGGTTCGTAATTCCCTGGATCAACCAAGCGGGGTTGATCCATAAACATCATGCTACAGAAGAAAATGTCATCTTCCCGGCATTGTGAGTCGTTTATTGCTTTCTGTCCTTCCGTTCTGACGCGTCTATGGTCCCAGAGAATAGAGACTGGGAAAAAGTTAGATGGAGCCAAACGTCACCCAAGACAAAGATTTCATGCCCAAGTTCGAGCAGTGGTCCGAGCTTGTTGAATCCGTCCTGGCCGGAAAGCTGAATACGATATAGACGAGTTTAGGCGGTTGATGTGGGAAGGGACCGATATGCTTGTCGTCCATCCACCAGATGAAATTTCAATCTTAGATGTGCGTCTGCTTTCCTTTACCCTTCAACTCCAATGGATGCTAATGAACGGACTCAGTCCGATAAACTTCGAGAGCATTTCACTGTCTCTGAACGCAAAGCACTCGAAAAATCGCACCGAAAAGCAGGTTCAAGAGTAAACATCGCCGTGGGATATCCCGCTGTACTTTGTCAATGGCGACCGGAGGTATTTACAACCCATGGTTCCTGCCTGTGCGTGCTTCCTTGTGTCTCCGTTCTGGTTCAACTAATTATACGATGGGAGATGCGTGCACCCGTCGTCTTCATCGCTCGACATGTGGAAGTACGGGCAGTCGGACAAGCGCGTCAACCTCAAGGATGAGTCCAAAGCTGGATACGCTATCCATTAGGTTATTATTGATGTGTGATTCAATCTAGTCACTTTGTATGGTCTAATCAAGGGTAATTGAATGAAGTATGAGGCCCAATCACGCATATATGGTTAATGGGTTTCAATTTGACACGGGGACACGGTTTGATTTCATCTTGTGTGAATGTATTTTTAGTAGAAAGCAACGAAAGACAGTTGAGGCGAGGTGGTCGGTTCTGAGCCTGAGCCCGAACCCGACATCTGCGTTGCTCTTCTCTATATCAGGCACTGGAATGAAGTAGCATCTCCACAGGCTAAGATGAGATTCACTGCAACACCAATGCGAAAACGTCTGAACTCCCGTCTTCGGCGAGCACAGGCAGTTCTTCCAAATCTCTGGCGATGCGTTTTTTGTGACCCTTTTACCGCTCTCGTAAATGATGCGCGCACACGCCGAGTGTAAAGCAAGACGCTGTGGGTTTGGGAGTTCGAGATCCGGCGGAATGCTGGCACTGCCGTCAAGCAGTTGAAGATCTGAGATATGACTGCGAGGTTGTATTGGATCAAGTAAAGCGCAGCCCTTGCGTCCTGGGACCACGTGTATAACAGCTCCACAATCCCCGATGGCGGTTGAGTGTTCTCTGGCAAGAAGATCCCTAGGAGAGATGAACCATTGGAATGCAGCAGTCACGTAGGGCAAAAAGTTCAACATATTCACAGACGCAGACGGAAAGGAGTCCACAAGTCTTTTGAGTCCGGTTTGACGGATTATTATTGCCTGTCTCTGGGCCAACCACTCTCGGCCCAAGTGCTTGAGCAAGTCCCCCAAGGCTTGAGGACCAATACCCGGCTCGTTGCTTGCTCCCTGCGGTCGTAGAAGCGCTCTCCAAGTCACCTGAAAAGCATCCTCGAAAAGAGCTAGGATGAACCTGACGAATGTCTTTAGCTCTGGCGCGGAGCATCCGGCCAAAAGCGTGAGCACCGCCGACTTTCGGTCCCTCCGATTCCTTTCGAGCATGGTCACAAATAGCAGTCGGATAATGACCTCAATCCCGCTCTCGTCAACCGAGTCGAAGTTGAATCCCATCATCTCGTCACGCCATTCGGTCTCATCCAGGAACATGCGTAAGCTCTGTTCAACGGCCAGGACATGAGGCTCTTTGAACGTCAAGAGACAAGTGAGGGCGAGTGACTGCAGGGGCCGGTCGGGATGAGATAGGGTTGTGGTATAGAGCAGTGTAGGTCTTAAGATCGGTAGGCTGCTTTCGGGTTCCCAAGCTTTGATAGCATGATGAGCCACGCGACGGTCTTCGTTCTTGGAGGTGTGACAGCGGGGGCAGCATATTCAAAAAAGAGAGGAACAAGCGATCGAGTGTGTTTATCCATTATCGGAGGAATCCCACCAAGCGTCAACAGGGTCTCGTAGTTTGCCAGATCAAGCCGGTCTAGTGATTCTGGGTTCTAGCGGGACAACTATGGCCAAATTGACAGCTCTAGGCGAGGCTACGCACAACTCACCTCTGAAGCAACGATCTTATTCTTCTCCCATTTCGCAACAGTCTTCAAGAGTCCACTAGCGCTAGGACACCTCCAAGTCTTTTCCTCTTCTCGCCATTCCGCCTTCCCCTCGCCTTTGTCTATGTCCATCTTTTCCCGCTCATCGACACCCTCTCCCGGAGCTCGCAAAGCAAACGACCCAGGTTCCTTGCAAACTCTCCAGCTCTCCGAATACAACTTCCCATACAACTTCGCCAGCAAATATTCCGAGGTTTTGGGTCGCGGGCGCCCAGAGTGGCCGGAGGTTGATCTTTGGTTGGGCTATTGAAGACTATTATTGTCTCTTCTTTCCCTCATAAGCAACGACATACCAACAAACCATCGAAGCACCATACCCTCCATACCTCTTGCTCCTCCTGCAGTGACTTTGCCAGTTTTGACCACGCGTTCTCGGACGCTTTGTACAGTCAGAGGAACACTTTCCGCGGCCGCAAGCCTGGCAAGAACGTCTATTTGCTCCAAGGACCGAGAATAGATAGAAGGACCGGAAGGATCTGGAGGACACTTGACCGGAGAACCCGAGAATGGGGTGTTAATGGTGTGAGAAGGTGCCGCAGGAGTGTGTCGAGGGAAACGGGGTCAAGCAGCCTATGTAAATACTTGGTCAGTCGAGGAAAGCAAGCAGACCGAATCCGGGTGAACGTACGGTTGAATCTCGACCAGTGCGTCCATCACGCTCTCGCTCCAGCTCCACTTTTCGACCACCTCAACTAGACCGGCATCCAATGGCTTGACGTCCTTTTCGCTCTGCGTATCCAACAGCCCAACAATCCTCGAGACCCCAGACACAGCATTCGGTAGCATCGGCGCGAGTGCCAAGATGTTGAGCAATTTCGTGATATAGACCATCAAACAGTTTAGCTACAGTCGACAGAGAGACCCTCAACACTAACGTCGTCCTCGACGTCCCAGTTTCCAAGCATGTCGGACACCTCAGAACCTACTCGCGCGACCCATAGAGGATCTACATCAAGCTTGCCTGCCGAGTACAAGTGCGCTAAAATGGAGAGTGTTTGTGTGGGCGAGGTGGTATGGGTCTCAGGCGTGCGTCTATAAGCAGATTAAACAAAGAACCAGAAGCAACAAAAAGAGGAAGACTCACCGTAAAACGTAAGGCAGGACCATCGACTTCCACCCTCCCCATCCCAGCTCGGATAGTATCGCAGCTATACGCATACCTTCTATCGGATCCTAGTGAACACATCAAGATTCGATTTATCTCAATGTTACTCGTGAGCTCACCTGCCAAACCGCATCCAGCGCTCTTCTCCCCGGTCCGATCCAAACTGACATGTCCCCCGCTGCAAGTGTCGCTACTACAAACGCTCGCGTCTCAGGTCGAGGCTTTAGTATAGCCATCATACGCGGGACCAAAGGCAATAGTGTTGATACAGTAGCAGCTGCCGACGATTCGCTTGTTAGCTGGGCCAGACAAGATAACGAGCGGGACTTACTAGTCAGTTTTCCGCCTTTTCGTACCGCACACATCACTGTGGCTACTTCCATAGCTCGTATGAGCCGCTCCTCTCCCTCCACTTCTTTGTTCTCCACCCTCGCGACTTCGGTCTCCACTTTCTCGACAACGACGCCTGCTACCCCCGCAAAACTCTCCACCTTGGAGTGGTGAATGAGCGCAGTGAGAACTCGTCTTGTGAGTCTCGACGTCTCCCTGCCTTTCCCATCGATATGCAGATCCACAAGAGGTCCGATGAGGTCGGTCGCGGTCGTGTAGATCCCCTGCGCATGTTTGGCACGTGTCGCTTCGACGAGGCACCATACCCCAAACTTTCCCTCGTGCTCAACCAACAGCTTCACAGCCCGTTTTCCCCCCTCTTTCTTCAGCTTTCTCACCAAATGACCCCACACCTCGGCCAACATCCGTACATGAGCCTCGTTTAATTCTATGGCAGATGGAAAGTCGTTCCAGGCCGAATCAAGAAGTGTGGTCGAGTTTGGGAGGACAAGGCGCTTGAGGTGTGTGGTTAGAGCCGCGAGTAGAAGTTCCAAAACATCTGAGGCTAGCTTTCGGGATAAGAGCGAGAGAAGGGTTGAGAGGACTTTGGTAGCGACGGGGAGCGGAGTTTGACGCAGGTCGTATACGATACAGGTTGATAGCCTAGGTGTTGGCTAGATGAGACAGAGAGGTAAGTGGTGGCGAAACGTACTCGATCAACGGTTTTAGCGATGCTTCGTCCGTCGAACTGACAGCTTGTACCCATAGAGCGACAATCTCTTGCCAGCGGTGTAGAACCATTGCTAGCGAGCCGGATAGGCTGTCTACCTGGTTGGCGAATGAGATGAAGCATGGAGAGAGGTTGAGCTGTCTCCATTGCTTGAGCGAGACTTGAAAGTGGGATTGGGTATCCTATGAGACCTGTGAGCAGCAATTGTCACTCTCAGTGATTCTATTTACCTCAATGTATTGCTCTGAAGTGAGAGGCGATGCCTCGGAAGGCGCATGAACGTCCTTGAGCTGAGCTTCATACGATCGAAACTGGAATCACTCAGAGTAATGAGCTAGAGTGAGAAGCCAAATGATCCAGGCGACTCACAGTGAACCTCTTGACTCGCCGAGGCACGTCCTCGACGTCCATCATCCGTTCGTCGTCATCCATTCTGGGTGGTGGTCAAGAAGGCGAAATAAATTTGAGATCAAACCCCTCACTTACGTCACCATAGTGGCTGCTAAGAGGTTGGGCATAGCCACAATTTCTCGAAAACCGGGCTGTTAATAACCACACTTAGCCATGGCTGACGTGCTGTGGAGGCGAAGTAATTGTGTATATATTATGCCAGTACGGATACAAGACGAGCGATTGGACTGGCAGAGTAGTGTGGGAGCTCCGGGAGCGGCGCCGCAGGCGGCCGTGCGAACCCAGATGGTGCAGCCGGGGCCGAGCCAGCCGAGCAAGCTCGGGTGGGCGGCCGAACCGATCGTCGCCGCGTGAGGGTGCGTCCGAGCGTGGCGCTGTAGGGTGGGAGGGTAGCAAAAAGAAAAAGAGGATGGATAGGTGGGGAGGTCAGTAGTTATCGCGTGTGTGCATAGTGGTACTGGGCAGGCAGGCAGGAGAGGGGGAGCGAGGTGGAGCGTAAGAGGGAAAGTGAGAGGGAGAAAAGCGTGGGGGACAGCGCGTAGCGCTGTCCTATGTGTAGGCAGGGTCACGTGGGGCACGTCTATGCGCGGCCAAGTATTCGATCTGCGACCTCCGCAAGCTGCGGTGCAGGTCGACACAATCTTTCTTATCTGGTAACCATGATTCTGTGCAGAGGGCGATAGGAGGGCTTGGGCAGCTCGAAGTTGATTTACTCAAAGCTTAATTCGGTCAAACGGTGTCTAGACGCTTATATAGACCGACCTAAGTCCATTATGTCAGGAAAGCTGTTTCATGCAGAAGTTCAGAACGTCAACAGATCTTACAGAGGCCATCAAATGTGGTTATCGAGACGGAGCTGACTAAGGCACGAAACAGGTACCGACGGAGGGAAGTGTTGGTGGCGATACTCTTGCTAACGATGATGAAATGGTGCGACCGAACCCGCGCGTTCCAATAGGTGCGTCTGGGTTGACGAACACTGCTTCACATATTGTATGTTCCTTCCCGAAGAGCACATTTGGGAGTGTTGAACTTCGAGTAACTCAGTCTGCCGGTAATTCTAGCCAAATGTGCTTAGGGAGCTGGAACAAGTTTGATTACAAAGGCGCTATTCGACGCTATAAGATGAACATTCTATTGTAACGAGACTATATACTGTACATGACTTACGATAGCGCTAGGTCAGATGACATTTCATGAGATCCCATGAGTAATAGGCCGAAGGGAACTATACAATGACAGCAATTTTTGCTACAAACAACGTGTTGTGGGACGCTGACCAGCCGTAGAGCGTAGCCTCTGATCATCTGCAGGATAGAAATGTTGAGCCCAGTGATTGCCTATGGTAGAGGTATCAAACTTCAAATGTAAGGACCCGTGTGGGCTAGACGCAATAAGTACATTCCGTGGACTGAGGAGCGTAGGACGCAGGTCTGAGGGAATCCAAAGCAGGAGTTCACCGCCAGGGAGAACCACCCATCCGTTATCACTGAGTATCCACGATTGATGTTGCCCTTGAAGCTTGCAAAACGATGTGCATAGATGGGAAACATTGTGGCGCGACTCTGGTTTGAACAAATCAGCACCTAGCCGTAAGAATAACAAAACATACGTGAAAGGAATAGTAAAGAACAACTCACGTGCTGAATCGCCGAGGCTTGACTCCCAGCAACGAACGGTGGTATCCTCAGAACCAGATGTGATGTATGCGCTGCCGTCTGAGCATGCAACTGACGTGACCGAATAAGTATGCCCCTGAAGCGGCTGGCCGATCTGCTCGCCAGTGTGTGCATCCCAGATGCGCACAGTGTAGTCTGAAGAGCCAGAGACGATGTATGCGCTGTCGTGTGAGTATGCAACCGATTTGACCGAAGAAGTATGCCCCTGAAGCGGCTGGCCGATCTGCTCGCCAGTGTGTGCATCCCAGATGCGCACAGTCTTGTCTTCAGAGCCAGAGACGATGTATGCGCTGTCGTGTGAGTATGCAACCGAGGTGACCCAATTTGTATGCCCCTGAAGCGGCTGGCCGATCTGCTCGCCGGTGTGTGCATTCCAGATGCGCACAGTCCTGTCACCAGAGCCAGAGACGATGTATGCGCTGTCGTGTGAGTATGCAACCGAGATGACCCAATTTGTATGCCCCTGAAGCGGCTGGCCGATCTGCTCGCCGGTGTGTGCATCCCAGATGCGCACAGTGTTGTCTTCAGAGCCAGAGACTATGTATGCGCTGTCGTGTGGGTATGCAACCGAGATGACCGAATAAGTATGCCCCTGAAGCGGCTGGCCGATCTGCTCGCCAGTGTGTGCATCCCAGATGCGCACAGTGTTGTCTTCAGAGCCAGAGACGATGTATGCGCTGTCTTGTGAGTATGCAACCGAGTTGACCCAATTTGTATGCCCCTGAAGCGGCTGGCCGATCTGCTCGCCAGTGTGTGCATCCCAGATGCGCACAGTCTTGTCTTCAGAGCCAGAGACGATGTATGCGCTGTCTTGTGAGTATGCAACCGAGTTGACCCAATTTGTATGCCCCTGAAGCGGCTGGCCGATCTGCTCGCCAGTGTGTGCATCCCAGATGCGCACAGTCTTGTCTTCAGAGCCAGAGACGATGTATGCGCTGTCGTGTGAGTATGCAACCGAGGTGACCGAATTTGTATGCCCCTGAAGCGGCTGGCCGATCTGCTCGCCAGTGTGTGCATCCCAGATGCGCACAGTGTTGTCATCAGAGCCAGAGACGATGTATGCGCTGTCGTGTGAGTATGCAACCGACCTGACCGAATAAGTATGCCCCTGAAGCGGCCGGCCGATCTGCTCGCCAGTGTGTGCATCCCAGATGCGCACAGTGTTGTCATCAGAGCCAGAGACGATGTATGCGCCGTCGTGTGAGTATGCAACCGAGTTGACCGAAAAAGTATGCCCCTGAAGCGGCTGGCCGATCTGCTCGCCAGTGTGTGCATCCCAGATGCGCACAGTGTTGTCATCAGAGCCAGAGACGATGTATGCGCTGTCGTGTGAGTATGCAACCGACCTGACCGAATAAGTATGCCCCTGAAGCGGCCGGCCGATCTGCTCGCCAGTGTGTGCATCCCAGATGCGCACAGTGTTGTCATCAGAGCCAGAGACGATGTATGCGCCGTCGTGTGAGTATGCAACCGAGTTGACCGAAAAAGTATGCCCCCGAAGCGGCTGGCCGATCTGCTCGCCAGTGTGTGCATCCCAGATGCGCACAGTGTTGCCTTCAGAGCCAGAAACGATGTATGCGCTGTCGTGTGAGTATGCAACCGAGTTGACCGAAGAAGTATGCCCCTGAAGCGGCTGGCCGATCTGTTCGCCAGTGTGTGCATCCCAGATGCGCACAGTGTTGTCATCAGAGCCAGAGACGATGTATGCGCTGTCGTGTGAGTATGCAACCGACCTGACCGAATAAGTATGCCCCTGAAGCGGCCGGCCGATCTGCTCGCCAGTGTGTGCATCCCAGATGCGCACAGTGTTGTCATCAGAGCCAGAGACGATGTATGCGCCGTCGTGTGAGTATGCAACCGAGTTGACCGAAAAAGTATGCCCCCGAAGCGGCTGGCCGATCTGTAGAATTGCGTCTTATTTGTTTGCGCAATTCTAATAAAAGAAATGTTTTGCTTCTTAGCTCGAGTCTGCTAGTCTCGTAAGTAAGTAAATGAGTGAATGGATTCGCTATCGATACATGGTAAAGAGCGAAGCTCTTTATACAAGTGTTAGACGCTTGTCGTTACACCGAATGCAATACATGAGTGAATGGCGATGCGTGTGTATGCAAAGCATCGTTGAATGAATGGCGTGTGAAATGTACAACCGTGCCATTCGTCGCTTATCGTCATATCGCAACACTCCCCCTCAACCGGATGACTCAACTATGTATGAAACGATCATGTTCCTACCGGCTAATACTTCGGCTTGATCGTCTTCGGTTGGACAATAAAATCTTGCGATGTGTCAATGGGATGTTTTCTCTTGGGTGTATGACGTCGATATGTCTGCGTACTCATGATGATTCAAATCCACGGTTGACTAGTGGTACTGATTCTCGATGTAATCGTAAAGCGGTCGATGTGGTTCCTGACCACGTTCGTAATGAGCAATATCTTCTCCTTTGACTACTACGGAGTTAGGAGGCTAAGCAATCTAGATATAGAACTTTTGGCAGGGTTTGGTGCCGAGTGTACGCATTGCATGAACGAATGTATGCGTCGTTATTCTGTGATGACAAGCTTCGTGAACGAATACCGAAAATCTCCCCCTCACTCGGTGCTGAACCTGCAACCGATGTGATCAAAAACAAAGAGGGCGGGTAAGACGTTGGTGAAGCATAACGTCGGGTCGGGTAAAATTGGTGGATGTCGCAGTTCGGCGACATTAGAAGCTTTGTATAACAACAAGTAGTTCTAGACGCTATTCTTTTGGTCACAGACCAATAGGTTCGAATAAAAGTGATATATGCAGTCGCCTATATTCCTGGGCTTGAGAAGCGTTCCAGATAAGGTATATGCGTCGATAACGTAGATCCTTCGTTTCCTAGATCTCGTTTATATCTTCCTTATCTTCCTCTATCTCCCTTCTATCTCCCCCTCACGCTGCGCAATAGTCTTGACGTGCACAGAGTGGACCATTCCTGAAGAAATATATATATATGCGGGTCGGGGATGACATCGTCGGAACAAGATGTCGGGTGGGGCAAAAATATCGATCGAGCGTCGATATGGAGCTTCAAACTGCTGTAAAGATAGTCTGTAGGGGCTTCTCCCCCCATGCCTGATCCTGTCGGGCCAGTCGTTCGATACGACGTAAACGTGTCCATAGAGCTCTACCAGGCTCGTGTCGCATAAGCGATTTGGACATAACATATCTAATCAGATCTTCGAGGTTCTACCTCGGATTTCAGCCAAGATTTAGTGTCGACGTTTCAGCGCTCTTCAGCGTGATGCAGCAATTATTCATTCAACTAGTGGATCCTTGGGTAATGCGGCGTATCAAGCCGTCTAACTGCGATCGTTATCGCCTATATGCGCGTTTCAGCGCTCCGTGCGACAGTGTACCCAACTGTCGTCTTTCGAGCAAGACGTGCTCTTGAAGATCGATTACATCGGACAATTCCTGTCCGGAAATAACGGCCTATTTCAGCCAACTGGCGCCTATCCGCGCTGTGCGACGAGCTACATGAACGAGTAACTCGTAGATCTTCTGTTATCTGTAATACGGCGTGTCTAGCCGTCTTCTGCGATCGTCACCGCAGGATAGCGCTCCCAACTTCATGGGCTTCGGCAATTATTCGTGCCGGCATCGAGCCAACGTGCTCGGGAGATCCAGTTCATCGGACAAGACATCGGTCCGGATATAGGCCACCATGGCCTCAGCTGCAAGGTTAAGAAACAACAAGTGGTCGACTAGGCAAGGTTCATCAGGTAGAGTACTTGGCAAGGTTGTCGGGCTACGTCTCAGACGCTAGTCCGGGCGAATTCCATATAACGAGTGTGTATATGCTGAGCCGTGTCAGCAATAGTCTATTAGCGTGGAGCTGTTAGCAGGTTCATCGGGGCTCATAACCTGTAGAATTGCGTCTTATTTGTTTGCGCAATTCTAATAAAAGAAATGTTTTGCTTCTTAGCTCGAGTCTGCTAGTCTCGTAAGTAAGTAAATGAGTGAATGGATTCGCTATCGATACATGGTAAAGAGCGAAGCTCTTTATACAAGTGTTAGACGCTTGTCGTTACACCGAATGCAATACATGAGTGAATGGCGATGCGTGTGTATGCAAAGCATCGTTGAATGAATGGCGTGTGAAATGTACAACCGTGCCATTCGTCGCTTATCGTCATATCGCAACACGATCTGCTCGCCAGTGTGTGCATCCCAGATGCGCACAGTGTTGCCTTCAGAGCCAGAAACGATGTATGCGCTGTCGTGTGAGTATGCAACCGAGTTGACCGAAGAAGTATGCCCCTGAAGCGGCTGGCCGATCTGTTCGCCAGTGTGTGCATCCCAGATGCGCACAGTGTTGTCATCAGAGCCAGAGACGATGTATGCGCTGTCGTGTGAGTATGCAACCGACCTGACCCAGTTTGTATGCCCCTGAAGCGGCTGGCCGATCTGCTCGCCAGTGTGTGCATCCCAGATGCGCACAGTCTTGTCATCAGAGCCAGAGACTATGTATGCGCTGTCGTGTGAGTATGCAACCGAGGTGACCGAATTTGTATGCCCCTGAAGCGGCTGGCCGATCTGCTTGCCAGTGTGTGCACTCCAGATGTGAATTTTACTATTGTCCAGTGCCACCGCTATATGCTCCCCATTGGGCGAGTACGCTACGCAGTTCACACTAGATCCATTGCTCATCGTATGGACCGGTCGAGTGTTTCGCTGTCCCATGGCCGTGCTTTTCTCTCCAATCATATTTCGACCTTTTGACTCATAGTACCTGCGCATAGGACTCTCGTCTGGCCAAAACAACAACGCAGATACGTATAGGTGTGGAGTGCTTAGCAGTACCGACTCTGAAGAATGAGTCGACATGAATTTCCAGCCGTCCTCAAGAAGCGCTCCGTGCTCCTTGCCTACCGCACTGGTTTTCTACTTTTTGTTATTAGTGACTATTCGCGCAGCTGTACGCAATACATACCCGTGACCACTCTTTCATATTGTACAGTATCTTTATCCCCTGAAGAAAGGCATTCTTAAGGTTCATGATCTCCATCCATAGAAGCAAACGCTGCGAAAGGAACCTGACAAGCTGTTCGGCCAGACTCCCAGAGCTATCTGTCAAACTCATGTGTACATCCCAGTAGCAACACGCATAAAACAACGCCTTAGTTATGATGCGGTCGACCCTTTCGCTTAGATCATGTACATCCTTGTCGAGAACGTAGGAAGACTCGAGTCCGCAGATGTTGAAGGGGACCTGTTTACCTATTTGCCTGAAACAAAGCTCGGCCAATCGCCCATTGTGCTCTATCGCGTTGCAGTGGAATCTATCGGACCGTGTGTCTTGGAGCAGAAAGTCACGAAATGACTCGTGTAGCGTTGTTATAACGCCACTCTCCGACATCTGCAAAACCGACAAAAGAGGGACTAAAATCGATTGCACTGTTTGTTCGCTGTCTAGATTTAGCAAATCGGCCATTGCACTCGTGGAGAGCGGTTCACAGGCGCATACGACGGTATGCAGGACTAGCATCATCTCAGCTCGATCCGACTTGTTCAGGCGTTCACTGTCGTACGCAGCACTCAGGATCGAGATATACAAAGCGTCTATTCCTTGCGTGCTCTCGTTCGAGTTTCGTGTAGACATATCTAGTACTTCCTCGAGACGTTTTGCCCGCTTCACAACGCTTGCGCTGGAAACATATCGCACCACAGTCGAAGCGTAGATGAAAAGTACGCCCGATATCTCCACAAGTGTATCTATTTTGTCCTCCGATATACTCATGCAAGATTCGAGCTTAGTCCTTAGATACGTTCTGATGTCGGCTTGGACGATGTCGGACGCTAGTTCATGTAACCGCATCTCAGTATTCACTCCGTCTGCCTGTGTCTCACGCATGCGCGTGATGATCGCCTCGTCAGGGCGGCTGCTCACGAAGAACCTGAGCGGCAGGCTGGATGCGTGGGCAAGTAAGACATCCAGTATATCGGCCGTTCCAGTCTCGGCTTCGCACTCGTCGAGCGCGTCGATGACGATGATAAGATCTGTTGGGAGCGAGTCTTTGACCTTGTTTATCGGTTCAATGATCAGTTCCTGCAATTGTTCTAGTATCGGCTTGTTATAAACACTCATATCTGTTTGTAGTAGCGGGGATATGACGTGGCGAAAGGGAGAGGAATAGTTGGAAAGCTGGTACGCGATGGTCGGCACAATCCTGTTCACGTTGCGACATTCCGGCAACTGTCGAGAGCAAAAGAAACTCGCGGCTAGCATTTTTTCCTCTTCCAGCAGCTTACACAAGCTGTATGCAATCGTCGTCTTGCCTGTGCCAGCCATGCCATTCAGCCAGTATATCTTTTGGGGCCACTGTCCTCTGGCCCAATTGTAAATATCGCGCAAGACACCGACGCGAGTGTTCTCGGTGCATCCAGTACGGTTGAGTTTGATAGAGTCGGCAGAGCGATAGTATGCAGCCTCGGAGTTCGGTAAACCTTTGAGGTAAGTGTACTATAGGCAGTAACGAAACCAGTTCAAAACACTTATATTTCAATTATATTTGTGACTCACTGTTGCCAGTTCGTCGAGTTTCTTCCAGGTATCGATATTTGCGTTCAGCTGAGAGCAAGTATGAGCCAAACCGAACACGCGATCAATAACGACTGACCGATAGGCGTCGAAACAAGTCCTTGATGCGTCGGTAACAATTGAGCACTTCGTCTACACCTTTCCCTGCGCTTAGGTACCGATCGATGTCGCTTCGTTTTTGGATTTGTTCGATAAAGTCGGTTTCCTTCTTGATGCCCCTGTGCCTCATTGTCAATATCGGTTACGCGCCGTCGATTTGACGTAGAATATATACCTTTCCAGGTTCTCTATACTCTTGGTCATCATAGGCGGCACAGACGCGTCCATGTGTTCGCGAAGATCTTCGAACAATCCGTCGAGTTCTGATTTGAGCTGCTGCCATTCGGTCCGATTCTCAGCGGCAGTCTAGGTCATTCGGAACGCATATAAGTTCCTATGCTTGTCTTATGCTAGGACTAACGTACCTCGAAAGTGTCGATGAACGACACCAGGACGTCTGCTGCATGCTTGAGCGGCCCGAACACGTCTGGGGTCTTACTCAAAACACCCGCAAATTGTTTGAGGCCGTTCCATCCTTTGCGTTTGATTGCCTGGGTATTATCACGGGCTGTCACCGCTCGCGAATTAGCGGTATATGTCTGTTCGAGCTGAGGGGCTTGCATAGGCGTGTCGACTGGGGGTTCAGCCGCGGGCAGATGCGCGCTAGCAGTAGCTGGATTGGAACTGGGTGGCAAGGCGAGGGCAGCCGCGGGTGGGACACTCTCAGGCTCCACAGATTGTAAGTCAGCATTCGTTGGTTGAGGGGAGGAGAGAGATTGGCCCGGGGTAGACGTTCCCTGGCTAGATTCTTCGCCGCCAAACACTCCATGGTGGAAACGTTTGAGGCGCTTGAAATGCTTGCGTTCGCTAGCCATGGTATGTCAGATATCTAGTACTTTAGAGGTTGAGAACTATTCGATCACAATGGGACGTGGTCGTATGTGGTCAAGGGTAGACTTTGTTGCGAGCGCCGTGATATTGATTGGCATGTGCGAGCCATATGTTTCTGCACGTGAGACCAGCGCTTATTTGAGCACAGCCATAGTCACTGTGTGGAACGACATCCGCCTGTCTGGCTTTTCCGCATCATATCCACCCGCCTATAACATGCCACGGTCGCACCGCTGCATCAAATTCGACTATACCCCTCGCTCTTCCACTGTCCGCGCTCAAGCCAGCCTAGTAGCTTCCCCACTAGCCCGCAGATGTCCTCTAGCCGATCCTGTAACCAGATGTTTCGTGGTCGTCTCGTCCTCCGTCCTAGTCCTGCTCTGTGCCTCAATTTCCGATCTCGCATTCAAGTTCTCGTCCATGATATATCGCGTTTTCTGTTCCCCGGCCCGGATAAGAGCAAAACCATGCGACTTCGTTCATACCCCAAGTTTCGGTCGCTTGTCGTTTGAGTTTGCTAATTGATCCTCATCATCCAATCATACCTCTGGGGATTTTGAAGCCAGATCTTGCGTGTCACTACCTTCGACGAAGCTTGGACGCCTCCCGCAGTCACCTCAAATAGCCTCCTTGGTTGTGGGTTTGGAGACCGATCAGTCTTCAATTGATAGGGCCAACCTGAGAGCTGCTTCAGTAGCGATAACATTAACATCACGTCAAAGCCCATATGCGCATGGATGTTATCGCGTCATTGACGTGCGTCGCACGGGCTATGTATCATATGGTTAACATCGACGGTGGGAGGTGGGTGTTACATCGTGCTCAACGGACGGGTGGTAGGCTGCAAATCGGGACTGGCGAAAATGTTAATCAAGAGCAGGTGAGTCTAGGAGGATGTTATTCGAATAGCATCCAGCTGTTAACGGGATAATACCATCGGTTCTAGGATCACAAAGGGGGATACGGGGGATGGTCAGGGTGCAAATGCAAAAACGGGGGATGTTATTACACTAACATCGGATGTTATTTTTGAGTGACCTATACAATGAGGGGTTATGGGTGGCGATATTAGAATCGTGAAAACACGGTCCAGAGAGACAGGGGGATGTTATTCGATTAGCACCTCGATGTTGATAGCACTTTACTAGCAGCAAATGGCTAATTGGTGCAGATGTTGGTGTGTTCTGGAAATAATACAGGGGAGAAGGGGGATGTTACTCAATTAACATCATAATGTTCTTACAATCGTACCGGCGGATGAGAGAATCTGCCAGTTGACAGGGACAGATGTTATCTTGCCGGAGAGACAATAAGAAGGGGTTAGGAGGATGTTATTTGATTAACATCATGATGTTTATACAATCGTACCGGCGGATTACAGAATCTGCCAATTGACAGGGACAGATGTTATCTTGCCACAGAGACAATAAGAAGGGGTTAGGAGGATGTTATTCAATTAACATCATAATGTTTATACAGTAGTACCAGCGGATTACAGAATCTGCCAATTGACAGGGACAGATGTTATCCTGCCAGAGAGTCAATAAAAGGGGGTTAGGAGGATGTTATTTGATTAACATCATGATGTTGACGCAACTATATGGGTGCATCTTGTTTTATGATGCATTCATTCTTGCTGCCCCTACTTGTACCTGCTTGCTTGTATGTGCTTTACCGTACTGGACCGGGAAGCGGACCGGGCCGGCAAAGCGGACCACCACCCCTTTCTCGCGATTGCCCATCCAAACCATATGTCATTTTTCCACCACTTGTAGCTGTACTATTCTTCCAGTTGTATACAAAAAACCAGAGAATTATATTGCGGCCTCATTGCGATACAATAGCTTGATTGGTGGGCTGGATCAAAGCATATGCCGGAAATTCAGTGATCATGCCATACAAGAGGCATAACAGGTGTTTTGGTCCACCGACCAGCAGTGTCATAAATCTGAGTCTTGCCACTTCAAAACTAGCAGAAAACAAGGATGATTGCCGCTCGGTACAACTGTACATGAACAAAACTTTGGGGGAGGCGGCACCACGTGCACCACACCTACCTACTTTACCCACCAGGTCAGTCAAGTACGTTACTTGATTAGATATTAGGGACTTAGTGTCTCTCTATGGCCGCTCCCCAAGTCATCTATGTCACTTGAACTGATTAAGGACGATAGCAAAACCTTGAATCGCGTACAGTACGCAAGGTGCAATTCTGCCGCCTACTTCATTTAACTTATCATCTCTGTTGCAGTCAAACTAGCTTACACGCCTTGAAAAACATATTAAAACATGACCAATGATACAATGAATTGGTTCGACTTCAAACATGCTAATAGTTCGGATAGTAGTATTGGGTGACTGAGGTGGTCCGCTTCCAGGTATGTGCCTCAATAAGCGCCTCATCTTTCAGGAGCTCCTAATGTCGACTCAGACTTTCGAATGGCTTCAAAATTGGCTTGTTGGTTGATGAATATGACTTGAATTTACCGGTCAAGTTATAGGCGAAACGGTTAGCTTATGCTCGTTCGACAGCTTAAATACTAAAACCGGTCCGTTTCCTGGTCCGGTACGGTATCTGCCAAATCCACCAGAGATCACATGATAGCAGTAGAAAACACCTCAGTTAAATTTAATACTAAGCACCATGGCTGTACCCACCAAGGTCCGCCATGTAACAGTTTACAGTTGCTCTTGCAATGCTTTATCCCTGCTCCTTAGCTGACTGAAGTGTATGTGTGCATGTGATAATTGTGCCATTTAACATGCACATAATGGCGCATATAGTCTGCATTTAGCCTAGACGCACACCTCTGGCTCTGGCTATTGTCCCTTCTGGCTCAGTGTGGCTTGCATATATCATGTAGAATGTGTCATTGTTTGTACTCTTTCCCACTGCAGCGGTCCACAGCATCCGTCTCTGCTACGCCTGTAGTCCTCTACGTACCGCACGTTGCAGTATTCCATAGTTACTGTACTGCAGCCCGCAGCAACTGTGCGCACAGTTCCCACTGCTGCAGCACAGCCCGCAGCTATATGCACAGTGACTATGCGCACAAGTCACACTGCTGTGGCACAGTCTGTAGTTATATGCACAGTAATTATCCACTGGAGCATGAACCCTTGTATCCACAGCCTTGCATGTATATAAAGCCCTTGGTGGCAGCCTTGTAATACATCCCATTCCACATCTCTACTTTGCTCTACTGCTTCCAACAGCACTCCAGCTACTTGTCAAGCCATGCTCCAAGCCACCCAAGACCTAGTTGAGCCACACTCTGTCCCACTAATTGACCCAGTCGACCTCAGCACTCTATCCCACAAGCGGGCATCCCTCAAGAGTTGATCCCTCTACACGTCACTAGGCCCAGTAAGTCCCAACAAACACCAGGTAGCCTGGTCATAGCACACATACAACATTGTGGACCTTTAGGAGGTGAACACTTTGGATACACTCCTGCTTCATCACTTGCCCAGTTACAAGACGTATTGTACAGTCTCTTCAGCAGTACAGTGGACAGAACTTTGGACCAGGACCACTGTAAACATATCACATATAGTAATACTGGAACGCTACTCTCAGCAGTACCTTTTATTAGGCCCACTGCTCTTTCTAGTTATTAAATACGCATCCTTCGGCCCTTGACTACGCCTTCATCCCAGTAGTCAAAACACCCTACACTCCAGAGCGCATTTTGAACAGAGAACAAACCTCTGGATACAACTACACATTGAGTCCACTATCCCAACAGCCTAACAACCCCTCACTGCCTGTCAGACAAGCCTCTGCTGCCCTGATGTCCAAATCCCCAATCTGTTTCAAGCTTGCAAGTTGGTGCCCTTCATGCACCATGCATCCATCTCTTGGCTCCCTGCATCCCATTGCAATGACTAATTGGTGCCTTGAAAGTAGTTAAAGGCATGTAGATGTTAGTCGGATCTGTGGATGTTAGTTTGATATCAGGATGTTAGATCAAAGTGGGACGTTAATGTGATGTTTGGATGCTAGACAGACGAATTGATGTTAGTCGTACTGGTCGATGTTAGTCGAACCCATGGATGTTAATTAGGCATAGGGATGTTAGTTCGGCATAGGGATGTTAGTTCGACATGAGGATGTTAGATCTACTTAGGATGCTAATCAGATTTTTGGATGCTAGTCAGACAAATTGATGCCAATGAGACTAGTGGATGTTAGTCAAACGGGTGTGTGGTAATTCAGCATGTGGATGTTATCCCAGATAGCAAACATCACCTGGGGCGCAGATGTTATTTGAGTATGCAGATGTTAGCTTGTAAACCATCTTGTATTAGACAATTTAGGCTCAGCCGGAATTTGCAACTTTCCTGCCAATATGCACTGTAATTTGGGCTCTGCGCAGCCCAATTTTGCTTTATCTCCCAATAGACTCAGCATTTTTGCACTAAGTCTGGTGAACATATAGCTTGATAGTATGGTAATGAGATCCCACACTCTTGTATATAATTGTCATGTTTTGAGCTTGTGGCAAGAAACTCAAGCTGGAACATTCACAGCTGGAATTCCAGCTGTACAAATATCATGGCTCGTTTTTAGGTGCAGTTCCAGGCCAACTGCAAACTTCAAAGTATTTTCATCAGATATATAATTAAAATGAATCCTGTATAGCTGAATGAAATCCAGCTGGTTTCCCAGTCAGCTATGGTATAGCAGAATCATTACGTCCTATCTCAAATGTAACTAGAAAAGTATGCTACCCAATTATGGCCTGGGTAGCAAGACAATAGGTGAGTCACATGACCTCTGCTGACTCTGCTGGAGATCACAAGCACTCACTGTGCTTCCAAGTCACAGTTGACTTTGCTCACAACACTACACATAGATTCATAGCAATCTCAGACAATAGTTTGGGTCAGCTTGCACCATTAGAGAGCTTGCAATTGAATTGCTATTTGCTGACTAAGGTTGCAATTCACGTGACTAGTTGTATTTCTAGTTCTTTTTGTTTGCGCTTGCAATGCTAGCATTATTGACACTTGTGCACCAGGACAGAGGTGATACAAACTTTCTATCCCATATTGCCAATGCGCTAGAGATCAAATACAAATTCACTAGAATAGAATTGACTAAAATAGAATTGAATGCCAGCATATGATATGTTGTGCTCAGGTATACGAAACAACAGATTACAGCAAATGAGGATGCTGGGGGGACAAAAAAAAGGGGGGGACCATTTCTGGATCATAGCTTTGACAACAGACCATAGCGCCCTAGTTTCAGCATGATGTACCCCCTGATCCTCTGTACAACAATGAAGATATCCTTGGGCAGATGTGTGTGATCTTGCGACTCACCAGTCAAGCTTCAAGCATAGTAATGGTTGTTGGAAGTATTGGTCGATTGGCGCTTACAGTGCTTGTGAGTGGCTGGCTATACAGTACCAACCGCATTTAGTGCAGGCAAAGTTTTTCATGTATCTTAGCTCTTGTACCCAATCCTATTTGTGCTATGTGACTTACAAAAGGTTATGAGCCCCGGCTGCAGCTTCTACATACTCACATACTGTCAACCTCACTGGACTGCTGATGCAAACCTGGAATTTGTTCTCAAGTGATACTCAATGGAGGCTCTGAATAGAACTGAGGAGAGGCTGGGGAGGTTGGAGGAACTAGTCAGACAGCAGAAATGGTGGTACATGGCAGTGCGTAGCATGGAGCACTGGCCTACCCGTGTTGAGAGTCAACAGAGGGGAGAGCTGGAGGCGGCAGTGGTGCAGGTTGAGTGTTGTCAAACAATCGTCACACAGGTCTTTTGGTGTGTACAACACGCTTCAGAGAAGGTCACGGTGGCGTTGGTGGCTGATTGAGTGGAAGTCAGAGGGGATGTGGTGGACGGGTGCCGTTTATTTGGAGGACTTGGCGTATTGGTGTATATAGGTTGCAACTTTGTGTCCCCTATCGGTTAATGTGCACTTGGCGTTGCGCATTCTGGCGGTTTCGTGGGTGTGACTCAATGTCCCCCATTTGGTGGTTATAGGGTGTGGCTTGGTGCCCCTGGTGGTTTTTCTGGTATTGGTTGTCAGTTGCAGTGGGAGCTTACGCGTTTCTGGCTTATATGTTTTGTGTATTTTGTCTTGGTCACGGTCACTTTCTTTTCTGTTTTGGGTGGGGTCTGTCTGCTCATTTTTCTCTTGTCTGATATTTGTATGCACGCCGACGCAAGTGGGAGTGTTCAAAGTATTGGTCAATTGGCGCTTACAGCACTTGTGAGTGGCTGGCTATACAGTACCAACCACATTTAGTGTGGGCAAAGTTTTTCATGTATCTTAGCTCTTGTACCCAATCCTATTTGTGCTATGTGACTTACAAAAATGGTCTCATTGTGACGTACCTGGCCAATTCTATTGGCCCCCCAAACATTGCTTTGCCAGACATATTTCACGCTTCAATTTTGTCCTTCAGTTCCGCACTGGGATTGGTGCAAGCTTCCTTAGTCCCTTGACTAGTGTATGAGTCCGAGGTGAGGTGTTTACTGTGTGATAGATGAGTCGGAGGTGCAAACTACGTCAAAGAAACTCATGGGTCACATGGCTTCCTATCCATTGCCCCAGGCAGGCGACCATGTCATTGTTTTGGGTGTATGCATTGTCATCCAATGCTGGCAGATCTTTAGGCTCTTCAGTATGTTCCAATTACGAGTCCAGAATCTCATCACGATGGGGAAGATCATGGTTGGTTTCTGGGCTCGTCACACTGGGGCTAGCTGGTCAATTGTGGTGTTGCAAGAAGCACTGTTGATTTGGGCTTGTGTGGATTATTTGAAGCACCAATGATGAGAGCTTTATTGCCCCTTGGCTGTTGTTGGCTGGCAGTGAAAAGCTTGTTGACAAGTTGGCACTTTTCTTGTGGTTGTGGAAGAAAAGAACTAGAAATACAACTAGTCACATGAATTGCAACCTTAGTCAAGTAATAGCAATTCAATCGCAAGCTCTCTATTATGTGCATATATTGTGCACTCAAGCCCACAGTCACTGACCACATGCCAAGGCACTATCACATGCCAAGATGCTGCTCACCTTGACCAGCCACACAACCAATGTTATATGGGGATACCACCATTAAGTGTGGAGTACTGGGCTCCTGAAAGCGTAAAATACTTTCATGAAGATTGTATGCTGCTCACAGATAATCAGGGTCAGAGATATCTGAATAAAATGTTGCAACTTCACAGGTATAGACTTCACCGGACTATACACTGGCTCAGTTTGCTTTCTCAATTGCGCCAGTAGCACCATATATCTTTATTGAAGAATCTGCCATTGCTGCACCATATTACTACCTGATACTCAACCTAAATCACAGGTTTTTGGGCGACTAGCATATGCTTGCAGCACTGTGCCATTACAAACAATTGTCAGTCACTTAAATATGGGGCATTTGCATGCTTTGATGATTCTATATTACATTGAATTATCTGTTTCAATCAATGTTGCCTTTTAGTCTCAATCCAAAGATGACGCAATCCAAGAGGCAATTTGTGGGGATTGGCACCAATGTATTTGTGCAATGTCAGGTGTCACTTAGGCCAGTGCCTAAGGCTCCAGTTCCTGATTTGTCCCTCAGAAAAGTTGTTTCAGCTTGTGGAGTTGGTATTTGGACAGAAAACCAACTGTCTCACTGCCAGGTACAAGCAGTGTCTTGGCATGTGATAGTATCTCAGCACATGGTCAATGACTGCATCATACATGCAGCTAACATCAGCAACATCACTAAAATCATGTTCTCCATTAACATTGAATAGGCACAACTAACATCAGTCCCTACACTAACATTCCGCTTTTCACTAACATCACCCGTGATCAATAAACATCAGTTCTATCACATTTGGAATTTACATCACCGGTGCGCAAATAACATCAGGTGCGCTATTAACATCCTGGCTCATAAACATTGAGCAAGCGCAACTAACATCATACGCACCACTAGCATCCCCATTCTCATTAACATCCCCACTCTCATTAGCATCCCCCCTCTCACTAACATCCCCCCTCTCACTAACATCCCTCCTCTCACTAACATCCCCCCTCTCACTAACATCCCCACTCGCACTAACATCTCCACTCGCACTAACATCTCCACACGCACTAACATCTCCACTCGCACTAACATCTCCACACGCACTAACATCTCCACTCGCACTAACATCCCCACTTTTATCAACATCCCAACTCTCATTAACATCTCGTCGGCGCAACGGACATCAATAACATCGCTGACATTCTCGCGCACTTTAACATCGCACGAGCGTAGACAACACCAATAGCATCACTACTATCATGTAAGCACTAACATCCTGCACTCGCTAACATCTCATAACCACCAATATCGCCCAAGTTCCTTGCATTGTAACCTCATAATCGACATTTTCCTTCATATTGTTTGTCTTGGTCATGTCTATCACTTTAGTGTTTTCGTCTCTAATTTATGTCATTGTTGTTTATTCCTCCATCCATTGTTCAAATGTTATTCAGTTCTAGCTCACTCCGTTCAGTAATTGTTCTCCTCAGCTCGGATTGCATTTCTTCGATACGTATACATAGGCTTGTGATCTGCTCATTCGAATCTTGCCCGCTTCGCTCTTGCAGTACCAGCGCTCTTTCTTGGTCGCAACGCCGACTCCTTCCCGATCCCGGTCTCCTTTCCACTCCCCTTATCAGCACCTGGTTCATCGCCACTCGACCCGCTCGCTCCGCCCGTTTCAAACTCCTTCTGCATGCGGTATGCCTCTAGATCGTCTTGCTCCAGTTCTTCCTCGATTTCATCTGCATACGCATTCTGGTTAATGCAACTTTCGCTTCACTTCATATTTGGCTCCGCACCTCGTTTCTTCCTCTTAGCCTTCGCCTTTCCTTTTCCTTTAACGTTTTCACCTTGTGGGAGACCCGACTGGTCTTTCGCGCCCGCTTGAGTTTGAGCCCCGTGCGCGACCGTCGATAGCCTACCGCTACGACGCAGGGGCGTCTTCTCTGGGGCTGCTGCTCCAACTTTATCCCCATGATCGTCCAAGGTACCCAGGTCGACTGCCGCCGCAGCAGTCTCTTCACTTCCAGTTTGCTCATCAGCCGCATCGACAGAACGAGCTGCAGAGTCGCCGTTTGCCGCCGTCATGCCAACCATGGTGTCCGCACCTGACGGGCGTTCACCATCGGGTTGTGTCGGAGAGACCGAGGTAGCTGAGGGAGGAGCTGCCAGGTCCGGACCGAGGTGAGCGCTGCTAGGTGGATCGGGTGACGCTGGTGGGTGAACAGATGTCTCCTCATTTGCCCCTGCGCCGTCACAACGGTGTTATTAAAACAAAGCGGAGATTTCAGCGACGAATTCTCACCATCGCCGGTCGATTGTAGATCAGGGCTAACCGTTTGAGCATCTCGCTCGCTCGAGGGGTTCGGGTTTATGTTGTTTCGCGGTTCCGTGTCAATCGGCACGTCCTCCCTTTCTTCGTTCGCGTCGGGCGACGTGATTTGGCTTGCGGCCCGGTCGGGCATCTCTATCGCAGCTAAAAGCGCGTCATAAGGACCTGTATGTCAACGTATGAGTTTGTATTCCTATAACGTGCTTTATATTGCCCACTTGCCTTCACCGAATTGTTCGAGCAATCCTGTGGTACATTAAAGAACGTACATGCATACACACGTAGTAAAACACTTACCATTCGCTTGACCGTCAAATATCGCTTCATCCGGACATCCAACTCGATAGTTGATCTTCTTGGGTTGCATATCTAGTTCGTGTATCCATATGAGCTGGCGATACTCTTGATTCAGGTCGTCTGAAAGCTGGTCGCTGGCATTTCGCCAGCAAGCCAGACCATGCGCCAGTTTCATCACCTGCTCAACGCCCCACGATTTGACATCGCCGTCCCACGCATCCTGCAATGAATTAGCGGTACGTGTACTCAATTCCTCGAACCGGACTAAACCCTGAACCACAACTCGGCATTGGATAATGGCCCTCGTAGCGTCCGTACAAGTCTCCTCGAGCTTTTTCTTGATTGGGCCACTTGGACGCTCGCCGGCCAGCGAACTCATAGATTTGAGGAGAGAGGCCAACATACGAGCGACCCGTAGGATTGGGGTGGCAAGTTCGACGGCCTGTGGCCAAAGGATCTGAGAGCGATTCCACAGGTATCGGTGTAGTAGAACGCCTTCGAAGATTTTGCGCAGTAGAGGATGGGGATAATTTTTGGAAAGAAGCTTTGCAGCCTTGATCACAGGGATCGGATATGGGACAAAAGGTCCGTCAAACGCTTCCCAGGCGCGAAGAGCGGGTTGAAGAGTTATGAGGCATTTGTGGACGTCGACGAACATATCCTGCGGGGTTCCAGGATGATCCGGTACTTCTGGCTGCGATGCGAAAGGCCCAAAAGCGTTCTTGCGCAAGGTGAAGTTCTGGCCGATAGATCGCGGCTCGAACCAAGAGAAGTCGATTGGGTCATCTGTATCATGGAGTCAGACTCAAAGAAAGGATGAAATATGACGTTTACTCACTTTTCGATGAGTCATTGTCTTTCCGTGGCGTGTTCCTGGGAGTGCTCTTGTCCGGATTGCCGCAGGGATCTCCGCGCCTTCGAATTGAATCGCCAATGGGTTGGCCCGGCTCGTCGGGCTGCGCACTAGATGAAGCGTCGCTGCGGCTTCGCGCCGCCTTGAGAGCAGATTTCTTCTGTTTTCCCTTCACACCGACTGGCACCAAGTTAGGAGCGACGTCCGGCGTCATGGTGGTTTGGTCTTCTTCGTCACTATATACTTCGCCACGGTAATGTGTATCCTCGTTCTCCTCGTCAAGGAGGGCTCGATCGGCGACCTGCACCCGCTCGCTCGACGACTTGGACAAGATGTTCAGGGATTCCTTTGAGCACTCATCAAGTCGATTGAAGTACGCTAGCAGCTTCTGATGCTCGTATCCGATACGAGTCATGTCGAACCCATCAGGCGGCAACAGATGGTATTTAGCTCCCAGAGTAGCAACCGACGTGACTAGCACAAAACGGACAAGAGAAAGTCCGACCCAAACGTATCCGGCATTGCCGCCCAGCAGAGTGTTACTTCTCGGGTGAAACAACCCGCCCGAGAGCAAACTGTCGATCCAGGTGAGATAAAATTCAAGAGTTGCAGAGCGTGGATGTCCAGCCCGGGTGGCGTCGTACGTGCTTAAAGTGTAGGATACATTTGGCCAAAATTCTTGCATGAAGACTACCAGGTACTGCGGTACATTGTCGGGTTTTGAGTCAGGGAGGACGTTAGGGATTGATTCTACGGAATGTTTAACTCCCCAAATTCCAAGTTCCGGCTACACCACCGTTAGTTATACGTAGCATGATCGGGCATATATTGTTCGAGTAAAACTCACAGAGAAAGGCCCATGGCGCTGGATCTCGTTTATGCGCGCTAGGAAGTCCACAACCTGATTGCTCAGACGTTTGTCCGCCATGTCGAGGACACTCCGCACGAGATTAAAGATCTCGGCTAGCACGAGCTCCGATTTAGGATCGTAGACAGTACACGGTAGACTGAGCCAATGTTCAAGGCTCCGCTGCGCGGTCGAATGATGAAGATATCGCCAGGACTCAGCCTTATACACAACCGGGCGATCGCTCTGTGGCCGTGAGACAGGCTCGTCGAAGTGTAATCTGAAAAAAATATGGCCTCTACGGACAACAGAGTCGCACGAACTTGAGTCTTGTTTGCCTCGAGGAAGTGTCGTGCCCGCATACACTTGTCTGAACCACAGCCAGGAGTCCGCGGGGGCTCCGTCTTGACGTCGACGCAGAACACGAAAGAGTTCAACGTTGCCCTCATAGCTTATTCGAGTGAGCTCGTCAAATGGAACACCCTCGGGCCAGTTTTGTATCCATTGAGTGATTTCGCCATTTGTGTATGCGTCTCTGATTTCCTTCCAAGGCAGCGACCCATTGCCACCGTAGTAGCCTAATTCGTAATTCAGCGACAGTTATTAGTAGGAATCTGGGGCGTACTGTATTCTGCGATCAGGAACTGTCGATTCATGGTGCGAACCAAATGAGAGCCTAAGTTTTCATTGGCCCCCCCCGGGTACATGGGCCGGTACAGGTTTCCGACGTCAGGAATCGTGGCCATTGGAGGAGGTTGCCCCGTCACCGCGACACCTAAGAGCCATGTGAGACGTGTGTCGTACTGAGAAACAAAAGTGGAACCTTTAACGTCCCGAGCCCAGCTTGAAAACTGCGCAATGTGATCGCCATACTCCTCCGTTGTTGCCCATTCTTGTATGCTTGGTGATGTGTACCTACAAATACTTTGAGCATAATGTAGCGAAGGTATTCTACGAACTGACCCTTCGATTCGGTGAGTCGCCTGACCATCGCTCTCTATCGCCTCGTACGTAAAGGTCATTGTGAATGACAACCCGGCTACTACATTAGCATGATTTGCGAGTCGCCTTACATCCTTGAGAAACGAGTTTTTCACGAAGCTGAACGATATGAGTTTCAGGCATGGATCACATATATAGGACGTACGATGCACGCTCTTCAACTGGAAGCCGGGCCAGAGTCATTTGATTAGCTCGCTTCGCCTCCGTAGCATTCTGCCAACGCGCCCGTTCGTGCACGGGCAAGGCGTTAAAGGTGCTAGATACGACATGACGCCATACACCTACCCCCGGGCATGAACTGGTTCCGGTTTGATTCTTGATTTCTTCGGAAACGGCGGAGGGATTTGCGCGAGCCCACTCGTTCTCCGGATAAACCCTCTTTGCGTTTGATGTCGAGCCCATCTGGTAGGCAGCAGCATCCTTCTTAGCGTTCTGCTCGCCCTCTCGCCTAACAAGTCTACTAAAGGCGTCATATATCGCCTGTAACCGTATTTAGTACTCGTGAACGAGAATCAGGCGCTAATCGCACCTGTGATAGAGCAACATCGTGCACACGGACGGGAAATAAGACAACCGAAAGAGAACATGACATTGGAAAGTATTTTCGTAAATCTAAGTCAGCCAGTAGAAAACTTATATGTGATGTCGTAAGACTTGCCTACAGATAAGTAAGAGGAGCCGTGGCGAAGCGTTGAAACGTTAGCTCGCACTGACATCCACTGATGTACATGATCCCACCTTCTCTAGACTCGCTTTCCACGTTTCCACGGTCGGTTCGTCCCATTGGCGATGGAACTCTTTCACAAAAGCCGGGGCCACTACTCTGTCTGAAAAGTCCCTGCCGTTCGCATACTCATTTTCCGGGAGACTGAGCGCTCTCTTCGAGGTTTTTTTAGTCCCTCGATGGCCCTTCATCAGTTTAAACCTCTGATAGTGGTTTTGCCGAAGCCATTCGATCTGCTGCGAGGTCAGGGTGTACCGCGGTCGGTCAGCAGCAGCTGGCGAGCCTGTCTGAACCGGGGGAGTCTGTTCGGCGCCGCCGTCGGACATGCGTATATGATACGAGAGGTGAAGTTCGAGTGTTTTACTAAAGCTGGGTGTTCGACGCAAGCGGGATGTTGGCATAACATCAGCCACACGGCCAGGATGTTATGCAAGAAACACGAGGCGACTGTTTACGTGCCGTTATTACGTACAGCAATGATTGGCCTCAGCCGTGTTCGTCTGCTGTGTTAGCCCCATGACTCAGTCGACAGCACGGAATTATGACGGTTTACCGTGGGCGCAGCTTTTTCAGTTTGGCCGCCTCGCGAGGCCATTTGAAACCTGCCGAGAAACCAAGTTCTGCAAGTGCCCGCCATTTCAACTGCAGCACTGGGGGGCGTTTCAACGTAAAATCGGAGACATAATGTCCTTCCCGGTCGACGCGAGAGATTCGGAACTGAGCATGAGTATCGCTAGCTGAGTTAGATCGATACAGGATGATCACATATATGCGGATGCACTGTTTCAAAAAAACAGCATGACCGTGACCGTGACCGTGACCGGTGTCACCTAGATGGCTTTGTTTCCATGGCCTCCCCTTCGTGCTTTCGAATTCACCACGCAGACGATCCGGATAGAGGGCTCGTCTTAGAATTGATGTAGCGTTATTGCGAGCAGACGCATCACCTTCCCTGTTTCAACTGATTGTATGCTATCAGAAGTGTGCAGCCGCATATCGATCGTTGCATATACCGCCTTCCACTGCGAAGTTTGCAGATACTAGTATTAGAATATTTGCTACCTGGTGATGGCGTATATGCATTTGCGAAGGATTGCGGACCGCCAAGCCTTCTCAGCCGCGTTTCGCGCCTGTCTGCGTAAATCACTGCTATCATACAGTGTTCGATCGAGTAGGTTGCTGTCTTCCGCCTGCCGTCGGCTCGACGCCGACTTGACCGACGCCAACGCACAGGTACCCCACCACTCGCTTTCAATCAGACAAGCATTTTGTGCGTCCTAGCCCACCTTTGGTAAAGCATCATATTTTGTTGTGGTTTCAGAGGTTCCCCAACCACGGAGGATCCGGTACCTCGAGGGGGAGCCGAATTAGCTCTCATGTTTTCATATGGTGATTCAAATGCTTGCGTGATACGAAATCCAACTCATGAAAGTCTCAGTTTGCGTTAGTCCCCGACGCCAGTGTTCAGCGTGCAGTCCGGTAAACAACAAGAACTAGGATTTTTCTCATGTCTCGCACCGGAAATGCATCTCACACAGGACGGCGTAAACCAGTTGTTTTCCATCATCATACGTCAGATAGCCGAGGCGCAGGTGTTACTATTCAACGGAAGCGCAATCCGACTGGCAAAAACAGGTTTCAGCCGCCGACAACGCCATCGGGTAGTAGTGCGCTACCGCCTGCCGTCGACCTGCGAGAGAGGCCAGAGGTTGACGATTTCCTCAGGGATTTTGACGACCAAGCTGGCGAAGAATCTTATGCCACATTGGATGGCATTGAGCCCCAAAAGGCCAACAAGTCGGTACGTTCTGCTCTCGAACTGTGGGTCAGCGCTTAGTAGTCATTCACTTTGGCGTTCACGTCTGTCAGACGCCTAATCGCCAACTCCAAACCTGGTTGACCCAGCACCTGGAGTCGGTGATCCTTGCTTTGCATGCGGCCGACGCTGCCCCAGCGGCTGGTCAGAGTTGTCCGTTCTGCAATAGCGGATCCCAGCCACGGTTCTGCTGCCAAACATGCCTCGAACCCGTCGCGGTATGCAAGGCATGCTTGCTCTCGCGGCACAGGTACCTTCCCCTCCATCGGGTACGTGCTTGGTCGGGTATATGCTGGGAAGATACATCGTTGATGGAGCTCGGGTTCATATGGTCGCTCGGGCATGGTGGGCAATCCTGTGAGGAGAGCAAATCTGTATCAACATTATGGGTGGGCGACGTTTTCGGATATGTGCAAGTAAAGATACGGTATTGTGGCCACGCCGGGGCTCCTTCAAAGCCGATTCAACTGCTGCGTGCTGGGTTGTTCCCTTGTTCCGACATAGAGCCCCAATCGGCCTTTTCGTTGTCGATGCTCGGTCATTTTACCCTCTTCTCAACTGTAGGCAAGATATCAGGGCACCGATACGACTCGGTATTGACACGACAGACCAACACTGGCTTCCCGGCATCCGCTCCTAACCGCTATCGTGAACTGCTGTTTACACAAAGGAAGTTTGCCTACGCCACTGCTATGAAACGCTCTGGGCGTCTGTTCAAGGCTCTACCCGGGGCTGTGTTCCCTCAAAGCTTGGCTATCAACTGTGTTGCGTGTCCTCGGGCTGGAGTAAATTTCCGCCCCGAAGATGTATCGGCAGAAGAGAGGTGCGTGTGGCATTTATTCTGTCGCTTGAGACCTTATAGTTAACATTAAATCGGCGCTCTGGTTGGTAGGCCGTATTTTCGATACTTTGTATCTCATGATGGGAACTTTCGGAATCGGCGCAAAGCAAAGCGGATAGATCCAGATGACATCTGCCTGACCGATGGGCAAATGTATTTTGTGAAGCAGGAGCCGTACAAGAAATGGGTTGCCCAAAAAAAAGGCTCACACTCGGTATTTTACTGCTCACCGGTCTCATTCGCTCGCAAATCTGATATTCTTAACTAGGATCGTCCACGACCTGATTGCGACAATCACAAGGCTGCCCAGGACAAGTTTGCTCGTTGGGGCGGCCTAGATGTTACAGGGGTAGGGGCATGCACATGCGCTAGGCACAGCCTATTCCTTCCAGCCGGCATGGTCGATTTCGACAAGGGGGAAAGGTAAGCTTGTCTCCCGCCGGGGCAACAACAAAATAGACCGATAGACCATTGCCGACCTTATACGTCGCAATATTGCTATCGGACCAAAGATTTTGGGATTCACATTGCTAATTTAATCGGTCTCTACAGTTGGGCCAATGTTGATTATGCAATTGCCTCGGCCTGCTCTACTCTCGTGGCATGGGGTGTTATACTCCTGGCAATCACATACGATATTTTCTGCCATTGGTTCCCTGGGTTCGAGAGCCGCCTTAAGGAGCTGCCACACGAGCTATACTTCAACATCGTCCTTACTGAGCTGATCGGGGGAATCCCTCGATTTCATGCAGCTGGCCACAACGAGGCTTGCCGCGTACGTTATTCCTTAAATTATATGCTATATATTGGGAGGATTGAGGGCGAAGGATGTGAACGCGCCTGGGCTTATCTCAACGAGACGGCTGAAAGTACGTCGGAGAAAAGCCCAGGCGCTCGTTGGGATGCTATCAATTTTATTGTTGGCGACTGGAATTTCGAGAAGATTATCACTATTGGTCAGCTCCACTTCGTGATTCATATCCGCTGAAGATACCCCTGATGCAGTTCGCTTTACAGTTTTATTTATTCTTGGAAAATTCAAGGAGGCGAAGCGTATGCACGAGCAACAATCGGGCGTATTTAAGGATTTAGATTCGAGCTTACCGCCGGCTATCACCGCTGAATGGCGTAAAGAGTCGACTGCTCCACGCAAGGTAGGAAAAACATGGACAAGTGTTTACTTTGGCAGTCGGGATTGGGGTATGTTAATCTTAGCGCCAGATTCAATAGGGCTGAAGTCAAAACGTGAATTTTAGGCAAAAGTATTGAGGATACTCTCCGCCAAGAACAGCTTGTTGACGAGCCCGAGGACTTGGGAAGCAGCCAAACAGGTAGCTCCTTGCCGACTCCCAAGAAAAACGAGCTGGAACGGTGGTTGGCGAAGGCAATAGAGTTAGAGAACGCTCTGTGCGTATCGATCCAATTGAGGGTTTGACTTGCTAACAGTGGCACATTTGCAGAGACAAGCTACGGGTCGACGCCGCTCAGCTGAAACCCAACAGTACTATTCGACAGCATAACTCCATCAACGATCGCCGAAAGCTCATGATCGCCCGCGTGGCCGCCCACCGATTGGAGCGCGAGCGATTCATGGGCGTGCTGGCTGATCCAGATCATCCGGAGTCTGAAAGGGTTGCGTCTTCTGACGTGGAGTACGCAGAACTTGGACTTCCATCTGCGTACCGATCGTCCACGCTCATCGACGGTAACTGTATTCCCGCTGCGCAAGCCGAGGCTTTGCTGCGTCGTTTGACCTGCGACGACTCCCTCAAAACTGTCCGGCACCTCCTAGGTGCCAAGTCGCTCGCTTTACGTTACAAGCGCAAGAACCTGACGGGCAAACGCGCGACGACGCGCGCAGAGAAACTATTGAAGGATTTACGCGAGCAGGTAGACAAAGCAAAACGCCGTTACAGCAGATCGCGCGATGCATTACTCCGGCTTGATCTCCTTGGAAGCGATATCCGAACCTATCAAGAGCTCAAAGCGGAGCACCTGAAGATGCTCAGCGACTACCTGGAGAATGAATCAGGAGCGGTCGGGCAGGGCTCTTGCGAAATCGCATGGATATGGAGGACCGAGGCTGCGAGCAACAGCGAAGATTGGATGATTGACGGTGAGTGATTTGAAACAGGCGACTCTTGTTGACCGACAAAGTAACGGTCAACATTAGCATTAAAGGTGGAATGGTTCCGTGCGAGGCAGCGAGCAAAGCAGTGGGAAGAAGAGTTGATACTGCTCAAGCGCGAGGTGGTAATGGCACTGAAATCGTTCCAACACGAGCAGCGGGAATGGGACGAGCGAAGCAAGCAGGCTGGATTACCTCCAGGCATGGCGGAATATGCATCCAGGAAGTCAAAGTTCTTCGAGAAATTGGCCTCAGATGCTCATTATCACGGAAACTCAATCGTCTCGGTAATTTTCACCGTAGGTATGCGGATGGCTGTTATACTGATACTCTGCCAATTCATTTAGGACCCGATAGTCTCATTGCAATGGGCAACTTTGCAGTGGCCAGACTCTGTGGGATCATCCGGTTGACGAAGAGCCTCAACTTATGGGATATTTAACTATTTGTAACAACTAGCGACACATAGACGAATCTTATATTTTACTTTTGTTTCGTATCGGATGCACACGTGATTACCGTTTGGCTAAAAAGTGCCACGTCAAGCGCCCACAAGCGGCTCGTTCTGACCTCACGATGAAGCGCCCGCGTGGAGCTGAACACCTATCGCCGTATAAACCAGAGGACCGGGTTCCAGCCTGGGTAGGGTTCGAAAATTACCTCTTTGGTCCTCTGGGGCCAGACCAGGGTTTTGAGCCCAACAACGCTGCTGTGAGTGAAGCAATGAATAATATGACTCGGACTTATGTGCGATCGTTTCAGGGGCCTCAGCACCCAATCCGGTGGACATGTAGTAAAGTCGTCGACGCGGTTACTGAGCCATCGGTTGGTAGGCAAAGTACATGCTTTGTACTATCTCACGCTTCACGATAGGTCTCGCACGCACCCAAGAGAGCCGGGCCCCGACCGAAAATGAGACTGCCACCTACGACCGATGAAGGAACGGGAATAGAATATGCGGCCGGCCGGCCAACTTTGAACGAACAAGGTGCGTACAGATGGTCATAGGCTTATCTAAATGGTGGCGTGAACTAAATACATCGCTCACGGCAGGCACGGCAATCTCGTCAACTACATCGAACATCGCTACAACCGATGCACCAGCTGTAGACCATACGGCGACATCATCTTGAATGCGCAGATGGGCGCACTGTGGGTTATCAGGACGGTGCTTCATTGGAAGCCAATGACTGAGGACCGCAGGATGCTCGCAGTAGTGCGATGGTTGGGTCAGAAGAGCCAACATCAGGAGGAGGCGGGCAGGATCCGTGGTGGGGGAAATCGTATGAGCAATGTACATATCAAAAAACAAAAAGCACGACGTCACCTGCACCTACGACCTGAAGCAAGGATCCCTGTAACGATCTGAAACTTAAATTTTCATACCAGCGTTTTAAGGCGCATTTCGCTATTGCTAAAACGTGTTTTGATACAGGAAAGATGCAGAGGAACCAAATGACCTTAATGCGCAGAAGGATATTGATGATTTTGTCATATTCTTTGTAATAACGAGGTTGTTCAAGTGGACGTTGATCTTCGTTCAGATTTGACCATGTATATGTCGTGAGTGAAATTTGACATGTTCAGATGAGAGAAGATGCGATGAGGCGAAGGGTTTTAGCGAGTGCAGGATGTTAGTGCTTCCATGATAGTAGTGATGCTATTGGTGTTGTCTACGCTCGTGCGATGTTAAAGTGCGCGAGAATGTCAGCGATGTTATTGATGTCCGTTGCGCCGACGAGATGTTAATGAGAGTTGGGATGTTGATAAAAGTGGGGATGTTAGTGCGAGTGGAGATGTTAGTGCGTGTGGAGATGTTAGTGCGAGTGGAGATGTTAGTGCGTGTGGAGATGTTAGTGCGAGTGGAGATGTTAGTGCGAGTGGGGATGTTAGTGAGAGGGGGGATGTTAGTGAGAGGAGGGATGTTAGTGAGAGGGGGGATGTTAGTGAGAGGGGGGATGCTAATGAGAGTGGGGATGTTAATGAGAATGGGGATGCTAGTGGTGCGTATGATGTTAGTTGCGCTTGCTCAATGTTTATGAGCCAGGATGTTAATAGCGCACCTGATGTTATTTGCGCACCGGTGATGTAAATTCCAAATGTGATAGAACTGATGTTTATTGATCACGGGTGATGTTAGTGAAAAGCGGAATGTTAGTGTAGGGACTGATGTTAGTTGTGCCTATTCAATGTTAATGGAGAACATGATTTTAGTGATGTTGCTGATGTTAGCTGCATGTATGATGCAGTCATTGACCATGTGCTGAGATACTATCACATGCCAAGACACTGCTTGTACCTGGCAGTGAGACAGTTGGTTTTCTGTCCAAATACCAACTCCACAAGCTGAAACAACTTTTCTGAGGGACAAATCAGGAACTGGAGCCTTAGGCACTGGCCTAAGTGACACCTGACATTGCACAAATACATTGGTGCCAATCCCCACAAATTGCCTCTTGGATTGCGTCATCTTTGGATTGAGACTAAAAGGCAACATTGATTGAAACAGATAATTCAATGTAATATAGAATCATCAAAGCATGCAAATGCCCCATATTTAAGTGACTGACAATTGTTTGTAATGGCACAGTGCTGCAAGCATATGCTAGTCGCCCAAAAACCTGTGATTTAGGTTGAGTATCAGGTAGTAATATGGTGCAGCAATGGCAGATTCTTCAATAAAGATATATGGTGCTACTGGCGCAATTGAGAAAGCAAACTGAGCCAGTGTATAGTCCGGTGAAGTCTATACCTGTGAAGTTGCAACATTTTATTCAGATATCTCTGACCCTGATTATCTGTGAGCAGCATACAATCTTCATGAAAGTATTTTACGCTTTCAGGAGCCCAGTACTCCACACTTAATGGTGGTATCCCCATATAACATTGGTTGTGTGGCTGGTCAAGGTGAGCAGCATCTTGGCATGTGATAGTGCCTTGGCATGTGGTCAGTGACTGTGGGCTTGAGTGCACAATATATGCACATAATAGAGAGCTTGCGATTGAATTGCTATTACTTGACTAAGGTTGCAATTCATGTGACTAGTTGTATTTCTAGTTCTTTTCTTCCACAACCACAAGAAAAGTGCCAACTTGTCAACAAGCTTTTCACTGCCAGCCAACAACAGCCAAGGGGCAATAAAGCTCTCATCATTGGTGCTTCAAATAATCCACACAAGCCCAAATCAACAGTGCTTCTTGCAACACCACAATTGACCAGCTAGCCCCAGTGTGACGAGCCCAGAAACCAACCATGATCTTCCCCATCGTGATGAGATTCTGGACTCGTAATTGGAACATACTGAAGAGCCTAAAGATCTGCCAGCATTGGATGACAATGCATACACCCAAAACAATGACATGGTCGCCTGCCTGGGGCAATGGATAGGAAGCCATGTGACCCATGAGTTTCTTTGACGTAGTTTGCACCTCCGACTCATCTATCACACAGTAAACACCTCACCTCGGACTCATACACTAGTCAAGGGACTAAGGAAGCTTGCACCAATCCCAGTGCGGAACTGAAGGACAAAATTGAAGCGTGAAATATGTCTGGCAAAGCAATGTTTGGGGGGCCAATAGAATTGGCCAGGTACGTCACAATGAGACCATTTTTGTAAGTCACATAGCACAAATAGGATTGGGTACAAGAGCTAAGATACATGAAAAACTTTGCCCACACTAAATGTGGTTGGTACTGTATAGCCAGCCACTCACAAGTGCTGTAAGCGCCAATTGACCAATACTTTGAACACTCCCACTTGCGTCGGCGTGCATACAAATATCAGACAAGAGAAAAATGAGCAGACAGACCCCACCCAAAACAGAAAAGAAAGTGACCGTGACCAAGACAAAATACACAAAACATATAAGCCAGAAACGCGTAAGCTCCCACTGCAACTGACAACCAATACCAGAAAAACCACCAGGGGCACCAAGCCACACCCTATAACCACCAAATGGGGGACATTGAGTCACACCCACGAAACCGCCAGAATGCGCAACGCCAAGTGCACATTAACCGATAGGGGACACAAAGTTGCAACCTATATACACCAATACGCCAAGTCCTCCAAATAAACGGCACCCGTCCACCACATCCCCTCTGACTTCCACTCAATCAGCCACCAACGCCACCGTGACCTTCTCTGAAGCGTGTTGTACACACCAAAAGACCTGTGTGACGATTGTTTGACAACACTCAACCTGCACCACTGCCGCCTCCAGCTCTCCCCTCTGTTGACTCTCAACACGGGTAGGCCAGTGCTCCATGCTACGCACTGCCATGTACCACCATTTCTGCTGTCTGACTAGTTCCTCCAACCTCCCCAGCCTCTCCTCAGTTCTATTCAGAGCCTCCATTGAGTATCACTTGAGAACAAATTCCAGGTTTGCATCAGCAGTCCAGTGAGGTTGACAGTATGTGAGTATGTAGAAGCTGCAGCCGGGGCTCATAACCTTTTGTAAGTCACATAGCACAAATAGGATTGGGTACAAGAGCTAAGATACATGAAAAACTTTGCCTGCACTAAATGCGGTTGGTACTGTATAGCCAGCCACTCACAAGCACTGTAAGCGCCAATCGACCAATACTTCCAACAACCATTACTATGCTTGAAGCTTGACTGGTGAGTCGCAAGATCACACACATCTGCCCAAGGATATCTTCATTGTTGTACAGAGGATCAGGGGGTACATCATGCTGAAACTAGGGCGCTATGGTCTGTTGTCAAAGCTATGATCCAGAAATGGTCCCCCCCTTTTTTTTGTCCCCCCAGCATCCTCATTTGCTGTAATCTGTTGTTTCGTATACCTGAGCACAACATATCATATGCTGGCATTCAATTCTATTTTAGTCAATTCTATTCTAGTGAATTTGTATTTGATCTCTAGCGCATTGGCAATATGGGATAGAAAGTTTGTATCACCTCTGTCCTGGTGCACAAGTGTCAATAATGCTAGCATTGCAAGCGCAAACAAAAAGAACTAGAAATACAACTAGTCACGTGAATTGCAACCTTAGTCAGCAAATAGCAATTCAATTGCAAGCTCTCTAATGGTGCAAGCTGACCCAAACTATTGTCTGAGATTGCTATGAATCTATGTGTAGTGTTGTGAGCAAAGTCAACTGTGACTTGGAAGCACAGTGAGTGCTTGTGATCTCCAGCAGAGTCAGCAGAGGTCATGTGACTCACCTATTGTCTTGCTACCCAGGCCATAATTGGGTAGCATACTTTTCTAGTTACATTTGAGATAGGACGTAATGATTCTGCTATACCATAGCTGACTGGGAAACCAGCTGGATTTCATTCAGCTATACAGGATTCATTTTAATTATATATCTGATGAAAATACTTTGAAGTTTGCAGTTGGCCTGGAACTGCACCTAAAAACGAGCCATGATATTTGTACAGCTGGAATTCCAGCTGTGAATGTTCCAGCTTGAGTTTCTTGCCACAAGCTCAAAACATGACAATTATATACAAGAGTGTGGGATCTCATTACCATACTATCAAGCTATATGTTCACCAGACTTAGTGCAAAAATGCTGAGTCTATTGGGAGATAAAGCAAAATTGGGCTGCGCAGAGCCCAAATTACAGTGCATATTGGCAGGAAAGTTGCAAATTCCGGCTGAGCCTAAATTGTCTAATACAAGATGGTTTACAAGCTAACATCTGCATACTCAAATAACATCTGCGCCCCAGGTGATGTTTGCTATCTGGGATAACATCCACATGCTGAATTACCACACACCCGTTTGACTAACATCCACTAGTCTCATTGGCATCAATTTGTCTGACTAGCATCCAAAAATCTGATTAGCATCCTAAGTAGATCTAACATCCTCATGTCGAACTAACATCCCTATGCCGAACTAACATCCCTATGCCTAATTAACATCCATGGGTTCGACTAACATCGACCAGTACGACTAACATCAATTCGTCTGTCTAGCATCCAAACATCACATTAACGTCCCACTTTGATCTAACATCCTGATATCAAACTAACATCCACAGATCCGACTAACATCTACATGCCTTTAACTACTTTCAAGGCACCAATTAGTCATTGCAATGGGATGCAGGGAGCCAAGAGATGGATGCATGGTGCATGAAGGGCACCAACTTGCAAGCTTGAAACAGATTGGGGATTTGGACATCAGGGCAGCAGAGGCTTGTCTGACAGGCAGTGAGGGGTTGTTAGGCTGTTGGGATAGTGGACTCAATGTGTAGTTGTATCCAGAGGTTTGTTCTCTGTTCAAAATGCGCTCTGGAGTGTAGGGTGTTTTGACTACTGGGATGAAGGCGTAGTCAAGGGCCGAAGGATGCGTATTTAATAACTAGAAAGAGCAGTGGGCCTAATAAAAGGTACTGCTGAGAGTAGCGTTCCAGTATTACTATATGTGATATGTTTACAGTGGTCCTGGTCCAAAGTTCTGTCCACTGTACTGCTGAAGAGACTGTACAATACGTCTTGTAACTGGGCAAGTGATGAAGCAGGAGTGTATCCAAAGTGTTCACCTCCTAAAGGTCCACAATGTTGTATGTGTGCTATGACCAGGCTACCTGGTGTTTGTTGGGACTTACTGGGCCTAGTGACGTGTAGAGGGATCAACTCTTGAGGGATGCCCGCTTGTGGGATAGAGTGCTGAGGTCGACTGGGTCAATTAGTGGGACAGAGTGTGGCTCAACTAGGTCTTGGGTGGCTTGGAGCATGGCTTGACAAGTAGCTGGAGTGCTGTTGGAAGCAGTAGAGCAAAGTAGAGATGTGGAATGGGATGTATTACAAGGCTGCCACCAAGGGCTTTATATACATGCAAGGCTGTGGATACAAGGGTTCATGCTCCAGTGGATAATTACTGTGCATATAACTACAGACTGTGCCACAGCAGTGTGACTTGTGCGCATAGTCACTGTGCATATAGCTGCGGGCTGTGCTGCAGCAGTGGGAACTGTGCGCACAGTTGCTGCGGGCTGCAGTACAGTAACTATGGAATACTGCAACGTGCGGTACGTAGAGGACTACAGGCGTAGCAGAGACGGATGCTGTGGACCGCTGCAGTGGGAAAGAGTACAAACAATGACACATTCTACATGATATATGCAAGCCACACTGAGCCAGAAGGGACAATAGCCAGAGCCAGAGGTGTGCGTCTAGGCTAAATGCAGACTATATGCGCCATTATGTGCATGTTAAATGGCACAATTATCACATGCACACATACACTTCAGTCAGCTAAGGAGCAGGGATAAAGCATTGCAAGAGCAACTGTAAACTGTTACATGGCGGACCTTGGTGGGTACAGCCATGGTGCTTAGTATTAAATTTAACTGAGGTGTTTTCTACTGCTATCATGTGATCTCTGGTGGATTTGGCAGATACCGTACCGGACCAGGAAACGGACCGGTTTTAGTATTTAAGCTGTCGAACGAGCATAAGCTAACCGTTTCGCCTATAACTTGACCGGTAAATTCAAGTCATATTCATCAACCAACAAGCCAATTTTGAAGCCATTCGAAAGTCTGAGTCGACATTAGGAGCTCCTGAAAGATGAGGCGCTTATTGAGGCACATACCTGGAAGCGGACCACCTCAGTCACCCAATACTACTATCCGAACTATTAGCATGTTTGAAGTCGAACCAATTCATTGTATCATTGGTCATGTTTTAATATGTTTTTCAAGGCGTGTAAGCTAGTTTGACTGCAACAGAGATGATAAGTTAAATGAAGTAGGCGGCAGAATTGCACCTTGCGTACTGTACGCGATTCAAGGTTTTGCTATCGTCCTTAATCAGTTCAAGTGACATAGATGACTTGGGGAGCGGCCATAGAGAGACACTAAGTCCCTAATATCTAATCAAGTAACGTACTTGACTGACCTGGTGGGTAAAGTAGGTAGGTGTGGTGCACGTGGTGCCGCCTCCCCCAAAGTTTTGTTCATGTACAGTTGTACCGAGCGGCAATCATCCTTGTTTTCTGCTAGTTTTGAAGTGGCAAGACTCAGATTTATGACACTGCTGGTCGGTGGACCAAAACACCTGTTATGCCTCTTGTATGGCATGATCACTGAATTTCCGGCATATGCTTTGATCCAGCCCACCAATCAAGCTATTGTATCGCAATGAGGCCGCAATATAATTCTCTGGTTTTTTGTATACAACTGGAAGAATAGTACAGCTACAAGTGGTGGAAAAATGACATATGGTTTG
Organism: Ceratobasidium sp. AG-Ba; assembly: GCA_016906575.1. Taxonomy (NCBI): domain Eukaryota; kingdom Fungi; phylum Basidiomycota; class Agaricomycetes; order Cantharellales; family Ceratobasidiaceae; genus Ceratobasidium; species Ceratobasidium sp. AG-Ba. The sequence continues at coordinate 1,593,201 of CP059638.1, forward strand.
GATGGGCAATCGCGAGAAAGGGGTGGTGGTCCGCTTTGCCGGCCCGGTCCGCTTCCCGGTCCAGTACGGTAAAGCACATACAAGCAAGCAGGTACAAGTAGGGGCAGCAAGAATGAATGCATCATAAAACAAGATGCACCCATATAGTTGCGTCAACATCATGATGTTAATCAAATAACATCCTCCTAACCCCCTTTTATTGACTCTCTGGCAGGATAACATCTGTCCCTGTCAATTGGCAGATTCTGTAATCCGCTGGTACTACTGTATAAACATTATGATGTTAATTGAATAACATCCTCCTAACCCCTTCTTATTGTCTCTGTGGCAAGATAACATCTGTCCCTGTCAATTGGCAGATTCTGTAATCCGCCGGTACGATTGTATAAACATCATGATGTTAATCAAATAACATCCTCCTAACCCCTTCTTATTGTCTCTCCGGCAAGATAACATCTGTCCCTGTCAACTGGCAGATTCTCTCATCCGCCGGTACGATTGTAAGAACATTATGATGTTAATTGAGTAACATCCCCCTTCTCCCCTGTATTATTTCCAGAACACACCAACATCTGCACCAATTAGCCATTTGCTGCTAGTAAAGTGCTATCAACATCGAGGTGCTAATCGAATAACATCCCCCTGTCTCTCTGGACCGTGTTTTCACGATTCTAATATCGCCACCCATAACCCCTCATTGTATAGGTCACTCAAAAATAACATCCGATGTTAGTGTAATAACATCCCCCGTTTTTGCATTTGCACCCTGACCATCCCCCGTATCCCCCTTTGTGATCCTAGAACCGATGGTATTATCCCGTTAACAGCTGGATGCTATTCGAATAACATCCTCCTAGACTCACCTGCTCTTGATTAACATTTTCGCCAGTCCCGATTTGCAGCCTACCACCCGTCCGTTGAGCACGATGTAACACCCACCTCCCACCGTCGATGTTAACCATATGATACATAGCCCGTGCGACGCACGTCAATGACGCGATAACATCCATGCGCATATGGGCTTTGACGTGATGTTAATGTTATCGCTACTGAAGCAGCTCCCGTCATACTTCATTTGTAGCTTTCTTCCTTTACCCTTCTGACTTCTAAGTAAATTCAGAGAGTGAGGATTAAGCATGACTAAGTCGCCTTCTTGCAAATCTAAATAGCTATGATTTTTGTTGTATTGATCCTCCATATGAGCCTGTGCTAACTTTAATGCATCCTGTGCTTGAGAGCGAATGGCTTGCATCATTTCAGCAAAGTTCACAGCTTTGGGGTCTTCAACTGTAGGTCTAGCTATAGATTTACTGGTAGAAGCTAGTAAGTCTGAAGGTCTAAGCGGTTCAAAACCTAAAAGTAGATAAGAAGGTGTAAAGCCTGTAGATGTATGTTCCATAGTGTTGTAAGCAAAACTAAAGTCATCTAAGAGGTCGCTCCAATTATCCATTGAAGGGAAAACAAATGCTCTTAGAGCCATTTCCAAAGTCTGGTTCATAATCTCACTCTGTCCATCAGCCTGAGGATGATAGGCAGTAGTAAGCGATCTCTGAACTCCCACTAAGGAAGTTAAGTGTTCCCAGAATGCTCCTGTCCATCTAGCATCTCTGTCAGTTATGACTTGCCTTGGGAGACCATACTTAGTCCATATATGCGCATGGAAAAGCTTGGCTGTCTCTTCCTCATTAATGCTAGTATTACAAGGGATAAAATGCGCAAACTTGGTAAGTTTGTCTACTATTGTGAGTATTGCATTATAACCATTGCTTGGAGGGACATCCATGATGAAATCCATAGTTACTACCTCAAAAGGTTGACTAGGAATTGGAATGGACTTAAGGAATCCTCTTTGACCATGTCGCTTAGGCTTGGCCTTTTGACAAATATCACAAGTGCGTACATATTCCTTAATGACCTGTACCATCTTAGGCCAGTAGTAGGTAGATGCAACCTTATTATAGGTTCTGTGGTATCCAGCATGAGCGCCTTCTTGCAAAGAGTCATGGATCTCAGCTACTACTTCCTTCTGTAAGTCTTTAGGAACGCACAACTTGTAATTATCATCTCTGCAGAAGTAAATAAGACCATTTTCTCCAATCCTGTACTGTTTGTAAGGAGGATTCATAGGATCATATTCACCTTGCAGTTTCCTTAGTACATCAGCGAAGTGAGGATCATTACTATATGCGTCATAGAACCTCTTCACTTCTGCTTCATTTATACTAATGTGTAGTTCATTCAAACCTGAAGTTGCAAGAGAGACATTAGCTTTATATTTCTTAGTTCTTACCTTAAACTTATCCAAGGAGATATTGGAAGGTTTCTCCACATTTACCAAAGAGTGCATGGTTGATTGTGTTAGAAGATCCTTCTCAAAATCAACTCCTACTTCTCTATATAAGTTCTTGAGACCATCTTCTGTCTCATTGTTAAAGGTAAGGGGTGTCGATGTATCTGCTAGTGGCCCATCTTGTCTTGGGATTCTTCTTCTTAGCCTAGAAATTGGATCAACGTTAGTATGGACTTTACCTGCTCTATGGACTATTACCAAGTCAGGGAAAGCTGCAATAACTATTCCATAACCTGATAGTTTCCTGTTGATAGTTTGGTAAGTCTTGCTCCATTTAAGGGCAGCATGATCTGATACTACTATAACCTTGGCACCTTCAAGATACATGTGGAACTTGACTAGTCCATCTCTTACACCTAGAGCTTATCTCTCAGTGGCTGAATATCTTGTTTCAGCATCTTTGAGTATCCTTGACCAATAGCCAATGACACGCTCTAAATGTATCTCAGTTTCATCAAAATTTTCGTCCCAAGTGTCTTCATAGTCAAAGGTTTCAGTACCATTAGCCCCCCCAGTCAGGATGACCTTTCTGTTGGAGTCAGGAGTGACAAACCTAGGTACTGGCTGTCCTTCCTGATGAGCTTTCTTACATTGATCGTAGATCTTGGTTCCTTTCAAATCCTTGAGCTTCATAGTTTGAATTTGTTGCAAAATAGCGGCTATTCCAAAGTCACATGCATCAGTATAAAGTCTGTAAGGCATACCTGGTACAGGATATGCTAATACTGGTGCATTGGCTAGGACTAGCTTAGCTAGTTTAAATGCATGAGCTTCCAATTTATCCCATCGCCATTTGGTGGATTTTCTTAACAGGTGGAAAAGCGGTGCTACAATCCAAGTATAATATGGAATATAACTAGAAAAGTAAGTCATCATTCCTAAGAATGTTTGTAAAGTAGGTACATCCTTAGGCTCTTCCAATTGTAAAATGGCATCGACCTTTTCCTTGTGAGTAGACATTCCCAGCCTGGAGACTCTTTGTCCCAAAAGCAACAAGGATTGATATCCCATGAAGCATTTTGGAGGCGATAGAGTTATTCCAGAGTCTTCAATTGCTTGCAAGACTTTATCCACATGGTCTAAATGATCTTCAAAGGTCTTACTGAAGATAACAATGTCATCTATGTAGACCATTGCGATAGTCCATAAATATGGAGCTAGGACTTTAGACATTACTCTCTGGTATTTAGGCGGTCCATTTCTGTATCCAAAAGGCATTCTTTTAAAGTGGAAGTGTCCTTCATCACATCTAAATGCGGTTATAGGTTGGTCCTCTTCTTTTATTGTCAGTTGAGTAAAACCTGCTAGCGCATCTAGGGTTGATAAGTATTGGGCTCCTTCAAGAGCATGAAGGATATCCTGAGGTTTAGGTAGAGGGTATTCATCAGGGATTACTACAGCATTAAGCTTCCTATAGTCAATACACATGCGAGGCTTACCATTTCTCCATACTACAAGGACTGGTGCGCCCCAAGGGCTTTTAGATTCTTCTATAACCCCTAAGCGCTTCCACTCTTGCACTTGGTTTCTGATAACCTTTCTTGCTTCTTCACTTGGTCTATAGGGAGCTAATGATATCTCTTTGGTCCCTGGTCTCAAAGGTATCTCTATCTCCTCAGGATAATTGCCTAGTCGTCCATCTAATCCAAAGGCTTTAAAGTGTTTCAGGACGACTTTCTCTAAAGCCCTCTTCTGCTCAGGAGTAAGAGTGTCTCCCCAATTAATTTCTGACAATAACCTATCCTTAGGTATATGCTCAGGATCAGGTAATTCAGCTGTTTTGGGACCTCCCTCTGGCTGTTTAAAGAGTTCAATCTCTTCTTCAGTTGGAGGAGGGATCTTCTCTTCCTTCATGAGCGAGTTAATCAGATGCACTCTTGCTTCTCCTTCAAGAATGGCCTCTTTAGATAGATCATCCTCTTTATCCAATGCAATCCTAGGATCATGCATATATCCTATGACATGACCTTTGGGTAAATGCACTAGCTTCTGAGAGAAATTAGCTATCTGTATAGATTTATTCTGAGGAGTAATAATGCAATCTGATGTTCCATAGAAGTCAGCAGAATTGGAATTAGATTCTAACCTTCCTTCAATAAAACCTTCTTCTTGGTCTTCAGAGAAGTCTACTTGGATAGCGACGCGAGTTAAAGACTCAGGTTTAAGGTATACATCCTTCTCTAGCTTGACAGGGATGGCTCCTCCTGGTCTTTTGCTCTGGTCCTTTCTTTTAGCAGATTTTTTCCTTCTGAAGGCCCTTCTTTCAAGGTTAGATTTGAAGTCTGGTCTAGTATATATTCTAAATACATTTCCTGCTTCATCTAATCTGGGTTCTGTTTCCAACTCAATGACATTGGCAGACCTACCAGTAAAACCAAAGATGATCCTACTAGGAGTAGTCAGTCTATCAATTGATATTCTGTACTGGTTAGCGAAGTCATTACCAAGAATTATGGGTACTTTCATACCTTTCACTACATAGGCTTCTACCTGCATTTTAACAGGTCCATCCTTAGTAGGGAAGGTTAATTCCAGTACTACATATCCAGTTATACTTGTCTTACCAGTTACTTGGATCAGATTGATCTTCTGACCTGATTTCTCCTTAGGAGGTTTCTTCATGCTTGACCAGAAGTTATGACTGATGAGTGTAATGTCAGAGCCTGAATCAACAGTAATCTCTGTCAATTCCTCTTCAGAATTAATTCTAGCCATAGCGACTGTAGGTCTAGTACCTAAGAAGTGAGTTCCAGGGGGTCGATCCATCACCCTTTTCAATGTAATGGTTTTATCCTCTGGCAAGTCCTGAAGTTTCAGACTTTCATTTCTGGGCAGTAATTGAGTTGAATGATGTGTGTTAGCCGATTGTTGATTTCCTATAGCGTTATAATTGTGCCTTGCTAATTTATCCTTAGAATCTGTACCAACTCCCAAGTCTCTAGTTTTGGATGTTTCAGGAGACTGGGAATCAATTAAAAATCTGACTCAGAAGAGGAATCAGAAGAGCTATCTTCATCCTTCTCTTCATCTGAGGATTCAGACTTTGTTTCAGATTCAGATTCTGCTGCATTGGCTTCATATTCTGCAAACGATGCTTGTTCTTCTTCTGTTGTACCTGCAAAGTAAACTTGAACGTTGTTAGCATTAGACTTGTTATACTTGCATTCTTTGTCATAATGCATCTTGCTACCACAGTGTATGCAACCCCTCATTCCTCTAGATTTAGGAGTGCCTTTCTTGTGCTTGGTAACATTAGAGTCATCAGGGCTAAAAGGACGTCTATATCCTTTGAATTTGTCAGGTTGCTTTCCTTTGGATTTAAAACCTTTAGAATCCACTGCATGCGCATTAGCTTTGTGGCCATGTCTTTTGTGCCTTTCAGCCTTGATGGCTTTCATAACTTCTCTAACAGTGTCAGAGGAGACATGCCCACTGCTGTGATGCTTAGGCCAATCTTGTAACAAGTCTTCTTGTTCTTTGATCCTTGTAACATAAGTAGCCCAGTCAGCAATCTCCTCATGGTTAACAATAGTGCGCCATTGAGTAGGTGCTGATCTAGCTACTTCAGCTATTACAGTAAGATCATTCCAGTTCTCAACCATGTCAATGAGTTTCTTCTTGCGCAAAGCAAACTGCACAGGGGTCTCCTTATAATGACCTGAATCCCTGTACTTGGCTGCCAAAGCTTTGTTCCTAGCTTCAGTAATCCAAGTAGGAGTCCAAAAGAAACTTATAAGTCGATTGCACAAAAGTTGCCAATCAGTTGACATTCTTAGCCTTTGGGCTTCAGAAAATTGATACCACCACTGTTTAGCTTCATCCTTGAATCTAAATGGAATGGCTTGAGTTAAGCGATTGTTCTCATTCAGACCCATGGCAATAAAGCGTTGAATTTGATCCATCCATTCATATAATTCATCTGGATCTCCATCAAATTCAGGTATAATTTCCATCTTGAGCTTTAAGTCTAAGTGCGGTCGATTATTCTGGTTGTTATTGTTATTAGGGCGACCATTCCCATTTCCATTTCCACCTCCATCTCCACCTGGTGGGCCAGGAGGTCCTGGAGGTCCTCTATCCCCTTGGGGACCTTGAATTCCAGCTGGACCTGGATCACCTTGTCTTCCTGGGGGTCCTGGAAACCCTCTAGGTCCTTGAATCCATGGATGCGCTCCTCTAGGATCATCAGGAGGACCTGGTGGTCCATTACCTCCACCACCTCCCTTTGGAGGATTAGGAGGTCCTTGGCCTCCATTCCCTGCATTGGGATTGTAGGGTGGATTTGATGGATCATTTCCTTGAGGAGGAATAGGTGGACCTGGCGGACCTCCCCTGTTTGGATTCCTATAACCTCCTGGACCACTGGGACCAGAGGGTCCTGATGGTATAGGAGGTCCTTGAGGACGATTAGGAGGAGTGCTAGCTAGGTGCATTTGGTTCCTACTCAAGTTGATGAAATGAGGTTGGTATGGATCAAAATTGACTTGAGGTTGTGGTCGCACTTCTTCCTGTGGCTGAATTTGAACAGGAGGAATAACTTCTTCAGATTCTTGAGGAGGATTAACTACTAAAGGTTGTATTCCTAAGAATGTAGTACCTTGAGGACTATAGACAGGTTGTCTGGAAGCAACTGGCTCTGCTTGTATGGTGATAACATTACCAGGGGGTTCCATAAATCCTTTATGCCTATTATCTTCAGTAGCTCTTCCTGCTGCTGCATCTTCAGAGCGATTGGAATTAGAGTTTCTATACCTGTCTTTCCTAAGGGGTTCCTGCTCCTCCACGATCTCAATCACTTCTGGTTCAGAAGAGACTTTAGGAGCAGAAAAGGAGGGTTTCTTAGAATCCTTCCTAGTGACTGGGTCATCCTTAGCATTCTTATGCTTGAAGGATCCCAGACTTCTAGGGAGTTTATCTGTATCCCAGTCAGGTATAAAGCCGAACCTGTTTTTGTGCACAGTCCTATCTATAATGCGCTGGAAAACATCTTCTTGTGGAGGTTCAGTTCTAAATCCAAATCTAGAAAATTCAGTAGCTATCTTTTGACGCTTGATTAATTCAGTGTCTTCAGGATCTTGATTTATTTTAGCTCCTAAGTACCTTTGGAACATATTCTTTCCTGAAAGACTCAGTCTCTCAAAAGCAATAGCAAACTGCCATTCTTCTAGTAGCAATAAAGATTCAAAATCTTGATTTGAGAATTCCAATTCATCTGATTCTTCTGCACCATTAATTACTTCATCTGCAAGCCTGTCTGCTTCAGATTTTTCTTGATTAACTGATGCAAACCTGGAACTAACACCAATTTTAAAAGGTGTAGTTCTCCTTGGTTCCTCACCTAGCTCCAGTCTCACTCTAGAAGTGCTGGCTACTGGTTCTGGGTTAAGGAACGCGCTGCTAAGTCTTCCTCTAATAGTTTCCCTTGGCCTAGGGTTATCTACGGAATAACGCTTAAGCTGGGGTTTCATCACTAAAGGAGAATCGTCAGTGGAGGATGAATCTTCATCATCTGAATCCACTACTGGTCCTTCCTCAATTGGAGGTAGGGCTAAAGGTTCCCTGTTACTCATCCATAGAGGTTGAACAACTCTTCCAGATTTCCTTGGACCTACTCCCTGGCACCTTGCAAAGCCTGGCTCTGGGGGAGTAAAAGGCATATCTAGAGGGGATGGTAAGGATTCAGCTGGGTTCCTAACTCCTAAAATGCGACTAGCTTCCATATCAGCTACTGATCCTGGAGTGAACATAGGCCTAATAGAAGAAAAACCTGGAGTCTTCATTGGAGTTATTTCTCCTAGGACTTCTGGTTTAGCTGGTGAGCTGGTGACTGGACCAACTAAACTTCTATTAGAGCGTCTAACTGATATTACAGAAGTAGATGCTACTGCAGAAGGTTGAATTGTCCTTGCTGTTGTATCAGCATAAGAGTCATCTACCTGCCTGGTAATATCTTCGACTTCTTCTTCATCAGCTTGCTCATCCTCTGGATCATTCTCAGAGATGGGTTCTTCCATGAGATCATGTTGAGCCATTATGGGTGTAAACTGTTCTCTTCCCTCATGAGAAATTGTTTTGGCTGGTGCAAACTTAGGATTAGGAGCTGCTACCTGTTCAGGAGTAGCGGTTCTTGATTGAGAATTTTCCCAAAGAATTTCCTCAATTTCTCTAGCTTTTCCTCTCCTTCCTTCCTGATTCCTCTTATGCTCAATATATACATAAGCAAGGAAGCGTTCTACTTCATCTCTAAAAAGAACAGAGGCTATCTCATGTGCTTCTTTAGTGAATCCATAGTATTTCTTAGGTTCAGGATGTGTAGGAATAGGTGGGTGAGGTATGCCATTACTTGGCGCATAGTGAAGGAATTGGTGTCTAATACCAATTAAACTCATCCTTAAACGTCTATGGAGTGCAAAGTCCAAAAACATTACAGGTTCTTCTGTAGAGTTTAAAATCCATTCAGGCCTGAAGGTGCATACTTCATCCAAGAGCTCAAGAATTTCTGAGAATTGTTCTCTGCAGCCTGTAGAAGGATATCTGTTATAAGCATCGACTGGTGGCTCCTTATTATAGATCCTTCGACCAATTGCTCTAGCAAGTCTCCTTCTATCTGCTATTTGACCTTCCAACCTTGTCCAATTAGTAGATCTAGTAGACACTGGCTGATAGGTTAGCCATCGCTGTTCCCTCTCTGTCAATGCGCTATAGACTGAATTGGGCAAAGGTGGTATGGGTAGGTATGGTTCTAAGTCCACTGTGTCAGTCAATTCCAGGCCATAATCTGACTGAGGATGTCTGCCTTCTGGGTCTGAACCAAGTCTAGACTCATAAGTAGATTCTTGCTCAGGTGGCTTAGGATGACTGGTGGTGCGATGCATGTAACTGCCAGGTACATGCACTGATTGTGCTGTGGTATCTGCCATAACTTTTCTTCTCCAAAGAAGTATCTTTCTGTATTTATAAAGCTCAATTTTCTTCACAATATATGTATACAGCGATAGCTACTAAATCTTCAAAAGAAGTATTTCCGTATTTAAATGAGGAAAAATGAAAGTTATGTTCAAACTGGAAAGTTTGGTTGTAAATGAAGCTTTCAAATCTAATTGTAGTTGGTAAGACTATATTATAGATGGTGCTTCTATGTCCTGCTTCCTCGACAGAAGTGTGATAAGTAGGACTAAATGTAAAGCGAATAGTTGAATTTATTGCTGAGCCTGGATGGCTGAATCTGGATGATACAAGGACAACTGGATGTGTTGGATCAGTTGTATCTATTGATTCAATAGCCCAAGATATACCGCTTTCAGTCAGAAAGGTATATGGATAATCCTGGTGATTAAAATTGAATAAATCCGTTTTGGGCAACTGTATAGCCTAAAAAGGAGTTATTGATTGTTGAGTTACTTGATAAAGGACCTGGGTCGCTTCACCAATGTTACGGGTTGGAGTACAGTTGGATATCCGGAGCTTAAGCAATGTAGTTGGTTAGTACTCCAATAGTAAACAATACTTCTTAGATTCGATAAGAAGGCTAATATAAGATCTCAGAGATTATCAAGTAACACTTAGATAGTCTTAACCTTTCACAGTGTAAACTGACTTAATATAATATATAAAGAGCAAGACTACAGCGGTCAGGTTCCCTTAGATATACTTGATATAGTTCAGCCCAAGTCGCTTGGACTATACTATTACTGAACTTAATCTATACTCAAGCGACAGCTTAATATGGATGGATGGGGTGCGCCTAATGCGTATATTTCCTCACACCAAATAGGTACTTAATTCCCACAACTGGCAGGTACTTAGTTACACACTATGTTAAGCACAAATGTATATATTCAGACAATATCACACAGATGTATCTAATCAGGTACTAGAGTTCCCACTTATTAGATACAGATTGATCACACAAGAGATAAGAGATAAGAGAAATACAAACCAAATAGCACACAAGACCGATCAGGTGGGTAAGTAAGAGGAGGTGGCTCTGCAAGGGTCTCCAGCAGGGTTCTTTTATACCCTGAGGGAAGCCTGGGTGAGCCAAATGGAGACAGTCATGCCAAGCCGATCTCTAAGGAGAGTTCTGGCTATATGGGGATCACCCTATCCCCATACAGGATGGTTTAGAGTAATGACTGGGTGCAGATCGGTGGCATCACTGGATCAGTGTATGCTATTGGTTGTTTGATATATTAATAATATGAACTATATACATGGAACGGAGCCAACATCTCAGTGAGTCATAGAGCCTTCTAATTAAGGGTAGCTGGGTCCATTGACTCAGTGTGTGAGTCAGATCAGAACTGATCAGTCAATCAGATCAGTTCGATCTTCGGCCTGTAACTCGGCGAGGAGTCCGGGGATCGGGCCGATCTTCGGTGAGAAGATACGCCCGAATCGTGGCTATCGATCAAGTATTGGATCGTATCGATAGCGTCAGCCGTTGTTGAACTATAAGCGGATTATGTTAGTAATACCTTATATATGCTGTCGCTTGAACTTGTTTAATGAATATCTCGCCGAGTTCTTAATATAAAAATGCGAGATAAAGTGCGCAAAGAAGATAGAATTTGGTACAATTTATGGAGACATAAAATAGTACAAATTCGCGCATTCACAATTCATAAAAATTCGGAAAATATTCATTTAACAGTGCATACAAGTTGGCAAGGGCAGACTCTAGTAATAGAAGATGTTAGTATCCATAACAGCAAACGAGAGGGGGGGACTGTGGAGGCCGATATATGGATCGCATGACACAGTGCTGTACTTAAACAGTTCAATTCATCAACTTCGAATATACATAGATTGACGGTCCACCAGGAAAGTGTAGACCTCTGCAGATTTGGGCAAAGAATTCTATGCCCGTCTGAAGGCGTGACAATTTGTGTGATGAGCCCTTTCGCATTGTGATAAAAGATAGCATTCCTTACGACTTGATGACTGTATGCGGCCTGTATTCATATTTTCCGTGACCCAATTGCATCTTAGTGCTTGTGGTTTCGCGCGCACATGTATATTATCGAGCGGGGTTTCAAACAAAACAAAAACATGAACTTGAGTACAAATCAGTTGCTACAAAATCCAAGCCCAAATTGCCCATTCAAAGATCAGCAACCATATGCCGAATATACCGGAGATTCGCGCTCAACAATGCAACTAAACTCATCCATGTTTAGTAACTTAAGTCGCGCCAGCACAAGAATGACGCACGATTCTGTAGCAAAGTGGTGATGAATAGCAAATCGACCTCATCTTCACTGACGCCATCTTTATCAAGACGGAGGTGGGCGTACAGGCTCAAGCGGCGTTTAGCCTCGGCTTCGACCTCCTGTAAATGATTCAACAGAAGTCACGAACGGTATAGAAGTAGAAACAGACCTTGCTGAAACACCCAACCGCCGAGCTAGGGTATGGTGACGTGTCGAGGTAGTGGCTTGTCAATGAAGATGGAGCGGGACGGCCGTCGGATTGTTCGAATGCCGGGTCGTTTTCGTCTGCCATCACAACCATTGAGTGATCGTAGCGTGTTGAATTTGAATTGCCATCGTCTGACCCTCTGAGTGTCGATGGAGGTGACGCAAGATGTAGACCGCGTTCTTCTGCTGGCAAGTTGCGAGTCGAGGAGCTAGCTGGATCAAAGGCCCGGACTGAACGAACGGCGTCCACTGCGTCAATGGTCTTCAGTCTGGTATGAAGGTCAATTGGGACGGCCATAGTCTTGATCCGTGATTTGAAAAAAAGATGTGGTACGGTAACGCTTGAGGCCGAGGTAGGCACAGGCACATGGCCAGAACAGGCCTCGGCCAAAGAGACAACGTTATGCAAAGGGCCATGGAGGTTATGTCCGGCACGCCACATGAATGTGATTTTTTTCGGGTGGGACTGTTCGTTGCATTCGAGAAGTTTGTCGTCCTCTTCAACCAGAATAGCTGAATTCGGTGGCAATATCGAGGCAAAAATGTTGGCGGACTGGATTCGTCGAGGCGGCCGGGGAAGTGGAGGGCCATCCTCTATCACGAATTTGAGCATATCAGACACAAAGTGAGTTTGTGAGCGCACCTTGGCCTATGGTCCCATTCATCACAAACCCTACCGCTTGGTTCCATTTTTTGACCTCGACGACACTTGGCTCATAATGAGACGCAATTGTAGTGTTGGTCTGTACGACAATCTTTAGCTCCTCTCTGCATATGTTCACTGGTTTAGCATACGAATGAGCGAATATAAGCAAAGTCTCGTACCTAATTTTGGGAGCCCGCATGCTATAGATGCCAGTGATCAGGCCGCGGTTAATCGCATAAAATCCTTCGCGTTCTTCGTGTGTTGCCTAATAAGATAAATCCGAATTATATGAGTGATTAGTATGAGGTAGTATTGGCATAGGAGTAGGGAAATGACAAACCTGCATGGGTAGACTAACATAGCGGCTTGGAGAGCTCATGGCGAGCGGGGGAGGAGGGGACCAAGCACCGAGTGGATCCACACGGCCAGGCATCCACAATCTTGTATCGCCGAATCTTCTGCATGTACATCTGATTCTATGATAGAAAGATGTTATACAGAAATCCTAGCGTCGACATGCTTCCAAATTTGGGAGTGGTCTTACCTAGCTAAAGCGCGCTTACAGCCGAATTATCTCCACGGCCCTGACGCTGTCACCAAAGTGCTGCGTAGACGCTGGGGGAGGGCTTTTTGCCTCTATACCTAGTAACCGGCCTTGCGTATGGTCCTATCTAATGTGTCAGTCGTGTGGCGAATGATAGCAACAATTGAGCGGAACTGAGTAAATTAGGATGCTTATATCAAACCTTCGATAGCCAAGTGATGTGTGCACTGTTCAGTCGTGCCGCTTGACCGGAATTCAAGCCTACTCACCTTGGCCGCCAAGAGTTGCGTGACAACTACAACGGCTGAACGAAGGTGCGGTTACAATTCAGATTTACGCATGGGAACAAAAGGAGTTCCGCAAGATCGTATGATACAATGGTATTGGTATGAGGTCTGATGCAGGCGTACCTACATACATGCGATTGTCTGGATTTCACCTCCTACAGCTTCATCATTTGCTGGTGCAGAGGCGCTAGATACGAGCTATAAGAGGAGCGTATAGTTGCTATAGCGTATACAAGAGCACATGCGCCCCAGTATGATATGGCCATGTCGCGTGCCATGCCGAGCAAAGCATACAATGCTAAATGACATCACTAGAAAAAGCCAGAGTTCGTCTTTCTCCGTGGACCACCCTGCCCGCACAACAAAACGAGGTAAAGCCTGTCTCTGTAACCAGTTTTGCAGGGTAAGGAATGCACGAGGAGTGGGGTACAGCAGGTGATTGGCGAATATAAGTTTGATTGGCGAATGTAGGTTTGATTTGTGAAAATAGGTTTGATTGGCACGCATGTCACGCATGTCAATTTTCTAAGTTTGGAGATCAACTGTCACAGATATTTTGACAGGACGATAAGATGATTATAATCTAGCTAAACAAGGCTCGAAAAGCTAGGGGACTACATGACTTTGCAAGACTGTTCTAAACTTGTTACAGCATCTAAGGCGTCGTCGGGCAGCTCATTGTTTTCAACCTCGGGCACTGGGACTCCTTCATCATTCAGTCCCAGTTGCTCTAGCATATCGGTTAGGTCTGAGCTGTCGGGAGACTCCGACAAGGCATTGGACTGAGATCCAGATAATGAACTGCTTTCAGCTCGTACGCCGCGAGTAAGATCTCCAGAGAATCCCTTGATTTTCGAGAGAGTCTCAAGATCCCGTAGAACATGCCGGTTTGCTCGGGTGGCCAATTGGATGTGCTTCAACAATGCATGAGCAAGATCGGGGTTCGAGATAGAAAGCGAGCGGTACTGGGCGAGCAGAAATTCTTCCTTGTCGTGGATATAGGTATACACGCGGCGAATTTCGACATTCAAGCGTGTTATCTCTTCTGTTGCATGCTGTATTTTGTGCCAAGCTGCAAGGCATTGACGATGCGCGGGTCGAGCCCATTCGGCGTCTTGAGCTCCATGCTCCGAGTACTTCAGGAAGTCAAAATCGGCCACGTAAGCGCAGTCAGTGAGCTCTTTAAACGTGAGAGTCGGCCGGGGAGGGACAAGAGCTCTTGCTGCTCGATTGTATACTTCCAATGCGATGTGTATAGCCTTCTCGCGACGATTTACAGCTTTGTTGATATGATTGCGTGATTTATAGCCTAGGTTTACACTTACGTGTTAATTTAACAACCCCAAGAACAGGCTAAATTGTAAAATAATACCTGTTTCCATTTGATGCGTCTTTTCTAGTTCAGCAATGCGTTGGACTACAAGTAGTTCAAGATCGCGGAGCGCTACATGATAGAGGTCATGCGCTTCACGCTCTACAGCGGCCTCCCATTCCGGAGACCCTGGTGTCCACCTTGGATGTACGCCGTGATCTTTCTCGAGCGTTGCCACTTCAATTTGGGCTGCACGTAATTGTTCGGCAGCAGCCACGCGTCTAGCCTCAAGCTTGCGAGTCTCTGTAGCAAGTTTGTTGTAGATGTTTGGCGGCTTGGATGAATTCCGAGAGGTGCTTCGGTTGCCTGCAAATTGAGCAGAAGTCGTGACGTCAATTGAGGTATTGAAGACCTCCCCAAAAATCCTCCTGGTTACTATTGTTATTGTCGCTATTAAACTATGCACGGACAAAACTCACTCTTTTTCAGTAAGGGTACGAAGCGCTTTCAAGTATTGCATTGCAAACGTACTCTCCGGGTTTGGTGCTACTAGACCTTTGTAATACTTCCGTTCCTCTTCAAACATCGAACGCCAGTCATTATCGGTCTTCTCGGGACATAATGCCTTGATTTCTTGCGGGGCGGTCTTAAGCACGTGAAGTGCTCTTTTGTATCGAGCTGTGAAGGTAGAACCTTAAACTCGACATTAACAACGACCCTTCAGAGACTACGATGGAACTCACCCGTAGAGCACCAACGATTGAAGTCGAAGGCAGTCAAGCATAACATCAAAAGCTGTTGCGGTGGAAAGGTGAGGCTCGCCGTGTAGTCCGAGCAACGTTATTCGTAATCGAAAAAAGCTGCTCATTCTGCTCAAATGACTCCAGTCCAGCTCCTTCCGTAATTGAAGGATGATTGAGAACTTGACATTGTCGTCTATGCGCGTATCCATGCCATGAGCCGGTAACAAATTTCGTTTTATGTGCTTCCACCAATGGGCCAACCAATGGGCTACGAAGCGCTGTAATCCTGAACGTGCAACCGATGTTGTACCCAATCAGAATATTGTCGCCAAATAATCAAACAAGTCGGTCAACTGCTGCTAGGCCATATTTAGACCTATTTAGGGAGCCGTGTTTGTTTATGTGACGGTGTACTGAACAGCAAACTCACAGTTCTCCGGAACGACGCATATCTTCAACCAATATCACCGTACCATGTCGACAAGAGACGACAAAAATCCCGGTTTCGTCGAAAACCACAATCGGCTTTCCTGAATGGCTGTCGGCTTGTGCATTTTTCCATCTCTGTTCGCACGGCAGTTCCTCTTCATCCCCTGTGTCTGTGCTCTCGTTTATGGTACGGGCTAATTGTCATTAGATTCTGCTTTTTTTGCAATTTAAAAGGTGCATACCTTGAGGTTCTATCGATCGGTCACGGGATGTGTCGCCGCTCGGTCCGTTTGGTTGAGCAGTGTTTGACCCGCTTGACTATGCGATTTCGAACGATATCCATATAATCATTATGCAAGAGGATTAGCTAAAAGCGAATCCAAGCTCACCTCTCCCGCTTTTGTTGCTCCTGCTTTTTTGCCCTTGCTCTGAGCTTCATTCTCGAAACGGTCGACATAATCGTTCTCCAAAAAGAATCGGTGATTGAAAGTTCGAGGGTCCCCAGCTACTGAACCGGCCACTCGCTTCAACGAGTCGTTTCCATCGCATGTGACCATCATAGAATGTTCGAGTTTCGGTTCGTCCTTGAGCTGTGGTATAGTTGGTTTGAGCTGGACTGAAATAAATGAGCTGCGTACCCGAAATGTGCAGGAGGCGCAAAAATTCACAACCATGTAGTCTGGATGGTCCCGCGACAACGCCACGGCCAGTCGGTCATCCGTAAGGCGCTTGAAAGCGAGATACACGTCCAGTGCGTCCGATATCTGGTCACAAAGATGGGCAGAATAAATATTCTGCCGCCCAAATGATAAGTCATCTTCTTGTTAGGAAATAACCTCAATACTGACGTTGTGGACATCACATATTGCCGACGTGATCCCTTGAATGCTTACTATAGGCGCATGTTTTCGAAAGGCCATACAGTACCGTAAAACATCCACATGAATCGCCAAAGACGGGTTTGTGGGTGTCGGTGGGATGTATCCATGCTGTGCAAGTATTTGGACAGTGGAGAGGGAAGCCGCCCCAGTGAACGTTACACGATCCCTCGCTGATACAGTAAGAACTCAGTTGGGGGCAGGCAGAATAGAAACGTGGTATAAATATCTTACTGGTCAGATGAATACACAGAAGTGAAAACGAACGTTCAACATCTGGCACACGTTCATTGGATGGAGGGCCATCACGATCGTACGCTAGGAGGGCGTCGCAAACAGATTCCATTTCTTTTTCCCACGAATACAGCATTCGTTCACGTCGTTCCGACCATGACTGAGGAGGAGGTTTTGCACCAACTCGCTCAGCAACCTCAAGAGAGAGGTAACGGAGTGGCTGGTCGTCGTCTGAAGCCCATCCTTCTTCCTCTCCGGAGTCGTTGCCATCATAAGTTTGACTATAATTCGTATTGCCGACTTGGGATGACGAGTCAGTCCAGGTGATTTCGCCTTGGAGGGCAGCAATATCCTTCTTTTGGTCATCGGTATACTCTAATATTTCAGTTTCAGTGAGTGATAGGTTCACAAACAAGAGTGAACTCACTTTGAAGTGACTCTTCGTAAGCAGCTTGCACCTTCTTGTGACGCCTGTCGAGAGTACGGCCACTGATAGCAGATGGTGCCGACAACAGTAAGGACGACGTACGAGCTGAAGTGGAAGCAACAGGATAAGGGGTACGAGAAGTACGATAAGTGCGACTGGTTGATACTTTCTGCTTTCCTGAACCACGGAGCAAGAAAGACATAAGAGGAGATAGGATTCAGAGCGGGCAATAGAACAGTCGGGAGGTGGTTATAGACGGTATGTGAGCCAACAAAGAGGATCTACCCTGAGCAAACTTCGTGAAGAAAAAACATAAACCTTCCATGGTCAACGCCGCTTGATTGAAAGACATTGTAAACACATGAGTGCGTGCTTAGCAAAGTCGTAACGTCCAAGTCAGGGTTGCTTAGAAATATTTTGTATCTATTAGTTCTTCTTAGCGAAAGTACAAAATCACAAGGCTTGATCATAATGTTATCGTGTAGCGCTTGGCGGGAACAACAAGCACTAGGTAGGGCAGTTGGATACATTTCCAACGACAGGATTACCAACCACAATACCGAATGTATGAATGAGAACACTACAAGAATTAACACAAAATATGTTGACTGGCGCACAGAAGTTACAGAGGGCTTCAATAGTCTACGCAAGTATTGACACGACAGAGAATGATTACGACGGCGTGCTGAACGAGCATTACGATGGCGTTCCTGACGAGCATTACGACGGCGCTCTGGACGAGGAATACCGCATGATGGATGAGTTTTACGATGGCGGAGCGGACGGACACAGATGATCTGTGCGCTTAACGTTAGACCAAAACCGAGACGCGTATTACGGCAGCATACCAGATGGGTAGCACAAGGGCGTGGGACGAAGACTCGAAGACCATGTTGAAGATAGTCTACACGAGCACGCATTAGTCAATGCATACGTTCGAGGAACATTATGACGACGTACCAAGCAGGCATTACGACGGTGTGAGACCAGCAGCGAGTATGTTCTGGCGTCGGTGGCCTAGAGCATGTTGTTACGTTGCAAAAAACGCGTTACGACGACGTACATGTCAAGCATTAGATCGGCATGCATCATTGTAGTACGCACGACGACAGCACAACTAAAGATACAACATTATGGTTAGTGCAACGTGATCCCTGTCGAAGATAAAATCACATACCGAGTAGCCGCTATGACCCTGTGTCGAGGAGACGCAAGGCGGGGGCGCTAATCTGGTCGTCATGTCTAGGGGGGCCGTTAGGGACGACGAGGATGGCGGGCAAGATAAGACCTACCAAACAACTGCTGCGATGGTGCAGACAGCAAACAAGCGGGCCTGTATGCCGACCAAGTCTAGAGTCAACATTGCGGGCGTAATGTCGGTCAAGAGGGGAGGGGGGTTGGACGGTGATAACTTACCGGCCGTGGCAAGGCGTACAAGTACCAAGGAAAGGAGTAAGACAAGACAAGACAGATGTCACGAGGGCAGCATACAAGTCACATGCTGATAAACAAACGCCACTACTGTCACATGATAAGACCGTACAGAAAAACAAAGAATATACAAGCATAACAAACCCTGGGGAGGTGACATCGAGCGTGAGCGCAGTGGTGGCTATCACTGTGTTGTTGGCGTCATCAGCAAAACACAGCGCATATAACAAGTGGAAAGATCACTTACCGGTCGTACCATCAGCACTGTTGCTAAAAATCAGTAAAGCAGCAAGTAAGGTGGCAGCGATGAGTATCAGCCCCGCGGCGACAACGCACAGCGAGCAACAATAGAAAACAGCAGGCGGCGATGATCAGTGAACACGCCTGCAGCAAGCGAAATGCTTGATACTCACCGTCGGGTGCATGCACTCAGTCACCGAAGACAGGCGAGCTGGCGCAGATGACGCAGAGTGGCTATAGCGACACAGTTAGCGTCGTGCAGATGGCGAGGGTGGGCGTGGAGCGATGGTTGAACGGGGTAGAATGAGGGCAATAAAAGGGGTGACACGAACGAATGCAACGGCAAAAACGGAGGTGTCGACGAGGGAAGGAGCAAGGCGACACGACTAAATGCAACGACGAAGGCGGAAGAAACGATGTAGGCGAGTTACTTACCATTGCAGCCAAAACAAGAGGAGTTGTGGGACGAGGGGATGAGGAGATGGTCGGGCGAGGAGGAGCAGGTCTTATGCGTCGACAACTGTGTTGTCGGCAGAGTTATTCTCGGCACCTGTCAGCCGATGACTTGGCGCCATGAGGCAGCACTCCTCAGTTGACAGCCCATGCGCCGTTATCTCAGAGATATCGGTTTGTTGGGGAGAGACCCCGGAGAGTATCCGCAGGCAAACACTGGCGGGAGGTGGGCGGGTAGTCGGGTGAGCGCTTAGCAGGGGTGTCGAGAACAAGGATAGTGGCGTCGAGGGAGACTCCAGGGGCGACGTGAACACGCGGTAATCAATGCTTCGCAGCGGACTGATTCCGCCCCACGAATCTGATGCCATCAGGCTATCTGATGAAGTGCTGACATCTATCGGCGATAGTCAGGGGACATTAGATACAAGCCCATATAATTCCGAGCATAAATACATTATAATACAGTGGGCGACAAATCAAATGGAACACGTGACCCGCCCGCGCGGAAGCGGCCACAGCGGGCGAAGGACGCAGGGGATCAGAAGCATGTAGTAATAGAATACGGAGCTATACACCTTGTATATAATCGTACAGAATATCAAAGTGATTGGATCATCCTACAGCAAAGCAATCGGTAAACACTGCCGGCGGCTGTTCCGTTTGTTTTGCCAATTTGTATTCAGACGCCCGGGCAACATAAATGAGAGCTTATTCCTCCATTTCTCGGTCGATTTTGCTCAAATAAAGTGCGCTAAACGTATCATACACATGTATAGAGGCTGTGCACGAGTTTTTAGCTCGCATCGATGCATTACGATCGATCCACAGACTAAATACGATATTAGCTTACACCCTCCCTCACCCCTTGTTTTACAGCTTTATGGATGTCTAAGCAGAGTATGACGACTCGAATACATAGCCATGTGAAATCAAGCGCATAAACACGCCATTGAGAGGAGCTGAAAAGTGCATACAAGCGGATAAATGACGATGAAGCGCTTATATGCTGATTATGGCAACAATGAATCAGTCACCGGGAGCGCAGATGAACGAGCGCAGGCTTAATACTTACACGGCATATGCGACCGATATGTGAGATTCTACCTTGTAGATTGCGGCTTGATTGGCTCAACACACAGAAAGTTATAGACCAAGCAATAGTGACCGCCCTCAATTACATAGTAAAATTGGCTAAAAACTCGAGGTTTCGTGCTGCTTGGTCTATAACTTTCTGTGTGTTGAGCCAATCAAGCCGCAATCTACAAGGTAGAATCTCACATATCGGTCGCATATGCCGTGTAAGTATTAAGCCTGCGCTCGTTCATCTGCGCTCCCGGTGACTGATTCATTGTTGCCATAATCAGCATATAAGCGCTTCATCGTCATTTATCCGCTTGTATGCACTTTTCAGCTCCTCTCAATGGCGTGTTTATGCGCTTGATTTCACATGGCTATGTATTCGAGTCGTCATACTCTGCTTAGACATCCATAAAGCTGTAAAACAAGGGGTGAGGGAGGGTGTAAGCTAATATCGTATTTAGTCTGTGGATCGATCGTAATGCATCGATGCGAGCTAAAAACTCGTGCACAGCCTCTATACATGTGTATGATACGTTTAGCGCACTTTATTTGAGCAAAATCGACCGAGAAATGGAGGAATAAGCTCTCATTTATGTTGCCCGGGCGTCTGAATACAAATTGGCAAAACAAACGGAACAGCCGCCGGCAGTGTTTACCGATTGCTTTGCTGTAGGATGATCCAATCACTTTGATATTCTGTACGATTATATACAAGGTGTATAGCTCCGTATTCTATTACTACATGCTTCTGATCCCCTGCGTCCTTCGCCCGCTGTGGCCGCTTCCGCGCGGGCGGGTCACGTGTTCCATTTGATTTGTCGCCCACTGTATGCTGAGGACTCCCCGTGCAAAGACCTACGGACTCTGGGGGCGAACCCCAGGTCGATTTTTCATAGGAACCCAAGGCTAATAGGCCGGGTTGGTCATAGCGTTCACCCAAGGCTTATAGCCCCGGGGATTTTCGAGGCATAGGTGATCGTGAGGCCCCATCACGCATACATGGCCACTAAGTTCCAACTTGCGATGCCGAGACGGTTTGATTTGATATTCGTGAAAACACGTTTTGAGTAGAATCGAACAATGAACGGTCGTGGAGACGTGGTCGGCTCTGAGCCTTAGCTCAAACCCGAAATCTATGTAGTGCTTCTATACGCTAGGACAAGGTCCGCGGTAGTACCAATGGGAGAACGTCTGAACCCCTGTCTTCGGCCAGCACCAGCAGTTCCCTCCAAATTTCTGACGATGCGGTTTACGTGATCCTTTGTCTTGCTCTAGTGAATGACACGCGCTACATATTGAGTCTAAAGTAAGTAGCTGGGGGTCTGGGAGTTCGAGATCAGGCGAAATGCTGGGGAGAGTCACAACGGGTTCTAGAGGAAAAGTAGTAATAATAGTCATTCCGATTTCACGAGCAAAATTCTGCGTTACATCAGTCCTCGACTTGTCTAGTAAAAAGAACATGCCTCTATCTTTTCGAGCAGTCTCTGACTCAGTCACCTCGTCGCGCTATTTAGTCTTGTCTAGGAACATTCGCAAGCTCTATTCGACAGCCAGCACATGGGGCTTCTCCAACGTCAAAAGACAGACGAGGGCGAGGGATTGCGGGGACGTGTCGGGATAAGAAGGGGGTGTGGTATAACATCTGCAACTCGCGCTGAGCTCTGGAAGAGCTCTGAGAGCGTCCAGAGCTCCCAGAGCTTTGCTCCTTGTGGTCAGAGCTGCTCCAGAGCTGCCCCAGAGCGCGTCGGTTCTAGCACAGGGGACGATCAGGGAGTGGCTGATGGCGATGCGCTGCCACCGTGGGCATTGACGCGCACATGTCGACGCATTCTACATGCTGCGTGCTTTTGATCACTAAAAAATAAATTAAAATAAATTAAAACTACGATGTGATTGCACTAGAGTATATATGTGTGTTTAAAGTCCGGCAGAGGTTCGAAAGCGCATAACCTACACATCCAACAAGCCCGAACTTTCAGGAAGAAAGTCAATTCAAGAGGCTTGTTTATTGTGGGCGTATTTTAAGCTCAAAGGCACGGCCAGAAACGAGTCACACTAGCAGATGTGAGCGCCTTCTTCACATGGGGGTATTCCATAGCATTTAGTCAGTCCTATCCACGAACTAAAGAGGGGACACGGTCGTATAAAAAGTTAGCATTTATTGTCAATTTATTCTGTATCGTACAAATCTCGTCCAGTCGATCCATCCCAAGCAGTCCCTGAGCCAGAATCAGACTGCTCTGGAGCAGCTCTGGCCACAAGGAGCAAAGCTCTGGGAGCTCTGGACGCTCTCAGAGCTCTTCCAGAGCTCAGCGCGAGTTGCAGATGAAAGCAAGTGTAGGTCTTGAGATCGGTAGGCTGCTTTTGGGTTCCCAAGTTCCGATAGCATAGTTAGGCATGCGACAGTCTTCGCTCTTGGAGCCTTGACGGCAGGAGCAGAACATTCGAAAAAGACAGGAACAAGCGGTCGAGTGTGTTTATCCGTTATCGAAGGAATCCCACCAAGCGTCAGCAGGAGCCGCGTTTCGAAGTTTGCCAGGTCAAGCCAGCCTGGTGATTCTGGGTTCTAGTGCAACAGCTATGATCAAGTTGACAACCCTAACCGGGAACAAGTATAACTCACCCCCGAAGCGACGATCCTACTCTTATTCCATCTCACAAGAGCCTTCAAAAGCACACTAGTACTTGGATACCTAAGAGTATTTTCCTCTTCTTGCCATTCCTCCTTACTCTCGCCTTCATCTATGTACATCCTTTCTCTCTTGCCAACACCGTCGCCCGGAGCTCGCAAATCAAGCGACCCTGGTTGCTTGCAAACTGCCTCCAGCTCTTCAAACAAGACATGCCACACCTCCTCATTGGCTAGTATTCCGAGGATTTGGGCCGAGGGCGTCCAGAATGGCCGGAGATTGTTTTGAATTGGGCTACTATGATATTATTATCCTTTCTTTTCTTCACAAGTAAAGACATACCAACAGCCATCGAACAATCACACCCTGCATGTCGCCTGTTCCTCCTGCGGAAATTCGGCTGGTTTTAAGCACGGGTTCTCTGAATCTTTGTACAGTCAGAGGAAAGCAAACACGTCAACCCCGAGCGAACATACCATTGAACCTCAACCTGTGCGGCTATAACGCTCTCGCTCTGGCCCCACCTTTCGACCGCCTCAGCCAAACCAGCATCTAATCGCCCAACACCGTTTACTCCCGCCAGAGATCCGTCCTTTTCGCCTTGGGCCTGCAACAGTCGAACAATCCTCGAGACCCCAGACGAAGCGTTGAGTAGTATCGGTGAGAGAGCGTCAAGATGTCGAGCAAGTTCGTGATCTAGATCATCAAACAGTTTAGCTTCGTTCGAAAAAGGGACTATAGTGACTCACGGCGTCCCCAACGTTCTAGTTTCCGGGCATATCAGACACCTTAGAACCTTCTCGCGCGACCCATACAGGATCTACATCAAGCTTACATGCTGAGTATAGACGCGCCAAAACGGAGAGTGTTTGTGTGGGCGAGGTTGTGAGAGCCTTGGGCGTGCGTCTAGAAACAGATCAAGTTACAAATCGAAAAAAGGATAAATATGGAAAAACTCACCGCAAAACGTGAGGCAGAACCATCGACTTCCACCTTCCCCATCCCAACTCGGATAGTATCGCAGCTTTGCGCGTGCCTTCTGTCAGAACCTAAAAAAGACATCGAGATGCGATCCATCTTGGCGCTACTCGTGAACCCACCTGCCAAACCGCATCCAGCGCGCTCCTCCCGGGTCTGACCCAAGCTGCCATGTCTCGCGCTGCAAGTACCGCCATCGCATATGTCCGTGTCTCAGGTCGGGGTGTTAATATAGCTAGCATACGGGGGATCCAGGACACTTGTGTTGACACAGTGGCAGCTGCCAACGATTCACTCGTTAGTTCAGTCAGACAAACACACGAGTAGGACTTGCAAGTTGATTTCCCGCCTTTTCGCACCTCACACATCACTGTGGCTACTTCCATCGCTCGGATGAGCCGATCCTCCTGTTCTACGTTCTTGTTCTCCGCCGTTGCGACTTCGATCTCCAGTTTCTCCGGAATGATGCCAGCAACGCCCGCGAAACTCTCCGCCCCGGAGTGATGAATCAGAGCAGTAGCTACTCTTCTTATGATTCTCGAGGTCCCATTTCCGTTCCCGTTGATACGCAGATCCGCCAGAGGCACCGTGAGGTCAGTTGCGCTGATGTAGACCCCCTGCGCTTGTTTGGCCCGCGCTGCTTCGACAAGGCACCACACTCTTAACTCTTCTTCGTGCTCAGCCAACAGCTTCACAGCCCCATTCCTTTTCCTTCTTCAACTTTGGCTTCACATGACCCCAGACCTCGGCCACCATTGGTACATGAGCCCCGATTGACTCTCTGGTAGATCGAAACCCGTTCCAGGCTGAATCGAGAGCTGTGGTCGAGTTTGGGAGGACAAAGAACTTGAGGTGCGTGGTTAGAGCCGAGAGTAGAAGTTCCAAGACGTCTAGAGCTAGCTTTCGGCACAAGAGCGAGAGGAGAGCTAACAGGAGATTAGGATGAGGAGCAGAGTATGGTGGGGGTAGTAGATTATAGAAACTGATAGCCGGAGCATTGTTGGATGACATAGAGAAGTAGGTGGTGGGGAGGCGGACTCGATCGATGGCTTTAGTGATTCTTTGTCCGTCGAACTGACAGTTCCTATCCTTAGCGGGATTATATCTTCGCGGCAGCACAGAAGCTTTGCGAGGGAGCCGGATAAAGTGTCTACCTGGTTGGCGAATGAGACGGAGCCTGGAGGGAGTTTGAGTTGTCTCCATTGCTTGAGCAAGACATGGAAGCGGGATTGGGTATCCTATATAACATGTAAGCGTTACACCTTGTTAATTTTAAACAATTTATCTACCTCGACATATGGCTCTGAAGTCAGCGAGGTCGCTTTGGAAGGTGCATTAACGCTCTTGGGCTGAGCTTCATACGATCGAGACTAGAATCGCACAGAGTAATCAGCGGGAGTAAGAAGCCGAATGATTCATATCTTATAGCAGACCATTTGACTCGCCGAGGCACCCCTTCCACGCCCATCATCCGTTCGTCGTCATCCATTCCGGGCGGTGGTCGAGAAGACAAGGTAAATTGGAGATCAAATTCCCTGCTTATGTCATGATATTGGCTATTCACCTCCTCACCGGCTCGGTTATCGACTTTCTCCCGCCACCGGTTCACGTTCCCCAATCTCATATCCGGCTCGACACATGGCGTCGATCACTCCGCACGCGTCATACTCTGATCACGACGACCACATCCACCGTCTCGCTCCTTACCACGACGAAGGCGACCGCTCCGCTTATCAGTTTGCACCCCTGGAGCACTTTGACTCGTCACTTGCACCCGCAGACTACTATCGCCTCCCGCCAGACGCTCTTTGGGACGCCCAAGACCAGACCTTTCTGCATCCTCAGTATGGATATCCACCGATGGCTTACCAGCAAGATGCTCCTACTGGACTAGATCCCCATGCTACGTGGACACGTCCCAACAGCGAGTACATGTCCAACTCGACTGAAAATGAATACGGATCGGAGGGCAACGACCATCACGAACGTTTGAACGACCAGTGTTGTAATGGGAATCGTTCGGTTCGATTCCTTAGCTTCTTCAAGCTTAGGAAGACTGATTATCTACCCGGTAAATAGATATGGAATTATAGCAGAGACCGGTACAGTACAGAGCTCATGTACTACAGGTTATATACGAGCAGCAGCGTCCATAGAGGCGATGTACAGTAGATAGTGAATATAAGTGAACAGCCTACAAGCGATACAGCTATACATGCGATACATGATGAGAGCGGCATACAAGCGACTATAGATAATAGATCAGAACTGCCTTATGAGGCTGGGTATCACTTAGCGATAAAACCGGCTGTTCGGTCGATTAGTTAATCGTCCTCAACAACCAGCAAACCAGTAGAAAGCGTGCGTCCTCTACGGCAACGAGCGGGTCGGCCCCGAAAAAATCGAAGGGCAGCACAACCGAATCTGTCCATAGCGCCTCGAGCAAGCCCAAGGCCAGGCGTCGAGCCAAGTACGTATAATCATTACCTTTTTTATATCCCACTGTTGATCTAGCGGTTTTAGTGCATGCACACACTGTCAACGACTCAAGATGCGATGCGTTGGCGCTGATAGCGGGCCGCCGTGCGATCGATGTCGTAACCTTGGCCAAGAATGCATCTTTGAGAAAAGCAAACGGGGTGAACCTCATGAAAAGTCCGTATCATGATCCATGCAGTACGAACAAAACGCTGAACCTGCCTTCAAAACCAAAGGAAAAGACAAAAGCTTTTGTACCAACTCCAGCAAATGGAGAAAACACTGGAACTGATCTCCCGGCCTGGGTTTATACCAATCTCACAAGTCACGGCGCTCGAATCACCCGTAGCTTCTACCTCGAATAACGCAGACATTCTGTCCGAGCTGCCCCTACCAGCTATCTTGGATCATACCAACTCGAACGATCCGCCTTTCGGCACGAGTTCTGATGCCGACGTTTCAGCCAATCAAATCGAAGCCACCTCGCTCAAGTCCGGCCCGAGATACTTGATTTCGCCTCGGAGGAACAGCTCGTTGAGCTCTTTGACATGTAAGCTCAGGCTTTTCACATCATTTGCCACAATCTCATCATTCTTCATCAGATATTTCGATCACATGAATGTAAGAATCATTTATGCTCGACCAAGCACACACTCATCATATATCGCACAGGCCCAATGTGGGTTGCTTGAGCGCGGGTTTCATACGCTTCCTATGGTTCGCTCAAAAAGCCATTTTTTGTTAACTACAAGTATGTTTCACACCTGTGTACCATTCACTTGCTCATATGTCCACTAGTATGTGCCATCGCTGCCAAGTACTACGACAAAAAACCAGATCTCCATGTGCAGCTGTCCCAAATAGCTCGAAACCTCGCTTTTAGCGTATTGGAAAGCGGCGACAAAAGTGTCGAGGTGCGCTTCCCATATTCGAGGAATGCTCTGGCAAATTTAAACCTTACACCTAGATTGTCCAAGCGTATATGCTTTTGACTATTTGGCCGATTCAAGGTCGAGCTTGGCTGATGCTCGGCCTTGCGATTCGTATTGCTTTGGAAATGAATCTTCACCGGGAACCTAGCGGCGCTTTGCCAGTGAAAGAAAAGCGAAACAGAGAACGTACTTGGCTGTGAGTAGCTGGCATTTCTTAGACGAATCATATTTATAATCTGGCCGGTATAGGATCTGCTACACTCTAGACCGTAGTATCAGTGTCCAAACCGGAAAGCCACACTCGATCGTAGACGAGTAAGTCGTAGATTATAATACTTGACGAATCCTGAGTCGAAGTAACACTTGCTTAGCTATATCGTTCGGAACGATGGGCAATGGTGGCAACGACCCGAATCGATACCTCAGGATGCGGGAGTCGTTGAACATCTCGTAAGATCAAGTCAAGAACCCCAACCGTAATGCTATCTAATTCGCCGCACCGCAAGGAATTTCAACGGATCCTCTCCCGCGGTTTGGGTATCCTGTCCTCCGAATCGGGACAGTCCGACTATACCTCGGCCATCAGCGCTATCGAATCTCAGCTACAAACCTGGAACAACGAATGGAAACCTCGGCGCATGTACGCCACATAGCTTCACCGACGCGCTTAACTCGCTATTTACCCTCTCGAACAGGACCACAGACTCAGAATACCGGTCGTTGACCGGCGTGCTCTACTACCACTACGCTATAACCACCGTCAACCTATTCGGACTCCAAAACGCTGTCAAGCATGCACCTGCAGACATCCCTCACTTTTTCTCCCAATGTCATTCGCCCGGCATGGCTTGCATTTCAGTCGTCCTGGATGAACTCCTGCCTCGCGGGTATATGCGCTATGCTCCAGACTCTCATTTTGTCATCACATCACACGTTGCGGTCGCTTTACTCAAGGTCCGTCACTGTCCCATAAATCCTATACATATGCTAACTAGACAATCTCAAGCTTATCCGCCCAGAGTTTGCAGGTTTATTGGACAGCCAACAAGAGACACTACAGAGTGCCCAAGCCATCGCGGACATGTTTTCAGATATCGCCGCGAACGCCGTTCACATCCCCGCTCGGTCAGGTGCATTTCTTCGCGCTCTTATCAGCTCCAAAAAAGGAAGTGTAGCCGCTCCTGCCCCTTTCCACAACTCTCAAGCCTGGCCCATCACACAACAACTGGGGTCTCAGGCCCCATTCAACAAGGTCAATACTCCTGGACCTGCGCCTGCGGAGTGTTCGGCGTTGCAGCTGGACGGGTCGTCATTGTATCAGTAAAGTGAGGCTGGGTTGGTTCCGCGTGGGGTGGATATCAGTTTTGAACACAGTTGTGAGTCCCTATGAGTGCATCTTGTTCATTGTGAGCTAATAATGATCCCCATATCAGACTTGAGCAGGCAGAGAACCCATGATTGTATCTCAATGGTATTAGTAGAGTGCATATATGGAACGCAATCGACATGAATAAGAACGACTGAAGCGTCTCTTGAGAAACTTTCTATAGGCAACTGTCGGGCAGGCACACCCCAGGCACTCATTTGTTGCCCAACATATTTCTAGACTACGAGTAACAGAACGACGGGTAGGCAGTTAGACCTCTAGGCGAATGTACCTCTAATTGCTAAGGATAAACCTTCCCGGAATAAAGTACCTCAGTCGTTTCCAAGATAGTTAAGCCAGAGGTCGACCAAGTGTTGGCAGGAGACGGTACCAATCATCCCTAAGGACTTCAACTTGGCTGTTTTTTTTGTTCGGGGGATTCGGCCAACCAACGAATACCTGGGTTCAGGGCCACGTTTTAATATCCTGCTGTGCTGACGTCGTATATCTATGGTTATCTTTCTCTTGACTCCGGGCCCCGTTGGGCTCAAGGGCTCAGGAACTACTATGCCAAGACCTTGTATAAAATCAAGCGCTCGAAGTGATACAACAACGGACTATGTGAAGAGCCACTTGGCTCGGGTATCGCTCCTTTTAGAGTATAAGCCCACCCATAGACCACTGATGGAGGGGCTGCGCATCGATGGTGCTCGAAGGTTGAAGGGTGCCTTGTCGAGCGCCAACCTGATATCTAAGTATAAAATCAGCCAATCCCTCGCATGCGCTAGTTCCTTATCCCCTTCTGAATAGATTTGTCGAATTTTGTCATGTCTACCTATCAGCTCATCCCGACGCCCCTGGGCGACTGGCAAAATAGCATATACGACATGCAAGCGATCCGGATGGCTTCGATTCACAATCTCATGATCCGAGCGTTCAACTCGATCATATACCATGCCCCAAAAATCGGGAAGAAAGACATACCGTCGTTTTTGAAGTATTGCACCGCCTTGGTAAGATCCAAACCATCACGGCTTTCCCGTCGTTCCCAGCTCTGATGGTCAATTAGGTTGAGACTGTACACGAACACCATGCGACGGAAGAAGAGATCATCTTTCCGGCATTGTAAGATACTTGTCGCCTTTTATAAGTTCCCCTCTGATAAACTGACTTCGGTAGAGAAGAGAAACTTGGAAAGGGCTCGATGGAGTCAAACGTTAGCCAGCACCACGACTTCATGCCCAAGTTCGACCTGTGGTTTGATTTGATCAAGTCGATCTCGGTCGGGAAGACCGAATACAAGGCAGAAGAGTTCGTGAGCCTGATGAAAGAATCAACCGATGTGCTAGTTATCCATTTGAGAGACGAGATTCCAAGTCTAGAGGTACGCCTGATGCTTCCAGGCCAAACGGAGAGGCTGAATAAACTGGCTGGTAAACAGTCTTCTAGACTTCAGCAACACTTGACCGTTGCTGAGCTTGAAGCCCTCGAAATAAGGGTTGGAAAGAGGATTCGGGAAGTGTCATCTTTTCGGAATATGCCCGTTCTTTTCACCAACGGAGATCTAGCCCATAATTCATGGTTGCCTGCTGTACGTATTCCGAGCATTGAATCTTTCTTACTGTCGACTAACAATGAACTTCGGAAAGCTACCTGGCCATATTCTCTTCATAATTCGGTATATAATCATACCTTTGTCAGGGGGCACGTGGAGGTATGGGCAGTCAGACAAATATGGGAGGTTGAAGGACGAATTCAGGGCAGGCTACGGTCTTGACTAGACATGGGTATTGGGCTAAGTCCACCAAGCTCAAGCCGCCGAACGTCGATGAAGTAGCTAGTACGTGTTGTATATAGTCATAGTGTTGTAGCATTCGGCCTCTTATGTTGTAATATTTGTATATCCAAATATTATTCCTTACCTTAAAATTCTGTGGAGACACCGAGAGTTCAAGTAATCAAGCGTGGTTTTTGGGATAAAGCCGGCGAGGGCACAAGAGAAGTACTGATGGAGGGAGGCGCCAGTGGTGGTTACTCTTGCAGCCGACCATGAATTGACCCGATTGAAGCTCTAATCGGTCCAAGGTCGTGCGAGCCACATGGTTCTGCACGTGAGATGGGCGCTTATGGCGCACAGCCATTGGTATTACCTTGCCTTAGCAAGGTTTCTATCCGTGGAAATGATACCCCAACAATGCAAAAATTTATACATATTTTTGCTTGTTGTTGCGACACCTCTGACTCGAGTACCGGAGAAAGGCCGATTGGCTGGCGTAGCCAGCCTCGCCATTCACCTGTGAGTCACTTCCCGAATCGGACAGTCACATGACTCGCCCAGGTAATGACGTATTTAGCATTGTACTCAAATAAGCGCCCAGCCCGAACCCATCCTTTGCCCAATGCTGTTGCTTGTGCCAATACAGAGATGATTCCTGGCGAGCCTTGTCTATCAAGTCGAAGCGTAATGTAATAGTGATATTCGATTACTTGTACACATTGTGCTCAAACATTTACAGTGAATCTATTGTCCTAAATATCCCCAGCATTCAGTTCGTCCCACCACTTCAAAGTTGTTTCCTTTAATGTCTCAAGCCTTTCGCCTTGATTCAATAGATCAACATCAGCCGGCCTTCTCAATATGTCGCAATCGAAACAAAAAATCCGGATGCTATCAAGACCCAAACAGCGGGACAATGCTAAATAGATATTGGGCTGGCTCAGCCTACCACTGGTCGCAGGCTCCGCAATATCAACGATAGCACATTCCAATGTTTTTTTCTCCCCTGTGCTTTCTAGTCTATAAATGCGTATGCTGGTGCAATCGGAAATTGCCATCGTTTGATATTCCGGCTGATCAACTTAAACTGTCTGTCGGCTTGAAGAACCGGAACCTTCATAGAATATGACCTTGATACGTGGACGATTGGAACCATCCCAGGTCCCAGGCCCGGCAATCTGCCAACGCGTGTCCTGTTTAACCGAAAAAGTATGTATATCGGCGCACAATCCAAACTTACCCAAGACTTGGTTGGGCTGAACGCGGGTTCGTGCACATCAAGTTTTATCTCGACTATTTCCCCTCTTGCAGCATTGTTGATGTCAATGTCGGCATTGATATTTGTGGTCACCATGACTTTTATGCTAATAGTAATGTGAATCTGGTCAGGCAGGCCGTTCTGCTCCCTTTTTCCTTTGCGGGGATTACGGCTCTAGTCTTGAAACAGTTAAGCTAAGTGACGTCTAGGCCAACGCGATAGATGTATTCGTATCACACTATGAACCCATGAAAGGTACAGTTCTAGGTGCGACAGGTCAGTGGTTCGTACACCTTATTGTTGTTACATCAAATTTCTATAGCCAAGTTTTCCGCTGAATTTCGCCTTTCCATTTGCTAAAAGTGTGTTGATAATCTTGTTCGCTTTTGCTAACTACAGCTTCATGAAGTTGTTTCTTATAAAAATCTCAATCGCTGTGCTGTGTTTTCTTTTCCAATGTAGTTTGATTGAACAATCCGTCGTATATACAGGTCGTTTGTTCATTGGTACATTCAAGCAAATCTCCAAATCAATGCCTTGAGATATCCCTGTTTATTGGCTTGGCACTCTCTAATGAGACATAGTCACAGGCCCTGCCCACGGCAAGGTATGGGTCGCGGAGCGGCGCTTATGGATTATCTAAGTGTGTCACAAATGGTTTGACCTCGACCATTCGTCGTCTCTGGCTTTCCTGCGTCGTATCCGCCCACCTGTGACACAAAATGGTCGCACCTCTGCGTTAAACTCGATCATATTGCTCGCTCTTCTACTCTCTCCACTCAAGCCAGCCTAGTAGCTTCCCCACCTAAGTAGCCCGCAGGTGCCCCCTATCCGATCCTGTAACCAGCCATCTCGTGATCATGTCGCCCCACGTTTTAGTCGTCCTCTGTACCTCTGTTTCTGATCTCGCACTCTAGTTCTCCTCTAAGATATAGTGCGAATCCTGTTCCAGGGGACATGGTCCAGACGAGAGCAAACAGTGCAGCTTTGCTTATATTAGTTTTGGTCACTTGTCGTTTGAGCTCTCCCAAAAGAAGACAAAATGCTGCGACCGAACCCGCGCATTCCAATCGGTCCATCTAGGCTAACATAAACTGCTGCACATATTACATGTCCCTTACCAAGCTCACCTATTACAATGTGAGCTTTAAGCAACTCAGTCGCTAGTTAGTTCTAATATACTCGTGAGCGTTTGCGTTCATTCGATCAGTAGCAATAGACGTTTTGACTCTCATATTTGTTCAAGCGTATCTTGTGCTCCAAAACGATTGTAGTTCGCTTGGACGAGTGTGGGAGATGAGGTCATGAGCACAAACTGTATAGTATATCGGCCCCAGCGCGCTATGTTTGGCTTTCAATTACCTATCAATACTCACTTCGGGATTTGGGAGTGAATAAAGTGGTTATTGCCTTGGATCTTTCAATTCCCACTCTTCTGTGATGCGTCTTTGTAATTCTAACACATTCTATCCCGTGACAGGGTTCACCAATGTCCGCTTTTGTCAGAACGCCCCTTTTCTCAACGGGACCGTTCGCCATTAGTACCTGTACTCTCATATCATACCCCCATGGTGCGGATAGATAGTAAGACTACTCAGGAGCGAGCACGCATTGAACTTGGGTTCAAGTCCTGACTCGAGCCTCTCGACTAGGCTTCTGTAATGACTCCATCCAAACAAACGTACAACGTCTTAGACTTTCTCCCGTTCATAGGACACCATATATTGATAAGTATTGTTGCGTAGCACATTGAAGCATGATTCTGGGAGTGAATCTCTCTCTATATGCGCTAGACCCTCACTTGATGGAGCCGTGATGTTTCAACATTCGATGTGGCCAATGAGTACCGTATCGCAATAGGCGCACTTATACCAAGAAGATAAGAAAATACTCCTGATCAACTGAAATTGGTAAATGATTAGTTCTCCTCTTGGAAAAGGAATCCGCTTGTTGGCTTTGAAGTCGGGTAGAGAGAGATATGGCCCGGGGCTCTCAAACACAAGCGGTTTATTCGGATTTACCTGAGTCTTGGTGTGTTATCTGGTGACAAAGATCTTGCGATCGTACTCACATTCCTGTAAGATCGCCTGTATTGTGCTGGAGAGGATCACCTGCAATTGGTTTCGTGGTCTTCACAATCGACTCATGCTGACTGTCTGCATCGATCACTACGAAATGAGATCCAGGTAAATTTACAGGGGTTACCCATGAAGCTGGCTCAAATTACCTGTACTACAGGTAAACCTCTACACGTAAGTCCACACGCATGCACGTTTTGAAACCGATGCATGTAAAAGATTTTTCCTGTATATATGTAGAGATTGGTATTACACATTTTGCAAAACTGTGTTAAATTGTGTCTACAGCTAGTTGTTGTCTTCGTAGTCCTATTCATCCTACATGAACACCGTTTGACACAACAAATCATCCTGGCCAAGTATGACCCATTCACCCCCCCCCCTCAACTTCGCTTTGGGCTCGATTCGGCCAACTGCGCTCTTGATCGAGATAACGTCGAGCAGAAACGTGCGGCCGAAGGAATTGTATTATACCATCTCGAACGAAGCATCTGTATCAGCGCTTTTTGCCTCGGTTATCTGCGCCAGTATGTGAAGCTGCAGGGAGTAGATGCCAAAGCCGGGATAGGGGCGAAGAGTGGTGGCCATATTGAAGTCGAGTCATCCATGACCAAGCTTCTTTCTCATCTTGACTGGTTGATGTACGAAGCAGATGTCTTTGTCCTCATCATACACGTACTGAAAGCGGCAAGTTGCCATATAGGCTCTAGATTAAGAACTGACCTTGACAAACAAATTGTATCGCTCAACATGGCCTGCAATTCAGTTCGAAGCTGTTCAATCTGCTCGGTAGTGTTATTGAACTGAATAAGCATTTGATAATTGCAACAAGCTCCATAAAGTGGTTGTAATACCTCTGTGGGAGTTGCTCGGAAAGGACAATACCGGGGTCGATACATAGTACCCAAACACTACGAAATGAGATCCAGGTAAATTTACCGGGGTTACCCATGAAGCCGGCTCAAATTACCTGTACTACAGGTAAACCTCTACACGTAAGTCCACACGCATACACGTCTTGAAACCGATGCATGTAAAAAAGATTTCCTGTATGCAAAAAGAGAATGGTATTACAGGTTTTTTCAAACTATGTTACATTGAGTACTAATCGTCACCTTCGTAATCCTGTTCATCCTGCGTGAATGCCGTCCGACACAACGAGCCGTCTCGGTCAATTATAACCCATTCTCCCCTTCTGTTCTTCGCTTTTGTCTTGATCCGACTGACCGCGCATTTTATCGAGGTAACGTCGAGTATAACTGTCTTGCCGAAGTGGGTATATGATACGAGTTCGACCAAGGCGTCCCCTTCAGCGTCTTTTGCTATGGTTATCTGTGCTAGGATGTGGAGCTGGGGAGAGTCGACACCGAAATCGGGATTGGGAGGGAGGGCAAGAGCTAGGATACAATCGAGTCGTCCGTACCCGATCTTTTTCACCATATCAGCCTTTCGACCGTTGTAGGATACAATGTAGGACGCTGGAGCGAGGGAATCCAGTCCAGGATAGTTGGGCCAGAGATTCCTCAGCGTTTAGCAAGTTCTTTGCACTCATGAGGTGCAGCGTTTTCCATCTTCACATCTGACGCTTCGTCCTATCCTTCTTTCTGTCCGGTAGGTCCAACGGGTTGTAAACGGCAATACTTGCACCTGGATTACTAGATGAAAGAGGAACAGCAAGGGGAATATAATTGGTACGTCGGAGTAATGCATACATCCGCCAGGAGCGATATGGTATGTGGGAAAGACCTTGTGCCATACTTTGGAGTGATGCTGGGCCGACAGATAGGCGAGAGGGCAGAGGGCGGAGTGGATACGAGTAAGAGTGCAAGGGTACAAGCTTGTATATATGTATAACGCCAAACGCTGTTTTCCAAGAATTCATCTAGCGTTGAACACCACGATTTCTTCAAGTAAATATACTCAAGTGGTTAATATGTGATGTTTCTGACTGCCTATGTTGGTATAAAATAGGCTGCGGCCTGGCGATTCCGGGTGTGGCCAAGCGCCAGGCGGTTCGGTGTCACGGCCCATGTGGCTGGTCTAATATGGCTGGTCCAATATCCTTCATCCGCTCTTCATTCCTGACCACCACCTGCCTTGCGCGCCAGCGCGCGAGAATCATCTTGCCCGAACCTGAAGTTCAAAAGGTGAGTTAACAGTTCCATTGGCTCTCGAACTACTATTTACATCAAAACGCTAAGTCTCTCTAAGTACCGTCAGCCCCCAAAAAAGCAAAAGAACGCTGAAGAGCCAAAGAATGAGGACGAGGTACGTGCTCACTAAAAACCTAAGACGTACTAACTCCTCAAACCCTAGTATCTGATTACAAAGAAACATGGAAAAGGCGACACAGTTACAGGCTCGAAGCGCAAGGCAGAAGAGGCAGGGGATAGATGCCAACAGGTAAGTTTTTTGATGTTCAATAAACCCTACTAATAATTATATACAAGACCGAGCAACCTACCCAAAAACGCGATAGGCCAACCCAGAAATGGTGAGAACAACTACCTTGACTCGTAGAATTATGCTGACTCTTACGAGTGCCCCGTCCCTTCTGAAACCAAGACCGGCCCTCCACCTACCCCTTCTTACAACTCGACTAGTAACTCGAGTAACGCACTGGAGCCCAATGCCTCTCGCGAGGTGTCAATCCCGATCTGCCGAATGTCGAACCGAACGAGGAACGTGATACGACGGCAAGTTATTCATTTGGTACTATGATTTATACTCACAATAGTGTTGTAGACTGGTGTCATGAGCCACGCACATGACTTCGCCTTTTGCGAATGGCCTACAAGCCACCCACTTCTTTTCTTCCACTTACTAAGGCTGATTGGCGCATTAGTCACCTTTCGTGATGTGGCTTACTGAGCAAAGCTATCTTTAGCACGCTCTATTTTCTTTGAACTATTCTTAGCAACATCTTATCTTAGACGCACCCTCTTTTAGAAACACGTACTATCTTTAGCTCATGTATTCTTGGAACTGTGTGCACAGACCATGTACTCATGAGTATAAATACTCGGTGTGCAAGCTGCTCTCAGACCAGCTTGCTCTACCTCGTCGATCTCCCCTCAAGGGTGATAACTACTAAGACATACACATAAGACCTACATACTTAAGGACTCACTAAGACACTCGGTCCTATTAACTTAGGTACTGAGTGATACGTCGCAAGCCACGAGTCATTCACAGTCTCTGAGTGAGACGGGTGCCTTTGAGACCTTGCTCGCCAGGCGAGTAGAGGAGTACAATCCTAAGACTAAGAGGCTCGACGCTGCGCATCGAGCCGTCGTCGACGCGTCGACCTTAGATTACGTATACGAGCCGCCACAGGCGGAAGCCACGCATCAGGCTAGGGATCAAGCTAAGATCCGCCGACGCTACCGTCGCATCAAGAACCGACGCTAGACACCCTCCAGACGAGGGTCGTGACATTGTAGAGCAAGCTTCACACTGATACGTGGCTATGTCTCAACGATCATCAAGAGTAACTAGGAGCCAGTCGGCACAGGGAGTGCCCCTGACTCAACCATCAGACAACCCAGACAGACCACCAACCGCGAGGTCTGAACACATGACGTCCCTAACAGAACTAAGGGAACAAGTACTACAAATGACAACAGAAGCTACTGAGGCTATCAACGCAAGAGTGAGCATCCCAGGGTCATATGTAGACCCTGATGCAACCATCCAGGCTGAACCCACGATCGTCGTAGGGGAAGGAGCTAATCCCAATGAATCAACAACCACAGAAGCCGATATCATCCATGGACGATCAGTGCCAAGAACCACAGTAGAATCAGTCACAGACTCTGATGATGCAAGATATTCGGAGGACATGGGGCACACCCCAGAACACACTGAGCCGGTACAAGCCACAGCACCGGCTCAAGAAGCACAAACTCCAGCTGAGCCAGCTGAAGAAGAACAGGCTAACCAATTCTGGAATGCCCGGATTAGCATTCCAAGCGAACCCATAATACGACGAAGGGTCCCCCTTGATCCAGCAGCAGGAATAGAAGACCAACTCGACCCTGTGCCACCATATGCTCCGCCACCCCTAGAATTAGGAATGGGTAGATACGGCCCAACAAACATACCAAGAGAAGAAAGACACCTGTACCAAGCACATCCATTGTCAGGAGTACGATCTCGTATAACAAGTCAAGTAGAAGCACCGAGACCAATAAGACCGGCACCAACCCTGAGGCAAATCGAAGCCCCGGTACCACTTAGGATAGAACCAAGACCAAGAAACCCTACCCCATATAGGTCCCCTCCTTCTCCGTCTTCCTCTTCTTCCTCATCTTCTTCCGCTTCTGAGGAACCAGAAAACCCAGTACCTCCAGAAGAACCAGAAGAAGATAACGCTAGAAATGAACAAGAATGGAACGAGGAAGAATATGAAAGACTAATTAACGGACCAATAGAAGACCTCAGAAGGGCTGCAGCAAGGGAACCAGCTCTTGGATTCTTCTTTAGGGTCATAGATGATATTAAGGACCAAATACTCGAAGGAATTACCACTCAATTACAAACCCAAGAAACGAGACAAGACACCGAGGCCAAGACCCTTAACACTACGCTCCAACAAATGACCAACTCCATTACCAAGATTGAAGCAGACTTATCAAACAATTGACAACAAACAGAAAGCGCTGCCCAGAACGCTTGGACAGCCGCTAATAGCTCTCAGCTAGCAGTCAATGAATTGGTCAAAATAGAAACATCCATCGAGAAACTAAGCAAACAAATGAACGACATTGTCGTAGCAATGGGAGCTATGGGAAAAGAAGTAGCAAAGGACCTTAATGAACAAAAGAAAGCCCTCCAAAGGCTCAGGGAAGACACAGAAGTCCTCCAAGAAACGCTCCAAGTAATAGAAGAAAGGACTTCTACTACCGACATCATGGATAAGGACCACCAATGGGAACCAGTAGCCGAGTCATCCCAAGCCCAGAAACCCAAAAGGCAAGGAGGCCTTTTTCCAGGAGATAATCCACCCGGACCTCCATCAGAACCACCATCCAGGGGTCATACACCTCATTCCAGAACGCCCAAGAAGCCCAAACAAACCGAGAATACCCCAGAAGATATCCCAAAGGGAGCACGTGCAAAGAAACCTGATACATTTAGTGGCAAGAGGGGGCAAGAGGCCGAAATCTTCCTAATGAAGATGGAAATTTACTTCAATGACTATGGAACGGCCTTCAATGATAGCCGTAAGATGGCCACTTTTCTTACCAATATGGGAGAAGGAGAAGCCTCCAAATGGGCAAAACCTTTGCTTAGGAAAATCCTTGATCAAGAACAACACGAATACTTGGTCAATTGGATTAGCCTAAAGAACGCTTTCCTCCTAGCTTTCTCTGATCCTATGAAGAAGGAAAGGGCAATCCAAAACATTCATAAACTACAACAGAATGGATCAGCCCAGAGCTATGTCACCGCTTTCAGAACCCTGATGCAAGAGCTCGACTGGGATGAACACGCCTTCATTGACGTATTCAAGAAGGGGCTCAAGCATAACGTCCAACAAGAACTTCTCAAGGCTACTATTACACAAGATACTTCTGCCTTCTCGCTGGAGAAATGGATGGAGGTCGCCATCAGAATTGATGACCTTCTATTCACAGGAAGAAACCTCAATGGCAACCCCAATTCCAACCAAGGGAACCGAGATAACAAAACCCAAAACAGGACAACCCAAGCCAAGGCCGGAAGAGTACCCTTAGAAATCATCAGGGAAAGACGTAACAATAATCAATGCCTTAAATGCGGATACAAGGGACACATGATCAAGGACTGTAAGGCCAAAGAATGGTACCACGGCAAGAGGGAAGAACATATCAAAGGAAAAGAGGCCAAGATCGAAGAAGTAAAGGATGATAAGGAATCTAGTGACTCGGAGTCGGAAAACTAAAATTGCAGGCTGAGTCCATGTCAGTACCTGCCCAGATACCCTTGACCAAGAAGAAAAGAAAGCGTGTACTATACTTAAAGAAATCAGAACAAAGTGCTTCCATCTTCACAATGGTCAAGGGAATCATGGACCCCATACCAACATTAGTCGATTCCGGATCATCCAAGAACTTCTTAGACCTGAAATTTGCCCAAGAACACGACATTCCTTTAACAAAATTAGTCAACCCTAGAACTGTAATCGCCATTGATGGAAAAGAGATACCGGATAAAATCAAGCACAAGGCAACTTTAGAAGTAGAAGTAGAAGGATGGACATTTGATGTCACCTTCTTTGTCATGGACCTAGGAGATACCAATATAATACTAGGACTAGAATGGCTACAGGAGGCAGACCCAGATATTAATTGGAAAACCCTAGAAATCTCCTGGAAGGAGAAACCCATAACGGCCAAGGCAGGGAAAGAACTACCTGTCATCCCTGAAGAATTCCTAGAATTCTTAGATGTCTTCAGCGAGGAATTATTCAAAAAACTACCAGAACACAGACCCTTCGACTGTAACATCGATTTCAAGGAAGATACTGAACTACCTAAACCGGCAAAAGTCTATCCCCTTTCACCCATTGAAAGCCGTACCATCAAGGAATTTATTGATCAAGAACTAGCCGATGGTAAAATCCGACCCAGCAAGTCCCCTATCGCCTCACCATGCTTCTTTGTAAAAAAGAAAGATGGATCTTTAAGGCTGGTAACCGACTACAGGAAGATTAATAATATCACCATACCAGATCAATTTCCTATGCCCTTACAAGTAGAATTGGTAGATCAAGTAAAGAACGCAAAGATCTATTCCAAGCTAGACCTTCGGTGGGGATTCAACAACATACGTATCAAGGAAGGGGATGAGTGGAAAACTGCCTTCAGAACAGCCTATGGCATCTATGAATACTTAGTCATGCCCTTCGGCCTCAAGAATGCGCCCGCGGTCCTTCAAAGGATGATGAACCATATATTTAGGCATCTATTAGGGGCCACTGTAGTAGTCTACATGGACGATATCCTTATCTTCTCAGAAAAAGAAGAAGAACATGCAGAACACGTCAGAGAGGTACTCAAGATCCTGAGGGAAAACAACCTATACGCAAAACTGGCCAAATGTGAATTCTTTGTCAAAAAGGTCATCTTCCTAGGGCTTGTGATCACCCCAGAAGGGATCTCTATGGAAGAAGAAAAGATCAAAGCTATCACCAAATGGAATGCCCCCAGAAAGATCAAAGAAGTCCAAGCCTTTTTAGGATTTGTCAACTTCTACAGGAGATTTATCGCGGAATTCAGCAAAATAGCTAGGCCTCTACATGATCTCACCAAGAAAGAGACTAAATTCGAGTGGTCTCAAGAATGCCAACATGCTTTCGAAGAAATCAAGAAGAGAGTATGCGAAAACCCAGTGC
Source organism: Ceratobasidium sp. AG-Ba (assembly GCA_016906575.1). Taxonomy (NCBI): domain Eukaryota; kingdom Fungi; phylum Basidiomycota; class Agaricomycetes; order Cantharellales; family Ceratobasidiaceae; genus Ceratobasidium; species Ceratobasidium sp. AG-Ba. Next base: position 1,634,549 of record CP059638.1, read on the forward strand.
TTATACATCCTGACCCAGATAAACCATTTATCCTGGAAACAGATGCCTCAGGGGTAGCCATAGGAGCTATACTAAGCCAAAGAGGAGAAGACGGGTATCTTCACCCTATCGCATATCTCTCTAAAAGCTATAATGACGCACAAAGGAATTATGACACGGCCAATAAGGAACTACTAGCCATAGTAGAATCCTTGAAACACTGGCGCATATACTTAGAAGGCACTATACAACCCATAACAGTATTCACCGACCATCGGAATCTGGAAAGATGGAAAAACGCAGAAACCTTTAACCGGAGGCATGCTAGATGGCATATGGAATTAGCATCCTTCAACTTTGAAATCCACTATCGGCCAGGAAAGATGTCCACAAAGCCAGATGCTCTGTCCAGAAGACATGATCATGCAGACATCCCTAACCCTGAGCAAATCATGATTGCGGCGGAGAAATTCAAAGGGTTCAAGGCGAACATCGAACTTGATATCATTTCAATGATAAGGGAAAGTCTCCTAGAAGACGAGTCCTTAACTACCCTGATATCCAGTACCCAGAACAAAGAAGATCTTCCACCTTCCATCAAGAAACAATACGACAAGTATGAATGGAAAGAAGACCTTCTGTGGTATGAGGGACGAATTGTGATTCCTGAGAATAAGGAAGTAAAGCTTGCCATTCTGGAAATGCACCATGACAATCCAATAGCTGGTCATCAAGGACAAGCCAGAACCCTAGAACTCATATCAAGACGATATTATTGGCCAGCCATGAAGGCACAAGTCAATAGATTTGTGGAATCATGTGAAGTATGCCAACGGAGTAAAGGGCACAAACAATTTGCACCCTTAAAACCTTTACCAATACCCCAAAAACCATGGGAAGACATAGCATATGACTTTATCGTCAAACTCCCCGAATCACAAGGTCTAGATAGCATCCTTGTGGTAATAGACCGCTTCTCTCGGCAGGCACATTTCATCCCATGCCTGGAAAGCACCAACGCAGAAGGAGTAGCAGATCTTTTTATCCAAGAAGTATGGAAACTACATGGGCTCCCAAAGACAACGGTATCCGATAGAGGCCCTACCTTCAATAGCCAATTTCTGAGGGCCCTCTATGCCAAATTAGGAATTGAACCCAAATTCTCAACAGCATTCCACCCTGAAACAGATGGAATAACAGAACGAACCAATCAATGGCTGGAAGGCTTCCTGAGAAGCTTCTGTAACTACAAACAAGATGATTGGGTCCAATGGCTACCAATTGCTGAATTCTGTCATAACAACCAAGTCAACTCAGCAACAGGGAAGACGGCATTTGAAACTGTATACGGCATGCACCCCAGATGGGATCTCACGGACTTGGAAGTCAATGCCCCTAACGCCACCGATATGGCCAATTCTATGCAAGAAATATGGGATGAGGTGATCGCCTCAATGGAATTCCATAAATCAAGGGAAGACGCCCCAAAACGCGAATACAAAATAGGAGATAAAGTATGGCTAGTGAGCCAAAATGTCACAACAAGACGACCCTCAAAGAAGCTTGATAGCAAAAAATTAGGTCCCTTTGTCATATCAGAAAAGATCTCCTCACATGCTTATTGGCTAGACTTGCCGAAAACCATGAAGTCTTACAATGTATTCCATATCAACCTTCTGGCGCCCTTCACAGAAGATAAGGACTTTCACAGGTGTCAAGCGAGACCACCCCCAATTATCACAGAAGAAGGGGAAGAACAATATGAAGTGGACCATGTGGTCGCATGGGAACAACGGAAAAACGGCCTATACTACCAGATCAGATGGAAAGGCTATGATCCGATAGAAGATACCATGGAAAGGGCTGAGAAAATAGCCGAGCTACCCCAAATCATGGAAGATTTACTCAAACGACACCCCAAAGCACCTGTACCAAAGAACTACAAGCAAAGTAAAAAGGGTATAAAGAGTGGGGGGGGAAAGCCTCAAACTTCACTACCAGCTCTTCCAGCTTCAGCTACTCCAGCTCCAATCCCAACCAGCCCGCTACTTCTCCAAACTCTTCTACCCCTTTTTTAACTCAATGGCCCCCATTCGCTCCACCAAGTACACCAAGGCCACTGGCGCCCGCTACAGCCCCATCCAAGCCCGAGCAGCCAGCGTCCCCCAGTCAGTACCAGAAATACAGAAATACACAGATAAACTCACATGGGGCCATGGCTCAAATAGAATGTACACCTACCAGGACGCCATCCGGCGATGCGACAGCTTCATTAGAAGCAAGGACTTTGCCAAGTCCCTCGCCCCCGACCTCACCCTCGATTATATCCCCATGGCCGAGCGGTGGAACTGCCGCTGGATGGCCACCCACACCCTCAAATGCCCCAAACGGGGTAACCTCTACTGGATCGGAAAGGGACCTCGAGCTGACTCGGACAAGGCCATGCAGGCCACCAAATTATTTGTGATAGAAGAGTGGGTCGGTAACGAGGTCGAGCATTTGGTGAAGGAGGTGAAGAAGGTGAAGGGAATGAGGTGGTACTTGGACTACCAAAATACAAAAAGGACAAACGAGCGACTGATCAAAAGGTCGCTAAACCCGTATAGTACCCCCCACCTCATTAGGAGGCTTGAAGAGTGGGAAAGGAAGGGGAAGGAGGATGCGGTGCCCAAGTGGGTAGCCGACTCGCCGGAGTGGTGGTTCCGGCTGAGTGATGTGGAAGCTATGAAGAAAGCCTGGGAAGCGGAGCAAAAGGTCGACCCGCCAACAGCCAGGATGATGAGTGTGATTCCCATCATTGAAAAATGGTGCCAACAACCAGACATCTCGGTCACCTACCAGGAGGTGCTGAAGCAGCTCACCTTTGGCGATGCACTCGAAGTCTTGGCCAAAGCAAGGGATGGATGGAAGGAGGAGGAGCTAATGGACTGGCTGGACCAGAAAGCCTGGGACAAAGGCAACGACGACTTAGCGGTCGACATGGCGGACCTCTTGCTCGAACCGCTCAACGAAGACGAGGAGTGGTTAAAGCTGACCGAAGAGGCTTGGAGCGCCGAGGCCCCTAATGGGGAAAATAATGTCAAGTCCCACCTTCCGCCTGCTGACTTCTAACATGGACAATTCTGTATACGGACTCGAGAATGATTTGTAACCTTTTTTTTTCAATTCTATCCCCACGAACTCTATGTCTTGTGTCTGACTCGCTCGTCTCATGTCCCCTAAGACTCGCCTTAAGAGGGGGGTAATGTCATGAGCCACGCACATGACTTCGCCTTTTGCGAATGGCCTACAAGCCACCCACTTCTTTTCTTCCACTTACTAAGGCTGATTGGCGCATTAGTCACCTTTCGTGATGTGGCTTACTGAGCAAAGCTATCTTTAGCACGCTCTATTTTCTTTGAACTATTCTTAGCAACATCTTATCTTAGACGCACCCTCTTTTAGAAACACGTACTATCTTTAGCTCATGTATTCTTGGAACTGTGTGCACAGACCATGTACTCATGAGTATAAATACTCGGTGTGCAAGCTGCTCTCAGACCAGCTTGCTCTACCTCGTCGATCTCCCCTCAAGGGTGATAACTACTAAGACATACACATAAGACCTACATACTTAAGGACTCACTAAGACACTCGGTCCTATTAACTTAGGTACTGAGTGATACGTCGCAAGCCACGAGTCATTCACAGTCTCTGAGTGAGACGGGTGCCTTTGAGACCTTGCTCGCCAGGCGAGTAGAGGAGTACAATCCTAAGACTAAGAGGCTCGACGCTGCGCATCGAGCCGTCGTCGACGCGTCGACCTTAGATTACGTATACGAGCCGCCACAGGCGGAAGCCACGCATCAGGCTAGGGATCAAGCTAAGATCCGCCGACGCTACCGTCGCATCAAGAACCGACGCTAGACACCCTCCAGACGAGGGTCGTGACAACTGGCCTTCTTGTGGTGAAGAAGACAACAAAAATGTCGCCCATCCTGCCAAAGCCGTGCCGCCCAGCGACCGTCTGCTTCGCAAGCGTTGCTAACTTATCGATTCTTCCGATTGTCCCCATTTTTTTCACTCATTCGACTGGCCTCTTCGAATCTTACTCGACTCTACCTCTGAATGAAGATTTTACGATGGATCGCACCTGGCGGGATGATAGCACCAGCGACGATGGACTTGTGCGAAAACATGGTACCTGTATCTGACACACACTATATACCATTTACGGTTTCCATGTAAATAAGTACTACAAAAATGTAAAACCTAGGTATTTGAATCCAGAAGTGCGCATACAAACAGTGAGACGACGACATGTAAAACCAACGTGAAAAGTACAAAGACCTGTACACTGCAGCAAAACGAGATGAGATTTTACCTGCATCATGCATGTGTGTTACATGCATTCCACAGGAGATTTGTGCCCATTTCGATACTTGGGCTACCCACGACATTCTACTATGTCATTTACCTGTAGTATGCTGGTCGATTTACCGGGGTAATGCCCATACAGCTTACCTGGGTTTCATTTTGTAGTGAAAAAGACCAATGTTCACCACAGTAGAGTCGCCACTCGCTCTGGATGTTCCGTAGCCTCCGAGTGAAATAACTAGGTATATGCTTTGTTGCTGCCCCGGCCTACCGACCAATAACATCCCAGTCAGTGGTCGAGATCAGATGATCCTCGCACACAGCAGCCTTGACGGTGGTGTGCTTGCCGATCGGGAGAATTATCAAGTCAGGAATATCATTCAGCAAGAATAAGTGCAAGAATTCGTGAGGTTACGGAGTAGAACAGGCTCTGTCGAGAATAGTCGGGCCACAGATAAAATAGAGATTGGCGAGATCTTTGTACTGAACGACCTTCTGGAGCTATGTTGGGCCAATAGATAGACAGGAGGGCAGAGGGCAGAGTGGATACAAGCGAGAGTGAGGTAGTGATGTCACCCGGGAAAAACCCGGGAACCCCTTCCCGGGCCAGGGTTCCCTGAAAAATTTGCTGTCCCGGCTTCCCTGCCCCTTCCTGGGCGCGGGAAGAGGGTACCCGCCGGGTTCCCGGGAGTTTTATAAGTAAATCCTACACAGACATTTAATCTATTCGATGTAGAGACCATTAAATGCGCACAATTCACAGCTTTCCAACGATATATAGCAGCCACTTGTACATTAAGTATTGACGCCGTTGCACCCAATTCTCTGTTCAAAAGAAATACCCCTTACAAATGACAAAGTTGAAAACCCACCACAAACACTCGTATAGTAGCTCATAAAATGCGCATCATTCCCAGCATCTCAACGGTATATTTGGTTTCCTCAGGAAAAATCAATAAGGCCACTTCGCTGCCTGATCTCTGTCTGAAAATAATCCCCCTGAGTGCGCACCCCCTGGTTCACCCTCAAGCACTCATTTCTGGCTCTTTCCATGCATGCGAACGAGTTCTAGGCACCTGAGAACCCCTATGTACATATGTGTCTTGTCCATAGATGTCCTACATTGCTGTGAACTGACTGCCAGGAAGGGGGGACTTTGCATTCTGTTGTCTGAAACAGTGTCTACATACTTGTTTGAACATTCTTGCAGATGTAAAGACCAGCCCAGCCCTCTGGATAGGGGTTTTTGAGGTCTCTGAACTCATTTGTGGCATTAGAGAGACTGCTGGAGCCATGGGTGAAGCTGCAGGCGATGATTTTGGTACTTTTACTCACTCAGGGGGGTTTCCCCTTGTATTTCACCCACTAATACTGCTCCTAACGAGCTGATTTTTTGTATATAGTATCTCATATATAGTGCGCATCTATTGCGCACAGGGGACAGATATTTGTATGGCTAGTTTCACTAGTACATTTTAGTCTGATCAGGGGTAAGCGCCCCCTATATCCCCTATATCTCTGCAGGTACTGCAGCTACAGTCTTGTAAGTATGCGCAATGGACTGGCAGTACTGAGGCGCATCGATTGATATATATATATGCTAGTTTGTGTGAGAATCTGAAAGGGGGGATGGGCTGCGCTTTCCCCTGAATATTTCTCAGGAGTATTTTGATTGCGATGCAGTTGTATGACGCGCTTACATATATAATACCTATATCGCTGCAGTGCGCTGAATTTTGCGCATTTAATGAGCTATGTACAAAGAAGATTGGATGACATTGGTGGTCATCCATTCCCCCATTCCCCCCTGTTGCCCCATTCCCTGGGTACCCAGCGGGTACCCTCTTCCCGGGAATTGTTCCACAGCTATTCCTCTTCCCTACCTCTTCTGGGGATGCGGGAAGGGAGGGAAGCGGGTAGGGAATGCCCTGGGTAACCCCTGTGGGGGTACCCGGGTGACATCTCTAGCACTGGATCCGCTTTTGTTGCCATGTAGGCCATAAAGTCCTTGTATCGTTCCTTTGGTTATGATATGGATATTATCATTGTGTTTAATCATCTAAACGCGCTGTTAGATTTTGTTTAAAGGCCCGAATGGCGTAGTACTCACTGTGGTCACACGTGATTTAGTCAATCTGGAGACGCAAGGCGAAATGAAAGTTGAATCTGTTAGCCCAAGGACTCAGCGTATTCTACTATACACACTGTATGTATACATTCTCTGACACTCCAAAGGTCCGCGGTTGGAGTCAAGGCAGGTGGTGGTCAAGAACACAAATGAGGGATATTAGACCGACCATGTTAGACCAGCCACACGGCCGTAACACCGAACCGCCCAGCGCTTGACCGCCTCAATTCACCAGGCCGCAGCCTATTTTATGTATACCAACATGTGCAGTCAAGGACATCGTGTGTTCACAACTTGTGAGTGTGTAATTGGCCAGAGCGGGTTATGGACCGCTAAATGAATTCTTGGAGAAGAGTGTTCAGAGTGACATATATACCAGCACGTACTCCCTCACTCTAGAGATGTCACCCGGGTACCCCCACAGGGGTTACCCAGGGCATTCCCTACCCGCTTCCCTCCCTTCCCGCATCCCCAGAAGAGGTAGGGAAGAGGAATAGCTGTGGAACAATTCCCGGGAATAGGGTACCCGCTGGGTACCCAGGGAATGGGGCAACAGGGGGGAATGGGGGAATGGATGACCACCAATGTCATCCAATCTTCTTTGTACATAGCTCATTAAATGCGCAAAATTCAGCGCACTGCAGCGATATAGGTATTATATATGTAAGCGCGTCATACAACTGCATCGCAATCAAAATACTCCTGAGAAATATTCAGGGGAAAGCGCAGCCCATCCCCCCTTTCAGATTCTCACACAAACTAGCATATATATATATCAATCGATGCGCCTCAGTACTGCCAGTCCATTGCGCATACTTACAAGACTGTAGCTGCAGTACCTGCAGAGATATAGGGGATATAGGGGGCGCTTACCCCTGATCAGACTAAAATGTACTAGTGAAACTAGCCATACAAATATCTGTCCCCTGTGCGCAATAGATGCGCACTATATATGAGATACTATATACAAAAAATCAGCTCGTTAGGAGCAGTATTAGTGGGTGAAATACAAGGGGAAACCCCCCTGAGTGAGTAAAAGTACCAAAATCATCGCCTGCAGCTTCACCCATGGCTCCAGCAGTCTCTCTAATGCCACAAATGAGTTCAGAGACCTCAAAAACCCCTATCCAGAGGGCTGGGCTGGTCTTTACATCTGCAAGAATGTTCAAACAAGTATGTAGACACTGTTTCAGACAACAGAATGCAAAGTCCCCCCTTCCTGGCAGTCAGTTCACAGCAATGTAGGACATCTATGGACAAGACACATATGTACATAGGGGTTCTCAGGTGCCTAGAACTCGTTCGCATGCATGGAAAGAGCCAGAAATGAGTGCTTGAGGGTGAACCAGGGGGTGCGCACTCAGGGGGATTATTTTCAGACAGAGATCAGGCAGCGAAGTGGCCTTATTGATTTTTCCTGAGGAAACCAAATATACCGTTGAGATGCTGGGAATGATGCGCATTTTATGAGCTACTATACGAGTGTTTGTGGTGGGTTTTCAACTTTGTCATTTGTAAGGGGTATTTCTTTTGAACAGAGAATTGGGTGCAACGGCGTCAATACTTAATGTACAAGTGGCTGCTATATATCGTTGGAAAGCTGTGAATTGTGCGCATTTAATGGTCTCTACATCGAATAGATTAAATGTCTGTGTAGGATTTACTTATAAAACTCCCGGGAACCCGGCGGGTACCCTCTTCCCGCGCCCAGGAAGGGGCAGGGAAGCCGGGACAGCAAATTTTTCAGGGAACCCTGGCCCGGGAAGGGGTTCCCGGGTTTTTCCCGGGTGACATCACTATCCAGTGCCCAATGTCAAGTCTTCAAACTTCCCATGTCGAGGGCACTCGCCCTCTCCTGACGACTGCCCCCCCCCCCTGTGAGCAGTCTCCCGGTGACGGCCTTTGGTCATATAGCCAAGACGGCAGCCAAGAGCGCCCCCTCAGTCCCCCAGAAAATACAAACAACGTTGCGCACCCTGGCTGCCCAGACAACCGAGCTGAAACCCCAGAGGCGATCAACATCGATGATCCCAAACTTTATAGCTACCCCTATAGTCAACTGACAGCTACTAACCTCTTGAATCCTAGGATCCAATTCCAAAGAAACGTGGGAAGAGTGACACAGCTACATGCTCAAAGCGCAAGGTAGAGGAGACAAGATGGGAGATGAAGACCAACAGGTAAGCCCGTTAATATTCAATATGCACCAACAATACTATTATTCAAGGGCAGGTAAACTAACCTTAAATGCGCTTAGCCAACCCCCAAAAATAGTGTGAATAGTTACCTCAACTTGTAAGATTATGCTGACTCTTACGAGCGCCCCGTCCCTTCCAGCCCTCCACCTTACCCTTCTGACAACCCAAATAGCAAATTGAGCAACGTACCAGAGCTCGGTGCACCTCACGAGGTGCTGATCCCAATCAGCTTGAGTGATCCACCAAGTGTCAAACCAAATGAGGAACGGGATGACTGTAAGTTATTCATTCTGTACAATCATTTACGCTCACAATAGTGCCATGGACTGGCCTTCCTGCGGTGAAGAAGACGACTAAAAGGACTGCCTGTTCCGCCCAGCAACCGCATGCTTTGAAAGCGTGGCCAGCCTGCGGTTCGACTTTGATTTTTCTGATTTCCTTCATTTTTTTTTCATTCGCTCGACTGACCTCATTGACTCTCACTCGGCTCCATCTCTAAATAAAGATCTTACGATGGATCGCACCTGGTGTGATGGTAGCACCAACGGCGATGGACTCGTGTGAAAGCATGGTGCCTGTATCGGACACACACTATATAAGGCTTACGGTTTTTGTGTAAATAAGTACGTCTACAAAAAATGTAAAACCTAGGTATTTGCACCAAGAAGCGCGCATACAAACAGTGAGACGACGACATGTACAACCAACATAAAAAGTCCAAAGACCTGTATACTGCAGCAAAACGACATGCGATTATACCTGCATAATGCATGTCTGTTACATGTATAATACAGGTGATTTGTGCAGATTTCGATATCTAGGCTACCCATGAAATTCTACTAAGTGATTTACCTGTAGGATGCTGGTCAATTTACCGGGGTAATGCCCATACGGCTTACCTGGATTTCATTCCGTAGTGCGACCGACGGTTCCCCAGCAAAACGTAGACGAAAAAAAACACCTGCGATCCAACTCTTGTACATAGATTTGGATGGTATAGGTACTATGTATATGCGGTTCTGGAATGATAAAAACAATGATCTACCTAAAGGTGGTAGCTCGAAGCCGGCAAGGAAGCCGTAGGCTGTGCAAAGGGTAGCTTGATCGGGCATCACCCTAGTGGTTTACTCATGAGTAGACCAATAGAAAACCAGGTGTAACCACGTCTCAACACAGTTGAGGCCACCTTCTTGAGCGCTCACTCGACTGTTATCGATTAAGGCGTGTATAAGAGTCAGCTTTTTGGCAACACGTTGTCACAATCTACTCCTGTTTCCTCATCACTGGGTTCGAGATATGTCTACCTATCAATTAATCCCAATGCCACCAGGAAATTGGCAAACGAGTCTGTATGATTTGCAGGCCATCCGTACGGCTGTATTGCACAATGTCCTGATTCGGTCCTTCAACTCGGTCATATTTCATGCACCCAACATCGAGACAAAGGATGTTGTGAGTTTCATGAAGTACTGCAACTCAGTTGTATGTATTCATAGTCCTTCATCCTTTTCGTATTGACTCATTGGGTGGTAATCTATTAGGTGGTGATGATTCACGAACATCACACGCTGGAGGAGGCAGTCGTGTTTCCAATCCTGTGAGCTGCCACAGCGTCTTTACCACCCCTCTATTTATCTCTTCTTACAAATGTCATATTTACGCTTTTTGTCTTGCAGCGATGAAAAACTTGGCAAAGGTTCAATGGATTTAAACATCACTCAGCACAAAGACTTTATGCCTAAATTGGACCAATGGGCTGCTCTAATCAAATCCATTTTATCCGGAAAATCGCACTACAACGCGAACGAGTTCGCGAGCTTGATGAGGGAAGCAACAGATGTGCTGGATATTCACTTACGGGATGAGATCCCTACCATGGAGGCATGTCCAATTGGCAGTATCCAAATCGGGAGGTGGCTGATGTGATTGTTAAATAGTCGACTAAGCTTCAACAACATTTCACCGTTGCTGAGCTTGAGGTGCTTGAACAAAAGATTAATAAGAAAGTCCAAGAGCTCGTTTCACTTTGGGATTTGCCTCTGATGCTTGTCAACGGGGATTTGCGCCACAACTCGTGGGTCGCTCCGGTGTGCCTTTCTACTTAGCTAATTCGTCTGGGTCTGTACTGACATCTAGCAAAAGGTACCTAGCCCGGTCATCTTCATAGCTCGCCATATCATAATGCGTTTGTTGGGTGACATGTGGAAGTATGGACAGTCAGATAAATATTTGAACCTCCAAGACGAATTCAAAGCTGGGTACGGTCTCAGTTAGCCGTGTTACTTCATGTGGTGTCATTCAGTGCCTAAAAACCTTATGGCAGAAGTGATATATGGCATAAATTGATCGCTGTAACAACATATATCTACAAAAGCAATACAAAGCTACCATCAGTTATGTATATGCATTGCCTCTTGAGATGCACTCCAACTCTCGTGATTCATCAGGCAAGCACACAAACGTCTGATGTATCTGCTCATATATTTGCAGAGAATCAAGAGTCTCTCGAGCTATTACCCCTAAGCTTGTCTCTAATGAATGGCCCGAACTTGAGATTTTGAGTCTTGAAGACTGTATGAACTAGACTTGGCACCTGTCTTGGTCATAGCCAACTCCTCGACCAAAGCTTGTCACTACGGAAATACGGCGTTTTTTATTATTATCCAGGAGCTCTGAGGAATAAACTGGTCATATACACTAGTGCGGCCATTCCCTCCTCCAAACAAGGACCAGACAGTTCGGGAACCTCAAAAGTGGAGGATCTAGAGAGATGCCAAACAAGTGCAAATTTTGAAATGGATCACCCTGAAATGGATGCGCGTCTTAGCGCGCGGGCCTGGCGCCAATCACGCTAGATTAACCTGATTGGCCATCCAGCTCCGTGCCTTGAAAACCACGATGCAGTGTTGCACCGCATGGGTTATCATCTTGGCCTGTCAGACATGAAAGGTTTGAACTACAGGCGCCAGTCTTAGGCCTGGTATAAAAGGCTGCCTGTGAGTAGCCATTCTATCAACCCAGCTCTCTATCTCCAAACACACATATCATGTCCAGCGCGACCTATCCACTCATCCCAACCCCTCCAGGTGATTGGCAAAATTTGCTCTATGACTTGCACGCGATCCGTATGGCCTCGATCCATAACATTCTCATTCTGTTATGGATACTAACATCTTCTATTACTAGAGTCTGCCCTTGCTAACTTGTATGCGCTGTTAAATGAATATTTTCCGAATTTTATGAATTGTGAATGCGCGAATTTGTACTATTTTATGTCTCCATAAATTGTACCAAATTCTATCTTCTTTGCGCACTTTATCTCGCATTTTTATATTAAGAACTCGGCGAGATATTCATTAAACAAGTTCAAGCGACAGCATATATAAGGTATTACTAACATAATCCGCCTATAGCTCAACAACGGCTGACGCTATCGATACGATCCAATACTTGATCGATAGCCACGATTCGGGCGTATCTTCTCACCGAAGATCGGCCCGATCCCCGGACTCCTCGCCGAGTTACAGGCCGAAGATCGAACTGATCTGATTGACTGATCAGTTCTGATCTGACTCACACACTGAGTCAATGGACCCAGCTACCCTTAATTAGAAGGCTCTATGACTCACTGAGATGTTGGCTCTGTTCCATGTATATAGTTCATATTATTAATATATCAAACAACCAATAGCATACACTGATCCAGTGATGCCACCGATCTGCACCCAGTCATTACTCTAAACCATCCTGTATGGGGATAGGGTGATCCCCATATAGCCAGAACTCTCCTTAGAGATCGGCTTGGCATGACTGTCTCTATTTGGCTCACCCAGGCTTCCCTCAGGGTATAAAAGAACCCTGCTGGAGACCCTTGCAGAGCCACTCCTCCTCCTCCTCTTACTTACCCACCTGATCGGTCTTGTGTGCTATTTGGTTTGTATTTCTCTTATCTCTTATCTCTTGTGTGATCAATCTGTATCTAATAAGTGGGAACTCAAGTACCTGATTAGATACATCTGTGTGATACTGTCTGAATATATACATTTGTGCTTAACATAGCGTGTAACTAAGTACCTGCCAGTTGTGGGAATTAAGTACCTATTTGGTGTGAGGAAATATACGCATTAGGCGCATCCCATCCATCCATATTAAGCTATCGCTTAAGTATAGATTAAGTTTAGTAATAGTATAGTCCAAGCGACTAGGGCTGAACTATAATAAGTATATCTAAGGGAACCTGACCATTGCAGTCTTGCTCTTATATATTATATTAAGTCAGTTTACACTGTGAAAGGTTAAGACTATTGAAGTGTTACTTGATAATCTCTGAGATCTTATATTAGCCTTCTTGTTGAATCTAAGAAGTATTGTTTACTATTGGAGTACTAACCAACTACTTTGCTTAAGCTCCAGATATCCAACTGTACTCCAACCCGTAACATTGGTGAAGCGACCCAGGTAGCTTTATCAAGTAACTCAACTATCAATAACTCCTTTTCAGGCTATACAGTTGCTCAAAACGGATTTATTTAATTTTAATCACCAGGATTATCCATATACCTTTCTGACTGAAAGTGGTATATCTTGGGCTATTGAATCATTAGATACAACTGATCCATCACATCCAGTTGTCTTAGTATCATCCAGATTCAGCCATCCAGGCTCAGCGATAAATTCAACTATTCGCTTTACATTTAGTCCTACTTATCGCACTTCTGTTGAGGAAGCAGGACATAGAAGCACCATCTATAATATAGTCTTACCAACTACAATTAGATTTGAAAGCTTCATTTACAATCAAACATTTCAGTTTGAACATAACTTTCATTTTTCCTCATTTAAATACGGAAATACTTTTTTTGAAGATCTAGTAGCTATTGCTGTATACATATATTGCGAAGAAAATTGAGCTTTATAAAATACAGAAAGATACTTCTTTGGAGAAGAAAAGTTATGGCAGATACAACAGCACAATCAGTGCATGTACCAGGCAGTTACATGCATCGCACCACCAGTCATCCTAAGCCACCTGAGCAAGAATCTACTTATGAGTCTAGACTTGGTTCAGACCCAGAAGGCAGACATCCTCAGTCAGATTATGGCCTAGAATTGACTGACACAGTGGACTTAGAACCATACCTACCCATACCACCTTTGCCAAACTCAGTCTATAGCGCATTGACAGAGAGGGAACAGCGATGGCTAACCTATCAGCCAGTGTCTACTAGATCTACTAATTGGACAAGGTTGGAAGGTCAGATAGCAGATAGAAGGAGACTTGCTAGAGCAATTGGTCGAAGGATCTACAATAAGGAGCCACCAATCGATGCTTATAACAGATATCCTTCTACAGGTTGCAGAGAACAATTCTCAGAAATTCTTGAGCTCTTGGATGAAGTATGCACCTTCAGGCCTGAATGGATTTTAAACTCTACAGAAGAACCTGTAATGTTTTTGGACTTTGCACTCCATAGACGTTTAAGGATGAGTTTAATTGGTATTAGACACCAATTCCTTCACTATGCGCCAAGTAATGGCATACCTCACCCACCTATTCCTACACATCCTGAACCTAAGAAATACTATGGATTCACTAAAGAAGCACATGAGATAGCCTCTGTTCTTTTTAGAGATGAAGTAGAACGCTTCCTTGCTTATGTATATATTGAGCATAAAAGGAATCAGGAAGGAAGAAGAGGAAAGGCTAGAGAAATTGAAGAAATTCTCTGGGAAAATTCTCAATCAAGAACTGCTACTCCTGAACAAGTAGCAGCGCCTAATCCTAAGTTTGCACCAGCCAAAACAATTTCTCATGAAGGAAGAGAACGGTTCACACCCATAATGGCTCAACATGATCTCATGGAAGAACCTATTTCTGAGAATGATCCAGAAGATGAACAAGCTGATGAAGAAGAAGTTGAAGATATCACCAGGCAAGTAGATGACTCTTATGCTGATACAACAGCAAGGACAATTCAACCTTCTGCTGTAGCATCTACTTCTGTAATATCAGTTAGACACTCTAATAGAAGTTCAGTTGGTCCAGTCACCAGCTTACCAGCTAAACCAGAAGTCCTAGGAGAAATCACTCCAATAAAGACTCCAGGTTTTTCTTCTATTAGACCTATGTTCACTCCAGGATCAGTAGCTGATGTGGAAGCTAGTCGCATTTTAGGAGTTAGGAACCCAATTGAATCCTTACCATCCCCTCTAGATATGCCTTTTACTCCTCCAGAGCCAGGCTTTGCAAGGCGCCAGGGAGTAGGTCCAAGGAAATCTGGAAGAGTTGTTCAACCTCTATGGATGAGCAACAGGGAACCTCTAGCCCTACCTCCAATTGAGGAAGGACCAGTAGTGGATTCAGATGATGAAGATTCATCCTCCACTGATAATTCTCCTTTAGTAATGAAACCCCAGCTCAAGCGTTATTCAGTAGATAACCCTAGGCCAAGGGAAACTATTAGAGGAAGACTTAGCAGTGCGTTCCTTAATCCAGAGCCAGTAGCTAGCTCTTCTAGAGTGAGACTGGAGCTGGGTGAGGAACCAAGGAGAACTACACCTTTTAAAATTGGTGTTAGTTCCAGGTTTGCATCAGCTAATCAAGAAAAGTCTGAAGCAGACAGGCTTGCAGATGAAGTGATTGATGGTGCAGAAGAACCAGATGAATTGGAATTCTCAAGTCAAGATTTTGAATCTTTATTGCTACTAGAAGAATGGCAGTTTGCTATCGCTTTTGAGAGACTGAGTCTTTCAGGAAAGAATATGTTCCAAAGGTACTTAGGAGCTAAAATAAATCAAGATCCTGAAGACACTGACTTAATCAAGCGTCAAAAGATAGCTACTGAATTTTCTAGATTTGGATTTAGAACTGAACCTCCTCAAGAAGATGTTTTCCAGCGCATTATAGATAGGACTGTGCTCAAAAACAGGTTCGGCTTTATACCTGACTGGGACGCCGATAAACTCCCTAGAAGTCTGGGATCATTCAAGCATAAGAATGCTAAGGATGACCCAGTAACTAGGAAAGATGTTAGGAAACCCACCTTTTCGGCTCCTAAAGTCTCTTCTGAACCAGAAGTGATTGAGATAGTGGAGGAGCAGGAACCTCTTAGGAAAGACAGGTATAGAAACTCTAGTTCCAATCGCTCTGAAGATGCAGCAGCAGGAAGAGCTACTGAAGACAATAGACATAGAGGATTTATGGAACCTCCTGGTAATGTTATTACTTTACAAGCAGAGCCAGTCGCTTCCAGACAACCTGTCTATAGTCCTCAAGGTACTACATTCTTAGGAATACAACCTTTAGTAGTTAATCCTCCTCAAGAATCTGAAGAAGTTATTCCTCCTGTTCAAATCCAGCCACAGGAAGAAGTGCGACCACAACCTCAAGTCAATTTTGATCCATACCAACCTCATTTCATCAACTTGAGTAGGAACCAAATGCACCTAGCTAGCACTCCTCCTAATCGTCCTCAAGGACCTCCTATACCATCAGGACCCTCCGGTCCCAGTGGTCCAGGAGGTTATAGGAATCCAAATAGGGGAGGTCCGCCAGGTCCACCCATTCCTCCTCAAGGAAATGGTCCACCAAATCCACCCTACAATCCAAATGCAGGGAATGGAGGCCAAGGACCTCCTAATCCTCCAAATGGAGGTGGTGGAGGTAATGGACCACCAGGTCCTCCTGATGATCCTAATGGAGCGCATCCATGGATTCAAGGACGTAGAGGGTTTCCAGGACCCCCAGGAAGACAAGGTGATCCAGGTCCAGCTGGAGTTCAAGGTCCCCAAGGGGATAGAGGACCTCCAGGACCTCCTGGCCCACCAGGTGGAGATGGAGGTGGAAATGGAAATGGGAATGGTCACCCTAATAACAATAACAACCAGAATAATCGACCACACTTAGACTTAAAGCTTAAGATGGAAATTATACCTGAATTTGATGGAGATCCAGATGAATTATATGAATGGATGGATCAAATTCAATGCTTTATTGCTATGGGTCTGAATGAGAACAATCGCTTAACTCAAGCCATTCCATTTAGATTCAAGGATGAAGTAGAGATGTCACCCAGGAACCCGCACGGGGGTTACCCAGGGCATTCCCTACCCGCTTCCCTCCCTTCCTGCATCCCCAGAAGAGGTAGGGAAGAGGAATAGCCATGAGAAAATTTGCGGGAAGAGGGTACCCGCCGGGTACCCGGGGAATGGGGGAACAGGGGGGAATGGGGGAATGGATGACCATCAATGTCATCCAATCATCTTTGTACATAGCTCATTAAATGCGCAAAATTCAGTACATTCCAGCGATATATGTATTATATATGTAAGCGCATCATACAACTGCATCGCAATCAAAATACCCCTGAGAAATATTCAGGGGAAAGCGCAGCCCATCCCCCCTTTCAGATTCTCACAGAAAGTAGCATATATATATATCAATCGATGCGCATCAGTGGGAGGAGTCCATTGCGCATGCTTACAAGGCTGTAGCTGCAATACCTGCAGAGATATAGGGGATATAGGGGGCGCTTACCCCTGATCAGACTAAAATGCACTAGTGAAACTAGCCATACAAATATCTGTCCCCTGTGCGCAATAGATGCGCACTGTATATAAGATACTATATACAAAAAATCAGCTCGTTAGGAGCAGTATTAAGGGGTGAAATACAAGGGAAAACCCCCCTGAGTGAGTAAAAGTACCAAAATCATCGCCTGCAGCTTCACCCATGGCTCCACCAGTCTCTCCGATGCTACCAATGAGTTCAGAGACCTCAAAAACCCCTATATACAGGGCTGGACTGGTCTTTACATCTGCTAGAATGTTCAAATGAGTATGTAGACACTGTTTCAGACAACAGAATGCAAAGTCCCCCCTTCCTGGCAGTCAGTTCACAGCAATGCAGGACATCTATGGACAAGACACATATGTATATAGAGGTTCTCAGGTGCCTAGAACTCGTTCGCATGCATGGAAAGAGCCAGAAATGAGTGCTTGAGGGTGAACCAGGGGGTGCGCACTCAGGGGGATTATTTTCAGACAAAGATTAGGCAGCGAAGTGGCCTTATTGATTTTTCCTGAGGAAACCAACTATACCGTTGAGATGCTGGGAATTATGCGCATTTTATGAGCTACTATACGAGTGTTTGTGGTGGGTTTTCAACTTTGCCATTTGCAAGGGGAATTTCTTCTGAGCAGAGAATTGGGTGCGACGGCGTCAATACTTAGTGTACGCGGGGCTGCTATATATCGTTGGAAAGCTGTGAATTTTGCGCATTTAATGATATATACAGCGAATACATTAAATGTCTGTGTAGGATTTACTTATAAAACTCCCGGGAACCCGGCGGGTACCCTCTTCCTGCGCCCGGGAAGGGGCAGGGAAGCCGGGACAGCAAATTTTTCAGGGAACCCTGGCCCGGGAAGGGGTTCCCGGGTTTTTCCCGGGTGACATCACTAGGATGAAGCTAAACAGTGGTGGTATCAATTTTCTGAAGCTCAAAGGCTAAGAATGTCAACTGATTGGCAACTCTTGTGCAATCGACTTATAAGTTTCTTTTGGACTCCTACTTGGATTACTGAAGCAAGGAACAAAGCTTTGGCAGCCAAATACAGGGATTCAGGTCACTATAAGGAGACCCCTGTACAGTTTGCTTTGCGCAAGAAGAAACTCATTGACATGGTTGAGAACTGGAATGACCTTACTGTAATAGCTGAAGTAGCTAGATCAGCACCTACTCAATCGCGCACTATTGTCAACCATGAGGAAATTGCTGACTGGGCTACTTATGTTACAAGGATCAAAGAACAAGAAGACTTGCTACAAGATTGGCCTAAGCATCACAGCAGTGGACATGTCTCCTCTGACACTGTTAGAGAAGTCATGAAAGCTATTAAGGCTGAAAGGCACAAAAGGCATGGTCACAAAGCTAATGCGCATGCAGTGGATTCTAAAGGTTTTAAACCCAAAGGAAAGCAACCTGACAAATTCAAAGGATATAGACGTCCTTTTAGCCCTGATGACTCTAATGTTACCAAGCACAAGAAAGGCACTCCTAAATCTAGAGGAATGAGAGGTTGCATACACTGTGGTAGCAAGATGCATTATGACAAAGAATGCAAGCATAACAAGTCAAATGCTAATAATGTTCAAGTTTACTTTGCAGGTACAACAGAGGAAGAACAAGCATCATTTGCAGAATATGAAGCCAATGCAGCAGAATCTGAGTCTGAAAATAAGTCTGAATCTTCAGATGAGGAAAAAGATGAAGATGTCTCTTCTGATTCATCTTCTGAGTCGGATTTTTAATTGATTCCCAGTCTCCTGAAACATCCAAAACTAGAGACTTGGGAGTTGGTACAGATTCTAAGGATAAATTAGCAAGTCACAATTATAACGCTATAGGAAATCAACAATTGGCTAACACACATCATTCAACTCAAGTATTACCCAGAAATGAAAGCCTGAAACTTCAGGATTTACCAGAGGATAAAACAATAACTTTGAAAAGGGTTATGGATCGCCCTCCTGGAACTCATTTCTTAGGTACTAGACCTACAGTCGCTATGGCTAGAGTTAATTCCGAAGAGGAACTGACAGAGATCACTGTTGACTCAGGCTCTGATATTACCCTCATCAGTCATAACTTCTGGTCGAGCATGAAGAAACCTCCTAAGGAGAAAACAGGTCAGAAAATCAATTTGATTCAAGTCACTGGAAAGACAAGCATAACTGGATATGTAGTACTGGAATTAACCTTCCCTACTAAGGATGGACCTGTTAAAATGCAGGTAGAAGCCTATGTAGTGAAAGGTATGAAAGTACCTATAATTCTGGGAAATGACTTCGCCAACCAGTACAGAATATCAATTGACAGACTGACTACTCCTAGCAGGATCATCTTTGGTTTTACTGGTAGGTCTACCGATGTCATTGAGTTGGAAACAGAACCCAGATTAGATGAAGCAGGAAATGTATTTAGAGTATACACTAGACCAGACTTCAAATCTTACCTTGAGAGAAGGGCCTTCAGAAGGAAAAAATCTGCTAAAAGAAAGGACCAGAGCAAAAGACCAGGAGGAGCCATCCCTGTCAAACTAGAGAAGGATGTATACCTTAAACCTGAGTCTCTAACTCGCGTTGCTATTCAGGTGGACTTCTCTGAAGACCAAGAAGAAGGTTTTATTGAAGGAAGGTTAGAATCTAACTCCAATTCTGCTGACTTCTATGGAACATCAGATTGCATTATTACTCCTCAGAATAAATCTATACAGATAGCTAACTTCTCTCAGAAGCTAGTGCATTTACCCAAAGGTCATGTCATAGGATATATGCATGATCCTAGGATTGCATTGGATAAAGAGGATGATCTATCTAGAGAGGCTATTCTTGAAGGAGAAGCAAGAGTGCATCTGATTAACTCGCTCATGAAGGAAGAGAAAATCCCTCCTCCAACTGAAGAAGAGATTGAACTCTCTAAACAGCCAGAGGGAGGTCCCAAGACAGCTGAATTACCTGATCCTGAGCATATACCTAAAGACAGGTTATTGTCAGAAATTAATTGGGGAGACACTCTTACTCCTGAGCAGAAGAGGGCTTTGGAGAAAGTCGTCCTGAAACACTTTAAAGCCTTTGGATTAGATGGACGACTAGGCAATTATCCTGAGGAGATAGAGATACCTTTGAGACCAGGGACTAAAGAGATATCACTAGCTCCCTATAGACCAAGTGAAGAAGCAAGAAAGGTTATCAGAAACCAAGTGCAAGAATGGAAACGCTTAGGGGTTATAGAGGAATCTAAAAGCCCTTGGGGCGCACCAGTCCTTGTAGTATGGAGAAATGGTAAGCCTCGCATGTGTATTGACTATAGGAAGCTTAATGCTGTAGTAATCCCTGATGAATACCCTCTGCCTAAACCTCAGGATATCCTTCATACTCTTGAAGGAGCTCAATACTTATCAACTCTAGATGCACTAGCAGGTTTCACTCAACTGACAATAAAGGAAGAGGATCAACCTATAACTGCATTTAGATGCGATGAAGGACACTTCCACTTTAAGAGAATGCCATTTGGATACAGAAATGGACCGCCCAAATACCAGAGAGTAATGTCTAAAGTCCTAGCTCCATATTTATGGACTATTGCAATGGTCTACATAGATGACATTGTTATCTTCAGCAAGACCTTTGAGGATCATTTAGACCATGTGGATAAAGTCTTGCAAGCAATTGAAGACTCTGGAATAACTCTATCGCCTCCAAAATGCTTCATGGGATATCAATCCTTGTTGCTTTTGGGACAAAGAGTCTCCAGGCTAGGAATGTCTACTCACAAGGAAAAGGTCGATGCCATTTTACAATTGGAAGAGCCTAAGGATGTACCTACTTTACAAACATTCTTGGGAATGATGACTTACTTTTCAAGTTATATTCCATATTATACTTGGATTGTAGCACCGCTTTTCCACCTGTTAAGAAAATCCACCAAATGGCGATGGGATAAATTGGAAGCTCATGCATTCAAACTAGCTAAGCTAGTCCTAGCCAATGCGCCAGTATTAGCATATCCTGTTCCAGGTATGCCTTACAGACTTTATACTGATGCATGTGACTTTGGAATAGCCGCTATTTTGCAACAAATTCAAACTATGAAGCTCAAGGATTTGAAAGGAACCAAGATCTATGATCAATGTAAGAAAGCTCATCAGGTGTTACGGACTTAGGGGAATTTTAATATGTTAAGATAAATTCCTAAGTGCTTAAAGTAACTCCCTTATTGGTCTAGGGAATTAGTTCGAGGAGATTCACAATAGACAGTACTCAAGATCGAAGTAAATCCTTTTCACAGTGTAGATTGTCTTAAATCAATAATCTTAAGAGCAAGAGTACTTTGCTCAGGTTCCCTTTATAGAATATGATTTATAGTTTCAACCCTGGTTGCTAGAACCGACTGATACTAACTGATTTACACTAATCTAGCTTAATGTCTTATCACACAATGTATGCGCCTAAAGTATCCTTATTTCCTCACGTCTAATAGGTACTATATTCCCACAATAGACAGGTACTATGTAAGACACAAATGTAGGCACAAGTCACACAAAAGATAAGAGAAATAAGAGACCAAGACAAAGCTAAGCTAGCGGGTGTAAAGTGAGGTAAGGGAGGAGGCCTTCAGAGCGCCCCCTTTTATACCCTGCAGGTGTACAGGTCTGAGTACACAGATGTACACTGGGTGCAAACCAGTACAGTGGTGAATACTGCTAGATATGGTCTGCCAGCCATATCTAGGATAGTGTGAGTAGGAGTGGCAGATGTACTGGTGGCTAGCTAGCAATACCATTGGCTCATGCATATATTGACACGTATATCTATACTAAATACATGGATTGACACGTCACAGGACACTTGGAGGATGCCTACTGGATAGCTAGAGTCTTCCCAGACGCTAGGTAGCCAGTAGAAAGCATAGTTAGCCACTAGACAGGTGTCGATGATGTGGCGCCTATGTGGAGGCATCCTATTGAGCCACTAGTCTTTGGGGTCTCCTCAGAATAGTTAAGGCAACTGACACGTAGCGAACACGTAGAACAGGCCAGGGGCTCTCTAGCGCAAGTGTTACCTAAGGATTACATGCGGAAATGATAGAGATACGATACTAACAAGTCAGGGGAGTTTAAGCCACAAGCGCTTAAACTTAGAAGGGCTGTAACTCGCTCAGTTCTCATCCGTAAATTAAGAGAAAATACTCGTCTGAGAGCCAGACGTGAGTAGTATTCAATCGCATATACAGATCTCGTACATTGGCACAAGTTACAGGGGAAGCGCAGGCATACATGAGATAAAACAGATAAAATGGCCATTAATTCAGGACAGGAGCGATGCATGATTAGACTTGATTAAATGCCCTGGATATGAGGAATGTCAATATCCATGACATCAGGAAGGACAGCCAGTGCCTAGGTTTGTCACCCCTGACTCCAACAGAAAGGTCATCCTGACTGGGGGGGCTAATGGTACTGAAACCTTCGACTATGAAGACACTTGGAATGAAAATTTTGATGAAACTGAGATACATTTAGAGCGTGTCATTGGCTATTGGTCAAGGATACTCAAAGATGCTGAAACTAGATATTCAGCCACTGAGAGAGAAGCTCTAGGTGTAAGAGATGGACTAGTCAAGTTCCACATGTATCTCGAAGGTGCTAAGGTTATAGTAGTATCAGATCATGCTGCCCTTAAATGGAGTAAGACTTACCAAACTATCAACAGGAAACTATCAGGTTATGGAATAGTTATCGCAGCTTTCCCTGACTTGGTAATAGTCCACAGAGCAGGTAAAGTCCATACTAATGTTGATCCAATTTCTAGGTTAAGAAGAAGAATCCCAAGGCAAGATGGGCCACTAGCAGATACATCGACACCTCTTACCTTTAACAATGAGACAGAAGATGGCCTCAAGAACTTATACAGAGAAGTAGGAGTATGTCACGACCCTCGTCTGAAGGGTGTCTAGCGTCGGTTCTTGATGCAACGGTAGCGTCGGCGGATCTTAGCTTGATCCCTAGCCTGATGCGTGGCTTCCGCTTGTGGCGGCTCGTATACGTAATCTAAGGTCGACGCGTCGACGACGGCTCGATGCGCAGCGTCGAGCCTCTTAGTCTTAGGATTGTAATCCTCTACTCGCCTGGCGAGCAAGGTCTCGAAGGCACCCGTCTCACTCAGAGACTGTGAATGACTCGTGGCTTGCGACGTATTACTCAGTACCTAAGTTAATAGGACCGAGTGTCTTATTGAGTCCTTAAGTGTATAAGTCTTATGTACTGTGTCTTAGTAGTTTATCACCCTTGAGGGGAGATCGACGAGGTAGAGCAAGCTGGTTTGAGAGCAGCTTGCACACCGAGTATTTATACTCATGAGTACATGGTCTGTGCGTACAGTTCCAAGAATACATGAGCTAAGGATAGTACGTGTTTCTAAAGGAAGGTGTGTCTAAATAAAGACGTTACTAAAATAGTTCAAAAGAAGATAAAGCGCGCTAAAGATAGCTCTGATCAGTAAGCCACTTCAGATATGGTGACTAATGCGCCAATCATCCTTAGTAAGTGGAAAAAAGGGAAGTGGGTGGCTTATGAAGCATGTAAGCCACCTGAATAAGCAAAGTCATGTGCACGGCTCATGACATTACCCCCCTCTTAAGGCGAGTCTTAGGGGACATGAGACGAGCAGGTCAGACACAAGACAAAGAGTTCGTGGGGGAATAGATTTGAAAAAGAAAAGGATTACAAGTTATATTTAGGTCCGTATATAAAAAAGTGTCCATTTAGGCAGCGCGATACTGGTGAAGACCGGACTCGACCTCTTTGTCCCCATTAGGGGCTTCTGGGCTCCAAGCTTCCTCCGTCAGTTTGAGCCATTCTTCATCCTCGTTCAGGGGCTCGAGGAGTAAGTCGGCCATGTCGACAGCCAAGTCTTCGTTTCCCTTGTCCCAGGCCTTCTGGTCCAGCCAGTCCATGACCTCTTCTACCTTTCGCCCGTCCTTTGCCATGTCCAGGGCCTCGAGGGCATCACCAAAGGTGAGTTTTTTCAGCACCTCCTGGTATGTGAGGGAGACGCCGGGCTGCTTACACCATTCTTCGATAATGGGTACCACGCACATCATCCTCGCGGTTGCCACATCGATCTTTTGCTCCCTTTCCCAGACCTTCTTCATAGCCTCGATATCGCTCAGCCTGAACCACCATTCAGGCGAGTCGGCTACCCACTTGGGCACCGCGTCCTCCTTCCCCTTCCTTTCCCATTCTTCAAGCCTCCTAATGAGGTGGGGGGCACTATACGAGTTTAGCGACTTTTTGATCAGCCGCTCGTTGGTCCTCCTAGTCTCCGTGTAGTCCTTGTACCAGCTCATCCTCTTCACCCTTTTCACCTCCTTCACCAAGTGCTCGACCTCATTGCCGACCCACTCTTCTATCACAAAAAGCTTGGTGGCCTGCATGGCCTTGTCCGAGTCGGGTCGGGGTCCCTTCCCAATCCAGTAGAGGTTACCCCGTTTGGGGCACTTGAGGGTGTGGGTGGCCAGCCAGCGGCAATTCCACCGCTCGGCCATGGGGATGTAGTCGAGGGTGAGTTCCGGGGCAAGGGACTTGGCGTAGTCCTTGCTTCTAATGAAGCTGTCGCACCTCTTGATGGCGTCTTGGTAGGTGTACATCCTATTTGAGCCGTGACCCCATGTGAGTTTATCTGTGTATTTTTGTATTTCTGGTACTGACTGGGGGACACTGGCTGCTCGGGCCTGGAGGGGGTTGTAGCGGGCACCAGTGGCTTTGGTGTACTTGGTGGAGCGAATGGGGGCCATTGGGTTAAAAAAGGGGTAGAAGAGTTTAGTGAAGTTGCGAGCTGGTTTGGATTGGAGCTGGAGTAGCTGAGGCTGGAAGAGCTGGTGGTGAAGTTTGAGGCTTTCCCCCCCACTCTTTTATACCCTTTTTTACTTTGCTTGTAGTTCTTTGGTAGAGGTGCTTTGGGGTGTCGTTTGAGTAAATCTTCCATGATTTGGGGTAGCTCGGCTATTTTTTCAGCCCTTTCCATGGTGTCTTCTATCGGATCATAGCCTTTCCATCTGATCTGGTAGTATAGGCCATTTTTCCGTTGTTCCCATGCGACCACATGGTCTACTTCGTATTGCTCTTCTCCTTCTTCTGTGATGATTGGGGGAGGTCTTGCTTGGCGCCTGTGAAAATCCTTGTCTTCTGTGAAGGGCGCTAGAAGGTTGATATGGAATACGTTGTAAGATTTCATGGTTTTCGGCAAGTCTAATCTGTAAGTGTGTGAAGAGATCTTTTCTATTATGACAAAGGGACCCAATTTCTTGCTGTCAAGCTTTTTTGACGGTCGCCTTGTTGTGACATTTTGGCTCACTAGCCATACTTTGTCCCCTACTTTGTATTCATGTTTTGGGGCGTCTTCCTTTGATTTATGGAATTCCATAGAAGCGATTACTTCGTCCCATATTTCTTGCATGGATTCCGCCATATCGGCGGCTTTAGGAGCATTGACTTCTAGGTCTATCAAGTCCCATCTGGGGTGCGTGCCATACACAGTTTCAAATGCCGTTTTTCCTGTTGCTGAGTTGACTTGGTTGTTATGACAGAACTCAGCAATTGGTAGCCATCGGACCCAATCATCTTGTCTGTAGTTGCAGAAGCTTCTTAGGAAGCCTTCTAGCCATTGGTTGGTTCGTTCTGTTATTCCATCCGTTTCAGGGTGGAATGCTGTTGAGAATTTGGGCTCGATTCCTAATTTGGCATATAGGGCCCTCAGGAATTGACTATTGAAGGTAGGGCCTCTGTCGGACACCGTTGTCTTCGGAAGCCCATGTAGTTTCCATACTTCTTGGATGAAAAGATCTGCTACTCCTTCTGCATTGGTGCTTTCTAGACATGGGATGAAATGTGCTTGCCAAGAGAAGCGGTCTATCACCACAAGGATGCTATCTAAACCTTGTGATTCAGGGAGTTTGACGATAAAGTCATATGCTATGTCTTCCCATGGTTTTTGGGGTATTGGTAGAGGTTTTAAGGGTGCAGATTGTTTGTGCCCTTTACTCCGTTGACATACTTCGCATGATTCCACAAATCTGTTGACTTGTGCTTTCATAGCTGGCCAATAGTATCGTCTTGATATGAGTTCTAGAGTTCTGGCTTGTCCTTGATGTCCGGCTATTGGGTTGTCATGGTGCATTTCCAAGATGGCAAGCTTTATTTCCTTATTCTCAGGAATTACGATTCGTCCCTCATACCACAGAAGGTCCTCCTTCCATTCGTACTTATCATATTGTTTCTTGATGGAAGGTGGGAGATCTTCTTTATTCTGGGTACTGGATATTAGGGTGGTTAAGGATTCGTCTTCCAAGACGCTTTCCCTTATCATTGAAATGATATCAAGTTCAAGGTTTGCCTTGAACCCTTTGAATTTTTCTGCCGCAATCATGATTTGCTCAGGGTTGGGAATGTCCGTATGGTCATGTCTTCTGGACAGCGCATCTGGCTTTGTGGACATTTTTCCTGGCCGATAGTGGATTTCAAAGTTGAAGGATGCTAATTCCATATGCCATCTAGCATGCCTTTGGTTAAAGGTTTCCGCATTCTTCCACCTTTCCAGATTGCGATGGTCGGTAAATACTGTTATGGGTTGTATAGTGCCTTCTAGGTATATGCGCCAGTGTTTCAGGGATTCTACTATAGCTAATAGTTCCTTATTGGCCGTATCATAATTTCTTTGTGCATCGTTGTAGCTTTTAGAGAGATATGCGATAGGGTGAAGGTACCCGTCTTCTCCTCTTTGGCTTAGTATAGCTCCTATAGCTACCCCAGAGGCATCTGTTTCCAGAATAAATGGTTTCTCTGGGTCAGGGTGTATAAGCACTGGGTTTTCGCATACTCTCTTCTTGATTTCTTCAAAAGCCTGTTGACATTCTTGGGACCATTCAAATTTGGTCTCCTTCTTGTGAGATCATGTAGGGGCCTAGCTATTTTGCTGAATTCCGCAATAAATCTCCTGTAGAAGTTGACAAATCCTAAAAAGGCTTGGACTTCTTTGATCTTTCGGGGGGCATTCCATTCAGTAATAGCCTTGATCTTTTCTTCTTCCATGGAGATTCCTTCTGGGGTGATTACAAGCCCTAGGAAGATGACCCTTTTGACAAAGAATTCGCATTTGGCTAGTTTCGCGTATAGATTGTTTTCCCTCAGGATCCTGAGTACTTCTCTGACATGTTCTGCATGTTCTTCCTCCTTTTCCGAGAAGATGAGGATATCATCCATGTAGACTACTACAGTGGTCCCCAATAGATGTCTAAGTATGTGGTTCATCATCCTTTGAAGGACAGCAGGCGCGTTCTTGAGACCGAAGGGCATGACTAGGTATTCATAGATGCCATAGGCTGTTCTGAAAGCAGTCTTCCACTCATCTCCTTCTTTGATACGTATGTTGTTGAATCCCCACCTAAGGTCTAGTTTGGAATAGATCTTTGCATTTTTTACTTGATCTACCAATTCCACTTGCAGGGGCATAGGAAATTGATCCGGTATGGTGATGTTATTGATCTTCCTGTAGTCGGTTACTAGCCTTAAGGATCCATCCTTTTTCTTTACAAAGAAGCATGGTGAGGCGATAGGGGACTTGCTGGGTCGGATTTTCCCATCCGCTAGTTCCTGATCAATGAATTCTTTGATGGTACGACTTTCAATGGGTGAGAGGGGATAGACTTTTGCTGGTTTAGGTAATTCAGCGTCTTCCTTGAAGTCAATGTTGCAGTCGAAGGGTCTGTGCTCTGGTAGTTTCTTGAATAATTCCTCACTGAAGACGTCTAAGAATTCTAGGAATTCTTCAGGGATGACAGGTAGTTCTTTTCCTGCTTTGGCCGTTATAGGTTTCTCCTTCCAAAAGATCTCTAGGGTTTTCCAATTGATATCCGGGTCTGCTTCTTGTAGCCATTCTAGTCCTAGTATCATATCGGTATCTCCTAGGTCCATGACAAAGAAGGTGACATCAAATGTCCATCCTTCGACTTCTACTTCTAAGGTTGCCTTGTACTTGATTTTATCCGATATCTCTTTCCCATCAATGGCAATTACGGTTCTAGGGTTGACTAATTTTGTTAAAGGAATGTCGTGTTCTTGGGCAAATTTCAGGTCTAAGAAGTTTTTGGATGATCCGGAGTCGACTAAAGTTGGTATGGGGTCCATGATTCCCTTGACCATTGTGAAGATGGAAGCACTTTGTTCTGATTTCTTTAAGTATAGTACACGCTTTCTTTTCTTCTTGGTCAAGGGTATCTGGGCAGGTACTGACATGGACTCAGCCTGCGATTCTAGTTTTCCGACTCCGAGTCACTAGATTCCTTATTATCCTTTACTTCTTCGATCTTGGCCTCTTTTCCTTTAATATGTTCTTCTCTCTTGCCGTGGTACCATTCTTTGGCCTTGCAGTCTTTGATCATATGTCCCTTGTATCCGCATTTAAGACATTGATTATTGTTGCGTCTTTCTCTGATGATTTCCAAGGGTACTCTTCCGGCCTTGGCTTGGGTCGTCCTGTTTTGGGTTTTGTTGTCACGGTTTCCTTGATTGGAGTTAGGGTTGCCATTGAGGTTTCTCCCTGTGAATAGAAGGTCATCAATTCTGATGGCGACCTCCATCCATTTCTCCAGTGAGAAGGCAGA
The DNA here is from genome assembly GCA_016906575.1 of Ceratobasidium sp. AG-Ba. Lineage (NCBI taxonomy): Eukaryota > Fungi > Basidiomycota > Agaricomycetes > Cantharellales > Ceratobasidiaceae > Ceratobasidium > Ceratobasidium sp. AG-Ba. The sequence continues at coordinate 1,663,432 of CP059638.1, forward strand.
AGTATCTTGTGTAATAGTAGCCTTGAGAAGTTCTTGTTGGACGTTATGCTTGAGCCCCTTCTTGAATACGTCAATGAAGGCGTGTTCATCCCAGTCGAGTTCTTGCATCAGGGTTCTGAAAGCCGTGACATAGCTTTGGGCTGATCCATTTTGTTGAAGTTTATGAATATTCTGGATAGCCCTTTCCTTCTTCATAGGGTCTGAGAAGGCTAGGAGGAAGGCGTTCTTTAGGCTGACCCAGTTGGTCAAGTATTCATGTGATTCTTGGTCTAGGATTTTCCTCATTAGAGGTTTAGCCCATTTGGAAGCTTCTCCTTCTCCCATGTTGGTAAGGAAGGTGGCCATTTTACGGCTATCGTTGAATGCCGTTCCATAATCATTGAAGTAGATTTCCATCTTCATTAAGAAGATTTCGGCCTCTTGCCCTCTTTTGCCACTGAATGCATCAGGTTTCTTTGCACGTGCTCCCTTTGGAATGTCATCTGGGGTATTCTCAGCTTGTTTGGGCTTCTTGGGTGTCCTGGGATGAGGTGTATGACCCCTGGACGGTGGTTCTGATGGAGGCCCTGGTGGTTTATCTCCTGGGAAAAGTCCTCCTTGCCTTTTGGGTTTCTGAGCTTGGGATGACTCTGCTACCGGTTCCCATTGGTGGTCCTTATCCATGATATCGGTAGTAGAAGTCCTTTCTTCTATTACTTGAAGGGTTTCTTGAAGGACTTCCGTATCTTCCCTGAGCCTCTGGAGAGCGTCCTTTTGTTCGTTGAGGTCCTTAGCTACTTCTTTCCCCATGGCTCCCATCGCTACGACGATGTCGTTCATTTGTTTACTTAGTTTTTCAATGGATGTTTCTATTTTGACTAATTCGTTGACAGCTAGCTGAGAGCTATTAGCGGCTGTCCAGGCGTTCTGGGCAGCGCTTTCTGTTTGTCGTCTATTGTTGGATAGATCCGTTTCTATCTTGGTAATAGAGTTGGTCATTTGCTGGAGCGTAGTATTGAGGGTTTTGACCTCGGTATCCTGTCTAGCTTCTTGGGTTTGTAATTGGGTGGTTATTCCGTCAAGTATTTGATCCTTAATGTCATCTATGACCCTGAAGAAGAATCCAAGAGCTGGTTCCCTTGCTGCGGCCCTCCTAAGGTCCTCTATTGGTCCGTTAATTAGTCGTTCATATTCTTCCTCATTCCATTCTTGCTCATTTCTAGCGTTATCTTCTTCTGGCTCTTCAGGAGGTGCTTGGTTTCCTGGTTCCTCTGAAGCGGAAGAAGAAGAAGAAGAGGAAGAGGAAGATGGAGAAGAAGGTGATCTATATGGGGTAGGATTTCTTGGTCTTGGTTCTATCCTAAGTGGTGCCGGTGCCTCAATTTGTCTTAGGGTTGGTGCCGGTCTTATTGGCCTAGGTGCTTCTACTTGACTTGTTATACGGGATCGCACTCCTGATAATGGATGCGCTTGATATAAATGTCTTTCTTCTCTTGGTATGTTTGTTGGGCCATATCTACCCATTCCTAATTCTAGGGGTGGTGGAGCATATGGTGGTACAGGGTCGAGTTGATCTTCTATTCCTGCTGCTGGATCGAGTGGTACCCTTCGGCGTATAGTAGGTTCAATTATTCCTTCTGCAGGAATACTAATTCTGGCGTTCCAGAATCGGTCACTGGTATCCGCTCTAGTTGGTTCGTTGGAAGATGGGACTTCTATCACTGCTACGGCAGTTGGTATTGGTTCTGTGGGTTCTGGGGTGTGCCCCATATCTTCAGATAATCTTGCGTCATCAGAATCAGTGACTGATTCTATTGTAGGTCTTGGTACCGATCGTCCTTGGATAATATCGGCTTCTGTGGCTGTTGATTCGTTGGGATTTGCGTCTTCCCCTACAATGATCGTGGGTTCGGCTTGGATAGTTGCATCAGGATCTTCATATGATCCTGGAATGCTTACTCGTGCGTTGATAGCTTCAGTAGCTTCTGTTGTCATTTGTAATACTTGTTCCCTTAGTTCTGTTAGGGACGTCATGTGCTCAGACCTCACGGTTGGTGGTCTGTCTGGGTTGTCTGATGGTTGAGTCAGGGGCACTCCCTGTGCCGACTGGCTCCTAGTTACTCTTGATGTTCGTTGAGACATAGCCACGGATCAGTGTGAAGCTTGCTCTACAATGTCACGACCCTCGTCTGAAGGGTGTCTAGCGTCGGTTCTTGATGCGACGGTAGCGTCGGCGGATCTTAGCTTGATCCCTAGCCTGATGCGTGGCTTCCGCTTGTGGCGGCTCGTATACGTAATCTAAGGTCGACGCGTCAACGACGGCTCGATGCGCAGCGTCGAGCCTCTTAGTCTTAGGATTGTAATCCTCTACTCGCCTGGCGAGCAAGGTCTCGAAGGCACCCGTCTCACTCAGAGACTGTGAATGACTCGTGGCTTGCGACGTATTACTCAGTACCTAAGTTAATAGGACCGAGTGTCTTATTGAGTCCTTAAGTGTATAAGTCTTATGTACTGTGTCTTAGTAGTTTATCACCCTTGAGGGGAGATCGACGAGGTAGAGCAAGCTGGTTTGAGAGCAGCTTGCACACCGAGTATTTATACTCATGAGTACATGGTCTGTGCGTACAGTTCCAAGAATACATGAGCTAAGGATAGTACGTGTTTCTAAAGGAAGGTGTGTCTAAATAAAGACGTTACTAAAAATAGTTCAAAAGAAGATAAAGCGCGCTAAAGATAGCTCTGATCAGTAAGCCACTTCAGATATGGTGACTAATGCGCCAATCATCCTTAGTAAGTGGAAAAAAGGGAAGTGGGTGGCTTATGAAGCATGTAAGCCACCTGAATAAGCAAAGTCATGTGCACGGCTCATGACAGAGTAGATTTTGAGAAGGATCTCCTAACGCAATCAACCATGCACACTTTGGTAAATGTGGAGAAACTTTCCAATATCTCCTTGGATAAGTTTAAGGTAAGAACTAAGAAATATGAAGCTAATGTCTCTCTTGCAACTTCAGGTTTGAATGAACTACACATTAGTATAAATGAAGCAGAAGTAAAGAGGTTCTATAACGCATATAGTAATGACTCTCACTTTGCTGATGTACTAAAGAAACTGCAAGGTGAATATGATCCTATGAATCCTCCTTACAAACAGTACAGGATTGGAGAAAATGGTCTTATTTACTTCTGCAGAGATGATAATTACAAGTTGTGTGTAGAGTCTGGCATGTATAATACGGCTATCTGTGCGCGCTTAATCTACAGCTATTACGTCATCTGGCAGATCACACGCAGCTTTGGCTGCAGATATTTGCAGCTATGTGTCTAGTGATCGATAATATGTAGTTAAAAGACTGCTTAAATTACTTTGTACAGCAGTTTGTTCCATCAGAAGGCTTGGGGTGGGTCTTGGAAGGCGTTGGATGGTGAGCCAGGTGTACGGTCTCGATGTCCTGTACCAATGTTAACTATGCGTAACTGGCAAAAAGAACATACCCGTACCTGAAAACATGATTTAACATGTCGTTCTTGTTCCCCATATACGTTGTGTAGCTCTTGAGATTGTAGTGCTATCGGGTGTTGCTGTTCCTGGCTGAAGCATCTTGACTTATTGGCGGAACGATTCACCAATAAAGCGTGCAAAAGGAATGTAATTGTTAGCGCAGCTCATAACCAGGATACCCAGGTGAAGCCAGTAAGAATAAGTATTCGATATACTAGGTATTTGCTGGGTTGGTTTCGCAGGAGGGGGAGCATGCTTCGGACAGGTCGCGATCGAAGAATGTAGGTTTCCTGTGCCGCGTTTAGTATCTTCGCGACAACGGTAGACTGGCGGGTGAAATGGGTTCGCTTTACAAGTGAACTTGAAATCCATGCAGTCAGGAGTTTTTGAGCCGACTGAGCCATTGAGGTGAACCACTGAACGATTGCCTCACTCCAAAGCTACGCTGTAGTGCGCATATACTGGCGACACCCACGTTAGGAGAGTTGCATCTTATATAAATCGGTTAATAAAGCGACTGCAATAGGAGCTAGGTACCTACCTAGAATCTCTTTATCGGAGCGCCCCCGGACTTCTAAGTCCGACATGTCGACGATTTTCGGACGATTAGGGTTCGCACGGCGTCGTCTTTTTCTAGATAAGGGCGCTGGCTCTGGTGATGAGCTCATGTCAGAGTGGGAGAAGCGACAAGTAGGTTAAGCTGCTCGTGCAAGATAATATCAAAGCGAAGAAGGATCTGGATACCTTTGGGGGGCCAATATCTGGCCAATCTATATCATTTTTGAGCACGCTGCGGCCTGCATCATGTTCCGAGCACTAGGCCACCCACCGCGCCAGCCATTCAAACTCCGCCCGTGCAAAGCCACATTTAGCAACGAACTAGTCCGAGTAAATCACAGGATTTCAGCTGCAAGCGGTGCATACATCTAGTAATGCTTGTGGCTCAAGGTGATCTAACGTTGACTGAATTTGGAGCAACTAGATCACCGTTTCGCATGGGATGCGGAGCTTAATGAATCTTAGCAAGGCTGATCCAACGGCCAGCCTTCCGAGGTCCATGAAAATCTCAATTGCTTGTGTGTACATCACTCAGTTTACCAAAACCGTCGATTAGAGTCACCTCGTTAACACCTCGGTCGAGCCGCAGCTAAGCCCCGAACTGCTGACTAATGTACACAGCTTATATGTCATCTGTTTGCGACTTGTTTGCGACAAACTTACTGTAGTTTAGCCGCAGGTAGCTGTCCACGTGCCAGACTCTAGTTGTGCGTTCCTAAAAACCTACAGAAGGAAGTAGTAGCTGAGATCCATGACTCTTTGCAAGAAGGCGCTCATGCTGGTCATCACAGAACCTATAACAAGGTTGCATCTACCTACTACTGGCCTAAGATGGTACATGTCATTAAGGAATATGTGCGCACTTGTGATATTTGTCAAAAGGCCAAGCCTAAGCGACATGGTCAAAGAGGATTCCTTAAGTCCATTCCAATTCCTAGTCAACCTTTTGAAGTAGTAACTATGGATTTCATTATGGATCTCCCTCCAAGCAATGGTTATAATGCAATACTCACAATAGTAGACAAACTTACCAAGTTTGCGCATTTTATCCCTTGTAATACTAGCATTAATGAGGAAGAGACAGCCAAGCTTTTCCATGCGCATATATGGACTAAGTATGGTCTTCCCAGGCACGTCATAACTGACAGAGATGCTAGATGGACAGGAGCATTCTGGGAACATTTAACTTCCTTAGTAGGAGTTCAGAGATCGCTCACTACTGCCTATCATCCTCAGGCTGATGGACAGAGTGAAATTATGAACCAGACTTTGGAAATAGCTTTAAGAGCATTTGTTTTCCCTTCAATGGATAATTGGAGCGACCTCTTAAATGATTTTAGTTTCGCTTACAACACTATGGAACATACATCTACAGGTTTTACACCTTCTTATCTACTTTTAGGTTTTGAACCGCTTAGACCTTCAGACTTATTAGCTTCTACTAGTAAATCTATAGCTAGACCTACAGTTGAAGATCCCAAGGCTGTGAACTTTGCTGAAATGATGCAAGCCATTCGCTCTCAAGCACAGGATGCATTAAAGTTAGCACAGGCTCATATGGAGGATCAATACAACAAGAATCATAGCTATTTAGATTTGCAAGAAGGCGACTTAGTCATGCTTAATCCTCACTCTCTGAATCTACTTAGAAGTCAGAAGGGTAAAGGAAGAAAGCTACAAATGAAGTATGACGGACCCTTTGAAGTTCTAGAGAAACTATCAGATGTAACCTATCGCATCAGGATCCCTGCTAGCTACAAGATCCACCCTGTGGTAAATATAGCTCACTTGGAACCCTATCATAGGGACAAAGAAGGACCTGACCGTCCTAAGAAGCATCTGAATAGAGCTGACTTTGAAGAAGTACCTGAATATGAGGTTGAAGAGATAGTGGATGAGAAGATGGTAAAGAAAGGACAAAGAAAACAACGCCGCTACTTAACCAAGTTTGTAGGATACTCTCCTGAATGGAATGAGTGGTTATCTAGGCAGCAACTGGCAAATGCACCTAGAATACTCAAGGAATGGGAACTTAAGCAGCGCATACAAGCCTGTCAGATCCTGACTTAGGAAATCACAAGTAAAGAATATGAACTCGACGACAGGAGGTCAAGTTCTTGAGGAATCCTCTTCGAACTTGACCCTGCTTATATATTAGTACATACACAGCCCAGAGTACACGGATGCAAACTACAATTGGTCTTTTGATATCAAATGAAGACGCGTCAGCGTATTACAAAGATTCCAGAAAGTTCCATGAGTCACATGACATGTAAACTATAAGATAATATATCGGAGAAAAAAGTTATTAAATATGTAAAATGTCAACGACGCCTCCTGGCTCGTGACAAAGCCCCTAAGAAGGCTTAACCCTTATGCTTCTCTTTCCCAGATTAACCACGTGATTTCTTTGTTATTTTGTTTACTGACAAATAAGATTTGTAGGTATATATTGGCAAGATACCACTCGCTTACAGAACATCTCACTCAACAATGGCCAACTTCATCGCTATCCTTGCCGCTCTCCTCACCATCATCTTCACTGGCATCCTAGGCTACTACTTATACAGCCTTGGAGAAGACTTCATCTGGATCCTGCCGGGTCAAGAGGTAGTCATGGAATACTCAGACAGACAGCACACTATCACAGTGACTGGCTGGGTGATTATTTCACTCCCTCATCAACTAGTCTACCTGACCAGGCGCTGGAGTCCTATCTCAGTGACTCCAGCAAACATACTAAGCATAGCCTTGGTGTCTAGGCGCCGGAGCTATCGCCCCTATGGAGGTCCAGGTAACAGAGGCATGCCCTCTGAAATCTTCATCTTACCAGATCACCCATACTGTAAGTAATTCACTGGATTTATCTAGCATTTACTTATGGCAGGAACAGACCAGATGCCAAACAGAGAGCGACAACAATACTTAGGATCTTTCTTGCAGTTGTAAGATAAGATCTTAACCAATCCTGGGTAAGCAGATCTCCTCTGATAAGCCTATCCAGACAACTGATCTCTTTGATCGGCTTGATCTAGCTCTTATCTAAAAGGAATTCTGTAATTTCCTCTTTGAATCATGTACTCCTGTATATAGATTTAAAGTATAAGTTTGATCTCTCCAAATCGAACCCCAGAAATGAGTCAGGCTATTCAATCTCAGTTGAGAGCCTTAGACCAATGATCAAACCACAAAGATAAGACAGATCAGAAAGATAAATGAGCATCAGCATGTGAAACTATAGAGATAAACAGCTGAGCGCACTCTATTTGGAGCCAAACAGAACTTCGGTTATTTGACCAGGCTTCTTATTGGCAACCAGATATGAAATACCAGCATTATAAGAAATTAACACGTCTATATGCTACTCTAAGCTGCTGAACTCTGTAGTATCTCACTGTCTAAACATGTCTGACTATCCTACTCGTCCTGACACCCCCACTGGCTCCACCTTCTGGGATGTAGCTGAAAGGCTACTTTCTGGACTTAGATGGGAGCGACGAAGGGTACAGGGAGAGAATCGCAGCAGAAGGAGGGAGTTCCCCTCCAATTACCAACACCTCTATGTCGACATCCCCTTACCCAACTATCCACAATACAACAACCGCAATCACTACCCAATCGAGGCACCTGAGCCATCTCAGGATGATCCTCACTTTGAGTTTGGATGGCCGGCTCCTCCCTCTCCTGGTCTGGAGCCTACCCCATTTGATAGGGTATTGATGAAAGGTTGGGGTGGACGCACTGAGTACCCTTTGGCTCCCCCAAAGAGTCCTAGTGTGCTCAGCTTTGAGGGATATATAGAGCATCAAGAAAGGTAAGTGCTTCGATTGAGTCAAGATCTTAAGCTGATCTGTTTATCACACAAACAGACTGACTCAAGATCAAGGCCAGGAGTCGCTTCCTGAGCCTGATGATGACTCTGAGGAAGAAGAAGATGAGCCAGAAGTAGTTAGGACTGGTATCTTAGAGTAAGTCCGCTTCTTTGACTCATGATCTAAAGCTGATTTGTTTAGACTTGCATACCCACCTTCGCCGGTCTATGCACCTGAAGAGTCATGTGACTCTGAGTCTGATTCTTCAGAGTCATCTGGAGAACTCAGAGTGATTGAGCTAGACCTAGAAAGGAGGGTTGAGGAACAAACCAGAGAGTTTGAGGAAGTGTCAACTCGTCTTAGGGCTGCACAAAGGCGTCTCAGGGAGATGATGGACGAAAGGGACTTGCATTCATGTAGATAGTACAGTCTGAATGCCATAGATTCTTGACCTAAAACAGTGTGAACAATAAGATTCATCTTATCGCTTCAATACTATTGGTTAAGAGTTGTTCAGAGCATCGACTCTGTCTCAAAATTTCGAGTTCTACTATATTTCCATCCGTTCGCCTTTTGGGTACTTAAGCAGCTTTTGAATCGCTCTCACTCTTCAGCGGTTTAACACCCTCTAGCTCTCTCACATCTTCTGCTCTCTACTTCGCTACCATCCTCACCATGCAGACTTCTCCTTCGCTTCTGAACAAGGCTCAGCGCCAGGCTATCATGGACTCCATCTTGTGAACCAAGTATTTTGCCTGCCTAGCCTCAAAGATCCGCCAGGGGGAGTATGACTTTGCTGCTAGTCCTTACATCCTAGAACGCAAGTTCAGGGATCAGATTGAAATCTACTACAGCAAGGATCATGGCAGGTACCCCAATGGTTGGTATGTAGGGGACGGCGCTGCCCATGCTCTGGTAGATGCCCTCCTCCAAGTTAGGGATGCAGTGGGCTCCTATTGTAGTGATGGGTCCTATGACCTAGCCTATGAGTATGAGGACTTTACTGAGGATAGCCCTCTGTACAAGCGCTTCAAGGAGGCCAATATCGCCTTCCCCATTGAGCCTGAAAAGGGTTTCTGCATGGTGGACTGGCAAGCCCCTTTTGAGAATTTCTCAGAAGTGGTAGCTGCTGTAGTTCGTCTTCAAATGTGGGGCCTGCACACGATTTGCTGCCTACATGCCTTGGTCCACTATGAAGGAAACACTGGGGGTGGCAACCTGCCTCCTTTCCCCCACTGTGCCTTTGTCAAAGGAAAGAAGGCTTTTGACGACTACACTAGGACCTCTTGCCCCTCCTGGTGGCAAGAGCCTGATCCAGAAGGCGTTCCCAAGATGTGGGGAAATGATGAGGTATGGACCTTATTCTATGGCCCTAAACGTTTTCTAATGAAATGGATGCAGCATTACTACTTTGCCATCAATGATCAGGAGCGCCAAGACTACATCCAAGAGCTGGAGGAATTGCAGAAATACAAGTCCACTCTGGAAGTTCCTGTCTTCCTTATCCAGAACCGCCTTAGGGCTAGTTTTGAGGAAATGGACAAGGAAGGGGAGCTACATTCATCTGAAGAAAGCTCTGACAAAGTAGTTGCTCCACCCTCCATCCCTCCAGGTTTAATCATGCATGAATGCATTGAAGTCCCTGAGTCGGATAAGGAGGATGAAGGCTATGATTCTCTCTAAGTAAGTCTGCAAGTCCAGACTGGGGGGGCTATGTTATGGATACTAACATCTTCTATTACTAGAGTCTGCCCTTGCTAACTTGTATGCGCTGTTAAATGAATATTTTCCGAATTTTATGAATTGTGAATGCGCGAATTTGTACTATTTGATGTCTCCATAAATTGTACCAAATTCTATCTTCTTTGCGCACTTTATCTCGCATTTTTATATTAAGAACTCGGCGAGATATTCATTAAACAAGTTCAAGCGACAGCATATATAAGGTATTACTAACATAATCCGCCTATAGCTCAACAACGGCTGACGCTATCGATACGATCCAATACTTGATCGATAGCCACGATTCGGGCGTATCTTCTCACCGAAGATCGGCCCGATCCCCGGACTCCTCGCCGAGTTACAGGCCGAAGATCGAACTGATCTGATTGACTGATCAGTTCTGATCTGACTCACACACTGAGTCAATGGACCCAGCTACCCTTAATTAGAAGGCTCTATGACTCACTGAGATGTTGGCTCTGTTCCATGTATATAGTTCATATTATTAATATATCAAACAACCAATAGCATACACTGATCCAGTGATGCCACCGATCTGCACCCAGTCATTACTCTAAACCATCCTGTATGGGGATAGGGTGATCCCCATATAGCCAGAACTCTCCTTAGAGATCGGCTTGGCATGACTGTCTCTATTTGGCTCACCCAGGCTTCCCTCAGGGTATAAAAGAACCCTGCTGGAGACCCTTGCAGAGCCACTCCTCCTCCTCCTCTTACTTACCCACCTGATCGGTCTTGTGTGCTATTTGGTTTGTATTTCTCTTATCTCTTATCTCTTGTGTGATCAATCTGTATCTAATAAGTGGGAACTCAAGTACCTGATTAGATACATCTGTGTGATACTGTCTGAATATATACATTTGTGCTTAACATAGCGTGTAACTAAGTACCTGCCAGTTGTGGGAATTAAGTACCTATTTGGTGTGAGGAAATATACGCATTAGGCGCATCCCATCCATCCATATTAAGCTATCGCTTAAGTATAGATTAAGTTTAGTAATAGTATAGTCCAAGCGACTAGGGCTGAACTATAATAAGTATATCTAAGGGAACCTGACCATTGCAGTCTTGCTCTTATATATTATATTAAGTCAGTTTACACTGTGAAAGGTTAAGACTATCGAAGTGTTACTTGATAATCTCTGAGATCTTATATTAGCCTTCTTGTCGAATCTAAGAAGTATTGTTTACTATTGGAGTACTAACCAACTACTTTGCTTAAGCTCCAGATATCCAACTGTACTCCAACCCGTAACACATTCAGTCATTCAACTCGATTATATACCATGCCCCTAGAGTCGAGAAGAAGGACGTGCCAGTGTTTATGAAGTATTGTTCTTCAGTTGTAAGTCTCGGATAATCGCTATTTTTGAGTGGTTCATAATTCTCTTGATCAATCAGGTGGAGTTGATCCACGAACATCATGCCATGGAAGAAGATGTCGTCTTCCTGGCACATTTACATGCTTAGTGGCTTCAAAAATGCAGTACATTTGTAGCTACTCAACGATATACCTCGGCACTCTGGGAAAAATCTAGATCGCCCGATCGAACGCATTCTTTGGTCAGAAATAATCCCCTTAAATGCGTACTTCAGAGTTCAGCCAGATAAAGCGTGAATCAGATAATTCTGATAGTGCAAATTGATTCCTAAACCTCTGAAACCCCTAATAAGTTACCTATATCTCCTACAGGCCCTCTGTATATACATGAACCAGACTTGCTGCAGCTGAACTTACAGTCTTGTCTCAATCTCCCTGGGTTTAAGCACCTGAAGTACATGTAGATATGAGCATTCTGATAATATTCCACACATGCTAAATATAGTAATGCAATGTTCTGGGTCCATATAGCGCATCCAGAAAGGCCAGAAACCGCTCTGTCGCTTTGTACAGGGGTTTCAGACATTTTGGTGTTTCAGGGGTGAGTTTCCCCCTCATATACCCCCTCAAACCACTCCGATCGCTCTGAGATTTGGTATATAAGCTATCCAAGACTGTTCAAATCGACTCCACGCAGGGGAGCAGACTTCGCACGGTGGGAATTGTTAGTACATTTTAGCATGTCAGGGGTAAATCCCCCTGTATTTGGGCAATTGCTCCTTCCCCCGGCCGATTCAGAGCCAGATGATGGCATATTCGGGTTCAGCGTGTCAGCGCGCATCGAATGGTGTAGATATGTACTAAATACGATAACTTTCAACTCTCATTAGTGCTCTACGCTTTCAAGCCATTATTTCTGAGATGTATTTCCGTTCGATCACCGGCAAGACAATTTTATAGCGCTATGATTTTTATATGGTTAGAGAGCTGGAACTTTTCTCTATTTAATGACATATTAAGCTTGTACTTGTGGTGAGTTTTGTGGCACTCCAAATTCACTTGCGCAGTCCTTCGTTGCGCTTTCGCCCGCTCTTCAACGCGCGAGAATGCGCTGGTACGGCGGCGCTTATTTGCGAGAATCCGGCGGATTCTTGCCCGGATTCCGAGTAGGTTTGGCCAATACCGGCGCCGGCGCCGGCGCTCGCATGCGAGAATATGCGGGAATATAACCGGCGGAATGCCGGAATTCCGGCATTAGGATTCTTGCGCGACATCCTTACAATAGGACACATCTGGCTGAGCAACTGGTGATGTGCTTTTGTTGCACAAGCCGGTCGGTACGGTTAGTACGGTTTGTGTTCTGCTGAGCTTTCTGTGGCCCTCTTGCTACCCCGTTCCATTACCATGCGCCACTGGCAGCTGATCAGCTTTTTGCCTAATTTTGTCTCCGTTGCCGCTACTAACAGTCCCGCCTTCTGTGACACCCTCACGCCAACCCCTGTACTTACCAAGTCTGAATTCATATATTTATAGTTACCTCATATGTAAATGCTTTCCTTGCATTTCTGATTTACCCTATTTAAGTTACTCCTTGCAATTGGATTCAAGTTTATGAGGTAACTATCTCGTGGTTTAACACTTGGTGAAACTACATAAGGGTTTTCTGGCTATGTGATAATCCTGTGCAGAATTCGGTATTTGGCTTGTGATTACACCATTACGAAACCCCCGGTGTGACAACACCATCAGTTTTTGCTGAGTATTAACTCGTTGCCTCACTCTCTTCTATCTCCTACCGCTAGTCTATTCATCTTCCTCTCTTGCCTTATCCCAATAAACACGGTATGTGACATACGTCTCGCGTCGTCTCAATCGCTAAATTAGCTCCCAGACCATGCCCTATCCTCCCATCTGGATGAAAGTAGAGGCCACCCGCCGTATCCTTTATGATGGACCGTGCCGCATGTGTCAAGCTCCCCTCGACCCAAATACAGCCCCGCGTCACTGGCGCGGCCCTTGCAGAGAGTTATTCCGTTGGGGGAAACTTGGCCACCTCGTCGACAAGGAAGACGATAACTCAGACACAGGCATGGTTTCGATTGAGCGAGTCCGCGCCATGATCAACTTCATTCTCGCAATCACCTCCCCCGACATGCTGGATGAGCTTGCTATGGTTGAGGATGCGCATATTTTCGACCGGAGTGCGCAGGACGCCTTGGAGGATCAGACAGCTCAAGCCGTAGCGCAGAGGATCCATGAGACGACGGTGCGAGCGGCAATCGAGGAGGCGCATGCCACCTAGCAAGCGGCTTAGGAGGAAGCAGAGGAGGTAGCCCTTGCCATGGCAGCCGCGGCTTCAGCTGCGGCTGCTCGGGGTATTTTTACGACCCCTAATGTCTCCCCGATGGAAGAAGTCGTCGCGTCGCTCGGTGAAATGAGTCTTTGAGTGCGACCGTTCCATGACGGACCTTTCAACCCTACACTTTTCACTTGATGGTTTCCGCATGAGCTTGTTTCGTGGCCCGCGACGTTCTTTTTGTAGAGCTCTGCTTAATGCGCTTCTGCCCATCTATCCATTTTGACTATCCTAGGATTTCTCGTAATGTAGACTCTTCCCAATGTACAAATTGTGTGTCGTAGTCTTTAAGTTTTATATTAAGCCCGCTGGGCACGATTCTATACCACTGGGACTGTTTTTCTAGAGGCCTAAAATCGTACCATTGATCTGGATATGGAAAATATACACTATGATCTAAAAATTCAGTAGGTTCGGGGAGTACAGAGCAGCAGAATGGCTATATGCGAGTCCTTACACTTGGAAGCGAAATCCGACTCGCCTCAAGCTCGAGCAAATGTGTATATCACAAGAGGTGCGTTCCTTGCTTATATATGTAAATTCTACGTATTTAAACTGACTACAATGCACACAGCCCGACTACGTCGTCAAATCCGATGCCAGAGCCTTCGACCTCGCCGTCACTACCACTTTCGTCTCAACATTTGATGAAAGAGGGAGATCTTCTCGTCCGCTGCATGGCGGAAGTTGATGCCGAACGACTTCGGTGGGAGGCACTTGATAACTACAATGCCAATATGATTGGCACTGTAACTCTTGTTGACTTTTGGAAGGTGGGTAACATATATTGATTTGGCAGGCAATTTACCGACCCGTCAAGCAGGCACATCGTTACGATTTCCCATTGCTTTACGAGATTGCAATGGATGTACTCCCGGTACAAGCCTCTTCAGTATCTTCCGAGCAAGCATTTTTGTCTAGTAAAATGACTTGCACTCGAGAGCGTAATAAAATCTCGGCGGAAAGTATGGAATATTTACAGGTGCTAAAGCACTCGCTACATCGCCGCCGGTCGACCAATGACAACAACCAGACTCTTGATTTCATGGTACATGTTGTTGGTTCAGATATCGACGAAGAGGACTGAACGGGAACTAGCTATACAACCCAATGAACGATTTGTTTCTACTATACTACATGCGTGTATTTATCCGAGCTGCCTGCCAGGCAACGAGCACAGCTTTAATCACATGATCTGGCATGCCATCATTTTCTCTGAGACGAGACGAACCGATACGGCTTATAAATCCGTCTCGGACCGTCTCATGATAGTCTCAGGCCAACGCTACTGAGTCCATTACGTCAGAAAAGCTGTTCCATGCGTTTTCGGAACGTCCACACATCTTACAGAGGCCATCAAATTTGGTTATCGCGACGCAGCTGACGAAGGCACGAAACAGGTACTGATGGAAGCAGGTGTTGGTGGCGATTACTCTTGCTAACGATGATGGAAACCTGCGACCGAACCCGCGCATTCCAATCGGTACGTCTAGGTTGACAAAAACTACCTCAGATATTATACATTCCTTCCCGAAGACCACCCGTGGGAGTTTGAACTTCGAATAACTCAGTCCCCCGGTAATTACAGCAAAATGTGCTTAGGGAGCTGGAACAAGTTTGATTTCGAAGGCGTTTTCGACTCTATAAGATGAACATTCCATCGTAACAAGGCTATATACATGACTTGCGATGGCGCTAGGCCAGATGATATTTCATGACGTCCCATGATTGATAGGCCGAGGCGAACTATACAACGACATCAATTTTTCCTACAAACAACGTGTTGTGAGACGCTGACCAGCCCTAGAGGGTAGCCCCTGATCGTCTAGAGGATAGAAATATTGAGCCCAGTGATTACCTATGGTTGAGGAATCAAACTTCAAATATAAAAACCCGTGTCGGCTAGACGCAATAAGTACATTCTGTGGACTGAGGAGGGTAGGACGCAGGTCTGAGGGAATCCAAAGTAGGAGTTTACCGCCAGGGAGAATGACCCATCCGTTATCACTGAGTATCCATGACTGATGTTGCCCTTGGAGTTTGCAGACCGATGTGCATAAATGAGAAACATCGTTGTGCGACTCTGGTTTGAAGAAATCAGCACTCAGCCGTGAGAGTAAAAAATGTACATGGAACAACTCACGTGCTGAATCGCCTAAGCGTGATTTCCAGCAACGAACGGCGGTGTCGTCAGAACAAGATGTAATGTAGGTACTGTCGTATGGGTATGAAACCGACATGACCGAACGAGTATGCCCCTGGAGCGGCTGGGCGATCTGCTGGCCAGTGTGTGCATTCCAGATGCGCACAGTCCAGTCTTCAGAGCCAGAGACGATGTATGCGCTGTCGTGTGAGTATGCAACCGAGTTGACCCAATTTGTATGCCCCTGAAGCGGCTGGCCGATCTGCTCGCCAGTGTGTGCATTCCAGATGCGCACAGTCTTATCTGAAGAGCCAGAGACTATGTATGCGCTGTCGTGTGAATATGCAACCGAGTTGACCCGATCAGTATGCCCTTGAAGTGGCTGGCCGATCTGCTCGCCAGTGCGTGCATCCCAGATGCGTACAGTGTTGTCAGAAGAGCCAGAGACAATGTATCTGCTGTCGTGTGAGTATGCAACCGAGTTGACCGAATGAGTATGCCCCTGAAGCGGCTGGCCGATCCGCCCGCCAGTGTATGCATCCCAGATGCGCACAGTCTTGTCATTAGAGCCAGAGACGATGTATGCGCTGTCGTGTGAGTATGCAACCGAGTTGACCGGATAAGTATGCCCTTGAAGCGGCTGGCCGATCTGCTCGCCAGTGTGTGCATCCCAGATGCGCACAGTCTTGTCACGAGAGCCAGAGACGATGTATACGCTGTCGTGTGAGTATGCAACCGATTTGACCGAGTCAGTATGCCCCTGAAGCGGCTGGCCGATCTGCTCGCCAGTGTGTGCTTCCCAGATGCGCACAGTGTTGTCATAAGAGCCAGAGACGATGTATGCGCTGTCGTGTGAGTATGCAACCGAGTCGACCGAATAAATATGCCCCTGAAGCGGCTGGCCGATCTGCTCGCCGGTGTGTGCATTCCAGATTCGCACAGTCCAGTCTTCAGAGCCAGAGACGATGTATGCGCTGTCGTGTGAGTATGCAACCGATTTGACCGAGTCAGTATGCCCCTGAAGCGGCTGGCCGATCCGCTCGCCAGTGTGTTCATCCCAGATGCGCACAGTGTTGTCATAAGAGCCAGAGACGATGTATGCGCCTTCGTGTGAGTATGCAACCGATTTGACCGAGTCAGTATGCCCCTGAAGCGGCTGGCCGATCCGCTCGCCAGTGTGTGCATCCCAGATGCGCACAGTGTTGTCATAAGAGCCAGAGACGATGTATGCGCCTTCGTGTGAGTATGCAACTGAGGTCACCCAATTTGTATGCCCCTGAAGCGGCTGGCCGATCTGCTTGCCGGTGTGTGCATTCCAGATGCGCACAGTCTTGTCTGAAGAGCCAGAGACGATGTATGCGCTTTCGTGTGAGTATGCAACCGAGTTTACCGAGTCAGTATGCCCCTGAAGTGGCTGGCCGATCTGCTCGCCAGTGTGTGCATCCCAGATGCGCACAGTGTTGTCATAAGAGCCAGAGACGATGTATGCGCTGTCATGTGAGTATGCAACCGAGGTCACCCAATTTGTATGCCCCTGAAGCGGCTGGCCGATCAGCTCGCCAGTGTGTGCATTCCAGATGCGCACAGTCTTGTCATTAGAGCCAGAGACGATGTATGCGCTGTCGTGCGAGTATGCAATCGAGGTGACCGAATCATTATGCCCTTGAAGTGGCTGGCCGATCTGCTCGCCAGTGTGTGCATCCCAGATGCGTACAGTGTTGTCAGAAGAGCCAGAGACAATGTATGTGCTGTCGTGTGAGTATGCAACCGAGTTGACCGAATAAGTATGCCCCTGAAGCGGCTGGCCGATCTGCTCGCCGGTGTGTGCATCCCAGATGCGCACAGTGTCGTCATCAGAGCCGGAGACGATGTATACGCTGTCGTGTGAGTATGCGACCGATCTGACCAGCCCAGTATGCCCATGAAGCGGCTGGCCGATCAGCCTGCCAGTGTGTGCACTCCAGATGTGAATGTTCTTATTGGACAGTGCCACCGCTATCTGCTCTCCATTAGGTGAATAGCCTACGCAGTTCACAATAGATCCATTACTCATTGTATGGACCGGTCGAGTGTTTCGTTGTCCCATGGCCGTGCTTTTCTCTCCGATCATATCTCGACCTTTTGACTCATAGTACCTGCGCATAGGACTCCTGTCTGGCCAAAACAACAACGCAGATATGTATAGGTGTGGAGTGCTTGACAGTACCGACTCTAAAGAATGAGTCGACATGAATCTCCAGCCGTCCTCAAGAAGCTCTCCGTACTCCTTGCCTACTGCACTGGTTTTCTACTTTTTGTTATTAGTGACTATTCGCGCAGCTGTACGCAATACATACCCGTGACCACTCTTTCATATTGTACAGTATCTTTATCCCCTGAAGAAAGGCATTCTTAAGGTTCATGATCTCCATCCATAGAAGCAAACGCTGCGAAAGGAACCTGACAAGCTGTTCGGCCAGACTCCCAGAGCTATCTGTCAAACTCATGTGTACATCCCAGTAGCAACACGCATAAAACAACGCCTTATTTATGATGCGGTCAACCCTTTCGCTTAGATCATGTACATCCTTGTCGAGAACGTAGGAAGACTCGAGTCCGCAGATGTTGAAGGGCACCTGTTTACCTATATGCCTGAAACAAAGCTCGGCCAATCGCCCATTGTGCTCTCTTGCGTTGCAGTGGAATCTATCGGACCGTGTGTCTTGGAGCAGAAAGTCACGAAATGACTCGTGTAGCGTTGTTATAACGCCATTCTCCGACATCTGCAATACCGACAAAAGAGGGACTAGAATCGATTGCACTGTTTTTTCGCAGTCTATATTTAGCAAATCGGCCATTGCACTCGTGGAAAGCGGTTCACAGGCGCATACGACCGTATGCAGGACTAGCATCATCTCAGCTCGATCCGACTTGTTCATGCGTTCACTGTCGTACGCAGCGCTCAGGATCGAGATATACAAAGCGTCTATTCCTTGCGTGCTCTCGTTCGAGTTTCGTGTAGACATATCTAGTACTTCCTCGAGACGTTTTGCCCGCTTCACAACGCTTGCGCTGGAAACATATCGCACCACAGTCGAAGCGAAGATGAACAGTACGCCCGATATCTCCACGAGTGTATCTATTTTGTCCTCCGATATACACATGCAAGATTCGAGCTTAGTCCTTAGATACGTTCTGATGTCGGCTTGGACGATGTCGGACGCTAGTTCATGTAATCGCATCTCGGTATTCACTCCGTCTGCTTGTGTCTCACGCATGCGCGTGATGATCGCTTCGTCAGGGCGGCTGCTCACGAAGAACCTGAGCGGCAGGCTGGATGCGTTGGCAAGCAAGACATCAAGTATATCGGCTGTTCCAGTCTCGGCTTCGCACTCGTCCAACGCGTCGATGACGACGACAAGGTCTGTTGGGAGTGAGGCTTTGACCTTGTTTATCGGTTCAATGATCAGTTCCTGGAATTGGTCTAGTATTGGCTTGTTATAAACACTCATATCTGTTTGTAGTAGCGGGGATATGACATGGCGAAATGGAGCGGAATAGTTGGAAAGCTGGTACGCGATGGTCGGCACAATCCTGTTCACGTTGCGACATTCCGGCAACTGTCGAGAGCAAAAGAAACTCGCGGCTAGCGTTTTTTCCTCTTCCAGCAGCTTACACAAGCTGTATGCGATCGTCGTCTTGCCTGTGCCAGCCATGCCATTCAGCCAGTATATCTTTTGGGGCCACTGTCCTCTGGCCCAATTGTAAATATCGCGCAAGACACCGACGCGAGTGTTCTCGGTGCATCCAGTGCGGTTGAGTTTGATAGAGTCGGCAGAGCGATAGTATGCAGCCTCGGAGTTCGGTAAACCTTTGAGGTAAGTGTACTATAGGCAGTAACGAAACCAGCTCAAAAAACTTATATTTCAATTATATTTGTGACTCACGGTCGCCAGTTCGTCTAGTTTCTTCCAGGTATCGATATTTGCGTTCAGCTGAGAGCAAGTATGAGCCAAACCGAACACCCGATTAATAACGACTGACCGATAGGCGTCGAAACAAGTCCTTGATGCGTCGGTAGCAATTGAGCACTTCGTCTACGCCTTTCCCTGCGCTTAGGTACCGATCGATGTCGCTTCGTTTTTGGATTTGTTCGATAAAGTCGGTTTCCTTCTTGATGCCCCTGTGCCTCATTGTCAATATCGGTTACGCGCCGTCGATTTGACGCAAAATATATACTTTTCCAGGTTCTCTATACTCTTGGTCATCATAGGCGGCACAGACGCGTCCATGTGTTCGCGAAGATCTTCGAACAACCCATCGAGTTCTGATTTGAGCTGCTGCCATTCGGTCCGATTCTTAGCGGCAGTCTAGGTAATTCAGAACACATATAAGTTCTTATGCTTGTCTTATGCCAGGACTAACGTACCTCGAAAGTGTCGATGAACGACACCAGGACGTCTGCTGCATGCTTGAGCGGCCCGAATACGTCTGGGGTCTTACTCAAAACACCCGCAAATTGTTTGAGGCCGTTCCAGCCTTTGCGTTTGATTGCCTGGGTATTATCACGGGTTGTCACCGCTCGCGAATTAGCGGTATATGTCTGTTCGAGCTGAGGGGCTTGCATAGGCGTGTCGACCGGGGGTTCAGCCGAGGGCAGATGCGCGCTAGCAGTAGCTGGATTGGAACTGGGTGGCAAGGGGAGGGCGGCGACGGGTGGGACACTCTCAGGCTCCACAGAGTATAAGTCAGCATTCGTAGGTTGAGGGGAGGAGAGAGATTGGCCCGGGGTAGACGTTCCCTGGCTAGATCCTTCGTCGCCAAACACTCCATGGTGGAAACGTTTGAGGCGCTTGAAATGCTTGCGTTCGCTAGCCATGGTATGTCAGATATCTAGTACTTTAGAGGTTGAGAACTATTCGATCACAATGGGACGCGGTCGTATGTGGTCAAGGGTAGACTTTGTTGCGAGCGCCGTGACATTGATTGGCATGTGCGAGCCACATGGTTCAGCACGTGAGACCAGCGCTTATTTGAGCACAGCCATAGGCATTGTGTGGAACGACGTCCGCCTGTCTGGCTTTTCCGCATCATATCCACCCGCCTATAACATGCCACGGCCGCACCGCTGCATCAAATTCGACTATACCCCTCGCTCTTCTACTGTCCGCGCTCAAGCCAGCATAGTAGCTTCCCCAATAGCCCGCAGGTGTCTCCGAGCCGATCCTGTAACCAGATGTCTCGTGGTCGTCTCGTCCTCCGTCCTAATCCTGCTCTGTGCCTCAATCTCTGATCTCGCATTCAGGTTCTCGTCCATGATATGGCGCGACTGCTGTTCCCCGGGGACGTGGTCCGGATGAGAGCAAATAATGCGACTTCGTTCATTCTCCAAGTTTCGCTCGCTTGTTGTTTGGGCCTGCTCATCAATTTTCATCATCCAATCATACCTCCAGGAATTCTGGAGGGAGATCTTTCGCGCTCCTAGCTTCGCCAAAACTTGGACACCCACCGCACTCATCTCGATAGCCTCCTTGGTTGTTGGTTTGGAGACCGACCGGTCTTCGATTTATAGGGTCAGCCTGAGCTTGTACCTGCTTAACAAAAGGGGTTTTTGGCCTCGCCCACCTCCAACATTCAAGTCTCACGAAAAATTCGATGCGAAGGCCACCACAAGCGCAGAAGGGAGTCTCGCACGCGCAGACCACCGATAGTATGTCCGGTGTACTTATGAGCGTTTCCGTGCGTTCTACCAGTAGCGAGCGGATCTTTTGACTCTTCTACTTGTGTAAACGCACCCTGCGCCTCAGACGTATGGCAACTCGGTTGGATCCACCCAGGAGGAACGGCCGTGAGTCCGAATCGCATGGCGTATCGACCCCAACAGGCTATCCTCAACCCTCAATCGCCAATCAATAGTCACGTCGCGGGCGGGAGTAAGCAACGTGGTTCTTGTCCTGGACTCGTTCACTCCTCTGCCTTGCGTCGTTGTAACTCTAACGCACTCTGCCCCATGGCAGGGTTCTCCAATATCCACATTTATCAGAACGCCTCGTTTGTCATCAAGGCAGTTCGCCACCAGTATCTGCACTCTCATATAACACGTTCACGGCGCATCAAGCGGCGGTCAATCGGATACATGATAGGACCTTTCTAGGAACGAGGAAGCGATGGACGTGGATCCCGGTCGTGGCTCGACCCTCACGACTAGACTTCCACAAACCTTCGACTCTGACAGGCGCACTACGTCTTGGACTTTCTCCCGTTGATACAAATCTATCTAGTGATGATAATTGTCGCTAAACCTCATGAAGAATGATTAACAGAGCGAATTTTTGTCTATATGCTTCAAGCCATCACTTGATGCAACTGCAGTTTTTCAAGATTAGATCAAAGTCATAGCAGTGAGTAGTCCGCGACACCATTCCGAGAGGGAAAATGTTTTCCTAGTAAGCTGTTGGAGATCCGTTCGCTTAGGCGGATCATTGCAGTTCGCTTGCGCTTGATGATCCTGCCGATTCGCTTAGTTTACCGATTATGTATAAATACAGTCGCTCTCTCGCTGTAGATACATCAGAGTTTTATCAGAGAATTATATCGGCTTTAATCCAGTTTGCTAGGTTATCTAGCTTCAGCTTATGACGCATTTTATTCTTCCACTGCATACATGCTAAGGGAGAGCTATTGAGAATTTTCATTCTCAACATAAGCTGAAAATCGTCTGTACCCAGCTCTCCACTAAGAAAAGCAATTCCGCTGGCTGGCTTTGACGTCGAGTAGATGTGCGGCGCATGGGTTCTCAAACGCAAATGGCTAGATACGCTGTCTTTCGGACGATTCTTTATCTATCATTTGACGCTATCACTATGTACACTCTCATTGAGGGTAATCGAATAAATCATCGTGAGGCTAAATCACGCATACATGGCCACTAAGTTCCAACTTGCAATGTGGAGACAGTCTGATTTGATATTCGTGAAAACGTGTTTTGAGCAGAATTGAATAAGGAACAGTCGTGGAGACGTGGTCGGCTCGGAGCCTTCGCTCAAAACCCGAAACCTATGTAGCGTTTCCATACGCTAGGACGAGATCCACTGCAATACCGATACGTGAACGTCTGAACTCCCGTCATCGGCGAGCACCGGCAGTTCTTATCAATTTCTGACGTTGCGGTTTACGTGACGGCATCTCGCTCCAGCGAATGACGCGCGCGTATATTGAGTCTAAAGCAAGTAGCTGGGGGTCTGGGAGTTTGAGATCTGGCAAAGTGCTGGGCAGAGTCACGATGGGTTCCACAGGAAAAGTAGTCTAGCAGTCATCCCGATTTCACGAGCAAAATACTGCGTTACATTAGTCCTCGACTTGTCCAGTAAAAAGAACATGCCTCTATCTTTTCGAGCAGTCTCTGAACTCAGTCACCTCGTCGCGCCATTCAGTCTCGTCTAGGAATATTCGCAAGCTCTGTTCGACAGCCAGCACATGGGGCTTCTCCAACGTCAAAGACAGACGAGGGCGAGGGATTGCGGGGACGTGTCGGGAAAAGAAAGGGGTGTGGTGTAGAGCAAGCGTAGGTCTCGAGATCGATAGGCTGCCTTTGGGTTCCTAAGTTTCGATACAGTGGTGAGCCATGCGATGGTCTCCGCTCTTGGACCCTTAACAGCAGGGGCAGAACATCCGAAAAAAAGGGAAACAAGCGGTCGAGTGCGTTTATCCATCATTGAAGGGATCCCACCAGGCGTCAACAACAGCCGCGTCTCGAAGTTTGCCAGGTCAAGCCGTTCTAGCGATTCTGGGTTCTAGTGCAACGGCTTTGGTCAGGTTGACAACTCTTACCAGGAACATGCATAACTCACCTCTGAAGCGACGATCCTACTCTTATCCCATCTCGCATAAGTGTTCAAGAGCATACTAGCCTTTGGATACCTCAGACTCTTTCCCCCTTTCCGCCATTCCCCCTTACTCCCGCCTTCGTCTATGTCCAGCTTTTCTCCCTCGCCCACACCATCGCCCGGAGGTCGCAAAGCTAACGACCTTGCTTCATGTAAGCTTCCTCCAGCTCTCCGAATACAAACACCTCACCGGCTAGTATTCTAAGGATTTGGGCCGAGGGCGAGCAGAATGGCCAGAGGTTGATTTTCACTTGGGCTATTGTAATGTTATTGCTTTTTCTTTTCCTTACAAACAAAGACATACCAACAAGCTATCCAATAATCACACCCCGTATATAGAGAAGCTGTGCCAGAATTTTGCAGGACTCCGGCACCTGCAGCAGGACTCCTGCGCTTTTTGGCCATTCTGGCACTGGCACTGGCACTGGCATGCCAGTTGACGGAGTCCGTGCCAGAATTCTGGCAGGTGCAGGAGCATGCCAGAATCCCGGGACTCCTGCAACTGGCTATGGTCAGAACTCACCACATCAGATTGTGTGATAGCTCATTAGATGCGCATAAGAGAGAGCTTTCCAACGATATAAGGCACGTTTCATAAGAAATTGATTCTGGCAAATTGTGCGCAGTTCTTTTGTTCGGGCCATTGTGGCCAATATTTCCATGCCCACAAAACTCACCACAATCTCTTGCAAAGTGGCTCATTAAATGCGCAAAATTCTCTAGATCACAAATATGACATTTGCTCCGCGCAGAAAATTCGATAACGCATAGCTCGCATCAGATTAGTGCTCAGGAAATATTCTGGGAAATGCGCACATGCCATTTCACCACAAAGAAAGCTATTTGAAGCTTATCCGACCAGCTAGCCTTTTTTCTGAGCCTTAGAAACCCCTACTGACATGATATCCAGCTAATTCATCGACAGGATGACTATGAACTGGGGTGTGTGCAGACATCCTCACTGTCACCCCTGCAGAATCACTGCACATGGTCGGAAATTTAAGTTATAAGCTTGTTCCAAATGTTTCAGGTATCTGAAATAGGGTAATAAGCATCCCTGAATCTGGCTGTGATACTCAGAAAGACAGAACTGCACTTTGTGGGTGTCCATGGCGCATTTCAGGGGGTTTTCAGCATCAGGGGCGTTGTTCCCCCAGTTTCACTGGCTAAAACACCTTCAATCAAGCTGATTTTTGGTATATAGACTCCTTATAATGGTGCGTATCGACTCCGCATAAGGGAGCAAGGTTTGCACGGCTGGCTTCACTAGCGCCTGTGGCGCTGTTCAGGGGCTTTCCCCCTTTATATTGCTCATAACTTTCGATAAAAGCGTTCGTTTATGATGAAAGTATGTGCATTCGATTCCTCTCAATGAGACGAGTCGATTCATATGTATATCAAGCCAATTGGAGCTCAGCATAGCGAGCTTGAACATCTGCGCATCCCCCTGAATATTTTTCCTAGATAAATCTGCGCCGATACTGCTCATTTCTTAGCCGTTTGTAATCAAGTAAAGTACGATCGGATCCGCTGAATTTTGCGCATTTTATGAGTGCTTAACATACGCAATCTGAGATGGTCATGTACAGGTGATAATGTGCCAGTATGTAGGTATGCAGGTATGCAGGTATGCCAGTACTGCAGGACTCCGCCCAGGACTCCGGCACCCTTGAGGCTATTCTGGCACCTGCACTGGCAACTGGCACGCCGGAATTTGCCAGAATTTTAGCCAGAATTCTGGCAAGTACTGGCTGCAGGAGCCTGGCACAGCACCTCTACCCGTATACCACTTGTTCCTCCTGCGGAAATTTTACTGGTTTAAAGCACGAGTTCTCTGAATATTTGTACAGTCGGAGAGAAGCAAACAGGTCAAATCCGAGTGAACATACCATTGAGCCCCAACCTGTGCTCCTCGCTCCAGATCCACCTTTCGACCATGTCAGCCACACCAGCATTCAACTGCCTAACGCTGTTTAATCCCGCTGGAGATCTGTCCTTTTCACCTGGGGCATGCAACGGTTGAATAATCCTCGAGACCCCAGACCCAGCGTCGAGTATTGTTGGCGAGAGTGTCAAAATGTCAAGCAAGTTCGTGATCTAGATAATCAAGCAGTTTAGCATCGTTCGAAAAAGGGACTCTAGTGACTCACGGCGTCCCCAACATTCGAGCCTATCAGACACCTCAGAACCTACTCAGGCGATCCATACGGGATCCACCTCGAGCTTGCCTACCGAGTATAGGCACGCTAGAACGGTGAGTGTTTGTACGGGCGAGGTTGTGAGAGTCTTGGGCGTGCGTCTAGAATAAGATCAAGTTACAAACCGAAAAAAAACAACAATAGATATGGAAAAACTCACCGCAAGACGTGAGGCAAAACCATCGACTTCCACCCTCCCCACCCCAGCTCGGATAGTATCGCAGCTATGCGCATACCTTCTATCAGATCCTAGTGAACACATTAATATTCGATTCATCTTGGCGTTACTCGTGAGCTCACCTGCCAAACCACATCCAGCGCTCTCCTCCCCGGTCCTATCTAGGCGGCCATGTCCCCCGCTGCAAGTGTTGCTACTATAAACGCTCGCGTCTCAGGTCGAGGCTTTAGTATAGCCATCATACGCGGGACCAAAGACAATAGTGTTGACACAGTAGCAGCTGCCATCGATTCACTCGTTAGCCCAGCCAGACAAGATACGACAAGGACGTACAAGTCAATTTCCCGCCTTTTCGCACCGCACACATCACTGTGGCTACTTCCATAGCTCGTATGAGCCGCTCCTCCTCCTCCACTTCTTTGTTCTCCATCCTCCCAACTTCGGTCTCCACTTTCCCAACAACGACGCCTGCTACCCCTGCAAAACTCTCCGCCTTGGAGTGGTGAACGAGCGCAGTGAGAACTCGTCTTGTGAGTCTCGACGTCTCTCTGCCTTTCCCATCGATATGCAGATCCACAAGAGGTCCGATCAGGTCGGTTGCGGTTGCGTAGACCCCCTGCGCTTGTTTGGCGCGCGTAGCTTCAACAAGGCACCATACCCCAAACTCTCCCTTGTCCTCAACCAAAATCTTCACGGCACGCTCCTTCTCCTCTTTCTTCAGCTTTCTCATCAAAGGACCCCACACCTCGGCCAACATCCGCACATGAGCCTCGTTTGATTCTGCTGCAGATATAAAGTTGTTCCAGGCCGAATCAAGAAGCGTGGTCGAGTTTGGGAGGACGAGCATCTTGAGGTGTGTGGTTAGAGCCTTGAGTAGAGGCTCCAAAACATCTGGGGCTAGCTTCAGGGATAACAACGAGAGAAGGGTCGACAGGACATTGGTAGCGACGGGGAGGAGAGTTTGACGGAGGTCGTATACGATACAGGTTGATAGCCTAGATGTTGGTTAGATGAGACGGAGAAGTAGGTGGTGGCGAAACTGACTCGATCAATGGTTTTAGCGATTCTCCGTCCGTCAAACTGACAGTTTCTACCCATAGACCGACAATTACTTGCCAGTGGTGTAGAAGCATTGCTAGCGAGCCGGATAGGTTGTCTACCTGGTTGGCGAATGAGCTGAAGCATGGAGAGAGGTTGAGCTGCCTCAATTGCTCGAGCGAGACTTGAAAGTGGGATTGGGTATCCTATGAGAACTGTGAGCAGCAATTGTCACTCTCAGTGATTCTATTTACCTTGATGTATTGCTCTGAAGTGAGAGGTGATGCCTCGGAAGGCGCATGAACGTCCTTGAGCTAAGCTTCATACAATCAAAACTAGAATCATTGAGAGTGATGAATTAGAATGAGAAGCCAAATGATCCAAGCGACTCACAGTGAACCTCTTGACTCGTCGAGGCTAGTGATGTCACCCGGGAAAAACCCGGGAACCCCTTCCCGGGCCAGGGTTCCCTGAAAAATTTGCTGTCCCGGCTTCCCTGCCCCTTCCCGGGCGCGGGAACAGGGTACCCGCCGGGTTCCCGGGAGTTTTATAAGTAAATCCTACACAGACATTGAATGTATTCGATGTATATACCATTAAATGCGCAAAAATCACAGCTTTCCAACGATATATAGCAGCCCCGCATACACTAAGTATTGACGCCGTCGCACCCAAATCTCTGCTCAGAAGGAATTCCCCCTGCAAATGACAAAGTTGAAAACCCACCACAAACGCTCGTAATGTAGCTCATAAAATGCGCATAATTCTCAGCATCCCAATGGTATATATGTTTCCATCAGGAAAAATCAATAAGACCACTTCGCTGCCTAATCTTTGTCTGAAAATAATCCCCCTGAGTGCGCACCCCCTGGTTCACCCTCGAGCACTCATTTCTGGCTCTTTCCATGCCGGCGAATGAGTTCTAGGAACTTGAAAACCCCTATGTACATATGTGTCTTGTCCATAGATGTCCTGCATTGCTGTGAACTGACTGCCAGGAAGGGGGGACTTTGCATTCTGTTGTCTGAAACAGTGTCTACATACTTGTTTGAACATTCTAGCAAATGTAAAGACCGGCCCAGCCCTCAAGATAGGGTTTTTGAGGTCTCTGAACTCATTGGTAGCATCGGAGAGACTACTGGAGCCATGGGTGAAGCTGCAGGCGATGATTTTGGTACTTTTACTCACTCAGGGGGGTTTCCCCTTGTATTTCACCCCTTAATACTGCTCCTAACGAGCTGATTTTTTGTATATAGTATGTCGTATATGGTGCGCATCTATCGCGCCCAGGGGACAGATATTTGTATGGCTAGTTTCACTAGTGCATTTTAGTCTGATCAGGGGTAAGCGCCCCCTATATCCCCTATATCTCTGCAGGTATTACAGCTACGGTCTTGTAAGCATGCGCAATGGACCCGCCGCACTGATGCGCATCGATTGATATATATATATGCTACTTTCTGTGAGAATGTGAAAGGGGGGATGGGCTGCGCTTTCCCCTGAATATTTCTCAGGGGTATTTTGATTGCGATGCAGTTGTATGATGCGCCTACATACATAATACCTATATCGCTGGAATGTGCTGAATTTTGCGCATTTAATGAGCCATGTACAAAGACGATTGGATGACATTGGTGGTCATCCATTCCCCCATTCCCCCATGTTCCCCCATTCCCCGGGTACCCAGCGGGTACCCTCTTCCCGGGAATTATTCCACGGCTATTCCTCTTCCCTACCTCTTCTGGGGATGCGGGAAGGGAGGGAAGTGGGTAGGGAATGCCCTGGGTAACCCCTGTGCGGGTTCCCGGGTGACATCTCTAGTCGAGGCACGTCCTCGATGTTCATCATCCGTTCGTCGTCATCCATTCTGGGTGGTGGTGAAGAAGGCAAAATAAATTTGACAACAAATTCCTCGCTTATGTCACCATAGTGGCTGCTAAGGTTGGGCATAGCCACAATTTCCGAAAACCGGGCTATTAATAACCATAATGTTGCTTATCTGGTAACCATGATTCTGTGCTGAGGGCGATAGGAGCACTCGGGCAGCTCGAAGTTGATTTGCCCAAAGCTTAATTCGGTCAACTGGTTTCCAGACGCTTATATAGACCGATCTAAGTCCATTACGTCAGAAAAGCTGTTTCATGTGGATTTTCTGAACGTCAACACATCTTACAGAGGCCATCAAATGTGGTTGTCGCGACGGAGTTGACGAAGGCACGAAACAGGTACCGATGGAGGGAGGCGTTGGTGGCGATTACCCTTGCTAACGATGATGAAATGCTGCGACCGAACCCGCGCGTTCCAATAGGGGCGTCTAGTTTGACAAAAACTGGCTCACATGTTGTATGTTCCTTACCAAAGACCGCCTGTGGGGGTCTGAACTTCGAGTAACTCAGCCTCCCGGTAATTCTAGCAAAATGTGCTTAGGGAGCTGGAACCAGTTTGATTTCGAAGGCGTTAATTTCAAAGGCGTTAATCGACTCTATAAGATGAACATGACATTGTAACGAGGCTATATACATGACTTGCGATGGCGCTAGGCCAGATGATGTTTCATGATATCCCATGAGTAATAGGCCGAGGCGGACTATACAACGACAGCAATGTTTCCTACAAACAACGTGTTGTGAGACGCTGACCAACCCTAGAGCATTGCCCCTGATCATCTACAGGATAGAAATGTTGAGCCCAGTGATTACTTATGGTGGTGGAATCAAACTTCAAATATAAAGACCCGTGTCGGCTAGACGCAATAAGTACATTCTGTGGACACAGGAGGGTAGGACGCAGGTCTGAGGGAATCCAAAGTAGAAGTTCCCCGCTAGGGAGTACAACCCATCCGTTATTACTGAGTATCCATGGCTGATGATGCCCTAGGAGCTTGCAGGACGATGTGCATAAATGGGGAACATCGTTGTGCGACTCTAGTTTGAAAAAATTAGCGCTTAGCCGGTAGAATCACTAAGTACACGTGAAAGGAATAGTAGAGAATAACTCACGTAATGAATCGCCTATGCGTGAGTTCCAGCAACGAACGGTGTTGTCCTCGGAACCAGATGTGATGCATGTACTGTCGTGTGAGTCTGCAACTGAGTTGACCGAATCAGTATGCCCCTGAAGCGGCTGGCCGATCTGCTCGCCAGTGTGTGCATTCCAGACGCGCACAGTGTTGTCACGAGAGCCAGAGACGATGTATGCGCCGTTGTGTGAGTATGCAACCGAGTAGACCCAATCAGTATGCCCCTGAAGCGAATGGCCGATCTGCTTGCCAGTGTGTGCATCCCAGATGCGCACAGTCTTGTCCCAAGAGCCAGAGACGATGTATGCGCTGTCGTGTGAGTATGCAACTGACGTGACCGAATAAGTGTGCCCCTGAAGCGGCTGGCCGATCTGCTCGCCGGTGTGTGCATCCCAGATGCGCACAGTCTTGTCATCAGAGCCAGTGACGATGTATGCGCTGTCATGTGAGTATGCAACCGACCTGACCGAATCAGTATGCCCCTCAAGCGGCTGGCCGATCTGCTCGCCAGTGTGTGCATCCCAGATGCGCACAGTCTTGTCATCAGAGCCAGAGACGATGTATGCGCTGTCATGTGAGTATGCAACTGATGTGACCGAATTTGTATGCCCCTGAAGCGGCTGGCCGATCTGCTCGCCAGTGTGTGCATCCCAGATGCGCACAGTCTTGTCATTAGAGCCAGAGACGATGTATGCGCTGTCGTGTGAGTATGCAACCGACCTGACCGAATCAGTATGCCCCTCAAGCGGCTGGCCGATCTGCTCGCCAGCGTGTGCATCCCAGATGCGCACAGTTTCGTCATCAGAGCCAGAGACGATGTATGCGCTGTCGTGTGAGTATGCAACCGAGTAGACCCAATCAGTATACCCCTGAAGCGGCTGGCCGATCTGCTCGCCAGTGTGTGCATCCCAGATGCGCACAGTGTTGTCATAAGAACCAGAGACGATGTATGCGCTGTCGTGTGAGTATGCAACCGAGTAGACCCAATCAGTATGCCCCTGAAGCGGCTGGCCGATCTGCTCGCCAGTGTGTGCATCCCAGATGCGCACAGTCTTGTCATCAGAGCCAGAGACGATGTATGCGCTGTCATGTGAGTATGCAACTGACGTGACCGAATTTGTATGCCCCTGAAGCGGCTGGCCGATCTGCTCGTCAGTGTGTGCATCCCAGATGCGCACAGTTTCGTCATCAGAGCCAGAGACGATGTATGCGCTGTCGTGTGAGTATGCAACTGACGTGACCGACTCAGTATGCCCCTGAAGCGGCTCGCCGATCTGTTCGCCAGTGTGTGCATCCCAGATGCGCACAGTGTCGTCGCCAGAGCCAGTGACGATGTATGCGCCGTCGTGTGAGTATGCAACCGAGTAGACCGAATAAGTGTGCCCCTGAAGCGGCTGGCCGGTCTGCTCGCCAGTGTGTGCATCCCAGATGCGCACAGTGTTGTCATAAGAACCAGAGACGATGTATGCGCTGTCGTGTGAGTATGCAACTGAGTAGACCCAATCAGTATGCCCCTGAAGCGGCTGGCCGATCTGCTCGCCAGTGCGTGCATCCCAGATGCGCACAGTCTTGTCATAAGAGCCAGAGACGACGTATGCGCTGTCGTGTGAGTATGCAACTGAGTTGACCGAAGAAGTATGCCCCTGAAGCGGCTGGCCGATCTGCTCGCCAGTGCGTGCATCCCAGATGCGCACAGTCTTGTCATAAGAGCCAGAGACGACGTATGCGCTGTCGTGTGAGTATGCAATCGAGCTGACCGAAGAAGTATGCCCCTGAAGCGGCTGGCTGATCTGCTTGCCAGTGTGTGCACTCCAGATGTAAATGTTATTATTGTGCAGTGCCACCGCTATCTGCTCTTCATTGGGCGAGTACGCTACGCAGTTCACACTAGATCCATTACTCATTGTATGGACCGGTCGAGTGTTTCGTTGTCCCATGGCCGTGCTTTTCTCTCCAATCATATCTCGACCCTTTGACTCATAGTACCTGCGCATAGGACTCTCGTCTGGCCAAAACAACAACGCAGATACGTATAGGTGTGGAGTGCTTGACAGTACCGACTCTGAAGAATGAGTCGACATGAATCTCCAGCCGTCCTCAAGAAGCTGTCCATACATTTTGCCTAGTGCACTGGTTTCCTACTTTTTTTATCAGTGGCTATTTGCGCAGCTGTACGCAATACATACCCGTGACCACTCTTTCATATTGTACAGCATTGTTATCCCCTGACGAAAGACATCCTTAAGGTTCATGATCTCCATCCATAGAAGCATACGCTCCGAAAGGAACTTGAAAAGCTGTTCGGCCAGACTCTCAGAGCTATCTGTCAAACTCATGTGCGCATCCCAGTAGCAACACGCATAAAACAACGCCTTAGTTATGGTGCGGTCGACTCTTTCACCTAGACCATGTACATCCTTGTCGAGAACGTAGGAAGACTCGAGTCCGCAGATGTTGAAGGGGACCTGTTTCTCAATTTGCCTGAAACAAAGCTCGGCCAATCGCCCATTGTGCTCTATCGTGTTACAGTGGAATCTCTCGGATCGTGTGCCTTGGAGCAGAAAGTCGCGAAACGACTCGTGTAGCGTTGTTACAACGCCACTCTCCGATATCTGCAATACCGACAAAAGGGGGAACAAAATCGATTGCACTGTTTGTTCGCTGTCTAGATCTAGCAAATCGGCCATTGTACTCGTAGAGAGTGGTTCACAGGCGCATACGACCGTATGGAGGACTAGCATCATTTCATCCCGATCCGATTTGTTCAGGCGTTCGCTGTCGTGCGCGGCACTCAGGATCGAGATATACAGGGCATCTATTCCTTGCGTGCTCTCGTTCGAGCTTCCTGCAGACACATCCAGTACTTCTTCGAGACGTTTTGCCCGCTTGCCAACGCTTGCGTTTGATATATATCGCACCACAGTCGAAGCGTAGATGAAAAGCACGCCTGACCTCTCCACGAGCGTATTTACTTTGAGCTCCGATATGCTCATACAAGACTCAAGCTTGGTCCTTAGATATGTCCTAATGTTGGCTTGGACGATATCGGACGCCAGTTCATGTAACCGCATCTCGGTATTTACGCCGTCTGCTTGTGTCTCACGCATGCGCGTGATGATTGCCTCGTCAGGGCGACTGCTCACAAAGAACCTGAGCGGCAAAGCAGATGCGTGGGCAAGCAAGACATCAAGTATATCGGCTGTTCCAGTCTCGGCTTCGCACTCATCCAACGCGTCAACGACGATGATAAGATCTGTCGGGAGCGAGGCTTTGACCTTGTTTATCGGTTCAATGATCAGTTCCTGGAATTGGTCTAGTATCGGCTTGTTATAAACACTGATATCTGTTTGTAGTAGCGGGGATATGACATGGCGAAATGGAGCGGAATAGTTGGAAAGCTGGTACGCGATGGTCGGCACGATCCTGTTCACGTTGCGACATTCCGGTAGCTGTCGAGAGCAAAAGAAACTCGCGGCTAGCATTTTTTCCTCTTCCAGCCGTTTGCACAAGCTGTATGCGATCGTCGTCTTGCCTGTGCCAGCCATGCCATTCAGCCAGTATATCTTTTGGGGCCATTGTCCCCTGGCCCAATTGTAAATATCGCGCAAGACATCGACGCGAGTGTTCTCGGTGCATCCAGTACGGTTGAGTTTGATAGAGTCGGCAGAGCGATAGTATGCAGCCTCGGAGTTCGGTAAACCTTTGAGGTAAGTGTACTATAGGCAGTAACGAAACCAGTTCAAAACACGTGTATTTCAATTATATTTGTGACTCACTGTTGCCAGTTCGTCGAGTTTCTTCCAGGTATCGATATTTGCGTTCAGCTGAGAGCAAGTATGAGCCAAACCGAACACGCGATCAATAACGACTGACCGATAGGCGTCGAAACAAGTCCTTGATGCGTCGGTAACAATTGAGCACTTCGTCTACGCCTTTCCCTGCGCTTAGGTACCGATGGATGTCGCTCCGTTTTTGGATTTGTTCGATAAAGTCGGTTTCCTTCTTGATGCCCCTGTGCCTCATTGTCAATATCGGTTACGCGCCGTCGATTTGACGCAAAATATATACTTTTCCAGGTTCTCTATACTCTTGGTCATCATAGGCGGCACAGACGCGTCCATGTGTTCGTGAAGATCCTCGAACAACCCATCAAGTTCTGATTTGAGCTGCTGCCATTCAGTCCGATTCTCAGCGGCAGTCTAGGTAATTCAGAACGCATATAAGTTCTTATGCTTGTCTTATGCCAGGACTAACGTACCTCGAAAGTGTCGATGAACGACACCAGGACGTCTGCTGCATGCTCGAGCGGCCCGAACACGTCTGGGGTCTTACTCAAAACACTCGCAAATTGTTTGAGACCGTTCCAGCCTTTGCGTTTGATTGCCTGGGTATTATCACGGGTTTTCACCGCTCGCGAATTAGCGGTATATGTCTGTTCGAGCTGAGGGGCTTGCATAGGCGTGTCGACCGGGGGTTCAGCCGAGGGCAGATGCGCGCTAGTAGTAGCTGGATTGGAACTGGGTGGCAACGGGAGGGCGGC
The DNA here is from genome assembly GCA_016906575.1 of Ceratobasidium sp. AG-Ba. NCBI lineage: Eukaryota > Fungi > Basidiomycota > Agaricomycetes > Cantharellales > Ceratobasidiaceae > Ceratobasidium > Ceratobasidium sp. AG-Ba. The sequence continues at coordinate 1,697,684 of CP059638.1, forward strand.
GACGGGTGGGACACTCTCAGGCTCCACAGAGTATAAGTCAGCATTCGTAGGTTGAGGGGAGGAGAGAGATTGGGCCGGGGTAGACGTTCCCTGGCTAGATTCTTCGGCGCTAAACACTCCATGGTGGAAACGTTTGAGGCGCTTGAAATGCTTGCGTTCGCTAGCCATGGTATGTCAGATATCTAGTACCTTAGAGGTTGAGAACTATTCGATCACAATGGGACGCGGTCGTATGTGGTCAAGGGTAGACTTTGTTGCGAGCGCCGTGATCTTGATTGGCATGTGCGAGCCATATGTTTCTGCACGTGAGACCAGCGCTTATTTGAGCACAGCCATAGTCACTGTGTGGAACGACATCCGCCCGTCCGGCATCAGCCAAACGGCCAGCTCATTTTCTCACGTTTTGCAGATTTTGAATTCTGTCAATCATCTCGCAGCGTTCCTACCTGTTACATGAAATTACATACTGTACAGTCGACAATCGTTAGGGAACGAAAAAACTGTTGTAATCCGTTCCAGTTACATTTGTAATTCGTCAGTTCGTTACAATAGATTGAGAAGTGGCCCCAAAATCTTACTTCGAACTTCTTCCAGCAATATTGTGATTTATCATAACGCGCATATATGAAGCTGAATCGGCCGTTATGTAGTAACAGCGACCCGTCGTAGCTCTCCCACTACGTCGTTTGCCCATACTTCAGGCAGGCCGGACTTGCCTAAATAGGTCTGTTTAGCTCTATTTAGGCCCTTAGGCCCCTTTGGCAAGTCCCCGACTTTTTAGGCCTCCTTAGTCACCAGGAAGGTCTAATGATGCCTAAATAACTGAAATTCAGGGGTTACGTGGACGTCAGTTGTCCTTACGCTGGACAGGGTTAGATAAACCATAGCACATGTAAAATCAATCAATATGTACGATTTTGATCCAACAATCAATTCAAGTGATTTATATACATAGATTATTAGCTGGGCATGGTTACGAGGAACACTAGGCTCGGTAGACCGACTCTGGGTCACGGCGTGTATGCGCACGACCTGTCGGTTGGCTCAGCTACCAGTAGGTCTGGGGAAACGCGGGCGCCGTCAAAGGCGGCGACGCATCCGTGGCCGGTTCTCGACCGCGAGAGCGACTCCGGGGGGAGAGGGTTCCGCCGAGCAAACCATCTGTGGTGCGTGGCAGGGGCGCTGGGTGGGATGAAAACCAATGCACACTGATGGGCGCCGCCGTGATAGCATCGTGGTTGAGCGCGAGTCGCACTCGGGCGTGCGTCTCACGTGAGTTGTCCGCCGTGTCGGCCCTAGTCCATCGCTCAATACCTGTCCTACACCGCCGCCAGCTACGGCTTATGAGTTCCCTATTGTGGTTACATAAACGTAGTACAACACTCACTGATCTATTTCCACTTACTCTCCCCGAGTGTCGAGTAGCAGTACTCGTGGCTCAGGCTGACAATCCAGTTGGTAGTTGGCAGCAGCTTTTAGGCGACCCATCTAGTTGAGATTCGGAAGAGCGTCAGGCTATGCACAATTAGTTTGAAGAATGGGCCAGAACTGCGAATCGATGAATAAAATGATACTCACGTTACGAGTGCAACGTGCAGCGCTGTTGAAGTCATTCAAACCGAGGGTTTAGCAGTTGGCAACAAACCTGAGAGCTTACGATACATACCATTGAGGATTGTACTTCAAGGCCAAACTTGCATCTAGTGCAAGGATGTTACGTAGAGCCGATGCGGAGCTGGAGTGGTGGAGGAGACGAAAATTTCCTCCGGCCGCGCGGCATGTATTTCCATTTGACTCAAGCGCCGAGCTGCTGCTCAAGTCAAGGATTGACCGGCTTACCAGCAATCGTGTTGTGAGTTTTACTAACGCATATGCTGTCTTTAAGGTAGCGGTATAAAGATAAACCATAGAACACACGTTACCGGTCGCATATCTTGTAGAACCCGGCGCCCCGTGACAATACTGGACTAAATCGGGCTCCAGGTGCCAAAGGAGGGCTAAATCGATGCGGGGGTGGCTATATCGCACGTATTTGCCGGGGTGGACTAAATAGCCTTGCGGGGTTTCCTGATGTATCTCTGGTCAGAGCGTCGAGGGCGTATGGCTCGAGCGTGCACCATTCTCGCGTAAGGCGAACTGGAGACTCCGACACATATCGGAGGGATTGTGGAGCCGGGAGATTTACGGACTGCGAAGCTTTCCTAAAACGGTGGCATGCTCCACTTGTTTATGCCGATTCTACTGCGATCAATGGTCGCTCGGCAAGTGGGGTATATAACTAGGTGCCTTCGGGTCTTTCGCCCTATTTCCCTCTTACCTCCTTTCCCTCTCGGCTGTATTTCAAAGGTCGAAGCTGCGCAGTCGCGAAGGTATGTATCACAAGGGTATGTGAGATTTATAGCTCATAACTATCTATTTAGATGTACCATGAGGGCTAACCACTCGTCTGCTGACGACTGTGTGCTAGTGCTTCTATGGTCAATTTATAGTGACTGAGGACTTTGAGGAGCGGCGCTGGAGACCATTCTAACGTCTACGAGCATTTTTACTTGTTGACCCATACGATCATGTATATATTATTGAATCGCATGCTGTCCTTTCTACCACGACTGCGCAAAAGCCGGCAAATGTTGTGATATTCGGGGGTTTCGTTATGACCGCCCGAATTGCTGCTATATTGTGACGTATTGCAACACTTAAGGTATCATATTAGCTCGATTACAACCCATTACAGCGCCTGTGAGATGATTTGTTGGTTTACTATCATTTCATACACCTAAATCATGAGACTGGATTTCAACGCAAATGCTGAGCCGCCAGTTCCGTACATTTGATTGGAGCGCGCGATTGGGACGTTTTACACATTTTCACAATTGCCGCGTTTGCAAGCGCTTATAATTGGTTACAACTTTTGGGCGTTTGGGCTGATGGGCTTTTCCGCATCATATCCACCCGCCTATAACATGCCACGGCCGCACCGCTGCATCAAATTCGACTATACCCCTCGCTCTTCCACTGTCCGCGCTCAAGCCAGCCTAGTAGCTTCATCCCCACTAGCCCGCAGATGTCCTCTAGCCGATCCTGTAACCAGATGTCTCGTGGTCGTCTCGTCCTCCGTCCTAGTCCTGCTCTGTGCCTCAATTTCCGATCTCGAATTCAAGTTCTCGTCCATGATATATTGCGTCTTCTGTTCCCCGGGGAAGTGGTCCGGATAAGAGCAAAACCATGCGACTTCGTTCATACCCCAAGTTTCGGTCGCTTGTCGTTTGAGTCTGCTAATTGATCCTCATCATCCAATCATACCTCCGGGGATTTTGAAGCCAGATCTTGCATGTCACTACCTTCGACGAAGCTCGGACGCCTCCCGCAGTCACCTCAAATAGCCTCCTTGGTTGTGGGTTTGGAGACCGATCAGTCTTCAATTGATAGGGCCAACCTGAGCTTGTACGTGCTTAGCAAAAGTGGGTTTTGGCCTCTCCCCCCCTTCCAGCATCCAATTCAAATGAAGAAATTCGATGCGAAGGCCATTACAAGTGAAGAAGGGAGTCTCGCACGCGCAGACCGCCGATAGTACGTCCGGTATACTCGTGAGCGTTTACGTTCGTTCTACTAGTAGCGGTCGAGTCTTTTGAATCATCTACGTATGCAAACGCATCCTGCGCCTCAGACGTATCGCAACTCGTCTGGATCCTCCCAGGAGGAAGAGCCGCGAGCCCGAATTGCATGTGCATCGACCCCAACAGGCTATCCCCAACCCTCAATCGCCTGTCAATAGTCACGTCACGGGGCCGGAGTAAGCAACATGGTTCTCGTCCTGGATTCGTACGATGTTCACTCCTCTAGCTTGCGTCGTTGTAATTCTCACGCACTCTATTCCGTGACAGGACTCGCCAATATCCCCATTTATCAGATCACCTCGTTTCTCATGAAGGCAGTTCGCCACCAGTATCTGTACTCTCATATCACACGTTCACGGCGCATCAAGCGGCGGTCGATCGGATACATGATATGACCTTTCTAGGAAAGACGAAGTGATGAACTTGGATCCCGGTCCTGGCTCGACCCTCACAACTAGACTTCCGCAAACCCTCGACTCGGACGGGCGCACTACGTCTTGGACTTTCTCCCGGTCACATAAATCTGTCTTCTGATGATTATTGTCACTAAGCCTAATGAAGAATGATTACCAGAATAAAGCCTGGTCTATATGCCTCAAGCCATCGCTTAATGCAATTGCGATATTTCAAGATTAGACCATAGTCACAGAACTGAGTAGTCCATGAGATCACCCATCTCAGTAGCGATAACATTAACACCACGTCAAAGCCTTTCAGCGCACGGATGTTATCACGTCATTGACGTGCGTCGCACGGGCTATGTGACGCACAGTTAACATCAACGGCAGGAGAACGATGTTACACCACACGCAATGGAGGAGCTGTAGGCCGCTTGTGCAAACCAGTGCAGATGTTAATGAGGGGTAGGCGAGTTTCAGGAGGATGTTATCAAGATAACATCGCACCGTTAACCGGATGAGCCAACCAATTTCTGGTGATGGTAGGTCATTAGAAAGGGGGCATGGGGATGGTCAGGGTGCAAACAGGGAAACGGCAGGATGTTATTCCACTAACATTCTGATGTTATTTCGAACGTTCCTGAGCAATGCAATTTTGTCAGCTCAACAAGCAGTGATGTTAGCATGGCGAAGACACAGCCAGGAGAGATAGGAGGATGTTAATCGGCGAGCACACCTAACATCACGGTGTTAATACAATCATATCAGTGGATTCTGAATTTTGTTGACTGATGGAGACAGATGTTAGCATACTCGAGAAGCAATACAAAGGGGTTAGGAGGATGTTATTCGATTAACATCCTGATGTTAGTGTAACTGCGCCAGTTAATTGCGGATTGTGCTGGCTGATGAAGACCAATGTTAGCTTGCCGGAGCAGTGGGAAGAAGGGGTTAGGGGGATGTTATTTGACTAACATTTCGATGTTAATAGAGAGGTTGCAATTGAATGATACAGTAGCCAACCCAGAAGCTGGCCGAGACTGGGAAACTGGCCACTGGGCGTTTTCTGCCACATATCTTAAATTGATTTGTGAGACTCTGCGTATAAATGATCCTCCATATCTGAAGTATGCACAGCCCCAAATAGGCACTAAACGTGCGGCTATACCCAGAGATACGTGCGCTCAAAGCTGGCTGGGAGCAAAATCCGGCTCGGAAAATTTGGCGCTCCAAAACAGGTTCCGGCATAGACGGCTCAGAGCATTTGCAGCAAGGTATAAGTGCTTGGAGCAGACTTCTTTTCAGCTATGGGCTATACATTTGCCTATATGTGCCGGGCCTTGCTTGTTTGCGACATTATATGATGTGTGATGCGGCCAGTCTATGGTGGGCTCGATACCCATAGATACTTTACACCTGTAGAAATGAGCAATAAGCTATGCGGAGGACTTTCAACAACAGTACAACAATGTCCAGTTCTACCTGAGCCTTGGTTATCCATTCGTCTGCCCTATAGCATGCAGCTTCCTTCTCTTAACACCCTCCTGTTTACGGTTCAAACACTTCGCTACTGGACGACTAAGATTAATTGGCGACTCCTCAACCGTCTTGCGTGTCCGCGGGATGCCAATACCATCAGTTCATACATACATTGTCCTTGTTCCCAAGGTGAAGCACTGGGCAGCATCACATGGCCGGCTTCCCAGTATTTGACCGAAATCCTCCACAATCTTAGTTCTCTCAGTTCTCGGCAGCCACTCATCAGAATGACACAAAATTGTATAATTCAAAGGAGGAGTACCTCTAGTCTACGTTCGTAGAAGTAATAGTGATTATACTTACTACTGGTCGAAATACTATCTAGAAGCTGAAATCCAGCCGGTTTCCTGGTCGGCTACAGTATATCAACAATTGTTGTTGCACCCTACAGATCAGAATATTATTGGTATACATGACATCATATGCAATCCTCTTCATCCTACCACAAAACATGCAAATCCTATACACCTGTCATGTCTACATGAGACACTTCCATACTAAATATCAGGATTTGTGGGGATTAGGAGTGAGGGAAAGACTGTGGAAAAGAGCCGTCCCGATATCAAAATAATCATGCAGCGCAACAACAATCAGCAATTTATTACTGAAGCACAAACTTTGTAACGTAACTGGATTAGCAAAACATGGTTAGGTATCTAACATATTCCAAACAGGTTGTTCTCACCATTGGCATTCCTGCTGACAGAAAAGCTTGCTTTCTCTCTGCTCAGTACTGTCTATTCAACACTCAATGTCAGCTGTCCAACACTCAATATCAGCTATTCAACACTTGGCGTCAACTGCCCAACCTTGATGTCAGCTATCCAACACTTGATGTCAGCTATCCAACACTTGACGTCAGCTGTCCAACACTCAACACTAACTACCAGCCACTCTTCAGGAAAATGTGATTGTGGTCATGAGCCTTCTGTTTCTTGTGTGGGTTATATTCTGTGATAATTGCGTGGCTGGTACTCACAAGCACTTGTGACTGACCCTGAGGTCCCCCAAGATTTACTCCCCAGGCTTCTTATTGGCCCTTAGAGCTTGCTATTAGGGGGTCTGCGCATGTGGCGCTTGTTGCCTCATGGGTATCCATGGCACCACATGAGCCCCAGTGAATTTGGCAGTGCTTGGCCATGTCTATCCACTTCTTAACACCTATAACTAAATTAGCCAATAATCACAAGCATATGTTCTGCTTGTGGCTAAGCCCCATGCTTGAATGACCTTGTGGGGGTAGTGAATTATACATCTGACATGCATCACAAGAATATTAGTAGAGTGCACTAATGTTAGTCGGAAACACTGATGCTAGTTTAGAACAGAGATGTTAGTTAAAGCACTGATGTTAGTCCGACTAAATAGATGTTAGATTTTACGTCAAGATGTTAGTTTGATAATCAATGTTAGTTGTTATGTGAGATGTTAATCCGAGCAGGGATGTTAATACTATGAGCAAATGTTAGCTTGTGGCTCAGATGTTAGCTGATGTGACAGATGTTAGTTGAATATGATGATGTTAGTTCAACACATGGCTGTTAGCTCAGGATATGGATGTTGTTTGCTTTTTAGCACCAACTAGACCCTGGTAGCGCTGGTCGCCCGTGCTACCCATGATCTAGTGCGAGCTAAAAAGCTTAGTTAGACGTTTGGAGCTACTTTGCGCTAGCTAGACTTTTGGCTTTTGGCTGAGTCCTCTGGTGCCCGGTTTCTGTGTTTGTGGAAAAATTTTGTACCTATATAAATATCCCATATATGGAAATACTACACGTTGGATCCATTGTAAATTTGGTATTGAGCAAAGGTAATGGTTGAAGAGAATGCAACAGTGCTGCTAATGAGTGGATCAGTACCTGAACTGTTTGCATTAGGGCAAAATGATAAATACACAGAGATAGATGACATAGATGGTATGCACTCTGATTTGCGTGATAATCGTGTTGCTTACATCACATAACCTTCACAAAGATACCTCACCTAGCTCAGCCACTCTTTTCACCGCAACAGCAGTATCTTAGCCTTCGACCGCTTGTGGCAGCCTCTTGGTGTGCTTGTATGCGTGGAGGAAATATACTTGTACTGTATTGAGCGCACGCATACTAGATACAACAACAACAATTGATATGACAGAAACCGTCCAAACCAGAGGGAGTGGGGAAACTGGGGCGCTGAGACACAAGCAAACTCATGGGTCGGGTGGCCAAACTCCAAACTGGACAATTACCATCATACAGTGGGATGAAGGGCGGAGAAAAAGAAAAACACAAGCGGAGAGAGGCACGGTGCTCAAGACGGAGTGGTCAAGAGCAGGAAGGTGCCACAACACATGATTGTGTCTATGCATCAGGAGACATGCTCAAGGTGGCCCATGGTTTGCGGCTAAGACTGGGCTGTATGCTGCATCAAGCTGCAGCATACATCCCCTATATAACCGGTCCAGCTGTACAATACAACACTGCCCAATCCTAGACAAAATCACAGCATGTTACCCCTGCAATACTAAAGTATCCAAAGAGGAAATACAGATGAGCAAAGTTCCTGGTATCAAACCGCGGCATGGAAATAACCACCTGTTGGGCAGTAAGTGTTAGAGATTCAACTGAACGGAAGGGTCACAATCCAACCTGCTTTAGCGCTCCAACATCAATAGAATATCTGTTACATTTTGTGTCATATTTACACTTGATTGCCAATATCACATGCAGAATTTACCCGATTTGGAATAAAATATATGACATAATACAAGAGGGAGGTGGGTGGGTCACAGCTGGCAATGGTTTTTCAAAAATCAACCTTGGGTAATGTTTTTTTTCTCTGCTACCCCTTGTTGCCCTCTTGCACTTTTGCTCGTACCTGCATTCCCCTCTGCCCTCTTGCCTATCCACCAGTCTGAGCTCACTGCCAAGCATTGCGCAAGTCACCATGCACATGCTGTGTTACCCCTGGTGGATGTATGCGCAACTCTCACCACTATGCAGCGTGCCATGCTTTGCTCTTGTCAACCATTGGCCCTTTGGGTTATTTTTTATATTTCCATCTCTGTTTTGTCCTGTATGTCTTCATCACGTTGTTCCTGTTGTACCTGTCTTGTACTCACTCCGCCCATTTGCACTTGCTTGTTTGTACATTCATGGCCCACCATTTGATATGGTATTGGTCCTACAGTCTATCTTATATACTTGCCCTACGCAACACTGTGTATCTCATTGTATTCAACACCAGTTATTCATTCCATTCACTTGTCTGCTCATCTCAGGCCTTGTTGCCATCCATTTGACCATCCACCCCATCTCAAACCTGGTTGACACTGCCAAGTCCCTTGGCACTTACTGCCTTCCGTCTTGAGTCTAACAGGTGCCTTCCGACCCATGGTAGATGTAGTTCATAAATTGACAGACATCCACAGACTTAATCATTGTTGGGTAGGTGAACACTCCATTGGTCATCAACAACACTAGAGCCACTAAAACCACAGAGGTCATCAACATTATTCAGGCTGTCCACATTACTAGTGCAACTAACATTGCCCCATGACTAACATCAAAGGCCCAGCTAACATCAAAGCCTGACTAACATCACCGGCTTGACTAACATCATTGGCCTGGCTAACAGCACAAGCCCGACTAACATCGCCAGCTTGACTAACGTTAGAAGCTCAATTAGCATCGCTAGTATGACTAACATCAATATCATCACTAACATCACCAGTATGCCTAACATCGCCCGCAATACTGACATCATCCTGCTCACTAACATCAACTGGGCGCAATTAACATTCACATCGTCACTAACATCACTCAGTTCATTAACACTGCACAAGCGCGGCTAACATCACCGTCATGACCAGCGTTGATGACATCACTGAAATCCCTCAATCACATTCCGGCTAACCTCTCAATCGACATTTTCCTCTCCAATCCTACCGTTATCTCTTATGATGTGTAATTGTTGAATGTGTTTTTCTTCAATGCATTTCATGGCCACGTATCCCCCCTGTACACTGTTCAAGGCCGTTCACCTTTCTCACTCTGGCAAGCAATTGCGATGATCAAACTCGATTCCATTTTCGCGATACATGTATATAGGCGTATACCCTGCTCATTCAAATCTTGCCCGCTTCGACCCAGCCGCCCCAGTGCTCCTTTTGGGCCGCGACGCCGACGTCTTTCCGACCACATCCTCCTTTCCACTCTCTCCATCTGGACCCTGGCCTTCGCCAGCTGACCCGCTTGCTCCGCTCGATTCAAACTGCTTCTGCATGCGGTATGCCTCCAAATCGTCTCCCTCCGGCTCTTCTTCGCTTTCCTCTGTACATAGATTCCGCTTAATATCACCATATTTTTTGTTTGACATTGTCTTTCGTACCTTCCTTCTTCCTCTTAGCCTTCGCCTTCCCTTTGCCTTTGATATTTGCACCTTGCGAACGACCCGGCTGGCCTTTCCTCTCTGCCGCCGCCTGAACTCCTTGCGCGACAGTCGACAACCTACCGCTGCGCCGTAGTGGCTTCTTCTCTGGGGTCGGGCCTTCAACACCGTCGCCATTCTTGTCTCCGGCATCTGAGTTGGCCGCTCCCGCGCCGGTCTCTTTGCTCCCGGGTTGCTCATTTGCCGTCTCGCCAGAACGAGCTGCAGAGAGGCCGCTTTCCTCCGTAGTTCCCCCCTCGATTCCCACACCTGACGGGCCTTCACCATCTGGCTGTAACGGAGAGGCCAAGGATGTCAAGGGCGGGGCTACCAGGTCCGGAACGGCGTCAGGAATGCTAGGCGAATCGGGCAACGGTTGCGGAAGAACGGATGTCGTCTCATCCGGCCCTGCACAGTTACGAATGGGTAATTAAATCACGACAGGTATTTCAGCCAAAAGAAATTACCAATCGTGGTTGCTTGAGGACCAGGGCCAACCGTTCGAGTCTCTTGCTCACTCGCTGGGTTCGAATTCAGGTCGTTTCGAGGTTCTACATCGGCCGGCACGTCCACCATTCTTTCGTTTGTGTCAGGCGACGCGATTTGTATTTCAGCCTTGTCGTTTGTGGCCGTCATAGCCAAAAGCGCGTCGTACGGACCTGTATATCAATGCTTAGATTACCGACATATATAGCCGTTTGATTTCCCTCTTGCCTTCTCCATACTGTTCGATCAGTCCTGTGGTGTATCAGACGACGCACACGCATACAATGTGGTAAAAGACATACCATTCGCTTGGCCCACATATATTGCGGAATCCGGGCATCCAACTCGATAATGAATGTTGTTCAGTCGAAGATCAAGTTCGTGTATCCATACGAGCTGTCGAAATTCTTGTTCGAGGTCGTATGCAAGCTGGTCGCTGGCGTTGCGCCAGGCAGCCAAACCATACCCTAGTTTCATAACCTGTTCAACACCCCATGACCTGACGTCACCGTCCCATGCGTCTTGTAAGAGATTCGCAGTCCTTGTGCTCAATTCCTCAAACCGGACTAAGCTCTCAACCACGGCTCTGCACTGGATGAGCCCCCTGGTAGCATCCGTACAAGTCTGTTCGAGCTTTTTCTTGATGGGGCCATTTGGACGATCGTCGACCAACGCTTTCATCGATTTGAGCAGAGAAGCCAGCATACGAGCAGCTTGTAGAATCGGGGTAGCAAGTTTGACAACCTCCGGCCATAATAGTCGAGAGCGATTCCAGAGGTAGCGGTGTAAAAGAATGCCTTCGAAGAGTTCGCGCAGTATAGGATGGGGAAAGCTTTGGGAAAGAAGCTCTGCGGCCTTGATCACGGGAACCGGGTATGGGACAAAAGGCCCATCAAACCTGTCCCAAGCACGAAGCGCGGGTTGAAGAGTGTTGAGGCATTTATGGACGTCGACGAACATGTCCTGGGCGGTTCCAGGATGATCTGGTACTTCTGGCTGCGGTGCGAAAGGGCCAAAAGCGTTCTTCCGCGGGGCGAAGTCCTGGTTGAGAGGTCGGGGCTCGAACCAAGAGATATCGATTTGGGCGTCTAGATAAATTTGTCAAACTTGAGTAAAGGATGGCGTACGACGTTTGCTCACCCTTCGAGCTATCGTCTTCCCGTGGTGCCTTCCTGGAAGTGCTTTCGTCCGGATTGCCAGAGGGATCTCCACGCCTTCGAGTTGAACCGCCAGTTGGTTGGCCTCGTTCGCTAGGCTTCCCGGTTGAAGCGTTGCTCCTGCTTCGTGCCGCCTGAGGCGCAGATGTGGTCTTTTTGCCCTTTGTGCTACCTAGAGCTGTGCTAGGAATGGCGTCCGTTGTTGTAGTGGTCTGGTCCTCTTCGTCGGTGGGCACTGCATCGAACCGTGGCGCATCATCGGCCTCCAGATCAAGGAGAGCTTGATCGGCAATCTGCACACGCTCGCTCGACGATTTGGATAAGGTAATTAGGGACTCCTTCGAATACTCGTCGAGCCGATTGAAGTATGCCAGCAACTTCTGGTGCTCGTATCCTAGACGAGCCACGTCGAATCCATCAGGCGGGGGCAAGTGGTATTTGGCTCCCAGAGTAGCAACCGACGTTACTAGCACAAAACGCACAAGAGAAAGTCCAACCCATACGTATCCGGCATCGCCACCCAGTAGAGTATTACTCCTCGTGTGAAATAGCCCGCCAGAGAGTAGACTGTCGATCCAGGTGAGAAAGAATTCAAAGGTTGCAGAGTGTGGATATCCAGCCTTCGTGGCGTCGTACGAGCTCAACGCGTACGACTTATTGGGCCAAAATTCTTGCATGAAGACCACGAGGTACTCCGGTACATTGCTGGGTTTCGAGACTGGGAGGACCTTAGGGGTAGACTCTACGGAGTCGCTAATTCCCCAAATACCAAGTTCTGGCTATACGAACGTTAGTCATAAGATGAACGAGCATATGTCGTTCGAATACAACTCACAGAAAAAGGTCCATGACGCTGTATCTCGTTGATTCGCGCTAGGAAATTCACGATCTGATCGCTCAGACGTTTGTCCGTCCCATCGAGCACACTCCGCACAAGGTTGAAAACTTCGGTTCGCATGAGCTCCGAGCTGGGATCGTAGGCGATGCATGGTAGACTGAGCCAATGTTCAAGGCTCCGCTGCGCGGTCGAATGATGAAGGTATCGCCATGACTCGGTCTTGTAGACAACCGGGCGATCGCTTTGTGGCCGAGAGACGGGCTTATCGAATTGTAATCTGAAAACAATATGGCCCCGACGGACAATGGAATCGCGGGAACATGAGTCCTGGTTACCTCGAGGAAGCGTGGTCCCCGCGTAAACCTGACTAAACCACAGCCAGGAATCAGGGGGAGCTCCATCTTGACGTCGACGCAAAACACGGAAGAGTTCCACGTTGCCCTCATAGCTTATTCGAGTGAGCTCATCAAACGGAACACCCTCGGGCCAGTTGTGTATCCATTGAGTGATCTCGCCCTTCGTGTATGCGTCACTGATCTCCTTCCAAGGCAGCGAGCCGTTGCCGCCATAAAAGCCTAATTCGCGATTCAGCGGCAGTTATCAGTGGGAATTTGAGGCGTACTGTATTCTGCTATTAGAAACTGTCGATTCATGGTACGGACCACATGAGACCCTAAGTTTTCATTGGCTTCGTGGGGGTACATGGGTCGGTACAGATTTTCAACATCGGGAATAGTCGCGATCGCGGGAGATTGCCCTGCGACTGTTACACCTAAGTAGCAATGTTAAATATGCGTTGGATTGAGAAACGTAGGTGAAACCTTTTTCGAGCCGAGCCCAGCTCGAGAACTGCGCGATATGGTCACCATACTCCTCCGTTGTTGCCCAATCTTGTATACTTGGTGATGTGTACCTAGGAAGAATTTGAACAGAATGTAGCAAACGTGTCTTACGTCAGAAACTCACCCTTCGATCCGATGACTCGCCTGACCATCGTCCTCTACCGCCTCGTATGTGAAGGTCATTGTAAACGAGATCCCGGCCACTACGTTAGCATGATTTGCGAGACGCCGTACTTCCTTGAGAAATGTGTTATTGACAAAACTAAGCGATGTGAGTTTCAGGCATAAGTCACGTATACAGGACGTACGATGCACGCTCTTCAACCGGAAGCCTGGCTAGAGCTACTTGATTCACTCGCTTCGCCTCCGTAATATTCTGCCAACGCGCCCGTTCGTGCACGGGCAAAGCGTTAAAGGTGCTAGATACCACGTGACGCCATACACCTACCCCTGAGCCTGAACTGGATCCGGTTCGAGTCTTGATTTCTTCGGAAACCAGGGAGGGGTTTGCGCGAGCCCACTCATTCTCCGGGTATACCCTCTTTGGATGCGATGCCGAGCCCTTCTGGTGGTTGGCAGCTTCCTGCTTAGTTTTGTGCTCGCCGTCTCGCCTAACAAGTCTACTGAAACCGTCATATATAGCCTATAACCACATTGAGTACTCATAACCGATATATAGACGGCAATCACACCTGTATCTCGCATAGATGGCGAATGAGATAGCCGAAAGAAACCATGTTAATGGAACAGATTTTCGTGAATCCCGGTCAGTCGAAATCAAGGTCATATGTGATGTATTAACACTTGCCTACAGATCAGTAACACAAGTTGTGGGGATACGTCAAAACGTTAGCTCGCATTCATAACCATCTATGTACGTGATCTCACCTTCTCTAGGCTCGCTTTCCACGTTTCAACAGTCGCGTTGTCCCATTGGCTGTGAAACTGTTTCACGAAAGCCGGGACCACTACTCTGTCCGAAAAATCTTTGCCATTTGCATATTGATTCTCCAGCAGACTGAGCGCTCTCTTCGAGTTCTTTTTGGTCCCGCGATTGCCCTTCGCCAGTTTGAAAGCCTGATAGTGGTTTCGGTGAAGCCATTCGAGCTGCTCCGAGGTCAAGGTGTACCGCGGGGTGTCGGCAGCAGCTGGCGGGCCTGTCTGGACCGGGGGGGTCTGTTCTGCGTTGCCATCGGACATGCGTCTTCGATACGAGAAAAAGTTTAGGGAAATATGCGCAAGCTGAGTATTCGACACAGGCGGGGTGCTGGTCTAACATCAACCACACGGCCGAGATGTTATGCGAGGAACACGAGGCGTCTGCTTACGTCCCGTTATTACGTACTTCAATAATCGGCCTTGGCCATGTTCGCCTGCTTTCTTGGCCCCATTGATCAATGAAAACAACGGAAATAGGACGGTTTACCGTGGGCGTACCTTCTTTAGTTCAGCCTCCTCACGACACGATTTGAAAAATGCCAAGAATCCTGGTTCACCGAGTGTCCGCCGTTGGCGGTGCAGTGATCGACTGCTAGGATGTTTCAGCATAAGGAATAGGGCGAAATGTCCCTCGTGGTTCGGAGTTGAGCCTAAATAATCCTGGCTGAGTGAGATGCGAGATGACCGCATATATGCGCATGCGCCACAGCCGATAGCTTATCTTCATTGCACTAGTAACATCTCAAAAATTCAATGAGCGTAACTCGGACTTGTATAGCTGAGATGGCTTAATCTCTATATCCTCTCCGGTGTACTTTGGAATTCATCACACATGATACAGGTGGAGGGCTCCTCTTGGAATCGGTGTGGTCTTGTCTTGAGTAGACATATCACCTTCCATGTTTCAGATATTTGTGTGCTATCAAATAACCCCCGCAATGTAACAGTCGCTGCACATACTGGCTGCGATCGCAAGGTCTCCACTAGGTACTAGCATATTAGCATCATGATTTCTGCTACCTGGCGGTGGCATATATGCGAAGTATCGCGGTTCGCCAAATCTTAGCCGCGTTTCTCGGCTGTCTGCGTATATGATTGGTCTCCTACATTTTTTGATTCAGTTGGTTGCTAACAACTGTGTGCATCGGCTCGTCGCCGAGTTGGCTGGCGCCAACCTTCTCGGTGCAGCCGTCTTGCCACTCGATTTCAGACAGGCAAGCAGTGGGCGTGCCCTAGACCACGTTTGGTATAGCATGGCATGTTTTCGTGGTTTCATGGATCCCCCAACCGGTGGGGGAGCCAAAGTAGCTTCCATATCTTCATTTAGTGCTTCAAAGTATGGGCGTAATACGAAATTCAATTCATAGAACTCAAAGTTCGCGTTGGTCCCCGCTGCAAGTGCTCGGCGTACGGTGTCGTAGCGGACAAGAACCAGATTTCTCTCTATCATGTCTCGGGCCGGAAATTCATCCAACACGGTACGGCGAAAACCAGTCATCTACCGTCACCATACATCAGATAGCAGAGGGGCAGGTGTAACTATTCAACGCAAACGAAACCCGACTGGCAAAAACAGGTTTCAACCTTCGACTACGCCATCGGGTAGTAGTGCGCTACCGACTTGCGTCGACTCGGGAGAGAAGCCAGAGGTTGACGATTTCCTCAGAGACTTTGACGACCAAGCTGGCGAAGAATTCTCTGCCACGTTTGACGGTATTGGCCCTGAAAAGGTCGACAAATCGGTACGTTATGCTAGCAAACTATGAGTTAACGCTTATTATGCTTCATTTTGGTGATTGCGTTTTTCAGACGCCCAATCGTCAACTTCGAACCTGGTTGACGCAGCATCTGGAGTCTGTTATTCTTGCTTTGCATGCTGCCGACGCTGCTCCAGCTGCCGGTCAGAGCTGTCCGTTCTGCGATAGTGGGTCCCAGCCACGGTTCTCCTGTCAAACCTGCCTGGAACCTGTTGCTGTATGCGAGCAATGTCTGCTCTCGCGGCACAGGTACCTACCGCTCCATCGCGTACGCTCTTGGTCAGGTATATGTTGGGAAAATACCTCGTTGATGGAGCTCGGATTTATATGGTCTCTTGGGCATGGGGGGCAGCCTTGTGAGGAGAGCAATTCTGTAACAACGTTATGGGTGGGCGACGTTTTTGGATATGTGCAAGTGAAGATTCGGTATTGTAGCCACGCCGGGGCTCCTCCGAAGCCGATTCAACTCCTGCGTGCTGGGCTATTTGCCTGTTCGGACATAGAACCACAATCGGCATTTTCATTGTCCATGCTCCGCCATTTTACGCTCTTTTCAACTATAGGCAAAATATCAGGGCACCGTTATGACTCGGTATTGACACGACAGACCAACACGGGCTTCCTGTCGTCCGCTCCGAATCGATATCGTGAGCTACTGTTCACACAAAGGAAATTTGTGTACGCGACCGCGGTGAAACGCTCTGGGCGGCTGTTCAAACCTTTGCCTGGGGCATTGTTCCCTCAGAGCTTGGCTATCAACTGTGTTGCCTGTCCTCGTGCCGGAATAAACTTCCGCCCCGAGGATGTATCAGCAGTAGAAAGGTGCGCATGTTCATTGATCGCGTCGCCTGAGGCCATGCAATTGACTTTGACTTGGTGCTCTGACTGGTAGGTCGTATTTCCGATACTTTATATCGCACGATGGGAACTTTCGGAATCCCCGCCGAGCGAAGCGAATAGATCCAGATGACATCTGCTTGACGGACGGGCAGATGTATTTCGTCAAGCAGGAGCCGTATAAGAAATGGGTTGCCCAACAGAAGGGCTCACAATCGGTATTATAAAGCTCATGAGCCTAATGAGTTAACATATCTGATATTCTTACGCAGGATCGTCCACGACCCGATTGCGACAATCATAAAGCTGCCCACGACAAGTTCGCTCGTTGGGGTGGTCTAGATGTTACAGGGATTGGCGCATGTACATGCGCCAGGCATAGTCTATTTCTTCCGGCCGGCATGGTCGATTTCAACAAGGGGGAAAGGTGTCACGAGCCAACAGGCGTCGTAGACATTAATCACAATTTATTATATTTTTCTCTGGTATATTATCTTTAGTTTACACGTCATGTGACTCATGGAACTTTCTGGAATATTTGTAAGCGCTGACGCGTCTTTCATTTCACATCCAAAGACCAATTGTAGTTTGCGTACGTGTACTCGTGGCTATGTTTCTATGAATATATAAACAGGGTCAAGTTCTAAGGGTACGACCCAAGAACTTGACCTCCTGTCGTCAGTTCATATTGTTTTCCTTACTTGAGAATAAGTCTAGTCGTGACACTAGGTCAAGTTCTCCTAGTCCACAGGTAACAGGCTTGTCGTCGCCAATTACCCCTGGACCACTGTCTCATACGCCGTGCGCGTGTCTCAAGCTAACATATAAATTGCCTTCCAAAAATCCTACTCCACCCATCCACAGATACGCTCAGTCATTGCCCTATCGCGTCCCCGCATACCGAACCTCATTTGAGCGCTTCCTGGGCCTAGGCCGCGGCAGCTCGTGAGAACTAGGCTCCTGCACACGTGAACAAGCTTTGGCCAGCCAATCTCGTCCGTCGACACGAGGTGGGGTCACCCTGTGCCCTTAAGTAGTGGGGTAACGGAGGTCTTATTCCTTTCCATCCAGCGACGTGGGATACGTTGCATTTTCTTCCACTCTTGCGTATACAAGGCGGCTACAAGAGCACCCAATTCCATCTTAGCCAGTAAGTCCTCCGGCGAGAGGCATAGCACCATATTCATTTCCATTTAGTGTCATGGTATAACTTCATACTCGAGACGGTCCTCTACATTTACAAACTCGTACTATACTGTAACCCAATCGCATCCATCGAACGAGAAGGTTATATCCGAGCACTCGAGCAACGCGCTGACGATATCTGGGCGGCGCAACGAGGATTTTACGACGAATTAGTCTTTACTCGAGACCACGCACATCATAACCGCACACCCCGCGAAACCATCGAAGTCATCGCCGATTATTATTTCGACGTCTTTCACCCAGGAATTCCAGATCGTTATTCAAGTTTATACATCCTCCACAACGATCCTGAACCTGAACGAACCGGCGAACTTCCACTTCTATATCCTGAATAATCATGTCGCAGTGGGGTTCTCACATGTCCTATGTCCCACCACCTCCGCCCGAATCAACAACTTACGAACCTATCCCACCTTTACAACCACATCTAACGGGATTGACAGACTTTGGTGGGGCAGGTGGCGATGAAACATTTGTACAAAATACTCCTGTTGCTCCGAACCCTCATGAATCCAATAACCCTATGATTGTATTAAACACGCTGTTAAATGAATTCCGGGCTTTCCGGGACGATATAACCCTTCGAATGAACTACGTCGAAACGAGGGTTCGCGAAAACATGTTCACAATGCGCCATTTTAACGGACTACAGACGGATCTTCAGACCATCCTCACTCAGTTGCATGGCTTACCTCGTCAGCCAACAGGAACGAATCGACCTCCACCACCGCCGCCGGCGGGGGGCACCCCTCCACCTGCTGCACCACCAGTTCAACCAACCACGTCGTCTACCCGGGTCAAACTAGCCAAACCAGACAAATTTGATGGAAAGAAGGACAAGTCGACCACGTTCAAAGTGGCGATCACCCAATACCTACGATCCACATACCCGGGCAGCTCGGACGATGACAAAATCGCTTTTATTATTTCCTACTTGGATGGGAAGGCAGCAGAATGGGTTGAACCACACATGGAGCACGATATACTGCGACAAGCAGTCCCATGGTTACATAATGTCAACCTGTTTTGGGCCGAATTCGAGAAACGCTTTGGGGAAATAGATCGTGCCACCAAAGCCCTCAAAAAATTAAAATCTTTGAAGCAAAAGTCATCGGTTCAAGATTACGTCACCGAATTCCAGTCCTTAGCGGCATATGTTAATTATGACGATCTAGCACTACGAGATATGTTCTATGAGGGACTCAAGGACGAAATCAAAATGGCCATGTTGTCACAACTGTTCGATGTCAAGGATAACACCACCACAGGACAAATGGTTGTCGATCGCGCCTTGCTCATCGACCAGCATCTCGAACAGTTCTCCGGCCGGTCTATCTTTGACAATAAAAACTCAGCCAACTCCAACAATCGCACCGCTGCTCCCTCCAACCTGACTCGCGAAAAATTATCATCCGGTGACGCTGTTTACATGATTGGCACGGACGGGCGCGCGGTCAAAGGAAAAATTGAATCCATTGGACGAAACAACCGCGGTCAAGTCGTTCCTAATGTTAAATGGGCAGGTCAAAACTCAACAGTACAAGTTCCATTCCCAGCCCTTAAAAAAGACGACCGTCCTTCTAGCGGTACGTCTCGCGCCCCACCTCCGCCACCAGCACTTGCGAAGGGAAAAGGACCGGGCCCTATGGAATTAGATGGCGAAAGGAGGAGTGGTGGTATAACTTGTCTGCGCTGCCAAGGAAAAGGCCACATGGCGCGAGACTGCCCATCGAAACCGATCTCTGGCTTTGAGGCCCAAATTGAAGAAGTGAAGGAACCGGACTCGGATGATGAGTCGGTAAAAGACAGCGCCTGAACCTGGCAAGGGGGTCAGTTTTGGGCACAATATTAAAAAATATGGACAATTTCTCAACTGCGCATGTACCTTCTGATATGGAAATTATGTCATTATCCAATGAATCTCAAATGATGTTATTTTTCCGTGCGCAGCCGTGTGAAAACCCCCTTGAAAAACGTTTGGCAATCCAAGGAAAACCTTTCTCTGGATGGGCTATGCTTGACTCAGGAGCCTCTTCAATTTTTATTAGCGAGAATATAGTTCGCGACTTTCAATTATTTAAAAAGAAACTTGACAAACCAAGGCGTCTTAAAGTCATTGACGGACGGGAAATCGACTCAGGACGAGTAGAACATTACGTCACTCTTAATCTCAAAATTTTTGACCATGAGGAGGAGGTAGATGCCTACGTCGTCAACGTCGGCAATCACGACCTAATCCTAGGAATGGCGTGGCTGAAACGCCATAACCCAGCCATAGACTGGGACAAAAAATCACTTGTTTTCTCCTCCCGTTACTGTTCGGAAAACTGCCTGCACACCTCCCCAATCGTCAAAAGCGGCGAACCAGATCTAGAAATCGCCGCCACCTCTGAATTACCCGCAAGATATTCGGAGTTTTCGAAAATTTTCACTGAGGAAGAAATTTCCCCCCTTCCTCCTCATCGTCCCTACGACTGCGAAATAACTTTGAAACCGGACGCCGTACCACGCCATGGACCTATCTACAGTCTCGGACCAAAGGAAGATGAGGAACTTCGCAAAACAGTCACTAAACAGCTTGAGGCAGGTCTTATCCGACCTTCCAAATCTCCAATGGCATCCCCCGTTATATTTGTAAAAAAGAAAAACGGAAGCCTGCGGATGTGCATAGACTACCGAAAGCTAAATGACATGACTGTTAAGAATGTATACCCACTGCCGAGGAGTAATGACCTCATAGAAAAGCTCCGAGGGGCGAAATTATTTTCCAAATTTGATCTGAAATGGGGTTACAACCTTGTCCGCATTAAAGAAGGTGACGAATGGAAGACCGCATTTAAGACTCGCTACGGTCTGTTCGAATATCTGGTCATGCCTTTTGGACTCACAAACGCCCCCGCTACGTTCCAACATTTTATGAATGATATTTTCCGTGATATTTTGGACGTTTATGTTATTATATACTTGGACGACATTCTGGTTTTCTCCAAAAACGAGGAGGACCACGAAAAACACGTCAGGGAAGTACTCTCGCGCCTCCAAAGGCACAACCTATATTGCAACCTGGCCAAATGTTTCTTTAGCGTCAAGGAAATCGACTACTTGGGACTTATCGTATCCCCAGAAGGGATTCGAGTCGATCCTGCTAAAGTCGTGAAGGCCATTGATTGGTCAGTTCCCTCAAGAGTCGTCCAGGTACAAGAATTCGTTGGGTTCTGTAATTTCTATCGGACATTTATCAAGGACTATTCGCGTATTGCCGTGCCCCTGTTTAACTTAACCCGAAAAAACCACCCCTGGGAATGGACAGAAGAATGTGCTGCTGCTTTTGAACAGTTAAAGGAAGCACTTAAATCCGCCCCCGTTCTAATTATCCCAGACATTTCTAAACAATTCTTTTTGGAATGCGATGCATCTGACTTTGCCACTGGCGCAATACTATCACAATTCTCAGAAGACGACCGCCTCCACCCAGTTGCGTTCCTTTCCAAAGCCATGACCCCGGCTGAGCGTAACTACGATATTTATCACAAGGAACTCCTGGCCATTGTCAAAGCACTCAAGGAATGGCGACACTTGCTAGAGGGAACCGCTCTACCGGTCCAAATTATTACGGACCATAAAAATCTCGAGCCTTTTAAGGCTACAAAAGATCTCAGAGGCCGCCTAGCTCGTTGGGCAGGTTTCTTATCGGAATTTAACTTCCAGTTAAAGTATCGCCCCGGCAAGACTAATGGAAAAGCTGATATCTTGTCAAGGAAAGATGAACACCGGCCTTTAGGGGGGGGTGAGAGCCGAGCTCTACTCGACCCCTCCCTATTTATCGCCGCTATTGAGCCGGATGAAGTCCTCGATGATCGCATTCGCGACGCATACTTACAAGATGAACGACTAAATCATATCATAGAGGCTCTTCAAAAGAACGATAAGGTTAAAAACTGGTCCTGGGATAACGGACTCCTTATGTTCAAAAACAAAATCTACGTACCAAACGATGACTCAATCCGCAAAGATATACTCGCAAGCCGTCATGACAATATGGCTGCAGGACATCCAGGACAATTCAGAACATTAGAGTTGGTCAACCGTAAATATTATTGGAAATCTCTCAAGAAAACGGTTACCTCCTATGTATCCAACTGTGAATCCTGCATTCGCAATAAACATTCGAATCAACTCCCACCTGGCCTCCTCAACCCAATCGAACTCCCTTCACGACCATGGGATCACATCAATTATGACCTTATTACAGGTCTTCCCGAGTCTGAAGGGTTTGATGCCATCCTCACAGTTGTCGACCGCATGTCACGTATGGTCCACTTTATTCCTACTACCTCCCGCGCCTCTGCCATCGATGTTGCCAACCTCTTTGTAACGTATGTCTGGAAACTTCACGGCTTACCCTCCAAAACAATCTCCGATCGTGGCCCACAATTCAATTCAGCCTTCCTCAAACAGCTATACAAAAGGCTTGATATCAAACCATCCCTTTCCACCGCATTCAGACCTCAAACGGATGGGCTGGCTGAACGATTAAACCAAGTCGTCGAGATCTACCTACGTCACTACGTGGCGTACAAACAAGACGACTGGGTTGGAATCCTACCTATGGCCGAATTCGCATATAATAACAGTGTTAACGCATCCACCAATCAAACACCGTTCTTTGCGTGTTATGGTTTTCACCCTAGGTTTTCAGTAGGCCAACAAGCGGACGAATTGGTACCACATGCGGACGAACGCGCCAACCAACTTCAACTACGTATGGAAGAACTCCAAGCCTCGGTCAACTTAGCGAACGAGAAAATTAAACATTACTACGATCTCAAACATCGTTCGCCTGAAGAGATAAAGGTTGGAGACAAAGTATGGTTGGACGCTCGTAACATCAAAACAGAACGGCCTGTAGCTAAACTATCCGCAAAAAAGATTGGACCATACAAAGTTCTTAAACGCGAGGGTACTCATGCATTCAAGCTCGATCTGCCACACACGCTGCGGGTACACCCTGTTTTCCATACTTCCTTAGTATCCCTTAAAAAGGAAGATCCCTTTGGTCGAGATCCACCCCAACCACCCGCAGAAGTCTCCCCAGACGGTGAAGAAGAATACGAGGTAGAAAAAATCTTAGACTCAAGGAAGCGGCGTAACCAAGTACAATATTTGGTACACTGGAAAGGATATGGACCCGAGTCCAATACTTGGGAGCCTCTGGAGCATTTAGATACGGCCATGGGAGCAGTTCGCAAGTTCCATCGCGACAACCCAAGAGCCATCCGGCACCCTGACCTAGAGGAGGGGGTAGTGTCACGAGCCAACAGGCGTCGTAGACATTAATCACAATTTATTATATTTTTCTCTGGTATATTATCTTTAGTTTACACGTCATGTGACTCATGGAACTTTCTGGAATATTTGTAAGCGCTGACGCGTCTTTCATTTCACATCCAAAGACCAATTGTAGTTTGCGTACGTGTACTCGTGGCTATGTTTCTATGAATATATAAACAGGGTCAAGTTCTAAGGGTACGACCCAAGAACTTGACCTCCTGTCGTCAGTTCATATTGTTTTCCTTACTTGAGAATAAGTCTAGTCGTGACAAAAGGTAAGCTTGCAGTCTCGCACCGGGGCAACAACGGAAGCCGATGAACTATGGCTTACTTTACATATTTAAATATTGTTATTGTATCGGCGATTTCGGAATTCACATCGCCAATTCATTCGGTCTCTACAGTTGGGCGAATGTTGATTATGCAATCGCCTCGGCCTGTTCAACTCTCGTAGCATGGGGTGTTATACTCTTGGCCATAACCTACAACATTTTCTGTCATTGGTTTCCTGGATTCGAAAGCCGTCTCAAGGAACTGCCACACGAACTATATTTCGACATCGTCCTTACGGAACTGCTCGGGGGATACCTCGGTTCCATGCGGCTGGCCACAACGAGGCTTGTCGCGTACGTTATTCATTAAATTATATGCTATATATAGGAAGAATCGAGGGTGAAGGATGTGAATGCGCCTGGGCTTATCTCAACGAGACGGCTGGCAGCACGTCTGAGAAAAGTCCAGGTGCTCGCTGGGATGCTATTAACTTTATTGTTGGCGACTGGAATTTCGAGAAGATGATCACCATGGGTCAGTCCGTATTTTTTATTCGTATTCGCTCAACATTCATTTAATTGAACTCACTGTACAGTTTTATTTATTCTTGGAAAGTTCAAAGAGGCGAAGCGTATGTACGAGCAACAATCGGGTGTATTTCAGGATCTGGATTCGAGCTTACCGGCGGCTATCACCTCTGAATGGCGTAACGAGTCGACGGCCCCACGCAAGATAGGAAAAAAATGGACAAGTGTTTACTTCGGTAATGGTGACTGGGGTATGTTAAATATAACACCTGATTCAATGAGACTAAGGAATGTGAATCACCTTAGGCAAAAGCCTCGAGGAAACTCTCCGCCAGGAGGAGCCCGCTGATGAACCCGAGACCTTCAAAAACAGCCAAGCGAGTAACTCCACGCAGCCCCCCCAAAAAACGAACTGGAAAGGTGGTTGGCGAAGGCCATAGAATTGGAAAATGCTCTGTACGTATTAATTCTATGGATGGCTTTATCCTTACCAGTAACATATTGGCAGAGACAAATTACGAGTGGACGCCTCTCAACTGAAGCCCAGCAGTACTCCTCGACAGCACAACTCTATCAATGATCGCCGAAAGCTCATGATCGCGCGTGTGGCCACCCACCGATCGGAGCGTGAGCGTTTCATGGGCGCGTTGGGCGATCCAGACCATCCAGAGTCTGAAAGAGTTTCATCCGCTGACGTGGAATATTCAGAACTTGGCCTTCCGTCCGCGTATCAATCGTCCACGCTTATCGACGGGAACTGCATTACCGCTGCACAAGCTGAGGCTTCACTGCGTCGCTTAACCTGTGACGACTCCCTCAAAACTGTTCGGCACCTCTTAGGTGCCAAGTCGCTTGCTCTACGTTACAAACGCAAGAACCTCACGGGCGAACGGGCGACAACGCGTGCAGAGAAACTGTTGAAGGATCTACGCGAGCAAGTGGACAAAGCAAAACGCCGTTACAGCAGATCACGCGATGCGTTGCTACAGCTCGATCTCCTTGGCAGCGACATTCGAATCTATCAGGAGCTCAAAGCAGAGCATCTGAAAATGCTCAGCGACTACCTGGAAAATGAGTCAGGTGCGGTCGGGCAGGGCTCGAGAGAGATTGCATGGATATGGAGGACCGAGGCTGCCAGCAATAGCGAAGATTGGATGATTGACGGTAAGTGGTTTGAAACCCGGGTAATCGTGTAGGCCGATAGATTTACGGTCGACATTAGCCTTGAAGGTAGAATGGTTCCGCGCGCGGCAGCGAGCAAAGCAATGGGAAGAAGAGTTGATACTACTCAAGCGCGAGGCAGTGATGACACTGAAGTCGTTTCAACATGAGCAACGGGAATGGAATGAAAGAAGTAAACAAGCTGGATTACCACCAGGCATGGCGGAGTATGCGTCCAGGAAGTCAAAATTCTTTGAAAAATTGGCCTCGGACGCTCATTTTCATGGGAAATCAATTGTTTCGGTAAGATTCATTGTGGTTATGCGAACGGCTGTTATGCTAATACTCTACCAATTTACATAGGATCCGATAGTCTCATTGGAGTGGGCAACTTCGCAATGGCCAAACTCCGTGGAATACTCAGATTAACGAAGAACGTTTATTTATGAGATATTCAACGATTTGTTTCAACCTGCACACGATACAAAGACGGACTATGTATCTTATTGTTATTTAAGAGCGAATGCACACGTGATCAGTGAAATAAACAATTGCCACGTCAAGCGCCCACGAGGGACCAATTCCGACTTCATGATGAAGCGGCCGCGTGGAGCTGAAAACATATTGCCGTATAAACCAGTGGATCGGACTCCAGCCTGGGTAGGGTTCGAAAGCTATCTCTTTGGTCCCCTCGGACCCGACAAGGGTTTTGAGCCGTATAACGATGCTGTCATGACTTGACACAACTCTCATAACAAAATAATATTCCTTTGATTTATTATATTTTCCGAGAACATTTTCAAGACATACTTTCCTTATATGGGTTAAATGTGTCATGTGACTTAGGGAATGTTCTAGTTTGCTGACGAAGGTGTATTTCAACTTTGATGTGAAATTCCGCAGTCCGCAGCAGCTTCTATCTGATTATGTGATCTGACTCATTGTACGGTTGTGTTGTTTTTGATGTGGCTCGGACTGTGTATATAATGAGGGCGAGTTCGACGGTGTCTCACCAAGAACTCGACCTCCTCCGTCAATACGAGTTTCTTTCTAATTTACTCATCGTCTTGAGACTCGTGCCTGACATTAGGTCGAGTTCTTGGTCGACTCTTGGTAAGGGCCTCTGTTCGCCGAAACCACCCTCTTCGTTGCCACAAACGCCGTCGGCGTCGTCTCAAGCTCACACCTCATTGCCTTCCACAACTCTACCATCCTCCCCGCAGACACGCACATCGTTGCCCTATCGCGTCCCCACGATCCCGCTAAAGTCCATATCTCAGTGAAGCGCTCAAGGGTTCGTCCTCGGCAGCTCCTGAGTAATTGGTTCGGGCCAATCGTACACGTGAACAAGCTTCGGTGCGCTAATCGCTTTCGTCGACAAGCGGTGGGGTTACCCTTTGCCCTTAAGTAGTTGGGTAACGAAGGTCACTTCCTCTTTCCTCCTGCGGTGTGGGATACACTGCATATCTGAGCGTATACAAGGCGGCTCCAAGAGCACAATCATCCATCGTGGCACAAATCTTCACCGAATCCGATCGGTGTATCCTCTGCAGTTGGTTCGGCCACAACCCCGACAACTGCCCATTCCAGTCTTCCCATATCAGGGAATATCAAATCTATAAAAGGGACAACGCCGAATACGACCATCGTCGCGTGGCTGTTAAACCACAAAAGGTTATCTCGTCCCTTCAACAATTCGTAACTCCTCCAGGGGCCCCTGAGTGCATCGTTTGCCACCGGCCCAACTCTGATCCTCGTTCGGCGGCGTGTCGCTTCTGTCCAAAGAAGGACGCCTACATCTATACTTCGCGCATCCCTTGTCACCTCCTTTAAGCTGGATCGTCTTGATCGACAGCTTATTCAATACCTTCTGCATCGCGCTACCCGGGCCGAATCTCACGCACGTCGATACCAATCAGAGGTCGACGAGCTTCGAGCAGACAACGCTTGGCTGCGCTCGTATACTGAAGAAATTCTCGAGTGGTCTGCGCAACTAAACCGTCGCGTTACTCAGCTAGAACAACAAGTTCGCGAGTACGAATTCCTCCGTTCCCTTCCTACACCAACCTTTCTGACGTCACCCTTTAGTGGCCAAATACAAACAGTTTCTTCGGCAGAAGAAAGCTCGAGCGCCCCGTCGACGCAAGAGCGCAGATAAACACATCTCGCTCACCGAGTGGCCTATCCTATATCAAATAGAATACGCCAAGGAAACTGTACCGCTTGAAGGAAGTCTTAGGTTCGAAGGAAAAAAGAAATCATTATATTTCGAAACAATTATCAAAGGGCGTCGAAAATTTTTTAGAAATCACAATCAGTCGTATCCGCCCAAGTCTCATTTGTACAACTTAGTGCTCCCGTATCGTCTTCGCAAATAAATTTTCCTTTTATTTTTTATCATGTCGCAACAACAGACCACCTTCCCTGCAGCCATCAATTTAACCGCAGCTAGCACAGACGACATCCTCCAATGGCTAGTAGCAGCCGTTACACACGTCAACCAACAAGCTGTCATTGACACCCAACACTTCAACACTGAACTAGCAGCTGCCGGAGCAGCCGTTAATACATTACAAACGTCGGTCAATCAGCTGATAGCGGCACAAGGTGGTACTAGTGGCGGAACTGGTGGTACTGGTGGCGGAACTGGTGGTGGCACTAGCGGTACTGGTGGCACTGGCGGCACCGGTGGAACAGGCGGTCAGCCTGCTACCACACCCACTGCCAAGATTAAAATGGCGGCACCCAACAAGTTCGACGGGACAAAACGAGAAGACGCAGTAGCATTTAGAATCGCATGTAGCAGGTATATCGCCACCAATATGTCGACCCACACAGACGAACAAAAAATCGCTTTCATCACGTCGTACTTAGAAGGCACCGCATCCGAATGGGTAAATGCGTACGAAGAACAACGATATGTCAATAATGTGGCTGTTCCATGGCTATCTAACCTCGCACAATTTTGGACCGAATTTGGTCGACGCTATGGCGATGTCAATCGAAGCGAGAACCATCGCGCGTTATTGCGCAAGCTGAAACAGAATAAGACGGTACAAGAATATGTCACGCGGTTTAACTTGTACGCGGCAGGACTAGGGTACAACGATGCAGCTCTTCGCGACCAGTTCTACGATGGGTTATCTGATGAGATCAGGAATAGTATGATCGCCCAGAATTATGATCCAACTGCACACAACGCGTCGGAAGTCGCCGACCGCGCACTAGAAATTGACCGACATCTTATTTCCTTTGGAGGAAAGAAAACCTCCAATACGTCGACCAGCAAGTCCTCTAACTCGTCAAATAAAACTAGTATGACTACCTCCAGTAATTCTTCTACTCAAGAGAGGTTCAGTCGGAATGACCGAGTATACATGATTGGTACCGATGGACGAGCCAAGAAGGGACAAATCACTAAGATCGGACCAGGTCTTGGGGGGC
Organism: Ceratobasidium sp. AG-Ba; assembly: GCA_016906575.1. Classification (NCBI taxonomy): domain Eukaryota; kingdom Fungi; phylum Basidiomycota; class Agaricomycetes; order Cantharellales; family Ceratobasidiaceae; genus Ceratobasidium; species Ceratobasidium sp. AG-Ba. Next base: position 1,726,443 of record CP059638.1, read on the forward strand.
GTATCCAACCCACTGTTAAATGGGACGGGGACTCGAATGAAGTAAAATTGCAATTCCGTGACCTTAAAAAGGACACTAAACCAACTTCAACCCCGCCTCCAAAAAAGGACCCGGACGCTATGGACATAGACAACGCTGGAAAAGGAAAAAAACCGGTGATTTGTAACAAGTGCGGTGGAAAAGGACACTGGGCAAACCAGTGCCCATCAAAGGAAATATCGGGCTACGAAGCCTTTGTGGAGGACCCGGACACAAGCGATGAAGAGTCGGGAAAAGAAGGCGCCTGAACCGTGCCCGGGGGACGGTTTTGGGCGAAGTTTTGAGTAGTGTGGTCTCGCATAATGAATGTAATAATTTGGAATGTATGTCTCTTGGAAATGAATCCCAACTCCAATTATACTTCAGAGCGTGCCCACTACAAACAACCCCCGAAAAGAAAACCACATATCTTTCTAAACCCTTCCATGGATGGGCGATGGTTGACTCAGGCGCTACATCAGTATTTATACATGAGCGCATCGTTAAAGAATTCAAGATCCCCACCACCAAAATGGATAAACCAAAAAAGCTACGTGTAATTGATGGAAGAGAAATCGACTTAGGAGTAGTCGATAGATATGTACAACTGGAAATTGAAATTTTTGGACATTCTGAAATCCTGTCCGCTTATGTTGTTAACACCGGTCACAACGACTTGGTGCTAGGGATGTCTTGGCTAAAATGTCATAACCCGGCTATTGAATGGAAAAAGGGATGGGTCACGTTCAACTCGGAATACTGCAGAGACAACTGTCTACACCATGCACCCCAAGTCCTGGCAGGAAAGACACCGGACCTAGAATTAAAAGCAGTAGGACTGCTGCCGAATATCTACCAAATGTATGCCGACGTCTTTACCGAAGGAGAAATGACCGAGCTTCCTCCTCACCGCCCATTTGATATATCAATCGATCTGAAACCAGGTGCAGTACCCCGCCATGGCCCAATTTACTTGGTCAGCGTCAAGGAAGACGAAGAGCTAAAAAAGAACATTAACAACCAACTAGCCGCAGGCCATATCCGTCCGTCTAAGTCTCCTATGGCGTCTCCAGTGATCTTTGTAAAAAAGAAAAATGGCAAATTGCGTATGTGTATTGATTACAGGAAATTGAACGACATGACTGTAAAAAACGCATATCCGTTGCCATTGGTGAAAGACCTGTTAATCACGTTGCGCAAGGCCAAGATATTTACAAAACTGGACCTCAAATGGGGGTACAACCTAGTACGCATTAAAGATGGCGACGAATGGAAAGCGGCATTCAAAACCAAATATGGCCTCTTCGAACCTTTAGTGATGCAGTTCGGTCTTGCGAATGCACCAGCCGTTTTTATGCACTTCATGAATGAAATTTTCAGGGATCTATTAGGAATCTCTGTGGTAGTTTACATGGACGATATCTTAATATTCTCTGAATCGGAAGGAGATCATATCGAACACGTGAAAGAGGTGCTAAAGCGTCTGAAAAAGAATAAACTGTATTGCGCTATGGAAAAGTGCACCTTCCATGTTACAGAGATCGACTACCTTGGGCTGATCATTGCACCGGGAGTTGTGAAAGTGGATCCAACCAAAGTAACCAAAGCGGTAGACTGGGACACTCCCGAAAATGTGACCGATATCCAGTCATTTATAGGATTCCTGAACTTTTATGGGGACTTCATAGAGGGGTTCCGAAACATTGCGAAACCATTGTACGGCCTCACAAAGAAAGATGTCCCATGGAAATGGACAGAAAAGGAGAATGAGGCATTCTTGAAGCTAAAGGAAGCCTTACGGACTGCTCCGGTTTTGATCCAACCAGACCCTGAAAAGCAATACTTCCTGGAGTGCGACGCGTCTGACTATGCCACAGGGGCGGTATTATCGCAGGTGGGGCCTGATGGAAAAATGCACCCAATAGGATTTTTGTCCAAGTCAATGAATGAGCACGAAAGACGTTACACCATCCATAACAAAGAACTATTGGCAGTAATTCGTGCATTCAAATTGTGGCGTCACCTTTTAGAAGGAACCGAAAAGCCTGTAATAGTCCTTTCCGATCACAAGAACCTGGAAGGATGGAAAACAAATGTGGAATTACGAGGCCGTGTAGCCAGATGGCAAGAAACTTTATCTCATTACAATTTCCGAATATTCCATATCCCAGGAAGAAAAAACGGGAAAGCAGACATCCTCTCAAGGCTCCGTAAACTACGCCCTGAAGGGGGGGGGTGAAAGCTCCGCTTTGTTACCGGAAAACCTTTTTATCCAAGCCATCACACCTGATCACGACCTGGAGCGCCTAATTCAGGACGCCTATATCGCAGACGAATATTCACAAAAAGTCATCAAGGCGCTAGATGAAAATGAAAAAGTCAAACATTGGGAATGGGAAGACGGTCTACTGCGCTATAAAGGCAAAATATGGATTCCCAACAACAAGGCGGTACGCAAATTGGTTATAGAAAGCCGGCACGACAATATTGCGGCAGGGCACCCTGGTCAGTTCAGGACATGAGCTGCTTCACAGGAAATATATCTGGGCGTCCATGAAAAAATCTGTCAATGACTACGTGGCTAATTGCGAATCATGCATACGGAATAAGCACAGTAACCAGGTGCCACCCGGATTGTTAAACCCCATAGAAGCCCCTGATAAGCCATGGGAAGAAATCACATTTGACCTCATCACTGGCCTTCCGGAGTCAGAAGGGTTTACAGCTATTCTTACAGTCGTCGATCGCCTCACAAAAATGGTTCATTTTATCCCCACTACCAATGAGGCCAATGGAGTCGATGTAGCAAACTTATTCCTAACCTATGTATGGAAGTTGCACGGGCTACCAAGAAAGACCATTTCTGATCGAGGACCGCAGTTTACATCCCAATTCCTCAAACAGCTCCACAAAAGGTTGGACATTAAGCCGTCATTTTCCACAGCCTATCACCCACAGACAGATGGGCAGACCGAACGATTAAACCAGGTTGTTGAGCTATACTTGCGCCACTACGTCTCTCACAGGCAAGACGACTGGGTCGGACTACTTCCGCTTGCCGAATTCGCATATAATAATGGAACCAATGCATCTACGGGCAAGACACCTTTCTTTGCCAATTATGGGTTCCATCCACGGTTTGCAGTAGGTGACAAAGAAGGACAAGGGTTACTCGTAGCGGATGATCACGCTGAATGGTTACAAAAAGGATATGATGAGCTTAAAGCCGCATTAACGGTATCTCAGGAGCGCATGAAAGAATACTATGATCGTAAACATCGCACTCCTGAGACCATCAAAGTTGGAGACTCGGTATGGCTCGATAATCGTAATATCCAATCACAGCGTCCGGCACGCAAACTGTCAGCAAAGCGTATTGGCCCTTTCAAAGTGACGGCCAGGATAGGAAAACATGCATTCAGGCTCGAGCTCCCGCATACCCTGAAAATTCACCCTGTATTCCCTGTAACGCTACTGTCCTTAAAAAAGGAAGATCTGTACGGACGAGAGCCTCCCCAACCTCCTCCAGAAGTTACACCTGACAGCGACATAGAATATGAGGTCGAACAGGTTCAAGACTCTCGCCGCCATCGAGGAAAAATCCAGTATTATGTCAAGTGGTTGGGATATAACGAATGGACATGGGAACCATACGAGCATCTCTCCAACGCCAAAGAAATGATTGCCGACTTCCATCGGCGTCACCCGAATGCTTTGCGCCATCCTCAGGTGCCCAAGCCCCCTCGGACTTAGCAAGGGGGGAAGTGTCATGACTTGACACAACTCTCATAACAAAATAATATTCCTTTGATTTATTATATTTTCCGAGAACATTTTCAAGACATACTTTCCTTATATGGGTTAAATGTGTCATGTGACTTAGGGAATGTTCTAGTTTGCTGACGAAGGTGTATTTCAACTTTGATGTGAAATTCCGCAGTCCGCAGCAGCTTCTATCTGATTATGTGATCTGACTCATTGTACGGTTGTGTTGTTTTTGATGTGGCTCGGACTGTGTATATAATGAGGGCGAGTTCGACGGTGTCTCACCAAGAACTCGACCTCCTCCGTCAATACGAGTTTCTTTCTAATTTACTCATCGTCTTGAGACTCGTGCCTGACAGATGCTGTGAGTGCGGCGATGGGTTATATTAACCGATACTTACGTTCGATTGTTTCAGACCTCACAGCACTCGATCCAGTGGACATGCAGTGAAGTCGTCAACAGAAGAGCCCAGCCGCCGGTTAGTAGGGGATGTACATTGTTATTATAGTCTTACCACTCGAGATAGATCTCACCCGCGCCAAGAAAAGAACGGCCTCGACCAAAAATGAGACCGCCTCCAAAGAGCGACAGCGGAGCGGAAGCAGAGGATGACGCCCAACTGACATGTTTGAAGGATCCCAGTGCGTATAACCAATGATATATCTATCGTACCGGCCGCGCAAACTGAATATCTCGTGCGTGGCAGGCGCTGCGATGTTGTCAAACTCACCAGACGCCGCAGCTGCGGACGCATCGGCAGCAGACGAAGCGGCAGCTGAATTGTGAACACGGAGATGTGCGCACTATGGGTCAGCAAAATTCAAGTTCGTCAGGGGGTCACCGGCCGAGGCCTGATTGGTGATTGTGTTAGTGCGGCGTTTGTTATAGAGATCGAACGAGGGGGACATAAGGAGTATGCAGGGTGAATCTGCGATATAATTGGTCATGATGTACGTATCGGAAAATGCTGGGTTTGCAATGTTACGCACGATTATGAGCTTGGGATAGAACTTTCGCGATGACATGAAATGAACATGTTTTGCCGGCGTTGTAAGGCCGCCGCCATTAGCTGTTGAAGATGCGGTGTTTACTTCACAAATTTTGATAATATACACGATAGGCCCCCTCAGAGCCGGAGGTTCGGAACGCTCGGACCTCGCGAAAAGGTCTGAAAGATCTGAACTCGAGTCGGCGCTAACATTTATCAGCACAATGTCCGAGCCCGAGACCGGTCACTACTTCCCGTCCACTACCGCCCTTGCCAGAGCACGTATGAACGCACAAGTGGGCACAAGACGAAATATTGACCCTTATTTCGCTGAGTCTCAGCCTGAAAATCATGCAACCAAGCGGGTGTGGTGGCTATTTACATAATCATTGTATCATAACAAGCTTACAAAGGCACCATGTTCAGAGGCTGCAGAGAGTTCCGAGCGTTCCGAGCATTCAGAGCCTCCGGCTCTGTGGGTGCCTGATGTTAATGCGCAGAACGATAGGGATGATGACATCAACCTGACAATGGCAGAAACATAACGTTGCTGATGGTAGTGATGTTAGCCGCGCTTGTGCAGTGTTAATGAACTGAGTGATGTTAGTGACGATGTGAATGTTAATTGCGCCCAGTTGATGTTAGTGAGCAGGATGATGTCAGTATTGCGGGCGATGTTAGGCATACTGGTGATGTTAGTGATGATATTGATGTTAGTCATACTAGCGATGCTAATTGAGCTTCTAACGTTAGTCAAGCTGGCGATGTTAGTCGGGCTTGTGCTGTTAGCCAGGCCAATGATGTTAGTCAAGCCGGTGATGTTAGTCAGGCTTTGATGTTAGCTGGGCCTTTGATGTTAGTCATGGGGCAATGTTAGTTGCACTAGTAATGTGGACAGCCTGAATAATGTTGATGACCTCTGTGGTTTTAGTGGCTCTAGTGTTGTTGATGACCAATGGAGTGTTCACCTACCCAACAATGATTAAGTCTGTGGATGTCTGTCAATTTATGAACTACATCTACCATGGGTCGGAAGGCACCTGTTAGACTCAAGACGGAAGGCAGTAAGTGCCAAGGGACTTGGCAGTGTCAACCAGGTTTGAGATGGGGTGGATGGTCAAATGGATGGCAACAAGGCCTGAGATGAGCAGACAAGTGAATGGAATGAATAACTGGTGTTGAATACAATGAGATACACAGTGTTGCGTAGGGCAAGTATATAAGATAGACTGTAGGACCAATACCATATCAAATGGTGGGCCATGAATGTACAAACAAGCAAGTGCAAATGGGCGGAGTGAGTACAAGACAGGTACAACAGGAACAACGTGATGAAGACATACAGGACAAAACAGAGATGGAAATATAAAAAATAACCCAAAGGGCCAATGGTTGACAAGAGCAAAGCATGGCACGCTGCATAGTGGTGAGAGTTGCGCATACATCCACCAGGGGTAACACAGCATGTGCATGGTGACTTGCGCAATGCTTGGCAGTGAGCTCAGACTGGTGGATAGGCAAGAGGGCAGAGGGGAATGCAGGTACGAGCAAAAGTGCAAGAGGGCAACAAGGGGTAGCAGAGAAAAAAAACATTACCCAAGGTTGATTTTTGAAAAACCATTGCCAGCTGTGACCCACCCACCTCCCTCTTGTATTATGTCATATATTTTATTCCAAATCGGGTAAATTCTGCATGTGATATTGGCAATCAAGTGTAAATATGACACAAAATGTAACAGATATTCTATTGATGTTGGAGCGCTAAAGCAGGTTGGATTGTGACCCTTCCGTTCAGTTGAATCTCTAACACTTACTGCCCAACAGGTGGTTATTTCCATGCCGCGGTTTGATACCAGGAACTTTGCTCATCTGTATTTCCTCTTTGGATACTTTAGTATTGCAGGGGTAACATGCTGTGATTTTGTCTAGGATTGGGCAGTGTTGTATTGTACAGCTGGACCGGTTATATAGGGGATGTATGCTGCAGCTTGATGCAGCATACAGCCCAGTCTTAGCCGCAAACCATGGGCCACCTTGAGCATGTCTCCTGATGCATAGACACAATCATGTGTTGTGGCACCTTCCTGCTCTTGACCACTCCGTCTTGAGCACCGTGCCTCTCTCCACTTGTGTTTTTCTTTTTCTCCGCCCTTCATCCCACTGTATGATGGTAATTGTCCAGTTTGGAGTTTGGCCACCCGACCCATGAGTTTGCTTGTGTCTCAGCGCCCCAGTTTCCCCACTCCCTCTGGTTTGGACGGTTTCTGTCATATCAATTGTTGTTGTTGTATCTAGTATGCGTGCGCTCAATACAGTACAAGTATATTTCCTCCACGCATACAAGCACACCAAGAGGCTGCCACAAGCGGTCGAAGGCTAAGATACTGCTGTTGCGGTGAAAAGAGTGGCTGAGCTAGGTGAGGTATCTTTGTGAAGGTTATGTGATGTAAGCAACACGATTATCACGCAAATCAGAGTGCATACCATCTATGTCATCTATCTCTGTGTATTTATCATTTTGCCCTAATGCAAACAGTTCAGGTACTGATCCACTCATTAGCAGCACTGTTGCATTCTCTTCAACCATTACCTTTGCTCAATACCAAATTTACAATGGATCCAACGTGTAGTATTTCCATATATGGGATATTTATATAGGTACAAAATTTTTCCACAAACACAGAAACCGGGCACCAGAGGACTCAGCCAAAAGCCAAAAGTCTAGCTAGCGCAAAGTAGCTCCAAACGTCTAACTAAGCTTTTTAGCTCGCACTAGATCATGGGTAGCACGGGCGACCAGCGCTACCAGGGTCTAGTTGGTGCTAAAAAGCAAACAACATCCATATCCTGAGCTAACAGCCATGTGTTGAACTAACATCATCATATTCAACTAACATCTGTCACATCAGCTAACATCTGAGCCACAAGCTAACATTTGCTCATAGTATTAACATCCCTGCTCGGATTAACATCTCACATAACAACTAACATTGATTATCAAACTAACATCTTGACGTAAAATCTAACATCTATTTAGTCGGACTAACATCAGTGCTTTAACTAACATCTCTGTTCTAAACTAGCATCAGTGTTTCCGACTAACATTAGTGCACTCTACTAATATTCTTGTGATGCATGTCAGATGTATAATTCACTACCCCCACAAGGTCATTCAAGCATGGGGCTTAGCCACAAGCAGAACATATGCTTGTGATTATTGGCTAATTTAGTTATAGGTGTTAAGAAGTGGATAGACATGGCCAAGCACTGCCAAATTCACTGGGGCTCATGTGGTGCCATGGATACCCATGAGGCAACAAGCGCCACATGCGCAGACCCCCTAATAGCAAGCTCTAAGGGCCAATAAGAAGCCTGGGGAGTAAATCTTGGGGGACCTCAGGGTCAGTCACAAGTGCTTGTGAGTACCAGCCACGCAATTATCACAGAATATAACCCACACAAGAAACAGAAGGCTCATGACCACAATCACATTTTCCTGAAGAGTGGCTGGTAGTTAGTGTTGAGTGTTGGACAGCTGACGTCAAGTGTTGGATAGCTGACATCAAGTGTTGGATAGCTGACATCAAGGTTGGGCAGTTGACGCCAAGTGTTGAATAGCTGATATTGAGTGTTGGACAGCTGACATTGAGTGTTGAATAGACAGTACTGAGCAGAGAGAAAGCAAGCTTTTCTGTCAGCAGGAATGCCAATGGTGAGAACAACCTGTTTGGAATATGTTAGATACCTAACCATGTTTTGCTAATCCAGTTACGTTACAAAGTTTGTGCTTCAGTAATAAATTGCTGATTGTTGTTGCGCTGCATGATTATTTTGATATCGGGACGGCTCTTTTCCACAGTCTTTCCCTCACTCCTAATCCCCACAAATCCTGATATTTAGTATGGAAGTGTCTCATGTAGACATGACAGGTGTATAGGATTTGCATGTTTTGTGGTAGGATGAAGAGGATTGCATATGATGTCATGTATACCAATAATATTCTGATCTGTAGGGTGCAACAACAATTGTTGATATACTGTAGCCGACCAGGAAACCGGCTGGATTTCAGCTTCTAGATAGTATTTCGACCAGTAGTAAGTATAATCACTATTACTTCTACGAACGTAGACTAGAGGTACTCCTCCTTTGAATTATACAATTTTGTGTCATTCTGATGAGTGGCTGCCGAGAACTGAGAGAACTAAGATTGTGGAGGATTTCGGTCAAATACTGGGAAGCCGGCCATGTGATGCTGCCCAGTGCTTCACCTTGGGAACAAGGACAATGTATGTATGAACTGATGGTATTGGCATCCCGCGGACACGCAAGACGGTTGAGGAGTCGCCAATTAATCTTAGTCGTCCAGTAGCGAAGTGTTTGAACCGTAAACAGGAGGGTGTTAAGAGAAGGAAGCTGCATGCTATAGGGCAGACGAATGGATAACCAAGGCTCAGGTAGAACTGGACATTGTTGTACTGTTGTTGAAAGTCCTCCGCATAGCTTATTGCTCATTTCTACAGGTGTAAAGTATCTATGGGTATCGAGCCCACCATAGACTGGCCGCATCACACATCATATAATGTCGCAAACAAGCAAGGCCCGGCACATATAGGCAAATGTATAGCCCATAGCTGAAAAGAAGTCTGCTCCAAGCACTTATACCTTGCTGCAAATGCTCTGAGCCGTCTATGCCGGAACCTGTTTTGGAGCGCCAAATTTTCCGAGCCGGATTTTGCTCCCAGCCAGCTTTGAGCGCACGTATCTCTGGGTATAGCCGCACGTTTAGTGCCTATTTGGGGCTGTGCATACTTCAGATATGGAGGATCATTTATACGCAGAGTCTCACAAATCAATTTAAGATATGTGGCAGAAAACGCCCAGTGGCCAGTTTCCCAGTCTCGGCCAGCTTCTGGGTTGGCTACTGTATCATTCAATTGCAACCTCTCTATTAACATTGAAATGTTAGTCAAATAACATCCCCCTAACCCCTTCTTCCCACTGCTCCGGCAAGCTAACATTGGTCTTCATCAGCCAGCACAATCCGCAATTAACTGGCGCAGTTACACTAACATCAGGATGTTAATCGAATAACATCCTCCTAACCCCTTTGTATTGCTTCTCGAGTATGCTAACATCTGTCTCCATCAGTCAACAAAATTCAGAATCCACTGATATGATTGTATTAACACCGTGATGTTAGGTGTGCTCGCCGATTAACATCCTCCTATCTCTCCTGGCTGTGTCTTCGCCATGCTAACATCACTGCTTGTTGAGCTGACAAAATTGCATTGCTCAGGAACGTTCGAAATAACATCAGAATGTTAGTGGAATAACATCCTGCCGTTTCCCTGTTTGCACCCTGACCATCCCCATGCCCCCTTTCTAATGACCTACCATCACCAGAAATTGGTTGGCTCATCCGGTTAACGGTGCGATGTTATCTTGATAACATCCTCCTGAAACTCGCCTACCCCTCATTAACATCTGCACTGGTTTGCACAAGCGGCCTACAGCTCCTCCGTTGCGTGTGGTGTAACATCGTTCTCCTGCCGTTGATGTTAACTGTGCGTCACATAGCCCGTGCGACGCACGTCAATGACGTGATAACATCCGTGCGCTGAAAGGCTTTGACGTGGTGTTAATGTTATCGCTACTGAAGCGGCTCTCCCGCTGGTTGGCTTTGACGTCGAGCAGATGTGCGGCGCACGGGTTCACCAATATCAAATCAGACCGTCTCCGCATCGCAAGTTGGAACTTAGTGGCCATGTATGCGTGATGAAGCCTCACGATAATTTATTCGATTATCCTCTATTAGAGTGTACATAGTGATGGCGTCAAATGATACAGAAACAGTCGTCCGAAGGATAGCGTATCTATCCGTGTGCGTTTGAGAAGACTTTTTTGAGTAGAATTAAACAAGGAATAGTCGTGAAGGCGCGGTCGGCTCTGAGCCTTAGCTCAAACCCGAAATCTGCGTAGTGTTTCCATACGCTAGGGCTAGATTCACTGAAATACCAATGCGAGAACGTCTGATCCGTCATCGGCGAGGATCGGCAGTTCTTCCAAAGTTCTGACGATGCGGTTTTACGTGATCCTTTATCCCGCCCTAGTAAATAACGCGTACACATATCGAGTCAAAAGCAAGGAGCTGGGGACCTGGGAATTCGAGAACGGGCAACATCTGAGCAGAGTCATAGCGAAATCCACAAGGAGAAGTAGTAATGGTACTCATTCCGAATCCACGAGCAAAACACCTATCGGAGGCTCGTTTGAATCTGCGGCAGATTGGAACTCGTCCCAGGCCGAATCAAGAGTCGTGGGAGAGTTTGGGAGGACAAGGAACTTGGGGTGTGTGGTTAGAGCCGTGGGCAGAAGTTCCAAGACGTCCGGAGCTATCTTTCGTGACAAGAGCGAGAGGAAAGTTAAGAGAAGTCCAGCGGCGGCGGGGAGCAGAGTCTGGTGGAGTTCGTATATGATACATTTGATAGTCTAGATGTTGGCAAGACTACATGAAGAAGTAGGTGGTGGTGGAAAGGCGAACCCGGTTAATGGCTTTGTTGATTCCTCGTCTGTAGAGGGTGACAATTTCTATCCATGGGTTTATTATTTCTTCCCACTGGTATAGAATTATTGCTGGCGAACCGGAAGGTTGTCTGCTCGTTTAGCGAATGAGATAAAGCCTGGAGACCGTTGAGCTGTCTCCATTGCTCGAGCGAGACGTTGAAGTGGGATTGGGTATCCTTGATACCCTGCTGGCGTATAAACCTCCTTCAGCTGAGCCTCATACGATTGAAACTGGAATCGCTGAAAATGATCAACCAGAGTAATAGTTTTAACGATTATGATACCCACGCTGAACTTTTGAACTCTTCGTGGCACATTCTCGACGTCCATCATCTGTTCGTCGCCGTGCACTCTGGGTGGTGGTCCAGAAGACAAGGTGAACTTGAGATCAAACTTCCCTGATTACGTGATAGGATTGGCTATTCACCCGCTGACCGGCTCGGGTATCGACTTTCTCCCGCCACCGGTTGACGTTCCCCAATCTCATATCCGGCTCGACCGATGGCGTCGATCACCCCGCACGCGTCATACTCTGATTGCGACGACCACATCCCCCGTCCCACTCCATACGATGACAATGACGACCCCTCCGCTTATCAGTTTGCACCCCTGGAGAACTTTGACTCGTCACTCGCACCCGCAGACTACTATCGCCTCCCAACAAACGTTATTTTGAACACCCAGGACCAAACCTACCTCGATCCTTACTATGGGTATCCCCCGATGACTGGTCAGCAACATGCTCCTGCCGGCCTATACTACCGCCCTACGTGGACACGTCCAAACAGCGGCTACACTACCAACCCGACCGAAAACGAATACGGATTCGAAGGCAACGACTATGACGAACGCCTGAGTAGCCAGAAAACACACAGAAAGCGTGTGTCCTCTAGGGCAAAGGGCGGCTCGGCCCCGAAAACATCGAAGGGCAGCACAACCGAATCCGTCCATAGCGACCAGAGCAAGCCCAAGGTCAGTCGTCGGGCCAAGTATGTGTAATTATCAGCTTTGCCCCTGCAAAGTCGGTCTGACGGTCATAGTGCATGCACACACTGTCAACGAATCAAAATGCGATGTGAGGGCGCTGATCACGGACCGCCGTGCGATCGATGTCGTAAACTTGGTCAAGAATGTATCTTTGAGAAAAGCAAACGGGGTCAGCCTCATGAAAAGTCCGTATTGTGACCTATATGGTGCGAAGAGGTCACTGAAAGTGTCTTCAAAAACAAAGGAAGCGACAAAAACTTTTGTACCAACTGCAGCAAATGGAGAAAACGCTAGAGCTGATCTCTCGGCCTGGGTTTATACCGCTCCCACAAGCCACAGCGCCCGAATCGCCGGCGGCTTCTACTTCGGACAACGCAGACACTCTGGCCGAGACACCCCGAACAACCACCCTGGATTCTACCAGCTCGACTGATCCATGCATCAGCACAAGTTCTGATGCTGACGTTTCAACCAATCAAATCGAAGTTACCTCGTATCAAGCGCGACCTGAAATCCTTGATTTCGCTTCGGAGGAACTAGTGACCGAACTCTTTGACATGTAAGCAAAAACCTTTTACGTCCATCACCATATTCTCATTGGTCTCCATTAGATATTTCAACCACATGAATGTAAGACTCACTTATTCTCCGCTGGCTGCCCACTAATCTGATATCGCCAAGGCCCAATGTGGGTTGCTCGAACGCGGATTCCGTACACTTGCCGCGATCCGCTCAAGAAGTCATTTTCTGTTAACCACAAGTAGGTCTCATACCTCTCACGTATGGTTCATTTATGTGTATCTCCACTAGTATGCGCCATCGCCGCCAAATACTATGAAACCCGACCAGAACTCCATCTACAACTGTCGCAGGTGGCTCGAAACCTCGCATTCACCGTCTTGGAAAGCGGCCACAAGAGCGTTGAGGTACTTTTCCAATTTTACAGAATACTAGGCAAATTTAAACCTTGCACACAGGTTGTCCAAGCGTATATGCTTTTGGCCATATGGCCGATCCAAGGTAGAGCTTGGCTAATGCTCGGCCTTGCCATTCGTATCGCTATAGAAATGAATCTCCATCAAGAACCTAGCGGCTCTTTGGAGGTGAAAGAAAAACGTAACCGGGAACGCACTTGGCTGTGAGTGACTTGCCTTGCTTGGACGAACCATCCTCATGACCTGACTGGTACAGGATCTGCTACACTCTGGACCGTGGTATCAGCGCCCAGACCGGAAAACCGCACTCGATTGCAGACAAGTGAGTCTTAAACCAGAATCATTGACAGCTGTTGAGTGGAGCTAACACTTGTTCAGCTATATGGTTCGGAACGCTGGACAATGGTGGCAACGATCTGAAGCGATACCTCAGGATGCGGGAGTCGTCGAATATCTCGTAAGATCAAGTTAGGAACCCCAAATTTAACTCTATCTGAAATCACTGCGCTGCAAGGAGTTCCAACGGATGCTCTCTCGCTGTTTGGGTATCCTGCCCTCCGGCTCGGGACAGTTCGACTATGTCTCTGCCATCGATGCAATCGAATCTCAAACAAAAACCTGGAGCAACGAATGGAAGTCTCGGCGCATGTAGGCCACAGTGCTTCACGTAAGCGCTTGACTTGGTTCTTACCCTCTCAAATAGAATTGCAGACTCGGAATACCGTTCGTTAACCGCTGTGTTCTACTATCACTACGCCATAACTACCATCAATCTGTTCGGACTCCAAAACGCCGTCAAGCAGGCACATGCAGATATCCCTCACTTTTTCTCCCGATGTCATTCGTCGGGCATGGCTTGCATTTTAGTCGTCCTGGATGAACTCGCGCCTCGCGGGTATATGCGTTATGCACCAGACTCTCATTTTGTCATCACGTCACACGTCGCAGTTGCGTTGCTCAAGGTCGGCCCTGCCCCATAAACGCTATACATTGGCTAACTCAACAATCTAAAGCTCATCCGCCCAGAGTTTTTAGGTTTGTTGGGCAACGAGCAGGAGACACTGCAGAGTGTCCAAGCCATCGCGGACTTATTTTCACATGTAGCCGCGAATACTATTCACATCCCTGCTCGGTCAGGTGCATTTCTCCGCAGTCTTATCAACTCCAAAAAAGGAAGCCTAGCCGCTCCTGCCACTTTCCACGATTCTCAAGCCTGGCCGATCACACAACTCCTGGGGTCTCACGCTCCACTCGACGAGGTTGGTACTTCTGGATCTGCGCCTGAGAGAGATTCGGTATTGCAGCCTGGTGGGCCCTCGTTGTATCAGGGTGCTGCAACTGGTTTCATATCACAAGGAATCGGTCTCACATTTGCAGATAATTGTGAGTTTTAATGTGTGCACCTTCTCTCGTGTGACCTAAGAACCATCTCCACATCAGGATCGGGCGGGCAGAGACCAAATGGTATTGTGTCGAATATCGACCGTAGTGAATTGAACACATGGAATATAAACGATGTGAAGAAGAATGACTTGATTTCGTCTTAAAAGAATATTTGAGGGCAGTTGTTGGGCAAAAATACCTATGCGAGCACGTTATTGTTGTCCAGCATATTTCCGGGCTTTGAGTTACAAACGGAGGCTGACTAGTAAGACTTGATCTAGGCGAATGTATGTCTCCTTTCTACTGGTAAAAACTCTCGGACCGCTCTCAAGTGTTGACAGAAAATGGTATTGATTCCGCTGGCCAATGGTTACATGTGTTTGTACCCACGTTTTGATGGCCCGCTGTGCTAACGTTGTATATTCATGAATGGGTCATCTTCCTGTTCACTCCGGGCGCCGTTGAGCTCAGGAGTCCAGGGGCTATGACGCCAAGACCTTGCCTGAAATCAAGCGCTAGAAGTGACACGAGGTCGGACGATGTGAAGAGCGGTTTAGCTCGGGTATCGTTCCTTTTATAGTATGAACTAACCCACTGGCCATTGATGGAGGGGCTGCGCATCGATAGTCCTTGAAGGATGAAGGGTACCTTCTCAAGCGCCAGCCCGACAGCTGAGTATAGAATCAGCTCGTCCCCCTCCTATGCTAGTTCCTTGCCTCCTTCTAAATAGCACCGCTGAACCCCGAGATGTTTACCTATCAACTCATCCCAACGCCTCCGGGCGACTGGGAGAATAGCATATACGACATGCAAGCAATCCGGATGGCTGCCATCCACAATCTCATGATCCGAGCTTTCAACTCGATCATATACCATGCCCCAAAAATCGGAAAGAAAGACCTACCGTCGTTTTTGAAGTATTGTTCTGCCCTTGTAAGTTCCAAGAAGTTACAGCTTTTCGCGCTGTTTTCAACCCTTTTGGTTGCTTAGGTAGAGACGGTCCACGAACATCATACGACGGAAGAAGAAATCATCTTTCCAGCATTGTAAGATAGTTGTCGCCTTTTATAACGCCCCTTGTGATAAAAAAATCTTGGTAGAGAAGAGAAACTTGGAAAGGGCTCGATGGAGTCAAATGTCAACCAACATCATGATTTCATGCCCAAGTTTGACCTCTGGTCAGATTTGATCAAGTCGATCTCGGTCGGGAAGACAGAATACAATGCAGAAGAGTTCGTGAGCTCGATGAAAGACGCGACGGATGTGCTAGTCATTCACCTGAGAGATGAGATTCCTAGTCTAGAGGTACGCATGATAATTTCAACCCAAACAGAGGGACTGGATAAGCTGACTAGTAATCAGTCAACTAGACTTCAGCAACATTTGACCGTTGCTGAGCTTGAAGCTCTCGAAATAAAAGCCGGGGAGAGGATTCGGGAAGTCACATCTTTTTGGAACATGCCCCTCTTCTTCGCCAACGGAGATCTAGCCTATAACTCGTGGTTGCCCGCTGTACGTCTTCTGAGCATCGAATCGTACTTACTGTCCGCTAACGATGAACATTGGAAAGATACCTGGTCATATTCTTTTCATGATTCGGTATATAATCGTACCCTTGTCAGGAGGCACGTGGAAGTATGGGCAGTCAGACAAATATGGGAGGTTGAAAGACGAATTCAAGGCAGGCTACGGCCTCGACTAGATACGGGGGCTATTAGGCTAAGAGCCACCCAAGATGGGATTTGGCCGCTTATGTTTTGATAGGGATGTGTATTATATCCGAATATTCCCATTGCTACGAGATTCAAACATGGTTTTCACGAGGGCGCAGAAGTACTGATGGAAGGAGTCATCAATTGCGAGTGCTTTACAAGCCATTGTAACAAGCACCGACTGGATCTGCACATTCCGATCATCAGTCTATGTAGGCGGAGATAAGTTGCATCACATAACGCATATAATCCACACGCGACAGGAGGCCACCCATTGGAGTACCAATTCAAAACAACTCCGTTGCTCCTTCACGCTGGCTAAGTGTGCTAGGCGGCCTGGTATATGTCTGATATATGAGCCTCGGGTACTCGAGGAAAGAATTAATATGAAAGCCCAAGAGCTTGTCTCGGGGGCTCCTAGTACGATTCGTGAGTCGCTTCGGTGTGTCTTACCACTCGCTAGCCATTGCAAGTGATCATCTGTGTACGCGCTGACAATAAACAAAAGCTATCCGGTCTAACCGCCTGCATAGTTCGCGATGTTATATGCGGTTGTCGTGTGACACGCGCAAGTCTGGACATGCAGATAAATATCTGAACCTTAAAGACGAAGCTGGTTCCTGTCGCAGCTAGGACCGGTACTTGGTGCTATATAATACCTGAAAAATCTTGAAGTTAAAGTCAAGTACGCCATAAATTCGTCGATGTAAGGATTTGAACCGATAAAATCGATGCAAGGCTACTATCAGTTGCGTATACACATTGCCCTTGAGATACAAATCAGCCCTCGTAATCTGTCGGCCAAACGGCCTACGATTGTCTGCTTTGGTGTTTTAGTAGAGACTTGTAAGCCTTTCGATTTTTTACACCCGAGTTGACCACCGAGAAACGGTTCAAACTTGAAGCTGGGTGCCTTAGGGCTATATGAGCTGACTCGAACCTGGGACCGACTCTGCCTCGGCCGTGTTGATCAAATCCACGTTCAAGTCACTGGCATGCTTGTCGCCGCGGAGATCCGATCTGTGTCGATTCTAGGTGATCGCTCAAGTACCATGGGCCACTTGTATATATTGATACATATCATACCTTTCTTCGGACGGGTATGGAGTGTGGCTCTTCTATGTGTGCGAATGCACCCTGCCCGTCAAACATATCGCAACTCGCTTGGATCGGTATAGGAGATAGGATCGTGAGCACAAAAAGTATGGTGTATTTGCCCTAACGGGCTATCTTTGACTCTCAATCGCCTGTCAATAGTCACGTTGGGAGCGAGAGTGAGCAGAGTGGTTACCGCCCTGAATTCGTACGATTCGCACTCCTCTACCTCCCGTCCTTGTAGTTCTAGCGCATTCTATCCCTTGACAAGGTTCACTAATGTCCGCATTTATGAGAACGCCTCGTCTCTCAACAGAGGAGTTCACCACCAACATCTATACTCTCACACCATACGCTCATGGAGCATCAAACGGCGGTCGATCGGGTAGATGATATGACCGTTCTGGGAACCAAGATGCGATGAACTTGGGCACTGGTCTTGAATCGAACCTTTCAAATAGACTCTCAAAAACCCTTGACTCGAACAGCTGCACCCATTCAATGCGACCACTGCCTCCCACGTTTTCTCTTCGATCCTCGGTTCCCGATATCGGGGGACATAGCTCGCCTTGTGGTCTGGGTTTGGCCGAATCTCCTGCGCGCTCGTACTCCGCAGCTCAGCCTACCCAAGCCCTTCGGGCCCGGATGACCTGCGCCACTTTGGGGTCGTCGAGTCATACTTGCGCTTCGTGGATCTGGGCAACCCTTGCGCTGCTGTTCCTGCAGACCTCACCGGAGGGCAGACCGAACGATGAGCTGTGAGGCCTAATGTGTACCGCAGCCAAGTGCTGAGCTCCTCGGTCAGTAATATATTTTTTTCCGGTTTTTTTTTTCGTGATGTCCTGAACTCGCTCTTTACACACTGTCACTCCATGCTGTTTACCATTGTCCAGCGTTCCGCTGCTGCTCCTTGTCTACCCGGTCGTCCTGGTTGTCTCTCTTTCGTCGTGTTCGACCCGCGTTCGTGTAGCACTTTAAATATGCATGCAGAAAAGTCAGTCTTACATGAGTAGAGCGGCGTTACGAGACTCCGCGCCTCTGTAAGATGTAGACGTTCTGAAATTCCGCATGAAACAGCTTTTCTGACGTAATGTACCCAAATCGGTCTATATAAGCGTCCGGAAATCATTTGACCCGGACGATTACATAGACCGTTTTTGGTACGCTGCTGATCCGCCTGTTGGAGAAACCGGAGAAGCTGGGATGATACATATCAGCTTCTGGTATGTTTCCGACCGAATGTCCCAAGGTCGTTTCTTACTGACTTTCCGTATCTTTATCTGGCACAGTGCGCGCGCCTCCGAGTCACCACGATCATACTGAGGCGACGCCCGCTGTCGACGCGTTGCTTGCTATACAATGCAATGTCTCTATGTATGCATAATTCCAGCTCGCTGAGACTACGCCTCGGACCTGTGGGTTGTACTTGCGGTTTGGATATCTATGCACACTCACGCTGCCGTTGGCGGCGCGAGCGTGTACCGGTCTCCCAAGATACCAGTCCATATGGTAGATCGCATCGGGGTGTGTGCCTGGCCCCGCAATTCGCGCGGCACTGCAAGGTAGCCTCGTGTATTGTACCCTGGTGGCTTACAGTATGGAGATCAACTGGCTCCTCTCAATCAATCGCTCCAATGAGAAAGAGTTAGATAAGGCCACGCTTAAATAATGTATTCATCGCCCGGGCTTACGTTGAACCAGTGTAAGCATGCTTATTGCTCCTTCAATTAAGGGGTCGTGCACTTACCCAAATTACATATTCGCGTTCCAGGTCACCCAGGGCAATCACGCAGCCAAATGTAGCTGAACTATGTACGACCGATACGCCAAACCAGCTTGCGGTCGTGGATGTGAGTTCACGTCAAAAACTGAAGGTGCGGTTACGCGTAATCAGGCGTAACGAAAACGGGGGGTGTAGTAATTGTGTCATTGCGCCGAATGGCACCGGCGTAACGGCGTAACAACATGTATTCACGTGTTGTTACCTCGATTACGACACCCCCCTGTTTCATTACACCTTCAGTTTTTGATGTGATTATCAAACTCTGACTCGCAGTGCTTGTGGGGTCTTATGAATGCACAAGCACTGCAGGTGATTTCTGGGATCCAATCGCAAACGCCACAAGTAGTAACGCGCATAAGTGCCACGAGTCAGGAACCTCGGACACGAGCTCTGGCAGACTATACAGCATGCGTATTAAAGTTGATAGGGCGCTACTCGGGGATCGTGCGACAGGCCATGCGACCAACCATAACGAGCAAAACACTTATTGAATACTGGTGGTAAATACAGTTGCCAGAGTCTCGCGGCACCATACGGCTATGACCGAAATTTAATAGAAGCACCACCGTTGACAGGTAGATGCTGTGTTACCAGGCGCCGCCCTGGTTTGGTTGGCTGGTGACCTGCCCGCCATCGATTCAACGTGTCGTTTTCACCGATCTAGAATGATATAGTGAGTCCGATAGACTTCCTGCTTGTATAAGCTACTTTCTTCACCCAAGAAGGTATATTATAACATCCCTTTAAAGTAAAATGGGTTCTAGTAAGCGGTTTCCTCCATCCAGATTATCTGCCACAATGCTTTTGAGTGCTTGGTTTCTGTAGACGCGTGACTTGCGTGTGAGATATATGCGGCGACGCTCGATCATTTGCCTAAATCAACCAACCAGAAAAGGACCACATGCAATACGCGACCTATGAGCGCCGCAGCTATTTAGGTTAGTGTGGGCATCACTTGTCTGCTCCATACTGACAGCTGCTCATCTATGTACCATAAAGTACTGCACCGGGAATTAGATTCTCTGACTTGCAATAAACTCTCAAGTCATTCAAAGCGAGCCCCCCACTAGGAATGTGGGAAGCTCGCTTGAGCGGAGGGGAGCGCTAATCCGCAGTAGTGCTGAAAGCACGCGCTTATACCACGATATATTTGGCCGTTTGCTGGCTGCTCTGCCCCTCACCTTCGTCTCCGCTCTTTGCCCCCTCCAACTTTGTATCAGGAGGTTGAAATATGTCCGCTGAGTCTGATCTCGAGTTCATTAATGCGGGTTTAAAGGCTCGAATGGTTGATCGCCAGAAGGCTATTGATTCTGGAAACACCCGTGCTGAGAGGGAGGCTGACAAAAAGATTTACGAAGGCCTCCAGCAAGCAGCTCAGGCCTGCCCGCCTCGTGCCACGCGCGCCAAACAAGTTTTTCAGCATACGGCCAACGAATATGGCGCAAGTACAGACCGCAATCAGCGAGACAACATCATTGGGCGGATCCTCTACACAATAATCGCGAAAAAGACCGCCGCCGCTATCTTGCTTGGTGCAGGTACCCTTGCAATCGGTGCATTCGCGGCTCCGGCGCTCGTAGTAGATCCCAATACTGGGCAGCCGGTCGCAGGAGCTCAAATTGATAATGAGGATGGGACTCACCAGGTTCTTTACGACTCCAATGGGAACGGTTTCTATGATCACCAAGTAACGGTCAATGACACGACCGGATACACTACTGATCCTGATTCGCTGGGATTTATGGACGTTGCAAGGGACTTTTTGGAAATGCTCTTTTAACGAGACGGTATGTATATGTCGAAAAAATGGTCAAGGGTCAGAATGCTGATGTTGAACTCACCGGCCCAAGCATCAGGCTTAGTGAAGAGCTCTTTGTTCACGTTGTCTGACCGCACCGGGCGCGTTGCAATATGGCGAATATCATTCTACTCGTATAATGCACTGAGTTTATTTTTCTTGGATTTGATTGTATTTTGCATCACATGTATGCCTTGCCTGAAGGTACACTGCCCCACAAAAGTCTTTCCTCACGTGATCGGTTCGGCCACTTCTCTCTGCGACGAGCGAACGGGCGGTGATAAAAACGAGACAAAAGTGCGATCAAGTGCGCGCTATCCGCATGTATACACATACCGAAAATCATCAAGATTGACCAAGAACTGAGCCAGCTATCGTCGAAACGAGCTGCGGAGCATGGAAAGACTTTTGTGGTTTGTCCAGGCATCAACGGTTTCAAGTAAGAATATGGGCGATGAAAGCGGTATAAAAATCCAAAATTAATCGTACATAGTCGCATAAACTCCCAGCCTCGTATGCGCAAGCTTCATACGATAAGACGGCGTATGGAGTGAGCAGTAAAAATGCGACCACAGAATGCGTTTTGGTGCAGTAGCAAGCTTGCATCGAACCAGACTATATTCAAAATTCTCTGGTAGATAGATACATATGTCTGTACTAGTTTAACATCGTAAAGAGCGAGCCTCTGCTTCTGAACATATCTATTTGAACTGAAACAGTCGGTATCGAAACACACCCCCTGAAAACAACAGGCTGCTTCGCTACGGAAAGGTACAGCATGGACAAGCGAATGAGCGGAATATATGCGCTATATATGAATCTTTCAGCATGCAAAAGAATGGGCATGCTCGCTTTACAGGTCTGGAGGAAGCATGCCTACTACACAAGATTTCTATTTTGGAGCGATTTTTCATATGTATTTTTTACTTCTGCACAAAATTTGGGGTAGTGGGCATGTTTCCTCCAGACCTGTAAAGCGAGCATGCCCATTCTTTTGCATGCTGAAAGATTCATATATAGCGCATATATTCCGCTCATTCGCTTGTCCATGCTGTACCTTTCCGTAGCGAAGCAGCCTGTTGTTTTCAGGGGGTGTGTTTCGATACCGACTGTTTCAGTTCAAATAGATATGTTCAGAAGCAGAGGCTCGCTCTTTACGATGTTAAACTAGTACAGACATATGTATCTATCTACCAGAGAATTTTGAATATAGTCTGGTTCGATGCAAGCTTGCTACTGCACCAAAACGCATTCTGTGGTCGCATTTTTACTGCTCACTCCATACGCCGTCTTATCGTATGAAGCTTGCGCATACGAGGCTGGGAGTTTATGCGACTATGTACGATTAATTTTGGATTTTTATACCGCTTTCATCGCCCATATTCTTACTTGAAACCGTTGATGCCTGGACAAACCACAAAAGTCTTTCCATGCTCCGCAGCTCGTTTCGACGATAGCTGGCTCAGTTCTTGGTCAATCTTGATGATTTTCGGTATGTGTATACATGCGGATAGCGCGCACTTGATCGCACTTTTGTCTCGTTTTTATCACCGCCCGTTCGCTCGTCGCAGAGAGAAGTGGCCGAACCGATCACGTGAGGAAAGATTTTTTTTTGCATACATATTTAGCCAGCTACATGAACACGGGGTCAAACCGCTGGCGCCACAAAACCAGAGAAGGCACAGGAGGCAGCCTCGGGGGCGGGGGACATCATCAAGGAGAGCGAAGAACGAGAACGGGGGCGTACAGCAAGTATCGGTCAAAGTAGGGCCCTAAGGGCGAGAGGAGAGAAGACAACACAAGACACTACACATTAGCAGAGTGGGGCGTTTTAGAGAAGACATTAGAGAAATTGATAAACAGAGCTAAAGCCCGGAGGCCGGCCACCGTGCCAAAAAGATCAGAAAAAAGGACAGGCTTAGACACCTTCCGGAGGATGGCGCGGCCGATGTCGTGCAATGGGCAGTGTTTGATCACGTGTGCGATGGTCTGGACTAGGGCTCGGTGACAAACCGTTTTCGAGTTTCTAACCAAAAAGTCACGTTGTGACAAACGCTTACTTACAGTTTCAAACGGTTTGTCTGGGCGACTCCACGTGACTCCCCTCACGAACTCAACACTCTTTTTCTTGCTATACACTCCAGCTCTGTGCGCAATGACATTGAAACCCCTATTATTCCTTCGATTACTACTGTTGGTCAATAAGATCACGGTTCAATTATTACGAAACATTAGCGATTCGACTCACGCATACTACCTGGTTTACTGGCGGCATCGAAGTCCGGCTAAACTGGCTGATTTGGTCAATCCTACATGCATATATTTGAGTAGGAAGCAGATTCCAACCGTTTCGTTTATGTAGATGTTTTCCCAACCTGCCATCGAGCCTCTTTTATGCGGAGTAAATAGATAGCACTCGTGACCAGTTAGGAAAGCGCGGAATGCGATGCATGCACGGAGACTGGGTAGCGTAACCTAGTCAATTATACAGTCCATCGAGTGGTGTCAGACAGAGCGTGAGTCGCATCCATACACATTACAACACGTTGCGAAGTAGTACGTGATCATATCACACAAATAAAGGCGTTGGAAGGTTTGCAATAATGCTACACCATGTCTTTACTCGCTAAAGAATAATTTTGCGGATTTTCTACATTAAGCGTGCAGAACTTGAGCGGGTCAGAGGTGTACAACCGTAGCGGGATGCATATGACCTACAGGTCTCGTTTATTTTATTTATTCTACATGGATATATGCATGAGCCCTGAGGTGTTTTGGCCTCACGTCATACTAAAAACATCGGATTGAAGCCTCAGCGCGATGGATAGCTTAGTTGAGGCTGATTCGAGCGGCGGCTACCATCTCTGCCTGGCACGTGCACGTGTGATCGAAACCAGTTTGAAACCGTGACAAAATGTTACAAACACGTGTTTAAAAGTGTATGTGTCAAACCTGTTTTCAATTTTAGGTTTGTCACGGAGCCCTAGTCTGGACAGTAAGTTAAGTTACTGTGGTCGCATCACGTGAGGAAAGACTTTTGTGGGGCGGTGTATTTCGCGCGTGTAATAAATTTGTAGTATTCTCTATTGTATGTGCCTCGTATATATTGTTTTTGCTCCACTCTGTTGTGCTCTTATATAGTGTGAAACCCACGATCTCATACAAGCCTAATAGCTCTGGCTAAGAAGTTTATTCGCTTAAATTAGATATCTTTCTATCTCACCGGTCTCTACATTCTGCCATATCATGAAATCACAGGATATTGAAGAGGCCAATTGAAACCCACACCGGCGAATGAGACCAAAATAATTGCAAGTGTTGATGCAATATGGTCTCTTATTGCCGTTTTCAAAAAGGTCGGTGGCGGCGCTAAGATCCCTCCTCAGAGTGGGAGCCGGCGCACACAGAGCAAGTGAATCGCCGGCGCGGCTCGGTGGTCACATGCCCATCCACCATCTCTTAGATAAGACTTGTCAGCCGGTTGAGGCCCACCCGACCCGCAAGTCGCTCTCACGATTCGGGGATCCGGCTACGTTTGCTTCCGCCTACCTTGCTGGAGGCGTATACCGACCGGCAGTTCGTACCGACGCCAGCGTCCGGCCCCGTAGCCAGTAAAAAAAAAGTGGTGCGACACTAATTCAACTGCATCTCCATCAACCCTGCAGTCGCAAGAAATCCAGATACACGGATGGAATCTCCACAAAAAGACGCTTCGACCGACACGGATAGACAAGGGAATATGTAATTTTCATTCTTAAAGCTCACTCGCCGTCGACTGCGCATTGCTCCTCTCATATCGGTTTTCTCTAATACTTCTACTCCTGTTTTCGTGTATAAATACCCCAATACTTACATTACCTCGTTCATCCATTATAGTTTGCATGTGTGAGGGCAATATTGGATCGCCTCACAGATCTTCCTGTCGCCCGTCCCGGTTTGGCCGGGATCCGGGTCACATGCCTATGTTTGGCACACGGAACAGGAGCTCTTAGTACAGTGGCCAGGCGCGGTGCAACTCCCGCCAGTTCCAGTTTTACGTGAGCCTTACAGCATACTAGCTAAGGGGTAATATGTCTTTAGTGCCAACCAACCCTGCGGTATGCGATATGGGACAACCCCCTGAAACTTGGCCAGCAGGAATAACAATATGACGATATTTGTTGCTTTAAACGCACTTTTATTTATAATTACTTCCATGTATCCTCCAACACCCAATGCATTATCATGGTGAAGGTTTAACTAAAATTTTAGGATGCGACGAAGATATGGCTGCTTTGACATGCTGGCTTTTTAGTCAACCAAACGATCGCATATCTTGTCCGAACAGAAGGCAACAAACTTACGGTTTCCCACTCGCCCTGGCCGCACCGGGTTAGGCATGTCAGGTGTGTTGACCGAACCAAACATAGGTGGTGGACTGGGAGTGCCGGAGCCGCTACAAACAGTCCGACGTGATGATGGCCAGGCCGCTCATTTCGCGTCTTGTATGTTTATTTCTAAGTATCTTAACAATTACCCTATGTCTACAACGGCAGTGTTGCAGAGCATGGCGGATTAGCCTTATTTGGCTATATATGCGTTCGACTCAGGGCATGCAGTGGCTCGCTTCTCTGCTCCGACTGCTGTACGTGAGTCAAGCAGCTTTATAGATTTTTCATAAGTCTTCAAGTTATAACATAAACGCCGAAGCTACAAAACAGTATTTCGATAACCGCCCCGCGACGAAAGTGACAACGCAAAATCTAGATGCAGATATGATATCGCCTAGACGGGGGGGAGGTTTATGAGAATAGCCGTAAGAATGCTGGCCCATTCCTACACTAAACCTATCTCTATATGCATCAAACCCTTGCTTGATGCAGCCGCAATATTCGAAGATTCGACTATCGGTCACAGCAATGAGTACCGTGTGGGGATCCTCTAATTAATGGGAAAAAATGAAAAAGCACTCTTTATCCAGTGGTAGTTGCGTATGGGCTCTCCCTTTGGAAAGGGCGTCCAGTCGCTGGCTTTGGCGTCGGGTGGGATGTATCGTGTGGGTTCCCAAGCGCAAACAGCTCGTTCGCACCCACATGAGTATTAGCCTCGTGATTACACCCAGGTCCTCACAGAATGGGCTGTATTGTGTTGGCGAGGATCTGCTGCAGTTTAGCAGTATAGTCTGCGCAATCAGCTCACATCGACTGACATCGACCAGCGGCTTTTCACAAAAACGGACACAAAATAATGCCCATGATATCATCTAACTCTTCTACAAATTTCCGGGTGTTATAGGTGCTATGTACAGTATATGCAGTTCTGGAATGATAAAACAATGATCCACCCAAAAGTGGCGGCTCGAAGTCGGTGAGGAAGCCGTAGGCTGTGCAAAGTGTGGCTTGATCGGGCATCACCCTAGCTGTTTGCTCATGCGTAGACCAATAGAAAATCAGGTATAAGCACGTCTCAAGAAGCTCCAAACACAGTTGAGGCCAGCTTCGTGAGCGCTCACTCGATTGTGATCGATCAAGGCGTGTATAAGATCCAGCTTGTTGGCGACACGTTGTCACAATCTACTCCTGTTTCCCGAGCACTAGGTTCTAGGGATGTCTACCTATCAATTAATCCCAATGCCACCAGGAAATTGGGAAACGAGTCTATATGACTTGCAAGCTATCCGTATGGCTGCACTGCACAACGTCCTAATTCGATCTTTCAACTCGGTCATATTCCATGCACCCAACATCGAGACGAAGGATGTCGCGAGTTTCATGAAGTACTGCAACTCAGTTGTATGTATTCATAGTCTGCCATCCTTTTCATATCGATTCATTGGGTGATAATCTATTAGGTGGCGATGATTCATGAACATCACACGCTGGAGGAAACAGTCGTGTTTCCAATCTTGTGAGCTGCCACGGCGTTTTTACAACTCATCTATTTCCTCTTGCAGATGTCATACTTACATGCTTTGACTTGCAGCGAGGAAAAACTCGGCAAAGGTTCGATGGACTTAAATATCACTCAACACGAAGACTTTATGCCTAAATTCGACCAATGGGCCACTCTCATCAAGTCCATTTTATCCGGAAAATCCCACTACGACGCGAACGAGTTCGTGAGCTTGATGAGGGAAGCAACAGATGTGCTGGATATTCACTTACGGGACGAAATTCCTACTATGGAGGTATGACCAATTTACAGCATTCGAATCGGGAGGTGACTGATGCGAATGTTAAATAGTCGACTAAGCTTCAACAGCATTTCACCGTTGCTGAGCTTGAGGTGCTTGAACAAAAGATTAATAAGAAAGTCCAAGAGCTAGTCTCACTTTGGGACTTGCCTCTGATGTTTGTCAATGGGGATTCGCGCTACGACTCGTGGGTCGCTCCGGTATGTCTTTCTACTAGCCAAGTCGTCTGGGTATGTACTAACAATCAGCAAAAGGTACCGAGCCCAGTCGTTTTCATAGCTCGCCACGTAATAATGCGGTTGTCGGGTGATATGTGGAAATATGGACAGTCAGATAAATATCTGAACCTCAAAGACGAATTCAAAGCTCGGTACGGCCTCAGTTAGCCGTGTTACTTCATGTGGTGTCACCCAGTGCCTGAAAGCCTCAAGGCAGAAATGATATATGGCGTAAATTCATCGTTGTAACAATCAATGTCTACAAAATCAGTACAAGGCTACTGTTAGTTGTGTATATGCATTGCCTCTTGAGACGCACTTTAACTCTCGTGATTCGTCAGTTGAGCGCACAAACGTCTAGTGTATCTGCTCTTCTATTTATAGAGAATCGAGAGCATTTCGAGCTGCTACCCCTAAAATGAACTCTGAGTAATGGCCCGAACTTGAGATTTTGAGCCTTGAAGACTGTATGAACTGGGCTCGGCACCTGTCTCGCCCATAATAGCCAAATCCACGATCAAAGCTTGTCACTGCGGAGATACGGCTTTTGTTTATCCTACGTACTCTGAGTACTGGATGGGTCATATATACTAGCGACGGCCATTCCCTCCTCCGAAGGAGAGCCGGGCAGTTCGGGAGTCTCGAAAGAGGAGGATCCCCAGAGATGCCAAATAAGGGTAAACATCTAAAGTGGATCGCCCTGAAATGGATACGCGTCTTAGCGCGCAGGCTTGGCGCCAACCGCGCTAGATCAACCTGATTGGCCATCCAGCGTGTGCCTTGAAAACTGTGATGCAGTGCCGCACCGCATGGGTTATCATCTTGGCCTGTCAGACATGAAAGGTTTGAACTACGGGCGCCAGTCTCAGGCCTAGTATAAAAGGTTGCTTGTGAGCGGCTAGTCTATCAACCCGGCTCTCTATCTCCAAACTCACGTATCATGTCCAGCGCTACCTATCCACTCATCCCGACCCCTCCGGGCGATTGGCAAAACTCACTATATGACTTGCACGCGATCCGCATGGCTTCTCTCCATAACATTATCATTCGGTCGTTCAACTCGATTATATACCACGCCCCCAAAGTCGAGAAGAAGGACGTACCAGTGTTTATGAAGTGGATGACTGCCCGTAACGCGAAATTCTTTTCTAGATCTTTTCTAACCCGTTCTAACGGGTCTATCGGCCAATCTTGCCTACGGCATAGCCACATGTACATACATACACAAATCAGATATTACAACTGCTTGTGTGGCGCGACTCGACAAGTGTGGAGCGAAGTGATCGTCCGCCTCCAGCTCGAAGGCAGCCGAGCGCACAAGTCGGGTAGTCACCTGGCATGAGCGGGGAGTGCACGCCCAGGGATATTTTCGCAAAAAAATGACATTGGCGCACGTGCCAAACAAAACGCGCGGATGGATGAGCATATCGTCCAAATTTGGTAACTGTCTTGATAGTCGGCAACACGTGGGCTCCACAACCTGATTTTGAAATTCAAAGCTATATGCTCATCCGTCCGCGCGTTTTGTTTGGCACATGCGCCAATGTCATTTTTTTGCGAAAATATCCCTGGGCGTGCACTCCCCGCTCATGCCAGGTGACTACCCGACTTGTGCGCTCGGCTGCCTTCGAGCTGGAGGCGGACGATCACTTCGCTCCACACTTGTCGAGTCGCGCCACACAAGCAGTTGTAATATCTGATTTGTGTATGTATGTACATGTGGCTATGCCGTAGGCAAGATTGGCCGATAGACCCGTTAGAACGGGTTAGAAAAGATCTAGAAAAGAATTTCGCGTTACGGGCAGTCATCCAGTATTGCTCTACCGTTGTAAGTCTCAGATAATCACTATTTTCGAGCGGCTCATAATAATTCTCTTCATCAATCAGGTGGAGTTGATCCACGAACATCATGCCACGGAAGAAGATGTTGTCTTCCCAGCGTTGTGAGTCATGTGCTGCCTTCTATTCTTCCTTTCTGACGCGCTAATTTAACTAGGGAAGAGAAAATGGGGAAGGGTTCGATGGAGTCCAACGTCACCCAACACGAAGATTTCATGCCCAAGTTCGATCAGTGGACTGAGCTAGTCAAATCCATCCTGGCCGGGAAAGCGGAATACGAGGCAGACGGGTTTATCCGACTGATGCGGGAAGGGACCGATATGCTTATTGTTCATCTACGAGATGAGATCCCAACCTTGGATGTACGTCCGCTTTCCTCCACCTTTCAACCGGAATAGGGACTCATGAACGGACTCAGTCAAATAAACTCCGAGAACATTTCACTGTCTCTGAACTCGAAGCGCTCGAAAAACGTATCGAGAAAAAGGTGCAAGAGCAAGCGTCGCCGTGGGATATCCCGCTGTTCTTTGTCAATGGTGACCTGAACTACAATTCTTGGTTCCCCCCTGTGCGTACTTTCTTGTGTCTCCGTACTGTTTGAACTAATGATATGATAACAGATGCCTGCCCCTGTCGTCTTCATCGCTCGACATGTAATCATGCGTATGTCTGGCGACATGTGGAAGTACGGGCAGTCGGACAGGTATGTGAACCTCAAGGATGAGTTCAAGGCCGGATATGCTATCCATTAGACAATTGGTTGTGTAAGATTCAATCTGGTCACTGTACGGTCTAATCAAGGGTAATCGAATAAATTATAATGAGTCTCAATCGTGTATACATGGTTCATGAGTTATAATTTGAAACGGGAGCACGATTTGGTTTCATCTTGTATGAATGTGGTTCAAGTAGAATTAAACGAGGGACGGATGTGGCGAGGTGGTCGGTTCCGAGCCTGGACCCGAAATCTACTTGATTCTGCTTTGTATCAAAGCCCAGAAGGAAGAAAGCAGTGTCTCCATACGCTAGGATGAGATCGACTGCAGCTCTGATGTAGGGACGTCGGAACTCCCGTCGTTGGGTGACACAAACTTGCGATTTTATGGTTAGACTCGTCCTATTTATTTACTCGAGGCGCCGAGAATTCAAGTCGGGCGTTTGTTGAGTTCCTACCCGCCACATGGCACAGTACTCTTTTAGTTCGCACCGTTTGTTCTCAGCCTGGAAAGCTAAATAAATTAAACAACTAGTCGACAATGTACAATAAAGCTAAACACAAGAAAGCACTACATGTTCAAACTCGCACCGAGTCCATAAATACGAAGCAAATCACCGCATATCCATCCCCTTCATCCCCTTCCCCACAGGTTTCCCCCTCATAGTCAACCGCCAGACTCGTTCAAGCAGAGTCTCCCTCCTTGATGGCGTTCTCATCCAACGTACACCAATCAACCTTGCTCTCAATCCCGTACTTTTGTTCCAGCCAGTCGTTGGCCTTTTTAAAGTGCCCGTTTCCGAGAAAGCCCCTATGCGCACTCAACGGGGAAGGATGCTACCAAGTTGACAAACGTTAGTCACGTTGTCTGCCTTCCAGAATAAGAGTCAAAACTTACCGCGCTAGTCAAAATACAATGCTTTTTCTACGAATATCGTTAGCTTTATGTATAAGATCGAAACACCTGAAACCCACCTTGTCCAGTCCCGCAACGCGCTTGGCAGCCCAGCTGCCCCATGCCAAAAATACAACGCCCTTTCCGACTCCGTTTCCGTTGGGAAGGTTCGCACCACCATACTTGTCGACGGCCTTGACAACGGCTTCCGTGAAAGTCTCCCATCCCTTGTTGGCATGCGAGCCTGCCTGACCGGCCTTGACTGTCAATGAAGTATTAAGGAGCAGGACACCAGAGTTCGCCCAGGAAACGAGGGAGCCATGTTTGGGTGGGACGAAGCCAGGGTACGTGTTTTTGATTTCGGTGTACATCTGGAAATAAGAAGTCAGTACAAGAGAATGTAAATGAATAGGATGGACGAACATTCTTGAGAGATGGCGGGACCGCAACACCCGGCCTAACGGAGAAACATAATCCTATACGAACGCTAGGTTGAGTATTCACGCGCATATTCGACAGAGATCAAGCGTACCATGGGCTTGCTTAGGACCATGGTACGGGTCCTGGCCAATGATTACGACCTTGACTTTACCAAGAGGCGTGTAGCGGGACCAGGCGTAAATATCAGCCGCTAAACCAAAAAAGGATTAATTCAATCGACTCAAACACGGCGACGGCAAATGGGCGTACCTGGTGGATAAACCTTTGGGCACGGCTTGTCCTTGCCCTGAATGCCTTCCTCCCAAAGGAACTCTTTGAGCTTAATGAAATACGGTTTCTTGAACTCGTCTTTGAGGATCTTGAACCTATTGACCCAGGTTAGCCGGATTTGAAACCCAACACAGAAAACGACACACCAACTCAATCCAAATGTATCGCACTCGAGCTGCAATAACTCCTTTTGCCTATCCGTCAACGAGTTTTGGAACTCGGACAACGAGAATGGAATGTATTTCAAGACAGGAAGGCCGTTGATTGTGCGCTTGGCTGGAGCCTTGGACGTGCCAGCATCTGCTCCGCCGGGCGAAGACGAAGCCATCGCAGCCCGCCTTACGCCGGGTGGAGTAGACGCCCGTGCCTTCTTTGAGCCACCGAACATTTCAGCTATACTATATTCGGACAAGTGTCATTTTAGAAGGTGTTGGGATCAAACGTCAAGTGGCTGACCTGCGCTGCCGTTTTTCTCCAGTGGACGCAGAGGCCTCCGGTTTAGCGGTACCAGCCTTTGAAGGCTTGTTAGACGAATTTTTACTCTGGTGTGACGAGTCGTCCAAGTAGTTCTCTTCCGCACCTGGAGCGGTAGCAGCAGTGTCGGGCATTGAGGCCGTGGCCTCTTCATCTTTAACCTCGCCCACATCGTTGGTCTCCTCTGGAACCTCCTTTGGCTCGTCAGCTAGACGCTTTTTGGGGGATGATTTCTTGGGAGAGGCCTTTTTAGGAGACATACTGTAGAGCTGGGAGCCGAGTCGATTGTGGTTGGGAGAGGTGGTGCGTCAGGTCAGGTGATCGTGTTTGAGGATCAGTTGGAGGCGTGGGCAAGTGTCATGTGATCTTTCGGCCGCACGGCAACGTTTGTTCTCGACCACCCCAAGCCTGGCCCTGCGAAAAAGACGATTTTACATCTATACACGACGCTCATTCGACATGCGCTTTGCTCCTCTCGTTCTCTTCACCCTTCTCGGCTATGCTGCCGCCCAAACGCCCATCCCACCCACTCTCACTGCCCCCACTGGCTCGGTCACAGTATCAGAAGGGTCGTCCTCTACTGGCACAAGCCGAACTCGAACAGCAACAGGAACACGGTCCGGGACTTCCAGTTTGTCCGGGACGTTAACAGCAAGTGCAAATGGCACGGCAACGGCGACTACCTCGTCGGTTACGCCCACGACGACAACGTATCCCAGCTTGGGAGATGCCTCGCCTTGTGGTACGTCAAACTATTTGTCTGACGTATATCCCAGTCGCTCAATGAAAAATTAGTTGTAAACTGTCTCCAGGTATCTACGGCACAAGCCGGCTGCTCCACCATCACCGACGTCAACTGCTATTGCAACAAGTGCGTAACTCGCTCTTCTGGTCTAGAATGACCAAACACTTACGGCATTCCATTAATGGCAGCTCACAATTCCGTAACACCTTGGTCCAATGTACTGCATCCAATTGTCCAAACGATCTTTCGAGCGCCGAGCAACTCGGGCAGGTGAGTCGACTCTGAGACTTCCTAGAGGGGTACAGAGCTCATGGTTAACCGATATAGCAATTTTGTAATATCGTCTCGGTAAACATCACCTACCCACCAGCACCAACGTCCACGGCTCCTACAGGGTCATCTGCCCCTTCATCCACGTCCGCCCCCAACTCTGCGGATAACCTAAAATTATATACCGGCTTCTGGGGATTCGCCGCTTTACTGTTGGGAACTGCGGCGATTTGAGCGGCGAACAGGCCGGAAAAGGGGGAAGACGCTTGTTTATCGCACATTGGACATTATACATTGCCTGTGCTCGTGGGTGTTGTGATACCATCGCACTTTTATCTTATTTATATTTCGTTGTCACCTTATATAGCATAATCCTAACATGTCATGTTCCTTTCTCCAGCTACGTCATCACTTCAATCGAAGAAGGGTCGTGGTACATCCCCTTGATGAATGATCCGCAGCTGTCCAGTTTGCTTCATTTAGGCTTGACTCGTGCAGCGCCTATGCTGGGCTCCTAATTATAACAACCACCGCAGCATACTTTAGACATTCTCCTGAACAACGACCACAATCAAGCCTCTTGTTGGATCCCAATACCCTTTAACCAGATACAAATGATACCCTCGGAAACCGAACCAGACTATGACAATATCCTTCCACAATTATCCCAGCAGCCCGAATGGCGCCCACAAGACGAAAAAGTAAGTATCCTCTTCTCACACATATCCTAATCCGCCTGACGACTCGGTCCAGACGATCCTCGAACCATTTACATACATAACTTCCAATCCAGGAAAAGACATGCGCTCTCGCCTAATTGAAGCATTCAACTACTGGCTCAAGATCCCAAAAGAAGATTTAGAGGTTATCGCCCATGTCGTTTCCATGCTCCACAACGCCAGTCTAATGTACGTCTCTCTCCTATCGCATATTTCTTTTCCCTACCTCGACTAACGGAGAAACTGCATCCAGGATAGACGACATCGAGGACAACTCTCAACTTCGTCGTGGCGCTCCGGTCGCGCACAAGATCTACGGAATACCTCAGACAATCAATACGGCTAATTATGTGTATTTTCTGGCGTACCAAGAGTTGTTCAAGTTGCGAAGTAAACAAGAAGGTTCGTGCTTGTCTCATCCTATTTCTTTTCTCTATCTTGACTATCGCTCTGGGAAGTATAGCTTCTTCGCACAAGACAAATGACCTCGACCGGGTGGTCACTGAGGAACTTCTCAATTTGCATCGCGGACAAGGGTTAGATTTGTTGTGGCGTGATACGTTGACATGTCCGACAGAGCGAGAGTACATCGAGATGGTTAATAACAGTGAGTGTTTCCATTTCTCTCCTCATTTGTGATGGCTGATGATTGTATCAGAAACTGGCGGCTTGTTCCGAATTGCAATCAAGTTGATGATGGCGCTGAGTCCTGTCGAACCGGCTGTGTGAGTCTAAATATGAAAAGTCGCAACTTATAGAGAACAAGTGTGCTAACATGAGATCGGAACGCCAGGGATTATGTTCCGCTCGTGAACCTCATTGGCGTATACTTTCAAATTCGAGACGATTATATGAACTTGCAGTCCACAACGGTACGCCGTCCCAATTGCCTTTCAATTCTTTTCCTTACATCGCGTATAGTACACATCGAATAAAGGATACGCGGAGGACCTCAGCGAAGGCAAATTCTCATTTCCGGTAGTGCATTCTATAAGGTCGGATATGACCAACCGACAAGTCTTGAGTACGTCTTGCTCTAGTCTTTCAAACGTTTTGGACCAAGCTAATAATGGTGCCAATAGATATATTGCAAAAACGACCGAGTACGCCAACATTGAAAAGGCACGTTATCTCATACATGGATACCGAGACAGGGACGTTTGAATACACTCGGGGTGAGAGTCTAAATAATGACTTTTGGGCGGGGCTATATGCTCATGTTCACTCATAGAGGTTTTGAGGAAATTTGACGCCCAAACCAGGGCCGAGATAGAACGTTTGGGCGGAAACGCAGGATTGACCAAATTTGTAGATTCAATGAAGATAGACTAGCTAGCATTTACACATCAATTTAAACCATTCCTTATGCCCGTTGATTAGGCAAAAGCGGCCTGTACGCTTGCATCATCCTTCCAAACTGCCGAGGTTTTTAGTACGTCCTTGGCCTCGCGTGCAGGACGAGACACGTTAGGTTGGTCGCTTCCGATACTCTGGACAACTTTACGCACGGCCGAGGTTGCGCACTTGAATGTGATGAGCGTTTGGGGAGATTCCTGGACAACTGCTAGTAGCAATTGGGATGCTAGTGATGAAACAGGGGTGTTGGCGAGGATGTGGGCACTAATTTTGAAAGTTGGTATCAGTATTTTAATGTCTAAGAAGTAGTCAATAGGCAAAGACTTGCTCGATTATTGGCTTGACATCAGGTTGATCGCCCAGCGAAGCAAAGAGTTGACCAATTGCCGCGTTATAATTCTCTATAGGCAAGTCGTCAGTTACATTTCCATATGGCCACACACAGCCGACTTGCCATGGTGTGATTGCCCAGACTCGCTCTTGCCAGAAGAGTCCATAATCAGCTCGATAATTGCCTGGCGAGTCGGTGCGCTGACATTTGCGCCCGAATTCTTAACCACGCCCGCAAGTGCCAGAACCAAACTGGCTGCAATAGCCTCATCTTCGAACGAAATGGCCCGAATCTCTTTGAGTAGCTCGGCAGCCAACACGTCTCCACGCGTATGACTCTTCATCAACACCCCAAGAGCCTCCACCGCCCTGTTTCGTACCGCCAAACTTGCAGGATCTTGTGCGGCCTTGACAAATGTGCGTTGCAGTTGCGGGAAGAATGGGCGCACGAACGTCGGGACGACTGCGAGTAGAGTGGTAAGCGCAGAAAGAATGGCAGATTTCACAGCAGGCGGATAAGTCGTCGCTTGAGTAATAACGCGAATAAGTGGACCAGTGAGTTGAGTCGTGAACGGTTTGAGAGCGGATTCCTCGGTGCGTTCCACAAGATCTCCGATTGCATAAGCCGATTGTTCCCTCTGTTCGCTGTTTCCGGTTGTGAGACCCGCGAATATAATGGGTAGCAGAGGTGACAATCCTTTCGGAAGGCTGAAACCTGGAACATGTCGGCCCGGCCCACCAGTAGACTCGATTGCACGGCGCAGTGGGACAGCAAGGCCTTCGAGATCGTCTTTGCCAATGGATTTGACGAATGCATCCAATGCATCCCATGCAGCTTGGACTACTTCTGCGCTGCTGTCGTCGAGCATTGGTACGAGGACGCGAATCCAATCAACACGGTACATCTCGAAATCGAGCTCGGTATTTTCACAAAAGATTGAGAACAGTTTGATTGCGCTGATACGACGTTTGGGGCTATCATTCTTGACCCTGTTTTGACAAGTCAATTTACGATCCATTTATGAGCTCAATACAAACATACCATCCCAGTAGCAACATCATCAACGTGTTGAGTCCTTCAGCATCAGAGATAGAGCCAAGAAGAGCCTGGATAGCTTCCTTGACAGCTTCGGCCGTCTCTTCGTCTTGCTCGGATTCGACTGACTTGACCAGTGCTGTAAGGATTTGGGTCAAGCGCTTGCTCAGCGCGTTGCCTGCGACAGTAACCAAAGAGGCGAATGCTCGCGCGTTGGACGCCGTAATCGGTTGAGCAATGAGAGTAGGAATGAGGACAGGGAATACCGTTGTGGCGCGGACCTACACATCCAATTAGTCCGTAATAGCAACCCCTAGAAGAGCCTACGCACCATCATGACTTCTTTCAGTGCCTGGAGAGCAGTACCTGATGTATCTGTTGAATCTCGAAGTGCCTCCAATAGCGTTGGAATAGTTTGGTCAATTGCTTGAGCGCCGAGCTGCTCTTGCAACACATCGAAGGCCTGAGCCGCGGCCGCCCGAACGGCAGGGGACGTATCTACCAGAGACACACGAACCGCGGCAGTAATCTCGGCTTCGTGCCCTTCTCGTTGCGAGTCGGTCGTGTTGAGCCTGTATTGTTTATTAGTTCGTGCTCAACTATGCAGAAGAAGAAACCGTTCGACGTACATAATTTCGGTGAGAACAAGGCACACGCCTTCGCGAGTAGCGGGGTTCGGAGAGCTTGCGGCGGAGCGTAGGAGAGGAACAATTTCTCCGAGTATCTTCTCTCCGAGCTTGCGACACAACTCCGCAATCGTCCTTCCGGCCGTCTACGAAGAATAAATACCTAGGTCTAGAGCTAGTATACATGAACGTACCTCGCGTTGCTCCGAGTCCGGGCTGGCTAATAAGTCAACAATCTTCTCAATAAGCATCGGAAGAAGGTCTCGGACTGGATCGACAGAACATGTTAGTGGTTACGGGAAGCATATACGCAAGCGGCATACCAGTTCGAGGAGTATTAGCCACGAGAGCCTTCCAAACGTGAATTGATGCAACACGAACCGCCGCCACAGAGTCTTGGCGAATGATATACAACGCAGCCAACACACGGTCACGACGCTCCTTGCCCAACGCTTCTGTAAGAGCACGGCGGGAGCTTTCTGCGGCAGTGGTATCAACGGCCTCTTCGTCTTCTTCAATCTCGGCTTTCCCACTGATTCCGGAGACACGGAAGAGTAATTCTCCGACGAGAGTAACAGACGAGTGCTGAACAAATGTGAGATACAAACAAACAAATCGCAGCGCAGAATACTGACCCTGATACGCCAGCCAGAATCGAACATGCCCCTCTCCAGTTCAGGAAGCAAGAGGTCAATTGCCTTTGAGCTGTAGTTTGAGACAATCATCCGTCCGGCCTTCATAGCCGCTGAACGAACGCTCTCTTCTGCGTCAGCAAGGCCTTTGAGAATTGGTGGAATAATCCGTGCCAAATGCGGCGTGAAGCGGTGGCCAAACGTGGCCGGCAAGTACACGAGGAGGGACATGAAGCCCTCACGGACGTATGATCGAGGGCTACTGATGCTAGTGATGACTTCAGGTAGTAGTCCTTCCATTCGTTCCATACCAAGACCAGACAAGACCTCAGATAACCCTTGGGCGGCGCCTTGCCGATCAACCCCAGAGGTGTCGGTTTTGAGTGTTTGGAGAAGGTCGGCGACCATGGTCGGAAAGTTCGCTTCGCCCAGCCTTTCGATGAGTGTTCCAAGCGCTTTGGCAGCGGTAGCTCGTGCCTCTGGAACAGGGTCAACTAACACAACATGGATGAGGGGCATGAATTGAGTCAGGTATGGGATGAAATCCTTCGAGTCCGTCAACGACGATAAGTTCCCAACAATCTGAGCAGCTTTGCGCTTTGTTTCGGAGGAACGTTCCTTAAGGCCACGCGTAATTATGGGAACAAGCTGTGTAAACACAATGGTAAGCAAGAGGTGTATATCCTCGTATTTGATTACGTACCAGGGCAAGCGAAGGCGAATCGATATAATGCACAAAAGACGTCTTGAGTAGGCCTGTTAGAGCATTGGAAGTCTTATCTGGATCCACCATAGCTTTGAGAAGCGTAGGTACCAAAGACTGAATCTCTGGATTACTGATGACTTCACCAAACTGCTTCAAACTCTTATTGGCGGCGGTGCGGACTTGGGCATGAGAATCGGTCAGCACGCCGGTGAGTTGAGGGATAACCGTAGGCAAAGACACAGACAGCTGCTTGGGCGCACAGTAAGCCATAGATCCAAGTAGTTCGATCGAGCCTTTTTTGGTACGCCACTGTTTTTCTTCGAGGGTCTCCAATAATGTAGGTAAAATGAGCTTGACTCCATAGCCAGACATATTTGCCATGATGACTTTAGACGCGTCGACTGCCGCCTCCCGTACATCAGGGGTACCGTCCCCGAAAGCTACCAGGAGAAGGGGTAGGATTTGTGGGATATAAGGTTCGAACAGCCGCCCAAGAGTAGCAGAGAGTGTTTCGAACGCAAACACTGCGCCTTGACGAGCCTCATAGCGTTTCTTGTCGTCCATAGCACGCCGGAGTCGGCCAACCACATCGAATTCTTTGAAGGCCATAATTCCCCGACCCTTGACAACTCCGGCGATCCCGTAGGCGGCGCCTCTCCGTTCGGCGTACTTAGCACCATTGATAAGTTGGTCAAACAGTTGTTCAACAAGTTTTGGCAAACGCGGCTTCATGAGCTTGACGAGTGCTGGCAAACAGTCGGCAACGGCTATTTGGACGACTTCTGAGGGCGTTTTGAGAGCCTCAACCAAGCGGTCTACGACCTGGTCCACGCGCGGGTCGGAGGCGTCGAGGTGGCTTGCCAGACGACCAAAAAGAATGACCATGGCTTCCCGGATGTTGTCGCTCGACTCGGTTCCCGTCGAAGAACTCGAGAGATATTTCTCAAACATTCCGATCAACTCTTGAAGTTTTTTTCCGCCGTGGAGGTCGATCACTTCTATTCCGGCGTCGAGCATGTTGCGTCGAACAGTAGAATGGCGGTCTCCGAGCGCCTCATCTTTAACCAGAAATTCGAAGAACGGTACAACTTCGGTTTCGGTAAACGAAGGAGCGACATGTCGGAAAGCGTCAGCCACGGCTGCTCGTGCGGGCCATGGATCGGCTCGATCCAAACTAGACTCGATCACCATCCCCTGTTCGAAATTTAGTGAGGAAAGGTGGTAAGGAAAGCATTGAACTCACATATTCATCAAACTCTGGTGCTAGGATTTTTGCCTTCAAGTTGGTTGTTAGATTTAGTTGATGTTGACACATTTTGTGTTACCTTTTCACGATAAAACTCTTCCATTCCCATAAGTAAATCTCCTACAGTAGCCGGAAGCGCAGCAACCGATTCGCCAATAGCCTCGCCGGTAGCCGTGCGGACATACTTGTTCTCGTGGTCTGCTTCGAGTTATTGTCGATTTGAGGAATAGGAGAAGGCTGTCACTTGCCTAGGAAAGGGAGTAGTTCTGCAATATAGCCGCTAGAAATGTCAAGCCCATTGTCATCCCATAACTGTCGCGCAAGTCGTGCGTTTTGCTCGTCATCGTCATGACAAGCAATCCAGATCTCAGGAGACCATTCTGACTCGGTGAGATCAAATGGCTTCAAGGGGAATGATTTAGTAGTAGAAATTTATATCATAGAGAGTAGTAGGGCGTACTTGAAGGGCTTGAAGACATGCGTTTCGAACATAAACCTCTTGTGCGAGCGTACTCTTCAACAGCACATTGGTCTCTTCATCCGTAACAGAATCTGAGATTGATTGCCCGAGATCGACTAGGGCAGAGACAGCGTTTTTGGCAGCCTTGGGCACCTTGCTGATTGCGTAAATAAGACTACGGGCAGCCTCGATACGCGGGTATGCAGGATTGGAGACTGTTAGGGTGGAAATGAGAAATGCAAAATGGGAGGAAGAAAGGAATATGTTCCGTACATTCGCCGCAATGGAACTGGATGATGTCAAGCGCCAAAGAAACCTGTTCGAGTGCTTCTTCGGGTCCTGCAGCAGCAACACCCCCTGATTGAATCACATGGTCGATAAATGGAGACATGTATGCATACGTCGAAGGATCGAATGGCGCCTGTTCGGAGAGCATGCGAAGCCTGTACAAAACTCGAACGACCAGATCTGGACGTGCCAGGCATTAGGCGATTTAGTAATAAATCTGAGAGCAACCACGTACTATCTAGCGATTCTAGCTGGAGTTCCTCTGGTACGTCTGATACTTCGAAAACCCTGAGAGTGGCCACTCCGATCCATTTCTTGAATACGCCTAATCGGTCTGAACACATGTTGGCCAAATCCTGAGCTCATCCGCTTTAGCGTAGCCTTTACGGCGGAATAAACAGTCTCACCAAGTACGTCTCGAATGCATTCGGACCCACGAGCACGCTACCCTTTTTGAGCGCTCCGTCTAATAACAGCTTAGCAATAGGGGCAACATGAACGCTCAGTTCTTCGACATTAGCCGCCACAAGACTCTTTATCATAGCCAGTCCGCTAGTCATTTCAAACTTGACTCGTTCGACATTTGACCGAATCGTAGCCTCTTTCTCGAGTTGTGCATTGACAAGTGCTTGGTCTTGTTTAGATAGGGCTTTGGCCGGCCCACCCTTCTTTGATTCAAGTGTCTTGCGAAGCTCAGCTTCCCACTTTTCGATGTCTGCGTCCTTGCTTTTGTTGTTGAGAACTGGGCCTTTCTTTGACGCCAGGACTAGAGACCATTGATGAACCAGCACTATAATACGATGTCTTATACTTACCATCATTGAACATTGTTCCCTTGGGTGTCCTCCAGATTGCAAAATCTATGGGGCCAAACGCTTCTACTTGTGCTGGGCTCAAGTATCTGCGGATCTCGCCAATCACATGCGGTAGCGTAACCTTTGGAGCGATGAAGACGATAGTTGTAAGTGCACGGTAAGCGCTTTCCGTCGCCTTTTCTGACTAATATTACCTCTCAGTACAAGTGCATATGCTAGATTGTAACCAAAGACACATACGTGATCGCCTTTCAGTAAGACCAGTTCCAGTAGTCGGTCAACCTTTCGAGTAACAAGAACATGCGGATCTAATCTAGACCGCAGGCATAAGTCCACCCAAAGCTGTCTTGATCGTGGGCCTGTGTATAGCGGTTAAAGGAGTATTTCAACCCAAAGTACAAAATACCACTTACAAACCTCCTCCCTGTGGGCAACGCCGATCATCTCGACCATCAAATCACCTCGTATAGGTTCATCAACATGCTCAGCGCTTGGAGCGACTGCAGCCAGGAGTGCAGCATATCGAGCTTGGATTATCGTTTTTGGGTCAGGTCGACTCGTATTCTGGATGGCTTCGTCGGGTGCTGCTGACGAGGTAGTAGGCTTGGCTCCCGCTGTTGGCTTGGCCGCTGCTACTGCTGGCTTGGTGGATGGGGCCGCTGGTTTAGCTGTGCTGGTGGTGGTCGCCGCTGGCTTAGAAGGCTTGGCGATCTCGTTTTCGGTAGCAACCGCAACGGCCTCGACTATCAAGTTGACCATAGTGCCGGGGAACCTTGAGGCCATGTTCGATAATGTGTCAAGCGCGAGCCTTCTTGTGCTATGATGCGAAGACCCGACAGCACATCGGACGAATATGGCACCGAGGGAAGCTCTAATGTAACCATATATGCGCTCATTTTCACTTGGAAATATACCCAAATCGGTAGAAACATACCTTAGACCCTCATTTTTCTTACTCCCCAGCCCAGGTTCGAACCACTCTAGGGCTCCCACCGCAGCACGCAGTAGCCAGGCCTCCTCTGTCGGTTCATTAACCTTGCTCCACACTTTGTCCCAAAGCAAAAACGATGGCTTCGTGCTGGTACCCGCTATTCCTGTCAAGACTGGATTCTTTGATGCTGATAAAATAGGTTATGAGTAACGCGTTGCGAGATCATATCAACACCATACCAAGCCCTTCCTTCCCTCCTCTCCCAAACGCGATGGCGGCCGCAACATACCCTTCCAACGGACCAGCGGGCAGAGTCAAGGGAGTAGCAGAGGCCGTCTTGAGACTGGACTCGAGTGCGGGAGTAAGCGCGGTCAAAAAGGAGCCAGCAGCCGGCGTCCAAGTGGATGGTGATTTGTGCTGAACGCCGTTGGTAGCCGCACCGTCACCGAGAACAGGACTAGAATCTGAAGCTTCGCTGAGGTCCCAAAGCGCACTCCCAACCGCCGTGCATACAGCCCGCTTTATCGGCACCTTTGTGCTCGCCATTTCCTTGGTCAAAATAGTGACAATATCCTTTGGTACTTCCTCGTTCTTCGCCAATGCAGCTGTATTTTTATCTGGTTATTAAATCTGACATAACATCCATCAAACGGTGGACGCACCATGCAGTAGCTTTCCAACCCAAGCCCATCCGTCTTCCTTCCCGTCCTTTGCAATGCTTGGCAAAACAAGTCCCAAAATTTCAACGGTCGATCCAGAGTCCAAGGGCAAAGCGGCAAGCATGGCAACCAAGGTGGCTCGATGATCTGCGCTGTTCGTTTTGTTCTCTTTGAGGGGCGCCAAGACCGCCTGTCGTGCTGT
The DNA here is from genome assembly GCA_016906575.1 of Ceratobasidium sp. AG-Ba. Lineage (NCBI taxonomy): Eukaryota > Fungi > Basidiomycota > Agaricomycetes > Cantharellales > Ceratobasidiaceae > Ceratobasidium > Ceratobasidium sp. AG-Ba. The sequence continues at coordinate 1,769,517 of CP059638.1, forward strand.
CTCCCTATTTTTTGTCAACGTTTCGTGCGATTCTGTGTGTGCGGGTAGGTTAGGTGCTCCAGGCAGAGGGCTTGGGGTCGTAGTTGGGGTCGCTAGGAGGGCGGTGAATGCACGCACAGAGGCGGCACGAGCGAGCGCGTTTGTAGATTTTGCAGCAGCGAGGACGGATGTAAGGACACTTGTAAAAAGAGTGTTTGGAAGCGGGCGGGAAAGAGCTCGCAGGAGCGAGTCAACGGCTACGAGGCGAACGAAATAAATGATGAGTTGGTACTTGGCATGAAGTACTGATCCAACATACTATCTAAAGAGAGTTCTGGAGCCCTTATTACGGCCTTTTCTATTGCAGGGATCATTGTAGTTGATAGATCATCGTCCATAATGCAATTTTGAATGAAGCCATCGAACGATTTCTGCCAGAAATAGAAATATGAGAAGCGGTTACAAAACATGCAAAGATTCTGTACTCACTGTGATATATGAGGGCACTACCGTTTTAGAGGATATAACATGAGTGGTATAAAAGTTCAGGACGTCCGGCTGGTCATGACCGTCCAGTTAGGTGATAATAAACCTCCTATTACATCGCTGAGCGTACCTTTGCCTGTGCCAAATAAGCAACCCCGGGACTTTGTTCATTCGGCTTGTTCGGCCGGAGACGAAGGGATACATCTATCGCAATACCTAACAATACTGCGTTGTTAAGTGGCGACGAGGCAGTCTTTGACGCTTCAACAAGCGAAGTGATGACTCCCGGAATGAGGGTATGATTCTGACCAGACAAATTTAGACGAGCCCTACAATTATCAACCCGGTAACTTACGTTTCTCAGTACCCTCCTCACGAGGACAAATGCACTTCGAGAAGCCCCTGCCTTGCCTTCTCGTACAACGGCATCGACCAACACGGCCAGAGTCGCGACTACGACGTTGAAAGTTTTGGCTGCAGAGAAAGTCTCGCTTTTGGCGCAAGCGGTAAAGGCGGCAGCAATCCATGCGAGCAAAACAAAGTTATTGGAGCTTGCGAGTGAGTGAGAAGACTCTTTGAAGATCCAAGAAATAAGGGTATGGCTGATGAGTGAAGGTGTTGGGGGTGGCGTCGGGGGATCTATGTCTCGCCGAAGAAGCGAGTTTAGACAGTTGATGACCGCATTGCGGGAGTCCGAGTCAGAGTACCGAGGATAAGTAAGCATCAATAGGTGTAGAATATCGAGACTTTGTTCCTGTGACACATCTGCAGTGGTCTTAGATTAATAGAGTCGTTCTAAATGGGAATAGACTTACCTCCCCGAGCGGCTACTACGCCCAGCTGCTCTTTTATAAACTCAATCCTTCCCCTCTGACCGTCGCCCAAAAGCCGCTTTTGCGCAATCGATTTGAACATGGCCCAGTCTTCCTCCTCGTTTATTGTAGCCGAGGCAACATCGATCGGGGCTTGACCATCGTCGCTTGCGTCATCCTGAGCAGCCGCAATCCAAGAGTGAATGTCGGCCTTACTCATGGCCGTTTCCCCAGACGCAGCAAGGAATTTTTTGATTTCAGACCTCCGAGGCACACTGGACAAACTGTCGAGATATCCGGAGGCTGGTTCGGTTGCAAACAAGGGCAACTCGGCGCTTAACTTTTCATTTGTCCTGTCACCTGATGCCCAGGCAAATCATCAGTCCTATTTCTGCCTCCACCAATGTCAATTAAAATCACAAATAAGATGCCAAAGTGTCGCTTCGTTCCCAAATCTCCGTTGCAGCAACGAAGGCAGTTGCTTGCCTCAATGCATCGGCCATGGACGGTATTCGGTGTAACGAGGGGTAACTCCACGACATCACCTCAGCATGCACCTACCAAATGCATAGTAGAGCGAACGGCAACTATCCTTCTCGGAAGTTCTTGGCCCCTTGCCTCACTCCTAACTCCAATCACCCCGCTTTCTCGCGTCACTCTTAAGATCATGTGCTTGGCGAAGTTTTCCCCATGGGGATGTTCCGATCGCAAACGCTTGTTTGACAAACATTTTAACATCGCTAGGACCTGAAAAGTTGAGGCGAAGGGATGTTCCGGGTTGTCACCTGAGGCCTTAGCGCGCACACAGCTGATGGATGTATGTTTTCCCTAATTCTTGCTGGCAGAACTTCATCCTTCACCTCTTCTGAGTATCCATGGTTTCTCCTCGTATTGGTATAAAATCTGGCCGATTGAAGGCGAAACATCATCACCTGCACTCGTTAAGTAATGTATTCAACCAGCCTCGTTGCGTTTGGAGCTCTCTTGGCCACTGCTACCCAGGTGTTCAGTCACCCCACCAATGGAACTGAGAAGCGCGCTTTAGCTCGGGTTTATACCGGCTGCACTCAGTCGAAAACGGCTGCCATCACGTACGGAGTATTGTTACTCATTCGCGGAGATTCTTATTAACATGTATTTGATAGGTTCGATGACGGCCCCAACACATATACCCAGACAATTGTGGACACATTCAACAAAGCTGGAGGCAAAACGTAAATTAGCCGTTTCTCATTGCGATGAAATTCACTAAAACCAGCGTCATGACAGCACCTTCTTCTTCAACGGCAAGAACTGTACGTCCTCTCGCCTGGCAAAATGTTTTGCCTTGTTGAAATTCTTTGATTTTGTAGACAACTGCATTTATGACCAGACCAACGCTGCTCGTGCCAAGTATGCGTTCGATAACGGCCACCAAGTCGCATCACACACATGGTCCCATCCTCACTTGAACAGCCTGTCAACTTCCCAGATTCAGACGGAGTTCACAAGGTATGCTACGCGTACATTCGTTTTCAGTCCTGTCTAAACGTGTTTCGCGTATAGGGTCAATGACGCCATTAAGAAAATCACTGGTGCAGTTCCTGCATTTGTTCGACCTCCGTTTGGAGAATACAACTCGAATGTCCAAACTGTTGCCGGTAACCTTGGACAGTCCCGTAAGCGCGAGCCTATATTTCACCCAATCGACATTAAACGAAGTTTTCATAGTGGTTACTTGGGATCTTGACTCCCAGGATTGGAACGGCGCGAGTGTACGGCAGCTTTATAATACTTTGATATATTTACTTGCTGATAAAAACCGAAATAGGTCGCTCAAACCGAAGCTACCTACAAGAACCGGCTGGATTCGAATCCCACCGGTATCCTGGCCCTGAACCATGAAGTCTACGGTTCGTCTTCTTAGTTTCCACAGTGCATGGATCACGATTCTAATAACCTCTTTATATTTGTGGACGCATATATATAGCCACCTCTGTGTAAGCACAACTTCTAACCTCTGTGAGCAGCATGAACTCATTTCGGTATATAGTCAACAGGTTTTGCCCTACGTGATTAACTATGCCAAGAGCAAAGGCTACAGGCTTGTTACTGTTGCCGAATGCGTCGGTGCTCAACCTTACCTCTCCAAGGGTAGCCCATCCTCCCGTGACGTAAGCGGTAATCTCTATAGACTGTTTCTATAGCTAATGGATTGAAACAGGGATCCTGGGTGTGCTAAATGTCTATTGTATATTCGAGAGCACATACAGTGTTGCGCCCTGTAACTTAAACTATGGGTGCCAACAAGCCAGGTCCATATGTATTGATACCGCTCCTACTTGAATCGACGATTTGAGCTCCACCGTTATGTTGTTCAGCAGAGATTGGAAATGTACAATCTGCCGGCGCTAGTCTAGAGTTGCCGTGACTTGTTGGCGTTTATGGCTATCGATCGACCAACCGCCACAAACCACGTCCGTCTCGATCGCTCAGACTCGACTGTTCTTGATTCCCCGCACTACACACATTAAAGTGGAAGCGAGAGAACTCCCGACGAACACCCATGTTAAACTTAGAACGAAGCAAGATCCCTGCCCCATGGACCTGTTCTTCTCACTTCGTACAGGCGGATATCTTACTATTCCATAATTCTCTGGCATAGACGTGGCGCAAAATATATAAAGAAGCTCAAAAAAGGCACAGAACGCTGGGCATCGTTCGGTTTGCCCCCACATTCACCCTCCCTTGCTCCATTTGGACATGCTCCGAGTATTGGCTTTTATTTACCGGTACAGGTGTGTGACATTCGAGGCACAAGCACAGATTAACGGGAGCATTCGGGCAGTCACCTGGTGGCCCGGAAAACGTGGGCTCACGTTCAGAAGCACGGTTTAGCTCGTATCCAACAGTCCGATTTTTCTCCGTATTTCCTCACCGGTGGCCAGAATCTGGGTATGCTCGGCCTCTAAAAGTACAGGTCTTCTCCCAGCCGTCGCTATCCCCGCGTGGAGTATCTTGTCAACGGCCTTAAAGCTTCCCCGCCTGTGGACATCTCGCATCGGCACAATATGATTTCTACGTCCTCGCTTCTTGTTCTTGGCGCACTTCTCGTCTCCGCCACGCACGGGCATGGCGACATCTTCCAGAGAGGTCACAAGCCCCCCACGTTCCAAGTTTATACCGCCTGCGCCAAGCCTAAGACGGTTGCCGTTACGTATGAAATTCTGTTTGTTTTTTGGGTTGACTATCTAATCATTTGAGCCCGTCAAGTTATGACGACGGCCCCAACCTGTATACCAAAACCATCGTTGATGCGTTTAACAAGGCAGGAGGCAAGGTGTGAGTAATATGGAGTTTGAGAGTACACTCGCTTCTAGGCTGACTTTTGTTTCAAACAGAACCTTCTTTTTTAATGGAGACCTTTGTAAGACTCTACCCGTTATGGCATGTCTCCATCCTCATCATTTTCAACCATTTAGATCATTGCATCTACGATCCGGAGGAGGTGGACCGGGCAAAATACGCATTGAGCCACGGTCACCAAATTGGGGGGCATACCTGGGCGCACCTTCATCTTCCCACCCTCAATGATACATCCATCAAGTCTGAGTTCACTAGGTTCGAGCCCTTTATATCAAATGCTGCCAATATTTTGAACCAGCATACATAGAACGAACGATGCTATGAGGAAAATTCTGGGCGTAGTTCCATCACTCGTCCGCCCGCCATTTGGAGAGTACAACTCGAATGTATCGGCAGTTGCCGCTTCTCTCGGGCAGTCTTGTATGTCTCTTTTATGCATCTTCTCGCCGTCGATTTTTTGAAGACTCATCCCGAACCACTAGTGGTCACATGGGATTTCGATTCACAAGACTGGACCGGTGCAGCAGTTAGTCATATTATCGCGTTTACTTACATTTGTCGATTCTGACCCACCTCTGAAGTCAGCCGATATTGAAGCGGCGTACAAAGCCCGCTTTGATACAAATCCAGCCAGCATCTTGCCCCTCAACCACGAAGTCTACAGTTAGTAGTAATCGCATGCTTAACTTAATCTATATATGCTCACGAGGAATCCTACCAATTTCATAAGACACTACTGTGTAAGTTTCTATTTGCTTTCGGATATAATAACATAGTGTTAATCAACTGAGACGCGTAGTCACGATGTTATGCCCTATGTGATCAAGATGGCTAAAAGCAAGGGATACAAGCTTGTGACTGTCGCCGAATGCCTGGGAATCCAGCCTTATTTGTACCAAGGCAAGCCGTCCAAGCGAGACGTGAGTCGCTCGTCCAATGATTTACGAAGTGGAGTTGCTGAATACTTTGAGCAGGCATCTTGGACATGCTAGCTAACACTCCGAATCGCGCTAAGTTGAATTGGAGACCTGGTCAAAATATTGTTTTTTGATATGTATTAGGGGCATTACAATGCAAAATATTAGAAGAGTTAACTTCGACTATCGGTGTACAGACAAGGAGGCAGGCAGTTTTGAGATCCATAAGGTTGCGCCAAGGACACCCAGTGACTTCATGCGGACCTTATTGTTTACGTAGGTAGAGCCCTATGATGCTACTGAGTCCCTACTACTTCCCATCACAACCTAGCGTCCCACGTATGTGCCTCTCGGCCACCCCCGGTCCGTATAATACCACCTGTTGCTCTACCTGAGATCTCGGAAGGAAGTGCACAACTGCTAGGCTCTACTGGTTCAGACGATATCCGTTTTGTTACCCCTTGATATCTGCTACGAGGTAGTCATTGAGGAGTTCAAGGAGAAGCAGATAGTAGCTTGGGGCTAACATAGACTCCCAAAACCAGAACATTGAAACATTTAGCCATACTTCCTCTCTTACAGCTGACAGCCCGGACTTCCTCCGCGCAGTGTTTTCGACTTCTAGTGGTAAATTAAGACCGAAATTTCGCCATCGTTCATAACGACATTCTGACCTATAAACTTCCACATGAACGGCTAGTCATTGCGATCATCACCTTTCTATATTCAAGATGTTATCGACTTTGTCACTTGTACTTAGGGCTTATCTGGTTGTTTTAGCTCACGGTCATGCCAACCCGATTCTCGGCGCTCCGAAACCTCCAACGCCTCGAGTTTACACGGCTTGTGCTAAGCCAAAAACAATCGCAATTACGCATGAAATAGTTGCTATTTACTGGTAACATCATCTAACCGTAGTACCCACAGTTACGACGACGGGCCCAATCTTTACACCAAAACTATTGTCGACACAGTCGATAAGGCTGGAGGAAAAGTGTGATTAAACAGTGCCTCTTCATATCTCTGCTGTATTTGCTTACCAAAATCCGCGTCGCAGTACATTTTTCTTCAACGGCGACAATTGTACTTCTTTATTCAGCTGTTTTGGTTCTTGATACTAACAAAATCTCGCAGATCATTGCATCTATGATGCTGAGGAGGTTGATCGAGCACTATACGCATTGAGCCATGGTCATCAAGTAGCGGGACACACTTGGGCACACCTACACCTCACCACACTTAATAACACTCAAATCAAATCCGAGTTTACGAGGTTCATCCGTTTTTGACCTTCTTAATATCTGCGGAACTAATATATGGGTCATCAGAACAAATGAAGCTATGAAAAAAGTCTTAGGAATAGTCCCGTCATGCGTCCGCCCTCCGTTCATGGAATACAACTCCGATGTAACTGCTATCGCAGCTTCCCTGGGGCAGTCTCGTAAGTTCGTTCGCCCTCGACTAATGAAATATAGTTGACTCTGCGCATAGTAATCACATGTGATTTTGATTCTGGCGATTGGAATGGGACATCTGTTAGTTCTGTTGTTTACAAACATATGGGCTATTGGTCTGAGAGACCAATCTTTCACGGCGCTCTAGTCGCCAGATATGCAAGTCAAATACAAGGCAGCATTCGACGCGAATCCCACCAATATTCTACCTTTAAACCATGAAGTCTATAGTGGGTTCTCATCTATTGTGAACATATGAGTTGTACTTACTTGAACAACTAGACACTTCCGTGTATGAATCGCCTATACAATATACGACCTTGATGTTTGCTCACTAACTAGCGCTTTCAGTTTCGACGTCTTGCCGTACGTGATTGATCTCGCCAAAACCAAAGGGTACAAGTTGGTCACCGTTGCGGAATGCCTCGGCATCGATCCTTATTTGCATAAAGACAAGCCTTCCAAGCGAGACGTAAGTTTTCACAACCCGCAGCCATGCAAGAATACTAAAATATTTGGCAGGCCTCATGGAGGTGCTAGATCCTCCTAACGCAATCATTTATTCTCTAAGCATAGAACAAGCGTATTCGTGCAATGATGCAAGTTTCTTCGCTGCTGGATGTGCCTGTCATCCCGAATAATCAATCGTGCTTGAACCCTTCCAACTGCAAGTTCTTGGAGCATGTTAGTATCTAGACTACATATAACGTGATGGGGGACGGACTTCGAGAACAACCTCAGGCACTCCTGGAGTCTTCATACACTCGTCCCTGAGGTTCTTTTCGACATCCGCGTAGAGGGTTCCTGAGCGCATACTTCGTGCCATTTCCCTAAGTCGTCCGAACACCTAAGCACTAGCTGCTGGATTATGCAAACCAAAACACGCACTCGAGACAGAGCTCTTTCCTAAAGTCGTCGTAGACCTTGCGGTTGTGTTTTCGCTGTTTAGAGTTACCTCATCATTAGCTATCGCTGGTCTGAATACATAAAATGGATACAGACCTCGCTCTTCCTTGTCTCTTCCGCATATGGATGACTTTGGTGAATCAGAAAGTCATCTGGTAGCACAAAAAAGTCTATGCCTGAGATGTAGATGTTGAATAAACATGCAGCTTTGTTCCCTCCGTATCCGATGAACCGCTCATCGCACCTATCCAAGAGTCAGGAGTTCTGCTCAAACACTTAGAGGGACTTACCACGGAGGTCCATCGCGTTGCATAATAACGTATGGCTCGTAGCTTTTCTGATACGCATCGACTTTGTATATTTCTCCCGGGCTTGCCGCATAATATTGGTCGTACAACGTGCTGTTATGTCCCGGAGCCCATGACTGATGAAACATTCCAATCTTGCCGATGTTCACCAACTCCATTAAACCCTTCAACTAAAAATATGTGAAGCTCCATCGAAACGAATGATTCATCTGACCTTTTTGTCCCTTGGGAAGACCCTCCAGTCGCTTCCTTCTTCATGGATAACATATTCGAATGCTGGTATAACAAACGCGGCCCTTCCGCTCCTTGCCAATTCTCCAATCTCGCCACTCTTTCCCTTTCCAATACTCGAGAGGGCTCGCGTTAGACCTGCTCTAACGTCTGTGCACACCATGAAATCCGCATCCAGCATCATCACCCATGCTGTACGTGCATACAACCGCGCCACGTTTCGCCACATGTTAAACTGCCGGTCATGAGCGTCCATAACTAAGTGTATATCAACCCAGCGAGGGAAGAACAGCGAAGATGTGTAAAGGTTGTGAAGGGACTGGATGAGATCTGCTCGCCGAGCACTAGGAATGGAGGTTATATGGACTGTGACGGATATTGGACCTGTGTTCGTACAACTGGATAAGACTGCCTTAAAGACTTTGATTTATCTGATTTAGCTCACCCTGATAGTGTTGAGCGAGCCGCTTCAGCGCCCCAAAGCGGTTGCTTGTAACGATCGTTGCCACTGTAATGTCGTCTGTGTCGTGATCATGAAGCGCTCGATAATAGAATGGGACGATATGCGTAGAAGTTCGAGACTCCGAGAAAAGTTTAAGAAGCACAACATTAGTTTTGAACCTGATCTTTGAAGCATGGTGTCTAACAACGGCGCTATTCCAGACTACACCATCAAGGGATTCTGGCCCTGCGTCAATCAACCAGGGGCACTGCTCCAGAGTGTCGAGTACCCAGCCCGCAGTAATGAAGCAAAACGATATTAAAGTGTAAACCGATATTCCAGTTTTAACTAGCGATTTGAACATAGCGGGAATCAAGGTCAAGATTAGGGGCAGAAACTTGGCAATGTCACATGATTATTAACACACAACCAAACAGCCACTCAATCAGAAAAGCCTCTTTTCACCAACCAGGTTTACAAAGGAATACAATCAACAAATTATACAAATTCCGCGATCTATGTTCGCTATGTCGCGTTTGTGCGTCTCTTGCATCTCCTTCATCTGCCTATAGTGTTCTTGAGCCACCCGAGTCGCCTCTGCCTTGGCCTTGGCCTCCTCCCTTTTACGTTCATTGCGAGCCTCGGCCTCTTGTCTTCTATACTCTTCCTCCTTCCGCTCAGCCCTCTCGCGAGCCTCGGACTGCTGCCTTCTATAATCCGCTTGCGCCTCAGCTTGTTGCCTCATATACTCCTCCTCCTTCTTATCTGCCTTCGCTTGTGCCTCAGCTTGCTGCCTCCTGAACTCTTCTTCCTTCCTCCTTGCCTCTGCTTGTGCCTGCTCTACTCGCTTCTGATATTCAGCTTCTTTCTGCTCTGCTCGAGCTTGAGCTTGCGCATGTTGTTTGTCATTGTCCTCCTTCATCTTCCTCATGTATTCAAGGTGCTCGGCTTGAATTTTGCTTGCCTTCTCATCGTGTCGCTGCTGCATCTCCGCCAGTTTCGCGAGGTACTTCTCTTGCGTGTCCATAAACATTGTCTGCCACTCGGCCTGTTGCGCCCCATGCCCCTGCTTCAAGGACTCGATTTGATCTTCGAGTGCCCGGCTTGCCGCATTTGCTTTCTTCTCTTGCTCTTCGATCTCTTTCTGCCACTTCTTATCGTTCTCTGCAGCGGCCTGGGCTTGATCGAGCTTCAGCTGTTCGATATCAGCTTGATGCTTGCGCAACGCATTGGCAAGATCCCCAGCTACTTCACGGCCAGCAGGGGTATCTTCTAGCTCCTTCCCCTGGTCAACTATTTGACGAGAGATATCAAGAACGATAGGTTTCTTGTCCAAGAGGCACTGGATGATGTTGTGGGCTGACTCCCGGGTAGGTTCCAAGTGGCGGATCATCTGCGCGCCATCGCCGAGGATGGGCTTGAATGCGTCGTCCCCATCCTTCAGTTGACTTTCCCGAGCAAGCTGGAGCTCGGTAGGAGGCTGCGACCACATGTTGGTCACGACGACAACATTTTGGAGAGATTCAGCCCCGCACATCTTGCGGAACATGCGAAAGTTACGACGACTAGCTCCGCCAAAACGAATATCGGTAATACGATGCAGGTATAGGATGCCCACAAGCTTGATGTTGTTTGAATAACTATAATGGAGTTCAAATTATCGCTTCAAGTGGCGAACACTTAAGATACGTACGTGAACGCGAGGAATCCTGCGATTCTCTTTAGAATCTCGGCATCGGACGCATGAGAGTCATCGAAACCCGGACAGTCAACCAAGACGACAGGCCTGTTTCCGACCTCGAAGACGGCGGTTTGGCCAACCTCTTGTGTACAGGACTCAATACCGTGTCCAACAGCCAGGTCGTCGCGGCCACTGGCAAGATTAGCAAACTAAATCATGCTTGTTAGCCAAACAACCACATAGTACGGAAGCGACATCAGACTTACCGTTGACTTGCCCCCTCCTGTCGCCCCAAACAGACTACATATTTAACGTAGAGTGTATGAGAAAAACCTTCTTGCGAGATAACAGCTGTTCACTTACGCTATAACAGCAACCTCCTCTGGGAAATGCACGATACTATTTGAAAGCTGATCTATGGAGTTAGAGTTGTCCATAGCAACTATTTCGCGAGGGAATAACTGAAAGGAGTAAACACAAAACTGGAGAGTGAGATGTGGGTTGGGGATGGCTGGAGGGCCAACTCTGCTTCATTTATAGTGTTGGGTTGATAGTCAAGTGACTCAGGTGTAATGAGAAATGCCGATTATTCGAAATGAAGCATTAGCAAAGTGGTGCAATAGGCAATAGGTGCTTCTTTTCCGGAGAACCAGGGAACCAGATCGCATACATGCGCGTACTTAAGTCTCATTATGGAAGAGCACGACAGTAGCATACAACCCTTTGAGCGGAAAAACTCGTGTTGTCGATGGAAGCACGTCACATCAGTTGAAAGTACCGCTCTGGCGTCAAGATTGGACGATATCGGACGCTGGCACGAGGTGTGATTACCGCCTGGCGTTCGATCGGACAAAGATAATGCAGTTCAGCCGCATCTCGCACGTAGAACTACCCAGTGGGTGCTGTATTTGGAGGTTGAGATTTTCCGGGGCTCGTTCCGTTCTAGTATCTCAGAAAAGCATTGGACCTCATGGTCTGTCCGCACCTCACATGTGTACAGCCGAGGCGCTAAGAACTTGACCACGATTCTTGATATTGGCAAGCGCTAATTTCTTGTTGGCAGATTCGCTGACGGAGTTGTCAGATACTCGAACAGCTTCATCGGGCAGCAGAGACGAGCGGCTCGGCCAAAGCGACACATTTCATTCATTTAACCGGTCTAAGCGCCACCCGGTGAATGTGGAGCGATCGAATGAGTCAATTCGAGCCACGTCGCAATCTTGTTTATCTGATCGCTCATTCATATCTAACGCCGCCCGCTGGTGCCAGCGTAATCCATAGAAGGAACTAGACCTGGGATTTGCGCTTCACGGCGTGGTCCGTGATACTAGACATGTTTCAGCCCGCCTTTTATCTGTCAATCCATTGGAAACGATCCAGAATGTTTGCATTCGGTGCGTTCTGATACATATAACTAATAATCACCTTCATGACGTGATTAAAATAAAATAAATGCCGCAGTGGTCATGTTGTTTGAACAGGCGGGGGAAATGCATAGTTCCGAGGCGCGAAATCAACACGTCTGACGGCAACGATAAGCGAAGGAAGGCGAGTTGGGGCAAAACGGGAAGAGATGAGACAATAAAAGTCTGGGCGGACGAGGTAGCATGGTTGAACGTGCTTCTGGGGACTCGGATGTACTGCTGGAGTATATTCGAGAGCTCGCGAAAATCGGCGAACAGATGGTTAGACCATGCATTCCAACGTCTTGGGATCACACTTCATTGCTGAAGAGGCGAACGGACCTTGAGCTACCTCATAATTATGCTTCGTCGCGTTGTTGTAGCACCCCCAGATAGCCTAGCGAGAGTGATTCGATCCTTTCAAGCACCGGATGGTCGGGACTAGCCGATCATTCTTGAGTTGCTGGTGGTTCGAGTCCTCTGGGGATCTCTCATTTTGTCTACCATATAGGGTCGGTCGACTTGCGCTGAGGTTTGGTTTGATTCACACCGGAGGTGTAGCTAGGTCCCTGTGCCACTACTTGTTGCATATCGTATCACTAAGCTCGAGCCTGGAATACCACCATGCGTGTGGTGGGATGCAAAAGTAGAAGACATAGTCACATGAAGGAAACTATCACACATAAATAGTTAAGTATCATGGCGGAGCTCGATACTGTTTAGCAGACAGGATCAATGCATTTCAATTTCTATGATATCGGTCGATCCTTAGGCCGCAAGCGGTTTAATTGAACCAGCTGTTTTTGTCATGATGAGTAGAGTAAGTAAACCGCCACAAAATCAAGACGCAATGCCAATGCCTACAGGCGTTTCTTGTAATGTAATGTTGTTTATAAGTTGTCTGTAGCCCTGTGATACTGCATTTTACCTTTGCGCAAACACACCCATACAGCGCTTGTTCGGCTACCGCTCGTCAATCCTTGCCGAAGCCGACGTGCTCGGCTCGATCACCCCGCACTCTCTAGTCCTCTCCCTCCACACCCAACCTGTAGTGGGACCCGCCGCCCCTAGAGCAGCAAGCAATAACCACCACAAAAAAAAGCACAGTAAATCTCTTGGACATGCCTGAAGCTAAAATCGGCGGCGAATATGGGGAAATACGTGCAGAAATAGACATCCGAGCTTTGAACAGATATCTTGAGCAGCACGCGGCAGAGGTAAAGGTCCCTGTAGAAGTCAAGCAATTCAAGGTTAGTGTCTCGGTCCATGTATTCATGTTACCAGGCTAATATCTTTTGTGTAGTATGGACAGGTGAGCCGCTTATCGAGCAGTTGGCGCACTTTCACTCAAGTGAACTACTAGTCCAATCCAACGTATTTTCTTATAGACGCAAAGTGGGTCGTGATAAATTTGCATTATTGTAAAAGTTTAAACTGATTATCCTATAGCAAGACACGATTCGTGATGCGCAAGAAGCCAGCTGGCCGTTTGTTATCTTCGACCGCACACGCTATTGAGCGCGAATACAAGATTCTTCGCGCGATCCACACTCACAACATCCGCACCAAACCCTCCAACCCCATTCCCATCCCCCAGCCAATTGTTCTATGTGAAGACTCCAACGTCATCGGCACCCCGTTCTACGTTATGGAATTCTTGGAGGGGAGGATATTTACAGACCCTCGGATGATCCAGATCCCAAAAGAAGACAGGAAGCAATGGTAAGCGGTGTCAAAGTGGATACAGTGTGAGATAACGATACAATTGATGTCTAGTTGGCTATCGGCAGTTAGGTCGCTTGCTGCGCTGTCATCTCTGGTCCCGTCCGAGGTGGGGCTGGACGATTTTGGCCCTCATACGCCTTACTTTCCACGACAGATCAAGTCGTTATCAAGGTATGTTATACCTTGATCCAATATATGGGCTAGCTTAAACAATTTCGTAGAGTATCTCAAGCACAGGCTCAAGCAGTCGATGTCGACACCAATATCCCAGTGGGACCAATCCCACACTTTGACGAATTAATCGCATGGTACAAGAGCCACCTCCCCGACGAGAGCAAAACCGGCCTTCGGATTGTGCATGGCGACTATAAAATCGACAACCTCATTTTTCATCCAACCGAGCCTCGAGTTATTGGCATTTTAGATTGGGAACTGTGTACACTGGGCAGTCCCGTGAGTGTTTCTCAACCATCTCAGGCATATTTATCCAATTCAAAACACCACAGCTTGCGGACCTCGCCAATCTCCTAATGCCATTCCACGTAACGTCAAAAGAGGTTCCCCCACCCGATGCAATCACCGGATTCAAAGACTTGCCACCGTCCGAAGTTCCATGTTCTCTGGAAGAGCTCGAGCGGGCGTTTTGCACTGGTTTCGGAGTTCCATACCCGATTCCTGAGATGGTATACGCCAACAGTTGGATGTTCTTCAGAATGGCAATAATCTTACAAGGTGAGCGTTTGTTCGGGCCCAAGACTCGTACGTAAATTATGAAACTCCGCTAGGCATCGCTGCGCGATATGCTCGACGACAAGCTTCGTCTGCCAACGCAAAGGTCCAAGGATCGCGTTTCCCTATGCTGGGCCGTATGGCCAAAGAGTTGATAGATGAAGGACAAAATTCTCGTCCGACTGCAAAATTGTAAAACAATCTATTTCACGTTGTCTTGGTACTCTACATACGTTTCTGAATAGAGCAACAATTGTTTTGCATTAACATTATGGATGACATGAGCATAAATCAAGACGAGATACAGTACTATAATCCAAGTCCTCTAAATGAACATCGGGTAAATCCTGTAATCCTGGGAGAAATAAACCAAAAACCCATTAGAAACGACTATATGAACCCACTACGGCCACATGATACTCGGAGGACGGCTTCCTGGACGACTACCTGGGCGGCTTCCGGGTCGACTAGCAGGTCGACTATGAGTCCGACTCTGGCTCCCAGATCGGCTCTCTGGCGTAAACATCACATGTGCCGTCCGACCCCGCTCCCTGCCCCTCTCCTCTCGAACCTCGCTGGTACCATTCACAGCATCAGCATACGCCGGGGGTGTATCCCCACTCGTGCTCTCCTCTCCACTAACAAGCCTCGCGAATTGCAAGCTCCGATCGACAAGCGTCGTTAGCCGTTCTGCAGACTCTGCCGAACGCCCCACTTGTGGCCTCTCTCGTTCTATGGGTACCCCGGCTCTTCCAGGCCGATTCGGGGTGGATCTGTAAACCCGCCCATCATCCTATCTGGGGCACTCGCATTCGGTCCACTGCTTGTCCTTCTCAACCCAGTCCCGAAATCTGCAGCCGGCACGTTGAATGCCCCGTATCCAAGTCCTTGAACTGGGAGAGTGGACATGGCTGTATTGATACTCGCCGAAGCTTGAAGACGGTTCTGTCGCTCGGCTTTGGCATGGTCGCATGTACATTCACCAGGTACTGGTCCAGTTGTTGGTCGTTGGTTCTGAGAAGGCGCGGCGGAAGTGTAAGGAGGGAGCGCAATATAGTCTGGATTGCATTTGCACTAGGCAAATTTCAAAGCATTCAGTGTTGATCCGAGAGTAATGAAGACAAACCATAGACTCACCGAGAGCAAATTGATAGGAGTCTCGACAATGATATCAAACTGCTTCCTCTTTTCCTTGTCCTTGTCATCCTCGACTCCACGATCGACCCGAATAATGATCTTGATCCAGTGCGAGATGGTGATATTGCTCTTGGAGTGCTTGCATGAGAAATGTATAGGACTTGAACACGTAGGAAGATTCGCTTGAAGCTAAACCGCATATCATCTGTCAGGTTTATGATCTTTCGCCTAGCCAAACAACTGACCTGCAAAGTCCAAGGTCCGTTTGGGTTCCAAAAACTGACAGCCTCTTCCTCGTTGCCATCTCTATTTCCACCTTCAACCAAATCCCACAACGGCGAATCCCGGGCGTCGCCCTCATCCATGATCGGCAACAACGGCAAACGGTGTCCCTTTTCGTGGTGATGCTTCGGCGAACCGTGGGGGTGTTTGATCGACATTAGTTCGTAACGTCTGGTGGGATCATGTCGTGCAACGCGGCGGGAATGGGCATAATAGTCAATTTTCTCTACATCAAAAAGGTTCAATATGGGCGTTGTAGGTGAATATATAAAGACTAAACGAACCCTCTAACAAGACCGTGATGCGGAAGATCCTGACTTTTGCTAGAGGCATCATGACGAGTTGAATAGGAACCGTGCCTCCGACTGGGAAGCTTTTTCCGGAAATATTGATAAAGTATCTGTACTCGCATCCTATCAGTCAAAATAGCTCTGACAAGATCGAGGTGTGAAGACTCACCTCAATTGCTCGTCCCACTGCCGCTCAACCACAATGTTCTCCCGTTCCTCCGTATCATCTTCACCGGGTGCGCTAATCAGAGTGACCTCGGCGTGTGCAACAAGTTTAGGAACAAACGTTCCAGTCCGATGCACAACAGCCTTGAGCCTATACACAATCGACCCAAAGTCACAGTGCAGACTCGGAGGCGTATCCGAGGGAATAGCAAACGAAATAGGATAATTGTACGTTCCTACCTCGAAAAAGTCAGACGCATATAACCTCCCGAGTTACAAACACAACTCACCCTTTCGGAACTCTTGCCACATATCTCCATCTCCATCTGCTTCGTGCGCATGTCCCCCTTCAAGGCCCAAACCCAAACTGGCTCCAAGCTTCTCCAACGCACTCTTTTCCCTCTCTTTCTTCCTACCACGCGTCCCTTCGTCCCTGAGGCCATCACCCTCTCCGCCCTTCTCTCGCTCCTTTTGCCTCTCAGCTACACGGTCCCTCTCGGGCTCTTCAGGAATCAGAGTTTGACTTCCAGCTCCACCCCTCGCAAACGGCCGTGGACCCGTACTCGCACGAGACTTGCTCCTCACCCGGTCAGTAATCTCATGACCAATCTCATGCAAAACATTCGACACGGCGGAAAGACTAAACCGGGTAGCCTGTCGACCTCGCACGCGCGACTCGGACCGGTCCCGATCTCGAACCGGCGACGACGCGGCAGAGGATTCGGGATGCGCAGAACGAAACGGGGATGGACCCGGACTCGAATTTTGCGTGTTCAAGCCGAGAGCAGATGTTTGGAGTATGGAGCGGGGTGGAGCCGGGGAAGGTGATGGTCGAGTGGGTCGGGCGACAGTTGATCCGGAAACGGTCGATCTCGATACGGATCGCTGTCGTTCGGTTATAGGCGGTGAATGTAATCCATCGTTTGGCGGTAGAGTAGAAAGGGGGCTTCCGAGAAAGGAAACGGAAGATTCGCGACGCGAAGGGGATGGGCGTCTAGGAATATCCGGATGGTCCTCGTCTTCCTCGTCACTCGGATGTTCCGAAATATCAGGTTGAAAAGACCGAACGCTTGCGTCCGAGGATACGTTGGTCGAAGGGAGTTGGGATGGTGGGGCGGACATGACTCTATGAGATGCGGTCGTTCGAGACGTGCTTGCTTGAGGGGAGGTTGGGCCGCTTATGGAAGGAGGACCTAGTGTGTATAAAATTAGACATTTCAGGCACAATCGAACGCCGCATGCTTACGGGAAGATTCAGGCGATTGGGCAGCGGCGACGCCAGTTCTAAGTGCATTCCTGAGCTCCTGCAAGGCCAGACCGGGCGATCCAGGTATATTCGATTGACCTTCGACTCTTGGGGTATATGGAGGGGTCGGAATCGCGGTATGTTCGTTGTGTTCAACAAAATGACGCTGGAAATGATGTTGGTCCACGCTAAGACGACGGCCACGGATAGTTCCCTGATCTTGTCGGGCGGCATTGTAACCCTCGTCGTCATCTTCGTCATCGGATGGCGCTCCTTCGTCATCCGCCTCGTGATCCAATGCTACACCCGGACCCAGCGACATTGCCCTCCTCGCAGACGTCGAAGGTACAGCATCATTCTCATGGCCTGCTCGGAAGAATACCGTTGAAGACGACAATACGCCGATGTCCTCGGTGACCTCTGCTCGACGTGCTCCAATGCCTATATCCGTCGTCAGTGACATCGGCCGAAACAATGACACAATGCGCTACGCACCTTCTGGCCATTCCGTCTTGGCCCTGCCCTCGAGGGTGATGGCGATGCTCCGGATCTTGGTTGCTTTTGCGAGCTTGAGTGTAAGTATGCCGCGCACCATGGCTGGTGCGGTGTCTGGCGGCGCCGCATTTCGCCTCCTTGCTGGTGCACTGTCCGAGCCGCGCAAGAAGACGACCGGCTCGGCTAGTCGGATGTCGAGGGAGGTGCCATGCATGGTGAGGGGGGAAAGTGGCAGTCGAGTGCAGAAACCACAACTTATAAATAAAAATTCTCGAGTTTCTGCCGGCCTAGATCGCGGATAGCCGAAGAGTCAGAGCGCACCGGCTAGTTGAAATTGCCCCCGCGCATCACTGGATGACCAATCACGTCTATTTAGCCTCAAAGCACGTATCCAAGCGCACGTGCCAGAAATAGCCGAGCCGGGGTCTATGCAGCCCCTCCCAGAAGCAATTTTATTGGTCAAGAAAGCACTCTGGACCACAAGGGAGCCAACATACCCCACCATTGCTCCCTGCATATATGTATCATATGGGCTACGCGCACCTAGGCGAGGAACGGGTCGCACATAGCATCCGCAAACCATGCCGTTACGCTAGCTCCTGAATCTCTGCTCCGCTAATTAAGACAGCGCTCGGCACCTTCGGGATTTCGGAGAGATCTGGAGCCCGGCCCGAACGGGAAGTGCGCATGATGCAAGGCACCAGATCCACACCGGAACAGGACGGCCACTTCAAAAGATTCCAAGAAATCCGCCGTATAGGTGCGGATATCGTGACCCGCTCTTCCTGTTTAGGATAAAAACCTGCCCCTATTGCGGGATCCGCAATCCCGCCCGACTATATATGTGGGATTGTTGAGCTAGACTTTGCGCCCATATTACTAGCCCCTGTAGTGAGTGCGGCGATCTAGTACAACTTACACAAGGTAACAATGTCTCGGTGACGTAAAATTATTCTCTTCGATATCAAACGAAGATACACTTTTGCCGTGTTTGGACCCCAGGGGTCAGGGGTATGGTACCGTCATTCGAGAATGAGAACAGATATTGGGCGTTGCTTAATTGACGCAAATTGATACGTAAGGTGGTGCGCTCTTTGCCCAGTTTGTATAAAGGCATATAACATCCTGCTACTGTCGTTTTGTTAAAATCATTTATATTATAGCCGTTCGGAGGCTAGGCCTAGTCCTGGTGCGACTTGTAAGGAGAGTGACAGCGAGAAAAAGAGACAAGAAAAGGGCAAATAGACGCACTACTGACAATAAACACCAAGTGCTACTATCGTTTTAGATTGGCGCAAATTGATAATTGGGTCCTGCACTATTTGCCCAGCTTGTGGAAAGACATATTAGATCCTGTTACTATCGTTTTACACCATATACGCAATACAATTTTGTATGCACACACCGCTCCGGTTGCGGTAGTTCCTCGATGCTCCTTTCAATCATCTTCTCCGCTTCTTCTTTCTCAATCCCTCGGTCCCTCAGTATGCCAAAGAAGTCTTTCGCTGTGATTATGGACATTTGCCTTATAAATGGGTTCATGCGAGCCTCAAACCAAGAAGCGCAAGGGAATCCCTCGTGGGGGTATATTGGATGCGATCTCATGACCGACTCGATCTGTTCAAACCCGACATTTGCGCGATTCACGTCTTTCCATATATCGGAACTCGGTGCGAGCCAATCAGAGAGTTTTCTTGGCGTATCAGGGTCTATTCCCATTATGGATAACTGCTCTCGAGCAATCTCCCCGAGGCGGAAGCTGGCAGGGTTTGTACGATGAGCCGGCTGGGACGGATTCTCAGCCTCCCAGAGCAGCAAGAGAGACTCGATGATATGAATAACTCCGCCTGGACGGAGCACACGATGTGCCTCGCGGAGTAGAGCGCGGTAGTTTTGGACCTGTGCGTGGTGGCGGGCTAAGTATTCGTCTCGCTATACTAAGCCGCTAGACTTCGAGAGACTCACCATCTCCACAACATTGTTAATGAACACCGCGTCCTGTGAGTCGTCTTCTAACCTCAAACCCTCTGTATAGTTGTATACCTCAAACGTGATGTTCGGTCGCTGGACATGAGGCATCATGGGCACGACGTCCACGCTGCGGAACTGAACATAGGGAAACTGGATAGCCATAGATTGTATCCTGCACGAGCTGCAGTTCTCGCCGTATAATTTCTATTGAATCATCTACTCACCATGTCCCGGTTTTCGTCCCAAGCTCAAGCACATGCCTCTGTCTTTCTCGGATCGGAGCTAGAATATCGCGGACAGGCCCAAGGTAGTCGCCGCCCAGTACCGATTTATTCACGAGATATCTTAGGATATATCGGCGCAGGTTGTCCGTGGGATAGAATTTGGCGATGTTGTCTATCGCAGGTTGCTGACGTCCGTGGTGTATCACAAAGTATCCTTCAGGTATCATATCCATTTCCTGCTCTAAGGTTGCTTCCTGCGATCAAACAGTACAGGCTCACCCGGCAACTCGTTGGATTGGATTGTTGTGTAGGAATCTATGGTTTCTGTTTGAGATTCGAGTGTGGACATATTGTCATCCTCATCCTCTGGGTCTGGTACAACGTGATACACCACCCCGTCTGTATCAGCGTCATAGTAGGTATAGACGGGCATGCTGGGCGATAGTGGTGATGGTGAGAGGCCGATTCAATTATATTGAGTGACTTTTGTGTTAAAACGTGGCATGCAAGATGTACCACCTTGCTCATCAAGGTCTCCCCCAGAAATGTTCCATCAAAAAATGAGGGGTCCAAGGGCTCATATTTGTCAGCGGCCCCTTAGCAGTCCATCCACTCACAAGCCGGTTTCTGTCCAACCATCGTGTACCCAATGTATCTTTTCATGCAGCAGCGCGGCCACGATAAATATAGTGAATAATATCGTGTTTGGATGATTGGGAGAATGTGGCTCGCAGCGCGCGGAGACGCACAGCTTGGACTTAGCCGCCCAGGAGCGTCGCCAATCATGTGCTCCTTGGCTCTGACTCTCTGAGCTTTTCGCCTCGCTCTCTCTTCCATCGCTTGTCGACCAGTACGCTCCTTTCCGCTACCCACGCTGCCTCTTTGCACGCACCCGCCTCACCACGTCGACAGCACATCAGGTTGGCCACCCGAGCCGCGAGCCAACCCTCGCGTCCCTGGTGCCCCAGGTCCCCCGTCCTACCGGTCCTTTCGTGCTTTCCTCTTTTATTATCCTTTCCATAGCAGTACCTTTCGTGTATTTGCACCATTATTTTCGGTTCTATATACATCCGCCCACTTTTATACCATAACGACGCGACGTGAGACTGAGTGTAGGGTGCAACAGTGTGCTTGGGTGACTAGCATGAACCGAGCTCCCCGTTCCAGTGAAGGATCGATAGGTAGCAAGTTGAGAGGAAACAAGAGTGTACAAAGCGGGAACTATACATAAAGGTTTCGTATCCTATTTGAGGGATGAATGGGTTGCAAAACGAATCGGGTTTGCTGAGCTCAGTCGACTGCCAAGGCGTGCGCATACAACTGGCGACCCGACCGATTGAACTAGTTAAAGGTATAATTCAAACTTTATAGATATCTCAAAAAACCATTACGACGGAATCTGTATAGCAGAGTCGATACTGGAAATGCCTAAAAACAGATTCCGATGAAATGCACGCAACCATTTTGAAGCTAATTTATCCAAATGTAGAGAGCGGGCAAGGTGCCGAGCCCGGCCATGGACCCTTTCTAGTTCCCATTCTGGGCAGTATCATTTGAACTAATCGTGCCCAAATTTGGCTCGTATTTCACACTCAGACCCTTGTTATATATACAGATACCATGGTAACTGAAGTGAAGCTTTGTACTGGATTCCATGTCAAGAACCCAGAAACTTTTCGACCTCACTTGTGCTACAGGGTCTGTCGAATGACTGGCGGGGCAGAAATCTTGCTCGGAAATTGGATGCCTGTTTCCTGGCGCCGATGTCTCACAGCTAGACAAAGCAATTGAGTTTGTCAATTATTACTCGGATGCTCAGGCTAGTGCTGCGGCATTGCAAAAAAAGTTTGAGCTCAAAGGGAAAGAGGCTTGTGACACTATTCCTGTCTGCCACTCGCTGAAGTCTCAAAGGTCAAAGAGGTGAATGGTGTTGGACGCCGGAGCCCGACAGAGTAGTATCACGTATGTCTCGGATGTGTATACAGCTTCGCATGTATGTACCCGGTTCTTGGGGGATACCTCCCCCCCCCCCCGACTGTCGTGTTCTGAGCCAACGAAGTCGGGCAAGAAATAACCAAGAATTTTAGAAAAAAAGGCAGCTCTAATATTTACTAGTGATGCTAGTACTGGTAAAGATCTTTGATTCATTCTGACAGTTCTTTAAGGTGCCGAATTTCAAGGAATCGGCAAGGTCATTAACTATCTTGCACCTTGTTGCCAAGTGATATGGGCACAGTCCTCATGGCGTGGAGCACGCAGCGAGAACAAGATATGCGGCTGTATTATCATGACTGCCCCTAAGATGATCAAAGACGCCGAAGATATGTGTCGAGAAGCAGGAATTGGAATCAATGCCTCGGGGCAGGTGCATGCGATCGAACTCAAGCCCGAGATCAATCAAGACCAAGAGGATGAGCCAAGTGCGAGCACCAAGACAAAAGGCCGCTACCCGGTGAGCCTGAGGATGGCCAAGTATCTAGTTACCGAAGGGTGTCTCGTCGAAGTTCTTAACCGCAAATTCTACAGTCCGCCGTACGTACCTTGCGCCTTGGTTGAAGGATACCAGAACTGCATCCGCAAGTGACAAAAAAAGGAGGATGAAGATTGACTAGCTTAAGAACGCTCTGTTAAACGTGAGGAAAATTTACAGGATATCGAAGAGTTTGCGCCAGAACTGGAGCAGAAACACAAGGATCCGCCCCAGGTCAAAGGAATACGAATGAACCGCCAAGGATGCTGCCGCTGTGAAGGAACGACTCTCAAAGTGGTGACATGTCAGGGATGAAGAGATACTTGACAATATGAGTATCCCCCGGAATGCCTTTATGACCGACAAGGAGCTTCGTGCAATATATAAAGTCAAAATCTCGAGTCTGGAGTCGCTTCAAGAACTGGGTATCAGTTGGCCAGCTCCAATGGAATGCAGAGTCGCTGCAGTAGCTAAGACCGAGCGCATAGACCGGGAGCTTGAAGTTCTCAGAGAATAAAAGCGACAGGACGACAATAAGAACAGGGTGCAAGCTAGGGCGATCGAAAAGCTAGGGCGGAGTCGTCGAAACAGGCCAAGAATACGAGGCGACTCAAGAAGACGGCAGAAACGTAGCGGCCTAGCTTAGAGAGTACTATAGCGAATAATAGCATATAACACATTCCTGATTTACTCCGGTTGCTGAAATACGAGTCCATATGGTATCGATTTCTAGAACAAGAACACATTTTAGACGTCACTTGATTGGTGCAAATTGATAATTGGGGTTGCGCGCTCTTTGCTCAGCTTGTGGAAAGGTGTGTAACATGCTGCTATTATCGCTTTACACCATATACGCAATACAATCTTAGATACACACACCGCGCCGGTTGCTGTATGTCCTCTATGCCCATTTCAATCATCTTCTCCGCCTCTTCTTTCTCAATCCCTCTGTCCCTCAGTATGCCAAAGTAGTCTTTCGCCGTGATAATGGCCATATGCCTCACAAACGGGTTCATGCGAGCCTCAAACCAAGAAGCGCAAGGGAATCCATCGTGGGGATATAATGGATACATTCTCACGACCGACTCGATCTGTTCAAACCCGACATTTGCGCGATTCACGTCTTTCCATATATCGGAACTCGGCGCGAGCCAATCAGAGAGCTTTATAGGCGTATTAGGGTCTATTCCTGTCGTTGATAGCTGCTCCCGAACAACTTCTACGAGGCGGAAGCCATTAGGGTTTGTACGATGAGCCGGCTGGGACGGATTCTCAGCCTCCCAGAGCTGCAAGAGGGGCTCGATGATATGAATAACTCCCCCTGGACGGAGCACACGATGCGCCTCGCGGAGTAAAGTGCGGTAGTTTTGGACCTGTGCGTGGTAGTGGGCTGAGTGTTGTCTCACTATACTAAGCCGCTAGACTTCGAGAGACTCACCATCTCCACGGCATTGTTAATGAACACCGCGTCCTGTGAGTCGTCCCCTAGTGTAAAGCCCTCTGTATAGTTGTATACCTCAAACCTGACGTTCGGTCGCTGGACATGAGGTATTATTGGCACGACATCCACGCTGCAGAACTGGACATGTGGAAACTCGGTAGCCATAGACTGTACCCTGCACGAGCTACAGCTCTTACGGTATACGTTCTATTGGATCATGTACTCACCATGTCCCGGTTTTCGTCCCAATCTCGAGCACATGCTTCCGTTTCTCTCTGACGGGAGCTAAGACATCGCGTACGGGTCCAAGATAGTCACCACCCAAGACAGACTTGTTGATGAGATATCTTAGTATGCATCGGCGCAGGTTGTCCGTTGGAAAGCACTTCGCGATGTTGTCTACCGCAGGTTGTTGGCGTCCGTGATGTACCACAAAGTATCCTTCGGGCATCATGTCCATTTCCTACTCTAAGTTTGCTTCCCGTATCGATCAAACGGTACAGGCTCACCTGGCAAGTCGTCGGATTGGATTGTTGTGGCAGACGCCATGGATTCTGTTTGAGATTCGAGAGTGGACATATAATCATTGTCTTCTGAGTCTGGCACAACGTGATAGACCTCTCCGTTTGTATCAGGATCATAGTAGCTATAGACGGGCATGCCGGGCGATAGTGGTGATGGTAGTAGGCCGATTCAAATATATTGACCATGAGTAACTTTTGTGTTACATAAAACGTGGCACGCAAGATGTATTTCCAATTTGGGCAGTATTGTTTGATTAAACTAATTGCACCAAATTTGGTTCATATTTCATACTGGAACCCTTGTTATAGATATATCATGGGCTGTGCACTTCATAGCTGTCAACCCCATTGCCACCTGAAATCGCCTTTGATGCTTCAACGCACTACTTCACTCAATCCTTCTGTAGCCAATCAGCGTTGAGTTCCAATTGAAGCATCCTTCTCTACAGGATAACGGCGTGTCATTCTGGACACCTGGAGCATATACGTGGGGTCCGTGTGAGTCTCAAGAAAACTGGATCCGCTAGGAGTTGCATCACAGCTGGCCACTATATGAAAAGCACCGGTTTAATGCGCCGAACAAGAGCCTGTAGCCCACATTCATGCTTTTGGAGGACGGGCGGTAGGAAGATATGTAAGGCAATGCAATATTGGCCCCACAGTATACTATATACAAGAAGCATTCGATAGAGTAGGGTTTCTGCTATGCCGAAATCGAGTTGATCAAAGAGATTAACGCTAAGCCGTACTAGGCCCAACCGTAGCATATAGCACATTCGACGTTTAGGTAATTGGCCGCTAAAATGAGTAATTGCCTGTGAATTACGGTACAAAAGTGTCTTTTGCAGACTATCAAGAGAAGCTATACAAAATCTCAGTCTCGCTCGGCCATTTCTTGGTTGCTCGCCGGGCATTCTGGCTTATAGAATGTGGCTGGCTCGCTTTGTTTGATCTTGAGACCAGCAACTTTTCTTCAGACAAAGAATCATTTATCTCAGGGACGTCAAGGTTGACAAGGGACTCAATCGCAACTATTATCGAATCAGCTCCTGTATCCTCATCATTTGGTTTGTCCAGCCACGAATCGCCAGTATTAGAGTAATCCGTCTGAAAGCAACCGTTGAGTTTATCACCACCGCAACGCTGTTTGAATTGTCAGAAAAAGCCTTTGGTTCGCCACGACCCAGCGCAACCAAAATGTTCAGATTCAATACAGCTGGCCAGGTCGTAACACAAAATCGAAAACTTGCGGGCCAGTCGCTTATGAGGACGCCCGGCTACCGACTCCGGCTCAGGAAAATGAACCCCGATCAGCACGCAAGTGGTATTCTGAGTTTCGCGTTTCTTGCATGGTCTTGTCTCAACAACGTTTGGGGAGGAACTGCTCCCAGATGCAATATCATACTAGCGTCTCGGAAAGGCAGAAGTAATCTACTAATAATGAGAGGGCGCGTGGGAAAGCTGAGCCATAAGACGCTCGGGGTCTATGTTGCCTAAGCGCCGGGGTCAGGTGTGGTGGGTTCAAAACACATGCAGCGACGCTATAATGCACCTTTTTAGCATGTATTGTTGCGGGGCGGTAGTGAGCGCGACCGCGCGCCTTCGTTGGCTCAGGACACGACGGTCGGGGAAAGAATCCCCCCGAACCCTGTAGAAATCAAATATGTATATTAAGAGTGAGAGAAGTGAGTGAGTGAGTGAGTGAAATGATGGCGTCCAGAGGGCCCGGAGGGCCTCTATTTGTGCCTAAAATTCGCCCCGAGTCGTACGTTCGCCTTATTGCGCATATACTGCGCATTCAGCACTTGACTCGATTACATGACTCGATGTTTTCGCATCTTCTGCTAAATACATGAACAATTCTACAAACCCAGATGCATATATGTGAGACTGAATGCATATCCGGAATACACGTGATAAGCCCATAACGGGCGGCTCCGCCGCCCAACATGTATAAGTTCTCAAAAAAGCGTAATATTCACAACCCACCTTAATTTCTGGAGTGTATCACCCTCTCGCCACGTGTATGCGTGTAATTATGTGCTATAATGAGTAGTTATATATACATATGTATTATGGATGACATGTGCGTGTACATTAGTTCGGTAGACCCGCGATGCGATGGGGAAATCGGCGACGGCGCCCAAGGCAGCCGCACAAGCCTAGATAGTTCAGCCGCAGCCGAGTCAACCGAGCAAGCTTGGGTGGGTGGATCAATCTAATATTCGATGTGGGGTGGGCGGAAAAATAAAAGTACCAGAGTCTTGTTATGGAGAAGGAGGGGGTTAGTACGGCCATGGATAGCAATGTACTCGAGGATAGTGTGAGAGGGCGGTGGAGAGAGGCGCAGGGACGTGGGCGTATATCATACAGCACATGCCTATATGTACACCTAGATACGTGAGTATTCACAACTGCGCGACCTAAGCATTCGAAACGTGAATTCTGCAGGCTATACTGTAGGTTGGCACAATGAAATAAACATGTAATACCCTCTGATATAAACAATACCAAACCTCATGGCGGCCACTGTGCCAATACCTGCACGGGAAGGTTAAAGTGACAAGGTATGGGGTGTATGATAGAAAAATGGAATGTGTATAGAATCGCCTACAAGCGCTGCCGTATAGCCGTCGACGCAAGTGCCTATGATGCAGTGCGTGATAGAGTACATGTGTAAGTTAGTTGGTACTTTAGTAAACTTTAAATATTGAACTTGCATGATACAGCGAACATTCCATACACACAGGGACTTGGCAGTGTACTTGCTCAGCGTGTGTATGAGGGAGGAGCACGGGGAATATAGGTGAGTAAAGGTCGTGCGAGTCCGAACGGGGCCACCAAGCGGGGGTGTATTAAGAAATGGCTATGTACACGAGTAATATTAAACGAGAGTGCGCAATAGTATATTCCCTCGTCTTAATAGAAGAGGTTAGGGAACCTGGAGCAAAATGGTGAAGAGAACGCCAGGGCAACCAGAGACGAGTAAACTCGCCGGTCGGGCGGCCAATGAGCGATGTTAATTAAAGGAAATGAGATGGCGGGTGGGTACAAAAATACAGGACTGGACGTCCGAGTACAACGATCACGGTCAAGGGGGGGGTGGCGGGATAAGGCGGTCTTGACAGTGAACATGGCGCGCTCCTGGCATAGCGGCTTGCGCCGAAGACTGGACTATATGCCCTTGAAAGTAGCAATATACAGCCCCTATGTTCTAAGATTCGGCCCAGGCGCTGCGACTGGGCTAAAGTTCTGGGACATAACTGACGCTCGGAAATATATAGCTACAATGAGTATATGCGCGGCTGTCCTAGGTGAAACGCGCTTATAATCTTCCAGTAGCTTTGTAGATCTTCTCAGCTGCCTAAAGCACAGCTGGCGGCCAAAGTTGAAGTACCGCATCATTGGGGAGGGCGGCGACATACCGCTCAAACACATCGACAAAAGAGACCGGACCTGGCCTGGAGCCGGAAAGTAGCAGCCCACCAACTTGGGGCCGGGGATGCTATCCCCGAAGTCATGACTGATTGCTAATTGACAGCACCGTTAGTGCTTTCCATTTTCTCCGTACCATTCGCCGAGCTAATGTAGCTGCAGAAACCAAGAGTTAGAGGGTCGACGACGAGTAGGAGAAGTCCTGTCGGAACAGTATGAAAATGGTCGAAGTGAACGTAGGCTATCATATTATTTGCGATGAAATTCTCCTAACCAGGAACGAAAAACCTGCGTATGATTCGGTGATGGGCACAGTCGACACTAACACACCCAATGTCTTTATCACTTGCGTCTAGCACCCGTGTCCTGTCCGGGTTTGCGTGTCTCGGTAGCGAATTGCAATAATCCGAAATACGAAGCGAGCCCCATCCATCGGTAGATCCAACTCTTCGCCTCAACCTCGGCACCAATTATTTACATTTCATATATCATTATTAACCAAGCGGTTTTCAATCCAATGAGCTCCCCTAGTATATAACCGTTGTTAACCGTTTATTACTAATGCCGAAAGCTTTTAGTTATTTACGTTTCGGTTCTCTGCCGAACACTAGTGCAAATTGATAATTGGGGTCGCGCGCACTCTTTGCCCGGCTTGTTGAAAGACATGCAAGATCCTGCTACAATCGTTTTACACCATATACGCAATACAATCTTATATATGCACACCGCTCCGGTTGCTGTAGTTCCTCGATGCTCCTTTCAATCATCTCCTCCGCTTCTTCCTTCTCAATCCCTCGGTCCCTCAGTATGCCAAAGAAGTCCCTCACTGAGATTATGGACATATGCCTCACAAACGGGTTCATGCGAGCCTCAAACCAAGAAGCGCAAGGGAACCCGTCGTGGGGATACACGGGATACGTTCTCATGACCGACTCGATCTGTTCAAACCCGACGTTTGAGCGATTGACGTCTTTCCATGTGTCGGAACTCGGCGCGAGCCAATCAGAGAGCTTTATAGGCGTATTAGGGTCTATCCCGATTGTGGATAGCTGCTCCCGAAGAGCCTCTTGGAGGCGGAGGCCAGTAGGGTTTGTACGATGAGCCACCTGTGACGGATTCTCAGCCTCCCAGAGCAGCAAGAGAGACTCGATGATATGAATAACTCCGCCTGGACGGAGCACACGATGTGCCTCGCGGAGTAGTGCGTGGTAGTTTTGGACCTGTGCGTGGTAGTGGGCTGAGTATTCGTCTCACTATACTAAGCCGCTAGACTTCGAGAGACTCACCATCTCCACAACATTGTTAATGAACACCGCGTCCTGTGAGTCGTCTCCTAACCTCAAACCCTCTGTATAGTTGTATACCTCAAACCTGACGTTCGGTCGCTGGACATGAGGTATTATCGGCACAACGTCCACGCTGCAAAACTGGACATGTGGGAACTCGGTAGCCATAGATTGTACCCTGTACGATTTACAGCTCTGATGGCATATGCTCAATGGGATCATGTGCTCACCATGTCCCGGTTTTCGTCCCAATCTCGAGCACATGCTTCCGTTTCTCTCCGACGGGAGCTAGGACATTGCATACGGGTCCAAGATAGTCGCCGCCCAAGACAGATTTGTTGACGAGATATCTTAGTATGCATCGGCGCAGGTTGTCCGTTGGAAAGCACTTCGCGATGTTGTCTACCGCAGGTTGTTGGCGTCCGTGATGTACCACAAAGTATCCTTCGGGTATCATGTCCATTTCCTGCTCTAAGTTTGCTTCCCGTATCGATCAAACGGTACAGGCTCACCCGGCAAGTCGTCGGATTGGATTGTTGTGGCAGACACCATGGATTCTGTTTGAGATTCGAGAGTGGACATATAATCATTGTCTTCTGAGTCTGGCACAACGTGATGGACCTCTCCGTCTGTATCGGGGTCATAGTAGGTATAGACAGGCATGATGGGCAGCTTTGGTGGTGGGGTTGATTTAACAGCTGTATATATGTTGAAACGTGGCACACAAGATCTACACCATTGCTAATCTAGGCATACACAACCAGCCGGTTGATCTTAATTACTCTTGACCAAAATCGGGTTATACAATATTACATACCTGGACCCTAAAGCCTATACGTACCACAGCGTGTAGAGGAACATAGTCTTATGCGCAATGTTAGCGAGCAAAACTCGTAAGCGCATTCCACGACGGACAGTCACGTGAGCCCGCCTTGAGACTCGCCGTCTACGACTGTTCGTGCACTATTTTCGGAGTCTCGGTTTTGGCTTTCCCGCTCGCCTTCCCTGAATATTGAGATATCTACAATATATATCGAATCTCTAACCCGGACCGTTTTTTGTGCACAATAGGGCCAAGCCTGCTAGGGAGTCAGGATGCTACGTCTCATGCCCCGGTGCAAGCATAATAACCAGGAGCAATGGGCACCAATACGTCTATTGAATGCTATTTCTTCCCACTGCAGCTATGAGCTGGATATGAGATTGTGACTTAATGAATAATATGCGCCATACACTTATGGACAAAAGAATTGAGCCACCCCATGTTTCCATTCTATACTACATATATGCAGCTCTCGAAAAACCTCTTGTGTACTAGTGGTGAAAAAAAGTGTGGAAAACATGTGCCCGATCACATGTGTGACACCTACTGAGATGATTTGTGTATAATATTGTAGCCAGGCTAGAGAGTGTCTGGCGAGCCAAAAAGCTAAAGCCTGCGGGCTGTGGTGGGCGTGAAAGAGGGGGAAAGAGGTGGCAGCTGAAAATGACCTCACTGGGAGTTGGGTCTAGGGCTTGGCAATGCGGCTAGCATGAAAAAGCACGTCATTTCGTATATATTTGCATTTTGAATCACACAAAAATATAATCCCGTTGTGGAGATACACCTGGTACAAAAGCCCCAAAATGTGCCATTTCCGCCTGAAACCACTGCCAAACTACCCACTTCTACCGGGTGTATCTCCACAACGGGATTATATTTTTGTGTGATTCAAAATGCAAATATATACGAAATGACGTGCTCTTTCATGCTAGCCGCATTGCCAAGCCCTAGACCCAACTCCCAGTGAGGTCATTTTCAGCTGCCACCTCTTTCCCCCTCTTTCACGCCCACCACAGCCCGCAGGCTTTAGCTTTTTGGCTCGCCAGACACTCTCTAGCCTGGCTACAATATTATACACAAATCATCTCAGTAGGTGTCACACATGTGATCGGGCACATGTTTTCCACACTTTTTTTCACCACTAGTACATACATCATGCAGCATATGGTATAATTCTTACATCAAGAACTGGGACTGTACTCGAATAAACGGAGGTGCTACGTCGAAAAAAGCTAGGGGGGGGGGTACTATGGGCAAAAATGCAGCGCGCTGGGATCGCATCCAGCGACGGGTTGAAAAGCATGAGGGTGTAGCTACAGACAGTAGATATCGATCGCACCTTAGATCGTCTGAAATGAATGAGCCGTTGCCGAGATATAGCCTCCACAAAATCGACGATTTCATCGCAATTTGGCCAAACAAGCACAATTCTGGTGAAATCGTCGATTTTGTGGAGGCTATATCTCTGCAACGGCTCATTCATTTCAGACGATCTAAGGTGCGATCGATACCTAATGTCTGTAGCTACACCATCATGCCTTTCAACCCGTCGCTGGATGCGATCCCAGCGCGCTGCATTTTTGCCCATAGTACCCCCCCCTAGCTTTTTTCGACGTAGCACCTCCGTTTATTCGAGTACAGTCCCAGTTCTTGATGTAAGAATTATACCATATGCTGCATGATGTATGTACACAAGAGGTTTTTCGAGAGCTGCATATATGTAGTATAGAATGGAAACATGGGGTGGCTCAATTCTTTTGTCCGTAAGTGTATCTGGCAACATAGCATAGTTACAGTTCATTTGTTGCTACTAATCAGACAGAAAACATGATTGCGATCTTGAACCTCATGTTTCTCGTGTGGGCTAGATCTCATGATAAATGTACGCGCATTTTGCGTCTGTTGTCTTACGAGCTTTCGTGGCGCCATGCGATCCCCAATGGATTTGGCAGCAACGCTTTATTCCGGAAGCTTTCTGTCCTGTCAGACAAAAGTGGAGTCATGGACAAGATATATTCAAACTTACGCAATCGAAGAACGTCCCGTTTACAGATACTTGATAAATCATATCGCATTCCCAGGCGTTTTATATCACATCATAAGTACCACGAGGTATCAAAAAACCTTAGTTCATCATGCTTCGAATATAGCATCTGAACCGTAGATACACAAAGTTCTCCATTACGAACTACGGTCATCCCTTTATTGTAGAATCACGACCAATTTTCAGGAACATGGCGGTATCGTCCTAGCATTAAGCTCCGCCCAGCCCACCTGTCGATGTTGCCGCCAAGGATCGCCACCCACCTGCGAGTCTTCCTCGCGTCTTGGTGTCCCAGTTTCCTCTCAGCACTTCGCGCTAACTCGTGCACCCACCCCAACTATTTCCCAGGTGGCATTTCGACTAATGTAACACCATACCCAGGCCATTTTATGCGTCTACGCGGTTTCAAACTTGTGATGGAGGGTAAAATAACTGTTGTGGAGCGTCGCCTTGAGCCACAGCGGCCTTACTTGGATACCATACTCTACATATTGCTCAACTGTCAATCATATCGGCATCCAAAATCACCCCCGTTATTCCAACGTGATACTTTACTCAATCTTTCTACAGGTAATCATTGGTGAGCTCTAAGTTAAAATTTTTTATGTGAGACTTACATTCACGTCACGCATTTGCCCCAGATGTCTAGAATGACGCGCCGTTACAGCGCCAGCCATGCGACTGCAGATAAAACTAGAACCGCCCGGGGTTGCACCACACCTGGTCAGTGCATAAAAGCTTTGGTTTAATGCGCCAAACATGAGCCCGTGACCCATATTCAGGTCTAACCGGCACGGGCGACAGGAAGATCTGCAAGGTGATCTCATATCCCTTCCCTACAGTATGTTACGCATCATACTAGGCCGGACTTAGGATAATTAAAGAGATTGGCTCCGAGCCTTACTATGATTAGCTATAGCATATATCACATCTCCTCGCGTACCTGAGTCGTTGAAATATGGGTACGTGCGGTGATGACTTCTAGAACATATGTTGGATGTTGTATGATTAACAAATTTTATAATTACGGTCGTGTGTTCTTTTCTTTGGGAAAGACATGAAATATTGCTACTATCGTTTTACAGCATATACGCAGTACAACTTCGCATACACACACCTCTCAGGTTGCTTTGCTTCATCTATTGCTGCTTCAATCATCTGCTCCGCTTTTTCTTTCTCAATTCCTCGATCCCTCAGCGCACTAAACAAGTCCTGCACTGAGTTCATAGTAAGATTCCTTATGAAGGGAATCATATGAGCCTCAACCGAGGAAGCACAGGGGAACCCGTCATGCGGGTACACCGGATACGCCCTCACAACAGACTCAATCCGCTCAAACCCCACATTTTGTCGTTTTACGCCCCGCCACACATTTGAATTGGATGCAAGCCATCCGGCGATCTTGATAGGCGCATCTGGGTCGATTTCCACTACAGACATCTGCTCTCGAGCGATTTCCAGGAAGCGACAACCGATCGGGTTTGTACGATGAGATAATTCGGACATATTCTCGGGACCCCAGCCTTGTACCTGGTGTTCAACGATATGCACGAATCCACCAGGACGAAGTACACGATGGGACTCGCGGAGTAGAGCCGGGTAGTCTTTAACCTGTTTATACCACTGTGCTGAGCATTTACAGCAATGCACTAAACCGCAATATATACTCAAACGAAACTCACCATCTCCCCAACATGGTTGATAAAAACTGCATCCTGGGACTCATCCTCTAGCATTAAGCCCTCTGTAAAGTCGTATGCTTCAAATGTGATGTTAGGTCGCTGGATATGCGAGATTATGGGCACAATGTCCACACTACGGAACTGCACATGCGGAAACTCAGCAGCCATGGACTGTGTCCTGAAGAGTTCAAACCTTCCAGGATATATATACACGCTTTTATTAGTGCATACTCACCATGTACCCGTTGTTGTCCTAAGGTCAAGCACATACTTCTCTCTTCCTCGCACCGGAGCGAGGACATCGCGCACAGGCCCAAGATAGTCGCCACCCAATAAAGATTTGTCGATAAAATATTTTAATATATACCGGCGCACGTTGTCCGTAGGAAAGAACTTCGCGACGTTGTCTATTGCAGGTTGCTGGCGTCCATTATGTACCACAAAGTATCCTTCAAGTGGCACGTCCGTTTCCTGCTCTAAGATTGTTTCTCGTTTTGACTAAACAATACAGGCTCACCCGGTAGTTCGTCGGACTGAATTGTTGTGCAAGAATCCATGGATTCTGTTTGAGATTCGAGCGTAGATACATAATCATCCTGGTCGGAGTCTGGCACAACGTGATAGACCTCTCCGTCTGTATCGGGGTCATAGTAGGTATAGACGGGCATGATGGGCGACTTTACTGATGGCGAGAGGCCGATATCAACTATTGTATATGTGCTGAAACGTGGCAGGCTATAAGTATTGCCAATCTGGATTTGAGCTACTTGTTCCCAAACTTGGCTTGCATTTCATATTCGAACCCTCGTTGTAGAGTGTCGCCCTTTGGCAACAGCAGCCTTGCTCATGTACCATGTTTTGTGTATTGCGTGAGTGTCACTAGAGATTACTCAACAAATTCTCGCTTAGTCCTGACATGTGGTTCTGGCAAGATTGAGTGGAACACGACCGGACCGTGATGGGTCCTGACTATAACATGTTGGGTCCACGTTTCGTGACCGGCCAATAAATTGATCAGGGCTCCGGACGTATTCCGCTGGGTTTCCACACAGTCCCGCCCTAGTTCCAGTATGATTGCGCACGGTCCCGCTCAGGTTGTATAATAGAGCTATGATATTTCTGTACCGGGAATGTTGATCTACTTGAAGCGGCCTGGCTCCGGGCCCCTGAGCTTGCTTCTGCACAAGGACGCTCAAGGACAACGAACGATCCCGTTTTTGTGGTGTATTCACAGTGGACAGTGTCGCGAGTCCAGCTCGATTGGTCCCATCGCCCATAATTGTTTGTGTACCCTCAATGAGGGCTCTGTCCTTCGAACACGCCCACCTTCCCTATCCATATGTATCCAGCCACAATGTGTATCCTACATCACAAACTATAACTCTCCCAGTGCGTAATAATATTGTATCGAGATGTGTTTATAGTGAAGTGCTACATGCTCGTGTGTAAAAATTAAAATTAAAAATGGATCATCGTTTCTTCTCGTCGAGGCTGTCCAGTAAGGAACGGGCTCAGTGCTGGTTTGACAAACAAGACGTGCAGTGATTGCGATAGATTGTGATTGCAGGTTGCTACTAGTGGATACCGTTTCAACCATTTACTACTTAACAGGTGCATTGGGGATATATACTCCCCATCAGAGCGTGGGTGTATTTAAATGCACACCTTTTGAAAGAGATGACACATCGCATACCCAAGATTTTCTCAATCCATGTATATACAAGTTCCTTATCGGAATAGTAGGTCTGTGGTTAACTGAGTGCAAATACTAGCCGCAAACCTGGTTATATGCGGTTGAGTCGAAGCTGCGCTTAACTATGTACGACTCCCAGAGCAATGCTGTCCCCGTTTTCATCTTCCACTATATCTCCTTCCATTCAATGGTGTCATTAGGTGTAACGCTACATCACACACACGCTCTGAGCTGTATTTACTTCTGCTTCCTGTTTTGCCCCCTTTTCGCTATACATCAATCAAACCTCCTTTCTTTAGAGGTAAACCACCCCCTACTGTGCACATTCAAGTCCTAAAATTGTTCAGCATCCAAGGCCGACATGTAGACGTAATTATGTCCTGGATATATGCTTATTTGATCACTCATTCGCTTCAACTAGTCTCGATTTACTCGCGGTTCTACACGATGATTACGCGTCTCCTAATCATGTTTCTCCACCATGTGAGCCACCAACGTTTTCAATGTGAGTCTTTTATATACATGCCTAGAAATTGCCTCCCTGATTCATTCAGCCCGCCAGTTCTAACCGGATATTCACATCGATGCCTTGATCGGATAACACCAGATTTAACTGCTGTCTTCCTCGCATCTCTGTATCCTGGTTTTCTCTAGTACTCCACGCTGAGCATGTCAAATGACTCCCAGATGACACATTACTTGATATGACAATGTCCCTGTGCATCGTCTGTGCGTTTGTGCGGTTTTAGATCCACAATGGAGGTGAGCACAAGCGTTGAAATCTGTGCCTGGAACTCAGAATTAATTAAATCTAGAAAGTAAGCTCATGATTTTTCTGAAACACAAGGCGCTCAGTTTATATCACTGATACGCATGAATATCAATAATTTAAGCGGTACTCGGAGTTATACCATACAAGGCGGCTAGACAATCATCACAGTTCAAGGGTGCCTTTGGGGCGATGGCTGCCAGTACGATACGGGGGCAAAATACCCTTTACAGGTAGCGCCCGGTCTGAGACCGAGCTCCCAAGGCTGAGGGGGCATTTGGCAGTATTCGAGCTTAGCGCCATGAGAATCAAATTTGCGTATTCATCACATTCTGATGTATAGGAAGTCTTCTGCGTTCACTTAACTCGTTGGACCATCAGACCATACCGTGGGAACTGTGAGGTGCCGAAGCGCTGAGATCACGAGATTGCACGTTTGAGCGTGTCGAATTCAGAGGGGGGGGGGTGACCTTGCAGAAGCAAGGCGATATCTCAACAATCTCAACAATCTCTGGCGTATCTCACAACATAAGTGATCGCCTATTCAGTCTGCACATGAATTGAAGCAAGAGCATGGGGAAGTGTCGCGACTGGATACTACACTTGACCGCTACCGCCACGCCTCTGGTGAACAACCGCCGCCAAAAACTAAACGACCCGCCCCCAATAATACACAAACGACTATGCGCCCTTGCAGGCGGTATGAAAAGCCACTCGCTGGGGATTTGAGGGTATCAGTTAGTAGTATTCTAATAAGGGCGATGAGAGGGGTGCTCAGTCAATCCCTAAATATCTAGCTAGCATACACTAGCTCGGACTGTCTAACGATGCTTTTGAGCATCCACTAGATCCGAAGTAGCACGTCCTACCGGTGCTACCGGCATCTAGTCAGCGCTCAGAAGCATCGTTAGACAGTGGGGGCCATATCACGTGCTAGCTAGACATTCGGGGATTGGCTGAGTGAGGTGAAACCCAAGTTCAAACCGTACGGCCTTAGGGAAGCAGCGCAGCCCAGATGCCACAACATCCGCACCATCAGGGCGTGGGGTTCGGTTACGGTCTTATTGCAAAAGGTTAGATGACAGAGGTGGCATCGCATAGCTACTTCGTATAACGTACCATATAAGCTGTGCTTATATGCTCTCTAGGCGGTTTAGACTGTGCGATGCGGAAATATAACAACAGAACCCGCATGTGTTGCTCTTATATGATGACGCATCGTCTCAGAAGAAGTCAGGTTCTGGACGGTATCCAGATGTGCTACTTGGCCCATTGTTTGAGCGCATTTATTCAACCTCTTGATGACGGGGTAATTCGTTGCGTTAAAGCTCACTACGGGTCTAAAAACTGATTGATTCTGCCGACCTGGCTGAAACCATGCAGGTAGCACAAGCTGCTCGAGACGAAGTTTCGGTTTCTACAATTAAGAAAAGCCGGCTACACGCAGGTACTGTCCGAGCTTTAGTAGAGAGTGTCGTCATATTGTAGCGAGGCTAGAGCGTCGGGCTCGGAGGGAAAGAGGTGATGAAGCGGAAAAAACGACTGGATTGCACATAAGGCCGGAGACAGTCTATATACATCCCGAACAGGGGCTCTGGGACGCTGAGTCAGTATCCTGGCTCTATAACACATATTTGACGTAGAGAATAACCAGGTAATTACGAAGCTACAGTCAACGCTCGACCATCACACTGCCCAATACCCCGAGTTTGTCTCAACTGGCGTGTTATTGGCTCGACGATTCGTCGATTCAAATCCCACCCTTCAAGCGGAGCCCTACGTGAAGTCCATGGAAGAGCAGGGCGGAGAGGCTTGTGGTTCTCAACGAGCCTCGTGTGCATTTAATTTGGGCTCATGTTTGATTATTTAATTGTATTCTATCTTGCGCAGCCATGTGACCGTTTCTCACACTGTTAAATCCTTGTGATAAAATATATGAGAAGCCGTATAGTTGCCGGTAGTGTAAACGTCCGAATACGGGTGGATTCTCACATTCGATCGTGCTACCGTTTTACAGCATGTACACAGTACAGTTTCAGATATCCACATCTCTCTGGTTGCTGTATTTCCCTAAGCGACGCTTCAATCATCTCCTCTACTGCCTTGTCCTCAATGCCTCGATCCCTTAGCACGCTAAAAAATTCCCTCCCTGTCGTTATACACATATGCCTTATAAACGGAACTAGGCCAGCCTCAACTAAAGAAGCGCAAGGGTACCCGTCGTGAGGATATGTTGGATACAGCCTCAAGGCTGGCTCAATCTGTTTAAACCCGACGTTTTGATGGTTGGTGTCTATCCATATGTCGGAAGTGGGCGCAAGCCAATCCGAGAGCTTGGTAGGTGCATCCGGGTCCATTCCCATTGTGGACATCTGCGCCCGAACAATATCCATGACACCGCAGGTAATAGGCTTTGTGCGATGAGCCGGTTTAGACAAGTCTTCGGGATCCCAAAGTTGTATAGAGAGCTCAGTGATGTGAATAAATCCGCCTGGACGAAGCACACGATGCGCATCGCGCAGTAGAGCTGGGTAATTTTTGATCTATACGTGATAGTCGGGTGAGTATTTATCGTGCGATATCAATCTACTAAGCTTACACGGTACTCACCATCTCCCCAACGCAGTTAATGAACACGGCGTCCTGTGATTCATCCTGCAGCCTCAATCCTTCTGTATAGTTGTATACCTCAAACGTAATGTTTGGTCGCTGGACATGAGGCACTATCGGCACAACGTCCACGCTGCAGAACTGAACATGGGGAAACTGGATAGCCATAGACTGTACCCTGCACTAGCTGTGGGTCTTACGGTGTGCGTTTTACCACCTCCACTCACCATGTCCCGGTTTTCGTCCCAAGCTCAAGCACATGCTTCTGTTTTCCTGGGACAGGAGCTAGGAGATCGCGCACAGGCCCAAGATAGTCACCGCCCAGTACAGACTTGTTGATAAGATATCTTAGGATGTATCGGCGTATGTTGTCTGTAGGAATGAATTTAGCGATGTTGTCTGCCGCAGGTTGTTGACGTCCGTGATGTAGCACAAAGTAGCCTTCATGTGAGATATTTATTTCCTA
The DNA here is from genome assembly GCA_016906575.1 of Ceratobasidium sp. AG-Ba. Classification (NCBI taxonomy): domain Eukaryota; kingdom Fungi; phylum Basidiomycota; class Agaricomycetes; order Cantharellales; family Ceratobasidiaceae; genus Ceratobasidium; species Ceratobasidium sp. AG-Ba. The sequence goes on from CP059638.1 coordinate 1,808,988, forward strand.
CTCTAAGGTCTTCTCTTGTTTGAAATAATATACAAAGGCTCACCCGGTAGATCATCCGACTGGATTGTTGTGGCAGAAGCCATGGATTCTGTTTGAGATTCGAGGGTGGACATATCGTCATCGCCGTCTAAATCCGGTACTACGTGATACACCTCTCCTTCTGTATCGGCGTCATAGTAGGCATAGACAGGCATGATAGGCGGCTTTAGTGATGGTGGATGATTGAACTTAACTATTGAGTATGTGTTGGAACGTGGCACAGGGATGTACATTGCCAATCTAGGCACTATTTATCATATGAAGTAATTTACTCCGATTTGGTTTCGATAGGGGCGGCTGATTAAACAGGCCTGTAAAAGACCGTCCGCAACTAGACGCTGACCATGGAGTCAAATAACAACCGCTCGCGCGAGTGGTGGCACCCGTAGGACATGGTACCAGGTGTAGATATAAACAATGTGGTTAAACAAGAGCTCAAGTTGTATGGCGACTATTGCAAGATTTGTGGTAAAGCAGAAGTGGCATAAGCTGTGAGTTCCTAGTCGTAGTAAGATGCCCCGCTCATTTGAATTTCTCTCCACTTTCTCAAACCCCAGTCTTCTCTACGAAATTCCGGGTGCTGGACAGCACCACTCGGCATCAAAGCGCCAGGCACCAAACTCCCTCCGCTTGCACAGCCATGACGCACCATCTCGAAGCTGTCCTCTCTCGTCGCTTCCGACGTTCTAACCTAGCCTTGGGAGTGCATGACTCGAGGTATCCTAGTAGTGCCTCTACGAGTGACTCGGCCTAATACCAGCTACTTAATCCTCCACTCTGACATCGAGACTCCGTTGTTCGTCACCACGTCTGCTGGGTTCACTGCATAGTATTTCGTCTCACCTAAACCATTCACGTATTCCATCTCGTATCATGTCTGGCTCTGGGATGCAACAGCAAACTCTCATGAACTATTTCACGTCGCGAGGCCGAGGGGGCTCGGCTTCCGGAGAGTCCGGCCGCGGACGAGGGCGGGGACAGGCAGAAGGCAGTAACGCCCATCAACCCACCAGCTCTGATAGTGCCCCTTCTCAATCCTCCGAAACCAGAGGAAGGGGAGGCGGCCGTGGCCGAGGTGGCGGTCGAGGAAGAGGACGAGGACGCGGCCAAGAGCCCCATCACGGTGGTCCTCCAGAAGCGCGCGGCTCGAGTCAAAATCGCAGACGAAATCTTATCACTTCTATTCAAAGAGCCTTATCGATATACGTTAACGGACGGAACAACTGTCGTCGTACGCGATCGCGTCAAGGAGAGTTCACGTCAAACTGCCTATTTCGCCCCACGAGATCTACCTGCGCCTGCTCAAAGTTTAGAAGATCGATTAGCAGATCGGTTAGGTGGTGCTGTACTGGACGGCTCGAGCGTGCAGAAAAACGGCCCGGATTTGGAGAAGAGGCATGAGAGTCCCGAGTGGGATTTGATGGACACGGACGAACAGGGAGAGGCCCAGAAAGAAACTCCTCCATCCTACAAGACGATCGACGTCCAAGCCCGAACCGACTTTACACCCTCCAACTCACATACGACATTCACCATTCTTGAACGATCCACCGTTGCTGCCGCGCGTGAACTTGGGACTATTCCAGACGGTCTAGATGCAGGAGTCTGGCACGTCCCTGCTTCGGGAGAATCGAAGACGGGTGTCTTGAACTTTGCGTCTGCGAAGAACCCGGGAGGAGGGTTTGTCTCGGGTGCGCAAGCGCAGGAAGAGGCGTTGTGTCGAGCATCGACCTTATATGCACCCTTGATTTCAGAGTGGGCGGAGAGGTTCTACGGTTATCATCAGAGGGGGCGTGGAAGGGGCAGGGGCAGGGGACGAGGCCGCGGGGGAGAAGGACGAGGAGGCGGTCAAACTCAACCGACCAGCAGTGATGAGACAAACCGCGAGCAGCTAGAGCGCGGCGTGTACTCTGATTCGATGCTATACACGCCTGGAGTCGTTATGGTTCGAGACCAATGGGACGACTGGGCAAGTCCGGTACTGGTCAACGTCGTGACTAGTGCGGCCGTCAACGCTGGTGTGGTTCGACAGCAAGCCCGTATCGATGCTCAGGAGAGTGGTACGCATGTTGACGAAGTCGCTCTGGAGCTTCATATCACGCGACTGATGCGCTCGAGGATGCATCGCGTACTTGCGCTCTTCCTGCAGCGAGGCGACTCAAAGCTGGTCCTAGGCTCGTTTGGGACGGGTGTATTCCAGAACCGAGTGCGAACGGTTGCGGAGATTTGGGCAGAGTTATTGGTCATTCCAGGCGCGCCATTTGAGAATGCGTTTGAAGCCGTCGAGTTTGCGATTCTGGGGCATGAGACCATCGCTGAGTTTAGGGAAGTCTGGGGAGGGGTCGTTGGTAGTTGAGATGTATACTTTAGGTGGAAGTGTACCATGATGTGTAATGGATTGTTTCGCTCTGGACGCTTAAGCCATAGGCATTATGAATTAGGACGCACTGCATCTGGTGATTAGATACGCGCTGAATATAAACTGACGTTTCTAAGCTGGCGGTTGAGCAGACACGCCAGCCCAATAGAAATTGGCAGTTTATTCGCTTAGTATCATCACGCAGATTGGCAATATGGAGAACCAACGGTGACAGATTGCAATGAAGATACATAGAAAAGGGAAACCCCCGAAATAAACTCAATTTAAAACGAACTACAGTAGTACGTCCAACAAAGGGTAAAACAATTGACCAGCGATATCCCCATTGTTTTTACCAGGCTGTGCGGTTGAGTTCGGCGTGAGGGTACTTTTCCTTGATGCGAGACCAGAGCCAATACATGGGAGTCGCATAAGTTACGTCCGGTGATGCCAATTCTTTTCCACTCCCACCAGTAATCATGCCGACCATGCGACCGAGCCCATCGACAACGAGAGAGCCAGAATCTCCTCCAGCTGAGAATGCAGACTTATCGTCGTAACCGTAGATAGCCAGCTCTTGAGTCTCCTCCTTCTTGGTCCCACTATCACGAGTGAACCAGCGTGTGCCTATCGCTCGTCCGATAGTGAGACCACTAGTGTTGCCGTCTTTGAGGACAAATAGGCACGATTTTCGATCTCCATCACGCAGATCAGGGGTTTGCACGAGTTCTTTGGGAACAATGCCTTGGATTCGGAGTAGGCGGTCGCCTGGATACTTAAAAGCTGGTCTACTATCTTCTTGAGGATGCATCATCTTCACCAGGTTTTCAGGACGAAATTTATTTCCTAAAGAAGACAAAATGGTCAGGGAAGGCGAACATAAGAGAGGAGAGTTGACTAAAACCTAAATCCAGAACGTTCCCGGCAAACCGTGGCTTCCATTTGGTCTTGTCAAGAGAAAACGTAGCCCAGTCCTCAGTGTACCCCTCGTCCCCAGTTTTAAAGGTAACAGGCGGGGAGTATTCAATTGTGCCAATTCTGCGATTCTTCTCCTCGGTCCAATCCCTCTTGACCTCCTTTTGGAACTGCTCAAGCTTACCAATGCGCTCCTGCTCCTTTGCAAACAATAGACGAGCTGTTGAAATTTCTTCTTCGTAAGATTCTGCTTCTGGGTCCTGGTTTTCTTGTAGTTTCCTCTCATAACAAGATATTATGGTTTGTTGAATCCTAGCTACCTCGAAACATAGACCAATTCGGGCCTCGATGTCGTGAAGAAGTTGATCAAAGCGAGATTTCCCAAGCAATTGAACGTATTGAGGTGGTGCACCGGCTCCTCTGCGCTCGTACAGACAATTGTGGTCCTCTCTTGTCTTGAACAGCACATGATGACAGGTGACGCCGAGAACTCTATCACTGACTTTGCCACTTGCATCGCGGTTTTCATGAAAGAAGAACCCAAGACTACCCTGCACATCGGGCCTGGAGGCGTTGGCAATAGGGATTCCAAGAGCAGTAGTAAGGGGGCCACGAACATCCACAGTAGCGTCGTGATTTGTAGTTGTGTGAAGAAGCGGTGCGCCACTCAACTTGAAAGTAAAAGATTCCTTCCATTCAACCTCAATGTCCTCAAGGTTCCTAGTCTTGAGAAGCCCCATGATGATTCTAGATACTTCATGGGCGGTATCAGTGCTAGTGGATCCAGGATTGACACCAATCCATATTACAACAGGGCCAAGATCTGGCTTAGCCGTGGCCGATTTGCGAACATTGAAGCGGACTATACCCAGGGACGAGTAGTCGATCTCCTTGCTTTTGAGGAACTTGAGGACTTGAGGGCCTATGGTACCCCATTCATTGGCTAGTGCGGTGCCACCAGCGTTTTCAATTGTCTTCCTGGACCTCAAATATGCCCCATCGCCTTTAGGTGCCACAAATGGGTACTTGTCGCGCCCAGTGCGGTAGAGAAGAGCCGGGGGGTTCGGGGAGATACCCAAGTAGTACGAAGATGATTCGAACTGAGAAAGAGCAAAATTTGAGGAAGTTGATGTAGTACTGCTAATAGTAGACTGCGAGAAACTAGATTGCTCAGAGAGTCCACTTTTGTCAGATGAGCTTGGCGTAATAGTCGATTGATGCTGATGGACTGCTTTGATGCACGATGGGGTAAATCCAGAATGGCCCAATAAGGGTCAAAGCACACATGAAAATAATGTGGTCAGTACATGTGATACAATTGTGCATAGAGATTCATGGGTGTACCTGGGGATTTAGGGGAAGAGATTGTTGTATCTGAACAAAAGAATCTGCGGTCAGCGTGGGATGGATGTGGCGAAAGACTGTATAAGTGATCACCTGAGGAATCCATAGTTTGGTGGGACAAATGGCGGATGGTTCACGAAAAACTGGTGAAGCGTTGCTAAAAAAATACTGTGATAGGAGGGTAACTGCTGTAGGAGATGATCACTTGTCCTACGTAGTTGTGAAGATTGGCAGGCAAAGTGTCCCGTGAGTGTCCTGTGCCTTTAAGTTACATAAGCAGGTCTTGTGCCACAGCTGGTCTACGGACTACCCCCCATAAAGGAGCCCATTTCAGGCCCTAAAGCGCATAAAAATCATTTATACATTTAACTAGAAACACCCGCTGGCGTAATGATGGCACCTTGCTCTTATGTGATACAATTGGTATAGTAAAAATGATTCTGGGGCCAGGCTCTCATGTGCTGTAAATATGGGCTATATGCTATAGAAACTATGCATATAGCCACGAATACACGAATGAGCCTGAATGCGCGAATACCGTAGAATGAAATAGAACTCATGCGGGTTCTCTGTCGGTATCTTTCTAGTGCCTTCGAGCATACGATTGTTCTGGCACAAACTATAGGATCCTGTATTTATGCACAAATACTATTTCCGAGTCTACATATATGGTGTGACACGATGGGACGAAGCCTGCGGAGGAACATCAGGAAAACGAGCCGCGTCTTATGAGCTCTAATGAGCGCGTTGAGCTGGTCGAGGGCGCCGAAATGAAAGTCCGAATGCTAAGCATTCTCGAGAGCTCATAAGAGCTCGACCGGCACGGGGCAGCATCGGACTCCGATGTCAGTTAGTTGGAAATTGAGTGAGATCGGCTTACCCTGATAGATAACTCTGGGAGTGGCCATAAATGGAACATTTTGTAGACACAGTTCATGCGTGCGTGATATGGCAGCCTCGCCTGTCAACTGATTAATCGTGGCTGTGTGCGCCCCTGCTCGTCACACCTACCCACCGCACTTGTTCGCTAGGGTGGGGCCGATTTGATCCTTTAGCCTCAACATGGCCGTACCGCCCATGCAATGTCACCGCTGCACATGGAGTTGTCTGAACATCGCGCAGGGGTAGTTTTGCTTTGCGCATCCACTGGCACCAAAATCGTTCAAAACGCGCCGGTAGTTCGAGATATTGATGAGTAACGCAAATACGCGTATTCACTGCCACAAAACCACTAGCCAATAAGAGTCTTCGACATGCATATATGAGCATCACCCAATTTCCAGATAACTGACATCGGAGTCCGATGCTGCCCCGTGCCGGTCGAGCTCTTATGAGCTCTCGAGAATGCTTAGCATTCGGACTTTCATTTCGGCGCCCTCGACCAGCTCAACGCGCTGTTTAGAGCTCATAAGACGCGGCTCGTTTTCTTGATGTGACATATTATGTATCCCTTATTTTCTACCATTCAAATTGAAGGGCCAGCGCACGTCTCAATATGCATGCTGCCCTTATACATTTCATTAACACGACACCTTCTCTTCATTGTCGTGATGTTCTCATCTTCACTGTCGCGACATTCTCCTATTCATCGTCGCAACGCTCTCAGTTGGAGCCTCATAACGATTACATACTGATACAACGCTACCAACTCGGTCTAAACTATATGGAGTGACAAGCGACCATTGGCAAAAAGGTGTACCGTACCCGAACCTGAAGTGGCACGAACTCTGGTTCAGATAGCCCACCACAAAACGGTGGTCTGACGTCGTGACGTCTAACCGGTGTCTTGAGTATCTTAGTACCCACTGAGCCAAATACGACTGTTCGACTCAGGCAGACGGTGCGATTTAAAGCATGGTTGGGGTGCGTCAACCTTCATACACCACCAGGACTCCTCATTCAAAGTGTGAGGGTTTCATGTCGCAACATTGAGTGGCTGTTAGGACATATGTCGTCAAACACTGAGCCGTTTCAATCATAGCTACCATTGTTTGACTCTTACAGATGGTGCTGACCAAATGATTGCACATGCTCAAGGACTGCATCACACTATAACTCTTGTCGCAAGCTCAGCGAAGCGACGATTAGCCGGCAACACATCAAACACGGCTGTTGCAACAAACCCTGCTGGTTGATTGTGACAGTGACAACTGACATATGATGCAGTATGTAGCACAATTTGATCGGGACACATCTCAATCCGTAGTGGTTGTGAGTCAAACGGCTCTGCCGCCAATAGGATATCATTAAATTTTACTCAGATGTCGCGACATCATCCAAGATTGGTGCATCGGGCTGCGCTTTGATGTCGTGATTTCTGATGGTTGTTTTTATTCACAATACGCTAAGCCATTTGATCAATGACTACAACCGCTCGACTTGCATGGCCCGCTCACACCTATACCAGCATATACCCCACAGTGTGTGACACCCGGCTGGAGGCCGGGCACGAACCAAGATGAATGCGGCCAAGGCGGAATTGTATTGGGATTGCATTTTTTTTTGTCATTTTATCAGCGTTTCATCTTGTGACCAACCTTTAGCTGTCGCGCCCCACCACACGCACACAGGCAGGTTTTTCTCACTCATGTATTGCTCAATGCTCGGTTCTCATAGATAGTTAGACATAGTTTTGTTTCTTTGAATTCAAGTATTGTGGAGCCGTCGCGCCCAACCACATGCATGCTGAGATACTGAATTTTTCCCTTCATTTGAGCTCCCCCAAACGCCCACAGAATACAAGCTTCTTACCCACTTTAGCCCATCGGTCACTGCACCCCCGGTTAGTCGTAGCGTTTGCGCATATAGCCACAACTCACCTGACTCGGCCCAGCTTGTTCCTCTCGTGGAGCGCCGATTATTGCGTGCTTATCCGCATATCGGCCGTGGGTACGAGTGCCAGTACAGAATTTGCCTTCAGTGGGTCCTTAATCGGCTCTTGGTGCCAATGACGTGCAAATGAGTGGCACAACATCCTCATCATCCGCTGCTGGATCAACCCTGTTCTAGGTAATGAACCAGGTTAGATGCACTGTCGTCCGAAAGTAATAGGCGCCTGCCAGGCAAACAAAGCATAAAAAGAGGTACCACGACCATGAATGCAGCGGAAAAACATTGCAATACCACGAAAAAAAATTGGGTGTCGGTCTGACGACACTCGTCGCGACCCAGTAACAGGTCGGCGGGGGTCGGCGACGCGACGCTACGTCGATAACTAGTCATGTCGGCGTCGCGACGATTGTCGGGTCATCGTCACGACGCCTGCTGACATAGGTGATTTAAGCAATCGCGGCTAACGGCGGTTGTCGGCGGCTGCGGCTCAGTTGATTAGCTAATAACCGGCGGTCCCTCATTCTCAGCCGAACCGGTGCGAACCGCAACCGCGATAGCCCTAATTCTAATCATATTCACTGCTGTACATACAAATTGCGCTGCTGGGACCTACTATCAATACATACGCACATGCCTAGTGCGACCCATCGTTTTGAATGTTTGAATTGAGTCTTCGCAAGCCATGCTTCATACTCATGCTTAATTCAACGCATCGTAGTCTGCTCAGCTCGAATTTACTCGAGCGAGACTTGTGAGTCGACTGCGGCGCTCTCAATGAGTGTCGCACTACAATGAGTACACTTGGGAGGGCCGTCAGCGATCAAGGGCAGACCTATGCAGGCGAACAGAGCCTTGCGAAGGCCAGGCGGAGTAGCAGGGCGCGTCCGGCAGCGAGGGCGAATATCGAGAGTAAAAGCGGTGACTGGCGGGGACGACACGATCGATTGGTGCTGCACGTACGTCCGGCCGATCGCGCAAAACTCGCGACAACGCCGCTTCCGTCGACCAATGCTGTCTCAGGCATGCCCATCGCCTTTCAGACACGTCAGGCCCCATGGCTTGAGTTGAATTGGCACTGGAGCTGTTGGAGCGGCGCTTTCGTGATGCTCAGTCCACGGGTCGTTCTCGAGCGCTGGAGGGGGGGTAGGTATCGTGGATGAAACCTGCACTGACGAATGTGGCAGGCGAGGGAGTGCGTCAGAGGCAATACGCTGTGCCAGCGAGGCCTTGTCGCGTTTGGCCGTCTCGATGATCAGTTTGAGGCTGCGCTGAATGCGTTTGGGTTGTGCTTTAACCCAATCGAGCATGGCGCAATGAGCGAGTCCAGCGAGAACGTCATTGGACAGGGCACGCTCGAGCTCCCGGGCTTGGCGTTGATCTTCGGGTTCGGCGGGCATAACGGCACGATGGGCAGGCGCAGGTGCGAGTCGGCGGTGGCGACAGTGGATCGAATTGTATACCACCACAAACTGCACCATCAAATGCGGGAGAAGCAGGCGAGTCGAACGGTGTACTAAACGCGACGAATAGACCAAAAAGGCGCAAGTAAGAAAAAAAAAAAATCAAATACCGGGAAGGCGGTCGGAGCTTCGCGTGTCATCAAGTGGGTAACGAAGCAGCGTGTGATCGGCCTGCTAATCGCTGCTGCGGGACTGATGTAGTACCGTTGAATACACGCTGAGGAAGGGGGGTCGAACGATATAAGCTAGAGGGCGAGTGGTCGCGAAACGACCGAGAAAAAAAATTGGTGCTAGAGGGGCGTAGGTGTACAGCCTTGAAGAGAAAACGGCGAACCGCCTGCTAAAGATGGCGAGACAGGGGGTGTGCGGCTTCAAACGATGCGTAATGCGCGCGATATTCGATAAAACCAGTGGCACAAACAGGGGACGCGTTTTTGGGGGATCGGATACGCGACGAGCGGGGACAGGGCAGGAGCAGAGTGCGAAATCAAGTGGTCCGAGGGATAGAGGCGGCTGATAGCAGTGTGTAGGGTGTCGCTGTGTTCGCGTCGGCGAGTAGTATCGAATGGCGTTCTCTGTAGCGTGTAGAACGCAAATTCGCTTCGGAGCAACAAGTAGGTGGTGTTGGACACGGCCGGAGCTGTAGGATCGCGTTAAAATTGGCGGAAAAACGAGTACAGCCGCGCAAGGAAGCGGTGAAGGACACGGGGGCGCTCGAATTGCACTCTCGTCAGCACGGTGGAGAGGTCTGGGGAGGACGGCCGTATAGGTCTGGTAGCAAGGGACAGAGGTAAGCGCTGGACATGACCCGGGGATATACACACGGAGGCATAGCCACCCCACTCCAACGGCTCGATGCGTTGCGGTGTGGATGATCGACTTGTGCAAGTAGCAGACGATCAGCTGCTGGACCGGCGAACGAAGAAAAAGATTAAATCGAAGATACACGGAGGGGGGTGCTTCTGTGACAGTGACACAGCCGTATAGTGATAACGGCGAACGGTCTCGCAGAGTCAGCGAGATGGGGCGTGCTTGGGTTCAATCGATGCAAAAGGGGCAAAACTCTTCAATCGATACGGTAGCACGCGATGGATGGACATAGTCGAAAAACAGAGTCAAAAATCGAGTGGCTAGAAGCGTAGAGACAGCGGATGGCAGCGTGAAGGGGGCCCGCTTTGTTCGATTTCACGAGCAGAACAGAATGGCGCGGTTGGCGGAGAGCGCAAATTCGCTCTAGAGCAAACTTGCTGGTGCGAAGCACGGCTTGAGCTGTCGGAGTGCGCTAAAAAAAATCAAGTAAAATCGCGTGAATGTGCGTAGGAAAGTGGGGAATGGTACGGGGGCGCTCGAAACGCCTCTCATAGGTGGACACGCCTACGGGCAGCGGATGGTCACGATACACTCGGCCATTTGACCCCCTACTACGGCGGGCGGGCAATTTGAACGGCATACAGCACGCGGTAAACGGATACGAAACGAGTGGCTCCAGCAATAAAAATCGGCACGAGCGGGTGTCATTATCGCGTGGCTCAAGTTGTACCACTAGAAGCGTGGTAATAAGGCGATTTGAATGAGCCATAACATGGGTCAATCAGAGCGAGAGTGTCTGAGTGACAAGAAATTTGCAGCAGACGACCGGGCAGCAGATAGTGGTGGCAACGAAGCAATTTTTCCGCCTCATGTGGGATGATTAGACGTACTGCACCGTGGAGTGTTGGCACGCGAGTGTGGGGCCGAGCAGGCGCAGAAAGAGCGAAGGAAGAAACCCCGAAGCGGACAAAAGGCGGCACCTATACAACAGCCGTAAAGGAAGGGACGGCGAGCCAGCCGCTAGTATCCCCTAGACGGGTGTGTGCAAGTTTGATCGATGCGCAAGGTGTGGGGTCGTTTGACAGCTCTGGTGGCACAAGAAGGGGACGCGGTTTTGGGTGAGCGTGGATATATGACAGGGAACCAGGTACGAATGGGACGAGACGGGTGAGGGAAAGACCAAGCGTCCACCCAGAATAACGAACGGAGGCTTGTTGAGTTTGAAGACGCATCAGTCATTCGACTGGACTAGGCTTAAATAGCGCAAGGCAATGCGCGGAAGTCGGAAAATGCGGTATAACATGACCAGCGGGGGTCGATTTGAGTCGCGGTAGTGGTCATGAGTCCCACTGGGAGCCACAAGCGGGGACTGAGAGTGCCGAGAGCTGCAAACCTGTTTCACAGCCTATCATGTGCATGAGGCGAACGCGGAGCTGAAATATCTTGGCCGTGTACCATAGCGTGTGGAGGTGTGAATCCCTGAGCTTTTGGCTGAGGCTCCGGCCGTTTCGGTGTCTACGTCGGTTCGCTGCTCGTGCGAAACTCCCTCTTCACATCTCCTTGCCGCCCGGTCCAAGTGGCAGTACAAGCGGAACCACCGATCGCAAGTCGGGTTGACATGCTTGAAGCTCCGAGATGTGTGCAGCGCATCCGCTGCGGTTGTACGAAGCACAATAGGGTGTACTATCAACAATGATTAGTTACACAGGTACGTTGAGAACCAACTGGCTTACATGACAATGTCGTCGCGCCCCGGCATGTTGAAGCACTAGCGGCAAAGGAATAATTGAGTGTTGTCTTTGAACCAGGCCGTTAAGTCGTAGCCAGTTGAAGTAGTAAAGTGTGGCACATAGCTCACGATGGCGGCTAGAACTGAGCGGCCGCGCTCCGGGGAACTAAGCACGCTCAACCGATCCATCGCGAGAGCCTGAGGAAGTAGGGTGGAACATTATGGGTCATCACGTGATCTGTTCGAGTAGTGATCTGTAGACGCCCAAACAGACGAGCGGAACCCTGTACCTACTCTTCGGAGTCCTTATATTTAGCAAGAAACATTGTTCAAAATGTCAGATCGACAAACAAAAAAACATGGACGCGAATCACTTTCTTCAAATCCCGCATCCCCCAAGAAAATACACAAAGAGAAAAAAGAAAAGACACCGCATGATCGCTTCAAGATCCTGATAAATCGGCTGCTGACGCACTTGTCAACACCGGAATACAAAACCAATCAAGTGCAAGAGATTCGAAAACCGCTTCTGCGGTTCCAAAAATATCTATCAAATGCGAGTACATAGTGTGACCTATAGCTTGGGCATCGAGCTGATCTTCTGGCGGCCAGCACAAACTCAACTTTCTCAACCCAACCCCGGAGTTCCTTGTCGAGTTACACCGAGTTATAGTTATAGTAGGGGACTTTATGAGCCCCCTTCGCTTAGCTATTACCCAAAATTCAGCTCCGAGTCAAGAGCATCTAGGCTGGCAAGCATGGCCATATAACTCACGCCAGAGATATCAACCAATGGTTACATATGCACGGTATCTACTGACAATGTAAACGTTCTAGCACGCTATCTGAATGTATTTATATACTAGATCGATATGCTCATCCTGCTACCTTATTGAAGATGACTCGACCGACTTCAAGTTAAAGACTCAGCGCATGAAGTCCTCCTCTGACACACTAGAGGTTAGTACATCTAGGATAAACTCAAAGACAAATTGTTCAATGACGTATCTTCAAACTGGTTCGTAGGCCTTCCTAACTGAGCATAGAGCATTATCGAAAGAATTTAAGAAGTTGGATGATGCAAGTACGTGCAAACTTCAATCTATATCATAGCCATGGCGATAATTGTCTTGGTACTTTCCAGTCGAAACTTACCGAAAAAAGCTAACACGACAAGTACAACTGCTTATTGCTCAGAAGCTTGTTACTCTAGACACCCCAGTCGAGGATTTGGGTTTCCACCAGCTAGAGGCACTGGTCAAAAAGCATGAGTCTAGCCTGGACTGTCAAGTTTTCCGCCTGGAGGACCTTCGTGCAAATCACAACTGCCAGGCCTGTAAAACCAACCCAGATACAACAGTAGGAGCTAAGCCAACCCATGTGGACGGGTCTGAAACTCCTACAATCCCTGGTCTTTTCCCAAGTGGCCCTGTGACCTTGGAATCTGTGGAGGAGCACAATTTTCGTTACATTACGGGAGGTACTACATGTGGAATCGTCAATGCTCCAGGCATCAAGGGTGGTGACCAACTTGCTTTGTTCATATGGTACCCAGATTTCCATAGCGAAACTCCAGAACGATGTGCTCGTCTACAACGTCTAGCTTATCTTATCTGGCTTGGTAAGACGTACGCTACTCCATGTACACGGAATGGTCCACATCAAGCTGTCCCACCTAATTTGCGTAAGTGAAAATTTATGTTTAATGGGGTATATGCTATAAGATATTGTTTTAGGTGGGTCAATGTCAGTAGCGGGCCAGCGAAAAGACCTCAATACCCGCATCCCCTGGGCAAAATATGCGATGCCCAAGCGCTTTAAGCGCAGGGGTCGGCAGGGTTGGGTTGATTTTCAGGAAGAATATTTACCAGAAATTGGTGTAAGTGGTTTTCATATGATATATGCATAACTCACGTCCACTTTAGACAATCATGAACATGTTCCTTTTAGAGTCGGCTGCTAAAATAGTTGTGAAGAAAACCCATCAGCTCATGGGAAACTGTAATCTTCCACCTTTGGAAGCCACCACTATAAATAAGAAGGTATACATATCTAATTTACTGAGTCTGCTCGAATGCGTAACTTATATTTTTATTCAGGATTGGAACCCAAGTCTGGGGTGCAACATCACATTCTCGTTCAACCGATTCTCCAACGCATGCCATTTTGACAAAGACGAGCATTGCTATGTCTACAGTGCATATGTCTTTGTGGACAGCCAAACAGGTGAACTAATCACAGACACAGCACGAATTTCAAACTATATGAAGGGCGGGTTTTTGATATGGCCAGACCTTCACCTCGCTCTCAAGATCATCGACTGCACAGGCGTTGTCTTCTTATTCTGGCGGGGCACACACGAACGCCACTGCACAATAACTTCGGAGATTCTGGACAACTCAATCATCCGAATTGGTACATCAATCCAAGTGAACAAGCGACTGTTCACCTCAGTGAAGAGGTATTATGATCAACTATATTTGATTGAAAAGTGGGAAGTGGAGGGAGGAGTTGGGCCTAGCCCACAACCACCGGTGTTGCCACAAGGCCTGGGCAGTTTTGGGGTGGGGGATGAGGCATAGACGGGTACTGAGAGCTCGAGGTCGTGTGTCACATGACGGGTCATAAGCACCCCCAAAACAGCTCCTTACATTACTTCCCCTTTGAACACAGATATCGGTTCACGAAATGAAATAAGAGACACTGGCGTCTCTTATAAATATTAAAATGAAAGAATAAAAGGCGGGGCAGAGTAAACCTGCTCGGCCTGGGAAGAAACCGAAGGGACGGAAGGATAACCTCCCGCCCGATAACTCGGCCGTGGGGTCCATTGTCCCCTATAAGCGGCGCATATACACGATGTGAGTCGACTATCCATACGCGAAACCGCCCGCCATTGCTGTGCGGCGGGCGTAACATGAAGATCCAGTCGATGCCAAGTCGACTGCGTGTCTGTGGGGACAACCGAGCGGACCAGCGGCGTCGTTCGCATGTGCCGCATCGTCAGGAGGCGCGGGTAGTTGCGTGGCGCGAACAGTGGCGGTACAACACCACCGCGAGCCGCCCCGTGAACGGAATCGGCGCGGTCAGTCGATATCCGACGAGGTCGCAGCCCTCGCCGGGTACGGCGTCTTCGGTGAGCCCCACAGGTCGACGGAGGTGCCCGCAAGCTGGGGGCGGCCCATCGCGGGCGGGTACGCCATGGTATTGCCGGAGGGGCTAGAGGAGCGGGAGCATGACCGGTTCGCGAGGTTGGAAGCGGCGCGGGCGCGTCGCAGGAGCGCCGTGGATCGAAGTTAGCACTGGTCGCTGGACCGGTGCCGTCGGGGCGTGCTCAAGGACCGATCAGGTAGTTATACCCACCGGCCGACTGGTTCGAACCGGCCGGTGCTTCGCAGTGAGCGGGCGCGTTATAGACAGGCCTTGCGGCGATCAGGTCCATACGCTCGCCTAACGGTACGTGAGCGGTCGTCACCGTTAGGCCCGTGGCAAAGACGCTACGAGTGGGCAGTGGTTCTGCTCGCTCGCTGGGATGAGCGAGTGGAGGTCGGGTTGGGGCGTGAGTTGGTTGCGGAGCTGCGGCGGGAACGCGCGCTACAACGCATGGAGCGTGGATTGGCCGAGCGGCCATGGTCGTGGTTGAGCAGTCGAGGCGCTCAAATGGAGGTTCGCGAGCGGCGGCACGGATGAACAGGACCGGATGGTGGACGTTCGTGGCTGCAGCTGGTACAGTCATGGAGTGGAGGCGGGCAGGCGATACGCCAGCGCATTGAATGGCAGGCGCAGGGGGTGGGAATGGCAAGGGCGGCGGTCGACGCGCGGCGTGGACGCCGGCTACGACGCGAGGCTTGTAGGGCGACTGGGTGGCCGTGGTCGTTATCGGTTCGCTCCAGGGCTCGAGCAGGTGTTCGCGAGCGTTGGTGCGGTCTGGCAAGGGAGAGCGGTGGTTGGAGTCGACTGCGCCGTTCGCTGGCCGGTCAGAGTTGCGTTCAGGAGCCTGGACTAGCACCGGGCTCCTATGAGTTGGTGGCGCCCAGTGGTTGCATGGCTCAAGCCGTAGGCGGCGAGCGCTGGAAAGGTAGATAGATATGTTGGGGAGCGGAGGTCAAACGCTAGGGCGTGCTCTTGGTGTGCGTCGTGTTACTGGTCAATGGCAAGAATAGGACCGTTCAAGACCAGACGCAAGCACAATGGGGCGTGAGTGAGAGGCGAGGGGATCATAAGAATGTAAAACTGACGCTTATCAAGTTGCACCCATGCTCCCTCCAACCACTAGAGCTTTGAGGCTGCTGGGCCTGTCAACAAACGTGTCAGTGCACTTATATATATCTAAGAGCGTCAACTTGAGCGCAGCTGCGGCATCAGTAGCGACATTGGTATTGGCAGCGGTGTGGTGGGACGGTTACGAGACCCCCAAGATGCCAAGGCAGGCAATCCCTGATCCCGCTCATGTGCCAATTTAGGGTAGGGAGGGAGAGCGAGAATCTCGCCCGAGACAGGGGATTTTCCCACTTCTACCAGGGCGGAGGCAGGGTTCGTCTCGCGAAGTTTTAGGGAGGAGATAGGGACCCCGGCTTCGGGGAGTTTGCTATACCCGGTGCGCTGACTCAGCCCCTCACCGCCACACCTCCACCAGCGTGGAGCGTCGAGTAATGACTCGTTAAACACCAAATGTGAGTGATTTTTGTGAATAGGCACCTTCTGCATAAGCGATTTTGCGCAAATCGCTTATACAAAATCGCTTAAACAAACTTACTGGGACTCGGACTCCTAGCCTCGGTGAGCGTGATATGGAGCATAAATGACAACCTTTAGCTCCCCTACACCTGCCTTTGATTTCGTGAAATAATAGCCGGTGAGATGTTACAAGCGCGTATCGAAAATCGCTTATGCAGAAGGTGCCTAATGACTACTCTACAGAGTAGTCATATGAATCCCGCCGCCCGGGATCCTCGCCCTCCGAGCTTCTGCGATGCCTTTCTCGGCCATCGTACCACCTTCGACCCGCCTTCTTGCCCGCCTCCTCGGCCAATCCCCGAATATCTAGCTAGCGTACACTAGCTCGAACTGTCTAACGATGCTTTTGAGCACTCACTAGACCCGAGGTAGCACGGACTACCGGCGCTACCAGCATCTAGTCAGCGTTCAGAAGCATCGTTAGACAGTGGGGCCATATCACGTGCTAGCTAGATATTCGGGAACCGGCTGAGTCCCGCCCGCATTCTCCCGCCCGATGCCCGAGATCATATGTAAAATATGTGCTAGAATGTACAATTGTTCTAATACATAAGACTCTCGCATCGTCTGTCGGCGTATAAAAGCCTCTGTGGAGGGCACGGCACTCGTAGTGCTCACCTCAAGACCAGCTTCCCTCCCTCTTGCGCTACCTCGTACTTCGGCATTACTGCTATGGATATTTCTTGCATCTGTGGTACTGGATATGCGTGTTCGCTTCACCCGGATGCGCTGAAAGGTTCCTCTGGGCCGATTCATCCTGGGAACGAAAGTGCATATACCTACACCGCTAATTGGAACTGCGCAAATCACTATAGCCAACCAGTCTTGTTCGTTACCTCTCCTAATTTCAATGGCGCGGTAAGCGTTTTCTCTCCAATACAGTCTTCGACTTCATTCTAATATTTTCTATTAAGGCATACTATTCGCAGTCTTACCCTCCGCCACAGCAGCAACAACCCTTTTATGCGTATCCAGCACCATCGAAAGGTTTGCTATATTCAAAATTTAACTTTTCTGCATCTATATGTGGGTACTAATATCGGATTTTGTATCTAGCGCATTTACATGCAGGTTTGAAACGAGCGGCCGAGCCTCCCGGTCCCAGCGGAGCAAAGCGCAGCGCCCGAACACGAGCCGGTCTGCCCAGCCAGCAGCAAGCACAATCGGCTGCTGCTAGCATCCCGCCTACCTACTACACTGATCCACATTACGAGACGTCGCTGGCACGGACTCGCGCTTCTCGTGCGACTGATTGTTGGCTGTTTGTTGTTGGTACCCATTATTCGAGTATGCCAGCAAGCGAGGAGCTTTCTGCGATGCGGTTAGCTGATGAAGCACGGGCAAACCATAGCACCGTCGATCTTAGGCGTCCACACGAACCTCGCCTACGGTGTACAGAATGCTTGTGAGTTCATCCGCCTTTTGGATGATTCTACTATTTCGACTTGCTATATTCTCAAAGAAAACTTGGGCTTTGGCGTACCTGGAAGAATAACGATGAGGGCGGGGTTTCCTATGCTATCCGTAATCACTTACAGAAACAACACACGAGCGCATACAAAGCTGGCTGCGATCGAATTGGCTTTAGAACGGAGGGTCTGGACCTCAGCGAAGAGGTTAACGAGCCAGTTACTCCGCAAGGGATCCTGAAAATATCTAGTCGAATGGTTTGCGGAAGATGACATAGTGAGTAATAGTATTTATATTCTTCTCTATACTAACAAAGGCCCTTAGTCGTTCAGCACTCTTGCGCATCGAGGATTTCGACGTTTTTTCAGTTACATTGCACAGGGGAATGCGTCAACAAAAGATATTCCCGATCGTCATACTGTGGCTAAGCACGTCGACAAGCTATGCCAGGAAGAAAAGGAGCGAATCAGGAACGAGATCAAGGTTAGTACTATCTCACTCTGCCTATTATACTCTGATATTTTCCTGCCGATCTAGCACGCTCCAGGGCGTATCTCATGCACAGCCGATCTTTGGTCGGATGAATCACAGCGATCGTTCATGTGTATTACAGTGCATTTCTATGGCCCCTTGAAGAAGATGGTTGACTACCTGATTGCTTTTCGGGTCATTGAAGGCAGCCATGCTGGTGCGAATCTGGCGGAGGTATTTTTTGGTGTTCTCGAAGAGTTTGGTATCGTTGGGAAGGTACGAGAGCTTAATCCTCAATATATGCGCACTGGTGAATACAATTCACACATGTAATCAGCTAGGAACCATCACGCTCGACAACGCTAGTAACAACGATACGTTTATGGCTCAAATGGAACAGTATATGCAGGCGCAAAATATGAAATTTGAACGCAATGGGAACAGGATACTGTGCGCTAAGCATGCTACATCTAATTCTGTGTGGACTCACAGATTTCGGTGGATGCAGATGCTTCCCCCATGTCATCAATATTGCTGTTCAAACAGTAATACAAAAGTTAGCCGAATCAGCACTAGTCTTCCAGAGTGTACAGGCATCCGCTGGCATCTCTATTCACCCTGACTACCAGCTATATCTCGATTCCCTGCTTTCTGGGCTTGTTTCTCGCGTCAGAACGGCAATTGCTGCCATGCGTAAAGGTCAACGCCGTGAAGGCTTCCAAAAGACAATACGAGACGGCAATCGGGATCGTCTCTTCTACACTCATAAATGGAAAGAGGGTGTCTGGACCGAGGTGCAGCAAAACCTTGGACAACTAGAGCTTATTATTGATTGCGAGACTCGGTGGTCCTCAACCCGCAACATGATTGATCGATTTATTTACCTTTATCCAGTTCGTCTTATTTTTGTCATGAAGCCTGTTGACACTTATCGCATTCCATATATCAGGCAGTCAGCAAGTATATCGCATCGATTCCCACACTTGTTGCGAATACCATCCCGCACAAGGACGTCGAAGTTCTCCAAGACATACGGACGGTCTTGAACGTTGCGCATCAAACGCAGGAGCTACTCTCGTCCGACAAGACGCCAACCCTTGCTTTTGCCCTTCCGCTCTACCATGCGCTGATCCAGCGTTGGAAGAAGCTCCAACCACAAATGCCGGCGCTTTCGCATGCTATTGGGGCAGGTATCAAGAAGCTCGAAGAATATGTCGATAGAACTAAATCTTCGCCGGCATACATTCTCGCTATGGCGTTGAACCCGTCTATACGGTACTCGTGAATTGAGCAACACTGGTCGCCCGAGGACGCGGCCAAGGCCAAAGAGCTCGTGGAAGAGCATGTGAGTGAGCAATGCTTTGGTATAAAACTCTACTGACAAATATTACATTAGCTACTTCTCTGTCTCGAGGAGCAACAGGCGAAGCAGCGGGAAGCAACGCAGAATGCTGGCTACAAAAGCCTCGACAGTCAGGATGCGGCCCAGAACTTGAATCGCGGATATGAGGCCTATCTGGCTGACGAGGGCGAACTGCGGCCCGTTGCTAGCTACTGTGCCGAATACTATCCCGTTTCACCCCCGCCCAATGAGCTGTCAAGTCGCAGTCCTTCACCCTCCCAATCTTCTGAGTCCTCGGGGTTACCTGATTTGCTTGAGTGGTATCACTGCTCTGGCAGTATCAACGCTTCGGCTGATCGCCCAGATGTCAAAGCTCGAAATCGTGCATTAGTCAAGCTTGAGCACGAAGCCTTTCTCGAGCAAAAGGTCGTGCCTCCGGAAGAACTGAAAGGGATGAGCATGATTGATTTCTGGAAGGTGAGCTTTCTTAACTTATGCTAAAATCGATTCGACCAGCTAACAGGAGTTTCAGTTAAAGTCTAGCGAACTTCCGCTGGTCTACCAGCTCGCGCTTGACGTTCTACCGGCACAAGCGTCTTCCGTATCTTCGGAACGAGTTTTTTCCTCAAGTAAAATGACTTGTACACGTTCTCGCAACCGCATTTCGACTTCAACCGTTGAGACGCTCCAGATCTTGAAGCACTCTTTACAGCGCCGCCCGAATGTGCCGGTCTCTGCATGGACGAAAACATTCGATTTCATGGCGCCATATGTGGAGGCTTCGTGGGGAGATAGCACCATCGAGACGACGTCGACTGATAGCGAGTGATCGTATTAATGCCTGTATTTTATTCTCTAATTTACATATCTTTTGCCGCGACGAACCGAGCAGCAGGATGTTTGACTCAGCAGGGTAGAGACAGGGTCTCTCTCGGCTTCTCGGCTTCCCGAGATGATTGGTCAGCAGGGTTTCGCGAGAGGGAGATGGTCTCGCTTATATCCCCACCTACCCTATATCCAGCCACTCCGCTTCCATCCCCTCTCGACCAAAGGGGCTAAATGCGACAAAGTACCCCCGCATGAAATGGAGCGTGCCAACGCCTAGGTGTAGGAGTGTACATGCACAACATATCCCTAGCAAAGCTGAAGCCGGCTCCAAAAAGGGTGGTCATTTTGGAGCGCTTTGCTCCACTCGATCGTCTTGACGATCATTTTGCTAGGCATGGCAAGTCCATATTGGTCCATGTATGCTAGTAGGATCATGCTTGAAATCATTACCGCAGCATTATACGCTTTTACATGGTGGCATAACATGGCGTTACGATGCATATTAGGCACCTTCTGCATAAGCGATTTTCGATACGCGCTTGTAACATCTCACCGGCTATTATTTCACGAGATCAAAGGCAGGTGTAGGGGAGCTAAAGGTTGTCATTTATGTTCCATATCACGCTCACCGAGGCTAGGAGTCCGAGTCCCAGTAAGTTTGTTTAAGCGATTTTGTATAAGCGATTTGCGCAAAATCGCTTATGCAGAAGGTGCATCAGCAAAAAACGCCAGACGACCCTGGGTTCTTCTGACTAATTTAGATGAAACAAGACGGGTACCTTACTTATTTGACAAAAATAGGGCATTCGTTCGGGGCGCAGTTCATTTTAGACACCTTTAGCAGAGTGGAAATCTCGCACGTTTTATTGAGGGCAGCAACTTGGCTTGCCTCTGGGCTAGAATTAGCTGCTTAGCATTCTTCAGGGCTGACTTCAACAGCCTTGACTTGAGCATTGAGCGGGCTTTGCGCCAAGCGCTTCGACACCGGGGTGATCAGAAACATGGACACGTGACCGAGATGTTCCCTGTTCTGAACCAACATGCCCCGTCTATGCTCTTAGGCAAAGTTGCCTTGGTCACGTCCTGGTCGTGCCGCAGGCCACGGGGCATTTTGATGGCTGCTTCCACTCTCACGTACCAGGTAAGTTCGATCTTATCTTTCTGTGTCGAGTGCCTCTAACTCACTTCTGTCCAGCTGCCCATTGTTTCCTCCAACCACGGTGAGGCCGGTTTGGAGGGAGGTTTATTCTTGCATCAATGTCTCACCGCATGCTGATGCCTCTTCTCTGTGCAGGTTGATTGGGTGGAGGTTCGGTTAAGTGCGGAGCAGTTGGAAATGGTGACGAACTACACCGCCAAGATAGTGAGTGCCGCTACTCAACTGTTCATTCCGTGTTCCGCTTGTGATTGTTAACAACGCCACAACATTGTGACTCTCGAAATACGCGACCGATGTTGCTGATACCGTTGGTTATCAATCAATCGCCAGAATTCTTTACGGTTCCCGACTTGCAGGGACGTGATTTATCAACTGCGTGGTACGAACAGGGTTGTAGGTGCGGTTTGCATCGATGACTGGGGCTGGGAGTGCGGGATGATCAGCATAAATTGCTGTCGGGCTACAACGATCCGTACGGGGTTGGTGCTGGTATTAGGCCTGTCGTTTATGTTGTAGATTCGCCCGGTCTCTGGTTCCCATGTACTCTACACAACGTGAAATAGCAACCGTGATCTATAAACGCACGTAATATCGAAAGAGATACCGCAGAACTGTGGCTAAAGCACTAAATGTCGTCGTGGGCGAGGTAATCGTGCATAAACTACTAATTTGAACTAATACGGCACGTATTCTGAAGCCAGTTGTGGTTAGCTTTGGGTAACTAATTGTAGCTAATTTGGCTAGAAAAATATCGTACCCTTTGTAAACCGATAATTCAGCTCATCTGGCCCAAATTAGCTATGTATTTTTTTGCTGATGTGCCTATTCATGGGTAGAGCTGTGATCAGATATGATCACGCTACCTATGGGGCCTTCTCATGACTAAATCCCATCTAACGCCTCATCATGCAGGGGGTACGTAACGGCCGTGATCACTCCAAATAACGCCAGATCACGGATATCCAGATTTTCCGACAATGGACTGTCTGCGCAACGCCATGGCCAAATTATATCAGGCCAACCCAATCCCAGCTTTCATGGAAGGCAACTATCACCCTATCGTTCCTACTAACTACCCTCGGTTCCTGTGTGGCTCGCTTGCCCGCGTCTACTTTACGGTCTCGCAAAAGTTCTTGCGTCCTAAAGTTCCAACTTCGTTTTTCACCACAACCTTGGACGAATTGGCTGTGCTGCAGGTCCACACTCCGGTCGACCTTTCTCCCTCCAAGGCTCGCTTTGCTGCGAGGTTCCTAATCAATCCTCCCGCCGAGGCTAATTGCCAGCATGAGAAGATCGACGAGCCTACAGCCAGCAAGCCAACTAAACGTCAGCGCATCAACTAAGTTCTATAAGTGAGTACTAGAGTCGCACTAAGTGTCGTTTCAGTTTGCTCACCAGAGCTTAAGATTACAAGTATTGATCATCTCGAAGTCCGTACAACATTGTTATCTTTCCCGTTATCTTCGGGCGGTCTCCAAGGGATTTCATTCAAGTGCCGTTTGCGTCTGATATCTTTCTTGAATTTTTTGTCTTCTGGTGACTTTTACAAGTGTTCGTTCATCCGTGTCACCCGTCTGGTTTGATTTTAGGCTGGTGACTGAACCCAAATCTAACTCGGGGATATCACTGGGTCTTGTCTACGAAATGTACTTATAACAAGTGGTATTTGCCATAACACAAACCAATCAAGTGTGTGAGATGATGAAGCGAGCCGTAATATATTATAATATGAGAGCCATTACTGAGTTTTGATAACTTCAAACAAGGTTCTATCCGGCAATTGGTACATTTTATGCAACTGAAGGATTAAATAACACGTCAATCAAACCCCGTAAGAGCAAGGTGCCCTGCCCGGGCCAGTGGGCGTTTCTAGTGATACATGCACCTCAAAAGCATATGTCGATGCCATCAGTGCGCTTATAATCCGTTGTATAGGCATAACAACGGCCTCATATTTGTGACCATGCAGCCTAGCACTGATAGCATGACAACATGGGTTATCTTGTATCGAGTGAGCCGTGAAAACGCCTTATCGCGAATCCATATCGATAACAAGAGCGAGCTCGAGGGTAACCCCGTGTTCGATATCAATTATGGCGATTGGAAACCGCGGGCCACGGTGACCACGCACCGCGTGAATTTTTTCTCTTATGAAGAAATTGAGAGGCCCGAATTTTCAGCACTTCTGGCCGCCGGATGTAGGTTTTGTCAGCCCGTGTCGTGCAAGTTCGTACCAGAATACTACAGTCCTCTTCGTCAATTGGGAGGATATCCCCGAACTTGGGATACAAAACGATGCACTACCCAACAAGTGAATAACGTCGAAGGACGTCGAAGGAGGAAAGCGGAGAAGGAGCAGACAAAGCCCTGGTGGTCAAATGAACAAGCTATCGGAGCACCGATGTGAGTTCATCTATCTCTCTGCAGAGTAAGAGCACTTAACCCATCATTGGCTCAATGTCCATGGCGGGTAGGATGGCCGTGAATATCGTGGATTGGATCCATGAATAGCTTACCCCTGGGACCCTTGGGGCTGTGCTGAGCAGAGACTGTTTGTTCCCCACATTCCTTTTCCGTCCTGACCCCCACTGTCTTCAGGCTCGCGACCTCCACTCGTTACTTGCTGAATTTCTTATTCTATGAGCAAAGAAATATCTTGGTAATTCACTGCAGATTCTCTCCTTGAAAACGTGAAAAAATGGCGGAAGGGTCGGGAGGTGCAGGAGGTATTGTGCTCCCCATGACCATGTCTGGTGACGGATTCGTAGAGGCGTAGGTAAATTCCAATAAAATGATTTACCGAAAGCTGATTGTTCTCACAGGATCTATTCTATCCCTCTCAATGTTGGGTCTGGTGGATCATCTTTTTGGATGCAAGTCGACTCGGGTTCCTCGGACCTCTGGCTCGCGTCTACTTCGTGCCAGTCTAGCGTGTGCCAGCGGGCAGGCACAGATCTATACGGCTGGTCAACTAGCACCGTGGACTCTGGGAACATTGTCGAGCTCAGCTATCTTAGCGGATACGTCCAAGGCAATGTCGTTTGGGACACCCTTCAGCTTGGCGGTTACAGCATCACAAACCAAGCTCTGAGTAAGTTCTTGGCTGTCGACATCAACCATATTGGCTAACAATATCGATCCACGCAGTATCCGGCGTACAGATCAATAATGAACATCTTTCCTCCCATTTTGTCGGTCTCATTGGCCTCGCGCTCGAGCACAACTCGGTGATTCGAGACAAGACCGACCCAGAGGATCTACAATTCCCAGTTCGAACATTCGTTACCGACCTCCTCACGAGTTCCACCGCACCTTCTAGCCGGACGATTGGTGTTTCGCTCGAACGCCCCGGGCAATCTAATTCAGGCACCCCTTCGCTACTGTCAATTGGCCGTCACCCGTCATCCGTCGTCCCCGATCCTTCGAAGATAGCGTACACGCCGCTCGAAGGAGATACACATTGGCGCGTCCAAGTTACACAAATTGTCGCTTGGGTTCCTGGAGACTGGTCAAATAACCCACCGACGCCTAGAGGGTTAGCACGTCGAGGCGCATATGGGGCCGGAGTACCACATTCCTTGACGCTTGGCAAAAGTCTTGTATCGTCATCTATCTGGCCATTGGCTATTCCTGACACTGGAGGGGCACACATCGTTACATCCCGGGACCTTGCCAACGCGTTTTGGGGCACGTACCAGATTAGTCCGGCGTCGGATGGCATGTGTGAGTAGATTTTTTTTTTGCTCGCCTGTTGCCTGAGCATCCGGCCCGATCCCGGACGTTTATATTGACATCTATGTTTTCGCAGATTATGTGCCTTGTCGAACGCCCGTGAATGTGTCGTTTGAGATTGGAGGCATTGATTATTCGGTACATCCACTTGATATGACTTATATGTCGGCCGTCGACTCCTTTTCGGGTCAATGCATCGGCGCTTGGCAGGCATCAGACTCGCTCAGATCTGGTGACATGTAAGTTTATCCTATAATCAAAGTTTCTATATATTGATATTGGTCGGTTTAGCATTTTGGGAACGGCATTTATGCGCAACGTTTACACCGCGTTTCAATACGACACTCCAACCAACGGCGTCTTCCAGAACATCTTTAATCCATCGGATTCGCGTCCTCTGCTCGGTCTCATGTCGCTCACCAATTGGGAAACGGCCCTCCAAGATTTCTACCGCGTACGCGTGCTTGGCCAACCGCTCGAAGATCCGTCCGCGGTGGGTTCTGGCCCCGGTTCGAGCGGGGGCGGAAGCTCGAGTGGGGCCAATGCTGGTACAAATACGGACAAGGACAAGAAACTGAGCGTGGGTCTCATGGCTCTGATAGGGATCCTGGTCTTCTTTGGTGTGGCAGCCGCGCTGTTCGGACTTCGCTGGTGGATGATGAAACGTCGGTGGAGAAAGATGCGTGCTGCGGCGGCCGCGACGCAAGACGCGGAAAAAGAGACCGAACAAGGCACAGCGGTCCCGCGTCCACGCCAACTCAACAAGGACGAGGTGTACGAACGTGCGCATTCGGGCGCGTTTAACCGCGAGAGTGTGGTTTGGGACGATGTCGCGACGGTCGTGGGTTCCCGGTCGAGCCGGATCAAGGAACGGCGAAAACCCCAAAAAGTCAGTTCGCGCGTGGGCGTGATGGGCGAGTGGGTCGAGCCCGAGTCGGATGAAGAAGAGGAGCCGGTAAATGCAGGAAAGAAGAGCGGCAGTCTTGGGAGCGGGGCTGAATCTTGGGCCGCGGTTCGTCCGAGGCAGACGGGCGACCTTGATGTGCTTGAACGTGCGAATCGGACCATGTCGTTTGCGGGTGTTGGGGCTGGGGAGAATGTTCGGTTTGTGGGCGACTCGGATTTCGAGAGGCCATTGTCGATGTCTAGACCACCACCGCCGTCGTCGTCGACAGCGCCGTACCATCGACCGACGTATTCAAGGGAGGATTCGGGGGATGCGAGCACGCCGTTGTTGCTGAAGCGGAGTAGCGTCAAGTCGCCGCTTGGTCAAACGTCGTTTGCGCCCGAGCAGTTGGCGATGCCGAGCACGGTGGACGAGCTTGCCAAGGCTCGACCAAGTGTTGATTTGGGGCTCGGTGGAGACAAGGACGGGATGGCGACTCCTGGTCTCGTTCGGAGCCATGCTGGCTCTGGATACGAGACGCCCATGAACAAGGGGAGCATCGACATTACCAGTCCTGGGATACGCCGTCCCCAGTAACTTGTCTCGCGGACTTTTGTTTGACATTCTTTCATTTAGTGTTGGATTCGAGCTTTGCTGGTTCCAGCTCGACTTTCACTCGTTCCCTATTATCACCTTAATTTTATCTCGTCATTTGGACTTGCTCTGAGCTCGCTTTTGCATAGTGTATAATAAAATTCGAGGATATATTGGAAGGACTAGATTGATTTGAGACTCTGCTTTAGCCAGTCGAGCCATTTGGACATGTCCCACCCCCATCCACTAAACCGTCTCCATTTTCCTGTTCCTCGTTCGGCGCACTCTTTCTTCCAGACCGGACCGTATTCTCTTCGCCGCCTGGAATGCTTTTGTAGAGATTCGAGTAGGACAATATCTTTGGAAAGAAATGTTTGGATAAAGGTCTCTTGGCGCAGCCTGGCGCGCAGGATTCTTGTCTTTTGAACATTCGTGGGATGGTTCGCAACAAGAGCCTCCAAAAGTTGAGTATCAGTGGAGGGTCTAACCCTGTTGTCCGGTTAAAAATATATCTCAGAAGAAACAATAGAAATGTCTCACACAGGACATCCATCGCAGCGTCGATGGCCATTGTTCCAATACAACTCTGCGAATTCCCATCAATCACCCATCCGGCCGGATGATTATCCATAAACTCCTGAGCCCGAGTTTGAGTTCGTTGTTGGATGTTATGATCCAGCCTGGTTTCCATAGGAGTGTATCGGGGGGGAGGTGAGAGATGTTCAAGAGTTTGGAGAGCTCTGCAGCCAAAGTCCTCTAAGAGGGGTTTGTGTTATCGAGTTGGGAAGATAGAAGACACAAGTTACTTTGCCTGAACCCGTATTTCCTACTACCGCCCTTGTGAGTCGCCAAGAAGAGGCCGAGGCATGGCACGTGGGGACAGAGGCATAACGCCTGATCGGACCACAGAAGAAGCATGGTGGCGGTGCTGGAATCTGTTCGCTATTGCACCACACGGCGCCCATCACTCCGTGCACGGAACGACATGACAATGGAGCGTTCTAGAGATAGCACATTTTTTCTTGTCACCGTCTCGGATTATAATATGCCACCGCCCGTGAACAGGTCAGAAGGACCTTGTCAACA
Organism: Ceratobasidium sp. AG-Ba; assembly: GCA_016906575.1. NCBI lineage: Eukaryota > Fungi > Basidiomycota > Agaricomycetes > Cantharellales > Ceratobasidiaceae > Ceratobasidium > Ceratobasidium sp. AG-Ba. The sequence continues at coordinate 1,836,721 of CP059638.1, forward strand.
AAGTAAGCGAATGTGTTAGTGTAGATATTGCTCTCAACGAACCACAGGACTAGAATAACGCACATTCTTAGCTGGTCTTCATGTCGCCTTACTCAATGATGATGGCATATCAATCACGTTGCCAGGCGGAGAGCTTTCCTTTTCGAGAAGTTGGTGTGTCTAACACGGTGACGGACCCAGGCCGATAAGTTATATATCGACGCGAGAGAGATCCCAACTAGCCGAACCTCGAGCACAAACCCACCCCCGATTCGAGTATGTCGTCAAACAGCAGTTCAGGTATGTCATTTTAAATATGTTTTGACAAACAAAATAAATGTATTGTTTTTCATCGTTAATTATTTAGTTGTTCAAACCTCGATCTGGACCTGGACCACGAACACACCAGCTAGTTCAACTCCCTCTTTGGGCCCTACGACTCCTTCGGATTCCGTGACGCCAACGGTGCACACTCCTTCGACAATCTATACTCCTTCGACAACTCATAATCCTTCGACAACCGATACTCGTTCCACAAGTACTATTACTCCTTCAGTCGCAAGCAAACCATCCACATCAAGAAACTCCAGAACATCCACGAGGTCGGACCCGAAACTAACCACTACTGCATCCGTATCTACGGGCGATACTTCTCCCTCAAACCACAATCATTCCGTATCTTCAGTTCAACCATCTACCTTTAAGTTAGTTGTGGATTCGGGAAACTGGTGTGTTTGTGTCTGTAGATTGGCCGCCCCGTGACTGATCATTAAGCGTTGATTCAGTGCGAACATAGGGGTACCCTTTCTCGGCTATTTGCCTGACCAGTTCACTTCACTGGGCGGTCATCAATATATGGCGTCGCTGGCGGCGAGATCTAAAGAAGACCGGACGGCTGTATTTCTGGCGGACGATGGACGGCGATGCGGTCATTTTGGAAGTACGTCCATCAACGTAGTTTTCAGCTTTCTTGAGTATCCGGCTGAGTTCTGCTGTTAGATTGTGTATACATACCAATATTCTACGATGCAAACAGTATCAGGGTTCAGGTTGCTAAGCGGGGCAGCACGATGTATCCTTTCAGTATCTGGATGGATGGTGGAAGGCAATCCAGCGGGGCTCCAGCGGATTCGCAAGCGGTAAAGTACAAGTGTTGGGGCCGGTCCATAACTGAGTGCCCGTTTATGCTCACCTCAGTGTGTGCCTTGCGTATTTTTCAATGTTAATCAACTCACACATGTGGCTTTGTAGTATGAGGACAAAACCTACGCCGTATCAACTTCCGTACCAGGGGCAACAGTTTATATCACTTTCTGCCCAGTGGATGGCCCTGACATCTCGGCTTTTGGCACGAACACGAACAATTTTGAGTGGACTATCACTGGCAAGATGACAAAGGGAATAATGGAAAAGCCAACATTTTCCCCGGTCCTGACATTTGTGGAGCCGCTTCCCACGAGCCGTAAGCATCTATGTACCTACAGTGGGCAACAAATCAAATGGAACACGTGACCCGCCCACGGGGAAGCGACCACAGCGGACGAAGGACGCAGGGGATCAGAAGCATGTAATAATAGAATACGTAGCTATACACCTCGTATATAATCTTGCAAAATATCAAAGTGTTTGGATCATCCTACAGCAAAACAATCCCTAAACACTGCCGGCGGCTGTTCCGTTTGTTTTGCCAATTTGTACTCAGGCGCCCGGGCAACATAAATGAGAGCTTATTCCCCCGTTTCTCGGTCGATTTTGCTCAAAACAAGTGCGCTAAGCGTATAATACACATGTATAGAGGATGCGCGCGAGTTTTCAGCTCGCATAGCTGCATTACGATTGATCCACAGACTAAATACGGTATTAGCTTACACCCTCCCTCACCCCTTGTTTTACAGCTTTATAGATGTCTAAGCAGAATATGACGACTTGAATACATATACATGTGAGATCAAGCGCATAAACACACCATTGAGAGGAGCTGAAAAGTGCATACAAGGGGATAAATGACGATGAAGCGCTTGTATGCTGATTATGGCAACAATGAATCAGTCACCGGGAGCGCAGATAAACGAGCGCAGGCTTGATACTTACACGGCATATGCGACCGATATGTGGGATTCTACCTTGTAGATTTCGGCTTGATCGGCTCAAAACACAAAAAGTTATAGACCAAGCAATAGTGATCGCCCTCAACTACATAGTAAAATTGGCTAAAAACTCGAGGTTTCGTGTTGCTTGGTCTATAACTTTTTGTGTTTTGAGCCGATCAAGCCGAAATCTACAAGGTAGAATCTCACATATCGGTCGCATATGCCGTGTAAGTATCAAGCCTGCGCTCGTTCATCTGCGCTCCCGGTGACTGATTCATTGTTGCCATAATCAGCATACAAGCGCTTCATCGTCATTTATCCCCTTGTATGCACTTTTCAGCTCCTCTCAATGGTGTGTTTATGCGCTTGATCTCACATGTATATGTATTCAAGTCGTCATATTCTGCTTAGACATCTATAAAGCTGTAAAACAAGGGGTGAGGGAGGGTGTAAGCTAATACCGTATTTAGTCTGTGGATCAATCGTAATGCAGCTATGCGAGCTGAAAACTCGCGCGCATCCTCTATACATGTGTATTATACGCTTAGCGCACTTGTTTTGAGCAAAATCGACCGAGAAACGGGGGAATAAGCTCTCATTTATGTTGCCCGGGCGCCTGAGTACAAATTGGCAAAACAAACGGAACAGCCGCCGGCAGTGTTTAGGGATTGTTTTGCTGTAGGATGATCCAAACACTTTGATATTTTGCAAGATTATATACGAGGTGTATAGCTACGTATTCTATTATTACATGCTTCTGATCCCCTGCGTCCTTCGTCCGCTGTGGTCGCTTCCCCGTGGGCGGGTCACGTGTTCCATTTGATTTGTCGCCCACTGTATATCATCCAGTGTTAATTTTGATCGTAATCTCAGTGCCGCAGTCAAGGATGTCGATTTTATCCGAGCCCATCTCACTAATCGCGTCTATACCAGTTCCGACGACTCTCACAGACTCTCTGGGCACACCTACCCTGACTTCGACTATCAGTGCAGCAGTATTCCCGCCCTCCTCAACAGTGACAGATAGCCGAGGGTCAGCCATTAGTACTGCTTTGTACAACCTGACCGTACCTGTCTCACCTTCTCCAACTCTTCTGCCCGAGCTAGTGTTTAGAACCGCATCCTGGACGACATATATGACTGCCAATGGATCGACAGTACCTGCCATTGGTGGCCGAGTTGATGTACTCACAACCGTGTCTGAAACATACGTTTTTGGGCCAAGCACGACGGTACCTCTCAGTGTTTACAGCTCTATCAGCGCTGAATCGGCACGGTCGATACAGACAAGTCTACCATCCGACCCACCTTCATCTGGTTCGCATTCCTCTTCAACGCGGAGAGTTACAATTATAGCCGCGGTCATAGGATCCCTGGTTGGCATTGCTCTTGTAAGCGTACTTGTTTGGGTGGCCCTTATCAAGTATAAGAGGAGACAGAGGTGTGCACCAGATTATGCAGAGCCTCGGTCTTCGATGTGGGGCTCGAGATCGGCAGCCGGGTCAAGTTCAAGAAGTGATTCGACGCTGGACTTGAACCGTGAGCCAGAGCCAAGCGCGTCGTTTGTCGAGCCATGGACAGAGCACGAGAGACCATTACAGGCAAGCCGAAAGATGCAGAGGGAAATGGAGGGGCATAGAGCAGGCTTGGTAGTCGCAGGTAAATTATCTCATACTGCTCGACCGTGTTTGTTCTTATTTGGATATAGGTCCCAGCCGTGGTGTGGCCGATGCGAACTCACCCAGAGAGCACGCATATAACGGCATCCGGCCTTCAAAAATGACGAGACATGTGCGACCTGAGCCCCTTCCCGAACCCCCAGCTCAGGATGATGCGCGACTACTTATTCACCCACCTCAAGACCCAGCCGATTCCTCGCCACCTGTTGTTACTGCGCGACCTCTGCCACAGTCGCCCCCTCTTCCTGCGCCAATCCAACGACCGACACAAACCCCGGTTGTCCAGTCTCGGCAGGATGTTGAGCGGTCCGGAAATACTGCAATCCCCCCAAGGTACAACGAGGCATGGAACGTTCGCAGAGTCTCGGGCGCATAGCCTTGTCTTTCTGGTCTTACTAAATCGTTACCGTTATTACATTCGAATCAGTGAGGCAGTATAGCTGTTAATCTTATTTATTATGCGCTAGTCTTGAGTGTATTTATTAAATGACTCTGGGGCCGGCGCTCTCACGCGCTATGAGCATATAATCCATAAATGGTGTATAAGATATATTCACGGAACGCAAATATGAGCACAAACAGCACACTGCATGACCTACCAGTAAGGGTGGGGGACGCGCGCGCCGAAGGCGCGCCAGCGTGACCGGCCATCTCGAGCAGCGAGCCTTGCTCGCTGGGTCGAGGTGGGACCAAACAGTAGGACGTGAGTCCTCGCACATACGCACTCGATTGTGCGGGGAATGGTGGGTGGGACGAAACGGCGCGATGAATAACGCGAGAGAGAGCCCCCAAAAGTTGAGGATCAATGGAGGGTCTAGCCCTGTTGTCCGGTCAAACATATCTTTGACGAAACAACACAAATATCTCACACAGGACACCTGTCGCAGCGTCGATGGCCGTTGTTCCGATATGACTCTGCGAATTCCCATCAATCACCCATCCGGCTGGATGATCATCCATAAACTCTTGAACCCGAGCTTTGAATTCGTCGTCGGGAGTCATGATCCAGCCTGATTTCCATAGGAGCGTATCGAGGGGGGTAGGGGATGTTCAAGAGTTCGGAGAGCTCTGCGGCCAAAGTTGTCTAGGAGGGGTTTGTGTTATCAAGTTGGAAAGATAGAAGACATAAACTACTTTGGCTAAACCCGTATTTCCTATTACCGCTATCTTGTAGCGCCCTTGTGAGTCGCCGAGAAGAGGCCGAGGCATGACACGTGGGGGCCGGTTTGGGATAGCGTCTGATCGGGCAGCGGAAGAAGTACGGTGGCGGTGTTGGGATGACCTGAAACCGTTTGTTGTTGCACCACGCGGTTTCCATCATGCCCTGGCTCTATCCATGGAAAGGACAAGGTGACAATCGAGTGCTCCAGAGATAGCACATTTTCTCTGGCGACGGTCTTGGAGATAGTATGCTATAGCCTGTGAACAGAGAGCGTGTTCGTCTAGAAAATAAACGCATCGGTCAATGCGGATGCTGTCAATCAGCCACGGGACTAGAATAACCCATTTTCTTGGGTGCTCTTCATGTTGCCTCAATCAATGATAACGGGATATCAATCCCGTTGCCAAGCGGAGAGCTTCCCTTCCTGATGAATTAGTGTATCTAGCTCTGGGATGGTTCCAAGCCAACAAGTTGTATATATATATCGACCCGGGAGAGGGGAAGCTCTCGTTACAACATTATGTCGAGCGACTGAATCGCACAGCAACCATTTTTTTCCTGGAGAAAGTATCCTGCTTAGCACAAACTCGGGGAACAATCCGCCTGGAGTTCAAGTATGTCTTCAGACAGCAGCTCAGGTCTGTCAATTGAATATCTAATATAGACGGACGACGTCAATTTATTGTTTTGGTTTTTCACTTCTATAGGTCCTCCAACCTCAAGCTCGACCTCGAACACGCCAGCTAGCTCAACCCCCTTTTCAAGCCCTACCACTCCTTCGACTTCCGTGACGCCAACATTTTACGCCCCTTCAACAACCTCCACTCATTCATCAAGTACTATAACTTCAGCAGCCGAAAGCGAACCGCCCACATCGAGTGACTCCACAACGTCCACAGAGTCAGACCCAAAACCAACAACTACATCCGTATCTCCGGATCATGCCTCTCCCTCAGGCGACGGTCGCTCCGGATCTTCAGTACAGCCATCTGCTTTCAAGTTAGTCGTGGATTTAGGAAACTGGTATGCTTGTGTCTGTAGGTTGGCTATATCGCAATTGATCATCAAATATTGATTCAGCGCGAACCTGGGGGTCCCCTTTCTTGACGATTCGCCCGACCAGTTCACTTCATTGGGTAACCATCGATACAGAACTTCTCTGAAGGCAAATTCCGAAGGAGACCAGACGACTTTATTCCTAGCGGACGACGGACAGCGATGCGGAAACGAGGGAGGTACGTCCATCGATTCGGTTTTCAGCTTTCTTGAACATCTGGCTGACTCGTGCTCTTAGATTGTGTATTCCTATTAATAGCCTACGATGCAAATAGTATCAGGGTTATGATTCACCGCCGAGGCACCACGATGTATCCTTTTAGTATCTGGATGGATGGTGGAAGGCAAGCTAGCGGAGCTCCGGCAGATTCGCAAGCGGAAAAGTACAACTGCTGGGGCTGGTCTCAATCCGAGTGTCCGTTTTTGCTCAATCCAGTATGTGTCTTGTATGTTTTTTCTTTCATTAATCGACTCACATGTGTGGCTTTGTAGTTTGAAACATACTACGCTGTATCAACTTCGGTACCAGGGGCAACGGTTTATATCACTTATTGTCCAGCCGATGGTCCAGATATATCGGCTGTTGGTACGAACACGCAAGCCTTTGAAGGGCCTCATCCTGGCAAGAATACAGAGGGAGTGATTGGAAAACCGACTTTTTCCCCGGTCTTGACATTTCTGCAGCCACTTACTACGGGCTGTAAGTATCTACATACCCGTATCATCAATCTGCTAATCTTGATCTTAGTCGTAGTGCCCCAACCAAGGATGTCGGCGTTCCCCGAGCCCATCTCACCAATCGCATCTATACCAGTTCCGACGACTCTCACAGACTCCTTAGGCACGCCTACTCTGACTTCTACTATCAACGAAGCAGTATTCCCGACCTCCTCAACAGTGACAGACAGCCAAGGGTCAGCCATAAGTACTGCTTCATACAACGTGACTGTACCTGTTTCGCCTTCTCCAACTCTCATGCCCAAGCCAGTGTTCAGGACTACGTCCTGGACGACATACATGACTGTCGATGGCTCAACAGTACCTGCTATTGGTGGTCGAGTTGATGTGCTCACAACCGTATCTGAAACATACGTTTTTGGGCCAAGCACGACGGTACCTCTCAGTGTTTATAGCTCTATCAGCGCTGAATCGGCACGGTCGATACAGACAACTATACCGTCCGATCCACCTTCATCTGGTTCGCATTCCTCTTCAACGCGGAGAGTTACAATTATAGCCGCGGTCATAGGATCCCTGGTCGGCATTGCTCTCGTGAGCGCACTTGTTAGGGTGGCCCTTATCAAGTATAAGAGGAGACAGAGGTGTACACCAGATTATGCAGAGCGTCGACCTTCGATGTGGGGTTCGCGATCGGTAATTGGGTCAAGTTCAAAAGGTGATTCGACGCTGGACTTGAACCATGAGCCAGAACCGAGGGCGTCATTCGTCGAGCCATGGACGCAACATGAGGGACTACCACAGACGAGCCGAAAGATGCAGAGGGAAATGGAGGAACATAGAGCCGTTTTGGTAGTCGCAGGTATATCCGTTTATGGTATTCAATTGTCTTTGTTTTAATTCAAGATATAGGTCCTAGTCTTGATGCGGGCCCGCCTGGAGAACACGCATACAACGTCCTTCGACATGGCAAACGGGCGAATCGTGTACGGGCCGAGCCCGAGCCCGAACAACCAGCCGATGGGATATTACCAGTCATTCGGACGCCCCAGGAACTCGCTGATACTGCACCAGTTGTTGTTTCTGCGCCGCCCCTGGCGCAATATGTTCCACTTCCTATGCCACCTCAACTACAGCCGGATACTCCAGTTGCTCGCTCTCGCAGTGAGGGGACCAGAGATACCGCGATCCCTCCAAGGTATAACGAAGCATGGAATATACGGAACCCCCGAGAGAATAGCCTGCCGTCTCGAACCCCAGTCTGACGCTAACTTCAGGGCCATTGGATGTAGTTACGGTGGTGATGGACATGTTTCGTATATGGTACATTCGAGTCTTATAATGAATGCGTTCATTCAAACATATTATTTAATATGTATAAACCTAGGGTTCTGTTGTCGATGTCAGCTCTACCGTTCTCAGGTTGGTTTGTCTTATCTGTACGAGTGTCGCAATGTCGTCGGCTAAGCCATTGCCTGCAGTGTCTGATCGGCCGGTCTAGACCATCTTGTTCGGGTCCGAACGAGCTCGGTGGCGGTGTTCGGATCACCTGACGCTATTTTCCATCTACCGCGGACACTAGCCACGCGGTCTCCCCCCACACTGCTCCCTGGATGTTTTTGGGAAACAGCCGATAAAACGATGGGCGAGCGCTTTCAAAACGGTACATTCTCTTCTACGATGGCTATGGGTTTGGTGTCCAACATGCAGAGAACGATTTGACTAAAAATGTTACTCTTGATGTTCTTGGTTAGCTCATCTAGTACGCGACTCGGAGAATATACTCCCCCGGTTAGCTTCACCGAGAAGTGACGGAACAACGATTCCGTTGCTAGGCACACTCCGTGCCCAGCATAGCGCTCATGAACCTAAACCAACAGACTGCATATCTGCCTGAGACATGAGGGGCTGCTGTTGCAAAGTTATGCTGGGGCGGTAGACTAGATAGTCCCCACTTTTACTCTCGGGCAGGTATCCTGGTTCGAACTACCTCGAGCTAGAGCAACATGGCGTCTGCCTCGTATTCGGAAGTGTCTTCAAGCATTGGTTCAGGTATGTCTCTGTTAGAAGCCTAGGTGACTGAGGTGACATACCGATTGCGCCTATGTTTCTTTAGGTCTTCAAACCTCGAGCCTGGTACCAAGCACACCTGCCATTTCTAGTACCCCTTCGAACCCTATCGCTCATTCAGCCTCTGTGATTTTGGCAACGCTAGCCAACACTCATTTGTCAACTACTATCGCCCCTGTACCCACAAGCAAACCAACCACGGCCAGTATCCCTACAGTCGAACCAAGGCCGACTACAACATCCATACCCCCTGAACCCGCCATTTCCCCGGACATAGATAACCCCACATCGCCCACCCACTCGCCAACGTTCAAACTGGTCCTCGATTCAGGAAAATGGTATGTTTATGTTCATGAATTAGCTATACCACGATTAACCATCAAACATCGGTTCAGCACAAGCTTGGGCGTTCCCACTCTCATCGATCATTCCAACGATTTTTCGACCTATGAACTTACACCCCTGGGTGAACACCAGTACACTGTTTCGCTGACAGCGAAATCTGAACAGGACCAGGCGGTTACATTCCTTACGGATCACGGGGTGCGATGTAGAGCTCTTGGATGTGCGTCGATTAATTTGATATTTGGCCTTTGTTTAACCCGTATTCCTAGCTTGTGTATATATAGAGATGTCATATGGTGCGGACGGGATGAAAATTCGGATTTTGAGGGTGAGGAGAAACATGTACCCCTTCAGTATCTGGATGGATGGTGGGAGGCAACCCAACGGGGCTCCAGCAGACTCACAAACGAGACAATATAATTGCTGGGGTTGGTCCCAATCCGAGTGTCCATTCATGCTCATGGTCTGTGGTTTTGTTTGTTACTGTGTTCTTCAACTAACTTCCGCCGGCTTTGTAGGACTTAACCGAAACCTACGCTGTTTCTACTTCAGTGCCAGGCGCAACAGTTCATATTACTTTCTGCCCAGATGATGGTCCGGATGCCTCGTCGGCTGGCCCGAGCAACACAAATGTTCCACACCGTACTCCCAGAATTACACTGGGAGTAATTGAAACGGAGACCTTTACGCCAGTCTCGACATTTCTGCTACCGCTTACTGGCCGTAAGCATCTCTGTAACCCGTGTCGTTGATGAACTAAGCCTCGCGGGTTCTAGTGCCAGAACCGAGAGCATCACTCTTACATGGATCCATCTCACCAATCGTGACTATACCAGTCCCAACGATTCTCACGGATTCAGTGGGCAGAGCTATTCTGACTTCAACTGTCAGTGCTGCAGTGCTCCCGACGTGGTCGACAGTGTCAGATAGTCGAGGCTCGGCCATCGGTACCGCTTCGTACAACCTCACTACATCCATCTCACCTTCTCCGACTTCCCCGATTGGGACTGTGTTCTCGACCACATCTTGGACGACGTATATGACTGTCGACGGCTCAACAGTACCTGCCATCGGCGGCCAAGTTGGTATACTGACTGCCATATCTGAAACATACGTATTCGAACAAAGTACGATGATCCCCCTTAAAGTTTATAGTTCGATCAGGGCCGAATCAACACATTCGACGCAGACAAGTCTACCTTCCAGCTTGACCTCGTCTAGTCCACATGTTCCTTCGACGTGGAGAACCACAGTTATAATCGCGGTCATCGGACCCTTGGTCGGCATCACTCTCGTCAGCGTATTCATTTGGGTGGTTCTCGTCAAGCGTAGGAAGCGAGAAAGCCGTACATCAGACTATGCAGAGTGTCAGCCTTCAATGTGGGGCCCGAGATCGATGCTCGGTTCAAATTCAAGAGGTGATTCGACTTTAGACCTAGACAGCGGGCCAGGACCGAGAGCGTCGTTTATTGAGCCTTGGGCTGGGTATAATCAAATACCAAGTACGAGTCGAAAAATACGGGGGGAGATGGAGGAACGCCAAGGAGAGTCGATAGTTGCCAGTAGGTCCTTTTATCCTGGTGGAGTATGTTTGTTCTTATTTGCAATGTAGGTCCTAGTGGTGGTGTGGCCGCTGCGAACTCATCTAGAGAGCACGCATATAGTAGCCTGAGACCCTCCAAATCGCCAAACCGCGTACAGCCTGAACTTCGGCTCGAACCTCCGGCCCGTGGTGACCCATCGTTTGTTCGCTTGCCTCAGGAGTCTGTCGATTCCTCACCGCCTGCTGCCACGACACGACCTATATTGCAATACGCCCCTCCTCGCATGCCACTCCCACTACAGCCACATGCTCCAGTTGCCCAGTCTCGCGATGAAGACGCGGTAGCCAGGAGTACTGCAATCCCTCCGATGTATAATGAAGCATGGAACATTCGTCGAGATCCCGGTGAATAGTATTTTTTCGGGTGCTGTTATGTTATGATTTTGGTATGATTGGATTCGCCGGACGACGCCTACTTGTCATGTTTTGCTCTTAGATGTGTTTAACCGGACGCGCTATTTTCCGTCTACTTTTAGATTTGGTGGGTATGTATTACTCATACGAGTTGTCCAACGTACTATGTTACCAGAATGAAATCGAGCTGGCTTGAAGGTTTTGCAATCGTGTGTGATATAAGGTGCTAGTGGGGCCCAAAAACATAGCAAAGTTACATCGGGAAGCTGCATAGGCCAGCCGAATTTACTATTTTTGCAATGGAAGAGGTAGCGACTAACAAGCCAAGTTTATGTGGTCCCCTGACTCAAAATTGGGATGGTTCTCACAAAACGGCTCGGGCGATAGGTTTAGGCTCAATTATAAACGGAAACCGCCTGACTAGGACTTAATTCCAGATAAGGACAAGAGCAGGCGTGATCCCTACGTGATGTATGTTCTGCTTAAGGCTGACCACGCAGGGTAGGCGATCGTGCCTATATGGATCGAATCCCCTTTTTCTGTTTTTAATAAAATTATATAGGAGCTAACGAGCGGTCAAGAAGTTGGAGAGCCCATGGGCCAATGTTGTCTTGAAATACGTTGATGAGCTTGATACATAGGGAAGATGTAACTTGATTTACATACCTAAACCAGTGTTTCATAGTACAATCAATCTATAGTCCCTTGGTCGGCCGCTCGGAAGCAGTTGATGCATGACCCGCGTCATACAGTATCTATGGGCCGAGGTGTGTTATTTTTGGCTTAGATCTGATCGGTTAGAAGCCGAGTGGCGGTACTGGATTCCTCGAAACCTGTTTACCGTTGATCCATCTCATGCGCTGAACCCCTACCCTGTCCCAGATCAATCCACAAAAGAGTCCAGAAGATTATGTTCTGCCGGGTTGATCCCGCGCGGGACTTAAGAAACGCTATGTTCCTTAACGCGATGAACGGCCGTCTCGGAGTCTAACCCGCCACCACCAACTCCCTAACAGATGCCAGACTTTGGGAGCAAGGACATATGTATACCCTTTTGATACTTCCAGTAACTTCCTCTAATAGTCAAACCTCGAGGCATATCATTCCTCAGTCGTTTTTCATACTGAGTCTGCAAGCGCCGGCCCGTTGGCCTTGTCGCAGCGCTAGGGAAAACCTTCCCGGCAAAGTTTCCTCTTTCAGATTAGCTTTGTGATCAACGCCGTGCACTAAGCTTCAAATCATCTTGAGACTAGGTAATCTGCTATTATAAAGTTATGCCGATGGGATAGATCGGATGGCAACCGGCTCTCCTCGCTAGATATCTAGGTTGGGAGAGGTATAGAATACTCCAGACTTGAGAATGCCTTCCAACTCTGACTCAGGTATGTCTTTTCGAAAAGTTCAGGCGAAGCAAGGAGTCACATTTTGTATCCAGGCTTTCAAAATTCGAATCCAACGTCAAGTATGACAGCCAGCTCGAACACCACTTCAAACTCTACCACTCACTCGGCTTCCGTGACCCCAACAGCTTACACTCCCTCAACGAACCACACTCTTTCATCGAGTACTATCACCCGCGCAGCCACAAGCGAACCACTCATATCAAGTACATCTGAAGCGTCTGTAGAGCCTGAACCAAAATCAACTACTACCACATCCGTATTTCGAGATTTTGTTCCTTCCTCGGACCCAAATAGTTCCAAATCTTCAGTCCGTCCATCGACGTTTAAGTTGGTGTTGGATTCAGGGACATGGTACGCTTGTGTATGTCAGTTGGTTCGATCTCAGTTGACCATGAAACCTCGATTTAGCGCGAACTCGGGGACTCCCGCCCTTTACAATAATTTCATGCCTTACCAACTTACGTCACTGGATAACTATCGATACACCGCATCATTGACACCGAAATCCGGCCAAGACTGGGCGTCCGTATTCCTAGCGGATAATGGAGAACGATGCGGAACTCTTGGGTGTAGGCTGACCAACTTAATGCTAGGCTTATGATTGACCCGTAACTTGTTAGTTTGTCTACATGTGGTGTTAAATTACGATGCAGATGGGATAGAGGCTCAGATATTTAGAGGAGGCAGCATGATGTACCCTTTTAGTATCTGGATGGATGGTGGAAGACAAGCCAACGGGGCCCCGGCGGACTCACGGACGGAAAAGTACGACTGCTGGGGCTGGTTCGAGTTAGATTGTCCATCTATAGTATGTGCTTTGTGTTTCCCCTCTCGACGGATCGACTCATGAACGTGCATTCTCAGAATGAAAGCGAATCTTACGCTTTGGCTACCTCGGTGCCAAACACAACGGTTTATATTACTTTCTGTCCTCCCGATGCTCCTGACATCTCGTCCATTAGCCGGAACACTGCCACTGCTTCACAGTATCATCCCGGCAAATTTACACAGTGGATAATTGGAACATCGAGTTTTACTCCAGTCTCAACATTTCTGAAGCCGCTTGCTACACACAGTGAGCATTTATGCACCCGCATCATCAAATGGCTAACGCTTACCGACGTATTTCAGGTGCGAAACTAAAGCAGCCAGCGTTACCTGGATATACCTCACCAATCGCATATACGCCAGCTCCGACAACTCTCACAAACTCGTTGGGAATGCCTACTTTGACTTCAACTGTCAACAAAGCCGTATTCCCGGCGTCCTCGGTCGTGACAGATAGCCAAGGGTCAGCCATCAGTACCATCGTGTACAACCTGACTGTACCTGTCCTACCTTCTCCCACTTCCTCACCTGGGCCGGTATTCAGAACTACGTCCTGGACAACGTATATGAGTGTCAACGGTTCAACAGTGCCTGCCGTCGGCGGCCAAATTGATGTGCTGACGACTGTTTCAGAAACATATGTTTTCGAACCAAATACGATAGTGCCTCTCAGAGTTTACAGCTCAATCAGCGCGGAATCAACAAGGTCGACTCATACAAGTCTACCTTCCAACCCGGCCTCGTCTGTTTCGGATACTGGTTTGGCGCCGAGGATCAAAATTACAATTGCGGTGGTTGGATCCTTGATTGGCATCGCTTTATTGAGCGTCCTTCCTTGGGTGGTCCTGGTCAAGCATAGGAGACGGAAAAGGCGTACACCTGATTATGCCGAATGCCATTCGTCCATGTGGGGCTCGAGATCAAGCATGGGAGCGAATTCGAGAGGTGGCTCGACGCTGGACTTGGATCGTGAGCCGCAACCGCGAGCGTCGTTTGTCGAGCCATGGACGGAGCGTGAGCAGCCGCCAAGGATAAATCGAAAGATACAGAGGGAGATGGAGCAACGCGGAGGAGGGTCGATAGTTGCCAGTAAGTTTTTTTATACCCCTCAACTCTGTTCTCATCGACACATGATAGGTCCTAGTCGTGGTGTGGATATTGCGAACCCGTCCAGAGAGCACGCATACACTGGCCTTCGACCTTCCAAATCGGCAAACCGTGCACAACCTGAACCTCAGCACGAACCTCCGGCCCGCAGTTGCCCATTACCATTTGTTTGCTTGCCTCAAGAGTCTGCAGATTCCTCACCACCTAGTGATAATGTGCGACCTCTATCGCGATCTTCTCCCCTTGCCATACCACTCCCACTACAGCAACGTACTCCAGCCGCTCACTCTCGGCATGTCGGCGAGCAGGTTAGGAGCCCCGCAATTCCTCCGATGTATAACGAAGCATGGAACATTCGTAGATCTTAACCAAGTCATTAGACTTATCTTTCTAGCCTTACTATTCCATCAGCCTCGATGTAATTATAAGCTATCAGCAGGCGCATATATATCGCATTCATTATCTTTTAGTCTCAAATTCGATCACATAGAATGATCCTTTCTATTTCTACATTGAGGAAATATAATTCCATCGTTAATACGAAGTATTTAGCATACCCTAGGTTATGCCCCTGACTTAGTCTGTCGCTGAAATTGACGCTATCTAAAACATATGTACATAGAAATGTTCGCGCCGCTTAGGCGGATCGAATGGTTCATTTACATTTTTGATAGATCATCTCGTTGAGGTTATCTCATCGAAACAGTGTTTTCGATGTCTCGGCGTTTATTTTTCGATCGGCTTCGACTTATGAAAACCGCCATATTTGCCACCCATCCTGCTGGGAGTGCTGGCTTCTTTCTATCGTATGTCGAAATGTGGCTTGATTGAGTATCCAATCAGTTTGTCTGAGATATCCCCCTCGGCAAGAAAACGTGGTAGTCCTATTATACCTCGGCCAAAATCAGATTTGGCACGGGTTCGGGGGCCGTTGGCCTTCGTACAGGACATCAAACATCCGACGCAAGCTCACATCACTTGGTCTTCCTCATGACGTTGATGGCTCTACCATACCCGCAGAATTGGGTTAGACATGTTTGGCCGAACGAAGTCAAGAAAGCCGAAGCTTATCAGTTACGAATCATAGTGCAATCACTAGTGTTACAATGGCATGATGGCCGGCAGGTAAGTGTATGCTGGCTGATATTTTTAACCGCACCAGAGGTGTGGCGTCTGTTCAGGCAACGAAATGAGTGAAAGTGTTATTGGGAGTATATTTGAATCATTATACACTAGTTTGTCTGCGCCTCTATCCGGCCACTGCGCTGTATCGCATCCTCTTGAATTTTGCCATAGTTCGCGCTGGATATCAGCTCGAGTCTTGGACACAGATCTACGAGCACGCGAACACATCCAACCCAACCCATCGTCGTAGGAGATATTACCAGGGTGCCTTCTATTTCAAGACGACGAAGGTTCGGCAGGAATTCTAAGGCATGGGCCAATTCATCCTAAATTATTAGGCCGCGTGAGTAGCAGAAATTTAAGCAAGCAACAATAGCTCATACGTTGCAGATTAATGTGTATCTAGGCCTGAACTTGAGGTTCTCCAATGTGATTGAACGATCAAGGAATATGTTGCCGATGATTTGGTTGTGACCATCTTGAACATATTCACCGAATTCTATGACGAGCTCTCGTAGTGCTGGAAGGCGTCGAAGCAAATGCAGATCCGACCACATGATATCAACACCATCCCCTTGCTCGATTCCATTGTGTACATCCGTAATATAGAGGTACTCCAGTTGGTTCGCGGCCTGTGAGAGTATGATTCCTATGCACATAACTGCCGTGCCTTCGAAATGCACAAGCGACCTGAATGCCCCATCAATTTCTCTCAGGTCATGATACAATTCATTTGGCATGTTCGTCAACAGCGATATTTCCCGTATATCAGGATGACGTGCGAAGAATGAACGAACAGGTGCGTCGTGGTCGTCGATTAGAGACGAGGCCACGGCGTCACCTAAACGAAGAGAACGAAGAGAGCTGAATGTAATCTGATCGAGCCGAGTGCAAAGCATACTAAAGGACCAGCAAGCATCGAATGGACCGTTCAAAAGCCTCAGTTCAAGTGTCTCTAGGCCAGGGCAAGCAAGAAGCAACGAGGCAAGCGCCTCAATAAGTTTTTCGTGATGGAGCTGGGCCGAGGCTAATGTTCATAGTGTCTCAAAGTCTTGACAAACAGAGAACACATACCTAGATTGGGAATCTCCAACGTCAAATGCCGTAAACTACGAAATTTGAAGATGCTGGAAGGGAATATAGCACTATGGGATCTTAATTACGCTCAATCGGTGCGAATCAACATACGGAGTTATATCCTCTAATAGACTTATATTCAACGGTTTGTCCCAGCATAGATTGAATGCTCACCAAACTCCCACCAGCGCCCATCTTTACTGGAATACTTGATATTCAGGGATTTGAGAGTTCGGCATTTGGTATGCAATGTCTCTATCATCTTGAGATCACCTGGCGAGGAGATGCCGTTCCAAATAAACTCTTCGAGAGAAGATAGCACTAGCACAACATCACTCAAGTATGCCGCATGCCCTGGCACAATACCAAGGATCTCAAGCACTAGTACATGTTTCCCCACCGAAGGTCCTAGTTGATCCCCAGTTGTAATCCGTTTGGTAAGTAACCGTACGTCTGTAGTCTCGCTCACGCGCAATATACGATACAAACGAGGCAGAACATGGGCCAGCCAGGTTCGACAAACAATACATATTGATGGAAGGTGACACCGAGGTATGTTTTCGAATATTTTATCCCAGATTTCCGATGGCAATGAAGGATGAAAATGGGAGGCCATTATCGCAGTAGGGCCCTCAAGAAAACAAGTAACTTCGAGTGGCCGAATAAATGCCGCAGGAAAAGTTTGACTCAGGGGATTGAGAAGTAGTGTGACTCGATGGTCGAAGTCACGAGCTCTGGATTTGCTTGTCCCTGTAGATTTCTTGATTATCGATCGTAAGGACTACCAGGACACATCTCGCAAGGCGTTACAGTAGTGTACTTGGCTGGCGAGCCATCGTAACAGTGTGTAAGCACGCTCACGGGCGCATCGGGCAGAAGCAATAGGCTTGATCAGACTCATTTGATGTTATGCCCAATGAAACCCTTGGCAGATTTCTCGCTGCGCTTGACGACTAGGCTACAAACCGTTGTGTAGTGAACGAGGGATTTGGTAGGCTGGTAGACTAAAACCCAATTAGAAACATGCATTACCTTGTAGCCGAGGTTGCCCTGCCGATCAAAGCATGTGGCTCACAACCACAAGCCCAAGGTTGCTACGATCACTGAGGGTCAGTGGGCCATCACCTCTAAGTTGGTAATTAAATGAAAATGTTCCGTTTGAAGCTCTGATCTGTGTTTGTCAGGTTCCAAGGCTCGAGGAAGGTCTCTCGGTTGCTCATCAAATTGCCTGAATCAGTGGCAATGGTTAATCTACCTCGTCGTTAGGGAAAACCCTTCCAATCAAGTCCCTCTTCGAGACTAGCCTTACAACCCTGCGATGGACCCGAGCACCAAGCTATATCGGCTGTAGACCGGAGTTAGCATTACAAGTTGTGTTAGACTGGATCAGAGGGCGACTGCTTTTCCTCGGGCGGATACCATGACGAGTACAACCTTGAGCGAAAGTAGCAGGACTTCTGTCTCAAACTCGGGTGTGTCTACACACGACTCAGGTGTGTCCTTTTGAGGTATATCAGCAACAGACTTATATTACCTTTATGTTTCTTTAGGTCTCGAAACCTTGAGCTCGAGTACAGTATCATCCAGCTGGGCCCCTTCCTCTCCAACAACTACCCTTCGTTCGACTTCAACAGCAACAAATTACACTCATTCAATAACATACACGCCTCTGTCGACTAGCGTCACCCCTACAACCACAATCAATACGCCATCGAGTGCCCCAGCAGTGCCCGAAGAGCCCGAGCCATCGATATCTCCCGATGTTGGTTCTCCTTCAAAACCGAATGCGGCAGCGCCAACTCAGCAACCTTCATTCAAGCTAATTATCGATTCAGGAAAATGGTATGTTTAGTAGTAAATCGGCTCTATCGCGATTCGTATTCAAATATTTGGGTTCAGCGCGAATCTGGGTATTCCCCGACTTTACGACCTCTTTGGTGACCCTCCGTCACTCGTACCTCTCAATGGTCATCAGTATACAGCATTGCTGACTCCATTAATTGGACTGAAAGGCGGGGCGTATCTATTCCTTGCCGACAACGGGGAGAGGTGTGGCGAATTCGGATGTGCGTTGAATAACTCCGTTCTTGACTTTTGGATTTGAAATTAACCTGCGGTCTTAGCTTGTGTACATGTTATGATAGATTACGATGTAAACGGGATGTCGATTCGGGCTTTCAGGAGGGGCACCACGATGTACCCTTTCAGTGTCTGGGCGGACGGTGGAAGACATCCCAATGGGGCTCCAGCGGACTCACAAACGAGTAAATACAACTGCTGGGGCTGGTCTGAATCCGAGTGCCCGTTCATGTTCATAGTGCGTGCTTTTATTCTTAATTTTACATATCAACTGGCTTATACTCTTAGCTACGCAGGACCAAACCGATTTGGTCTCTGCGGTGTCTACTTCGGTACCAGGCGCGACAATCCATATAGCTTTCTGCCCATCCGATGGACCGGCCGCCTCGTCGATTGGCCCAAGCACGAACACTCTTGTTGTGACTCGCAGCGGCAAGGGTACGGCTGGGATACTTGCTACGGAGACTTTTGTGCCCGTCTCAACATTCCTGGTACCTCTTACCACCAGCCGTAAGCAGTTGTATACTTGTATCACCCAAATGCTGGTCCTGAACGTATTTCAGAATCGAAACCAAGGGCGTCAATACTGTTCGGTTCCATCTCCCCAATCGCATTCGTACCAGTCCCGACAACTCTTTCAGATTCGTCGGGCATGCCTGCTATAACTACAACCGTTAGTGCTGTAGTCATTCCGACGCTTTCGGCCGTGACGAATAGCCAAGGGTCGACTATCAGTACTGCCTCGCACAACTTGACCATACCTGCGCCACCCTCTCCTACTCCGCCGCCCGAGACGGTACTCACTACGACGTCCTGGACGACATACATGACTGTCAACGGTTCGACAGTGCCCGCTATCGGTGGTCGAGTTGATGTGCGTACGACCGTATCCGAAACATACGTATTCGAACAAAATACGATGGTGCCACTTAGTGTTTATAGCTCGATTAGTGCCGAATCGATGCGGTCGACGCAGGCAAGCCTACCATCCGACACAGCATCATCTAGTACGGGTACGACTTTAGCGCAGAGAGTCAGTACAGTCGCAGTTGCAGTCGTTGGATCCTTGGTCGGGATTGCTCTAGTGAGCGTACTTGTCTGGGTGGTTCTTGCCAAACGTAGGAGGCGACAGAAGCGTACACCAGACTATGCCGAGTGCCACTCGTCCATGTGGGGCTCGAGATCAGTCGTGGGATCAAGTTCGAGAGGTGGATCGACACTAGACTTGGACGGCGAGCCCGAGCCGAGCGAATCGTTTGTCGAGCCATGGACGGCGCACGAGGAGCCACCGCAGACAAGTCGAAAAATGCGGAGAGAAATGGTAGAACGTGAAGGAGGGTTGACTATCACTGGTAGGTTCTTTTACAATGGTCGGCTGTATTTGTTCTTATTTGGATATAGCTCCCATTCGCGGAGTAGTCGCTGCGAGCTCATCCAGAGAGCACGCATATAACGGCATCCGGCCGTCCAAATCGGCGAGCAACGTACAATCTGGGCCTCAGCTCGAACTACCGGTCCGCTCGCCAGCTCATGCCGGATTATCGGTAGCTCAGTCCTCTCAAGAGACCTTCAATTCCTCACCACCTGCCGTCCCTGTGCCACCCCCATCGCAACCCGCTCCTCTTTCCGCGCCGCTCCCAGTCCAAACATCACCTCATATCCTGGTCACTCGCCCTCAGTATGATGGCGAACGGGCCCAGGATACCGCAATCCCTCCGAGATATAACGAAGCATGGAATATCCGTGTATCCTCACCCAGAGAATAGTCCTGTCTCGCTAGCACCACCTATATCATTAGCCTCAGTGTAATCGGACTTGCTGCATGATGTGTGCATCATGTTTATTATGTTTTATTCTTTAATTTGTTCGATCGTTCTTTATTATAAAAATATTTCCCCATTGACACGAGCCCAGGTCTCTGAAGCGGTTTGTTGATATGATTGTGCTAGGGTGGCCCTAGGATTGTTAGCTAGGGTTGACTGAGCCAACCAATGCTGATTAGAACTACAAGGTGAAGTTATTTGGACTCGTAGGAGCAGCGACAGAGGCTATCCGGTAAGCTGTCGAAAACAAAAACCGCTCATCGGAGCGCCGATCAATCATATAGTACCCGCCGAGTGACGACTGAGCGATGCACGTCGCATGGAAGGAGCCGGCTCGCAAGCTTAAAACAGATCTGGGATCTGGACGTCAGGGGGGCGTAGGCTCGTCTGGCGGGCAGCAAGGGGCCGGTGGGCCTTATGGGATGGTGGACGCGAGGCGTAGTAGAATCCGGAGGCTCTCTCTCCTTCCCTCTGCACCTTTGTATGGTCTACATAAGCCACGGGCTTGACAGACGTATAAACTAGATTCAAAAAAAAAAAAAAAAAGCTGTCGAAAACAGGAAGCGAGCGTAAACATGCCTGAGCGATTGAACTAAATAGTCGAGGTTTGTTCTGACACTAGCAGAGATTTAATAATCCCATCTCTATAACCGATTATCAGTCATGTTTCAACTGTTCACTTTGTTTTGCCAACTTCGTCATTCTATTTACACGGCTCGTAGAGACTATTCGACACCCAACTCTTTTTCAAGAGCTATGAATTGCTCTAAGGTGTCTTTTATCATGCTCTCGAACGGAATATACTCGATCCCAAGTACATTTTTGGACTTGCTATTGTCCGCGTAGTAAGTTCCACTCGCTGGGTATTCGAGCGCGGGAGAGGCTGCAAGCATTTCGCAACGTCAATCGTAGCTTATAATGGGAAAGATAATCACCCACGTTTTGGTATGGCTTTGACCTGAGCCCGCTCAGGGTAGTATTTCCAGATGGCAGCCGCGGCCTCGTTCATAGTGAACCGCCCTTCACAAATAAAAAAGCGCTCATTCGCAGTTCCAGGTTTTTCCTAGCATGATACACTTTTGTTTTAGATTCAGTAGTTCCTTCTGGTCAAACATCACTTACGAATGCAGCGACGTGCGCTTGAGCAACATTCCGTACGTCTGTCCAAAACCATATACTTGCGTTCGCAAGCTCTTTTTTCTGCCCGCTGAAGATCGCATAGAAAGCAGCGCTCGAGGTGTTCAAGGAGCTCATAGACGTAATTTCTTGTAGAGCAGGTCCATAGACCTAGAAAAATAGGTTCAGTGTTGCCTTCAAGAGTTTCGCCGATAACACACTAACCATAGGTGGGCATATGGTAGTGAGATCAAACCCAGGTTTCTCGTTCTTCACGAAGTCCCACGCTGCCTTCTCGGCAAGCGTCTTCGACCCATAGTACCCAGACACAGGGTCCTTCTGGGCTTCTTCATAAGTTACCTGCCCACAAGCGTGAGTCTAGTTAGACTTAGCCTGTGATGAGGAAACGTACCGGGTTCCAATCTTTCTCGGAGTATGCGTAGCCTGGGCGGTTTCCTTGGCTGCGGTCGACCATTGAAGCAAAAGAAGATGTGATAACCACACGCTTTACGGTGGGGGCATGAGCCTTGACTCCTTTCAAAATTTCGGTCGT
The DNA here is from genome assembly GCA_016906575.1 of Ceratobasidium sp. AG-Ba. Classification (NCBI taxonomy): domain Eukaryota; kingdom Fungi; phylum Basidiomycota; class Agaricomycetes; order Cantharellales; family Ceratobasidiaceae; genus Ceratobasidium; species Ceratobasidium sp. AG-Ba. Next base: position 1,858,848 of record CP059638.1, read on the forward strand.
TCCCAGAATGGCTGGGTCCAAGAGGTCTTTTGTCACATCCGTGCTGGAGTATTTCTTAAAAGACTGGAATATAGAGAGAAACAATAGCTACTCACATGTTGAACACGTAAGGACTGCTCGTATGCAAGACGACCTCAAACGAATTGCTCTTCAAGACATCATCAAATGCGCCGGAAACCGTGATATCCGGGACGATCGCAAATTTCAGCTGGCCGGCCTCGACCGCAGAAGCAAACTTTTTCTTGAGGTAAGTTGTCTTGGCATCGGAGCGAACTGTGGTAGTAACTTGGTGGTTGTGCGCGAGCAAAAGGGAAATGATATGGGCAGCAATGAAGCCGTTTCCGCCAGTAAGAAGTACTTTCTTGGAAGACATGATAGGAGAGAGGCAGCTTGACACATCTGCCAGCCATCCCGCCACTCGACTTATAAGAGCCTGTCACGGAGAGCGTGGGTAAGCCGATTATATCGGTGTGAGGTCGGATGATCGACGTGATTAGGTTTTTTTAGAGGTGTGGCCGGGCCGCGATAGCGCTCAGAGCTTTCGGGGTTGTCCTCATCTCGAAAAGCAGAAAGACTCGTCGTCGCCATATTTAGGTTCTTGGGTGCCGCTCGGCGCTTGAGGGCGCGGGCCTGTTCTTGGTGATCAATGCTTCCGCATCTTTATGGCTTCGAAGAAAGGTCCTCCCTATACTCGATCAATTTACCCTCGATGAGATCTTAGGCATTCAAGACGACTCTTGTCCAACGTCTTGAACGGGGAAATGTTGATGATCGGTGAACTTCATCATTATTCTTTACATTTCGGCATTTATTATTGGCTAGACCTTTCTTAGCAAGCGACGCCCGACCACCAGCCCGCTGCTAGCATTTCTATTTTCCGTTGTGTTCGTACAGTAGATGTCGGATACTTACAAGTTTGGCTGTCTCTATATTGCTTAGACGAATGTGGTGGGGATTCACGAACGATCCCATGTATGCGCATAAATAACGACTTTAGCACTATGCAGACATGTAGAGCCGTTCGGGTCCATCTTGTCAAAATAGTTTCATTAAACTGAATACCTAACATTTCATTCATTCAACACGGCTAATCCCAAGCGCAGTTATATCATTGCGCTACGCCAAGCTCCTTTTCTAGTGCAACAAACTGATCCAGCTGGTCCTTCAACATAGTCTCGAACGAGTTGTACTCCAGCCCAAGTAGTTGTTTCGATTTAGTATTGTCAGGATAGTAGTTGCCTTCAGCAGGATAGCCAACTTCAGGAGTGCCTGGATGAATAAATTTTCTATTAGCACAAAGTTTTTAGTAGGTCGGGGATTGAGGCTCACTCTTAGGGATCCCCTTTGCCTCTGCACGCTCAGGATAGTGCTTCCAAATGAAATCGGCAACTTGGCCAACGTTGAAAGTGCCTTGAGAGATGAGGAAGCGCTGTCCCCCTACGCCTGGTTTTTCCTATATTACATCGGCAACCATTTCAGTAAATCACTACCAAAACCTATTATGATATGACGTACAATAGCGCGAACATGTGCCAATGCGATGTCTCGAACGTCGACCCAAAGCCAGACACCCGGGAACTTGAGTTCTTTGGTCTCCCCTGTAAAGATCGAGTAAAAGGCGGTACTGGATGTATTGAGTTTGTTCATAGCCGGGACCTCTTGAAGAACTGGTCCATAAACCTGCGTATGGAACAGCATGAGCTAGGATTGCCCCTGTGATTCACTCAACTGCCCGAAATCTTACCATAGGCGGACAGAGCGTCACCAGCTCGAAGTTAGGACTCTCAGTTTCCATAAACTCCCACGCAGCCTTTTCGGCCAGCTTTTTGGACCCATAATACCCCGCTACTGTATCCTTTTGAGCGCTCTCAAATGTAATCTGAACAATGTGAGTTAGCGAATCCGCTAATAACTGCTCGAAGTAATTTGGCTCTTACCGGATTCCAGTCTTTTTCCGAATACGCATAACCTGGTCGGTTGCCCTGAGCAAGATCTACGATTGAAGCGAACGAGGATGTTACGACAACGCGTTTCACGCTTGGTCCATGAGCCTTGACCGACTTGAGTATTTCAGTGGTACCGTTGATGGCGGGCAAGAGTAGTTCGTTAGTGATATCTTTCCTATACACCGGGTCAGCAATAATATTGATTAAGTAATTCTACCACTCACACGTCAAATACAAACGGACTGCTAGTATGTAGAACCGCGTCAAACCGGTTGCTCTTGATGACCTCGTCAAATGCGCCGGGGACCGTGATATCGCCGACGATTGCGAATTTAAGTTGCCCTTCGTTTACAGCAGAGGAGAACTTATTGCGCAAGTACGTAGTCTTGCTCTCGGATCGGACAGTTGTGGTGATAGTATGTCCGTGTTGGAGGAGATAAACGATGATATGAACAGCGATGAAGCCGTTGCCGCCAGTAAGAAGAACGTTTTGAGACATGCTAGTAGGATTGGGGGCCTAGTAGGATAGGAATATCAGATTCTATGGAGGACATACGCGAGAAATGCCGGTTTTATACTCTTCGACTATGACGCACCTCCACTTTTTCCTCTGCCTCCACCTCGATTGATTACCGCACTTCCCAAGCGCGCATTACTCACAGCTGTCTAGCTCGGCCAGCGGACGATCGTAGCCGAGGCGAGCACCTCCACCGGGCTGATCTACGCTGCAGCTACGCGCTCTCGTGGCTCCGTAGAGTCGATCTTCTTCGAATCCGGTGTGCCAAGCCAGTGCAAACAAGCCCTAGTGTCTGATCACCATCCTAATTTGGAGCAAGGGCGCTAGTATGCATTGTGTGTGGTGGGAATCTGATCGATATTGAAAAGATTAGGAAAGTTGAATTGCGCACAATTTAGTACACTAGGCGAAGAAAGTCCAACAAGAGATAAGGCGAAGGTCAGCTCGGGCCCGCGTCCGTGGATTTATCCACATTCGTCCGTTGCGCCAATCCATGTGGGAAGATTCGCTCGTATGGCCTAGCTACTTGCGAAGTTGCGCAATAATAAAAATGAGATGCAACCCCTTGTATGACGTATGGGGCCTCTTCCGCATCTCAAGTCAATTGATTGCCATGGCTTAACTTGTTCCACAAACCATTAGCAGGTAAGATATAGCGCTCATAGAAGGGGCTACCACCGCTGGGATTATTGCAGTCTATCCAGTATCCATTGTTATGAGCGAAGACTCGAGATCAAGAGATATTAGTGTGTTCGTGGAGGTGCATAGTTGAACATTGTGATCTTGTATGCGCAGTAGGCTACCTCACGGGACGAATATCACCGGTATGGTCACGTTGGCCAATATGTGCGCACTTTGGGAGTGGAAAAATGCGCTATAGCTTTAGTTTAACAGACGTACTTTGGGATCTCCCTTCGTACCCTGTAATGGCAAGATATCCGAATCGATAGTCAGGTCCCAGGTTCCACCCATTAACACACCATTATGTTTTGGCCTGGGTACGGCAAGCGCCATGATATCTGGTGGACAGTTATTTGGTTTTGTGACGCAGCACGACACGATTTTTGAGTTTTTAGATCTTATGCGTTCTTGCAAACTTGGATCTATCACCAGTATCGGTAATAGAACGCGTATGACAAGCCAGTGAATCACGTAGCGGTATGCGCCCAGATCCACCGAGGTCTAGGGCTGATACTTTGGACTTTCGATACCACTCGCAATCGTTTGAGCATAGCTATACGTTACTCACTTGCATTTAATATAATCCCATAGTCAATCCAAAGTCTCCAGTGGCTCGTGGAACGCAATCACCGGCCCAGGATAAATGTATATTACAATATAAACCATGATATTCTCGACGTTTGGGCAACTTTTCCATGTTTCTGTTGCGTAGCGTCGGGTTCTGGGTCCCCTCCAATCCCACTAAAACGTTTTCACAAAGCTATATGACGTGTGTTTAGGTGACTACTGCTTACTACCAAGGTCAATCAACCAAGTATACTGTAACGAGTAGTTCTAGGCAACTAGCAGTAGGGTTGTATTGATGTAACAAGACTCGTTGGATTGCACTTTGAATAAACAGGTGCAATCGTGTGCTTATATAAAACGGGCGGAGGCCGTTAATTATATGCGGAGAGTCTTCGGATATGTTAAAAAGAAGTTAGGTGCGCAAAGGCTTTCCCAGGTGCTTTAGAATGAAATCGGCCATCCTAGATCCCAGTGTCTGATGACCAGCCAGAGAAGGGTGAAGTCCATCGATAGTCTCAATGCCTTCCGCGATATTGCATAGAATGATTGTCGTTCGGTCTATAAAACTGTCCTGTAGGTCATGGACTACGGTATTAAAGCCTGAGCGAAGGGGGCTCTCGTCGCCGTCTGGAAAAGGAGGCTATTGCACGCTTAGCTGCATCATGAAACGAGAAGATGCATGATGCTTACGATCACCCAGACAGATAAATATGCCCGCGGGTCGGTCTCTAATAGTCGCGAGATCAAACTACGAAGTGAAGTTGAAAAGCGCTCCGCTGAATAATACTCCTGGTCATTGGTTCCTACGGGCCAGCTTTTAGCTGCTGGATATAATACAAAATAGTGGTAAAATACCCGCCTAATTCGATAACTACAGCGTCGACCTCGGCCCATGGACCGTCATGCGAGTCTACCCCCCACAGCGATGTCTACACAATTCAATTCACAACCAAATTGCGCATTTCGAAATGTGCATACATGAAAGAATTTGTGCTGCATGCCCAACGGATGGCCCTGTTCTTTCTCTGCTTCGGTTGGGGGTACGAGTGCCCAGCCTGGGTAGGATATCAAGTCCGGATTTATGAACTTCGGCGGCGCTTGGTTGGCCAAATGCGTTTGAGCAATGTACGGAAATGCATCCAAACACCCTCGTGTTTGCTCGTGATCATTGAGACCACATGATATAGAGTCTCCGATGTAAAGAATGCGATTTACTGAAGTGTTTGATGGTAGTAGTATTGTCGCGCCCTGTCCCAATGAATACGACTATTGAAGAGGTGATGGGGAGGGGTGCTCACATCGTTCGTCGTCAGACTTTCTAGTTCGAAAGTTGAAGCCCAATCTATCAGCATAATGCGCACGAAATAATTCGAAGATTTTCCATCAAGGCATTCAAGTACATTGATCGTTTCGCTCGGTATGACATCCAAGACCCTCGTGAAAGATGGGTCACTCAAGACAGACAGCTCATCTGGACCAACAGAAAGGCCGATCATCGGGGTAGTGCTCGATCTGTCTTTGCGCTCAGTATTCGGCCCAAAAGTAATGCTAAGGAAGCTTCCGAGGAACTCAAAATTTAGTGAAGAGCCAGCCCAAGACGCTGAGGGCGAGCTACCATTGGCGATCCATCTTCCAGATAATTGCATTTGTTGCAGCAAGGAACCGGCTTTGATTGTTTGAACCATCGGATAAATTTAATCAATTTATCTGAGAGATTAACCAATGACGACAAGTCAAGTGTCAGTCTGCTTCGGGGAGACTGCGGTGTAATGGAAGTGCATTTCTCGGGGGGTCGAGTCTATTTGGGGGTGGATGACATAAGATGTTTAAGCGCCCGAAACACGTCGCGCGCAGCCTCTAGAGTTTCCTACGACCACATCCACCAATTGCATACGTCTGCACGTCACTTGAACGAACTACTTGTATATATAACACTAGTAAAACTCTGCTCTGGGCGTATATTCCGAGTCAAGATGAATCTTTTCAGGCTTCTCGGTCAGTACTCGAAAGCCAGATGATGTGCAGTACGCTGACGATATTCGCAGGCGACATGTCGCATCTTGCGTCTATCCTTATTCTCCTACATAAAATACAAACATCCAGATCATGTCGAGGTACAGTATTTTTCTGCCTAAGAAAAACTTTGGTTGCTAACCAACACCATAGGCATCTCATTCAAAACCCAAGCACTCTACGTCATAGTCTTCTTGTCTCGGTATATCGACCTATTCACCTTCCATTTCGTCTCGCTCTACAACACGTCTATGAAGATCTTCTTCATTAGTTCGAGCGTGTACATCCTCTACCTGATGAAGTTCAAGTATCGGTATGTCCCGTTCTATCCCAACCGTCCATCCCATTTCTCTAACCCATCTTCGGACAGCCCAACAAACGACCCATCCATCGACACATTCGAGGTCCTCTACCTCATTGGCCCGGCAGCCTTCCTATCATTGGTCTTCAATTATGAGTTCACTGTGTCTGAAGTGCTCTGGGCGTTTTCGATCTACCTCGAAGCCGTCGCGATTTTCCCTCAACTCTTCATGCTCCAACGAACGGGCGAGGCCGAAACAATCACTACACACTATATCGCCGCCTTGGGCGCGTACCGTGCTCTCTACATCCCGAATTGGATCTACAGGTGAGTTGGCACGATTGGATGCCGAGAAAGGTTCGGGCGCTGACGGCGTGGGCGGATATAGGTACTGGACAGAAGGCAACGTGGATCCCATCGCCGTTGTTGCCGGGCTGGTTCAAACGGGGCTGTACCTCGACTTTTTCTACGTCTACTTTAACCGGTAGGTCCTCGCTCTTGCCTTTTCTGGTCCCCAACTAACACAGCTCCAAACAGCGTGGTAAAAGGCGAAAAGTTCGAGCTCCCGGCATAAAACACCCCTGCACCCTACCAAAAGCACCCCTACCTCTTCATGTTTCGCTAGCCTTTCTCACTTTTTATCCTGTATGCGGTTATTGCTGTAGTACTGGGCATTAGTGTTCGCGTGTTGTGTTCTAGACGTGGGTAATATGCATTTTCGAATGTGTCATCCCGATTCAGTTCCACAAAATCAATTAGAAGCGAAAGAGGGATATATAAAAACAATAACCAAACGAAATATTCATTCAGAGTAGGTGTCCGTCAAATTGGTTCCCCGAACAGACTCGATCAACTTCCTCACGCGCTCATATACTGCAAACACTATTGCTTGTCCTGTATGATCGCCAATTTGTCAACTCTCACGATCAAATACTCGATGATGAACCACCTACCTGGAGCAACACGTAAAACACGGGGCGTAATACCCTTGTAGAATGACCTGAATCCCTCCTGCCTCCACATGTCTCCAGCAATAGCAGTGATCCTCGAGAGAGCCGACTGCCCGGGTTGACTCGGAGACTTTTGTAGACGGGTTTTGATCGTGTCTATGGGGGCATTGGAGAACGGACCCATGGCACCCGAGATCAGACCTATTATCATGTGTTGCCAGCTCGGGAGGTCAACGAGCTCCGGCTGGAATTTGTGCGCGGCTTTCTTGAGCTCTTGGTAGGCCGTAAAGTTTGCACCTATCCCAAATGTTGGTTAGAATGAGTGGAGACACGAAAAGAGAAATCGAAACCGACCTTGGTTCGTGGCTTGCCTGAGAGCAGTCAAACTCACTCCTCTGTACAGCGTACCGAACCCTTCTTCCCGGACAATCGTATACGCCGCATGTGCTGCATTTCGGTACCTTGGTATCTCGAGTGGGTCGGCGAGTGAATGTTGTTGAGCCTGCAGCCGAATTTTTACGACTTCCATCGGTGTCACGACCGCCACGGCTTCAGTTACCCCAGCTCCCAACCCAGCTATCCGAGTGTCAGTCCAAGATAATTATTAAGTAGAGGTGTAAAGAGGACTGACCAAGAAAGACCATCCCGGTACTGGTCTTGCCAGTGGTCCGATCCGCGAGCGCCCCTTTATACGCCTCAAAACTCGCAAACCGGATGGCCATCTTGGGTACAATCCCACTCAGGACGGCCCCGAGACCTTTGTATAGCGCGAGAGGCGTTTCCCGTTGAGCTATCGACATACCCGTTGCAAGAAACCCGCGCGGTTTGGTCTACGGTCGTGATGAATGGGCGGATAAGAGAGAGGAGAGGAAGTAGGACTTACACCTGGTGCTCGACCTGACCGCGAAAGTTGCATACGCACTTTAATCGTGTCTAGTGGTTGGCAGCACAGCTGAAGTCCAATATGAGATTGGTCTTAGTCGACAAGAATGGCTTACTTACCGCTTCAGCCATACCAGCTGTGCCTCCGGCGATGATATGAATAGCAAACGGCACACGAGGCTTCTCCCCGTTGCCGTTTCCATTGCCGTTCTTTGACATGTCTAGAATAACAGTAGAGCCGATATAATAGTACCACAAGACACGAAATCCGAAGGACGAGAGAGGAAACCCGAAAAGAACGAAACGCGAGGGGGGAGACTCGGGAGCGAGTCAGCCCAAGCACTTAAATAACCTCAACATTCGGATCGCCATATGTCGGAGTGAGTCGCATCTCGCTCGCAGGTCATGAGAAACAGACTCGGTCCCAACGAGCGGGGTTCGGTCGTTGCGGAATTCACAAGCAACGGGCCTTATCGGGATTATGGAATCACATGCCAAGTGTTCACGTGAGGACTCCAAGAGCATATCAAATTGGACAAGCACGCATACAAGAGACAGACGAGATACGGCCTCCCTACTGTTGGTCGGCTGGGAGTGCTTGGTATGCTGGGCACAGCTGATTCCAGTCGGGCGATGGATGGATGGCTTTTGTTCCTGCACGCTGCTCGTTTGGTGCCTCGGCAAAGACAACCGCGAGTCCTAAGAAGGTGTTAGCGGCTGAGTAGGATATAGAATATATTAGAGGACTTACCGGCCTAAGGATTAAAAGCGTCGGGCAGAAGGATCATCAGTACTCAATCCAACAAAATACGTCAAGATCATACCTCCAGATGCCAATCAATATGGCTGCCGAACGCCAAGCACTTCGATGAGAGTTCTGAAAATGTTAAGGCTTGGAGACACACTCACCAGTGTAAGAACCAAGGGCCTACATCGTGTCGTACCTATCAGTATCGATTTAGCTCATCCAGTTTCGAGAATCTTACCCGGATTAGACGTCTTGAATCGAATAATGGCAGTTCCTCCGCCAACCGGAATCACATCCTTACGAGGGGGGTTTACGTAGTTGATAGCTCCTCCATTTTGAATGATATCAAAGCTATGCTGTGGATCATGAAACCAAAACCGTCAACTCTATCATCCATACTATTCCACAATACTCACGCCGTGGAGATGCCAAGGATGGAAGAACCCCTACCACCACATGCGTGTAGATTAGACCACATATCCATATTCACTTTTGAGGCTACTCACATTTGAAGACCCGTGGATGTGAAGCTCTATAACCTTATCGTAGGGCAGAACGATGGTGTTCTCACTCGTAGCAAAATCGTTGTTTGTTGTCGCATTATTTGACAATATCTTGAGTAGTGTCGGCAGAGACGGTGACTTGTACTGGCTGCCGTTCACCTGCCATCCGGTTTTGCCCCCTGATACACCACCGTAATTTAGGTCGATAACTACGTCGGCCTGAAAATATGAATTTTAGCAGATACTCAAAACCGAGCAGTAAACACTCACAGGAGCACTACCACCAGGAGCTCCAGGGTTCTCCACAGGCTGGAAAAATGAGAGTAAGATGTCGTCGAATTGACTTCTTAACAGCGGTTCAAATCTCACCCTCAAGTTGGAGATATCAAGCGTAGTGCCAGATGTTTGCGAAGTAGTAGGATCGTTGGCTGGTGCCCCGCTATAACGCAGGATAGCTCGTACAAGACTTGGGTCCACTAGAGACATTATAATGAGTCGATCCATGATCCAAGTTGTTTTGAAATAAACTTACGAGTGCTGCTACTGCGACGAGCAGTTATAGGCGCTCTGATCCAATAGTTTCCAACAGTCTGGTTTGCTTCGACCTTTCAAGCCCAAAACATCAATACACTTTCTATTACCCCCAGTGCTACATATCACTTACAACAATTGAATACCTCTCTCCAGGGTGAATATCCAGAGAATTGACGATGAGAGGTTGATGCGCAAGCCCTATCATGATAACACTTAACATCTATTGTATTATATAGCTCGGCACCATACGCACCGTCGGCTTCAATGATCTTAAGAGGATGCCCATCTATCTGAAACGTGTAATATCCGAGCGCACCGTTGTTGACAACCCGGAAGCGGTACCGTTTCCCTTTCTCGACGTTGATAACCGACCAGGGGGCCGCCGGGCCGCCGTTGTATCGGCCACGACCATTGATTAGGCCCGTATCAGGTACGCTGAAGTCGCAGTTTAGACTTGATTCATGGTAACGTAAAACAACTGTGGACTCACGGTTCATTTCCAGAGTCAAAATATTCATCCGCAAGTGCTGGGGCAGGTGTATGATACCAATCGGAGAGCTGAATGACAGTGGACGCATCATCCACGTCTATGAGAAAAGCTGTTAGCTCCTAGGGATAATTATTTCATTTTGGTTAACTAACCATAGAGACTCTTGTGAGGGTCATCGGGGTCTGTGTATAGCGATCGTGCATAAATTTCCCAAGTCCATAAACAAACGAGGAAGAAACCACATACCATAGATTACAATGGCACTACGAACACCATCAACATACTGGCTACCTAAGTGTGAATGGTACCTATGCTATTTTTAGCTTATATGTCTAATGTGGGTTAATAAGTGTGTACCAATGAGTACCGGCTTGATCGAGGGTAGGAATCACGTATTGGTACGATGAAGCTGGTGCAATCGGACACTGTGTGACAAATGCTGGCCCATCCTCATAAGCGGTAGTACGCTGGTAAAGCCCGTGCCAATGCTACATTGAATTGCTTCAGAGGGATCGAGTGGCCAATACTTCCCTGACTTACTATGGTCGTCGACCTCCGCATCGAAGGGTCAGTCAACTGGTTGACGACGGTGTTACGCAGAACATCTCCCTTGTTGGCGAACAGTACCGTCCCGGGGAACACACCATTAACAAGTGATGCGCTGCGAGTGAACCCGTCCGGACTGATCTGCGTGTTAACTATGTTGAGCGTGTAATCGACAAACGCCGCAGTGGTGAGCCGGGGTGAAATGGCAAGCAGCGAGAGCGAAAGTTGTGAACGATGCATGGAAGAGAAGAGGGGTGATTCAATATCGCAAATGCGATGTCTGACCTCGTCATAGCGCATAGGTTTTATAGTTTTCGTTCGTGGATGGCTCATCCGCCAACCCAAGGCATAAAATTGGATGCCATCCCAGCATGCGGTGGGTGGGAACTCTCATTCTCTTGGCAAAGTGTCGGATCATCTGCACTCGTCGCTGGCCGCCCAAGCACACAGGGTGGCTGCCGTATAGAACACAAAAGGATTTCATCTGGCTTCTTTCGGTCCGTCGACGCTCCTCGAGTGCGATACCCAGTGAGTTAATTTCATCCAACGCAGCGAGCCAGTATCGTGTTTTTGATCACCAGTATGAGAAATTGACGCTCAAGGCGGTATGTAGAGGCCTATGAAGCGTCCATGGGTACGTCACTTGGCATTCGTAATGAATGAGGTGCCTGTGAATCTTCAGGTTCGACACAAACTAGGAGCGCGCAGAAAAAATACCCAGCAAGGTTCAATCAAAAAGACTCGATCAGTTCGACATTCCAGCCAGTAGAATTCTTTTGACACCAACTTTGTTTGTGTTTTGACCAAATACTATATCTCGAAGCTTCGGGGAGCACACTTTACTACTTGCTCGGGCGAGGCTATGGTAGCTAAATTACAGATGCAAGAGACAAGGGACACACCAGACGGGTTGTCCGAGGAATCCCTTCCAGGAAAGAGGATGACCGGAAAGCGAATGCAAATCGGAAGGGGAGCGACCCAGAGCTGTGAGTCTTCCGCCTGAATTGCGATGCACAATCAAGCAGACAAAGCAACGCCGAGAGCGACCTGGGCTCCCAGTCTCATCCAGGGCAAGCCAAACGATTCGCCATCAATTGATCGCGGCCATCATCACACGAGGAGCAAGGATCCCTTACTCTATAAGATCTGCGCGGCTGTTGATGTGAGAGATGTCTCATGACCACACATTCTGATAGTATAATATGTGATGGACCAAGACATGCGGAAGCTAAGAGCAAATTTGTAAGTTTGAACAAGCCTGATCGTAGGCTGACACTACTTTGAGATGGGAGATTGAAATTCACGGCTAACCTTGTAATGATGGTGGGCTGATGAAGGACACCAATATCAAATGCATCATTCATGATGGCTCGTTGGCGCCTTTGCCCCAAGCTTCAATTGTGACCGAACCGTGACATTTCAGTTTAAGACGCATATATATTGAACCCAAATCCGGAAACAGGCGAGTGCTTTCAACATATCTAAGGAAGTCCATGCTACCACTCGGTTTACAGATCATTGCTTGCTTGCGGGAAGTGCGGCATAACGAGGGCAAAGTTCTGACCAGCCAGGTGAAGGTCGAATAGTTGCCCGTTGCTCGCTTGGTGCCTCGGCGAAAACAACCGCGAGACCTAATAACAACATGAGTAACCAATGTAAGTGAGATATATAACACTAGGGCTCACCAGCCTGAATTAAGAAAGCAGCCACAAGAGAATTGTAAGCACTAAACCAATGAAAGTCATCTATATCGTACCTCTAAATGCCAATCGACGTGACTAGAATATACCGAGATCAGTGACTTTTATAGTAAAGGGGCGGATAAATAGTACTTACCAATGGAGGAACCAAGGACCTATACCGTAGTGCACTCGTCAACACCGTGTTGGATCACATAGTTGCAGCAAGCTTACCTGGGTTATCGCTCTTGAATTGAATCCTAACAGTTCCTCCACCAACTGCAATGACGTCTTTGCGAGGAGGGTTCACATAATTGACAGGTCCTCCATCAGTTTGAACAACATCGAAAGCGTGCTAAGAAAGCCAAACGTCAATCAATGGAATATCGCAGATCCACCTCGGCCACTTACACCATGAAGATGCCAAGGATGCTCAAATCCCTATGAATAAAAGCTAAGTTTTTTGTTCCTCCGGGATATACTGGTTTAACCAAGCCACTCACGTTGGAAGATCCATGTAGGATTAGTTCAATAACCTTGTTATGCGGCAAGACAATAGTATTTTCAGATCTAGCAAAGTCATTGTTCGTCGTAGCGTTGTTTGATAAAATTTTGAGCAACGTAGGCAAAGAGGGCGACTTGTACTGGCTCTCGTTTACTTGCCAGCCGGTCCTGCCTCCAGAGACGCCCCCATACTTCAGGTCGATGATAACGTCGGCCTTGTTTCGAGGATTAGTAGAAGCGAGAAAAGCTGTTCAACTAAACACTTACTCGTCGACTGCCGCCAGGAGCACCTGGATTCTCAAGAGGCTAAACAGGTGCTAAGTTATCACTGCAACCACAGACCATATCAGCTCAAGTCCTCACCCGTAACTGGGCGACATTTAGAGTATTGCCAGAGACTTGTGATGTTGTGGGATCAACTGCGGGTGCGCCAACATAGCGGAGGATAGCTTTGCAATCCACTGTCAAAAATGGTATATCGTTCAGTTTATCGATCGAGATGGCGTAGCTGTATAGACCCACAAACTCCACCACGACGGGTGTCGAGTGGTGCCCGAACCCAGTAGTTCCCGACCGTCTGATTCGCATGAACCTGTTCAATTTAAGATATTAGCTATTCATACCTAAGAAAATTCAATCAAACAGTGTTTACGATGATGGAATAACGCTCTCCAGGATGTATGATTACTGACTTAACCGTCACTGGCTGGTGTGCAACCCCTGTGATGAGCAAATCAATATCTATTGTTCCATATCGCTCGAAAACATACGCACCGTCGGCTTCAATGATCGTAAACGGATGCCCGTCCATCTCAAACTTGAAAAATCCGAGCGCGTTGTTGTTGAGAACCCGGTAGCGGTACCGTTTCCCCTTCTCGACGTTGAAAACTGTCCAAGGAACTGCCGGTCCGCCTACGTAACGACCACGTCCATTGATCAGACCGGCGTCGGGGATTCTAGAACCAGAGAGCGTTGAGAGGCCCATTAAGCGGTAGGAGGTAGGTTGGCGAACTCACGGTTCCTTGCCAGATTTGAAATACTCTTCTGTGAGAGCTGGAGCTGGTTTATGATACCAGTCCGAGAGTTGGATAATGGTGGATTCGTTGTCGACATCTGCCAAAAAGCTCGTTAAAAGAACGTGAGGACTTGTATACGAGTGATACTCACCATAAAGGCTCTTGTGAGGGTCATTAGGATCTAAGTGTCCAAAGTAAGTCGCGCATACATTCCATCAGCCCGAGACATGCGCACGCACCGTATATGACAACAGCACCCCGGACTCCATCAACATATTGGCTACCTAAATGCGAGTGGTACCTGAACGAGGGTCAGCTTGGGAACGGAGCCTGTGGTGTGTACCTACCAATGGGTTCCAGCCTGGTTAAAGGTGGGGATCACGTATTGGTACGAGTACCCTGGGGAAATTGGGCACTGGGTTACAAAAGCCGGACCATCTTCGTATGCAGTAGTTCGTTGAAATAGCCCGTGCCAATGCTGTATTGAATCTAATTAGATGCTGCGATATGCTTAGTACGCATCCGACTTACGATGGTAGTCGATTGTCGCATCGAAGAGTCATTCAACTGGTTTATAACAGTGTTACGAATGATTTCCCCCTTGTTGGCGAATATGGTGGTGCCAGGAAACTTGCCGTTCACAAGCGAGGCGGTGCGACTGAATCCATCTGGGCTGATTCGGGCGTTGACGATGTTGAGAGTGTGATCGGCAAACGTTTGAGCAGCAGCCAGCCGAGCCGAAACAGCAAAAAGGGACAGCGACAGTGCCGAGCCACGCATCAGGGGCAAGTAGATGAGACAGTTGCCACGGTGGGGTGACTGGCTTGGCCGCGAGCGGTGGCCTTTATAGCCCTTTCACTCCAGTCAACAGCCAGTCCGGTGCGAACCCCCGAACCATTCTAGATACGAAAACACGTTCATATTCTTGGCAAGGGGCTATCGAGCTCGGCGTGTACCTTACGGACATCCCGCGCCTGTCTGGACAACGGTCGGTCTTGGCGCCTTGTAAGCGAATTTTAATCTAACTTCATAAATCAAATTGGGGCGTCTTGACCACTGAGTATAGCTACAAGCGAGATGAATGAATAACTGACATCATGTGGCGTTGTTGAATAGAGCAGCCGAGGGTATGAGATGCGACCTACGAGTGTTCAGAAATGTATCTCTGAGTGGCAAAAGTTTGCAGCACCATAGAACCAGCCGGTCAAGTCTCCCGGCACACTTGTTCCCCGTTCGATCTGGGCCGGTGCAGTCTGGCGACTATCACAAGAAAGCAGGGGGTACCGAACAGGGCGGTAAGGTTTTTTGATACAAGGGTCGAGGCACTCGATCCTCGTTTTCTGGAGCGAGACGAATTGCCACCCTGAGAGCTTTTGCTCCAGCGTGTTCCCAGGCGGTAACCAATTTGAACAAATCAGAACGGCGGATCACAGGCTCAAGGTAGACATGGTACTGCTTCCAGGAGACACGATACTGGCCAAACATTCCACTGTCGATCGCGGGCCCCAGTTGACAGTGACCTCTTGAGACAGGCTGGCTCTGGGAGCTTCCCGGATTCTGTGCGGAGGTGATGGGTCTGTGGCATGGCCGAAGAGCACACGGGGCTCGGGTACGGAGCCGATCGATGGTCGTTGAAGCCTACATCCGAGGTGGCGAATTTTGCGCCATTGATGGGCGGTGTGGTGGCGTAGATCAAAACGTCAAACGCCGCTGACTCATCGCAACGCTTCTTCCCTAACTTCAGGCGTGACCGATTCGTGACATTCCAGCATGCAAAGGTCATAAGAGTACATAGATAGGACACAATCAAGCAAGATGTTTCGATACAGTTGCGATTATAACCAAAAATTTACCATAATAGGTGAATTGCTTCTAACCATGCTCACTTCTGGTCCTCAGGAAGGGCATCATAAATGGGGCAGAGCTGGGACCACGTATCCGGAGGCTGGATACGCTGCGGGCCCGAACGTTGCTCTTCGGGCGATTCAGCGAATACGACAGCGAGGCCTACATAGTATCAATAAGTGAACGGTATCTCAGCACGTTGAATACGTCAGACTTACCGGCCTATTTGGGCGAGTAGAACAGCGGTGTTAGCGTCATGTGAATGTATGCTATCAACTTCCTAAGAACGTACCTCCAGATGCCAATCGATATGACTGCAAGGTGATAATTCATGAGAGGAATTCAACATAGCAAATATCTAAACTCACCAGTGCAAGAACCTAAATGAGCAAGATGCCAAGGTTATTCAACTGCATTCAAAAGGCTTTTAATGTTTACATACCAAGGTCCTAAAACAAAAACTTGTTAGCATGATCGCTCTCGATCCAACCAGTAAGCTGACTGACCTGGATTATCCGTCGTGAAACGAATGATAGCAGCACTACCTCCAACCGGAATGACGTCCCTCCGGGGTGGGTTAACGTAATTCACTGCACCGTTGTTTTGGATAATATCGAACGTATGCTGAAAAAAATCCAATTAGGTATCATTTACGAGTAGCGGAAACGAACTAACGCCGTGAAGATGCCATGGATGTTGGAATCCCTGTTATTGAATCAATGAGCTATAGACCAATATATATTCGATACTTTGCTAGACTTACGCCCGAAGAGCCATGGATTACCACCTGCACAGTTTTATTAGGTGCGAGTTTGATGGTGTTTTCCGACTTTTCGAAAGTATCGTTGCCGCCCATAATCTTCAGCAATGTCGGCATCTTCGGCGGTTTGTATTGACTGTTGTTCACCTGCCAGATGGCCTTGCCTCCACCGCCGAATGCGAGGTCGATATTGATGTCAGCCTATTCAAGATTAGCATCATGCAATAGCTTCGTACGTTGTCTGAGCTTGAACTCACTGGAGCACTTCCTCCAGGTGCGCCAGGGGCGATAAGTGGCTATTATTATATCAAAATCAATATCATACTAGTACGAGTTAATCGGTATTCTACCTTCAAGGCCGAGGGGTCGAGCTTGGTCCCAGAAGTTTGCGATGTTGTCGGCTCCGACGCAGGGGCACCTTGATAGCGTAGGATCGCCTTGACAAGACTCGGGTCCACTGCGAGCCATGGCTCTAAACACCCGTCGATACGCAGAGCACATTCAACTCACTAGTATTAGGAGTATTTTTTGCCGTGATGGGCGCTCGAATCCAGTAATTGCCAACAGCTTTGTTGGCTTCCACCTTTGTCCGGAATTCGATTAGAAACATCCCAAGAATATTGAAGGTGGTACTCACGACAATAGAGTAGCGTTCACCCGGATGGATATCGAGGGAGTTGACCGTATACGGTTGATGTGCTACACCTAGGCAATCAGTTAGACCGTGTACTCAGCGTTAACGAGAGCACTGCATACCATCGGCTTCAATGATTTTCAATGGATGCCCATCCATCTGGAATGTAAAGAATCCATGTGCAGAGTTGTTCAGGACACGGAAACGATATCGTTTGCCCTTGACAACATTTATAACCGAATAGGGGACATTAGGTCCACCCTTGTATCGACCGCGGCCGTTGATAAGGCCGCTGTCAGGTCCGCTAGAAGAAATCATGAGGCCAATAATCTGCTTATAACATCAGTCTACTTACGGCTCTGCGCCCGTAGATAGATAGTTGTTCATAAGGACCGAAGTTGGTTGATGGTACCAGTCCGAGAGCTGAATGATCGTCGTAGCATCGTCCACGTCTAAACATTGAGTAAAAGGCCATGAGCAGGCAGTAACTAGGCGCATATATCCATTATACATACCATAGAGGGCCTTGTGTGGGTCATCCGGGTCTGGATAATGTGGTTAGCGTCATGGTTAAGCGCAAGGAAGATGAAAATCGAACCATAAACAACAATTATACTCCGAACGCCATCTACGTATTGGCTTCCCAAGTGAGCGTGGTACCTACAAAAAATGTTATGATTTCGGAACGTAAGCGCCAGATAGCGATATTGCATACCAGTGCGTCCCAGCTTGATCCCGAGTTGGGATTACATATTCATAACTATGCCCCGGGGCAATCGGGCATTGGGTCACGAACGCCGGTCCATCTTCATAGGCTGTAGTACTTTGAAACAATCCATGCCAGTGCTGTAATATAGTTCTAGTCGGGTATATACCTTGCATGAAGCAAGTTTCAACTTACAATGCTGACCGACCTCCGCATCGTGGAGTCATTCAACTGGTTGACGACCGTGTTGCGAATGACGTCTCCCTTGTTTGCGAAGATAACGGTCCCAGGGAATTGCCCGTTGACATACGAGACGCTACGGTTGTAGCCGTCTGGAGCCGCGTACATGTTCATAATGTTGAGCGTGCGGGAGACATCTGCTGCGTTTGCGACTCGCGCGGATGCAGCAAGAAGCGAAAGGAGCAAAGTCGAACGAGCCGCCATTCGGGATATCGTCGAGGGGGTGATTGGAGAGTGGCCGTACATGGCTACCTTTTAAAGCGTTTTGGCGCATATTGACCCCTCTCTGATGCGCAAAACTCGAACTAAGCTCGACCTGGTGCCAAGACTTTGGAGCAGGCCAGCCTCTTCTCCAAAATTAGTTACCTTGGCGTGTGATCGGGACGGCCCTCGCCAAACTGCTTTTTCGCTCTTTAGCCGCCTCGTGGAAGAAAACCTTGAATTTGGATCAATAACGCTTGACAATTTAAAGTCAAAAATTCGGTCCAGAATGTCGGAGTTGCCTTGTTGTCAGCTCCTAGCCTCGGTACCAGTACTGTTGTGAAAACCGCATGTTCACATGTATGTTGCCAATCATTCTTGATATGCCAGTAACTTTGCGCCCGATTTTTCACAGGCAGCGCGGGTACGGAAAGCCCGTACCAACCGGGGCATTGGTACCATGTTCGGAAAAGCTTTCCTATCGCGTATATTGATGCATCTACGAGCCGGCGGCGTACCCCATTCTCACATCCCGGATGCTCTCGGCCCCCGAGCTCAACCTTCTTTGGGCGTGTAGCCGTAACATCGATCGCTCAGGCACGTCAAAGCCTCGCCTTTGTGGTCCTGTGCCACCGGGGATAGCAGTGGAAATTTGAGAAGCGAACAAGATTGACTCAATGGACGTTACGCTTACAGTCTAGGCCAAACTGCACCTCTGGCCAACCAATGTGGAGCGGCCTCTGTGGCAAAAGCACCACGGAGTGGTGGGCGCATCTCTCATCCACCATCAGCAAGCCCGTGGTTCGACGGCCCAGTCCGTGGAGTTAGGAGAGCCCGCACGAACACAGGCCGGACCGATTCAGGCCAAATGTCCAGCCCGGGATGCCAAGAGATTTCATCTTGATCGAGGGCGCTAAATTCGTGATGTAGCAGCCTGCCACCGGTTGTGGATAGGGGCGACAAAGAAGAAGCACAAAGCAGAGTATGTCCCACGGCAAGTTTGTCATCGAACATGCGTCGGTAGCAAGGTATGAAATACAAATAGCAGTCTCATAGTGGCAGGAGCCTGGAGCGGTCATGGAGAACACGGTGGCCGAATAGTAACACGAGGTTGTAGATTAAGGCACAAGTAACTCGCTTAAACAAAGTTTGTAGCAGGCTGAGTTCAATTTCAGGCTAGACTCAAGACATTTCACACAACAATGGACGAAATAAAGGAAACTGCATTACCGCCATCCGCCAATCCACACCTATAACCCATTCTGACCCGCTTCTTTCCGAGATATCCGCGTCGGGTGTGATCAGACAGACACGGTGAAGGTGGAGGAACTGCCAGTGAATGATCCTATAGAGCCGATCGCTGGTTTATTATTTCCGTTGTACGTGAGGCGATACGAGCCAGCTGCAACAACTCCGTTAGAAACCCTTGGTGATAGACTTTCAGGCACTGGACAAACCTGGCGTAGTGCTCTCAATGGTCCTGGTAACAGGCGCTTCAGCTTCAGCTTGTCACGAACTTTTGTTTTGGATACATACCAGTTTGCAGTCACGGTACTAAATCCCAGGATCTGTGCAACATTCTTTCAGGACACAAAACCGGACACAAAATGAATGTAACTTACCGTGTTGGTCCTTAACCATCCAAACTTGGTCGAAGGGTGCGAATCAGTTCGAACAGTTTGCCAGGAACCGCCCACGAGTTGATCAACGGACATGTACGTCCCCTCAAGGCGAAGATCGTTCTATCAAAAACGGTCAATCGGTCATTTTAGTCAGAGTGCTCGGACACTTGGCACAGCAAGAACATTTACGCACGCGCGGGTTTGCGCCCTGGAAGACTGCAGTTACGGTCTGCCCACGCTTGTAGGGGGTCGTCGTGCTGACATCGGTGAGGACGGATCCGAAACTCTTTCCAATCGGTGCGGCGTCAAAGACGACCCCTGTCTAATATTTTGGGGTGAGCGATTGCCACCCCAGGGTCAAGAAAAACTCTACCTGAAGCGATATTGCTCGTTTCGTCAGATCTTCAGGTGTTGGACCAGCGGGAGGAGCGCCCGTGGCACCATCAGCGAGATATGGGACATATTTGGTAAACAAGTCCGTATACGCTTCTAGTGTGACTGTGACACACGGATCAGCGGGTAACTAACTCCGGCGAACTCGGGCTTACAAGGTCCATATATGGTAGAAGCTCCTTCATAACGCTGGATCGAATATTCCTCTCTAGTCGTCACATAGTGGGCATAGGTGTTCGCAGGCCCAGCTAAAAGTGATTTGAATTAGAATGTAACCTAAATGAAGGAAGTTCACGAACCTAGGACGACATATGCGTTGCTTCCAATCACACCGCTCGAGATGAGCTTGGCGCGAACGGCCTCCCTGTTGGTTGTGAAATCGTGAATGATTGGATGTCTCGCGCCAAACAACACCAACCTCATGCGTCTCCCAGCCATTGTGGTAAGTTCTCCTGGGAAAATCACCATAACCAATTGACCAACGCGGAACAGCTGAATATCGACAATGGAAGGTTGCCAAGGATAAGGTGTATTGGCGTAGCCCTAAACGAGTAATTCATCAGAATGTTTTCGATCGCATTTCATAACCGAGCGCGTACAGTATTCAGGAGGATGGGCTTTGGATAATGGCATGCTTTCTGGACCTCGTTTGGAGGGGCTGTTACGATACCTAGAAGTCAAGTGCATGAGCTACGCAACAACGGCGGCCGAGGCGGACATCGTACCTTTCACAATTTCCCAGAATGGGTTCCTATGCGACCAATAAGCTGTCGTCATGACCCATGATTGTAACAATCACTTACTGGGAGGTGGAATTATCTCCTTGAGTGAAGTCGAATGCTCCCGGTCCATCCCTGAGTATGGGTGTCAGTAACGATGTTATGCGATGAACCATGAGGCGCGTACGTCGTTCCACCGGCAAAGGAATAACCTAGCCGAATAGGTTAAAACATTGAGCGGGCGAGCAGCGTGTCGTGAGATTAAACTAACCCATCGCGGGAGGGCATGTGTTCACCGTGGTGCCGTTGGGGAGAGCAAACGAATAGTTCGACCTGAACGAATTTATGTTGAGTAAATGAATGGACAGTAAACCTTATACACCAACTTACATGTTCACATAGCTGTGCAAGCTCCGAACAGCGCCAGAAACACTTGGCAACGTACTGCTCATAAGTTTCTTGGCTCCATTGAACTGGTTGGTCCCGATAATCAAGTTGGACTCGAAATCGGAAACTCGGAATCCAGGCCCACTAAGGCACACACACGGAGATAAGTCACATATACGATAGCGATCGACATGTGACGTACCGCCCATGACAATCTTGTGTCTTGTTGCCACAGGTCGACTTTTGATACTCGCAGGGTTGGCCGTCCCAAGGTTGACCAGGGCTCTCGCAATAGGCTCCGAAACTGTAGCAATGACATCATGAAAAACTTTAAATAAAACATTAGTCCCGAGTTAGACTTACGTATTTGGACTGTAAAAATGGGCGGCATTTGAGTGTTAGAACTTAGGACCGAGCGGTGGCGCATCAAGACAAACCTGGTATCTCCGACATTGGCTACAGTCACGCTTAGTATCAGCACATATCTCGGAGTTATGCCCGAAACGTACCCTGGACGAAACCTGCGATAAACGTGTTCTTGCCAGGAGCCGCATTAGGTTGCACCGATGCTACCGAAAAGGTAAGTTCTCGTCACGCATCTACCCAATACGGTGATTTACCTTCATAGAGGTATGCAGCCATTCCTTTGTTATCGGTGCTAACCAAAGTATTGTTCTACAGAGTGTCAGAGTGGCCGTCAGAGTCTCTAAAAACGCCTACCTCGTATAGACTGGTTCCATGGACGGGAAAGAAGCTCAAAAAACCGCGGTCGGTCCCGTTGGAACTCTTGAACTTGAGCAAATGAAGTTCCTGAACAAATTCTCGGTCAAATACGCTCCAGAAGTGTCAGCATTGTAAACCACTTGCCTTGTCTTGGTCATACTGGTATCTGGAGGAAGATAGTTTCGAATTGGAGCCTTCTTATAGGATATATCATAAAAAAACCCACTTTGCACGCTCTGAGGCAGGATTGGCCTCGTACGCAAAAGGCGACCGGTTGATGTTTGTATCCAACACGGTCACGTTGCCCACAGACAATGTCCCCAGAGCCAAGGATTCATGCGCCCGCTGCACAGCCAATACAGTGCCTGTATCCAACACACATGAGCCAACAGCCACGCAAAAAAAAGTAAATGCCGTACCGTTAACAATCGCATCGTACGTTTGCTTGACGAAACCAAGGCTGGTGAGTTGAGGCAGCAGGTTGTTCAAGAACCCGGCAACGCCGGCGTGCGAATGCGTTCCCACCAGGGCAAAGTTGGCTTCGGTGTACAATCCTAAACATTTCCGTCAGACCCTGAAAACAGTCCCCAATGTTCATGAACTGGCAAACCTGGATACAGCACTTGCAGTCGGTCGAGGATGCCTTTGCGAACGGCAGTGTCTCCCGACTGGAGATCGGAGTTGACAAAAAGGATGCGATCTTTGGCCGTGTTTGTGCCGGGAGTGGCTATGATGTAGGCTCGAGAGAATTGGCGCATATGGAGACCGGTGTCGGTTTGAGCTAGAGCGGCGTAACCCATCATGTTGGTTTCCACGATTGGTCTACCAGAGTCGTATTTTAGATCATATAGCGTTCATGTTGTGTGGAAAAAAACGCACCCAGTCACATCGCCAATGCCCAAACCGAGAAGATACTGCTGTGCATCGGCAGGTTGGACTCCAATCCCCCCGCTCCCTCCAGAGCCGAGAAGGGTGGCCGTCAAAACCAGTAAATGTGTTCCAAAAGTCCGAATAATAGTCATGACAGCGCTCCAAAATCGATCCACCCAGTTGAAAACGTGTTGACGAGCGGCCGATGCGAGGGGAAAACTCGCTGCTGCGACATACTTAAAGACAAGGGGTAAATATAGGACTCGGACGCAAACGATAGGCTCACATGTACAGAGCCTTCTACGTCGAGATTGGTGCCATGTGACGCTACTTCGTGTCCGATAGCGGGAGTGAAGACCGGCATTGTTGATGCTTCTGTTTATCGTTTATAGCTTAGCGAATCTTGGATACAGATGTACCATGGACGGAGATAGTGCCAGATAAGTCGAGACGTGCGCTTGGTAAAGGTTGGAGAGAAAGAGAGACAAGAGGCAAGCACTTTCAAGTGTGATTTATATCGCAAGAAAGAGAGCTTGGAGCAGCAGCAGTCAATTGGCCGAAAATAGGGATAGGAGCGACAGGGGAATGCCCGAGTGCCGAGCTAGCCTAATACTGCAAGAACGGAGAAGCGAGGGGAAGGCCAAGGACGACGTGAGAAGTGGTCGTTTGGAGAGAACCCGGACGGCTCACATGGCCAGTTGTGGCTGTGCCATGACGTCTCTCAGGAACTCAGGTGGATAAGAGTCATCACTGGCGCATGCGCAGATCTCGTGCCCCAGCTTGTACAAATCTATCTAAATGTATCTAAATCATCTTGCTGCTGTAGGGTCACACTACTCCCGCTAATTAGTCAGCAATTTGAGGCCCGAAGGGCCGAAAATGTGCGGTACAAAACTTGTCTCATCACGCACAGGAAGTCGTAGGGAGAGATTATTTAGAGATCTTTAAATAATCGTCGGTGATCTGGTTCAGAATCCCCGAGACCTTTGGCGTTTTGGACCAATATTGATGAGTCATCCAGATTCCAGTATATGCGTAGAAATATATGAACCTAAATCATTACGCTCGATTCGAAGTCGTGCCTGATTACATAGACTTCCATCTACGGCCCGAAAATACGCCAAGTCAACTTGTACTTGACGTCCACCATCCATACGCCACCAACTAGCCACAATCTCTCTCTTGCTCCACGCAACTCGAGTCCACTTGTAGAGTTTATTATAACGCACTACAAGCGTGGAGGCGGCTTAGATGAGGGAGATTAACGAGCGAGACAAAGTCCGCTGAGTGAGTACTGGCAGCGCTGAACTATATTGAGATATTTAAGCTAAATTTCAAACGCTACGGTTCCTTGCCCATACTGTATGTGTAAGGACCCGGTGAGGTGTGGAGATCATCTGTAGCACAGCAAACGTGATGTGGCTATCGAAGTATCACTCTAACGAGATAGCGGGTTACCCGGACGTGCTTAGCCGACCTCCCTCAACTAGAGTTCATTTTGCGTTACCGGATCACTCCAATACACCTGATAACCTCTCCTCACCACGACTTCCACAACCTCCGCCATCTCCGCCATGCACGTAAGCCCTAGATCTTCAAATGGTATGCTGTCTTTGGTACATCTTTACCCCATTGTTTCGGCATCAATGAAGACCGCAGTTGACACCCTTCTCCGAGAGTACAACTCTCACAGCATATCTTCCGGATTATTTTGGTGTGATACAATCGGATTCTGGGTGAGCCATCCTAACACGTTTTGCAGCTTGTTGAGCAACCTTTGTATCTTATCAGTCTCTTCCTCTTGCCCTCGGACCGTTGCTGCTGAATCGGCTACCGTCCACTGTAAATCGTGGGTCTCTTTCTTGTATGGATGCCGCCTCGGCTTGGGCAAGCGTCCTCAATTTTTTTTTACTAATCTTGGTTTTCCGCCCGCTGCTCTCCTTTTCCCTGGAAGTCGCTCTCCAGGTCAACCTGATGAGCACGTACAATATGGTATCCCCGATTGTGAGCGACTTTCGTGCTGCTCAATTATGCACTCACCAGGATCTGGCAGGTCGGGACTCGAGGTACGGGCATACACAGTCAAACCCGGGGGTTTCAAGCACTCGCAGTAATGGTATGGTGAACTTGTTCGGAATGACCAGAGCTGACGGAAACCACAGTTCGGGAAAGGGGTGATTGATAGCGAGGGATTTTTTTCTGAGCAGGTGTGGGCATAGTATATCTATTTTGCAGGGAGCTGGGCATCTTGAACGCCGGTGTCGACAAATGCGACAGCACTCATGGATTTTTGGCAGGCGGCGTCGACGCGTCATCTTCGTCGTCAGAGAGGTCGTACCCTCCGACCTTGCGCTTCGACATCTTGAAGCGGGGTCAAGAGACACATCAAAGATCCCGAGACGGTATGTTTTATCACTGGTCCCCTCTAGACACATCTGACCTTCGATTGCCGCATCCAACTGCACGAAGCAATGTCCGACAACCGACGTGGCTCTATCGAGTTGCTAGGTGATTGCCCACGGTGAGTTGTCCCAAATGCGATAATTGTTCGGCTTGTTAATCCAGGAGGGAGGGATTGGCGTTCTGCATCTTATCAGAAAACTCTGTTTTGGGGGGACACGGGTGACTCGAACGCAATCTGACCATGTATGGATCATCCCCTTATGTGGATGATTGAATTCTATTCGGTTATGCCCTATAATATAATCGCATACATTTGAGCTTGGAAGGTCAAATATCTTTAAATAACCCCGCACGGATTATTTAAAGATCTTGAAATCACAGATTTCGTTAGAGTCCCGGCGATTATTCAAAGATCTTTAAATAATCGCTCGCCACGACTTCCTGTGACGTGTATCACTCTTTTTTTTTTTTTGGCATACATATTTTACTAGCTACATAAACGCGAGGTCAAACCGCTAGGGTCCCGAAACACACAGAAAAGATTCAGCCTCAAGGGCGGGGGTCATCAACAATCACGTGTATCACTCAATTGAGCGCCCAATCATCCACTCCTCTTTCCTCTCACAGTGCCTGGAGCGAGGAGGCGGAGCCGAGCGACGAAGGCCAGCCCATGACACCCTGTTCACGTTGCACGATAAGCGTGATTCAGGGATAAAATCGATATCCCATTTAATCGTAACAAGGTCAGGAGCCGGTTACGGCCACTTCTAGTAAGGAAGCGATTAAGATACCAGGGCCCCACGAGGTAAAATGTCCATGGGGATTGATCACGAGTGAATTTCGCGCTCATGAACATTGGCGAATTTGCCTGTGGCACCCAAGGTTCAGAACAGGTTCGACCCGTAGTTAGATACCGACCCAATCGAGGAAATAGCTATGAGCGATCTAGAAAGGTGAGTTCATCTTGGCATCACATAAAACGCGCTGTCTTAGCCATGAAAAAAAAACCTTATGTAGGCGAGACATTCCGCCGCAGCTCGATCTCCCCGCGTCTACTCGAAAAACCTCAAGGTTACCCAGTAGCTTAGATGAAGCAGTGATGATAGACGAGTGGCCAGCTGAGGAGGCGACTCATGGGTTGATAGACGGGGAAGATTATATTAGTGGTATGCCTGTGAAAAGGTAACAAGCACCAAGTGCCAATTCGGAAGCAGGGATCGCATGAGCTGATAAATGATACAGCGATAGCCCTGAAGTTCAGTTGCAACGATTGGAAACCGTCTCTGGGTATTGCCGGGCAAAATACCAGCAAGAAAGAAATGCTGAGCTACTGGACAAAGCTATCGCTTCCGAGCGGCAGGTATTGAGGCTAAGTAACATGCTGCAACTGCCCATAGTTGAGCGACTCCGATCTTTAGGTGGCCTTCTTTATGATCGGTTCAATGAATCAGGGGTAATTTCGGATATCGAAGAGGCAATAGAGAACGAGACTCATGGTGCGAAGCTGAGCGCAAATGATGACGTGCTGCGCCGAGCGTGCTTGGCAGATCTGTGCGCTTCGTTCAAGGCTCGGTTTGATTGGCTTGGAGGGTTTGAAGATTTGAACAAGTCGATCGAATGTGGTGCGAAGGCTGTGGAACTGACTCCTGACGGCAACCCGGACAAGCCTGGTTATCTAAACAACCTCGGGATCTCGTGGCAGAGTCGATTCGAGCGACTAGGGGAGCTGGCAGACCTCGACCAGGCGATAGGCTGTCAATCTCAAGCAGTCAATCTCACTCCTGACGGCCATCCCGACAAGGCTGGTCGGTTGAACAACCTCGGAATCTCGTGGCTTCGTCGATTCGAGCGGCTGGGGGAGCTTGCAGACCTCGACCGTGCAATGGGCTGGGTATCCAAAGCGGTCGATCTCACTCCCGACGGTCATCCCGACAATGCTACTAGGTTGGATAACCTTGGAACCTCGTGTCAGATGCGATTCGAGCGACTCGGAGAGCCTGCAGACCTCGACCGTGCGATAGACTGTCAGTCACGAGCGGTCGATCTAATTCCTGATGGCCATCCCGACAAGCGTGGTTGTTTGAACAACCTCGGGATTTCGTGGCGGAGTCGATTCGAGCGATTCGGGGAGCTTGCAGACCTTGGCCATGCGATAGACTGTGCATCTCGAGCGGTCGATCTCACTCCCGACGGCCATCCCGACAGGCCTCGCTATCTGAACAACCTCGGTAACTTGTGGCAGAGTCGATTCGATCGGCTCGGGGAGCTGGAAGACATCGACAATGCAATAGGCTGCCTATCTCAAGCAGTCGATCTCACTCCCGACGGCCATCCCAAAAAGCCGGGTGTTCTGAACAACCTTGGAAACTCGTGGTTTCGTCGATTCGAGCGACTAGGGGAGCTGGCAGACATTGACCATGCGATAGACTGTCAGTCACGAGCGGTCGATCTCACCCCCGACGGCCGTCTTGACGAGCCTATATATCTAAACAGCCTTGGAACCTCGTTGGGGAGTCGATTTGAGCGGCTCGGGGAGCTGGCAGACCTTGACCATGCGATAAGCTGTCAGTCACGAGCGGTCAATCTCCCTCCCGACGACCATCCTTACAAGCCTTTATATCTGGACAGCCTCGGAAACTCGTGGCAGCTTCGATTCGAACGACTAGGGGAGCTGGCAGATATCGACCATGCATTAGGCTGCACATCTAAAGCGGTCGATCTCACTCCCGACGGTCATCCCAACAAGCCTGGTTATCTGAACAACCTCGGAGGCTCGTGGCTTCGTCGATTTGAGCGACTAGGGGAGCTTGCAGACCTTGACCGTGCAATAGACTGTATATCCAAAGCGGTCGATCTCACCCCCAACGGTCATCCCGACAAGCCTGGTCGGTTGAACAACCTCGGAAACTTGTGGCTTCGTCGATTTGAGCGACTAGGGGAGCTGGCAGATATCGATCACGCGATAGGTTGCAAATCTCAAGCGGTTGATCTCACTCCCGACGGTCATTCCAACAAGCCTGGTTATCTGAACAACCTCGGAAACTCGTGGCAGAGTCGATTCGAGCGACTAGGGGAGCTTGCAGACCTTGACCATGCAACAGGCTGCAAATCTCAAGCGGTGGATCTCACTCCCAACGGCCATCCCAGTAAACCTTTATATCTGAAAAGTCTCGGAGGCTTGTGGCAGAGTCGATTCGAGCAATTCGGGAAGCTGGTAGACCTCGACCATGCAATGGGCTGCCTATCTCAAGCAGTCGATCTCACTCCCGACGGCCACCCCGACAAGCCTGGTTATCTCAACAGCCTCGGAGGCTCGTGGCAGAGTCGATTCGAGCGACTAGGGGAGCTTGCAGACCTTGACCATGCGATAGACTGCAAATCTCAAGCAGTCGATCTCACTCCCGACGGCCATCCCAACAAGCCAGGTCTGTTGAACAACCTCGGGATCTCGTGGCGGAGTCGATTCGAGCGACTAGGGGAGCTTGCAGACCTTGACCATGCGATAGACTGCATATCCAAAGCGGCCGATCTCACTCCTGGCGGCCATCCCAACAAGCCTGGTATGTTGAATAACCTTGGAATCTCGTGTCAGATGCGATTCGAGCGACTAGGGGCGCTTGCAGACCTCGACCGTGCGATAGGCTGCAAATCTCAAGCAGTCGATCTCACTCCTGACGGCCATCCCAACAAGCCAGGTCGGTTGAACAACCTCGGGATTTCGTGGCGGAGTCGATTCGAGCGATTCGGGGAGCTTGCAGACCTTGGCCATGCGATAGACTGTGCATCTCGAGCGGTCGATCTCACTCCCGACGACCATCCCAACAAGCCTGGTCATCTGAACAACCTCGGAAACTCGTGGTTTCGTCGATTCGAGCGGCTTGGGGAGCTTGCAGACCTCGGCCATGCGATAGACTGCATATCCAAAGCGGTCGATCTCACTCCTGACGGCCATCCCGACAAGGCTGGTCGGTTAGACGGTCTCGGAATCTCGTGGCTTCGTCAATTCGACCGACTTGGGGAGCTTGCAGACCTTAACCATGCAATGGGCTGCATATCTCAATCAGTGGATCTCACTCCCGATGGCCACCCTGACAAGCCCGGTCGGTTGAACCACCTTGGAATTTCGTGGGAGAGTCGATTCAAGTGGCTCGGGGAGCTTGCAGACCTCGACCATGCGATAGGCTGTCAATCTCAAGCAGTCGATCTCACCCCAGACGACCATCTCGACAAGCCTATATATCTCAACAGCCTCGGAACCTCGTTGAGTAGTCGATTCGAGCGACTCGGGGAGCTTGCAGACCTCGACCACGCAACAGGCTGCACCTCCAAAGCGGTCGATCTCACTCCTGACAGCCATCCCAACAAGCCTTTATATCTGAACAACCTCGGAAACTCACAGTTTCGTCGATTCGAGCGGCTTGGGGAGCTGGCAGACATCAATCATGCGATAGGCTGCCTATCTCAAGCGGTTGATCTCACTCCCGACGGCCATCCCGACAAGGCAAGTCGGTTGAACAACCTCGGAATCTCGTGGGCTTGTCGATTCAATCGACTTGGGGAGCTTGCAGACCTTGACCGTGCAATGGGCTGCATATCTCAAGCAGTCAATCTCACTCCTGATGGCCACCCCGACAAGCCCTTTTGTCTGAACAACCTCGGAAACTCATGGCGGAGTCGATTCGAGCGACTAGGGGAGCTTGCAGACCTTGACCACGCAACCAGCTGGATATCCAAAGCGGTCGATCTCACTCTTGACGGCCATCCCAACAAGCCTTTATATCTGAACAATCTCGGGAACTCCTGGCGGACTCGATTTGAGCGGCTCGGGGAGCTTGCAGACCTCGACCATGCATTAGGCTGCACGTCTAAAGCGGTCGATCTCACTCCCGACGGTCATCCCAACAAGCCTGGTTATCTGAACAACCTCGGAAACTCGTGGCAGAGTCGATTTGAGCGACTAGGGGAGCTTGCAGACCTTGACCGTGCAATAGACTGTATATCCAAAGCGGTGGATCTCACCCCCAACGGTCATCCCGACAAGCCTGGTCGGTTGAACAACCTCGGAGCCTCGTGGCACCAGCGGTTTCAAACTCTGCATCAACTTGTGGACCTTGAGAACGCTTGTAACGCTTTCAAGGCGGGTGCTACAGCACCTGCGATCAAACCTGACGTTCAGATGACTTGTGCCCGGCGATGGGCTACAATTGCTCCTGATCTCGGGATTTCTTCACTGGAAGCTTATCATGTCGCGTTCTCTCTGCTTCCTCTTTTAGTATGGATTGGACAAACTATCCACCACCGACACAAAGCCATGGTTGGTGTTAGGGGTCTTGCCGCGGAAGCAGCCGCATGCGCAGTTTCCGCCCATCTATATGACCTTGCACTTGAATGGCTGGAACAAGGGCGCTCTGTAGTATGGGGTCAAACCCTCAAGCTTCGAACCCCGTTTGAGGAGCTATCATCTGCTGACCCAGAGCTCGCTCAAAAGCTTCAAGGTATAGCTCTCCAGCTGGACAA
This sequence comes from Ceratobasidium sp. AG-Ba, assembly GCA_016906575.1. Classification (NCBI taxonomy): domain Eukaryota; kingdom Fungi; phylum Basidiomycota; class Agaricomycetes; order Cantharellales; family Ceratobasidiaceae; genus Ceratobasidium; species Ceratobasidium sp. AG-Ba. The sequence goes on from CP059638.1 coordinate 1,889,745, forward strand.
GGCTGGTTCGCTCCATGCTCCCCAGCCACACGATGCAAGTGTCTCTCCCGATCTAGTCTCCCAGGCGGCACATCACCACCAACTCGCCTTAGCCTGGGATAGGCTCCTTGAACAGGCACGTATGATCCCTGGCTTCAAGAACTTCATGCAGCCGCTAAAGTCAACAGAGCTCAAGCGTGCTGCCAAGGACGGGCCTGTTGTGGTAATCAATACGCATCTCGCGCAGTGCGACGCTCTGATCATTTTGCCAAACCGTGACGATATTAGACATGTGCCTTTGACCAAAATCAATCAAGATGTTCTAGAGAGGCTGAGCTCAGTCTACTATTGTTTGAGCATTGGGGGCAGGAGCCCAGATGCTGCCCGGGGGTTCACTCGAAAAAATGCGGATGACATTTCTCAGTTGCCGGTGCTCCTCTGGTCCGACATAGTGGCGCCTATACTGACAGAACTCGGATATACGGTTTGTGTGGGTTTTTGGCTATAGATAACCTTATTTTTGACCACTCTATTGTAGCTCAATTCGAACACTGAGGATCTGCCACACATCACATGGTGCACAGCAGGAGCAATGTCGTTTCTTCCCCTCCATGCTGCGGGATTGTACAACGGCTTTCCTAACATCTTGGATATTGTTGTTTCCTCATACGCTCCGACCCTTACCGCGCTTCTTTTCCACGATGGGCCATCGCGCAAGCAAACGGGACTTCTGACTGTAGGGCCAGAGGCGTCACCATCTCAGACAACACTTCCCAGCACAATCCACGAAATGAAGCTCATCCACAAACACAGAGCTACTATTTCTTACCATCGGCTGGAGGGTGCATCAGCCACGGTTGATGCCACGCTCGCGGCCATGCAAGAGAATAGCTGGGTACATCTCGCATGCCACGCTGTCCAGAATCGCTCTAATCCCAGCCAGAGCGCATTTCATCTCTACGACGGCAAACTCACACTTGAAGAGATCGCTCGACGACAGTTCACGAACAAGGGTTTAGCCTTTTTGTCGGCGTGCCAAACTGCGACGGGGGATCGGGAACTGCCGGACGAAGCGACCCATCTGGCCGCTGGGATGCTGATGGCAGGGTATCCGAGTGTGATTGGAACGATGTGGTCAATCCTGGATGAGGACGCACCACTCGTGGCTGATATAGTATACTCGGAACTACTAAAAGACGGAAAAATGGATCATACGATGTCAGCGAGGGCCTTGCACAAAGCAGTGAGGGAGTTGCGAAAGAAGGTGGGGGAGGAAAAGATCTGGCGGTGGGCGCCATTTATTCACATAGGCGTGTAGTTTCGAAATTGCGCTGGGGAGAACGTCTGAATGTTATATGTCATTCCAGAATTGTTTGCTAGGGATTGATTCAGTAACTGGGATAGTTGTGTAGGTGTGTGATAGTTGTTACACAGGGTGGTGTTCGGGCGAACGATTTGTTAGAATTGTAGTCCTGAGGAGTCATTACCTAACGTAGGTATAGCGAAAACAACGTCCAATGAACGGACAGGCCCGACAGGCTACAATTTTTTGTTTGCACCAACCCATCAAGAGTGCGTTAAAAGAGAAAGGGAAAAATCGCTGGATACCCCCGAAAAAAGGAGGCTATATGCGTGTATCGAGAACAAGGATCCTCATCTTCAACTGCCCTAGGGCAAGTGAACTGGAAGCGCTCGAGATCATAGTATATCAACAGTAACTCCGGATCTACTCTCAGAACGGAAAGCTGGGATCGCGCTGTCTAGTTTGTCGGCTGGATGGCTGTAATACAACCTGTTTTCGGAAAACCCCCCAGCTCCAGAAAACGATTATTACAGAAGAGACTTTGTAAAGACAGATGCTCGTGAATAGCACTGGGGGTCGGCAACCGCCCAGTGCACACGTAAGCGGAAAGTGACTGGGAGGAAAACGCCAATGTATTTGCAATAGTGCGTCCCATGGCCCCGAAACACGAGCCGCAAGGTTACTCACTCGTAAGTACTTGGTCTAATTTTATCTGGTATCGTAACGTGTCGAATGGGATGCATTTCCGACATCCCATGGCAACACATCACGTGCAGGACCTCCACGCTGACCTCGACCACCCCAAAGCCAAGGTTTGTCTCACAAGCTCAGCCAAGCCACTCTCACAACGAAACCCAGTACCCCTATCACAACTATTGGCTTGGTCCTTGGCGTCGAGGTCACAACTAACCCTCTACCTGGCGCTCGGGCTGTGCAATAAACTCTCTTATAAACTGGCCGAAACTCTATCCCACTCGCTCGTTGCTCTTTGCTCTCGACTCTTTACGCTCTGCTCCTTGCTCGTACAATGCCTTCCTTCACTAGCGACTCGAAACTGCTCTCCGACGCCGAGGTTCGTTTTCACCGGGATAACATCGGCACCAACCTGGACTCATCTATTTTAGGCAACTTTGACGCGAGCTTCTCAGAAAGAACTCGCAGGTCAACTTGAAATTGCATATCAGCTCTATCTCCAATCGGCTCAAGCATTCCTCGACCTCGTCAAGAAATCCACTCGACTGGACGTGCGGAACTTGGCCAAGGCGGGAGGGTCGCGTGCCCTCAAGCGCGCCGATCTCATCAAGAGCGCGACCAAGGGTGATCTAAAGAGGGTACAACGCGACCCGTTGTCCGAAGGTTCGTTTTAGTCACTCTATGAAGTTTGACTATAAATAGATTTAATTTCGACTGTAGAGGAACAAGCTCATATACTCAAACAGTCTTCACGAGTCAACGGAATAACACTCCCCATTTGGCCGGCCAAGCAAAATCTCTCCGACTCGTTGTCTGAATTATCTCTGGCAACGCCTTTTGTGTATGTATCCAAAGTCAGATCCAGATCTCAGATTACTGAAATTGGGATCACCCGTTCCAGCGACCGAGATGGCGCCCCGCAACTTTCAACAGCCCATGACGCGGCGTCGGCCGTCTGGAAACGGCCGCCCGAAGATCTCCCGTTGGTCGACCTTGACAATCCGGATGAAATCGTTCAAGATGTCGTATCCGATTGTTCCGTTATTGCTGCTTTGGGAGTATGCGAAGAACATCGCCAGCGATTCGGGAGCTGCGTAAGTCGACGATCCTGTGTTGATCGCAATCTGACCATGTTTTGTACCGTAGCTAGTACTAAGAGCCATATACCCCCAAGACGAAAACGGTATACCCTACAGAGACGCACAAGGAAAATACCGTGTCCGTGTCATGTTCAACGGCGCGTGGAGAATGGTACGTTTCAGATATTCTTTCGTTTCGCGGCTAAACCTTCGTTGTGATCAAATAGCTAGGTAATTGGATGTCATAGCGAATAGAAATGGTCTTATCATTCTCCATAGTCATCGACGAACTGCTACCAACGGCACTGGACGGCCGACTTATATGTGCAACGACAGTTAGAAGAGCTCAGCTTTGGCCGGCTCTTCTCGAAAAAGCATACATGAAGCTTATGGGTGGCTACGATTTTCCCGGCTCGTGAGTAACAAGATCCCACCACTCGCGCGACTCGCTCATTACAATTAAAAATCAGAAACTCGTCAATTGACTTACAGTATGTTTGTCACTCGCATTTGTTTGCCTTTTGCTAATCTATTTATAGCACCCTCACCGGGTGGATTCCGGAACATGTGTACCTCACGAGGTGTGTTCACCATGTCCGTATAAAATCTTTTTGGTATAACGGAACGAATACAGCAATGATTTTCAACGGGAAAAAAGCTGGAAACGGATATACGAAGGATTTATGAATGGTGAGTTACATGGTTGTAACGAAAGATAATGAGGCTAATGTTAGACAAGGCAAGGCATTAGTCACTCTGGGAACTGCAGAAAAGGTCACCGGGGAGGCTCGATGGAAAGACATCCTGATACCCGCACACAATTATGCTATTGTCGGTAGGTCTCAGCATTTATTTAGGGACACCGCTCTTCTTACGGGCCCAATCCAGGTCTTGAGGATGATGGTGCTGTACAAACCCTCAAGATCCTAAATCCCTGGAGGCGCACCGACTCAAGTGGAGGTGCGTTTTTAACGGCCGTGTTTACGCTGGATATAAATCAATTCGATTGACAGGGGGAAGCATGCTCACCATTTCGTGGGGTTTGGTATGCAACCTTTTCGAAAGTGTATATCTAAACTGGGATCCTGCAATGTTTCCCTATTCGACAACTATCCATGGGTGAGTCGGGTGCCATCTAGCCAACTAACCGATCGGTTGAATGGCCGTTCGTGCAGAATGTGGAAGGAACGAACAGCCGAATCAGGAGAACATGCTGGTTTGTATCCGTAATTTCACGCTGTTCTGGACTAATGTATGGGGCTGTCAGCTTCGAACCATCATTATCGTTTACGTTACACGAATTCGACCACATGGGATCATCAAGACCCGCCGGAGATTTGGGCACTCCTGACCAGACACGTCTTATCCAAATCAACTCCGGGCGACTTTATCGCTCTACATCACTTTGCACACGTCGAGACTGGGAGACTACCTCGCGCGGACCAAGTGCCAAGTAAAGTAAGGCGCATGAATGTCGCCAAAAGTATGTTCTAACATTTGTTTTTGTAGGAGACCTACTCCGACAGTCCACACGTTCTCGTAAGCCCTCAAATGTGGTTACATGCGCTGATAAATCTGACATGTTTCAGATACGGATCAAAAATTCGACCCCGAACGAGATTTTATCACTCATAGCTTCCAGAGACGGTAATGGACCTGAAGTAGGATACACACTGTCGGTTTATTCTCATGAGCAGCTCAAGCTGGAGTTCGTAACGCGCGTTTTGGGTTATATAAAGACTGTACGTTGGGTATATGCACGCTGCAAGTGTACATTTGATACTCATGCGACGTCTAGGTGAATGGTACATTTACTACAAAGACTGCTGGGGGCAACCCTTCGCTTCCCACATTCATGAACAACCCTCAATATCGAGTTTCTGTTGGTGAGGGAGGTGTGAAGGATGCCAGAAGTTGTAAGAGCGGCCGTATCCCCATCAAGCTCACTGTTGAGGGCCCGCGTACTATTGCGTTGAACGTAAAATTGGTTTGGTCTGGTGGACAAAGAGTCTCGGAGTGAGCAACTCTATTTGACCTGCTAAAAGATCCTGGGTTAAATATTCGGCTTCTTAGTGTCGTCGCGGGAGACATTGTCGTTGACTCTGGTACATATAGTTTTGGCTTTGCTTGCGTCGAAGGCGAGATTCAAGGTAAGTCTTATCATCGTACAAACTGGGTTACTACGTGAAAATTGAAACCTGCATGTAGCTGGCAATTATACTCTCGTTGTCTCTCCGTTTAGTGCTGGTCAAGTCGGAGATTATGCGCTACGAGTAGAATGTGATTCTCGAATTGAAATATCGCAGCTACCTGCTGAAGGAGCCGGGATGTTTCAAAAGACTGTCAAGGGCGCTTGGTATGTCTGAACGTCATGTGGTTGATTGTGAACTCAATATAGGTACGCAGGGATAATGCATCTGCAGCAGGTGGTCCATCATCTGGAAACTATGATTCGAATCCTGCGTACGAGATTACTGTGAAAGAGCCCACTCAAATCAGGTTTGTTGAGCAGCAATTAGTCTTTATTGGTTCTAATCAGTTGTGCCTTGCAGTGCTAGACTTCAGATCACCATGAAACAGGCGCAGTCTCCGTCGCCTGCTCTTAACCTTACACTGTTTGAGCGGAGCGTTCAAGGTAGAGCTGGTAAACAGGTTGCTACTTCGGGGGCCTACAGCGACGCAGTATCCGGTGTATCGATTTCAAAAACACCAGTGCGGCCTGGAACCTATTTGTTTGTTCCGTCCACTTATTATCCAGGCGTCACCGCCGGATTCCAGATGGTAGTATACAGCTCTTCGGTGATAGGGGTTCCTGTTCGAGTTCGATGATAATATTTTGCGGTGTTGTAATGTTATTTATATCATGTAACTATCACCTTGCTTGGTCCCCCCTTTAAATGAGTTGCCAGGTACTGATGGGTTTTAAGGGCCTTACCAACTTCGCGATCACCTACGGCCCATGATTTTTTAGTCATTTGTTTCGTGCTCGATGATGTGACAGTAGAGCCAGGGGACCGAATCGGAACAAGTAAGGATGGTGGTTGGTGGGGTATAAATGAGCGCACGGAGACAGACTGCGTACTGTGCTGAAACTCACGCATCCGATCCCACGACTTCGTTTGGCACTCAGAATGTTGGCAAAACCCAATTAGCATGTTGACTGATGTTGGGCAAATCACCCACGCTGCTTGTCTGTTGTTTGACCTGGCAGACTAACGCCTCGCAACGACGCTAAATAATACTTGATTCCAAAATAATAATTTGGAAGGTCTGTGGAGCCGTATAGCGGGATTTCAAGTAACCAACCATGGTTTTTGCGACGGAGCCGGCGAGGGCACAAAAGATGTAGTGGTGGGGGATCTTACGCAGGGAGGTTTCTGGACGAGGTAGTAATGTAAATACTACAGGACAGTGAGTAAAAGAAACAGACAAAATATAAGAGAAAACTATACCTTAGCTCAACTACGACAGTAGAGAACTAAGGAGAGAAAATTTGCCGTAGGGGCGGAAGAAATAAGGGGAGAACGCAAACATACACAACACATCGCATACATCTACGAACTAAGATTGTATTCCAACAGGAGAAGGGGGGGGGGACGCTAGTGGCAAGCACTTTTGCAGGCGACGATAATAAGCTCAGACCGAATCCGCGCGTTGCAATCGATCCGTCTAGGCGGACATAAGCTGCCTCACGTAACGTATATCACTCACCGGGGACTACTAATTGGAGTATGAACTTTAAGCAACCCCGTCGTTCGCTTATTATAGCTAAGTGTGCCAGGCAGCCTGGTATAGGTTTGATTTGGAAGGCGTCAATGGACTGTACTAGATGAAGATTCAGTGTAAAGGAGCTATGTACATGAATTGCTACGAGGTTTGGTCAATGATATCCCATGACATTCCATGTTTTGACAGGCAGGGAGGAGCTATACGACCACGACGTGTCTTACGAGCGACACACTATTGAGACACTAGCCAACCTTGGAGCGTAACTCCATATCATTTACAGGATCGAAATGTTGAGCCCAGTGATTACCTATGATAGAGGAATCAAACTTCAAGTACAGACTCCCATGTTGACTAGATGCAATAAGTACGTTCCGCGGACTGAGGAGAGTGGGACGCAAGTCTGAGGGAATCCAAAGTAGGAGTTCACCGCTAGGGAGAACTACCCATCCATCATCATTAAGTATCCATGATAGATGTTGTCCTCGGAGCTTGCAGAACGATGTACACAAATGAGAAACATTGTCGTGTGGCTCTGATTTGAGCGGATCAGCACTTATCCGTGAGGCTAACAGAGGACACGAAAAAGGCTGAGTAGAGAACAACTCACGTAATGAATCGCTCATGTCAGAGTTGCAGCAATGCGCGGTAATGTCTCCAGAACCGTGTGCGATGGATGCACCATCTTTTAGGCATAGAACCGAGTTGACTTCAGAAGTATGCCCCTGGAGTGGTTGACCAACCTGCTTGCCAGTGCCTGCGTCCCAGATGCGCACAGTCTTGTCACCAGAGCCAGAGACGATGTATGCGCTGTCGTGTGAGTATGCAACCGAGTAGACCGACGAGGTATGCCCCTGGAGTGGCTGACCAATCTGCTTGCCGGTTTGTGCATCCCAGATGCGGACAGTCTTGTCTACAGAGCCAGAGACGATGTATGCGCTATCGTGTGAGTATGCAACCGAGTAGACCGACGAGGTATGCCCCTGGAGTGGCTGGCCAATCTGCTTGCCGGTTTGTGCATCCCAGATGCGCACAGTCTTGTCCCAAGAGCCAGAGACGATGTATGCGCTGTCGTGTGAGTATGCAACCGAGTAGACCAACGAGGTATGCCCCTGGAGTGACTGGCCAATCTGCTTGCCGGTTTGTGCGTCCCAGATGCGCACAGTGCTGTCACCAGAGCCAGAGACGATGTATGCGCTGTCGTGTGAGTATGCAACCGATCTGACCCACGAAGTATGCCCCCGGAGTGGCTGGCCAATCTGCTTGCCGGTTTGTGCATCCCAGATGCGCACAGTGTTGTCACCAGAGCCAGAGACGATGTATGCGCTGTCGTGTGAGTATGCAACCGAGTAGACCGACGAGGTATGCCCCTGGAGTGGCTGGCCAATCTGCTTGCCGGTTTGTGCATCCCAGATGCGCACAGTGTTGTCATCAGAGCCAGAGACGATGTATGCGCTGTCGTGTGAGTATGCAACCGAGTTGACCGGCTCAGTATGCCCCTGGAGCGGCTGGCCAACCTGCCGGCCAGTGTGTGCGTCCCAAATGTAGACGTTATCGCTCTCACCTACTGCAGCTATTTGCTCCCCATTCGGCGAGTACGCTACACATCCCACACCACATTTGTTGTCGATTGTATGAACCGGTCGGGTGCTTCGCAAGCCCATGGCCGTGCTTTTGTCTCCGATCATTACTCGTCCCTTTGACTTGAAGTACCTGCTGATAGGACTCTTGTCTGACCAAAACAACACTGCGGACACGTATAGATGTGGAGTGCTTGCCAGTACCGAGTCTGAGGAATGCGTCGACATGAACCTCCAGCCGTCCTCGAGCAGCTCTCCGTTTTCCTTGCCTATTCCACTGTTTTTCTACGTCTTTATCGGTTAGTGTTCATGAGGTTGTACGTAGTACATACTCGCGACCACTCTTTCATGTTGTACAGCATTTGTATCCCTCGACGAAAGGCATCCTTAAGGTTCATGATCTCCATCCATAGAAGCAAGCGCTCGGAGAGGAACCTGAAAAGCTGCTCAGGCAAGCTCTTAGAGCTATCTGTCAAACTCATGTGGGCATCCCAGTAGCAGGACGCATAAAACAACGCCTCGGTTATGATACGGTCAACCCTTTCGCCTAGATCACGTACATCCTTGTCGAAAACGTAGGAAGACTCAAGTCCGCATATGTTGAAGGGAACTTGTTTTCCAATTTGTCTGAAACAGAGTTCGGCTAGTCGTCCATTCTGCTGCGCTGCGTTGCAGTGGAATCTTCCGGATCGCGCGTCTTGCAGCAGAAAGTCGCGAAATGACTCGTGCAGTGTGGTCACAACGCCACTCTCGGAGATCCGTAAAACCGACAATAGCGGGACTAGAAGAGATTGGACTGCCTGCTCGCTATCTAGACTGAGCAAATCAGCCATTGCGCTCATAGAAAGCGGTTCGCAGGCGGATATGACCGTATGGAGGACTAGCATCATTTCAGTGCGATCCGAATTGTCCAGGGCTTTACTGTCATACGCAGCACTGAGGATTGAGATATACAGAGCATCTATTCCTTCGGTGCTCTCGTTCGAGCTTCCTGTAGAAACATCTAGCACTTTTTCGAGACGTTTCGCGCGCCTGACAACGCTGGCGCTTGAAACATATCGCACCACAGTCGAAGCGTAGATGAACAGCACGCCCGATCTCTCCACGAGTGTATCTATATCGACCTCGGATACTCTCATACAGGACCCAAGCTGAGTCCTCAGATACGTTCTAATGTCGGTTTGGACTATGTTGGCCGCGAGTTCATGTAAGCGCATCTCGGTGTTCACACCGTCTCCTTGTGTCTGTCGCATGCGCGTGATGATGGCCTCGTCAGGACGGCTGCTCACGAAGAACCTGAGCGGCAGATCGGATGCGTGGGAAAGCAAAACATCCAATATATCGGCTGTTCCGGTCTCGGCTTCGCACTCGTCCAGCGCGTCGATGACGATGATGAGATCTGTCGGGAGTGATGCTTTGACCTTGTTTATTGGCTCAAATATAAGCTCCTTGAACTGATCAAGTATCGGCTTGTTGTACACATCTGGGTCCGCTTGTAGTAGTGGGGAGATGACGTGACGAAAGGGGGAGGAATAGCGGGAAAGCTGATACGCAATAGTCGGCACGATCTTATTCACGTTGCGACATTCGGGTAACTGTCGAGAGCAAAAGAAACTTGCGGCAAGCGTTCTTTCCCCTTCCAGCCGTTTGCACAGGCTGTATGCGATTGTTGTTTTGCCTGTGCCGGCCATCCCGTTTAGCCAATATATCTTTTCGGGCGACTCTCCACTGGCCCAATCGTGGATTTGTCGCAAGACATCGACACGAGTGTTCTCGGTGCATCCACTACGGTTCAGTTTGATAGAGTCGGCGGAGCGATAGTATGCAGCCTCCGAGTTGGGTAAGCTTTTGAGGTAAGTGTGCTGCGGGTGGTAATGCAATCAGTTCAGAACACGTCTATTCTATTTGTTACTATGACTTACCGTTGCCAGTTCGTCGAGTTTCTTCCAGCTGTCGATATTCGCATTCAGCTGAGAGCGAGTATGAGCTAAACTGTACATGCGATGGATAACGACTGACCGATAGGCGCCGAAACAAGCCTTCGATGCGTCGGTAGCACTTGAGGACTTCGTCTACGTCTTGCTCTGCGTTCAAGAATCGATGGATGTCACCCCGTTTCTGTACTTGTTCGATAAAGTCGGTTTCCTTCTTGATGCCCCTGTGGCTCATCGTCAATATCGGTTATGCGCCGTCGAGTAGACGCGAAAATTATACTTTTCCAGATTCTCTATGCTTTTGGTCATCGTAGGAGGCACAGCGGCGTCCATGTGTTTGCGAAGATCTTCAAACAATGCGTCAAGCTCTGACTTGAGCTGCTGCCATTCCGTGTGATTTCCAGCGGCAGTCTGGGTGATTCAGAACGTATATCGTTTTTTGTGTTTGTCTTATGCTGGGACGGACGTACCTCGAAAGTATCGATGAACGAGACCAGGACGTCTGCCGCATGCTTGAGCGGGCCGAACATGTCTGGAGTCTTACCCAAAACACCCGCAAACAGTTTGAGGCCGTTCCAGCCTTTATATTCGACTACCTGGGCGGGATCAGGGGTTGTCACCGCTCCCAGAGTAGCGGACGCTGCCTTTTTGGGCTGAGACTGGACAGGCGTTTCGGCTGGAGGTACAGCCGAGGGCAGATTCGCAGTAGTAGTGGGCGGATTGGGACTCGGTGGCAAGGGTAAAACAACAGCGTGTGGGGCACTTTCGGGTTCCCCAGGGTTCAAATTCACGCTCGTAGCTTGAGCGGAGGATAGAGATTGGGCCGGGGTAGACGTGCCCTGGCTAGATTCTTCGTCGCCAAACACTTCATGGAGGAAATGTCTGAAGCGTTTAAAATGCTTGCGTTTGCCGGTCATGGTATATCAGATATTTCGTTATCGATAGGTTGAGACTTATGTGAGTACAATGGTACGTCGTCGTATGTGGTCAAGGTTATACTCTTTTACGAGCCCCGTAAAATACTGATCGACACGAGGCAAGGTCGTGCGAGCCACATGTTTCTGCATGTGAGACCGGCGCTTAGATGACCGCCAATTCAGCTCGATTAAAATTGAGGCGGATGCTGCTTGGTCGTGTGTTTCTGGCGCTTAATGATGGACGCCATTTCGCAAGCAGGTGCCTGAACTCGCCCACTACTGAACGCCTTCGTCTCAATTTTTTGGTTCGCGTCAGGGATAGAACTAATATAGTGGCGACGCATGATTCGACAAACATGGACCTGTTGCCCTGCGTATTCGCCCAAAGAGGACGTGTTCGACTTGGAACGGCAGCAGCCGACAACTGCAGATTCCATTTATGTCCTGCTCGTACCGCCGAGCGTAACTCGTGTGCGTCACTTGTTGCCATGCTCTTGTATTGGGATAGGACATCATCTCAGCAGCCATTATTCGAAATACTTGGACCGCGGCGCAGCTCCTATTTAGAGGCGGCAGGAATCGCCTTTGCGCCCATCACTTGCAACCACCATGCCACTCTCCTCGGTCCTATGTCTGGCTCTAGTCCTTTCTAAAATAGCGCTCTCTTATCCGTTTTCTCAGGGCTCTCTTGTTCTCAACGACCGGAGCGCGTACCATGCTCACGCTCGTGATGCTGGAATGTGCCACCAACGCAACGACCCGAATCGTGTTTTGGTGATACCTGGTCCGGATGTAATATCCCAGTTTTCTGTGTGTCAAGGACGCAATGAATTTGGGGAACTGGTGTCAGATACTAGTGGAACAGTCTACTGCAATGGAACGGTGAGTCATTGTTCACTCTAGACTCACAACCAACTAAGGCTTTCTCAGTTGATTCACTTATGGAATGACGCAAGAGACCACCGTGGTGATAGCAAGACGTTTGTGGATCGGGCGAGCAACTTTTCCGGCTCGCAGATCAATTTGGCTATTGAGAACATTCTCATGCAACGCCAGTTCAAGGCGTCCGAGTTTATTTCGGAGATGGAAGCAATGTTCCAGTTTGTGAGATTGGTTTATTCTTGGTATCGAAGAAGAAAATAACTTTGCTGGCAGAACAACCCAGGCGACGAGCTACAGGAGTACGACAACATTAGGTTTCCCAACACTCCTTTGGTGGTGTCACAAATCCGGCCTCAAGCCAAGGTATTCCGAGCTTGGACGAAAATTGTGCACCATTATTGGAACAACTTGGACCGCACAATGATTCAGAATTGCATAGGAGACCACGAGGAAACATTTGATGCCCAGCTCTTGCCTGGGCCTGGATCACCTCCCGCTAATAGCGATACAGAGACGTACGGCCATTCTCGTTCGGAAACGGAAAAGTGCGCAACGTCCATCATTCGCCTCGAGCATCCATTCGTCATCGCGGGAGGCCGTTTCCGGGAACAGTATTATTGGGACTCGTTCTTCGTAATGGAGGGAATGCTGGCGGCCAACATGACGTACTTGGCTCGAACCACGCTGCTCAACTTTATGGATGAGATTCGCTCATATGGTTTTATTCCAAACGGCGGCCGGTAAGTGCGCTATGGTCACACGTTGCCGATCTAATTAACCTTGTTCAGGAAATACTATCTGAACCGATCGCAACCGCCATTATTCGTGCATGTACGGCCCGAAACAGAATCTCAGAGTATTTCTCTAACTAATGATGATTTCAATTAGATGCTCCATGCTTATGTGCACAACACGAATGATACTGCTGTTCTTCATGGGGCTCTACCTCTAGCCGAGGTGGGTTTCCTCTTCTACTCGTCAATGCATTCATTTCTTAAAACAATAATACGGACAGAAAGAGCTTCGGTGGTGGTTTGAGAACCGCTCAATTCAGGTCCAATCGCCCAGCAACCCATCCAAGATTCACCGAGTTTATCATTACAACGTGCAAGCCGATGGTCCGCGCCCCGAAGTGAGTACTTATAAGCACCGCATACCCTTGTCTGAAATGCACGTTTTATAGTCGTACGCAGAGGATTGGATGACAGCGTGGTGCGACGACAACCCCCCGAGTCGCGAATATGAGTCTATAGTTTATTCCGAACTGGCTAGCGGGGCTGAATCTGGGTGAGCTACATTGAATAGTTCTACGAGTTACGCACCTGAATATCAAGATAGCTGGGACTATACCGCGCGCTGGATGGGTAACCCATCTACCCTCCCTGAAGACCGAATCGAACAAATGAGACGAGTACGCATCCGCCGCATTATCCCCGTCGACCTCAACAGCATCCTCTATCGATGTCATATGCTCATGGCCGATCTCTACCAACTTGCTGTCGATGACGAGTCTCCATACGCAGGCCAACACAAGCGTCGCCATCTCTCTGCTGCCTCGCACCTTCGAACCGCTATCCTAGACCTGAACTGGTCCGAAGCACGAGCTGCATTTTATGATTTCGGATTGGACGAGGCAAACGTTCCAGAGATTCCCCAAACTGGACAGATCGGAGCGTTTTGGAGCGGAGCTTCGTTGGCACCGTACTGGAGTGAGATTTGGCCCGATTCTGTGGTAAGGAACCAGAGCAAGGCGATGGAGGCGTTTGCTGGAGTGAGAGATTTGCTACGACGGTGCGTCCGATAGGCTCGGTTTTCACATGCAAAATGTGAACAACGGCACAGATACGAAGGCCCCTTGCCGGCAACGGTGACAAAATCTGGCCAACAGTGGGACTTTCCGGTACGTGCTTGGCGCTCCCGGTCACCTAATTCTCCCACTCACGATCGCCGCCGCAAACGATAGAATGCTTGGCCACCGCTGCAATGTACGTCCGAGCACATGCATCCGTTATCGCGAAATTGACGCTGCTTCGTTCTCTCTCTCCCTCTCCCACTCCAACCTAGATATTGCAATCAAGGCTCTACAGAACATTCCATACAACCTCACGACTAATGACGCACACGAGTTTTCCAAGACCAAGACGCCAATCGGACAGCTTGGCGTCGCGTACGGCGATCTGCCTGTCATGGAAGGCGAAGACATTCAGGGGCGGGAGCTCGACGGCACGACGAGTTCCAGTTGGAGGAATGTCGTCCTTAAAGAACTGGCGATGCGTTACATGACGGCGGCGTTTTGCAATTGGTACGCACGTTTCTTGGCGGGTATGATGCTGGAGAGATGACAGGGCGTGGGTAGGAATGTGACGGGCAAGTTGAGGACGGATGATATCGAGGAGATTGTGAGAGATGACGTCAGCAAGGATGTCTGGCTCGACAAGTTCCCGGGCGCGATGTACGAAAAGCTCAACGCGTGGGACGTTACGCGTAGTGGGCATGGTGGAGAATACGAAATTCAGACCGGAGTGCGTTGTTGCTTCAGCTGCCTCTGCTAGTGTTCACTGATCATTGCGCTACGCAGTTTGGATGGACAAACGGGTATGTTTCGAGATGACCATGTCGCGCTGAAACTGAGAGTGAGGCTAACTGGATGCATAGCGTCGCAATCTGGATCGCGCATGTTCTTGGGATGAAACTGGACAACCCTGTGTGCCCGCTCACCGACCCTGCGAGCGCCAAGAGGCTGCGAGGGCTTGGAGAGCCAGCGTCGTCGCCCCGAAACGAGATGCACACTCAACTGTAGCTCGGCGTTGTGGAGGACTTGTTCTTATCAGTTTTTATGCTTCGTATAGCCCGTTGTCATTACTCGTCGTAAGAATAATTCTATACATGTTTATGAAATCTAAAACCCTGGAACGAAAAGCAAAGCACAGTCCGGCGAACTGTCTACTTTTTCTTGGGCTTTGCAGCAGGTATGCTAAGCCAGCTAAGAGCGATCAAGATTCGGATAACAAAGCCAAGGCCAAAGGTCCAGTGTGCCCCAATCTTGTTGACGAGCGCACGTCCGACCATACCTATTCAACACACGTTTAGCAAGAGGATCGTGCGAGTAGTGAGAAAGACTGACCCCCAACGATAAGCCCGAGGATAGCAATCGCCTTGTGGTCTCGCTGCTTGACCCTGTGCGGTTGGAAAAGCTTGGGTTCGCCGACGAATTGAACCCAGATGGTCGTGAGTACCACAGTCCTATAGACCGCATGAGCTAAATGTATCAAAAATGCAAATGAAACACATACGAATTGAAAATGTTGCCGATACGAACACCCGCATGAGCCTGGAGACCCATGCCCGCGCTCGCGAAACTAATAGTAAGGAAACCGAGAACAGTCCCCCAATTTGTGAATTCACTTCCTCGTGCGCCTCCAAACGAACTTTCACCTAGACTCAATCAATTTAGTATCCCCTTGGAATGTGTACAAAAAACCGGCAGACGTACCGTTGGCCCAGCATGTGAGCGAAGCAGCAAGCGAAAACAACGCTTGGATAAACGTTCCGAAAATCAACCATGCGCGCTTTCGCGGGCCGATCTTGTCGCCGAGTCGTCCGACAAACGCGCCAAAGAGGAAGGCCAGAAGCGAGGCCAGGGCTTGTCCGTCGCCTGTGCTCAATCCCCAATCGCGCCTCCATTCCCATTGCTCGGCAGCCAACGGATTCCAGGATGCTTCTTCGGGCATCGTGGTTGGGAAAGTGATCGTGCTCCGGGGGTGAGGGTATTTGGTGAACAACTTGGCGAGCGCCATGGCGCATTGAATGGTGTTGCCGGTTTGAAAGGCCGACCAGACGTATGCGGCGGTATAAGTGATAGCGTCGGTCTATTTAACCTTATTAGTATTTTTTTGCCGGTAAAAATAATTTTGTAGAACGTACATATCCAGTCATGAAGCAATAGCCGGCAAGCGGATAGCTAGCAATGTTGGTATCGACCTCGTCCATGAGGTATTTTCGCATCTTGGCCGAAAACGGACGAACGACGAGGGGGAGCTCCTCGACCGGGATCTCCCGCTGGGCCTCGTCAGCCTGCGCAGGCTCGCCGGCTGGAGCAGCAGGTCGCGGAGTCTTGAGTAGGCCTTCCTCGAGCACGATGCTGTTGACGGCCGTCACGGGTTCAGTGGGCGATTGACCGGCCCGCTCGACCTGACGAGGATCATACGCCCGCGGTGGGTTGGTGGGCTCATCGGGGGTCATGGGAGCCTTTTCGTCCGAGTCGATCGTCATCGTCGACTGGCGAGTCACGACGGGCGGTTGGGCCGTGGTAGCGGGTGCAGAGTCAGCCATCTGGGGGGTGACCCGAACATCGCCGGTGGTGGAGGTTTATGAGTGGAGTGAAATTGACGTCTGTTTCGATCTGGCGCTTACCGTGCAGGGGTTGAGCTCGCAGCTAGAGTCGGGGCGACAGGGGGGATGAGGAGGAGGACGTCCGGGCCTGTCGTCGGCCTGAAGAGTACGTCGCAGACTGCTTGGCATGCGTCAACGGAGATAGCGTCCATCGGGCACTTTCGGATGTCCAAGTTTTTTCGAACACGTCTTGCACGCTCGGCATTGCGACAGAAGCCACTGCCTAATTGGGTGCGCTGATAGGACCGGGCCAGGGCGATTCTTCGGAGCAGAACCAGTCATCCACTCACTGCCACCACCCACGCCGCCAAGTCTAATCCCGCCGTCGCTAAGACTTCGGCACCGTTCCATCATTCTTGGCCCTGGGCACGTGATGCCGCCCCGCACTTGCAATCCGGAACCTAGGCTGCACCTCGGGCTTGGTATTCGACGGATGGTCCTATTCAGCTCACAAGCATCGTTATCTGCTGGCACGATGACGACGTTCTCGGCCGTTTTTGCGTGCGGCCAGATTCATCACTGGCTTGTCTATAGCTCACGTCCTGGAATCTACATGCTGAAAATGCGCTATTTTCAGTGCCCAGCCGCACTAGATCGTTTTTGGATGATTAATGGCCTCCCCTGATGGCCCAAAAAAAGCTCACTTTTAGTCCGCGTTCCAATTTCGACCTCCCAAGCACTGCCAAGGGACACAAGCTTGTCTTGAGTTGCGATTTGCCAAGTGCATTCCTACCGCGATTTATACATGATTGCCGGACCCCAATCATTGGCACCCATCAGAAGTGGGGTTCCTACTCGACGACAACGTTGCTTTCCATCAACGGCTCACTACCTATCACGGATCTGCTAGCTACACTTTGAGCGATCTGCAAATGTCCGGGGGGACCCTGGAGCTCGCCAAATTGACGCTAGCTGTTAGTTACTGGGGCCTCATTATTTCTGCCCTGTCGATACCTGCCACTTTCGGATCGCCGATAATGTCCGATGCATTTCATTGGCCAGGACGGACCTAGCGGTTGGCCAGCTTTCGTCACATACCATCACCTAAACAGCGCATCAACCTCTGTCCCCCTTTCCTTCCGGCCCGGCGCGAGGACCCAAACTATGACTATGGGCGTACACCCCTAGAATGGAAGTTTCGCTCCCTCCATCAGGTCCCCTTGTCCACACAAAACAAGTACTCCATCGCTCGCCAGAAACTTCCCCAGTCATGCATGACAGGTCTTCTGTATCAAACGTGGTTCAGTTCACCCCCATTCTGTGCGCTCGCCTGTCCGCCGACTAGAATCTGCCGACGCATGCTCCGAATCATACCCGTACTGTCACAAAGCCCAGCCCAACTCAAGGAGTTCTATCTATCCCCAACAGCATGCAGTCGACCTTGGCAATCATTGGTTCAGCGTCGGGAACTGCGCAAATAATCGTCATCGGGCTTGGCCACTGGCCAGCTGGACTCAGACGCAAAGCCATCTTTATGCGGCTCGAGTAGTTTGAGAAGTATTTAAGGACCTAGAGCCGGCACGATTTCAGACACCATCAGCTACTCAGCTTCACTCACACTCTCCTCTCAGCTCTACTCTTCTACTTCTACTTGTTCAACATGGTCATGCAAACAATCCAGTCCGTTGCTCCCGCTTCCACCGACAACTACACCTCTTCCGGTGTCTACGTCAAGCCCGCTCACCTCATCCACACTGCCAACGAGCCTCTGCACTGGAAGGCTAGCACTCGCCTCCGCCAGATGCTTGCCCGCGACGAGATCGTCGTCGCCCCTGGTGTATGCGACGGCATCAGCGCACGATGCGCTCTCGAAGCCGGCTTCACCTGCCTTTACCAGAGGTGTGTTCTTTGTTACCAACTTAACATACAGACAACGTAACTCACACAATCGATCACAGCGGTGCTGCTACTACCGCGGCAAAGCTCGGCCAGCCCGACCTCGCTATCGCCACTCTTCCGGACTTTGTACAAAACGCGTCGGTGATCACGAACCTCAGCTACTCGACTCCGCTGATCGCGGACGCCGACACCGGGTTCGGTGGACCGGCTATGGTCGCTCGTACGGTGCAGATGTACGACCGTGCGGGTGTGGCTGCGCTCCATATCGAGGATCAGGTACGGGCATAGCATATATAGAGTGTTTTAGCTTTGCTGATAGCGCATATACGTACAGGTGCAAACCAAGCGCTGCGGTCACCTTCTCGGCAAGCAGGTCGTGTCGACCGAAGAGTTCCTTACTCGCATCCGTGCTGCCGTACAGGCTCGTGATGCGATCCCGGGATGCGACATCGTTATCATTGCGCGCACGGACTCTGCCCAGGTACTCGGTATGGACGAGGCTATCCGACGACTGCAAGCTGCTGCAGCAGTTGGGGCCGACGTCGCATTCATCGAGGGAGTCAAGACCAAGGAGCTGCTCGAGAAGACCGTCGCTGCACTCACTCCTACTCCTGTGAGTCTCACTTACAGTTTCAGCCATAGTCGCACCTTACTGATAGTCTTACCAAACAGGTTCTCGTGAATGTCATCTCCGGCGGACTCACACCTTCGTTCACCACCAAGGAAGCAGAGCAGATGGGTGCGAAGATCATCATATTCTCTCTCGTGTCCGCCGTCGCTGCCGTACATGCCATCCGGGAAGCGATGTACCTACTGAAGAAGACCGGGACCGACCACACGTCTGCACGAGGCATGGACCCGCGAGCATTCTTCGAGGTAGTTGGACTTGACGAGGTCATCGAGGTCGACAGGCGCGCGGGAGGTACAGCCCTCAGCTCCATCTAGACAAAACATTTCACCCGTAGATTTCCTTTTCCCGCTTTCGAGTTTTTCGTTTATTTGGATGGGGTGTAACGATACGTTCTAGGTGTTGCTTGTTTGTGTACATTTGACAAGAACATGTAGATAAGCCTGTGAATGAAGTGTCCTTGATTCTTTCTCTTGGCCGGTTCTGTGAGAATCATACAATCGTCTGAAAATTTCGATATTTAAATTACATAGGCGAAATTTCAAGTATCCGCGAAGAAATGCTGCTTATTCTCGATATCTCTTGACATGTTCGTATTCATTTTTGTTCACTGCCAGCACCCTCTTGATCTCATCCACGTGATACACTGTCCGCAGGGGTGACCCCTGTGGCGTTTTGCAGCCTCTTTTGACCTTTACGGGGGCCTGGCCAACTAGGCAACTCTGCAGAAAATATTTGCTGAAGCGTGATATGGTAGTATAACAATTATCCAGCGTGCTCTAAAAAATATGTAGATATCTAAAGCGCGGTACAGACATGCAATATCGGATAAAGGCAAAGCCACATGCTCCGTGACGTTGGACACAATCACGATCCTTGCAACATCTTGTAATATAGATGATGGCTCAACTACTACTCCACTATTTACCCTATCATGTCCCGTTCGCTAATTACGACGCTACTTCTCTATCCGCTGCCGCTGGAATGTATTATCCCCTGCTGATCGCCCTGGAACACGTTCGGCTTGATCGAAGCGACAGGAGATTTATTCAGGGCATATGTTGCAAACACATGTAAATAGCTAGATTGAGATGTGTGCAGTCGCGAGGTAGACTATTGTATTAGATGATTCAGGTTTCTGAACATTTGAGCAAAGTTGAACCAAATGACAGGCACAGGGCATTGAACTTGTTGGAATGTCAAGCCTTGACCCTTCAGATAAGCTAGAGGACCATACCTCTCTGGGATCCTTCTGTCAAGAGTTGACGAAATATGATACACGTATATTGGCTCACACGAGTAGATAGACAAGTGAGGGTAAGGTTTACTTGACAGGGAAGGCAAGGGGCGGCAGGTGAGACTCCATCCCCCAACCGGGTGAGGTGCCGACAGGGCAGTACGATAATGTTAACGTTTCGCTTCAATAATGTCTACATGGTCCTTCCGATTCTCCCCATTTCCTACCCTCTGGGCGATCTTCAGGGCTAGTCAGACTGAAGCGAGGCCGATGGAGCTCACTCCAGCCATTCTGTCGACACGTATTATTGACAGTCTGCTACTACATAGTCTATTTCACATTCGCCAAATGATTCATCCATCGTAAACGTATTGCCGGGGTGAGAGTTATTTTTACGGAAATTTAGGGCTTTTTTGGCCTCACTTGCCAAGTCTCTTAAGTCTTACGCTTGAGAAGCGCCAAGCCTTGTTTTCGCCGGGCCTCTGTATCGTCAGTATGGAAAAAAGTAGCCGGAATCTCCGATCTCACCGGAGCGTCCCTCACCCAAGACTCAGAGAAGTCCCTCATAATCAACCGCAGCATTACGCTGGTTGTCCACAACACCTTCCCCGCAAGCTTTTTCGACAGCCAAAGCTTACCTAACAGTACCGACCGGCTGTCATCACTCGATATGGATGGACCCCATAGTGCCCTTAGAATCGCGGGCGTATCGTGTCTGCGGCATTAATGATGATCATTGCGTTGACGTCCTTGCGTTTTAGCGCACATGGATGTTAGGAGCCTGTCAATCGGGTCATCCTGTTGGGCGATCCGGAGAGCTCCGACACTAGCGCTTGGTCTCGAACAATTCTGGTCTGAGGCACTGCCTTGTCTTTGTGGTACGAAAGTCTCTTGTTGTAACTATCATACCACAGTATGGATACATCTGATGGTAGAATTCTGCTATTTGAAATGGTCGGCCCTCAATAAAGCCTCAATGCTGACCATTCGCTTAGAATGACCTTCGGGCCCACGAGTCAATATCTTGCGCCGGAGCTCGGGGCTAGATTTTTGATTTGATCAAGATCCATCAACTCGACTACCGCCGAATTCTTCGCAAACATCATCCAAGTGCACGGTGAGTCGTTCCCTAGATTACGGTGCCCCCGCTATGATATTTTCTCCGTCGACAAGGACTGTTTCTTCCTTTATTGTACAATTTACCGACTGCCGACGCTTGCTCCATCTGACAGCTCTCACATCGCCGAGCCCGAAAGATACGTTCTATCTGTGTTCCCTCACGGAGAATCATGCATGTATGCTGTTCGCTGCCGTCTTGGCGGGACTTAGCGGAATAGGGATGGATAGGCTTGGCCTATCGACTACTGGAGCTACCGTGGGTGTTGTGCTGGCGGGATCATAGGCTTGGCCACTGGAACTTGTGTAGCAGACGAAGGTACGTGGGGTCGCTATGTATGTACAGGTACATGAATTATGCGGACACATGAGTATAAATGAAGCCGGGCAAGAGACATCTTCAACACCATCAGCTACTCAGCTTCACTCTCCTCCTCAGCTCTACTCTTCTACTTCGACTTATCCAACATGGTTATGCAACCCGTCCAGTCCGTTGCTCCCGCTTCCACCGACAACTACACCTCTTCCGGTGTCTACGTCAAGCCCGCTCATCTCATCCACACCGCCGATGAGCCCCTTCACTGGAAGGCCAGCACTCGCCTCCGTCAGATGCTTGCTCGTGACGAGATCGTCGTCGCCCCTGGTGTATGCGACGGCATCAGCGCACGATGCGCTCTCGAAGCCGGCTTCACCTGCCTTTACCAGAGGTGCGTTCTTCTTTACCAACTTAACATACAGACAACGTAACTCACACAATCGATCACAGCGGTGCTGCTACTACCGCGGCGAAGCTCGGCCAGCCCGACCTCGCTATCGCCACTCTTCCGGACTTTGTCCAGAACGCGTCGGTGATCACAAATCTGAGCTACTCGACACCGCTGATCGCCGACGCCGACACCGGGTTCGGTGGACCGGCTATGGTCGCTCGTACGGTGCAGATGTACGACCGTGCGGGTGTGGCTGCGCTCCATATCGAGGATCAGGTACGGGCATAGCATATATAGAGTGTTTTAGCTTTGCTGATAGCGCATATACGTACAGGTGCAAACCAAGCGTTGCGGTCACCTTCTCGGCAAGCAGGTCGTGTCGACCGAAGAGTTCCTTACTCGCATCCGTGCTGCCGTACAAGCTCGTGATGCGATCCCAGGATGCGATATCGTTATCATTGCGCGCACGGACTCTGCTCAGGTGCTCGGTATGGACGAGGCTATCCGACGACTGCAAGCTGCTGCAGCAGTTGGGGCCGACGTCGCATTCATCGAGGGAGTCAAGACCAAGGAACTGCTCGAAAAAACCGTCGCTGCACTCACTCCTACTCCTGTGAGTCTCACTTACAATTTCAGCCATAGTCGCACCTTACTGATAGTCTTATCACGCAGGTTCTCGTGAACGTCATCTCCGGCGGTCTCACACCTTCGTTCACCACCAAGGAAGCGGAGCAGATGGGTGCGAAGATCATCATATTCTCTCTCGTGTCCGCCGTCGCTGCCGTACACGCCATCCGGGAAGCGATGTATCTACTGAAGAAGACCGGGACCGACCACACGTCTGCACGAGGCATGGACCCACGAGCGTTCTTCGAGGTTGTCGGGCTTGACGAGGTGATCGAGGTGGACAGGCGTGCGGGCGGCACTGCTCTTAGCTCCATCTAGAGGAGTTGGGCAGTTGAAGTTGAAGAAAATTAGAATTTACAATTTATTAGATACACTTAGTCATTATCTGGTTGGCTTCTGTACCCATCTATGGTTGCTTCGTTCTGAATACAGTGATTGAACCTTCGTCATAAATCCATTTTTGGATCGTCATTGTTTTGTTTACTGCCGAGACCCTGTTGCGATCATTTCGCCCCAAACAAGCGCTGGCTGTTTGTGTCCTAACCTAGACGGGGAGCCTTGGTGTGTCGGAATGCGGAGTCCTCAGTTCTTTCTATAAAGTGTTGCTTGAAGCTACTCGTTGTATCGAATCGCTGTAAGGTATTGCATCCTTATCACAAATATAGATTCTGACACGTCATTTGGCCAGCGATTGTTTACATTACACCAGTTCCGCCCGAACCGCCGGCTGCTGCACCCCCACTTTTGTCCTTACGTGTAAGTCTACCAACTCTGTATTATGACCGCCTCAAGGTTGAAACGACATACCTAGGATTACATACAAACTTGCTTATCTCCTGTCCTCGTAGTCGTTGATCGACATGTCAAGGAGAACGAATCGTCTGCTTTTCTGCTTATTCTCTCTCACTTTGCACACTCCTGCTATATCCCTTCAAAACTCTTCGCTTCATGACCCAACGACATCCCCAGGTTCTCCATCGACCCAACATGACCCTCTGCCAACGCCCACTACCCCTATTGGCAAATCCAAATGCTCCCGCAATGACCCCTTTCGTATATTCGCACCCCCTTCAGATCCAGTCTGCTGCCTGATACCTCTTCCAACTACCACCCAGTCCGACCCGCATCCCACCGATGATCTGCTCTCGTTTGAGGAATGGAAACAGCGACAGCTTGCTCTGACTTCTGACGAGCAGCGACAGTCCGAAGGAAACGGTGCTTCAACAGTCACCACCGACGAAGACGCGTCGACACCCGAGGCTCCGGATGGTACACTAGTTCCGATAATCGATACAAGTAATGCCTCCTCAATCCGTCCTCGCCCTATCGTCGACATTGTCACTTCTCTTCAAGACCGGTTCAATTATGCCTCACTAGACTGCTCTGCTCGCGTTCATGGAACCCAAAAGAGCATGAAGTCTTCAAACTCCATCTTATCGTCCAAGAAAGATAAATACATGCTGGCTCCTTGCTCAGCGAAGAGTGAGTTTCCGATCTACTCTCACGCTATAACGAAATTTATTCAATTAAACTAGATAAATATGTCGTGGTCGAGCTATGTGAGGAGATCCGGGTTGATACTGTGCAGTTGGCCAATTTCGAGTTCTTTTCCGGAGTCTTCAAGGACATTACCATCACACTTTCACAAACTGCTCATATTGATGGACCCACGTCAGAAATCATGGGCGTGTACGAGGCCAAGAACGTTCGGACTATTCAGGTAGGTTTCTTTCCATCTCTTTTGTCCGCACGCCTCATGTGTGCCCCTATCAGACCTTCCACCCATTCAAACGACCTCACGGGTTCTATCGGTTTATCCGGATTGAATTTCATACACATTATGGAAAGGAGTACTTTTGTCCCGTCAGTCTCTTGCGCGTTTATGGTCTTACGCAAATGGAGGAGTGGAGACTGGAGGAATCGGAACGGGAATGGCAAGCTCGTAACCATCCCGCCGGCTTGACCATATCAAGCGAACCCGTCATGGCCTCCTCCCTCCCTGAAGCTCCAGTCGAGGATCTCGGGGAGGATGCCGTCAAGGAGACTGAACCCGCCCAGACTTCGTCTCTAGAGTCCCCTCAGCAAACGGTCCAGGTCACAGACGCAACCGCTTTGAGCAACCCTTCGCCTGATCCTACTGACGGCCTTGGTGCATCTAAAGATACCAACCGCCCAGGCACGAACCACCTTACAGCATCAACCGGTTCTGTGGCCGGCGATGCCGACACCCCTACTTCCAGTAACAGCGCCGCCTTGCCAAACAACACGAGATATTCCGTTAGCAGCTTATCGAACCTAACGGAGACTTACAGAACGTCAACGACTGATGCTCATGCGAAAACGAACAATGCCAAGAGTTCCCGGACGAAGGTTTCGCCATCGGCATCTACCGTCCCCCTAGTTGCTCGAGCTACACATCCTGCCCAGCCCCTGCCGTCAACCTCCGGCGGCGAATCAATCTATCGCACTATCATGAACCGCCTGGACGTACTAGAACGAAATAGTACCCTAAGTCTCCGCTACGTCGAGGAGCAGAATTACTCCGTTCGTCAGGTGCTTCGCCGATTGGAAGAAGAAGTCGGGCGGCTGAGAGCGCTAACCGGGCAGCAACAACAAGAACTTCAGCGATCCATGAGAAACGTTGAGAAAAAACAAGCCGAGATGGAGAAAAGGTGGGATGCGCTGGTAGAGCAGGTCAACACGCTGGCAGAGGAGGTAAGACTTCGAGTATTGCCCGATATCTCAGCTGGCTTATCTCATCTTTTCTAGGTTGTTCTTGAGAAGAGACTTGGCATAGCCCAACTTTGTCTGTTGACCACCGTGCTGGTTTTCATGGCCCTTACACGCGGCTCGCGCGCGGAAACCCATTTCCTCGGCGGTGTTCGCCGCCGAGCGGACAGCGGACTGGGACTTGCCCGCGCTCTGCACCCAAGAAATCGCGCGCAGTCAAGGCCAAGGACGAGCGAACGCCCCTTGGCTTGGGCGCGGCAGGACCGGCCCTCGACTGGAGATATCTCGCATCACGACCCGGGTACGTGCTGGTTTTTTTGGGTTGTTGATCGAAAGTCGTCAATGCTCAAACGCGATGTTCGTCATCTCGTTTAGGGGAGCCTCCGCTTACCCCCGTACGGTCACGTTCACCGTTCCCAAGTACTGGAACACCATCAGGCGTACGTGGACGCAAGGTTTCTGGAACAGAGGCTAGCTCGCCTACCGGGCATTCGTCCCGGGGGGTCAGATTTCCTCAAGGGTTGTACCCGTTCCCCTTGTCACGCCCCGCCAGCTCATTGGGGATAATGCGACGGAGACACTCCTTGTCTTTATCGACTGACCAGTTGGTCCCTGCCCCGGGAACGGGAAAACGACCCGCGACGGGTATGAAGCGACTCGCTAGGACTGCACATCTCCACGAGGTTGAAATCGAAGCCCAGCGGCGGCGCCGAGTTCAGGGTGAATCTGCGGCTCGCAATAATGACTCTGGCGACCAGAAATCACAAACAGTCGTGTATGCCTTGGCGTTGTCCATGGGCCACAAGGCCTCGCACAGTGACGGTCATTTGTCAACCAGCAATTCAATTCACCGCGACTCCTCTCCCGCCCCCCAACATTCTATCGATTCAGATACGACAAACCTTGTAGAGCTCTCGCGGTCTGAACAAGATAACGGGGCAGAGTGGGAGGACACTGATTCTGATGTGGATGACCCTGGTCATGGATTGTCGGGTGAGAGCTAAAAACGTTTCATCCTCTACACACGACAGGGCTTCTTTCCAGTTTATCTCGCTAGCTCTCGTCGTCTAGTTCTCAATCATTCTGGTCACGCGCCGCTACTTACCAATAAATGGACAAATCAGAACTTGCATCATTATATAGGATGCTGTTTGTAGGTTGGTTTGTATCTTATTCTGTACATAGGATTCGATTTTACAGTTAATTTGGAATTCATGCTTCAGTGGCGATTGAAATAACGGCTAAGCGTTCTACTGGCAGGCCCTGTTGCCAGTGTATTCAAAAGCACAAGTATGGATATTGAAGCTTACACGCACACTCAAGAGCATCCGATGGTTTAATTTGTGTGATCACCATTGTACGTGCATATATTGCAACAGAGTCATATGTTCTAGTCCTGTGGCCTGATAACCAACTTGACACCACTGACCCCCTTGGCAATTATGTCCAGAGCCTCTGGAACAGCCGAGAGCCCTCCCTCAACAATTTGAACCGAAGCTGGCACCAACTTTCCCTCCTCAATCCATTTCCCAGCAATCGTCCAGAAGGGAGCGTTCAGCTCGGGCAAAGCGTAAGCACTGCCGTCGACCATCCCTAGCTTGACGGGGCCTTCAGCACGCGCTTCGTTCGCAGCTACTAACTCCTTCGTAGGCGGTAAGACAAGCCGGAGCTGAAGTTCGCCAGCCGGGCTGTTGGGCTGATTTGCTAATAATTTGTATGCAAACAGTTGGGTCTCGGGCGTTGAAACAGCGTCAACGACAAAGCGGAGTGAAGCGCTTGCGCTTTGGACGGCCGAGTAGATGGTTTCCGCCGAAACGGTGCGGTCAAACACGTGAGTGGCTCCTAGAGATCTAAGAGCACTGGCGTGAGCCTCCGAGGACGTCGTAATGATCGGAGAAAATCCTGTGATACGTGCTAGCTGGATGGCTATTTTTGAATAGAAGGCTCAGTCCCATTGGTCCAAACATTTTGTAAAATGACCTACTTGTCCGCCCTACCGATCCACTACCCCCGAGAATGACGATAGGGATACCAGAAACTGTCGGTCCATTAAGCGAAGGAGCGATCCCAGTTTGGTCAAAGAAAATGGCGACCGCCGTCGCCAGAGACGAAGGTATAGTGCTCGCTTGTTCGTCAGTAACATTCGATGGCGTGTGTCCTACTTGTCTGGCGTTTGCTAGCGAATATTGTTGAAATGTAGCGTAGTCATTCTTGAAGTCCGCTTGGAAGAATCTGTGTGCTCGACACTTAGTTTGATTATGCCTGCACTCTTACGAGATTCCCTACTCACACTCGGTCGCCCTTTTTAAATCCCTGCACGCCAACGCCAACAGCTTCAACAACTCCTGCACCATCGCAACCAAGAATTGCCGGGTATGAATTAACTCTGATCGGTACGTGTCGGTGCTAATCAAAATCTTCAAGTAAGACATCTACAGTGTGTATATGCGTGCAAGTGCGTACCAGATTATCAAGTGGATTGACTATGATGTATTCGGTCAGTCTCATTATAACACCGACGAAGCTAGCAATTACCTGCTGCAGCAGTGACCTTAACGAGGACTTCATCTATACTGGGGGTAGGTATGGGGAGCACTTCTACCACAATATTCTCGTTGAGTGCGGGAAGAACAGATGCCTTTTGATCGACCATCCTGATCAGTCAGTGAGAGGTAAAGGGGTGATTGATACTTTTGGCCAGTGGCCGCCAAAGCATTTTATAATCTTCTGCTTGCTCTTTGCTGCAGATGCGCATGACGAATTATACATTGCCTCCGCGATCTCTGTAAGCATCTAGTCGCTTAGTCAAACTGCATACGCCACCCCTCCATCGCCGATTTTATCGGGGTTAGTCAGTTTCTACCCGTTTCGAATGAATCCTAGATGCCCGCGTAGGTCTCTTTTAGCTTTAGCCGTTATACATCCTCCACTCCTTCAAGCCTCCACACAACTGAGCTCGCAACCCTGATTTTTGGTCTCGGAGCGGCAGTCTCCGAAGCGATATAGCCACATTAGCCTAAAAGCTGATCATTATATCGTGGAGTAATCAGATATTATGGCTATTTTCACAAGTCCGTTCCAAACGAAAAAAAAAAACGCCGAGAGCATATATCGGCATTTCGACAAGTACTCTCTCACAATATGTGCTATCACAAATGTAAGCGGATGTCTGAGTTCGGCTCTCCGAGACGCGCATTTCTATATACATAGTGTCATATTAGCCTCGGTTTCAGTCCAACCCCCTCTGGAAAGGGGTATACGCCGAAGGGAGAGGCAACTAAGATATCTATCAAATTATGACTTTGTGAGGGGCCATTGTACTTTACTAAGTAAATGTCGGCCAGGTTTAATCTTGATAGCTCAGCAATCGAGCGAAATGTGCCTCATACAGCTCCCGAACCTGGCTTTTGCCGCTAGTATACGATGATATCTCGGTCTATAGGGATTCTATCAACACAAATTTGGCACACGTGTGATCCATTCAATTTGATGGGTATCTTGGTTGCCTCATGGCACTGTCTATATAGAAATGCGCGCCTCGGAGAGCCGAACTCAGACATCCGCTTACATTTGTGATAGCACATATTGTTGGAGAGCACTTGTCGAAATACCGATATGTGCTCTCGGCGTTTTTTCTTTCGTTTGGAATGGACTTATATGAAAACGGCCATAAGCTCAAGGCATTCGTAGCAGCCCTCGGATAGGCATTCGTGTTTAACCGAGCTCCTGGTCATGTAACTGATTCCAAGTCATCCGTAAAAATCAGTAGGCAAAAGAGGCATTAATTGCTATGTATTGCTAGAGAGGTTCCTAGTACTACTCTAACGCATATGCTGCCTCTAAGCACCGCGACGAGCCTTGAGATATATCCCTATTCGATCTTGGGGAATCGAGGGTCCAAATGAGGTTAAGAGTATTATCTTGGTCATATATGCAGTATGTTGAAACGATGCATCCTGCTTGTTGGGTTTCATAGCGCTTCCGCGTTCAATAATAGTCGCGCTTCGAATATACTCACGTTAGGCTCGAGGTAGCGAGAATTAGGCTCCAACAGCCGGCAATTTTGAGAGGGGTTAACGTCTGGAAAAATGAGGGTGGCGATGGGGATGGGCTTTATAGAATGGAGCGATCAAGAAAGAGAATAAATAGCGCTAGACGTATGGTGGAAGAGGGTACAAGTTGTAGCATAAGTCGGGTACATGCGGTAAATCGAAGGCAAATACAAAAAAAAAGCAAGTATACAGATATAAGCGAACTAAAGGACTCGAGGAAGCAAAGAAACAGCAGAGGCTCGCACGAAGACAAAAAGAGAGCACATAAAGGGAGGACCGATCCCCAGCAAAAAGCCAAAAGTCTGACTAGCGTGGACTGTGACCTCCCCGTCTAACTGAACCTTTTAGCGCTCGCCAATCCTGGTAGCGCCAGTAGTTTGTGATACCCTGGGTCCAGTGAGTGCTAGAAGGTTTGGTTAGACTTGTGGAGCTACCCCTTACTAGCTAGACTTTCGGCTTTCAGCTGAGGAGTTGTTGATAAGTGCGAACGAAGCAGGACGGACTACGAGCACCACGCGTGTACGAATATAACAACGCCCAGCGTAGTGATTATCTCATGATGTCTCGGTTGACTAATTGAAGCAATTTTTCTCAATAGATAGGCGGGAGGTATAAGTTGGGTGTTTAAATATGAGCTGGTAGAATAACCGCTGGGCGGTTCAGTACTATGGCCGTGTGGCTGGTCGTTGATCATCTAACTTCTGGTTACCCTGAACCGCGGAGTCCCCTAGCTTGTAGGCAGAGCTTTCGCGCGGCGAGGCAAAATTACTAGACATATACACAAATAATCTCGCTCATTGACCAGAATGAGTAAAGAACACCTTGAACAACTCCGCCCTCTCTTTGCTGGTCTATGTCTTGTTGCTGTTTCCCGACTATGCTACAAATTCGCACTGCCTAAGCCTCTTCCCAATATACCACATGACCCAGTTACGAATATCTTGGGACATGTCCTCGACCTGGCAAGATTCTCCAGAGGTGGAGAGAAAGACGGCGCAAAATGGTTCGATAGTATGACTGCCAAGCATGGTCCTCTCTGCCAGGTGAAATCATCGCCAGCATCGGGACAAGACTAAAATTAACGAAATATGGAAAAGGTCCTGATTGGCCATACTCGCTTAGTAATTATTGCAGACATGGCTGAAGTAGAAAGATTGCTTTTAAGAGGGAAGAGCACGGATCAGTCAAGATGGGTTAGGGAATCGTAAGTACTTGACCCGATTATTGGAGGAACAGCGGGCCTCACTGAGGCTTTGACGACAGCTTTGGCACGGTTATTCCTACTGGACAACTTGCTTTACCCACAAGTACGTATCTCCTGCATCTGGGGGTTGATTGGGTGATTTTTATATTTACAAGATGATATGTGGAGACGGCACCGCCAACTGATGGGTCCAAGTATGAGCCGTCGATATTTAGAACGCATGTCAGTTCGCATCTCCGCTGGGGCAAATAGTCTTGTGCGGCTGTGGATACGTAAAGTTGAGTTGGTTGGTAGCAAGACGTTTTCGGCCGAGCAGGATTTGAAACTAGCTGTGATGGTAAGCCAATGCGAGCGCAAAACTCGGAGGGTCTGATACGCTGAAACTTTGGACGGATTTAGGACGTTATGCGTAAGTGTTGCATACAAAAGCGCCCGCAATTAGCTTACGTGCCTCTGATTCTTTTGTGTAACTCCAGTTAGTATAGCTTCAGGCGACTTACCTAGCTCGGTTGATATTGCATGCGCTTCCCTTCCGACGACCTTGCCTCCTTGCTATGCAGATAGAGAGGTCGTCGAGATCCCTCAAGTTGCTCCGCCCGAACTTCAAAACTCCATCGGCAATCTTATGCAAAGCGTTGAAAAACTGAACTCCATGCTCCTTCCTGCTTGTATCAGCAGATTCTTTGTCCAAACATTGTCTGCTTCTTGGCGTGAATCCTGGAGAATAGTTACGAGCTACATAGATAGCAAAATTATCGAAGCAAGGGGACGAGAAATCCAGCCATCCGAGTGCAAGCAAGGAAAAGAACTGGTGACAGATGCCAATTGTGTTGTGGAGATGATCGCTCAGCGGGAGGCAAGGGAAGGGCTAGAGAAGTTTGACGCGGGAGAACTGCGAGATGAACTAGTGACGTTTATGGTGTGAGTTCTGCCTTAGTTCTGGGTCTATCGATCAACCTACTTCTCATTTATTGCTTTATGCATTTAGTGCTGGCCAAGATACCACTGGCGTAGTTCTTTCATGGCTAGTGAAATTTCTCCCTCAAGACATGGAGATACAACAAAAACTGCATGACGAAATATGCACAGTTTACGGATCAGTATCAGACGACGAGCCATTGGACTTCGATATCCTAACAAGTGCAGAGAAATTGCCGATTTTGGAGGCGGTCGTGGCAGAGTCCTTACGGTGTGCCAGGACAGTGCCAAACACCATGCGTGAATGTGAGCACCCCGCGACCAACACCGTATCCAAACGAAGGAATTCATTTTTTCATGTGGAGCAGTGATCGAGGACGAGGTGATTCTAGGGCGACATGTTCCGAAGGGTGAGTCCATATCGTATTGTAGTATATTAGCGGCCTTATATGTGCGCATATACGCGCAGGTACTATGTTGATGTTCCCAGTTGGAACTCTGAGCGCACAGGTGTCTGATTGGGGTTCAGATGCAAGCTTTTGGCGCCCAAATCGCTGGCTCAAAGCGGATGGGTCTTTTGATGCAAACGCTGGGCCAAGTTTTCCTTTCGGAATAGGTCAGCGTGCCTGCCCTGGACAGCGGCTTGCAGTACGTATGATATAGAGATATTATGGCAATTTGGTTCGCTCATTCTGCGATACAGATGCTTGAACTCAGGATCTTTGTTGCGGCACTATCGAGGTCATTTGTGTTTAAACCAGTAGCCAAGCCCGTAGCTGGTCACGAGGCGTTCATTAAAATCAGCAGACAACCGGAGCATTGTTACGTATCGCTTGAAAGACGGCCAACTACTTGAAGGTAAAATCAAAGATTACATGCATATCACTCAATCGAGTTCTGCTTCTCTTTGACACCTGTACCAAAAAACGTGATTTGGGCCACTCATATGTTACGGAGTGTCAGTGCTTGGTGACTACTCGGTGCTATATAAGTCCGTTTTTGATTTATTGCGTGAGACTTGAGCTGGCAAACGTTCGGTCCGCAGGGCAAGCTGAGTCCTGTGTTACGCCTCAATCTTAACAACGTACCAATCATACATACATAGATTCTACCATATTTCAGACGAAAAAGCTCACAGTATCCTGATAAACGTACGCCATCCACCCCCTGAACCTAGCTTATCGTTACCAATTATGGCGGTTTTCAAAAGTCAAAGCCGATCAAAAAAAAAAAAACGCCGAGGCGTCGAAACATCGTTTTCGATGCCTCGGCGTTTTTTTGATCGGTTTCGACTTTCGAAAACTGCCATAATGAATCATGATGTCATTCTGGCCGAAGATTAGATCGGCTGCTCTTACGACAGTTTGGCCAACCTGTGTTTTTCGTCTTATTTGTGAACAAGAGACCGGGTCACAGATTGGGTTTCAAATTCAACTTCAATCAACTATTGAGGACCAAATTTCTCCATACATTCGTTCAATCACGGATTAACCACGAGCTTGATGCCGCTCACACCCCCAGCAAGCATGTCCAACCCTGACTTAACGCTCCCAAGTCCTCCAGGCAGATGTTTAACCTCCCCTGGAACCAGAGTGCCGTCTCCTAGCCAGTTTTCAGCGACCGCCCAGAATGGGGCCAGAACATCCGGTTGTTTATGAGCCACTCCAGCCACTATTTCTGCCTTGATGCGCCCCTCACCGAGAGCGTTGTTCTTTTCTTTCAGTTGATCTGTTGGGGGAAGGACAAGTTGGAGCTGCAACTCTTGGTATGGTGGGTTGGACTGGGTGGTCAGAACTTCGCAGGCGAAAACTTGAGTTTCAGAATTGGAGACAGTGTCAACAGCTAACTTGAGGGGGCCCTTGTTCGCTGCTTTGAGTGCTTCGTGGATAGTACCAACGGAGACTGTACGCTCAAATACATGAGTAGCTCCAAGAGATTTAAGGGATTCAGTGTGCGTTTTCGATGCCGTAGTGATTATAGGCGAAAATCCTGCAATGCGAGCCATTTGTATACCTAGAGCAAGGAGAGCGGTAAGCCTGTGTTAGAACGAACACCTTTTGTGTCCCGACGTACAAGCTCGTCCGACAGACCCGCTACCACCCAATATTAGAACGGGTGCTCCTGTAGCTGTCTGCTCATTGAAGGGGGGTGCAAACGGTGTATTGTTGAAGAGAAGCACCGCAGCAGTTACTATTGACGTCGGCATAGTGCTTGCTTGCTCGTCCGTGATGTTTGAGGGTATTTTAGCAGCAAGTTTTGACATAACGGTAGCATATTGCTGAAAAGTAGCACCATCATCGGTCGGGCTGGCCTGGAAAAACCTAGCTCGAGCGCTATTAGCCCCACTTATGAAAATGGAATCGGGTCTATACGCACACGCGATCTCCTTTATTGAACCCAGAGGCGCCTTCACCAAGGGCTTCTACTGTGCCAGCAGCATCACATCCAAGGACAGCGGGATACCCGGATATCAGTACTGGAAAATATCGGTGCTGAATTTTATTTAGGAGCTTATCCCGTGATATAAGCCCAGATGCTTACCATGTTATCAACGGGGTTCACTAAGCCACCCAGAGACTATCAGTCGATTGGATCCGGCAAGCTTGAAACTACTTACAAGCGGTGGCATTGATTTTTACTAGAAGCTGACCTGGTCCTGCGGTAGGAACGGGTCGATCTTGCAAGACAATATCAGCGCCTGGTGCTGGGATGATACAGGAAATTTGAGTAGCCATAGAATCAAGTCGAGCCAAGTAGTGTTGTAGTATTGGAATGGATGCTCATCTACGTCGATTTGCTAGGTATTTATATCAATTGTTACGGGGTCCTTTCCTTGAGGTCCACATCGTCCGTCCGACATCATCAGCAGATCATCGCTATCAGTAACGAATATAGGGACGCGCAAGCGCATTGTCCGAAACGGCGTCGGGGAGAACGAGGGGCATCATTTTTGGAGCGCTTGGGAGTTCTAAATCTAGAAGGAACAAAAACGAGGAGCACTCGAGTACCCCTGGGTCGAAGATCAAGCTGGCTTTATGGAGCGAGAAAGGAAAATCGTATCATTCATAATTTACAGGCGGCCCCCTGACCGAAAAACTCTGCAGGAAAGGCTACTCTTGAAGCGTGTATGTGGTGTCGGTAAGCCCTTGCACGAACCATTTTAGTATGATCAATCATTAGCTATACTTGCTATCAGGTACGATCTCCAGGCATGAGATAGCATTTATTTGAGTAATCCATAGTCCATAGTTTCTCCGCCAGCTTGGGTGATCCTGGCTCAGTCACCCTACCGATATGCCTGACGCAGTGGATAGGCTGACCCGTAAATGAATGATAAAAGATGTATGATTCCCGAACGCCTTGAACAAGCGCATACATGTCATTTTCTTTCCCTGGCTTACATATTCTTCCTCTGCTACAAATCAGGCGTTTCGACGAAAAATGAAACAAGATTTATTCAAATGGTTTTTCAGGCAACAATCAAATACCCATGTGGACAACAGTTACTCTTGAGGGTGAATAACAAGCTTCACGCCACTAACACCCTCTTCCGACAATTTCAACGCTTCAGTGACTCCCGCTAGTCCACCCGATACACTCGGTCTTCGCCGGCGCCTGGTGCCATAGGACTATGTGAGTAGATGAAGTATGTATTTACGAACGAATAATGTACAGGAAGAATAGAGGATCGCGGTGGTGTGGGGGGTTTGTGGGCCGCCGAGAGGCGGCACGCAAACGAGTGGCCGGGCCGCCGACCCCGCAAGCAGGGCTCGCAGGGTGGGCGGCAAAATCCTCGAGAGATCGACTTCTTGGTGGGTGGGTGGGAACAAAAGGCTCTCACCATAGTCTCCTGATGTCCGCCGCGCGCGCTGCGCGCGGCGGACGTGCTGTGGTGGAATAGGAAAGTGTGTAACATGACCACGTGACGCGTGGTATGTGGCTGGCGCCTCAGGCTGCGCCCGAGTATTCCTCCTGCGCCTCCGCAAGCTGCGGCGCATCAGGCCACACTCGGTCTTCGCCGGCGCCTGGTGCCATAGGACTATGTGAGTAGATGAAGTATGTATTTACGAACGAATAATGTACAGGAAGAATAGAGGATCGCGGTGGTGTGGGGGGTTTGTGGGCCGCCGAGAGGCGGCACGCAAACGAGTGGCCGGGCCGCCGACCCCGCAAGCAGGGCTCGCCCCCGAACGGCCTGGTCACCAAGTGGCCGGGCAGCCCAGCGGCAGGAGTCGGAGGAGCAAGGCCGCCACACGGCAGGATGCCGTCGCCCCTGACATGCCCGAGCACCGGGACGATGTGCCAACCGTGCTAGGATGCTGGGCACGGCCGATGAGCTGGCTGAGTGATGCGCTCACGACGGTCTCGGAGGTGGATATTCTCCACGTAATTCGTCGCTATGCCCCTGAGACCACGCCAATATCTGTAAAAGGCATCGGATTTCCACCTTCCCATCTCCCGGACTACCTCGGGTGGGACGCCCATGTCGAGTAGGGCGGAGGTTCCTCCAATCCGGAACGAGTGGCCTGAGAAGCGAGGTAGCCCGTGTGCTGACCAAACTTCGTTGCATCTGCCAATGAACTCCTCTCGCGTGAGGGCGCGCAGGGTGCCGTTGGGACCGCTGAGGTAAGTGAAAATGTTTGTGGATGGTGGCGGGTTTTTGTTGATTTTGAGCAGGTGAGCTATGGCGTGGATAGGATCGATGTCGTCCTCTTGGCGGGTTAGGATGATGTTTTGCCCATCCCTCTGTGCGGTTTTCGTGCGTGGGAGGTGTAGTTCGCGAGAGCCAAGCCTGGTAAACCTCTCGCCAATGGACCGGATCGTCGGAAGGACTTTCGAGGTTGTATTGCGGCGTGATTGTCCTGCTACTTCGCCCAACCGACTCTGCCCCCAGAATAGGACAAGGGCCATGGCAAATACAGCGGCGTCTTTTGGGAGCTCGAGGTCCAGGTGTGAGCGGAGCTGGCGGAGCATGTGGATCGTGACGGGGGGGCGTGGGTCTTTGGTAGATGAGCGGGGTGCCAGGTTGGTAACGCCTCGCAAGATGTGCTTGAGGCGGGCGCCACCCTCCCAAGGCCAGTTGTTTAGTGCGTGCGTCGTCTTGAGGGCGGCGATATGATTTGCTGCTGTGCTACCCGTGAATGCCCCAGCGTGCGAGGCTGCGAAGGCACATATGACCGGCTCTCGTGCTGGGAACAGTTGATCTGCAGGTATGCCATACGTGTGGCAAAAATCGATGTATCCTTTGACTGCAGAGCTGTAGTTGGCCAAGGTGCCTGCCGCAAGGCTGTGTTGGGCCACCCGTGAGATGACTGCCTCCAGCGCGGTTGGGAGCTGTGCTGTTATGTCCCCGTGGGCTGCCGGGGCGCTGACGAACTGTTTGTGGTTTGGTCGTGGATCATGTTCTTGTGTTGGTTTTGGGGCTGGTCTTGAGTGGTGCATACGTCTAGCTGGGGTAGGGATGACACGTGGGCGGTGAGCTGTTCTTGCCATCGTGCTGCTGAGCAGGATTTGGGTCGAACACTGGTTAGTTGGAGCGCCCCTGGGTCACGTGCAAGTATTAGTACATGGGGATGACAAAGTGTGAATCTATATATTATGTAATATGTACATGGAGGGACATGATCACTGGCACGGAGCGCGCTGAAGGAGAGGTTGAATGGCTGGAGGAATCTGGATGGTCCAGTGAATATGCGGAAGGTGCTTGGGAATGGAGCCCCGAGATGGTTGGTCTGCTGGGTTGTCTGCTGAGGCGATGTACTCAATCTGGATGTCAATTCCGTGGGAGTCTGCTTGCTCTAGGATCCGCATCAGGGCAATGTTCTGGGCCTCATTGCGGGAGCGGCCGGATTTGACTGCGTAGACTACCCCCAGGTTATCCGAACGGAAGGCTACTGAACGGTCTCGAAGGCCGGACGCAATTATTGCGGTGAGTGCTAGTTCAACCGCCACCATTTCAGCCCATCCAATGTCCGCTCCAGGCTTGCGCCAGTTTGGTTGGAGTTTCCAAGCCGCAACATGACCCTCCACAACAATGCCAATACCCCATGAGGTTGAGGCATCCATGAAGCATTCTGTAGGATGGGCTGGGTATGGTGTCCGTAGGGCTCGGGTGCAGGTGTCTTGTCGAAGCCGGGCTAGCCACCATGAGACATCTGCTGCGGCCCGTTTGGAGGGTGGTTTTGTGATAAAACGCTGGCTGTGATTGTGGTTGAATGATGCGCTGAAGCTGGTCAGGCCAGCGAGACGGGGGCGGCCCTCTTGGATGACTTGAGTGCAGTGTATGAGGGACCCCACCAGGACCTCCGTCTCATGGAGGGACACTCTTGATGCCTCGGCCCAGTTCTGAAGCCGGTCTACATATTTCTGCCGTTTTGCAGGGGGGATGGATACCGTGCGGGATGGGATGTCCCATTCAAAACCAAGGTATGTGAATAGCGATGCAAAGAATTTAATTTTTGACGGCTTCCACGGCCAGCCCAGGGTGTTGGCCAATTCGATGATGGCTTGCTCGTCGTACAAGAAGCACCCAGAACTGTTGGCAAAGCGGAAAAAGAGGAAATCGTCCACCCATTTCAGGACCGGGCCCATGCCTCGCCGGGAGTAGATGCGAGCAATGGCATCCCCGCATCGGCCAAAAATCCCATTAGAGCTCGCCGCACCAAAAGGTACGCAATGGTCAACAAAGAACTCGCCACCCCAATACACGACTATATGGTTCTGGTCCTCCGGGCGGACTGGCATTCGGCGGTATGCCGCGTCCACATCGAAGGTGGCAGCTTGAGTGCCAGGTGGGGCCGTGACGACCACTTTGGCCACATCATCAAAGAAGCCCCACTCGCAGGGGTAGTCATTGGGGTCGATCTCGTCGTTCAGGGCCAAATGCTCGCCCTGGCCGCGCGGGTAGGAAAAATCCTGGATGATCCGGAACTCGCCTGGTGTGGATTTCTCAACAACCCCAAGCGGTGCCGTCCTGAAAAAGCCTATACGGGCCTCGAGCTCTTCACGTTTGAACGGGCCAGAGTAGCGGCCAGCCGCCAGTTCCTTGTCTATAGCCTCACGAACCACTGAGAGGCGGTCGGGGGCAGTTGCTGATTTGTGATTTGGTGGGGTAGAGGAGAAAGTGAGAGAGCGTGAGGCGCCGATTGGGAAGCCATAAATAAGGCCTGGCGTGACGTCGCCAAACTCCTCCGTGAGACCGAGCGATGTAAGCTCAGCCTGCCAGGCAAGTGGAAGGAGAGGCGTTATGACCCGTCTTGGGTCACTTCCGGCATTGTTGGGCTCCATGACTGCTCGAGCCGCAGAGGGAGCAGGCGTGGATCTTGAAGCGGCATCTGGAACGGACGCAGGGGCCAGACGGGGCATTGTCTCGGTAGCAGAAAGCTTCGCCATTGAGCAGCCAGTGTCCGCCATCGGTGCTGGTGATGAGGATGGGCCGGCCGTTGGCTTGCGTGGCATTCCCACATTCCACCGGGATGCAGTTGGGGCGTGCACACCGAAAACAAACGCCCGCCGAAGTGTTCTTGGTACTGCCCGAGGGGCGGTTGGATGGGCCCTGGGGACGCGGGCGGTCTGAGGATGACTTGGACGGTGCTGCGGGCCATGCAGGCGAGGGGCGGGTGCTGGGGGCAGGTGCAATCTGGGGGCGGGCTGTTGCTAGTTCGTGGATTAGGTCCCGCTCCACCTGATTGAGAACGTCCTGGTTTATGACAGTGGTGTCAACGTTCCTCTGCGTGCGAGTGAGCATGCGCATCCGGATGTCGTAGCGGAGCCACAAGTCCCAGTGGTCGTGGATGTCGTCTTGGCCATATACTAGCTTGTAGTGTGCTTCCCATCGTTCCCAGAGCGCCGGCTTGTACGTGTCGATGAGAGTGAGCATTCGTGTCCAGGCCTGAGTCCACTCTGCAAAGGAGAGGTCTGTCTCGGCGCGTTTTGCGGTGTTGGCGTCGACGGCAGACAAGCTCAAGGATTTTCGACCGTCTCTAGCGCTACCAGAATCAAGAACTCGGTTGTTGTAGGCCATGCGGCAGGCGAGATTGGTGAGGAAAACCAAGGAAAGGTGGAAAACCCATCCGCCCTTCATCACATCTATGGCGTGGTCCGGCATCGGCAGGTGCGATCCCGAGGCCATCAGGCCTGGGACCATGGCTTCGTCCGAATCGGAGCCTGAGGGGTTGCGAGCTTCTACGGAAGCGGAGGTCAGCGCGAGAAGTCGCAGTGTGGCCAGTGTGCGGGTAGGAAGCCACCGGTGCAAGGAGATTGGGTGGGAGATAGGATGGGAAGCCATCGGCGATCCGGTAGGGAAGCCTACAGCGGGAGGCCGCCCATGATGTGACCTCGGGTCAATCGGGTGCGGGAAGCCGCTCGACCGGGGAGCCCGGGGAAGGTAATGAGGGATGGGGTGGATTGTCACCCAGCTCGTGGCAGCGGGGTGGCGTGGAGCACGGCGGAGGGGGGGGTGGCTGTAGTCCGGGTTCTTTACACTCACTGTTCTTGCCCTTGCTCGGAGCAGAGGATCCAGGGCGATGGCTCTGCTCGCGCGGTTCGTCGTCTTCTGCCCCTTCAGGCTCTCGGTTGCGCCGCCTCCGTCGGGCCAGTTCGAGGTCCTCCTTCGCCTCGTCGGCCAGCCGCTGGAGTCGCGCGGCACGGTTCGCATGCTCTTGGAGCTCGGCGTCATCCGGGGATCGCACATCGCGGGATCTTTGTCCAAGGACCGAAGCAGTGGAGGCGGAGCGCGTTGGTGCCCTTGATCTGCCACGGTCGACCGATGGGGCGCGGGATAGTTCGCGTCGCTGTGATTGTGCTCTGGCCGGGTGGGATGGTGCTCTGGAGGGGCGGCGATTTTCGGAAGGTGCGTTCGATGGTTGACGGGACCGGGGGGTGGCCTCGCGACTCGGCGAAGGGGCTTGGGGCGTGGGTGGTCGTTGGATGTCCTCTGGGATGTCGTAGACACAGTCCCGGTCGTGCGTGACGCATGGGCCGCATTTCGGACGGGCGCGTTTTGTACAGCGGGTCCCGGTTTCGACGCACGCGTTGCAGCGTGGCAGTCCAGCGGCGTTCAGGCGCGGCATGAGTGGGGTGATTACGAGGGGGAACGCTCGGGTGGGACAGGAGGGATTGGAGATGGGGAAGGGTGAGGGGGGGGAATGGTGTAGGTGAAAAAGGAGGCGCGTGCGGATGTTAAATAATAGGGTACGTGTCAATATACGTACAAATTATCAAAGAGGCTCTCACCGGTCTCCTGATGTCCGCCGCGCGCGCTGCGCGCGGCGGACGTGCTGTGGTGGAATAGGAAAGTGTGTAACATGACCACGTGACGCGTGGTATGTGGCTGGCGCCTCAGGCTGCGCCCGAGTATTCCTCCTGCGCCTCCGCAAGCTGCGGCGCATCAGGCCACAACTTGCACACGGTTTGGCACTAAGCTTCCATCCTTGATCCATCTCTCTATCCCACGCCAGAACGGTACTGCAATATCAGGGTTCAAGTGCCCGATTCCGAGTACCTCGTTCACAGAGACAGCTTTGCTCCCCAAAGCCGCGTTTTTAGCCTTCAAATCCTCCAGTAAGCGGAGAACAATAGATAGGTGTCCATCGGAGACAGGCTTTGGGGTGTGAAGCACTTCAAAAGCCAGAGATTGCGTTTCAGGTAACGAAATCGTATCAACTATAAGCGAGACTGGCTCCTTGAAAGCCGCCTGGATTATCTTCGCATCAGTGTTGCGTTCGATGACATGCGTAGCCCCAATATTCTTGAGGTACTCAGTGTGTTTCGCCGAAGCAGTCGTCACAATGGGCGAGAATCCGGCGATACGAGCCAACTGGATGGCTAGAAGCGGCTACACGTTAGGGATTGGGAGATATTGAAGTTCATAACCTTACCGTACTGCCCCACAGACGAACTACCCCCGAATATTAACACTGGTCTACCTGATGCAGATGGTCCATCCAAAGGGAACGGGATACCAGACTTTTGAAACAGACTGAATCCTGCTGCAATAATTGCCACAGGGATCGTAGATGCCTGATCATCGGTTACATTCTCGGGGATCTTTGCCAATAGCTGGCTGTCTGCAAGGGCGTATTGTTGGAAAGTTGCCAAGTCGGCGATATACCGCCCTTGGAAGAATCTGTGTCACGAGTTATTGAGTATTTTATTTGTTCACGGTGTAGGGACCCAACATACACTCTATCCCCCATTTTCAGCTCAGTAACGCCTGGTCCAAGAGCTTCAACGACACCGGCACCATCAGTACCGAGAACAAGAGGGTATTCCTGAGCAATGTGGCTGTATTCCCCTTTAATCTATACTGAAATTGGTCACTCGCAGTTTGTGCCTGGAACCTCACGTGCCTTCCAATCTATGGGGTTGACTAGAGGTATTTTGTAGTCAGTCACAAGATCGAGCTAAAATCAAACTATCGACTTACCAGCGGCGGCAGTTAGTTTGACGAGTACCTGCTTGGGACCAGGCGATGGGATGGAGCGAGTTCCAACCTGCTCTGGTCCATGTTCCTCAAAGACAATGGTCGCTTTTTGGATGTTTGACATGTTTCTTAAACTCAAGCTGGGCTGGTCAGGGCGAGGTTGAACCGAAATGAAACTGGGGGACTGGTACCCAGTCGTCGCCCGGTTCTATACTCCCTCTGAGGTGGAGCATACAACTTCCTCAGTGCGATTCATGAGTAAGGATGAGTCCTAATCTAGAAACTAGTGGAGTGGTTTGAAACAAGCATTACTAATAGCGGGGTTCCCGGTGATGACTAATTGAACAATAATATTAGCACGCAATAGCAACGCAAGGTCTCCTCGTTTCATATTGTGCATAATTAGCTAAGAATCTAGTGTGATAAACAGCTTATCTCATGCGAAATCCTTTCCACGCCTTATACAGTGGGAGGTTTTGCAACGGTGCCCGCAGAGGTGTGCGGCTAGTACTGGGCAATGGAGACGGCTAGCGCGGCGCACATATCATGTGACACGCGCCAACGGGGCAGCTCGCACTTGACCACAACCATGTCGCGTCGGCGCCAGTCGGCGCATGGAGTTTTCGCCCCACCCACCGTCCCCGCTCGTACGACCTGATTTTTTGCTCAGTTAGAGCGCCCGCGAGTCGCTCTCGCGGTCGGGAGCCGGACAGGCACCCGCCGCCAAAGGCGGCGCCTGCAACGCCCACACCTTCCGGCAGCTTAGCAGACCGTCAGGTTGTGTAACATATACCTGCATGCACACGGCGATGGTCCCCATGACTCAGTATCTATATTCTACGCAAATACGAAAACGAGTGATAAAGTATTCTTACATCACAAACGCAGTGATGGGGGCGTACCCGATATGGAGCTTCCCCGCATACAACAGTAACATATATTCTAGGCATCGTTCCGAAGAGGATCTTGTCTTACGGATTCTTAATCCTATTTTATTACTATTTGCTTGCTTTTGCTACACGCGTGTAGCTTGGAGTGTACTTCAATGATCGTACTCCTATGTTAACTTACTGAGAATATATGTGCATCCAGAGTATTTAGGAAGCGTTCTGGTGTCCCAAAACTCGAACTGATTGGATCAGCGCCAATAACGAGCCACACTCGAAAGTACAAGCAAGCTTGAGGAATTGGAGCAAGACGGAGAGTAGTATGGCTAAGTCTCCGCAAGCGGGTTCCTGGCCGATCAATTCGGAGGTTTCTGCATAGAAGGTGCGCATAATGCGGGAAGCTCATTACATAGTCCCCTTGAGAATAAGTGATTGCTGATTGCAGTTACCAAGAAGGGCTTCTCTTAGTAATGCACCAAAAATCCTATCAGAAGAGCTGTGGTAGAAACTCCCTACAAAGACGCGACCAGTGCGGGCTTAGGCTGTGAGGTCGAACTACGGAAGGTAAGCAAACAATGAACCGGGGTGCAAAGGACCGCTGGGGTCCCGTACTTTGTGATAAGTGCACATGCATACTAGTAAACGATGGAGACAGGATGTGCTCTATAACAGTGCAACCGGACGCATACATAGCGTCTGTGCATTTTGGTATTTCCACCCAATCAAAAGCAAGATGTATCCTAAGGTAAACATTAACGCATTTATCCGAGACGATCATCAGGCTAGCCAAATACCCTTGTGGCGTAACCGTCATTCTTGAGGATGAATAACAAGCTTCACACCACTGACGCCCTCCTCCGACAGCCTGAGTGCTTCCGTAACCCCTGCTACCCCACCCGGTACCACTTGCACTCGGTTCGGTACTAACCTTCCATCCTTGATCCATTTGCCTATCCCACGCCAAAGCGGCACCGCAATGTCCCGATCCAAATGCGAGATAGCGAGTACTTCATTTGCAGATACCGAGTTGCTCCCCAGCGACTCGTTCTTAGTTTTCAAGTCCTCCTGCAAAGGCAGGACAAGAGCCAGGTGCGCCCCTGGAACAGGCTTCTGGGTATGAAGTACTTCGAAAGCGACAGACTGAGTCTCGTGGAGTGAAATCGTATCAACAACAAGTGAGACTGGCCCCTTGAGCGCGGCTTGGATCGTCTTTGCATCAGCGTTGCGATCAACAACATCCGTTGCCCCAAGGCCCTTGAGGTACGCGCTGTGTTTTGCGGAAGCAGTCGTCACAATAGGTGAGAATCCGGCGATACGCGCCAACTGAATAGCTAAAAATGGATGATAAGTGTCAAAACTCGTAATGTTTTAGAATCTGTGATCTTACTATACTGCCCCACCGACGAACTGCCTCCGAGAATTAGCACGGGTTTCCCAGTCGCCGTTGGCCCATTTAGAGGGAACTGGATCCCAGACTTTTGGAACAGGGTGAATCCTGCGGCAAGGATAGCCACGGGAATTGTAGATGCTTCATCGTCGGAGATGTTGTCCGGGATCTTCGCCAA
The DNA here is from genome assembly GCA_016906575.1 of Ceratobasidium sp. AG-Ba. Taxonomy (NCBI): domain Eukaryota; kingdom Fungi; phylum Basidiomycota; class Agaricomycetes; order Cantharellales; family Ceratobasidiaceae; genus Ceratobasidium; species Ceratobasidium sp. AG-Ba. Next base: position 1,934,163 of record CP059638.1, read on the forward strand.
CAATTGGCTGTCGGCGAGGGCGTATTGTTGGAAAGTCGCCCAGTCAGGGATGTAACGCCCTTGAAAGAATCTATATAAAACCTAAGTACAAGTCTCTCGGTGAGTCAATTTAACTTACACTCTATCGCCCTTTTTTAGTTCAGCGACATCTGGTCCAACGGTCTCAACAACCCCAGCCCCATCAGAACCGAGGACGGCGGGGTATCCGCTGAGAAGAAAGCTCAAGACTCCTTTAACCTGTCTCAAATTTAGTTATGTATACAGCAATTGGTTAACAAGAAACTGCAAACCTTCCAATCGACCGGATTAACTAAAGGTGTCTTGCGATAAGAACTGAATTTGAGTCACAATGGGGACATAAACCTACTAGCTGCGGCATTAACCTTGACGAGTACTTCACCGGAGCCTGGGGAGGGTATTGAGCGAGTCCCAACCTCTACGTCTCCGTGCTCTTTTAAGAGGAAAGCGGCTTTTTGTGTTCCAGACATAGCGCTCGAGCTACAGCCGCAACAGCACTAGGACTGATGAACAAGTACTCGAGTCATACTCGCTTATATGTTGATTCTGGGGTGGAGGATGCGCCATATCTGCCACTATTGTTAGTAATGATGTGCGCCCAACGATCTTCTGAGAGCTCGAGCAGCGGAGGTCCCAAGCCGGATTATGGCATCTCGTGGTGACAAACGCAGGAGGTGGGACACTATCGACCGTGGGACCCATGGCATCATTTCATAGGCCACCTCGGCGGCCGATATTCTCGTTTAGGTACCATAGGGCACTATTCCTCATTTCGTCACACTATCAGAAGTGGTATATGAAAAATACGCACATATTCATAATACACCTCTGTATGCTATCAATTACAATGTACAGCACGTTACATTCCAACAGACCTCTGCGTAGTTTGTTCGCCATTCGAAAATCGCAGGAAATCACAGGGTGATCGAAGTAGGATGCGAATGTGTGCTCCCTATGGTAAATGCGTCATTGACGGATGTCGCTCGCCGATTTGTGATTTACGAAGACTATACCTGGTGTGTGCTTGCGTGATCGTATATTCTGACCACCCGACCCCTCACTAGCTGAGTCTTGCACATCGAATCGGTCAATTTGGAGGAATTTTTCATGTACAGTATCTTCTTATATTGTAGCATGGTCGTACTTCGCCATAATCTATTCCACATTTACTGATTTTTTTGGGTAGCAGTGGTACAAACAATTTCCCTGGTCACACTTTCTCCCAGGATGATTAATCGGGGATGTAGTGATGTGTGTGTGGCCGCATACGGTATGGAATCGTGTAAACTTAGCGTTCACGGCAAGATTGATGACCACCATACTAACTGTATGCAGCTCTTGGTTGTATTCGAGTCTCGAACATCCCGTACTTTCCGAACGGCGAACAAACTCCGCAGCGGTCCGTTGGAATGCAACGTGCTGTAATGACACTTTGCGTGCGGCCAGGTAACTTAAGCAAACGAAAATCTATATGAAGTCCCCACAGTTACCGGCTCAATTGGATTTCCTGGGCAGCATGTGAGCACCGCCCTTAATAACTTGGTATATCCCTACGCTGCTTTGTGGCCATTGTATGCGCACCCAGGCAGAACACCTTCTCTTGCCGCAAAAACTTGATTGATCCGCCCAACATGATGCATTTTAATACAGTTTCAGGTTACTCCTGGGGATGGACGATGAGCTTGACCCCGCTGACTCCCTTCCTCGACCTATCGAGGGCTTCAGGAATCCCATTGAGACCACCCTTCACAACTTCAACGCGGTTCGGCACAATCTTTCCTTCCTCGATCCACCTCCCTAAGATGTTCCAATACGGCACACTCAAATCCTTGTACCAATGAGAACTTCCCCAAACCTCGTTCACCGTGGCTTTCCCCTCGAGTTCGCCCTGCAAGGACGTATCAAGAGGCAGAACCACAGCGAGATGCGCGCCCGGTGCGCCAAACGTCTTTAGAACCTCGACTGCGAGCTTCTGGGTAGGCGGCGCCGAGATCCCATCGTATACAAGCGCGACAGGCCCCGCAAAGGCCTCTTGGAGCGTGTTCACGTCGACATCGCGATCGAATACATGGGTTGCGCCGAACGATTTGAGGAGCTCGGTGTGCTGCGAGGAAGCGGTTGTGACGATAGTCGAGAATCCCGCAATTCGAGCAATTTGGATGCCTAGAAGTACCTCACTGTTAGTAACATGAATAGAGCAGGTTTGGGGGTTACGAACCAAACTGTCCGACGGACGAGCTTCCGCCAAGAATAAGAACTGATTTCCCCTCTGCGGTAGGGCCATTTGCGGGAAAGGCAATGCCAGACTTTTGGAAAAGCGCGACAACAGAGGTCATGGATCCGAGCGGAATGGTGGCCGCTTGATCATCATTGATATTTGATGGAATCTTGGCAAGGACCTCGGTATCGACTAGAGCATACTCTTGAAACGTTGCAAAATCCGAGCCAGGCTTATAGAGCCCTTGGAAAAAGCTAAATCCATTATTTGTAATGCGCGTGAGCTACGAAGTAATGGATGCTCACACTTTATCGCCCTTCTTAAAGTTTGTCACGTCGGGTCCAACGGACTCGATTATACCAGCTCCGTCTGTTCCGAGTACAGCAGGAAATTCTTCAACGAAATATCCGTAGTCAATGATCTAATTCGAGTCCATTAGTACGCTTTTCACAGGGGCTGGACGCTTGATTCACAGACCTTCCAGTCGACCGGGTTAACTAGATAAATGATGTTCAGTTTCTTCCTCTTTCAGGGCCGATATACATATACTCACCTGCGGTGGCGGTAACCTTGACCAGAGCCTGCTTGCTCTGAGGAGTAGGTATTGGGCGCGTCCTAACCTCAAGTTTGCCATACTTGGCCGGGAGCAGCGAGGCCTTTTGTTCGGACATGATTTGAGGGATAAGAAGTACTAGCAGTTGGAGAGGTGGAAGGTGAGGTCTGAGTGCTTCACTGAGTCTTATTTATACGGATGAAAGAATATATTCGGGCTGCGCAAGCGACAAACGGCCTCGAGTGGCGTCATCGTCGGGATGAAAAGGAATGATCAGTCAGCGCCTGGCTACACATAACCCGAGATACACAGCCACACTGGCGCTTGCTCCACTGCCAGAATGGACAAGAGAGCGTCGTAGCGCCAGCATGCATATCTTTCCGTGGCTAAGAGAGAGGTACGTACTAGATAATTAAACTCTTAACCAAAGGGCAACCTGTCTTTAGGGATTCAAATTAACAGAGTCATTATGCATGGGTGACTGTTCTTAATAAGCCCGCCCACGTATTGTCCATATTGGGCAGTCGCCGGTGATCTATGTCGGTTGAACTATCGGCTCTATAAGGTTCGGTCACTTTTCTCCGTTATTGATCCTCCCAAGATGAACTTCCTGTAATGAGGCCTCACCCTGCCGCGGTACTCAACTATTTCGTCATATTTAAAATTGGCATCTACTAGGCAGGCATCTCGACAAAAATCCTCATAGGAGCAATCAGTTAGATGCATATATGCGAGTGAATGTACATTTACTCGGAGCCTCCCAACTCAGCGCATGGCCGTTGAAGCTCAATCGGAACCAAACTGGGATTCGTGCGAAACTCCCCGTTTACTTGGTGACAGCTATTAACAAGATACATTCATTCCTGGGGGGGGGGTACAACGAGGTTTAACCAGCTCATTTCTTTTAGCTACAGATGAGGAGCTCGCGGGATTACACTCGAGCGGCCTTTAGCAAAACTCAACGGAGTTCAGAACGATCTTGTCTCTGTGACCCGTTTACCGACAACTTGTCAGTACGGTACACCCATGTACTTATTTGCATGGGGACTTCCGTAGATCTCATTTACCCCCATCTTTCTTCGTAGCCCCTTCTGTAGCAACACGTTAGGGGACACACCTACTGGAGGGTACACGTTCAAAGTCTCAAGCCGTTTAAACCTCCAGGGCCCGCTCCTGTCTTATTGCTTAGTGAAGTCATATGCTATACTTTGCTTGGATCTCTGCATTAGGTCCTATGACCCATTAAAATTGTACACTAAAATAAAATTGACAAAGCGATATTGCATACTAGCACATCGTTGGTGTCCCTCTGCGAATCGAACTCTATGTCTGTTTGCACACTTGCCTATTTTCTGGTCCTGCCCTCGATCAAACTACGAATCAGTTGTAGTCGATTTGCCACTCAAGCAACCCAATTTGCCTCTCGTCGCTTTGCTTAGGCCTATTATACGCCTAGCTCCCTTGACAGCAGCTATTATATATGTGTCATATGGTATCCACTCAAACATCTGTGTGAGCTTTCAGTGGATTTGTATATGCGTACATAAATGCAGGTTTCGCCTCGCTCCCATACGCCTGTGTCTAAAGGAACGCCAATATAAGAGATAAGTTATAATAACCCAATTGAATGTTCGATAACTCAGTCTGACTCAGGAAGTCGTAGGGAGGGATTATTTAAATATCTTTAAATAATCGTCGACGATCTGGTCCAGAATCCCCTAAATCTTTGCCGTTCTGGCCTATTATTGATGAGTCATCCAGATTCCGGTATATGCACAGAAATATGTAAACGCACACACTCCATTCGATTGAAAAGCCTTACCTAACTACCCAGAGCCTCTCAACTGGCCCAAGTCAACTTGTACTTGACCTCCACCGCCCATACGCCACCAACTAGCCACAACCTCTCTCTTGCTCCACACGACTCAATTTCACTCGTAAACTTGATCATAACGCACTACAAATGCAGAAGCGGCCCACATGAGGGAGAATAATGAGGGAGACAAAGTCCGGTGAGTGAATACTGGCAATGCTGAACTATGTTGAGACGTTAAAGCTAACTTTCAGAAATATCCAAATACATACGCTACGGTTCCATGCCTATACTGTACGTGTAAGGGCCCGGTGAGGCGTTTCAATCATCTGTAGCACGGTAAACAACGTGATGTGGCTATTGAAGTATCGCTCCAACGAGACAACGGGTCACCCGGACGTGCTAAATCAACTTCTTTGAACTCTGGTTCATTTCGCGTTACCGGATCGCTCCGATCATGATCCACCCGATAACGCCTCCTCGCCGCGACTTCCACATGTTACTTATTAATGGTAAGTTACTGTTACCTTGACCCGGGAAAACTCGGCCGAGGTAAGTAACTCCTATGCAGAACCAAAATTTAAATTCAACTGCATAGATCCACGACTCTATATTCGAAACTCCGCTCACGGACCTATATAAACACAATAGTCAAGCAAATTCAGGTGAAACATCGGCATCAATTGGTGCGTACCGTCGTAGCGCCTTATTCCAAGTTATTAAAGTATCTACAGATTGATGAGTACGTTGGAAATGTCAAACGGCCGAAGAGGAAAGGGTCGTTGCTCAAGTACCGTAACATCTCTCTCGAAAATATATCACGCAATTGAGAAGAACAAATTGAGGGGTCGATTCCAGTTGCTTTGAACGACCGCGAAGAAGGCGACGATTGGTTGGAACTTGAGGCTCGCCCAATCGACAGCGATGTGTCTGTAACCGAAGCGCCATCACAGTCCTACGATCACCTGGAGTTCATCGACTTGAAGTCTGTGGCACTGGTCGATTTCGTTTCTGATTCTGCCCAGTCGTTGGGAAAGGCATTGGTTCGAGGTGTCAATATGAATCTGGGCAACGAGCAGGTTGTTCAGAAAGGCGCTGATGTCAATTGCGATTAGGTCACAAAATCTATATAGATATTTATACACAATACTCCACACAACTTACATATCGGTAAGTAACCCCCCGGTTACTTACCATTTTGGTAACTAACTGTAACTAACTGTTACCTTGGACCTTGGGAGTAAGTTCCCGCACCCTATCTCGTGGTCTGGAGCCAAACACGCAGGCGCCGCCTTTGCCGCGTCACTCACACCTTCCGGCAGCTGAGCCAACCGCCAGGTCGTGCGACACACACCTGCATGCACACAGCCCTGGATGCCATCGTTCGGTATTTATATTATACGCAAATATGAAAACGAGTGATAAAGTATTCTTACGTTGTAAATTGAGTGAGGGGGCCATACCCGGTACGGAACTGCAGCATGCAATAGTAACATAATATAGATTTTGGTCTAGTCATCGTTCCAAAGAGGATCTTGTCTTACGGATGATTGATCCTACTTGATTACCGTTTGCTTGCTTTTGGTACACGCATGTAGCTTGGAGCTAGATGTACAGATACTTCAATTATCATAATTCTATGTGAACTTACCGGGAATAATGTGTATCCGGGTTATTTAAAAAGCGTTCAGGTATTCCGAAACTCGAACTGATTGGATCGGTGCTGATAACGAGGCACCCTCAAAAGTATGGGCAAGCCTGGGGAATTGAAGCAGGACAAAAGTGTCATTGTTGAGTCTTCGCAAGCGGGTTCCTGGCCGATCAATTAGGGGTTTTTGCAGAGAAGGTGCGCATAATGTGAGAAGCTCATCACATAGCCCCCCTAAAAATAGGCGATCGTTGATCGCAGTTGCTGAGAAGGGCGTCTCTTAGTAATGCACGAGAAATTCTATCAGAAGAGTTGTGGTAGAAACTCCCTACAAAGGCGCAACTAGTGCGGGCTTAGGCTATGAGGTCAAATTACAGAACGTAGCAAACAATGAACCGAGGTGCAAAGGACCGCTGGGGCCCGTACTTTGTGATAAGTGCATAGACATACTAGCAAATGATGGAGACAGGAGATGCGCTATAACAGTACGACCGGCTGCATGCATGCATAGCGTCTATCTATGTGCATTTCGGTATTTCCGCCCAATCAGAAGCAAAATTTGTCCTAAGGCAAACATAGGGGCATTCATTCAAGACGATCATCAGACTAATCAAATACCCCCATGCGTAACCTTCATTCTTGAGGATGAATAACAAGCTTCACACCACTGACGCCCTCCTCCGACAGCCTGAGTGCTTCCGTAACCCCTGCCACCCCACCCGATACCACCTGTACTCGGTTCGGTACTAACCTTCCATCCTTGATCCAGTTGCCTATCCCGTGCCAAAACGGCACCGCAATGTCCCGATCCAAATGCGAAATAGCGAGTACTTCATTCACGGATACCGAGTTGCTCCCCAACGATTCGTTCTTGGTTTTTAGATCCTCTTTCAAAGCGAGGACAAGAGCAAGGTGCGCCCCCGAGACAGGCTTCTGGGTATGAAGCAGTTCAAAAGCGACAGACTGAGTCTCGTGGAGTGAAATCGTATCGACAACAAGTGAGACTGGCTCCTTGAACGCGGCTTGGATCGTCTTTGCATCAGCGTTGCGATCGACAACATCCGTTGCCCCAAGGCTCTTGAGATGCGCACTGTGTTTTGCCGAAGCGGTCGTTACAATGGGCGAGAATCCGGCGATACGTGCCAATTGGATAGCTAGCGATGGTCAAGTGTCAATTTTTGGGGGACTTCAAAGCCTGCCATCTCACCATACTGCCCCACGGACGAACTGCCGCCAAGAATTAGTACGGGCCTCCCTGCCGCCGTTGGACCATTTAGAGGGAACTGGATCCCAGACTTTTGGAATAGGCTGAATCCTGCCGCAAGGATAGCCACGGGAATTGTAGATGCTCCATCGTCGGTGATATTGTCCGGGATCTTCGCCAATAGTTGGCTCTCGGCAAGAGTGTATTGTTGGAAAGTCGCCCAGTCAGGGACATAACGTCCTTGAAAGAATCTATATAGAATGTAGGTACAAGTAATCTCTCGGCAAAACGACTTAGCTTACACCCTATCGCCCTTTTTTAGTCCAGCGACATCCGGTCCAACGGTCTCGACGACCCCAGCCCCGTCAGAACCAAGGACAGCAGGGTATTCGCTGAGAAGAAAGCTATAGCCTCCTCTAACCTGTTTCAAAGTTAGTTTTGTATATAACATGTTGACAGGAAATCAAAACCTTCCAATCGACTGGATTGACTAAAGACGTTTCGTGGTAAGAACCGAATCCGAGTCAAAATGGGGGCATAGACCTACTAGCTGCGGCAGTAACTTTAACGAGTACCTCACCAGGGCCTGGAGATGGTATTGAACGAGTTCCAACCTCTACGTCCCCATGTTCTTTCAAGAGGAAAGCTGCTTTTTGTGTCCCAGACATAGTGCTCGAGTTACAGCCACAGAAGGAGCATGACTGACAGACAAGTACTCGAGTCGCACCCGCTTATATGCTAATTCCGGGGTGGAGGATGCGTCATATCTGCCACGATCATCAGAAATGATGAACGCCCAACGATCTTCTGAGAGCTCGAACAGTGGAGGTCCCAAGCCGGAATGCGTCATCTCGTGATGACAAACGCAGGAGGTGGGATGCTCTCACGTGCCAAGTAGGCCGTGGGGACTCCATAGCACCATCTCATATCTCGACGGCTGATAATCTCATTTGAGCGCTATATAGTACCGTTCCTCCTTATTTAATCACACCATTGGAATTGATATATGAAGACTACGCACAGGTCCATAAAACCTCCCATACCATCAATTGTAATGCAATCACACTTGACGTGTGACCAAGCAATTTGAACAAATGAAAATCCACATGGAGTTTCTATATATAGTTACTGGCTCAATTGGATTTTCCTGGACAGCATGTGAGCACCGCCCTTAATAACTTGGCATATCCCTGCGCTAGTTTGTGGCCATTGTATGCGCACCCAGGCAGAACATCTTCTCTTGCCGCAAAAACTTGATTGATTCGTTCAATGTCATGCATTTTAATACAGTTTCAGGTTACTCCTGGGGATGGACGATGAGCTTGACCCCGCTGACTCCCTTCCTCGACCGATCGAGGGCTTCAGGGATCCCATTGAGACCACCCTTCACAACTTCAACGCGGTTCGGCACAATCTTTCCTTCCTCGATCCACCTCCCTAAGATGTTCCAATACGGCACACTCAAATCCTTGTACAAATGCGAGCTTCCCCAAACCTGGTTCACTGTAGCTTTCCCCTCGAGCTCGCTCTGCAAGGACGCATCAAGAGGCATAACCACGGCAAGATGTGCACCTGGTGCGCCAAACGTCTTTAGAACCTCGACTGCGAGCTTCTGAGTGGGCGGCACAGAGATCCCATCGTATACAAGCGTGACGGGACCTCCAAAGGCCTCTTGGAGCGTCTTCACGTCAACGTTGCGATCGAATACATGTGTCGCACCAAACGATTTGAGGAGCTCGGTGTGCTGCGAGGAAGCGGTTGTAACAATCGGCGAGAATCCAGCGATTCGAGCAAGTTGGATGCCTACAAACATCTCCCTGTTAGTCACACGTATAAAGCACGCTTTGAGGTTACGAACCAAACTGTCCTACGGACGAGCTTCCGCCAAAAATAAGAATAGATTTTCCCTCTGCGGTGGGGCCGTTTGCAGGAAAGGCAATGCCAGACTTTTGGAAAAGCCCGACAACCGAGGTTACCGATCCAAGCGGAATGGTGGCCGCTTGATCATCATTGATATTTGAGGGAACCTTGGCGAGGACCTCTGTGTCGACTAGAGCATACTCTTGAAACGTTGCAAAATCCGAGCCAGGCTTATAGAGCCCTTGGAAAAAGCTAAATCCATTATTTGTAATGCTCGTGAGCTACGAAGTGATGGATGCTCACACTTTATCGCCCTTCTTAAAGTTTGTCACGTCGGGTCCAACCGACTCGATTATACCAGCGCCGTCCGTTCCGAGGACAGCAGGAAAATCTTCGACGGCAAAACCGTAATCAATGATCTAGTTCGATCCCGTGAGTACACATTTCGCAAAGGCTGGAGGTTTAACGGACCTTCCAATCGACCGGATTAACTATATGGATGATGCTCAATTTCTTATGTCAGAGTTGAGATGGGATTTATGCTCACTTGCGGCGGCAGTGACCTTGACCAGAGCCTGCTTGCTCTGAGGAGTAGGTACTGGGCGCGTCCCAACCTCAAGTTTGCCATGTTTGGCCGGAAGCAGTGAGGCCTTTTGTTCGGACATGATTCGAGGGACAACCAGTACGGGCAGCTGGAGAGGTGGAAGACGAGTTATGAGTCCTCTACTGAGACTTATTTATACGGATGACTGAACATATTCGGCCTGCGTAAGCGACAAACGGCCTCGAGTGGCGTCATCGATGGGATGAAAAGGAATGATCAGTCAGCGTCCGGCTACACGTGGCCCGAGATACACAGCCACCGTGGCACTTACTGCTAGAGACAAAGTCGACGTCGTAACACTATCACTCATATTTTTCCATGGCCAGGATAGAGGCATAAATTAGAACATTAAAATCTCAACCAAATAAACTCCTGTTTCTAGGTATTCCAATTGACAGAGTAATTATGCATAGGCGACTATCCTTAATCAGCCTGCCTGTGCATTGTTTATATTCGGTACGGCCCCCGGTAATATATGCCGGCTGAGCTATCGCCTCTATGAGATTCGGACATTTTACCCCATGATTGATACTTCCAACATGAACTTATTGGGCGGCAGAGCCGCCTGATAGGAGTTTCTATCATGTTTACCAGATATAGCTCAGTGTAGGCATCTGGCCCGCGGGGGTTTCTGCCCCTGCTCGTCGTCTCGTTCATCGCAGTTGCGCGTTCGTGCTCTCGACCTCAGGCCTCAGAACTTCTAGGGACGTCACCTCTTCCTATCGCGGTACTCAGCTATTTCCGTACACTGAGATCAATCTTGACATCTACTAAGGAGGTCTCAATAAAAACTCTTGAAGGAGTAATTGGTTGCACACATGTTCATTTACTCGGAAACTCCCAATCAGCGCAAGGCCGTCGGAGCTCGACCAGAACCAAATTGGGATGTATGTGAAACCGCCCGTTTACTCAGTGACAATTATTAACAAGTTATTCATTCCCGAGGGGGTACAACGAGCTTCACTCAACCCACACCCTTTGTCCACGGGTTAAGAGCTTGCAGTATCGTGCTCAAGCCGCCCTCAAACTTCAACGTAGTTCGAGGCAATCTTGTATTCTACAACCTTCACATCGAGGTACTTATTTACGCGGATACTTCCGTGAATCTTATTTACCGCTACCTTTCTGTATAGACCCTTTTGCAACGACGTTTCAAGTGCCATAACTACCCACGGGTACGCGCCGGGTGTCTCAAGGTGTTTAACCCTCTAAGCCTCGCTCCTGTCTAATTGCTTGACGGTGTCATACGCCACATTTTGCCCCTACTTTTGTATCTGATCCCGTGCCCTATGAATTTTGTATACCAAAATAAAAGTAATAACACGATGTTGCAGACTAGTACATCATTGTTGCCCTCCGCGAACCGAAGTCTGCGGCTACATACCTACCCTTTTTCTCGCTCCTACCTTTGATCGCGTCGCGAATCGGCTGTATCCGTCAATTTACTACTCAACCCACCCAGTCTCGCTCTCGTCGCTTTGCTCGCGTCTACTACACGCCTAGTACATTTGGTGGTATTCATTACATACGCACCATGTGGTTTCCGTTGGATCATGTATATAGACATTATATACAACACCTTCCACAAACTCGCTCAAACCATGCCGAGACGACACGCCTCCCTCCTGATTCAACTACGGACCGGTCATATCCCCTTGAACGCGTATCTGCACCGGTTTGGACTTACGGGATCGAGTAACTGCCCGGCTTGCAATCAACGCGCTGAAACCGTGAAACACTACTTGATGAACTGCCCAGCGTACGAAGAAACACGCCAACGGAGAAACATTGCCTCCCCCGCATCTGCGAACTCACTGTCTTTGCTATTATCTTCGAAGGAGGCTTTGCGCCACCTCATGACATATGTTCGAGAAACGGGTCGATTCCTCACCCTGTCACACGCTTAATGCCTAGGAACAAGGTGAAGTACGAAGTATTGAATGAAGTATCAACGGATAACGCACTATCAGCAGGATACACAATGAAAACCGCTTTCAAAGCGCCGATTAATCACCACGATGGTTACAGAGAGCCGAGAAAGGGATGCACTTCGCATGAAAGGGGCCGACTCGCGAGCTCAAAACGGATCAGGGATTCGGACGTCAGGGGGGCGTAGGCTCGTCTGGCGGGCAGCGAGGAGTCGGTGTGCCTTATGGGATAGTGGATGCGAGGCGTAGTTGTATCCAGAGGTCCTGTCCCCTCTCCTCTGCGCCTTTGTATGGTCTACATAAGCCACGGGCTTGACAGACGTATCAACCAGATTCAAAAAAAAAGACATCATATACATACATATATGCGTGCACCACCGTAGCGTCTCGTCTCGCCCTCATCAGTTTGTGTGTAGAAAGCGTTTACATGAAATATAAATTCAGATAATACAATCGCACTTTGCCATCACTCATTCTGAGGAGATATGTGTGGTCATTGCAATTCGGATAGCTTTCCTGGTATTGGCAATTAAAGTCGGATGATGGTTGGAACTCTGTCATATATTCAAAGCACTCGTTTTGAAAGAAAAGATTCACAATAGCGACACAACAGGAAGAATTAATCTTGAGGATGAACAACGAGCTTCACGCCGCTCACCCCCTTCTTCGATAGATTCAGTGCCTCGGGAATAGCTTTCAGACCACCGCCAACAACTTGTACATGGTTAGGCACGATTTTACCCTCTTCGACCCACTTGTTGAGGACCTGCCAGTACGGCACGCTTAGATCCTTGTTCGCATGGGAGCTCCCAAAGACCTGGTTCACGGTTGCTTTCCCTTCAAGCTCTTTCGCCAGAGATGGATCAAGGGGTAAAACCAATGCAAAGTGTGCGCCGTCGGCGGGCGAATGCTTCAAAACCTCGACACCGAGTTTTTGGGTAGAGGGGAGCGAAATAGCATCTAAGACCAGATGGACGGGGGCGGCGAGTGCCTCATGAACGGTCTTCACGCCGACATCGCGGTCAAAGACGTGAGTAGCTCCAAGTGACTTGAGGAAGTCAGTGTGTTGGGCAGAAGCCGTGGTGACGATAGGAGAGAAGCCCGCAATGCGAGCCAGTTGAATGCCTGTAGTGAACACATGGTCAGCTGTATCGCGCTAGAGTCTTTATATCTACCAACCATATTGTCCCACGGATGAGCTTCCGCCAAGAATAAAGATCGGCTTTCCGGTCGCAGTAGGGCCATCTCTGGGGAAAGCAATGCCAGACTTCTGGAAGAGCCCAACCAATGAGGTCACTGAGCCCAGTGGAATAGTCGCTGCCTGGTCGTCACTGATGTTTTGAGGCACCTTGGCGAGAACCTCGGTATCAACCAGTGCGTATTGCTGAAACGTTGCAAAATCTACGGGTTTCAACAAGCCTTGGAAGAAACTATAGGCCGTCAGAATATTGCTGTATGTCAGGTAGCTATACAATCTAGAATACGTACACTTTATCTCCCTTCTCGAATCCGGTCACCTCTGAACCCACGGATTCAATTATACCTGCACCGTCCGTTCCCAAAACAGCGGGAAATTCGTCGATGAAAACCCCATACTCAACAATCTGATTGTTTAATTTTCAGCGAACTTCAGAACGACTCTTCAATTGGGATAAAACCAACCTTCCAATCAACAGGATTGACTGGCGAATTGCTGGTTAGTTCTGTAACGAGAACTAGCATACTTGGGTACTTACTCGCTGTCGCAGTAACCTTGACCAATGCTTGCTTGCCTTGTGGTTTGGGGATAGGACGAGTCCCGACCTCAATTTTTCCCTGCTTAGCGAGGAGGAGCGAAGCTTTTTGTTGGGACATTGTGCAAAAAAATAGAAACTAGTTCAGCGAAGAGAAATGGCAATACCGGGTTAGGGTGGTTGCACCCACTCCAGAGGTATATTTATAGGAAGGAGATTTTCAAACCATGTGACGAATGATAACGTGCTTCTTCGACTATGTGCGCAAGCTAGGTCTTCTAATGGTGCCATCAAACTGCTGACTAGTCTAGATTGAGATCAGTCAGCACGCTGTCGTTATATTGTGCATTGCTGATGCAAACCTGGGCTATGATATTTTGTTCACATTGACTGTGGGGCAAGAAATATCTGTACTCGATCCAGTTGTAGCAAATTCTCGCTCCCTCGCTCCACTATGGAACTTTGAGCTCCGACTCGACTTTGGGCTTCAATAGACAAAACTACGCTGAACACCAGCTGACAAACCAACGAGTCTGTATTACACATCAACATCGTGAAACTCGGCATCGAACACCGAGGCTGACTATCGCTAGATCACCCCGCTGCACATCGGGATTCTATTCGGTGCTCCATCACTCGACCTGGTCGTTCCGTGTCAGACATCCTAGGTATATGCAAGGTATGAGCCCCTAGCATACACAGTGGGTAGGGAGTGCTGGTAGACTAGCTGCAGACGGATCAAAAATAGCTAGGACACCGAGACTGCGACCGTGGAGATTCCGCCATCAAACGGGGTCTGGACGGCACTGAACTTAACCATGGTTGTGAAATACTACTTACGTGTTCAAAGGTGGATTTTTTTCCATTTTGGCTCAACTCACAGCCTTAAGGGATCAAAAAATGAGGCCGGCGGGGAAAGCGAATTCATACGCGCGCATCTTATGGTAGAACTCCTAAGAAGCCCAAGCGATCACGTGTGTCCCGCCCGACCTTTTTCTGTTGATTGAGTACCATGAGTGTTCTTCCGCAAGTTACGCCGCAATCTTACTCTTGTTATGAATACCTAATGTGCGACCTCTTTATTGCATTTAATCACGATCTTGCTGCGCCTCCGTAGTCCCATTCTTCGCACAAAGCGACCCGACCGGGACAAAAATAGTCCAAAATTCATTGTATTCTATCGCTCTGGGACAAATTTTATATTGCTCAAGTTGTGTGGGAAATCCCGCTCTGACAGTCATCATTTGGCCACTTATGTCTCTTAGAATTGATCACTCGAGGATTTTAGCCAATATATGCGCGTTGAGACTGTTCGAATCCTCAATGATTTGAACAATCGTATCCAACTAGAAAAATCTTTATAACGTGCACCCAGGATACTACATTTGGATCGCCAGGTTTAAACAAATAATTAATGCACCAAATTTACTCTTGAGGATGAACGACAAGCTTCACTCCGCTCACCCCCTTCTTTGATAGATCCAGTGCTTCCGAAATCCCACTCAACCCCCCGGCAACAACCTGAACATTGTTCGGCACAAGCTTGCCCTCCTTCAGCCATTGCGTCAAAGTCTTCCAGAACGGAACGCTCAGAGGCTTGTCGGCCTGGGAGCTGCCAAAGACCGACTGATAGGTGACCTTGCCTTCAAGCTTGGCCTTGAGGTCGTCTGACAAGGGTCGAACCGTTCCATGATGCCCTCCGGCTGCAGATGGTGTAGTCAAGAGAGCAACACCCAAAGCCTGGCTCGTTGGTGTAGGGATCGCGTCAAACACTCGGTCAAACGGAAGTAAGAGCTCCGATTGGATCGTCTCCAGAGCGACGTCGCGGTCGTAGATGTGGGTCGCGCCAAGCGACTTGAGAAGGTCTGTATGTTTAGCGCTGGCCGTTGTAGCAATGGTCTTGAAACCTGCGATACGAGCAAATTGGATGCCTAGGAGTCGAAGTTAGGTACGGACTTGAATTGACTGTGTGTACCGGAACTTACCATATTGACCGACAGACGTGCTGCCTCCAAAGATGAAGATCGACTGTCCACTAGCAGTGGGTCCGCTCTCAGGGAACGCCAGACCCGACTTCTGGAACAACCCAAACAGTGCGGTCGACGCTCCAAGTGGAATAGTCGACGCCTGGTCGTCGGTGATGTTATCCGGGGTCAGCGCCATCGCATCGGTGTCTCCCAGAGCGTACTGCTGGAACGTGGCTACATCCGAGGGCCGGAACTGTCCCTGGAAGAGACTGCCAGGCAATCGATTAGAACTGTTGTGAATAGTAAAACTAATGAGGCTTACACTCGGTCGCCCTTCTTGAACGTTGTGACATCTGGTCCTACAGACTCGACAACGCCAGCCGCGTCGATTCCCAAAACAGCTGGGAATTCTGTAACAAACGGCAATCCATCTGCGATCTTGTAATCGACGGGGTTAACTTTATAAATATGTTAGCTACTAGATGACAATCCCGAATAGGGTGACTCACTTGCTACAGCGGTGACCTTGACCAAGGCTTGGATTCCCTGAGGAGTGGGGATAGGACGAGTACCGACCTCGGCCTTGCCGCCCTTTGATAGAAGCATAAAAGCGCGCTGAGACATGCTGTATGAAAGAGATAAGATCGAAAGATGGAAGGTGTACTTGGGAATGATACCAAGTACACCCAATAGCTACGTTCTTTTATACTCCGTGCGCGTGCCGCCGGCTTCTATGTGTGCGCAAGCTCATCCATCATCATCTCGGCGCTCCTGCCGCAACGGTTGATCAGAAGGACACTCCTCGATATTTCTCCCGCTCTGGTAGCGGAGGGAACCGCCACATGCCCAGGCCACCGCACTGATTAATAAACCTGAGGGATGCGCGCGCAGGTTGACTACGAATGGCTGCCATCAAAGGCCAAGTCCGAGACCGCCGAGCGCTATTTTTGCACATGCTTACGCGTGCACAGCTTACACACGTGCTCTCCAATCCAGGCCCAGCTGACAACTCGCCAATCTAGCTGACCCATCAGCACGGGCGTCTCGGAGAGGTAATGAACGGTTGATATGAAGCAGCTGTGTGATGGTCCCTACGGCCGCATACCTTGAAAGCGATAGGGGACAGCTTTTGGGATCACGCAACAGGTATGGGATAGCTAAAGGAAAGAGGGCGGTCTCGTGGAGACAAACCGCAAGTTTCATGCCGTTTGCCCTCCTATTAGCAGGCCAATGATGTACACCTCAAAATCCGTCAGGACCGTGTCTACATAGGTTTCATTCAGTGGAAATTTCCTTTCAGCCATTGCGTCAGGTGCCCGACGCGTGAGATGCTCGAAAGCCGTCTATCTAAAAACTAAATACCAGGCCCTGGATGAACAAGACTTCGGGGTTTGCCTAGAACTGGTCAGATAAGAGCCAAACAACCGGAGAACATTCCTCATGTGCAAACGGGACAGGCATGAATTCCGTACCGAGAGCTTGAGTTTTAGCGCAGCGTTTTCTCCTTCATCTCAGGTGGATCTATGTACCCACAAGACTCGGAAAGTCTAGCTGCATCAAATTCTAGAGTCAAACAAAAGAATAGAACACTTCGAGACCTCGGGAGTACTACATTTGTTATGGAGTTTTCTAAATCATGTATTTCTTGTAGCCTTGCGTGTCAAATTTTGATCTTTCATATCATAAGGCTCGGTTGGAGCAGAAAGTGTTGCGATATGACGATAAGCGACGAATGGCACGATTGTACATTTCACACGCCATTCATTCAACGATGCTTTGCATACACACGCATCGCCATTCACTCATGTATTGCATTCGGTGTAACGACAAGCGTCTAACACTTGTATAAAGAGCTTCGCTCTTTACCATGTATCGATAGCGAATCCATTCACTCATTTACTTACTTACGAGACTAGCAGACTCGAGCTAAGAAGCAAAACATTTCTTTTATTAGAATTGCGCAAACAAATAAGACGCAATTCTACAGGTTATGAGCCCCGATGAACCTGCTAACAGCTCTATGCTAATGAACTATTGCTGACACGGCTCAGCACACACTCGTTATATGGAATTCGCCCGGACTAGCGTCTGAGACGTAGCCCGAAAACCTTGCCAAGTACTCTATCTGATGAACCTTACTAGTCGACCACTTGTTGTTTCTTAAACTTGCAGATGAGGCTATAATAGCCTAGACCCGGACCGATGCCTTGTCCGATGAACTGGATATCCGAGCACGTTGGCTCGATGCCGGCATTAATCATTGCCGAAGCCCATGAAGTTGGGAGTGTTATCCTGCGGTGACGATCGCAGAAGACGGCTAGACACGCCGTATCACAGAAGATCTACGAGTTACTCGTTCATGTAGCTCGTCGCACAGCGCGGATAGGCGCCAGTTGGCTGAAATAGGCCGTTGTTTCCGGACAGGAATCGTCCGATGTATTCGATCTTCAAGAGCACGTTTTGCTCGAAAGACGACAGTTGGGTACACTGTCGCACGGAGCGCTCTTATGCGCATATAGGCGATAATAATCGCAGTCAAACGGTTGGATACACCGTACTAGGAAGATATCCGGAAGATCTAACAGCTACTAGACTCGTTGCTTGACGCTGCATCGCAACTAACTAGCAGCATAGGCCGTCGCTTGCCTACCCGGGACCGCTGTAATCGGTCAGATTAGATCTTATAGAGCACGTTCGCTCAGGCCGGCATTACGCTCTGCCGCACGCCTACTGGAAGCGCTGGTATGCGCAGAACTCGCGATGACGATCGCAGTTAAGACGGCTCGATACGCCGCATTACCCAAAGGATCCACTAGCTGAAACGTCGACACACCGTATAGCCCCTTTTACACAAATCTTGGCAGATATCCGAGTTTGTAACTCGAAGACTTATTCAATCATTTCATTGCGTCCGAATCGCTTATGCAACACGAGCCTGGTACAGCTCATTTGACATCTTTACGTCGTACCGGACGACTGGCCCGACAGGATCAGGCATTGGGGGAGAATGCCCCTACACTATCGTTTACAGCAGTTTGAAGCTCCATATCGACACCCGATCGATATTTTTGCCCCACCCGACATCTTGTTCCGACGATGTCATCCCCGACCCGCATATATATTTTCTTCAGAAAGGTCCACTCTGTGCACGTCAGGACTATTGCGCAGCGTGAGGGGGAGATAGAAAGGAGATAGAGGAAGATAAGGAAGATATAAACGAGATCTAGGAAACGAAGGATCTACGTTATCGACGCATATACCTTATCTGGAACGCTTCTCAAGCCCAGGAATATAGGCGACTGCATATATCACTTTTATTCGAACCTATTGGTCTGTGACCAAAAGAATAGCGTCTAGAACTACTTGTTGTTATACAAAGCTTCTAATGTCGCCGAACTGCGACATCCACCAATTTTACCCGACCCGACGTTATGTTTCACCAACGTCTTTCCCGCCCTCTTTGTTTTTTGATCACATCGGTTGCAGGTTCAGCACCGAGTGAGGGGGAGATTTTCGGTATTCGATCACGAAGCTGATTACTATCGAATAACAACGCATACATTCGTTCATGCAATGCGTACACTCGGCACCAAACCCTGCCAAAAGTTCTATATCTAGATTGCTTAGCCTCCTAACTCCGTAGTAGTCAAAGGAGAAGATATTGCTCATTACGAACGTGGTCAGGAACCACATCGACCGCTTTACGATTACATCGAGAATCAGTACCACTAGTCAACCGTGGATTTGAATCATCATGAGTACGCAGACATATCGACGTCATACACCCAAGAGAAAACATCCCATTGACACATCGCAAGATTTTATTGTCCAACCGAAGACGATCAAGCCGAAGTATTAGCCGGTAGGAACATGATCGTTTCATACATAGTTGAGTCATCCGGTTGAGGGGGAGTGTTGCGATATGACGATAAGCGACGAATGGCACGATTGTACATTTCACACGCCATTCATTCAACGATGCTTTGCATACACACGCATCGCCATTCACTCATGTATTGCATTCGGTGTAACGACAAGCGTCTAACACTTGTATAAAGAGCTTCGCTCTTTACCATGTATCGATAGCGAATCCATTCACTCATTTACTTACTTACGAGACTAGCAGACTCGAGCTAAGAAGCAAAACATTTCTTTTATTAGAATTGCGCAAACAAATAAGACGCAATTCTACAGAAAGTGAATTCGCAAATAGATCGAGTCGCCAGAAGCTATCTCAGCTCCATACTCGCACCGGACAGAATATACCAGTCGTTGGATCTCTCAAACTAACTCGTAGCCCTTATAAGCTGTACTTTAGGTGTTTCTTGCGCCTTATTGGATGGTTTGGGGTGAGGTACGGTGAATATATGCGTTCCAAAGGTCATTCGAGCTCTCAGTCAAAAAAGTGATGTGGGCATGAAATCATGAATCGACCCCTATATGATACTTACTCATAGCGCTGCAACTACAATACAAGATTTACAAAAAGATAGCCGCGTACATCTATTCTATTCCTGAGGATGAACTACAAGCTTCACGCCACTCACTCCCTTCTTCGACAGTTCAAGCGCCTCGGGGACCGCCTTCAATCCACCTCCAACAACCTGAACGCGGTTCGGCACTATCTTGCCCTCTTCGATCCACTTACTGAGAACTTGCCAGTACGGCACGCTCAGGGCTTTATTCGCATCTGGAGTTCCAGCGAAAACATGGTGTATCGTGGCCTTGCCTTTGAGCTCCTCCTGTAGCGATGGGTCAAGAGGTTGAACCGTGGAAAAATGTGCATCCGAGAAGGTGGATGCCTTGAGGATGTCGGTTCCGAGCTTCTGAGTAGAGGGAATCGAAACAGCGTCGAATACAAGAGATACGGAACTACCGAATAATCCTTGAACCGTTTTCACATCGACATCCCGGTCAAACACATGGGTAGCCCCAAGTGACTCGAGAAAATCAGCATGTTGTACGGAGGCAGTAGTGGCGATAGGAGAGAATCCTGCAATGCGAGCCAATTGGATGGCTGTTGTCGAGGTACGGTCAGTTGTATGCTCTAATATCGTTAAATGTACTGACCGAACTGGCCAACCGATGAGCTTCCGCCAAGTACGAAGATCGACTTCCCAGCAGCTGTTGGGCCATTCTTCGGGAAGGCAATCCCGGATTTCTCAAATAGTCCGAAAAGAGCGGTCACCGAGCCCACCGGGATGGTAGACGCCTGATCGTCACTGATATTGGATGGAATCTTGGCGAGAACCTCGGTATCAACTAGAGTGTACTGCTGAAACGTTGCACGATCTGCTTGAGTGAATGTTCCTTGAAAAAACCTGCGGTTTAGTCCATCAGAGCTTTTCCTAAGGCTGTAAGATAGGATAAATTACACTCTATCTCCCTCCTTCAATCCAGCGACTTCTGAGCCTATAGATCTAACGATACCTGCACCATCGTTTCCCGAAACTGCAGGAAATTTATCAATAAGGACACCATATTCAATAGCCTGAAAGCGTATTTTCTTTAGCGATTGCCGTTTCAATCGTTCGACAGGTATCAACACAAACCTTCCAGTCTGCAGGATTAACTGAAGGTAGTGAAACCGTCAGGCTCTGGAGTGTAGAGTCAGAAAGCTTGAATACCCACCAGCTGCAGCAGTAACCTTCACGAGAACTTGCTTGGCCTGGGGGATAGGAACCGGGCGAGTCCCAACTTCGGGTTTGCCGTACTTGGTGAAAATAATGCAGGCTTTCTGTTGAGACATGGTGTAAGATATATAAGATTCGTATAATTGCACTGGGATCTTGTTCGGTTAGTTTGATGCGCGCCGAAGGAATATTTATAGGGAGAGAAGAGTGCATAGCCATAGCGAGATTGAATGTAGGGTTTCAGCTTACTACATAAGTTTGACTAACCCAGCGTAACGCGAGATCACTCAGCACATGGTTGTTCTCTTCCGTAGCTATGTCATCGTTGGCTGGTACGTTTAGTCATGCTATGACAGTGACTTGAGGGAAATATTACGGACTATACCCAGTTATTGGGACTGAAATAGAATAACGCCCCTCTCAAAAAATAGTTCGACTGGCAGTTGGATAGCTAAGAATCCACAATTTGGCAGGTAACAGAATGACATCATACAAGCTTACGTACACATCACAAATACAGGTTTGAACACTCACCCCAAACAATGCGCGGGCGCAAATTCCCGTCGCTAATAAATCACTTACGAAGCCCGGAAATTTCGTTGGATAGAATCTGCTCTCTATACTTATTATCCATTTTCCATGTGTCTGGCGCCATGAGCCTATGCAAGAGGCTTCAGCCGCATTAATGATCTTATTCCTCTATATCCATGATGTTAGCGTGCCATTCGAACCTCGTGCGGAGCAAACTAATTCGATCCGAATGCGTAGACTTTCAGGACGCAAGGACATTGGCTGCTTCGGCACATGAATGCTAGATTTCTATTTACCGAATTACCACGGATGGTGAATGTATATCCTGATGCATCATTTGACCTTTGCTACTGAAACCTTATCAATGGCGGAGTTCCCGAGTATGTATGCGCGATCGAACCACACATGAGTCATTCGACAATCCAGAATTATAAGTTTAACATGAAATCTTGGCTTGTATTGTGTGTTATCGAGAGTACTGAGCCCACGATGCAGTATGTACACAATAACCACACCGAGTTTACTCATGAGGATGAACGACGAGCTTCACCCCGCTCACTCCCTTCTTCGACAGTTCAAGCGCCTCTGGGACCGCCTTCAATCCACCTCCAACAACCTGAACGTGGTTCGGCACTATCTTGCCCTCTTCGACCCACTTGCTGACGACCTGCCAGTACGGTACGCTTAGGGATTTGTAAAAGTGAGAGATTCCGAAAACACGATGCACTGTAGCTTTGCTTTCGAGTTCCCCTTGCAGTGATGGGTCAAGAGGTTCAACTACCGTGAAGTGTGCACTAGGAACGGCTGAAGCCTTTAGAACATCGACCGCAAGCTTCTGAGTAGAAAAACTCGAAATAGCATCGAATACGAGAGAGACAAGGCCACTAAATGCTTCTTGGACCGTTCGTGAATCGACGCTACGGTCAAATACGTGGGTAGCGCCGAGTGACTTGAGGAAATCAGCATGTTGTGCGGAGGCAGTAGTGACGATAGGAGAGAATCCCGCAATGCGAGCCACCTGGATCACTGTTGTGAAATTGCGGTCAGTTTGCCTTTAATATCGTTGAGTGAACTAACCGAACTGGCCAACCGACGAGCTTCCGCCAAGCACAAAGATCGACTTCCCAGCAGCTGTTGGGCCATCATTTGGGAAAGCGATGCCGGACTCTTGGAAGAGTCCAAGAACAGCAGTTACCGAGGCTAGTGGAAGAGTAGACGCCTGATCTTCGCTGATGTTCGACGGAATCTTAGCGAGAACCTCAGAATCAACCAGAGTGTACTGTTGGAATGTTGCAAAGTTTGCCTGAGTCAATAAGCCTTGAAAGAAGCTACAATTCAATCTATCAGAGACTTCGTCGCGGCTACGAGAAAATGGGGTATCATTACACTTTATCACCACTCTTGAATTCCGTCACTTCCGGTCCTACCGATTCAATGATACCCGCGCCATCCGATCCCAAAACAGCAGGAAAGTCTTCGACCAGAACTCCATAGTCAATCACCTGAAGACGTGCTTCTTAGTGATCTCTCTCACAATCGCTTAGTAAACTTGCACACAAACCTTCCAGTCCGCTGGATTAACTAGAAGAATAGTAGTCGTCAGTCTCAAAACGAGATATTCAAAAGCAATTATCACCTACTGGCTGAAGAAGTAACCTTGACCAGAATCTGCTTAGCTTGGGGGGTAGGAATCGGGCGATTTCTGACTTCGAGCTTGCCATGCTTAGCGGGAAGAACCGAGGCTTTTTGCTGCGACATTGTGAAAGTATACAAGAGCTAGTATAAGTAAGACGTCAACTCTTTGTTGGGGTCATCCTACTCATGCTGAAGGTGCATTTATAGGAAGGAAAGAATGCATAGCCCTCGAAATACTAGAGGCGTAAGTTTCGGCCCGGCATACAATTTAAGCCATCGATCAATATGACCAAAACATTCACTGGACTGGCGTAACGCGGGATCACTCCACACGTTCTCGTGATTTTTCGCAACTCGGTCACAATTTTGGCTGGTTTCTAGTGACGATCTGACATTGACTTCATGCAAGCATTAAGTGCTAGACTCTGATATTGCCGTAACATGCCAAGACTGTTTGAAAAGGCATCATCCCTGAGCTCTAACTCGACTGGCGGGCAAACAGTGAAATCTGCGCGATCCGACAGCTGACTAAAAAACCTGATATGAGCTTAGATGTGGACCACGGCCATGGGTTCGAACAGTAAGTCTGTAATCATCATGCGGGTGCAAATCCCCGTGGCTGATAAATCACTTTACTACCGCAGTGCTCTTATTGGATAGCATATGATCTTTACGCGCGTTATCGTTCATCTACCGCGCGTTCGGCGCTACTGCACAAGGTGAGCGATCCTTCTGCTATACACATCAATATCGCCCCGTCATACCCATGATGTTAGCATATAGTTTAAATCAATTCCCCACGAGGGTAACTAATTCGATCGTCTTTTACAAAAGCGGCTCCATAAACTATTCGAAATGGTTACATACCACCCTAGAGCTTTTGTCGTACGACGAAAATGACTATGGTAAGATGTGAAAACTATACATGTTTGGGCCAAGTTGGTTCATTATCTTACATAACATGACCAAAGTATGTGTGTTTGAACCCTCTAAGTGCTTAAGCAAAACAAGTAAAACGAGAGCTCGATTTGTACTCTAACTTTTCGAAAGTGTTACACAGCAAAATGTTGAATATATGAACAAATACAGCAATTTTACTCTTGAGGATGGACAACAAGTTTCACCCCGCTCACCCCCTTCTTCGATAGCTCCAGTGTTTCCAGGATACCATCCAACCCGCCAGTAACAAGCTGGACGTTGTTTGGCACAAGCTTGCCTTCCCTCGGCCACTGTGTTAGGATCTTCCAGAACGGAATGCTCGGAGGCTTGTCGGTCTAGGAGCTGCCAAAGACCGAGTGATAAGTAGTCTTCCCTTCAAGCTTATCCTTGAGGTCGTCTGCCAAAGGTCGAACCGTTCCGTAATGGCCACTTGTTGCAGACGGTATAATCAAGAGAGTAACGCCAAGGGGCTCGCTATCCGAAGTGGGAGCTGCGTCAAATATGCGGTTGAACGGAAGTGATAGCGCAGATTGAATGCTCTCAAAGGCGACATTGTGGTCATAGGTGTGAGTCGCCCCAAGCGACTTAAGGAGATCAGTGTGCTTCGCGTTGGCGGTCGTGGCAATTGTTGAGAAGCTAGCAATACGAGCGAACTGAATAGCTACATAACGGCGTCAGATATAAACCCGAAGGCACTTTTGCCCAACAGCATTTACCGTATTGACCAACGGATGAGCTACCTGCAAGAATGAAGATCGATTACCCAGTAGATATAGAACCGTTCTCAGGGAAGGCGAGACCCGACTTCTGGAAGAGGCCAAAAAGCGAAGTAGCCGAACCAACTGGGAGGGTCGATGCTTGACTATCGATAATGTTATCGGGAACTAACGCTATAGCGTCGGTATCTCCGAGTGCATATTGTTAGAATACTACCAAATCCGAGGGTTGAAACTGCCCATGGAAGACACTACTATTGGGATTATTAGAATGGGCGTAGGGATAACACAGTAAAACGACTTACGCTCGGCGGTCGCCTTTTTTGAATCTTGTGACATTCGGCCCAACAGATTCGACGATACCGGCGGCGTCCATTCCCAAAACGGCAGGGAATTGTATAATAAACGGCATGCCACCTGTGATCTTGTAATCAACTGGATTAAATTTGTGAAAATGTTAGTCACTGGGGGGGAATTTTGATCAGGAAGACTCACTTGCTGCAGTAGTGACCTTGACCAACGCTTGGGTCGCCTGAGGAGTTGGAATAGAGCGAGAGCCGACTTCGGTCTTGCCGCCCTTAGCCAGAAGCATAAATGCATGTTGAGACATGGTATGAAAAGTATAAAAATGAGAAGTTGGGGTGACTATACCGACTGGGATTGGCAGATAGATTTTTTATACGCGATAAGCAGATTGTTCGATCTATATGCACACATTTAGGAGCTGTAAGTCCGCCCGTCATTTCCTTGTATGACGAACGTCCAATCAGTGTACTGCCGTCGAATCACCGTCTCCGCTTACTGAGACAACGGCTAAACTTCCAGTCAGCGGGCAGACGACCAGAACTATTGATTCATAATCTAGCTCATGCAGTTGAGGTGAGCTTAGGCTGCTAACACCAAAAGCCAAGCCCGAGACCCCCGAGTATTATTTTTATCCATGCGTACGTAAACGCGCAGGGTCGAGAACACTTTGTCTGATTCGGGCTCAAGGTCAAGGCGAACCAACTCTTACTTCTAGCTGACCCAACAGCTAGGGGACTGGGCGGTTCGTATCAAGGCGCCACTAATACTTATCTGGGTCTAAACCACGCTATCTGAACCGATGACGAAGAATAGTTTTCTAAGCAAATCACATTCCATGGAGTGTACGATAGTAACATAATGTATCCGTAAAGATAGCTTTGCCGCGGGCAATCGGAATCCCAGGAAATAGTTAGAAAGTGAAAATATGGCCCGTATTACATGTGTAGAGAAAACATCCTCATCGCGAGGAGCACAATGACCCAATAGGACATGTCTTCTCCTGAGGGCGAACCACCAGCTTTACGCCGCTCACTCCCTTGGCCGATAGCTCCATAGCCTGAGGGATCCCACCCAACCCACCCGGAACCAGTTGAACATTGTTTGGCACAAACTTGCCCTCTTTCAGCCATTGCGTCAAGATCCTCCAGTATGGAATGCTCAGAGGCTTGTCGGTCTGCGAGCTCCCAAATACTGCGTGATAAGTGGTAGCGTGCGCTTCGAGCTTCGCCTTGAATTCGTCCGCTAATGGCCTGACCGTGCCATAATGTCCTCCAGCCGCGGACGGTGTAGTCAAGAGCTCAACGCCTAAGGCCTGACTAGTCGGTGTGGGGACTGCGTCAAACACACGGTCAAACGGAAGTGATAGCTCCGATTCGATCGCTTCCAGAGTGACGTCCCGGTCGTAGATGTGAGTCGCACCAAGCAACTTGAGATGTTCCTTATGCCTGGCATTGGAGGTAGTAGCTATGGCCTTGAAGCCCGCAATGCGAGCAAACTGGATGGCTAATCGTTGGCGTTAGATAAAGGTCCAAATCTACTGTATGCGCTAAAACCTACCATATTGGCCAACGGACGAGCTCCCCCCAAAGATAAAGATCGACTGTCCGCTAGCAGTGGGTCCGCTCTCTGGAAACGCCAAATCCGACTTCTGGAACAGTCCAAACAGCGCTGTCGACGACCCGAGTGGGATAGTCGACGCCTGGTCGTCGGTGATGTTGTCTGGGGTCAGTGCCATCGCATCGGTGTCTCCCAGAGCGTACTGCTGGAATGTAGCTACATCCGAGGGCTGGAACTGTCCCTGGAAGAGACTGCCAGGCAAAATGATCAGAACGGTCATAAACAGCAAAACCGGTGCAGCTTACACTCGATCACCCTTCTTGAACGTCGTGACATCTGGTCCGACAGATTCGACAACGCCAGCCGCGTCGATTCCCAAGACAGCTGGGTATTGTGAAATAAAAGGCATGCCAGGGCTCACGATTTTACAGTCGATAGGATTGACTTTTACAATGATATCATCAGTTTCGAATCAGTTTACTTACTACCGTATAAACAAACTCACCTGCCGCGGCAGTAACCTTGACCAAGGCCTGATTTCCTTGTGAGCTAGGGATGGGACGAGTAGTGACCTCGGCCCTGCCACCTTTGGCCAGGAGCATGAAAGCACGTTGAGTCATCGTGTGAGAGTAAAAATGAGAAGTTAGGAGTTGTGTTGGGTGATAATGTCGACTGTACTCGGCATCTTGCTCTTTTTATACCGTGCACATGGCTCTTCGTGGCTTGCGGAAAGTGCAGGCATTACAACGAATACTAATATGCTTGTGCTGCGGGCGTGGAGAGAACAGCCATCCACCCTAAATCGAATGATACAGCGCTGTTAATGAACGGATCGCGCGCGCGCAGCAGAGCAAAGATCGCCGATTATCATTTCGATTGCCCTTTGATGAAACGTATGCGCTGACTGGGCGCGCGTGCGCTCGTCGGGAGATAGAAGATTGGATTTGTCAAGTGCACGTCAGTCAGCTCGGAGCGGTAGGCTGGCGCTGAGCAAGCAACATGACTGATACAAGCGCCGAGGTGAACAATCCCGTGCCGATTTTCGCACCGCCCTGCACTGTACTCATCGCCACACTTTGTGCCGCGAATTCCCTGCAGCTGACATTCAGTTTGCCGAGCTTTTCTCACAAAAAATAGCAGTGTATAACTTTAATTGTCGTTAAGAGCGTACTACAAGAGAGCGTAACAAAATATCATGAGAAACGATAGGAATGATCTGGGCATCGCGACGAGTCTAGCATCCACCACGGAGACGGAGCACCAGGTGCAAGGTCGACTCTTTCTGAATGTTGTAGTCGGAAAGAGTACGCCCGTCCTCAAGCTGCTTGCCGGCGAAGATCAAGCGTTGCTGGTCAGGGGGGATGCCCTCCTTGTCCTGAATCTTCGCCTTGACGTTGTCGATCGTATCAGACGACTCGACCTCCAACGTAATGGTCTTGCCCGTCAACGTCTTGACGAAGATCTGCATACCACCACGCAGACGAAGCACAAGATGCAAAGTCGACTCCTTTTGGATGTTGTAGTCCGACAACGTCCGGCCGTCTTCGAGTTGCTTGCCGGCAAAGATGAGGCGCTGTTGATCAGGCGGGATTCCTTCCTTATCTTGGATCTTCGCCTTCACGTTATCAATGGTATCGGACGACTCGACCTCCAGGGTGATCGTCTTGCCCGTCAGAGTCTTCACGAAGATCTGCATACCACCACGGAGACGCAAGACTGCAGAAGGAAATGAGTCAAAATTATTTTCCATAATGAAAGGCACACGTACCAAGGTGCAGGGTCGACTCCTTTTGGATGTTGTAATCTGACAGAGTGCGGCCATCCTCGAGCTGCTTGCCAGCAAAGATAAGGCGTTGCTGATCGGGTGGGATACCCTCCTTGTCCTGAATCTTCGCTTTCACATTGTCGATAGTGTCAGAAGACTCGACCTCGAGGGTAATCGTCTTGCCAGTCAAGGTCTTGACGAAAATCTGCATTCCTCCACGGAGGCGCAAGACTGTAAATCACGTTAGCGCGCGGACAATGGCTGTAAAAGGAAGACTTCTCACCGAGATGGAGGGTGGACTCCTTCTGGATATTGTAGTCCGAGAGCGTGCGGCCATCCTCGAGCTGCTTGCCAGCGAAGATGAGACGTTGCTGATCGGGGGGGATTCCCTCCTTGTCTTGGATTTTGGCCTTGACATTATCGATGGTATCGGAAGACTCGACCTCAAGCGTGATGGTCTTGCCAGTGAGCGTCTTCACGAAAATCTGCATTGTGATGTCTAGCCACGAACGAAATAGCATTAGGCGCGGGCTTTGCAGAGGACATGGCAGTGCTCACAAAACTAGGAGTTGTTGAACGTAAGTATGAGAGTGCTGAATACGACGGGGGTCGTGGTTGGGAGGAAGGGCGGGTGGCCCCATGGTGCTTTATTAGGGCTTGCGTCACGCCCCGGATTAGTCAGCCAGGTCGCCATCGCCGGGCGGCTATTTCGAATTCTAGGCTCCAAGGTGCCACTCGATGCTATGTTTCATATGTCATCATGGCGCAGCTCATCTCAGCTTTTATGATCAAACACACGTTGGAGCAGCTTCGGCACGGGCGATGGGATAAGTTTAAATTTTGATTTCACCCAATTCATGTATGAGACAGTATCCTCTACTATACAGATCGTCGGCCGGCGCTCTGCCAGCCTACGCGAATCACTTGAGCTCCCATACGGTGTCCTTGACCTCCTTGCCCTCCAGGAACGACTTGAGGTTGTCAAGCGCCCGTACCTCCATGCTGTGCTGGGACTCTTGCGTCTCGGTGCCCATGTGAGGAAGGAGTGTAACGTTGGGGAAAGTGAAAAGCTTCGGGTTTACTTCAGGCTCATTGGGGTATACATCGAGGCCAGCAGCATACAACTACAATGGCAAATTAAAATGAAATCAGAATCGGTAGCGGTGAAATGTGATACACGATACGTACGTGGCCGTCTTCGAGCGCCCGAATGAGAGCGTCCTCGTCTATAACCTTTCCTCGCGCGGTATTGATGATTATGGAACCTTTCTTTAGCGTCCGAATCGCCTTCTCGTCTACCAAGTTCACAGTGTTCTCATTTAGAGGCACATGAATGCTGTGACATGCATGAGTCCAACAGTTGTATAAAACAAATCGAGACCCACTCACCTAAGCACGTCGATTTCGGCGAACATCTTCTCCTTGTCCGCATAATACTCTGCCCACTCTGGCGCATCCTTGACCGGCTTCCTCGAATGATATAGAATCCTCTTCATCGGGAACGCCCTCGCAAGCTTCGCGAAATGACCACCAATCCCCCCCATCCCAAGGATACCCAAGGTCAAGGCACTCGGATCATGCGCCGGTTTTAGTCCGCTCTTCCATTTGCCAGATCGCACATTTCGCTCAGCGATCGAGAACTGGCGGCAAGCAGATACGAGAAGATACAGCGCAGTGGTTGCCGTGCCATCATCGACCGCACCTGGGGTATTGCTGACACCGATGCCGCGAGCTTTACACGCCGCGATGTCAATTTGGTCGTAGCCGGCTCCGTTGTGCGCGATCCACTTTACAGATGACGGAAGCTTGTTGATGAGCTCGCTATCAAAGACCCCAATCCGATCTGCGGATGTGTTATGTCGATAGATGCCAGAAATCCCGGCATAAGTCGTTGAGAGCTCAGAGTAAAACTGCTCGCGTGATTGAGATGTCATAGGCTGTCGGTTACAATTGGACGGTAAGTTCATGGTCATATAAGATGGCACCCTTGAACGTACTATGATCTCAGCAAGAGGGCCAATCATGCGCTTTGCATCTTCGTTGGCCCAGACAAGGTCGCCTACATGCGATAGGTTAGAAGACCGAAACTCAGCGAACCGCGTTTGGATCATACCACAGATCAAGACTTTAGTAGAAGACATGGAGAGTATTTGGGACGACAGGGGAGAGGTTGGGTGAGGTAAAATTGAAGTTTCTACGTGCTCTTGAGTATCTTAAATACTGGAGTTGGTCCCGCTTGATTTCACTCGAAGCGTGAGTTCTCCGGATGCTCGGCCCGCGTTCCGATTGGAACCGATTCGTCACGTGGAACGGGATATTTGACTGCATAGAGCCACATCCCACAAGCGTAATCTTGAGCTACGAGTCCCCTTGTCATCATAGAGTTATAGGCATGCCACAGCTTTGCGCTGCATTAGCTCACGGACTTATGATTGAAATGCGAATAGTTCAGCCGCGTTAACCATGGAAGTTAACAAATTATAGGAGTCGTAGTCAAGTAAGAACGCACTGGTCGGGCTATAGCCCAAACTGAGTTATATCTAGTTCAGCTGGAAACCCGTGCTAAGCAGGATTTGCAGACCAGGTTGAGCAAACCATCCTAAAACGGGCCATTCAAATCAGGGTACTGACATTGAAACATTGATAGTCCCATTTTAGAACGAATCATTTACGCCTGATATCAAAACGTTAGGAGGAAGTCCCGTTTGGATTCAATCAGTGATCCTCTCGGAATCGGGGTTGTGTTGGCTACATTTGGTCTTTTGTGGCCTGGTGACTGTTGAGACTTAGGTCACCAGGAAATGGGCTCGGCGAAAGAGCCGAGGGATTCTTTTCAATAAAACTATGTGTGCCGACAAGACGCCGCGGCCATATCATGGTGAGTAAGAGCAAAGCGCGTCGGTTCGATCCCCCACGTTATACAAGCTTGCATCGGTCAGGTTTTCGCCTAGTATTATCCATGTATCGTAGTGGGGTCGTGTTCATTCACTCATTCAGGGCGCATAGACGTGCCCAAGAGCTTGTGTTGGTAAATAATTTAGAATCCATGCTATCTTACGGCTCTGTGCATCGATTAAAAATGACATAAAGCCATTGGTAGATTACATGGCCGCGATATGGATGTGTTTTGAAGCGAAATTTAGCGCATGTATAAATACAGGCCCCTAACATTTCTCGCCATATATTTATATATGATGTCGATTGTCCAACGTAATACATACCTTCCGCATAAGTGATTTTCGATAGGCACTTGTGGCATATCACTAGCTGTTATTCCACAAACAAAAGGCGAGTGTACGTGTTGCGGAGAAATTTGCCATTTAAACTCCACATCATGCTCGCCGAGACTAGGAGTACCAGTCTCAGAAATTTTCATTAAGCCCCTTTGGATAAGAGATTTACGCAAAATCGCTTATGCAGGAGGTGTCTAATGGTAGGGCGGAGACTTTACGGAGGAACGATCATCTCACGAACGAAAAAGGCCGGCCTGTGATCTAGCCCCGAGTGCAAAAGCTTCCTATCGTTTTGAGGTTAGGTATAAGTGGGTCACTGAAGGACAAATCGCGCTAATGTCCAGCAAGTTTTCCAAGCCCACTTCTGCTTCATAATCCAATCTGGATCTCATTGCCGACGCTGCTGCATGCCTACCTTACTCTTTCTGCTTTCTGTCATGCTTGAGAGTGGTTTGTTGATATTAAATTATACATGGCTGCACGTATTTAGCCATGTGGTCGGGCTGTAGCAGTAAGGGAGCTCCAACAAGCCACAAGTGGCTTCCTTGTTACCTCAGGCCCGAGAATTTATGACGAGTCTGTATTTATATGACTTCAAAGTAGTAGCGAAGAGCGCACCTGACCTGATACTAGCAGAAAAATGTACTAATGTGTACGGATCTAAGCGCATTGTTTGAGAAAAATTGAGACTTCTGGCTCGAAGTGACTACCTAGATATCAATCACAAGTGCGAGTCCCGTGAGATCTCCTTGGGCATTTCATGCTGGTTGGGGGACTCAAGAATGGATGAGTCTTGGACCCGTGATTCTTGAATCTTGGCAAGTAAGGTGATCAAGCGCCTATCCAACCCGAGCAACTGCAAGCGTTGCGGAATATTCATAGCCTGGGGCGGCAATCCGACACCGTACGCGATGCCAAGCGATGTATGTAGCCTGGAGACCCCCTGCTTGTAACACATGACTTCGTGCCTACGGAGTCGCCGCTCCCGGCGACGGGTATCCCCTCCCGGAGCTTACCACGGGCCCAGCTGAAAACTGATATAAACCGCCCCTCTAGCACTCATAATTTCTCATCGAGCGCTCTCCTTCAATCTCAAGCCAATACTTCCACGATGTCTATTCCAAGCTTCCAGAACATGAAACTGCGCTATATCCCTCAGGTCCCTCAGGAAATTGATCTTGTTTATACCGAGGGCGGTATGTACGCCTCGGCGAACCAGGGGCCGGGCAATCCTCTTCAAATTGAGCCAGATACCCCAAGCTTCGTGAAGTACCAAACGGTGATTAGATTACAAAACCTGGGTGAATGCGACCACCCTGACTAACCCATCTAACCGACAAGTGGCGAATTGGAGGCGCAACTGAGGACGGTACTCCAATTCTGTACACAGGCGACTTCGAGGGAGGCTTTCACAACGATTCAAATGATGCCGGTTGCCCAGTCACGTTGGGAGACCTTTCAAGCTATCATATCGATATCCAACAGCCAATCCACGGTGGCTGGCTTATTTTGTGGGTGGCAGCACGTCACGTAGATACCCAATCTAATCGTACTGGTGACACTGTAGGATTCGAGTATTGGGGGGTCCCCTAGGCG
Organism: Ceratobasidium sp. AG-Ba; assembly: GCA_016906575.1. Classification (NCBI taxonomy): domain Eukaryota; kingdom Fungi; phylum Basidiomycota; class Agaricomycetes; order Cantharellales; family Ceratobasidiaceae; genus Ceratobasidium; species Ceratobasidium sp. AG-Ba. The sequence goes on from CP059638.1 coordinate 1,967,620, forward strand.
TAGATAAATACATTGGCGTCGATGATAGTACTAACACTGTAAGAATTCTTAATATACCTAGTTGCAGTGCGCTGATACCGATTCTCCTCGTTTTTTTTTCCCGTAGATCGTAATCAAATCGTTCCGCGCGGGCACTTCCGAAGGTCTTCCAGGGTGGTTCGCCAGCCTAAGGGAGTAGAGTCATTTAAAGTGATATTTGTTGTACCTCCTAAGTTGAATACTGGTGAACCAATGAATTCCGATGATTTTGGTGTGTACGACTGGCAGCGTGGTCTTGAATATTCACACCCAAATATATTAGAAAATGGGATACTGATGAGCGAGGGAACAGTTTGCTGGATTTCCTACAATTGCTTCCACCTCATCTTCAAATTATATGAAGCTCTTCAAACCTCTCGGCACTGGCCGAGTTTTTGACCCCTGAGGGGGTCGAGTCTAGTAGAGAAAGGGTGCAAGCTGTAGAACTTGTTATCCATATCCAAGAGGAGAACTACTCAAGATATTCACATGCTATCATTTGCTCTGGATTCTGTCTGTTGAAAATATCATCACAACACTCTAATATGGCCATGCTGGTATCTTTGTATAATTAGAAGCTTCCTAACGCCGGCTGATTCCACCAAATGCCGGAGTAACTCCCGGTAGTTATTTCGCGCGGCCTCTTGACTTTCAACTCGCGGATATGAAGATTTGGCATGAATGATTCATGTATGCGTACAATTGAATCGCGAAGACGATTCTACTATGGCACCTGCATGGTGGATCCCACGCCAAGAATGGCTTAGAGTCACTGTTGGGATATCACGGTTTCGTGTCAGCGCCGTGCAGTACTTTATCGCATCATGTTCCATCAGCACAGTCGAGGGGCCAAATCTTGACCTTATTGCCACGTTTCCCCGTGGATCTGTTATCCCAGTCAACCGAGGCTTGATGTTGTACAGCCTCACGAGGGTACGAGCCTGTCCACGCTCAGATAATGCGCTAAACTCAGGCAGAAGCTGGCCAGGTGACCCACCGATATAGTAGTCTAAACAAGCGCAGTCGCCTACCCTCATGGGTCGGACCTTCAAGTAATATGGATATTCACTGCGCATTGAAGGGTGCTATTCGATTAAAGTGTGAATTTTTCTTCTCCTTTACTTTAAAAGCCACGCGTTGCTGCTCACATCGCTAAGACCCAGCTCGATTTTGCGGCCCCCTCTCACCAGAATTCTATTTTTGCCATGAAGTATTCTTTTGCTGTTGCTCTAGGAGCCCTTGGTGCCGGCTTAGGTGAAGCTACCGCAAGCGTGAGTACTATTAGTTTCTGGAGTATCCCATGCTTACGACCTGAGCCTGATACCTAGAGCTCTCCTACTCTTGAATGGACCAATCGTCCGACAGGTCCATGGGTTTGCCCTCGCATAGGCAAGACAGGTTGGCCCAGATTCAATAGCACCCCGTTGTAAGAATACTGATTCAGACCCGCAGGAAACGTATTTGAGGCAGACGACATCCTCCACATGATTGCAGCAGATACCTACCTCTGGGGACGAAATCAGACAGAGAACTGGTCTGGAATTACTTTCCCCGAAGGAGTATCCTCGAGTGCAATCAAGGGCTTCAGGCCAAAGGTATTAATCTTGTACAGTTGATATCGCTTAGAGTGCTGAATTCGTGAATTAGAAGTTGCCCAAGCTTTGCACCCAAGAAACCGCCCTCCGAGCCTATCCAATCATGATCGTTGACGATGATACAGATTCATCCAAGCCTGGTCCGTACAGGGTGATGATTTCAAGCGCATACGACACAAAGAAGAACAAGGACGGAGAGGTACACGAGTATGCGTTCTGTGGTCTGGTACGTTGTTGCCATGCGATTGCTATCGTTGTTTCATTAATCGACCCGGTTCTATCAGGTTGCGCAGTCAGACCACTCTAAGAAAGCGTACAAGGCGTGTTCTCCCAAGTCCGAGGACATCAAGCAGCAGGAGGCTTAAAGCCTGAAATCGGCTATTTGCGTCTCCCTAGGCGTTTCGTACCAACCTCAAAAGGAGGAAGTTTGCGTCTTGTTTTAGTTTCATCGAATCAAAAGTCAGTTTGACTTTGCTAAAAGGAAACGTGTTCCGAGGAAGAGTAGACAGGATTCCATCCGTCGTGCCCTAAGATTTCGAGAGCGATCAAGAATGCATATATCCGGTGGTCGGTCTATAAATGAGTTCCGCGGCACAAAATCTTGACTTCGGCCCATATCTACGAGCCAAGCGTACTCTAGAAAGTTCGATGAGCCTCGGCCCCCGGTACGTGCCGGTGGTCGTTGGTCGATTAGATTGACTGTCTTGGCTCGCGCCACCTGCCAAGTGCGGTGACATCACAGGTCCAATAAGCACAGCCACCGAGAATCTGCCGGCGGTGTTCTAAATGACTCAGCTTGGCCGACAGCTTTGGATGTAATGCGTCCTGAAACTCTAATAGCCTCGACGTATCATCAAAGTCTGTGCATTTCGAGCTCGTGCGATAGTTCTCATCGCTTATTATCTCACACGCAAGCCTTGGCTTAATCCAAGCATCGTTTCCCACAGAACATTCTCAAATTCATGGCTCTAAGAAAAATGCCGAGACTTTTAACCGGAGGTGCCACTTGGACCCAGGCCGGTTCTATGCCACTGACGCGCTGCTGCTAAATCTATCCCCAGAGCTCTTGCAAAGCCAAGAATGAACGCGTGGTATCGTCATTGGAGCAGCGCCGTAGGTCAACGTAACCAATACCATAACGAACGTAGTCGGATTTTGAGCCCAGGAACGCCAAGCAGCCTAACGGCAGCACGCAGCCAACCCTCGGCCAATCGCGGTCCCGGCCAAGACTCAGTGTATGCGCCGAGCCTTTATGGCATTCCGACATGTGCGAGATAGCCAGATGGGTGAAGTTATAAAAGGGCAGGCCCACTGGCGAAAACAGCGCATCGTCCCCGGGCGCGAATTGTTTACCCCCCTCCTATTCACGACTCGCACGGATTACGACTTGTTGCTTGACGAACCTACACTCGACGACCCACGATGGGCCTATTCTCACGAAAACGATTCGGCAAGTCGTATACTATCGACGAACGTTCGGCCAAGGGCAAGCAACAACAACCCCAGTCGAACCAGATTCCACTGTCTGAGCGCGCCCATCTCCTCGATGGTGCCGCCATCATACGAAAACTACGATCCAGCGAGCACGATGGCTTGACTGACGAAGAGGCCAAGCGTCGACTAGACGAGTACGTGTTTTCCGTTTTATTTGTCTGAAATTACGCTCAACGATCCTTATAGATATGGCGAGAACGCACTCGAGGACGAGGGAGGTGTCTCTGCAATTAAAGTTTTGATTCGCCAAATGGGTAAGTCGTCATTGTTCCCCTAGCTATGCCCAAGGCTAATCAATCGTCCCTACAGCCAACGCACTCACACTGGTCCTCGTCGCGGCATGTGCTCTCTCCTGGGGTGTCCAGGACTGGATCGAAGGAGCTGTCATCACGGCCGTCATTATCCTCAACGTCACTGTTGGATTCATCCAAGAGTACAAGGCTGAGAAAACCATGGCGTCACTCCGGTCCCTTTCATCCCCTACCGCCCTTGTCGTTCGCGGCGGAGAAGCCAAGACGATTCCCTCCCGGCATGTTGTCCCTGGTGACATTGTCATGGTTAAGCTCGGAGACGTCGTGCCTGCTGATATGCGTGTCATCACCGCCGCAAACGTCGAGTGTGACGAGGCGCTATTGACTGGCGAGGCTCTTCCTGTGGCCAAGGTCGTCCACCGGCTTACGGAATCGAGCCGTAAACCCCCTGCAGAAGGCACGGACGGACCTGACCCTGACCAAGTCCACTCGGACGGTGACGTTGGTGTTGGAGACCGCATCAACATGCTGTTCTCCAGCGCTAATGTCGTCAAAGGGCGCGCTACCGGCATTGTGGTTGCGACCGGAATGGGCACTCAAGTTGGCGCAATCGCCGCCGCGATGAAAAAGAAGAAAGGTGGCAAGGTCAAGAAGGTCGACGATGAGGGAAACAAACTTGGGTTTGGAGCAAGAACCAAAGAGCGAATCATGGTTTGGCTGTAAGTCGATTCTTCACTCGGAGCTCGGCTTTCGTTAACTTGGGTCAATAGGGGTCTTCGATCAGGTACTCCGCTCCAAATCAAATTGTCGAAGCTTGCATACATCCTGTTTATTGTAAGTTACCATTCAGTCCAACATCATGATAGAAGGCTCACTAGTCACCGGCCCAGTGTGCGATCATCCTGGCCATCATCGTATTTGGTGTCGCTCGATTCAATGTTACGAATGAAGTCGCTATCTACGCCATTGCGTAAGTCCTGCTATCAAATCTCTGCTTCTTTCATTGACGTCAACTCTAGTCTCGGCATTGCCGTCATCCCCGAGTCCCTGATCGCCGTGCTTACGATTACTATGTCTGCTGGGACTTCGCGCATGGCCAAGCAGCATGTTATCGTCCGGAAGCTCAACGCTCTCGAGGCGCTAGGCGGCGTCACTGATGTGTGTTCGGACAAGACTGGCACGCTTACCCAGGGCAAGATGGTTGTCCGTAAACTCTGGATCGGCTCTGGCCGCGTGGGTCAAGACGAGAAAGTCGCCGGTGGTAACTCTGGTCACGGAAAGGGTTCCAGGACGTTTGATGTCGAGGCGGGTGCCGAGGCATTGCGCCCGGAAGGCCGGATTTTCGAACAGCGGTCGGATGACGAGGAACACATTATCCGTCCTGGGACTCTCGATGGCGCCCTCCAAGCTCTAGTCGAGTGCGCGAGTCTATGCAACGTTGCGACGATCTCTCAGAACAAGGAAGGCGTCTGGAAGTCGACTGGCGATCCTACCGAAGTTGCGCTCCAGGTTTTGGCTCACAAACTCCAGCTCGGCCGACCGAAGCTCGCTCGCATTCAAAGCGAAGATGACGAAGAAAGCGACCAGGAAGACGAGAGGAAAGATGGCCGCCGTTATAAGCTCTTGATCGAGTTTCCGTTTGATTCGGACCTGAAGCGGATGAGCGTCGTGTATGCGGACCGCGAGCGACCTGAGAACCTGGTTCTGCTCAAGGGCGCGGTGAGTAACTAGAGCATTGTGTCCGCATATGCGTAAACTCACGCATGTTTTCCAGGTTGAAAACGTCCTCGCAGCTAGCTCAACCTGTCTAGCATCCCCAACTGACGCAATCGAAAACGCCACACCCATGACCGAAGCCCTTCGCGCCGCCACCCTCGAGCAAACTGAGGCTCTCGCCGCCCAAGGTCTTCGTGTCCTCGCGCTCTCCGCCCGCCGTGCTACCGCCTCGTCTGACTTGCCTTCCCGTGACGACGCCGAGAAGGACATGACGTTCCTTGGTCTCGCCGGAATCTATGACCCCCCTCGTACAGAATCGCGCGACGCCGTTCGAGCGTGCAGGACTGCTGGGATCACGGTTCACATGCTTACCGGTGACCACGCTGCCACCGCTGCTGCCATCGCCCGCGAGATCGAGATCGTCGGTCCTGACGCGGTTGTAGGCGGAAAGAAGGGCGAGATCATGACCGCGGCCGAGTTCGATAGGATGAGCGACGCGGAGATCGACAGGCTGCCCGAGTTGCCGCTCGTCATCGCTCGATGTGCACCACAGACCAAGGTACGAATGATCGAAGCTGGTAGCCGAAGGAGGAAATTCATGGCTATGACCGGTGACGGTGTCAACGGTAAGCAGCCCTATCCCAGCAAGTTGCCTGAAACTGACGAATTATCATTTAGATGCACCATCCTTGAAGCTCGCTCCTGTCGGTATTGCAATGGGCATGGGAGGGTCTGATGTCGCCAAAGACGCTTCCGACCTTGTTCTGACCGACGACAACTTCGACTCCATCCGATCTGCCATTAGCGAGGGCCGCCGAATCTTTGATAATATCCAACGCTTTGTTTTGCATCTTCTTACCACCAATGTCGCCGAGGTCATTCTCCTCGTTATCGGCCTGTGCTTTATCGACGGGGCAGGATCGAGTGTGTTCCCACTGAGCCCTCTAGCAATCTTGTGGATCAACATGGTCACCTCCAGTCCTCCAGCGTTTGGCTTGGGATTGGAAAAGCCCGCGTCGAACATCATGAAGAGGCCACCACATAACGTGAAGACTGGTGTGTTCACGCTCCAGGTCATCATCGATGTCATGTTCTGTAAGTTGTTGTTCTCCAATTCGGCTGCAAAAGGCTTATTCATGTAATAATTTCTAGACGGTCTGGTCATGGGCGCAACTTCGCTGCTGGCTGTAAGTTATAATTTTTATATTGCTGCAACGAAACACTCACAGGCAACCGATTGAAGTTTGTTATTGTCATTTATGGAGCCAACGACGGCAACCTTGGAGTCGACTGTAACCGTCAGCACAACGATTCTTGCCGACCGGTCCTTCGTGCACGATCAACCGTCTTCGCGACTCTCATCTTCGAGATTCTGATCTACGTAAGTTTTCGTTAATAGTCAACGAGACGATATACCTAACCAAACGCAAATGGACAGGCTTGGGAGCTCAAGGCGCTGGACCGATCCATGTTCAACATCACTCCAGGACGTCCATTCTACCAAGATCTCTGGTCGAACCAAATCCTCTTTTGGTCAGTCGTCATCGGCTGCGCATCCGTCCCGATTGCCATCTACGTTCCCGGATTGAACACCAGCGTGTTCTACCAAAGCGGCATTACTTGGGAATGGGGCCTCGTTGTCGGTATGACACTGGTATTCGTTATATCAGCAGAGCTCTGGAAGATCTTTGTCCGAGGCACCGAGCGATACAGCCGACTTGGCGAGAGCAGGGGTTGGGGTGCGACCGCAGATGTTGTTCGTCCCAAGACTGGCCTCGAAAGTCGTAGCGAAACTTTGGATCTGGGTGAGAAAGGTCGCCGAGAGAAAGAAAAGGAGGCGTCCACAGAAGCTCACGGAGAGCAGAGGGTGTAAGCTCGTAGAGTTTGCGACTGAATTCTCTAAAAATGGTCTTGTGATTTGACAATCTTGTATCCATACGCCCGGTTTATGATTCTGGCTAAACTTTGTAGTAATTTTTGTTTCAATTCAGTAACCAAGCTCAGTTGAACTTTACATGCAATACGGCGCCTTAAGCTACGGAGGGGGTGGGGCTTTGGATTCTAGGAATGTATTCCATGAGAGTTTCAACGATAACTAGCACAAAGGTGGTTAGAGTGTGATGACAGGAGGAGCGATGATGGTTTACTCATGTGGTCATCTCTTTGAGGAAGTCCGCTCACAACAATGACGGCTACAGGCGAAGATGGAGCGTTGTGCAGCCAAACAGGAAAGGCACCACCGTGGGTGGCATACTCCGGGAACGGTAACTTTGCAGTTTCTTGCGTCTAGATAGAAAATCTAATAAAATAAAACCAAAATAGGCGATCAAGATACGGACCTTTCCAGCAGCGGCTAGCTTTCTGCCTATGTAGTATGAGCTATGGTTGAATCGACGGACGACATTGCGTTTCCCTTCGACCTAGAATACAGTATTTGGTTCAAGAGTAGTGTATTATTGGAACACCGACTGACCCAGATCCAGTTGTCGGGAGTAACTTCCGATTCTGCGCCAACGGTGCAAGCAAAGAGTGTATGGCCAGTGAATGTCGAAATCGAAATCACAATTCCCTTGTTTGCCCACTCGGGTGCAGGTTCACTGCCAGAAGCCGTTGAGGAAATAGAGGAAATGGTCGAGTCCTCGCGGGTGGGATAAGGGAGATGTCTGGCGAGAAACTTGGCGCGGATCAAGCTTCCAATGTTGAACGCGTCATTGGAGTTGAACGAGGGGAAACGGAGGGTGGCCTCCTACAACAAAATATTATTTCGCAGCTGTAGAAGCAAAAAGGATAAACTTACCTGTTCGAATACTTCCGTAACAATCTCCGCGTCGCTCATGGTACTAAACTGTGCGGCCATCGACATTGAGGTTGCAGAAAATTGTACGGTGTCGTCGAGATTGATCCGAGTGGAGGGATATATACTCGGTTAACTGTGGCTGAGATCGAGACTGATTGCCCATCGTGGAGGCCTCCACTTCGCTTGGCTATCCGGGGCGGGTTCTGTTTGGAAACGTGCACGTGCGCAAATCACAAGCCATGCACGCTTGATCCGGCCCGTCAACATTTAGCTGCACCCAACAACCACGATGTCTATCGCTCATGGCTTCAAACGATTCGGAGTGTTGGGTAAGATTCCATGATATCTCAGCGCGAGTTTCTCATTTATTCGGTTTAATAGGTGGAGGCCAAATGGGGCTAGGTGGGTTTCCTGTTATGCACGCGCTTATTGTTATTCACATCCAAACAGGTATTGCCTATGTCGGAGCTGTTCGAGCAAAACTCCCTGTCCACATATACGATCGATCTTCGCAACAGATTAAAAAGTCCCTCGCACTTATGGACAAACTCCTGGCTAAAGACGTCGCAAAAGGCAAACTAGAAAGTGAGGCTGCCAAAGAGGCTAGGGACCGCGTGGTCATCGTGGGGGAGGAGGGTATCAAGGGATTCCGAGATTTGGACATGGTTGTAGAGGTAAGATAGACTCACCAAGTCAAGTTTGACCTGATTTGATCGTTGTACAGGCCGCGTCAGAGAATGTCGAGCTCAAACTGTCTCTATTCAGATCCCTAGCCAAAGAAATGCGCCCAGATGCAGTCCTCGCAACCAACACGTCTTCCATCAGCATTACCAAGATTGCTGCTGCTGCAATCCCTGAAGGTATCAGCCCGGCGTCAGAAGAAGGAAAGAAATCCGCTGGACGAGTCGTAGGTAAGTATTCACTCAACCCAATGGCTGTCGCTCAACTATTTTGGCACCATTCTAGGCCTACACTTTTTCAACCCTGTGCCAGTCATGGTCAGACACTCTCCGTTCAGACATTTTATCGTACCAATCTGACTCTATGCGGGTTCAGAAACTCGTAGAGCTAATATCCGGCCTTCAAACCACTCCTGAGACTCTGGAGCGAGCACGGTCGTTCGCCCAAGCTTGTGGAAAAGGTGTGATGATAGCATTTTACGTTACACGTTTACTAACACGTGTGATTCATAGAGGTGACCGTATCAAAAGACGTACCCGGATTTGTTTCAAACGGTAAACATACAGGCGCTCTTTGAATTCTTCATCTCACCGTGATCGTAGCACTGCTTATGCCGTTCATAAACGAGGGTGAGCTAGTCACATGGTTCTTCCTACTTAACCAGGCGTTTACTCACAATTTTATTAGCTATTATGTGCCTAGAAAAGGTCGGTTTCTTACAACAACATCAATAGCCAGACTGAATGCGCTTTGGGTTTAGGGTGTTGCAACCCGGGATGACATCGACACAACTTTGAAGCTGGGAATGAATCATCCGATGGGTCCTCTTACACTTGGTGAGCCCAGCCTTGCCCCACATCTGCCATTTTCATTCAGACTTACGTGATTTGTTTCAATTCATAGCCGATTTGTAAGAACTTTCTATTCAAACGTAGCCGGGTGATGATAGCCTAAACTGACATGTTTCGCAGTATCGGACTAGATACGTGCCTGGCAATTCAACGTGTACTATATGAAGGTACAGGTGATTCAAAGTATCGTCCTAGCGTCCTCCTCGAAAGGATGGTCGACGCAGGTTGGTTAGGAAAAAAGAGTGGAAAGGGATTCTATGAATATGATTCATAACCAAGCATATCTTCAGTCGAGTGATATTAGTTTCAGCAGATAGCCGATGTCTTTGTAGGCCGCCTTGCATGATATCATCAAATAAATCAAACATTTCCTGTTCAACCTGGAGTTGTGGGTGTATGCGCATCTTATGCCGCCAAAATTCTGGCTGGCGGCCTGGCCCACCACTCTGTGTGTCTTCGTAGGAAAGACAGTGGATTTATGCGTGCACGTTCAGAATTCATATAATAACCCAGATTGGTATATACAGGCATAGATCGGCAAACCTAGAGACCACTAGCTATGCAAAAAGCTAGAATCTTCTAAGCGCGAGCAGCATACTTGTTCTTGAGGAAAGTGGCAGCCACAGTGGTGCTAAATCAAACCGTCAGCCTAAATCAAACAACTCGAGTAAGCGACCTAGCCCACCTTCCATCAGTTCCATAAGCAAGATGAGCAGGGATGCTAGATCCACCGGCACAAAACAGATCTCCCGAATTGCAGAAAGAAGCAACATTTTGAGAAGCTGTGCTCCCATCACGAGGAGCCGAGTCGACGACGGGCGACGTGATGGGCCAGCTGTTGCTCGACCCACGGTATGGGTCGCCAAAGACGACGATACCGACGACTTTGTTCTTGAGCGCGGTCGAGAGAGAAGTGCCTAGGACGATATGAGCATCCGGATTTTATAGACAAGGCATTCACGAACTGTGAAGGACCATAGCACCCTTGGAGTATCCACCAAGCGCAAAGAGCTGTTTGGGGCAGCGGGCAGCTTGGGCAGTGAGATAATTGACTGTAAGGGTCGCGCCAGCCGTAATAGTCGAGCTATACTCGGCGCGGGTATCATAAGGAACAGAGTATGTGGTGGCTCTACATCGCTGTTAGCCCTGCAAGATATCATACATGGGTTCGACATACCCAGAGACAGCCGATTTGAGTGAAGTCGAGAGTGGACCACCCGCTAGACCCAAGGCTTCCTCATTGGTACCAGCAAGGAAGACGAGCTGGAGGGCAGAGCAGCTAGTCTGGCGGGCCTCGAGCTCGGTCGGGGCAGCCATAGCCGACACGGCGAGAAGCAAAGAGGCCTACTTAATCTGTTAGCATCAGTGCGCATATGAAAGAAGGATAACTCGCGATGAGCGCTTTGGTCTGCATAGTAGGTACGTAAGAACGAACGAATGAAAATGACCAAAGACGAATGAAGAGCGACGACCATAGCAAGCCAAGTTTTATACTCGTCAGAGTCCTCCTGCGTCGCACAGTCGAGCTTCATAGCCGGTTTAGCATATGGACGCCAACGCGAGACCATGCGGTAAAGAGCAACGAGAGAACAGTCTGTGAGAGACGACTCGAGTGTACACGAAGCAACACATCCGACTGACCACTCCAGGGAACCTGGCCAGTGATACAAATACTCAACATGTATGCGCTCAATTACCTTCTTTAGCACTCGTGAGCCGACCCATGCCCCCATCACCAGTGGGCTATCTACACGTTTGAGATCGCCTACGCATGGTGTAGTCACATCGACGAGTCCAAGAGCCTTGGAAGCAACCGAAAGCACAAGGTAGGTTTCACACCGGAGAAAAGTGCAACCAGGGAGGGAAGTTGAATGGCGGCTAATGAGTAGCCGGTCGTCTCGGACGATCAATTAAGGTATCAAGCGCGTGCTACTTAGGGGCTAGTGAGCGGTTATGAAAGTGTCGTGAAGCGTGCCTGCGCTTTAATTAGCGCACATTATTGGATAATTAAGCTGACCAAATTGGACGAGGCTGCTTCAGCCTCGGTAAGCGAGCGCGCGAATCGATACATTCTGGTGCTGAGACGTTTCATGAATCCCTCGACGGCAGCCGATGAGTAACACAAGGACGTCATAGTTCCGATTACCGAAGAGCAGTGACGGGTGGCAACCGCACAAATGAATAATCCCGGGATCAAGCATCTCGTTGTGCCGGCACCTCGGCCTGGGAACCTCGTCGGTGGACGGAGATAATGACAGCCATTCATTTCGCATCACGTGGGATATTCACACACATCTTCGCCTAACTGTGACAATCAAAAAGTCTCCACCCAAGCACACTTCATTTCGCAGGACAGAAATATACATTTTCTCGGCCATGCCATCTAGTCGCTCAAAAATACAAAAAGCTGCATTTATACAAACCCGCACCCAAATCCCAAGTGAAAAAGAGGATACAATTGACGATCGAAACCCGAATAGAATCTATACAGCTTTAACGCGAACTCCGATCCTCCTCGTCATCGTCTGCAAACGAGTCTTCGAGCGCCCGGGCGGCATCTTCGCCCCCATGCATCATTTGACCGGCTGCACCATTGTACGGACTCGAGTTCCTAGGCGAACCCTCGCGCTTGAGTTTTTTCGCCGGCGGACGCTGCGAGGGCGAATTGGGAGCACCCAGGACGCCGTTCGTGCCATTAACGTTGGGGCCGGTGTTTTGGTTCGAATTGGGGTTTGTGCCGTTTTGAGTCGGCTGGTTTTGAGTTTGACCGTTGGTAAATGCACCGTCAAACGAGCCAGGCGCAGGTGTATTTGCGCCGTCGACTTGGACGCCAAATACCGCACCAGGACCGCGCCGTTTCCGATCGACGTAGATGCACTCGAGACCGGCACGCTCGCAGCGCTGACACCGCTCGTCCGGCCCGTCGGGGTTCGAATTGCCGTTTTCGTTGCCATTGTTGGGCGCGACGCATCGCATCTTGAGCTTTCGGCAGGCGAGGCACGCGCGGCCTTTGCGGCCTGCGGGAGGAGCGGGCGCGGGTGTGGCACCCTTGGCGGGCGCTGCGGGCGGCACAGGCGCAGTCGAATTCGGGCTCGAGCCATCGTCCGCCCGGGTTTCGGGGCAATTGCATACCACTCCCCGAGCGCGGCAGTCTTGACAACTCGGGGCGCTCGCAGGGTGACGCATGTTGGGGGCAGGCGGGAGGCGCTGATGTGGGTGGAGCCCGTGCGCGTGCTGAGGCGGTCCGTACTGGTGCTCGTGGTGAACGAGCTGGCCAGGTCCACCCGCAGGATGGGGAGGATACGGCATGCGGTGGTCGTACGGATAGCCACCAAACTGCGGAGGCGGGGGAGGCGGGGGATACGAGTTGGGCGGGTGTGGGGCCCATCGGGGTGGCGAGTGGGGCGAGCGGGAGCGGGGATGGACATCGCCTTCGTGGTCGGTGCGCATCGACTCGTCGCCGGCGTCGACGTCGGTCCCGGCCGCGTCCTTGTCGATATCGCCGTGGTGGACACACCGGCGTTTGCGGCCACGGCAATCGGCGCACGGCTCGCGCATGCGAGTGTGACCGCTCGCACCGCCGGGGGTGCCCTTGCGGGGGCTGGGCCGCACGCTGCCCGCGGGAGATATGCCGTTGGGGGCAGGCGGCACACCACGGGGGCCCGCGGTACCGCAGTTGGGGCCCCCGATTCCGGTGCATTTGCGTTTGCGCGCGTGGCAATCTGCGCACGCTTTGATCACACGTTCGCGCTTGCCGGGAGTTGCCGACGCTGCGAGATACGAGGCCTGGGGCGAGTAGCCGTTGGGCAGCTGCCACATCGACGACTGGTTTGGGTCGCGCTCGGGCTCCGAGTCGCCGTCGTCGGGGCCGTCGTCGGACCTGCAAGGGGTAAGCGCGGGCATCGCCACCAGTCATCCCATCACACTCACGGTGGATGCCGGAGACGAGAGCTCTCGGCCGTATCGCCGTCATCGAAGCAGTCGACCTGCTTGTGCATGCACCGCTGGCACGCCTCGCCCGGCCGCGTCGCCACGCACTGCGTCCGGCTCAGGCGGCAGAGCATGCACGGCGGCGGCGTCGTCGGCCGCTTGCGCTTGCGGGCCGTCACGTGCGGCTGCCCGGGGAGAAAGGCGACGGGGACGGGGATGTACACATAGGGCACGCCGTTGTGGACGAATGTGGGATACGCTGGCGGCGGGGGAAACGCAGCCGGGTCGAGCGGCAGAGAGCTCGGGGTCGGGTACTGTGCGCCTGCCGACGCCGGGGCGGGGGACGTCGAGGGCGGGGCTGGGTGGGTGGTCGTCGCAGTCGGGGCGGCCATGGTGCTATATGCGTTCAGGCGGACGGCATGCGAGAGGGGGAGGGGGAGCAGCGCAGGCCGCCTCCCAGCCGCTGGCTCTTTAGACCCGGCTCGCACGGCTTTCCGACTGGACCCTGGGCACTCTGCCATGACGTTCCGGATTTCGATTTGCCCCTGTTTGCCCCGCCCTCCGGACCTTCCGCGCGCCTGATTTTTGGGCTTCGTACTGAGCATGTTCGCCGCACTCGTTTCCGAAATGCACATTGCCGAGCCGTGCCTGTCTTTTTCCAGCCATTTCTGGGCTATTTCTGCCCAAACTCCAGAACAAGCGCCCACCGGCGAGCCTCGGTTATTGCCCGCGGACGACGTTCCGACTGAGAATCTGACAATGGGGCCGCCACGTTGTTGCCCTCCTCCGAAGCAGCGGCAACTGCCAGCCCGTGCGCTAGCCCACTCGCTCGTCCGATCTGCCGTCTCGGTCTCGCCACCACTCGCTCGCTCGCCCCGCCCGCATTTGCATACGACTCCCATCACCGCCGCCAACGACGGGCGCCTGTGCTGCCACTCGGGCCAAACGGCGCTCGGACTTCCCGCAGCCCTGTCTCAGGCTTGCCTTTTTCTCCCAGCTTTGTCATGATGTGCCCGTTCCGGACCGTCGTTCGCGAGAGATGGGTCCCGGGATATGCCATCCGAGAAGCACTCGTGCGTGTGTGTGGGGGGGCGATGAGCATCGCACACCACGGGCGATCCGGTCTGGCCTCCATCACCGAACCTCCAGTCCCGCAACTGAGAGCACGTCGGTGCGCATACACCCACGCACCCACGCAACCGGCGGAGTTTTCGTCCATTCAGACGCGCGCTCGCTCCATTCATCACCGCGCTCTCGCTCCCACGGGTAAATTCTCGTCCGTCCGGGTATCACCCGGGGCGGACGCGTGGCTGAGTGTAAAAAACTTGCAAACGGCACGGGCAGATCGATGCCGGGCGCCGGGAACAAGGGACAACACGTGTTGGGCTTGTCTCCTTCTCGACGGCTGACATTCGGCTTATCGATTCTCTTCCTCGTCGCTCCCTCGGTCTCTCGGCCGTCGCAACTGTCGATTATCGTACCAGGCGTGCCGTCGTCAGCCCGGATGAGGCCGTTCGAGGGCGATCCGCTCCAGCTCTCGCTCCCGCTCGGAGAATACTTGGAATGCGTATACACGCGTGCCGAGGAAGCATCTGCCCCATCCAGCAGCCGGTCTGGACCCGCCGGGTCGATCTATCATCTACCGAGACAGCTGGCCCGGTTCATCCGAGCGAAATTGAAAAACAATCGTGCCTCGATAGGTCACGCAGCTTGCGTTTGGCCAGGGGTTCGGATATTTCTTTGGTATAGTGAAACTGCAGGCAAGGCGCATACATTTGCCGCCCCCATCCTGTTTCGTACGTCAACACACCCTAGCCCGAGACTGCTTCATGAATTCAACCTGACGTCGGCCCTCTGAATCAAATACATTGTATTATGATCTCCGAGCGGGATGAAAAACCCCGGATGATCGCAACTATCACAGAGCGCCGTACTAACCGGATTCACTCCTGGTTCGCGCTTCTCCTCATAAGCAGTAGCACGTCTTCCGGTGTTCCCCCAAGTGTATACGCACCGCATGTAGGGCACAAGACGTCTCGGTTGAGCCGGTTCAACGGGGCAAGAACCGTACCTCCTTACGCTGTTCGTCCTAGATCACTCGCTCTTCTCCTTCGAGATGACATCGGACTCGAAAATCGGGGCACGTTGCATTTGGCCGATACGAGCGGCGTGTGCCACAAAGGAGCCGAGAAATTAGATCATTCAATAGTGTAAATCGCCAAGAACGATAGTCTACACAATTAGCAAGCCCGATACAGTCGTAATACACAAACGCAAGCATACAGCGGGGTCTTACCGCTGCTTGCAGACAAGATGAGAGTGAAATATTGTCCACTCTCCCCCGTTTCTACTTATCAATCGCCGGGATCAGCAGCGCCCA
Source organism: Ceratobasidium sp. AG-Ba (assembly GCA_016906575.1). Lineage (NCBI taxonomy): Eukaryota > Fungi > Basidiomycota > Agaricomycetes > Cantharellales > Ceratobasidiaceae > Ceratobasidium > Ceratobasidium sp. AG-Ba. Next base: position 1,983,333 of record CP059638.1, read on the forward strand.
TCACCGGGCCTCGACGTCCAGTAAGGATCAGGTCCCAGAGCTCACCTGCTGGGCCTGCATATTGCAGCAAAGCTTGACAATTTCATGAGAAGTTTATTGCGGGCTCTTTTCACTATAATATCGCCAGTCTCAACACAGGTTCGTCCGTGTATCCTCATCATGCTCGCCGGATATCGATCTTATTATGCCACCTTGCCAGAGGCCAGACTGCGTTCCTCCTGACCCTAAGCCCATTCGTCCGTATAAGACGTATTTGAGGTTTTTTTCTAGGCGCCATGGAGGGGCCTATTGGTGTCGTTCTGGGATTCACGCACGAGGCAAGTTTTATCGACCGTGCGGAAACTAAGTTATAACGCTAGTCATTGTTATAGCATCGGTAACACGAAATGGCCCACACCAATTCGCGTTTCCACAAATCATGACTACTTTTCCTACAAACCGAGTCACACCTTGAAGCCCGTCTCTCTTCAGCTACTGACGATATGTATCTACCACATCGGCCAAATCACCTGAAGATATAAGTCGATGACCTGACCTCTCGGAACAATAGAGGATATTCCATGCTTTACACCAGAGCATACAGGGCGCTAAATATCGGATACATGGGACAATTAAAAGAGACAAACGGCTTGGGACTAGAAATATATCACCTGTGTATCTCTGCACAATCGTAACAAACAGACGATCCGCTACAATAAACATCACATCCGCCAGAACTTGTAGCCACCAGTACGTGATCACAACAGTAACGCATATCAAGCTCTTAGGCTAGATTGTATTGGTTGGCGGTTTGCGAACGCACCTACCTACGTGCCGCATACGGTTCGTGTGAGTTGAATATTCTTCCGCGCAATATTGGCAAATGTATGCTGCACGTAATCATGTGAGGAGACATTATCATACTCAAAACAGTGCCATGCCTTTGATTCCAAGATGAGCGTACATGTGGTCCTGAGTACTAGCCTATAAGTATTGACAAGAGAATTATGCGCCGTGGCGTACCTTGAATGCGCTAGGGCGCCTTATTGTTTTATGGCAATCTGGCAGAGGGCAGACTATGGGGCTCAACTTTCGGGAGCCCGAGGATCTTCGGCGCTTGCGGTACTCTTCGAGCCAACTGTCCACTGCCTCTTGTTCAGACTGAACACAGGAGCCGGATGATGGCAATATGAGATACTAAATATAAGGATTGGCATCTTGGATAGTTCGGCTTACATTATTCACATTGAATATATCAGGCCCCTGCTCCACAATACTTGTTTCGGGTTGGGCAAGTTGCCCAGTCTCCGCCTGTAATGGGTAAACCAACCGGTCAGCTCCAGTAAAGATAGCTTGGAAGAATGATATCCATAGGTTTGGCCTTACTTGGTATATATGTTGCAGCGCCGCTTCGTTATTAGTTAGCGTACCGAGGTAAAAGTATCTTGCGAGATCTTACACTGAAAGTGACAAAAGTTTAAGCGACCGATCATCGCGTCCATTAAGCTCGAATAGATCCAGACGTGCTCCCACCGCCCAGTGTGAGTGATCTGAAACCTCAACACACCAGAGCAGTCGACCTGATAATCTATGCCTCGAACCTTCAGCCCGGCTGAAGTGGCAACGTGGCAAATATCATTGTTGAGATCGTAAATGTGTGACCGCATTTCATCCAGGCTGAATATCTCAGATAGGACCAGGAAGTAACCTAAACACAAGCCTCAGTATTTCTTGTTCACAAGGTGGGAGGGTATCACGTGCCAGTCATAGTACTTAGATTTCGACAGGAGTCAAGACCTGGGGGATTTGGTGGTGGGGCGCAACCATCTACCAGTTCATAAAAGTAATGGGAAGAGCACATAAATCCGCATGTGAAGGACATAATAGAATAACCTCGTGGACCCGCGACACATTGTGGTTTGCGGTGCTTGGGAGGACTGAAAACCTGCTCATTAAGTGCAGTGCAGGGACCCTCAGAAACCAAGCGCCGGTCCTGGGGGCTGATTTGGACCCCCCCACCCCTACCTCTTAAGGGCTGATAAGATAGCGATAAGCCCATTCGAGCTAATAGTGGCTGGGGGACGCGGGGTGTCAATTGGTCGCCGGCGGGTGCATGCCTGCAGCGAATCCCTCACTACATGAGTCAAGTGGGACCAAATTTAATGCAGATCTTATTTGGACTCGTGAGTAAAGCAAACGACTCTCAAAACACGCTACCTTAAGCGCTTGGTCGCCTATTCGGGCGAAAACGAGCACTTTCTCGGCCGGTAGGTCAAATTTCGCCAATCGCTCAGTAGGAGCACTCGGCGTAGCTGCCAGGAAGTTGTACATATTTTGTATACATATAATTTTGTTTTATCTCGGGCTGCCCACTCTTTGTAACGCTCGTGCGCGTCATCGGAGTGATCGCCCGTGAGGCTTCCGCTCCAACAAAAAAATATTTCCGAGTTTCACAGTGTCTGGTGTCTCTAAAATATATCTGTTTCTCTTCAACGATGCCTTACAGCTTGAAAAAGCGACAACGACATGATAGTATTCGCCGGGCCCAAGCAATAGTATGTACCTTGATCCAGATAGGACGAAGCTATCATGGATTCGTGACAATAGAAAGCCGAACGGCAGCGTAACAGCACGCACAGTGATTTAAACGATGCTAGAAACGATTTATTTAGTACAGTAGAAATTGAAGATAAAACAATGTGAGCATTACTCACTTAGTATATGAAAGAATGATGCTCAATGTCGCGCCAATGGTGAATCTTTTCACAGGCTGCGGGCTTTCGTTCCAGATTCAATATCTAATCCAATAGAGCCGGCAAAACTTCAAAAGCCAGTGAAAGGAACTCCCTTCGTACGGGAGGAGCCTCTTAAATCGCGCCTAATGAGCCGACCTCCAAATTTCAAGGAGGCCGAGGCTGTATTGGAAGACGTGACATTAATCTTGACTGCTCCTGAACACTCGGGTCTTGGACACGAAACTAAAAAACTGAAGAGACTCACAATACGACGCTATATGGCTATTCAAGCGTGTCTTAACTACTTCCTCCACTCGAACATGAGCTTTATTCGAGCATCGATGAGAGCAGCTGAGGGCCAAGGGCGAAAAAAGACCTACGCTCGATCTATCCGCCACTGGATACGCATATATATTGAAGAGGGCGAGCTGCCAATCGATCACTATGGCTGGTGGAATGTATCAGTACTAGAAGACGAAGACGTCGCTGCGGAGATCCACAAGCAAACCGACTTGAGCACACGAGGGATTACGAGCGCTTAGAATACGGTACGACGAGCGAAACGAGCGCACCACCCCCCCCTTTAGCGAGCACTCAGGATCGTGCATCGGTGATCAATAGCGATCGATAGAACACGTGAGCGCTCGTGAATGCACGCTTCGGATCGCTCACAGTTGCTCGTGAGCACAACCAGAGGTATCTAAAAAGGTTAGATTTCGAGGATGAAGGAACTTTCTTTTAGTGCCCATAATTAGTTTATGTATATTTACAAACTAGTAGAGTTACAATGGAGCGACAAGACCGAAGAATAACAGCTGAAGTATATACATGGGTATTTCGATCAAACCGCAGCCCAACATCCATCATACGTATAAAGCAGCAGCTATGGACTCGGAAACATGATCAGTATTTGACTGAAAAACAAATGGTCTTGTCGACATACCTGGCCAAGGCAGCATCTGGCGTTGAAGAGCTCTGATTTCGTGTCAGTGTGTCGATACAAAGTGGACGGCACACATACCGAATGCCAGAGAGACGACAAGTTAAGAGGGGGCTACTCTAAAGTACAAGCCGAGTCCGGTGAGGGAGATTAAGGCTCTGAGGAACAATAGCCAACGTTAGATACCGCACCTTCTGACGATCCGATGTGCGATCCGACGGTCCCATGACCTAGGTACGTCGATTCGATTGGCTAGTTGTAATCACGTTTGACAGCAGAGCACTGCCTTAACTCTGACTCAGTCGACTTCTGTGCCTTGTAAAGGCTACCTCTGTTTCGCCCCCGCAGGCAAGACGGTGTCAGCCACGACTACTACCCATGAGTCGCGCCAACCCTGTGTGCACGGTACTCGATGTATTACCATCAACCATGTGCTTTTTCTCGATGGTCCGGTCGTTTTTTCTTTTGTTTTACTTACATATGATGTTCAATAGGTTCGATTTGCTACGTTCGGGTGTTATCCAGAAGGAGGATTAGTCTGAATCGGCGGGTTTCTTGATTTACGACTGCTGACTCCTTCATTTAGCACTCAACCTGTTAGCTGGGTGTCCAAACCCTGACCTAGACGATCGCACTAGACAGGACAGAGCGGGTGACGCTCGCGCAGAGTTTAAGAGGTTACAGTTCCGGTTTGTTTGTCTTTGTCCCTAAGTCTGGTGCGATGTTGTAAGTGTTATCCTTACGAAACAGACATGATATCGCTCGTTGCTCGTTTGAAATATTTGATGATTGATGTATATATCGAGATTGAAGCTAATATCATTGACAATCATACTATAAGTGTGTGATTCGCTCTTGAAACGTTCCTGCTCCCGGTCTGCGCTATGGAGCGATAATGAGCGTGAACCACCCAGCTGCTTCGGATGATCACGAGTGCGTGATCATGAGTGCTCCTTAGCCCACATTACTTGCTCCGGACATTCAATGATAATAGGTATCAAAACACGTGCTCAGGAGCAACCCCATGGGTTGGCGACGTCCAACTGCACTGCTTACGCATCGGAAAATATGTGACGGCAAACCACTTGGTTCAATTTCTAGACGATCCTGCTGTACAACAACGTTTAGGTCTAAAAAAGTCAATTACACTGTGTACTGCACAGCGGTGGCTACATAGATCTGGGTACAAGTGGGGGAAAGAGCCAAAGGGTCAGTACTTCGAGGGACATGAGAGAGAAGACGTGGTTGCGTACCGGCAAAAGAAATATATCCCGGTATGGAGGGATATTGAGAGGAGGATGGCTGTTTACACAGTCGATGGGACAAGGGTTGAGCCAAATCATCCGTTGATGTTACGCCCCGGTGAGAAACAAGTTGTTGTGTGGTTTCACGACGAATCGACATTCTATGCGCATGATCGCCGGCTCAAGCGTTGGGTCTATGTTGGGGAGCACCCTACACCATTTGCGAAAGGAGAAGGAAACTCGGTTATGATAGCCGATTTTGTGAGCGCGGAACATGGGTGGTTGCGAGGAAAGAATGGGTGAGTTGATAGAGTTAAGGTTCAGTTGTGTTGGTCAGCAAACTCAATACATCTGAAGCGAGTCTGCGCGCAAGCTCTTTCGCGCTGGGAAAAATCGAGAAGGATACTTCACAAACAGAGATGTTGCCATACAGCTCAAGACTGCGATTGAACTCGTGGAAAAAGAATATCCTGACCAAACCCATGTCTTTGTATACGACAACGCACCCTCCCACATGAAGCGCCCGGTCAGCGCTGTTTCTTTGGTCGTCATGACTAAAGGTCCAAAAGAGAGCTTTTTATTCAAATCTATCGACTCTCAGGGGGTCGAATCACTCGTTCAAATGGACCACGGTCGCTTGCCTGATGGGACGCCCCAGTCTTTTTACTATCCCAATAGCCATCCAACAATGCCTGGATGGTTTAAAGGCATGAAGACAATCTTGACTGAGCGTAACAAAGGCCATATTGGAAGAAAACGGGCTGAATGCGGTGAAGGGTGTGAACTGCAGGCGACGGGATGCTGTTGTCGCTGAGCCTTGGCATGCGAACCTGACTTTGAGGCGAGTGATACAATCATTGAAGAGCTAGCAGCTCGCCTTGGGTCCATAGTTATTATATTACCCAAATACCACTGCGAGGTTAATCCTATTGAGCAGTGTTGGGGATATGAAAAGGGAAAATATAGGCGGTGTGCCCCCTCTGGCTCTCAAGCGAAGCTAGAACAGAATATACTGGAGGCTGTTGACTCGATTCCGCAGCATACAATCAGAAAGTGCGTAGGCAGGTTTTATTCTAACTGGTTTGTCCAGAGCTGACGCATATAAGATAGATTTGCTGCTCGATCTCGCCGTTTTGTTCACGCATATGCTAACGGGCTCAATGGGAAAGCAGCCGCTGAGTGGGTTAGTAGTACAGAAAGTAAATTAGTTACACCGGTAGTGCGGAATCTCTCTGTAAAGGCTTGTTTGGGACATAACGACTAAATCCATCATAATTTGAGTATGGCCAGTCGCCCGAGACACCAGACACTGCGAAACTCGGAAATATTTTTTTGTTGGAGCGGAAGCCTCACGGGCGATCACTCCGATGACGCGCACGAGCGTTACAAAGAGTGGGCAGCCCGAGATAAAACAAAATTATATGTATACAAAATATGTACAACTTCCTGGCAGCTACGCCGAGTGCTCCTACTGAGCGATTGGCGAAATTTGACCTACCGGCCGAGAAAGTGCTCGTTTTCGCCCGAATAGGCGACCAAGCGCTTAAGGTAGCGTGTTTTGAGAATCGTTTGCTTTACTGTAACTGGCAAGAATGGAACGTCGATCGTTGTCCAACCGTGGACCCCGAAGACCGATAAAGCAAATTTGTAATTCTTTAACCGTCAATCAGAAACGAGTCAAAGAATGACCATCATATACCTATTAGCCATGGTAGTATATATTCCAAGTCTTGAGTCGATCGGATGCATATATCTTCCACTACAGTCAAAATCCTTTTTCACACAGGAGTGACCCGGGTCCAAAGTGGGACAACGATCGACGTTCCATTCTTGCCAGTACAGTAGCAGGTTTTCAGTCCTCGCATATGTGCACTCGATAGTGCGCTTGGCCGATATGAGCGGCGTGTGCTGCAAAGGAGCCGAGAATTAGATCATTCAGTAGTGTAAATCGCCAAGAAAAATAGTCTACACAATTAGCAAGCCCGATACAGTAGTAATACACAAATGCAAGCATACAGTGGGGTCATAACAGAGTAAAGTTAACACGAGCTAATTATAAGGAATATATCGTGCAGGGGTATCAGCAAAAGTCCTCTAGCGGTACAAAAAGAAAGTGAACACAATCAAGCAAATATCGTGAGGGCTCGCTCGAGTTACTGGCGACCCGTCGGCGTAGCCTGATCAGCTAGCCCCAGTGTTCGCTCGCCACCAAGCCACACCTCTCGCAAGCCCAACCGCATCTTGAAATTGTCAAGCCAGCCACTCGAAAAATTGATCCTGCGGTCCTCAGGAACGCCAAGCTCCTCGCATATCTGGCGTCCCCGATCGCATATAATGTCACCCGTCAACCGTGTTCCCTCGTGAATGCGGCTGAGAACCCAACCCGAAAGGGCTGCGTCAACCTCGGGTAGAGCCACACGGAATGGCCTCTTGCACCGCAAATGTCCGGGATGGAGGCGTACGTAGTCCCGTATCTCCTGCTCGTGGCTGAGGTATGTGGATAGCGTGGACTGGCTGAGCGAAGGGTATTCGGCGTTTAGGTGGCGAACGGCATCAACCTGAGTAAGATGCTCATGAGAGCGGTAATAGTCTATTATACGGAGCTTGTCATAATAAGTTAGGTGTTGGCGTTGTGCCCGTGTTTGTGATGAAGTAGCGACCGATAGAGGACGAGGCTGCCTCGGCTTCCGAGTGCGTTTTTGCGCAGGCATCTGAACCATAGGATGAGAGGGGGAGAGGACAGGAGAGAGGATATGGATTTCGGTGGCTGGACACTGATCTGCGGTCGTGCTTTATATATCTCTTAGCCACGCGAATCCGCAGTGGCGCACAGCCCGAGTCATGGTGGCGGTGCTTATACATCCATAAAGTGGCTTACTCATGCGATCAATCTCGCCCGGGCCACAGCAAATCCCGATACCGCTTCACTGGCGGGCTTGAGAATGCGGTGGAGGGCGGAATAGAGAAACGCGTCGATGGGCTTACTACGCCGAGAAACTACACCCGAGGGCGGCTGGATGACTTTGCTCTATTGATCTGCGGGCGGGCGACACTCTGTTTGGAAATATCTTGGCATCGAACTATATGTGTATCCACCGCGACGCGTTACGCGCATCCTGTGCATGTCTGCATCGCTTGGAGTCACCAATAAATATCATAAAAAGACTAGAATGGCCAGCTACAGAACGTTATTCAAACAACAGTTGAAATCAAGAAGGAATTATGAAGATTAATCTCGAAAGGCAAAGAAAGTTCGAGAATTTTCCAGGTTAAACGACGGATTTCACGTTTATGCGGCCTCAACCTTGAACTTGGTCCCCCTTTGTCTAAGATCGTCGTCCGAGTCAGAGGCCTTGTCGCTTCGGTTGTCTTGATGAGAGTGGGAGGGACCAAGGTTGCCTGAAGGGGGTTAGTAAATTGGGTTTCTGTGCGAGTCACAGTATAAACGCACCGGTTGGTCCATGATAATGCTTCCTAGCACCAGCAAAGTACCACGCAAGCGAACAAACCATAACGCCGACAGTGATGACCGATGCATAATTCATGTTCAGCTTGGTGACAGGCCGGAGAGTTGGGAGGGCCAGGATGATAGCCACAAAGATCGTCCAGAGAATGCACATTGTGTTGACAATCCAGCCAAGCGCGCCATCGCCCATGTAGAAAGGACCAGGTTTAAAGTGAACTTCCGGATGGTTTCGGAAGAGGCGCTGGGTGATCAGAAACGGGTTAGTGGCGCTAGTGATGCAGAGCTTATATATACGTACCCTGCAAAAGATAGGAACAATGTACGAAAGATCAAGAGCTAAAAACATCGCTTAGCAGCGTATCTTTGAATGAGTCATGCATGGTACTGACCCATAGCCGTAAGAGCGAAAATAGCTTGCGCCGCGATAATGCTAGCTAGATCCAGCAGTCCAGGCAGAATACTTAAAAACACAACAAGCCACTACAGCCGGTCAAGCAACGCCGTCTCTTGACCGAGGCTGGACTCACTTACCACAGCGTACAGGGGTACATGGTTCTTGGTAACTTTGCCGAACAGCCCTCGGTCGGGAAGCCCGCGGTCACGTGAGAACGCATAGAACGTCCGCGAGCATGCTTGGAGTGCAGTTTGTACGACGAAGAACGCGGTAAGGCAGACCCAGAACCAGAGGAAGAGTGCTCCGCCCTTTCCAATGCGCTTGTACATGATTTCAAGGAAGGCAAGGCCAGAGGGGCCAGGAAGGTCTTCGAGAGGACCGGAGCATAGGATGAGGACAATGTTGAGGAGCCAGCCGATGAGACCAGTTCCGATGACTAGCAAAAGGGGTTATGCATGCACGTATAATAGAAAGGTAACCGCTCACCAGCAATGAAGATGGCCGAGGGAGCAGCTACAGCAGCGCGCTTGACCTCCTCCCTATAACCCAAGGTTTAAAACGATACCAAGCATACAAATTTGGGGGATCAACATACGAAATATGGGCTGAGAACCTGGTCGGTCATCCTATTCGACGACAAATAAAAGACAGCATAAAGCTTACCTGTCGCATCATAGTCGGTCATTGTCCACTGAACGGACAGTAGCCCAAACAAAAATGCAATGCCGGTATTCCACCCTCCTGTTTGGTTAATGATACCTGCTGAGCCAAAGACGTAGCTGATTTTCCATTAGCATGGCTCCCGAGGTTGAATTGTTTCGGGATAGTGCCTACCTCGCTGGGTGCATTTCAGACCGAGGAGTTGTAGCCAAAAGCACGATGATGATCACTAGAAGAACCCATCAAAGTGAGTCCTTGCCTGACTTTGAAATACGACGACTTACGAAGAGTTGCTCCAACGTTAACAAATACAAATCCGCTCGTCAAACGAGCGAGCCACTTGGTGGCGAGTGAGTTCTGATAACGGGTAAGATAAGCGAGATCCAGGGCCAGGCACGGCGGGGAAGGTGCCACCGAAGGAAGAGCATAGGGTAATAGCAGCAAGGGACTGCCAAAACTCACTAGGATTCCATGTACAACGAGCAAAGCAATCATAAGTCCGACCACCATTCCTTGTGAGACCACGTATTTTTCTTTCTTGGATATAACAACCTAACCATGTGCCTGCGAGTCAGTACTTGATGGTATGGATAGGGGCGAGGAACCCGACAACAAGGAGTCTGAAATCGGGAGTTTCGGGGAAGAACCACGCGGAAGCATCCTAAGCGAGACAGAAGCACTTACCGCTCCCCAGATCATGTTCGCAAGACCGAATTCGGTGCTAGAAACACCAGCAACTTGGCCAAGCATGTTCAACCTGGAAGTGATGTCACGGGTCAAGATAAGACGGATTAAGCGGGCGCAAGGGGAGGACTCACCATCCCACAACCCAACCCACAATCGCTCTCCGCTTGGGAGGAACGAGTTCTAGAATGTATTGCATCAGGCATGAGGCGTCGAACACGCGATAGGTTCATCGGACTTACGAGCTGACGCAGTATAGAGACCACCGGCGGTTGGGAATGCGGAGACAATCTCTGCGATACTGGCGCCCAGGGTGAAACACATGGATGCTCCCAGAATCCAGCACCACACGACCTGACGAATGGATTAGCTTGACCGAGCAAGCTCGTGAGTTCAAGCGCACCGATGCTGGTCCACCGAGTGTGAGCGGGGTGTTGAAAGTCGTTGCAATAGACGAACACATTCTGCAAACTGGTGTTCATATGGGACCAACTAAAGAGAGCGATAGATGACATACCCCATGATGGAGAATGCCTAGCAAACAGCAGCCAAATTAACATACGCCAGGGAGAGACGTTGCAATCATACTTACGAAAGATATCGTAGCTACATTCGTAAACTCGCGTTTGAACGAGGGCTAGAAAGCCGTTCAGCACATCTCAAAAACGTTTACCACTGCGAAGGACACACCACATAGCCCATCGCCAAAAGCTCAGCATCATCATCGCCAGCATTGTCGACCGGAACCTCTACGTTGTCGAACTTCTTCTGGGGCTGGGCCATGGGGAGCGGAGGGGGGGGGGACACGCTCCAATTACTGAGCGTGAAATATTTATGCACCCCACATGGGCGATAAGCCAAGTCGGTCCCGGCTGATTGGTTGATCGGCAAAGGCGCGTGTAACATCAACCGAGTCCAACCGCCCGGCGCTTCTCAAATTTACCTGTTCTTCCTTCCACCACCATGACACCCGCTCGAGCCAGAGATAACAAGACCAAGGACAAGACAAGGAAACAGAGCACAGACAAGAAGCGACAGGTATATCGCAAGAAATCAAATCCGGACGAACCGGGTGTCCAGAGGCTCAAAGCCTCGCTCCGGCAAACCCGAAGGTTGCTGGCAAAGGTAAGTTGTAGTGTGGCGCCTATCAACTCTCCAATTTAAGTTTTTGAATAACATCATTGACTTGCTCTCGCCTAGGACAACCTTGCCCCAGATGTCCAAATTCAGGCCGAACGCAAACTCAAGTCGCTAGAGGCGGATCTTGCGAAAGCTGAGCTACGTAGGAAGGAGCGTTCGATGGCCGTGCGATACCACAAGGTCCGTGCCGTTCTTGCTACTTTTGCTTAGCGACATTCGAATTTGTCTGACTTACTGCAGTGGGGCGATTGATAGATCAAGTTCTTCGGTATGTCGGCAATGAAGCAGCCTCTCGTATATACTCACGTCATTACACTAGACAGACAAAAGGTCACTCGGAAGCTCAAGCAAACCAAACGAGCACTCGAGGCTTCCGGCCTCGAAAAGAAGGAGCGCAAGAAGCTTCAAAAGGAGCTCTTAAAGCATCGCATCGATTTGAATTATATCATCGTGCGTCTCTGCCTATCTATGCGCTGGACATAACACCGATGGATCATATCAAAGAACTATCCCAAACTCGACAAATACATCGCCCTCTATCCCTCGACTGTTGCCAACGTTACAGACAACTCGGAAACCGACCGTTTACGTGAGGAACGACGTGCTGCGGTTCGCCGAGCGATGGAAAACGGCGAGATGGACGCCGAGCCTGAGATGAAGTGGAAGGTTCGCGATCAGGAAGAACAGGATGAGGATGATGAGGGAGAAGGTGATGAAGAGCGGGAGGATTCCGAAGAAGGGCTTAGAGAACCGAGTCCCGCAACACATCGATCCACTAGGTCGAAGCCAGAGTCTAAAAAACCTGGGAAGCGCAACCCAGAGCCAGGCTCTGCTTTATTATCGGCTCAGAAACTCGTCAATGTGCAAGAGGATGACTTCTTTGATACCTGAAAGTCCTTGTCTGTATGTGCTCGACTTTCTTCTTGAATGACATTTACTTCCTGCACCCGGGGTTATATCCTCGCGGCCGTATCCTCGAACGAGGTCCGTAGACTGGCTAGGGGTCTTAGAACTGAGCTTGAGTTGATGGGTAACATAATTTCAGCAAGCGTACGTCATACGAATCTGGCCTGCACCTTGTGCTACCATAACCATGACCGCAACCGGCACCCGACAGTGCAGACATTGTTATTTTCAAGCATGTACTCTGGAAGCGCAAACTCGTGGCGAGTCCTATCGCACCACGGCGCCAGAATGAAGTCTGGACCAAAAACCTCGGCATAACATTTGACCACAGACACACAAGAGAGTTACCGTTGGCCGCCTGATAATGAAAATTTTAGTAGTCAAACTCGCTCAATTCAAGTTCCTCGTCTGGATCTTCTCCGTTCTCAACCTCCCAAATGATGAAGTTGTCCCTTGACCAGCTGTTGCACATCTTGTACCTCGAATCGTCACCCGCATCAGTATGAACAGCCTAAGCGTCTCGCTATCAGCTTGTCTCACAGTTGCTGCGAAATGGCCACTCACCAGCCCACAGAAAGCGTATTCGCGTATTTTCTCTCCAGTTTCCTCATTAACCTTTAAGCGATGTTTCTTGGATACAACAACGCGATACCACCCAGTTGAATTGGTATTGGAGATCGGGTACAGCACTACTTCACCAGTCTTGTCGCCGCAGAGTACGGTGTCCTATTGATGAGGGGCATCACTAAGTCAATATCCTCAATGGATAATTCCCAGAAACCAGAACATACCCTATTGCCCCTTCTAGCCCAATCATACCACTTTTCCACATCTCTTGATCTTATAGTGCGTGGGTACAGATGACCATCGGAAACTCGTCCTTCAAGTTGTTGCCCTCAAGGTTGACAGCACTGGTAACAGCTCTGATTATCGTCGGACCTGCAAATTTTTCTTTCGAAATGTTGTGCATAAATATATGATCCGGTTAACACGAATTAAATTACCAACCATACTCACAATCCAGCTCATCAAGTTGCCAAGGTCTGTTCACCCAGGTAACCCTTCGTAATACCGGAGCTCCTCCAAAACTCTGCACGAGGAGCCTATGTCATGTCTTACGAAGCAGCACTATAGGATGTATACCAACCATAGGGGAGCTCAAGGAGGACCCAACGAGAGATAATGCAATTATAAGTCCAAAGAATTGGGTCTTCATAATATTTGAGCGAGCTCAAAAGCGAGGTTAAGCAAACCATTTCGCGCTTGCACGGTCCCTTTATCTACCGGACCGGACCGGGAAACGGACCAGTTTTAGTATTCAAGCTGTCGAAAAAGCATAATCTAACCGTTTTGCCTATAACTTGGCCGGTACATTCAGGTCATATTCGTCAGACAACACGCCAATTTTGAAGCCATTCGAAAGTCTGAGTCGACATTGGGAGCTCCTGAAAGGTGAAGCGCTTATTGAGGCACATACCGGGAAGCGAACCACCTCAGTCACCCAATACTACCATCCAAACTATTAGCATGTTTGAAGTCGAGCCAATTCATTTTATCATTAGTTATGCTTTAATATGTTTTTCAAGGCGTGTAAGCTAGTTTGACCGCAACAGAGATGATAAGTTAAACGAAGTAGACGGCAGAATCGTACCTTGCGTACTGTACGCGATTCAAGGTCTTGCTATTGTCCTTAATCAGTTCAAGTGACATAGATGACTTGGGGAGCGGCCACAGAGAGACACTAAACTCCTAACATATAATCCAGTAGCGTACTTGACTGACCTGGTAGGTAAAGTAGGTAGGTGTGGTGCACGTGGTACCGCCTCCCCCAAAGTTTTGTTCGTGTACAGTCGTATCGAGCGGCAATCACCCTTATTTTTCTGCTAGTTTCGAAGTGGCAAGACTCAGATTCACGACACTGCTGGTCGGTCGACCAAAACACCCATTATGCTGCTTGTATGGCGCGATCGCCAAATTTCCGGCGTATGCTTCGATCCAGCCCACCAATTGAGCTATTGTATCGCAATGAAGGCGCAATACAATTCTCTGATTTTTTGTATAAAACTGGAAGGATAGTATAGCTACAAGTGCCGGAAAAACGACATATGGTTTAGATGGGCAATCGCGAGAAAGGGGTGGTGGTCCGCTTGGCCGGCCCGGTCCGCTCTCTGTAAGATGTACTGTATCTGGCACAGTGGCTTCCCAGTCCGGTACGGTAGTAGGCAGAATAGCGGAGCTTTCACCTCCGAGTCGGCAACTGGTGGCCGGGAAGATAGTTCTCAGCGAAGCTTTCCTCGGCGGGGAAATGCCCAGGTTCATATCAGGCACATATTTTGATGACCGCCCAGCAGGTTGTGCCAAAGATTGACATGAGCGCTTGACACAACCGACTTTGATAGATTGTGAAAAGAATACTCACGCTGCATACATCTTAATCTACTTGAATTATAGCCAAGAAACCGGCGGTAGGTGAGGAAATCGAGTGAATCATAGTGTTCCACTATTTTCGATGAAACCCCCATCGAAAACTGGTTTTCTCGGAGGGAATCATAACCGCCGAGGGCCATGCCGCCTGATCAAGACCAGCAATTAAGTACCTCACTACTACTTAACGATATGTCTACTCGTAACAATTGACAATTCTGAAGCCAACCATTTACATGGAGCATGGTGTATTCGGGTTTACCACGCAATAAAACAGAGTGAGATGGATGCCGCCCGAGATGAAACAGAACTCTCATGGCGAGCAACATGAAGACCACTATACGAAGCTTTACAATATGCAAAAACTTGGGATGAAGTATTTCGCTCATTGGTAGGTACAAAAGATATGAAAATAACATGTACACCACAAAGCCCAGTGACGATGATAACTCAAACAAAGGGAGAACAGAGGTAGGCTTTTGCTAATGAAAAATAGCTCCATTAGTCAAACTCGTCTGACTCCAACCCCTCTTCACCCTCGAACTCCCATACATCCAAGTTTTCTCGCTGATAATTGTTACACATCCTATAGCTATTTTGACTATGGACAGCCTGAGTAGTGCGAAGTCAATTCAACTGTTCTTTCTGCTCCTGAAACTCGCGTACCAGACCACAGAATGCATATATGCGCGTCGTTTGCCCGTTTTTCTCGTTGACCTTCAAGCTGTAATTCTTGGATACGGCAACACGATATGGGCCAACTGATTTGGCATTGAAAATCGGATACAACACTACTTCGCCATTCTTGTCACCGCAAATTCGAGTGTCCTTTAGTTGCATAATACAGTCAATTCAGGGAGCGCAGACAACTTGCAAAAATTGTCAAGGTACCTTGTTCCCGCCCCGGGGCCAGTTATACCACCCTTCTACGCGGCTCGATTCCAGAGTGCGAGGGTACTCATGACCGTTGGGCATCTTCTGTTTCAGCTTGTTCCCTTCAAGTTGGGCAGCACGGCTCACGACGTCGATAACCTTCGTAGCCTCAAAACGTGCTGAATAGGTTCGACATAAGTATGTATGATAGAAAACGTGAGATTGACAACCAACCATGCCCACAATCTAACTCCTCGAAATGACTTGGCCGGTTCACCCAGCTTGTGCTTTGTAGAGTTGCAGACCCTCTAAAATTCTAGACACCCCCGTCAGATGCGTAAGGTAGCTCCGAGTAGAAAATACCAACCCCCGGAGCACCTAGGGCGAAACCAGCGAGAGACATCGCAAGTGTGATTCCGAAAGACGGGTGCATTGCGGTTTACTAGAAACTAAAGGAACGACACGAGTGGGCTGACCTGGGTGAAACCAGTACGCTTGCCTTATAACTGTGGTATAGTATATGCTCAGCTCCGAGCCGGTAGCTGGGGGCCGAGACGTTAAGGCACCTCCTTTGGAGATACTTCTGTCAAAAAACGCGCGTGATGTGCCTACCACCTGTCACCAAGCACTTCTCTTGACAAGTTGTACCTTGTGGAGCATTTGATGGGCTAGCGAACGCACTAAAGGGGCTAGAACCTCGGAAATCTCTAGTTCATCTAAGTGTTCAACATAGTGGATCTTAGTGGGGCCAGAGGCTAATAAGATGGGTTGGTAGCGCCGTCAACATCCTCGAGTAATTATAGCCTCCGGCTCATCACGCTCCACTGCCTGAGAAAACGCCGTTTCAACAAAAGCATCCACATCGATCAACACGCGAACTCTTCACAGCGGTTGTCAGCTTGTTTCTGTAAGGTCACTCCCCCCCCCCTCCAATTTCAGAACACTGAAACCTGCAGCCCTGTGATCTCGGCGCTTCGACAGTTCAAAGTTCCCACGGTATAGAATCAATGGTATTGAGTTAAACGAAAGTAGAAGATTTATTACACATCAAGGCGTATAGATACCCAATGTAAAGTCTCACGGAACCAGTCGTGTATGTCGCTAAATGCTCCCTAATCGTCTTTCACAGAGTACCACCCGTGGGTCCTTAATTGAGGATCTGAAATCGCGTAGGCGCATACTAAGATTAGAGGCTACAGAAGACATAGACATACGCATATCTAGTAAGAAGGCGCCATTGCCCGTTTAGCTGATGAGTGACCCTTCTAGTAGACAAATCTCTCCATTTCAGGCTCCTCGCCTAGATCTTCCTCGCTCTCGGGGTCCCATATCACGAAGTTCTCCTTCTGAAAGTTGTTGCACATCTTGTATCCGGGGTATCTGCCTTCACCATGAACAGCCTAAATAATGCGTTATGAGCTCATGCCGTAGAGACCCTAGAAAGTCGCTCACTAATCCACAGAAGGCATACACGCGTATTTTCTCGTTCTGTATCTTGTCGAACACCATACGATAATTTTTCGATATCGCAACGCGATACGGGCCGACCAACTTATTGTTAGAAATCGGATATAATCCTACCTCACCACTCTTGTCTCCACAAAGGACGGTGTCCTGTCGATTACAGATATTACGAGGTCAGAACGTGGTTATAATTACCACATAGTAGAATATACTTTGTTGCCTCCCTTAAGCCAGTCGTACCAATCAATTACGTGGCTCGATTCCAGAGTACGTGGGTACATATGGCCGTTAGGGAATGGATCTTTCAAGCCGTTACGTTCGAGGTGGACAGCTCTGGTAACAGCGCCGATGATCTTTGGGGCCTTGAAATACTCTAGTAAAACCCTGTTCATGAATATATGGCCTATGTGCCAATAGAATGGGTCACCAACCCTCTTCGCACTTCAGCTCCTCGAAATCATATGGCTTGTTCACCCAGCCAGTCTTTAGGAATGGCGGAGACTCTGGGGGACTCTGCATGAAGAGCCTAGTTTACATACCTGAAACTGTTGAAGATGAAGTGTACTAACCAACGGAGAGCCCAGAGAGAAAGCGGTGAAATAGAGAGCAAGTATTACTCCAAAAGACAAATGATTCATGATTCGATAGTGGTTCAAGCAACAAGAAGAGACTGTTGAATGGGTTGAGGAGTACCGCACTGATACAGTCACTTTATAAGCAGAATGGTGGGTCGTTCAGCTCCGAGTCGGCAACTAGCCGCCGAGATATCCTGGCCGGTAAGGCAGCCCCGACATAGCTTTTCATATGGAAGAACGCTCGAGCCATATAGCAGGGACCTATTCTGATGGTCGTGCCTCACGCATATGGCCAAACTTTTTGATAATAACGAAAGATGTGATGTGAGCTGGAACTCCCGTCACGGAGTTCTGTTGCCCCGACCAACGCACAAACTAAGCTGGTCTTACGTAAGTATACTCTACCTGTGCTCGAATCCGAGCCAAGATAACCTATACGGGAATGAAACGAATATATAATATTGATGTATGCTACCCGATGGGTAAGGAACGCGGGGTGATGGGGAATCCGAGAGACGCCGGATGCGGCTCAAGGATGTGTGGCCGGGCCGCCAGCCACGCGAGTGGGGCTCGAGGGCGGGCGGCATATCCATCCCCATCGGTAGCGGTGTGGCGGGTGGGACAAACCGATATATGAATGGGAGAATATAATCACCTACGAACCTGCTGTGGCCGCGCGGTTCCCGCGCGGGCGCTATCTGTCGTATTCATGCTACCTAAGAGTGGTTGAGAGGAGAAGGTCGATAATAGGGCACGTGATCAGGCCGGCTCTATCGACCTGCGGCAGAGTATCACGTCTCGCGTCTCCGCAGGCTGCGACCCATGCGTGCACAAATAACACTTGTGGCATACAGCTAGTTAATAACTCACCACTGCAGCGTATTATGTATTTACTTGAATCTGTAATGTACATGCTTATGTGTCATGTATGCGGTATAATAAGCGGGATGTGCCCATGGTCGAGGGGGCTCGTCATCTGTCTACTCAGTCTAATTGCTTTAGGTCGGACTTCCTAGTGTACGCGAGCTATATGCACATAGCCCAGTATACGAGGTGGGCTAGGAGAGTCGAAACCACCGCTGCTGGGCCGATGGCGTGGCTGGGCCGCCCAGGCCAAGACCGTGGGAATTGCCCCCACGAACACATTCCAGGCGGCGGGCTCGTAACAAAGATACTCAAACCAAACCATAAAGGGCGGGTCATGAGATTAAAAGAAAGCAAGGGCGCACGCACCTCGTCGTGGGTCTCTGCACGGAGCCAAAGGAATCACTTGTTCTGTCGTTTTCTTTTGGCATACATATTTGACTAGCTGCAAGAACACGGGATCTAACAGTTATGGACCAAGCCCGGATAGAGACAGGAGGCCCACGTGTCTTGTACGATCTTTTATGTCAGTTGAGTATGGGCAATCTTCCCTCCGCAGACTGCGTCTCATTGCCCTACTACCAGAAGTGTAGTCTGTTTGCTCGCCAATAAGCTGGCCAGTTCAAACTTGTTCGGTGTGCAATGTGACATCCAATTGCCAAAGGGCCTGCTCCAACTCAGGCTCCATGGATATCGAGCTCATCAACGGATTGTCTAAATAGGCTTTTTTTGGAATCAGGTATTATTTAGCATCGTTGCGAGGCAAAGCCTTATGGTGCAACGTCCAGAAGGAAGTACAGGGAAGCCTGAAAGGGCAAACGGTGGGCAAAGAAAAGTAAGTAGCACTAGGCAGAAGACAGGTTACGGAAAACTATGGGCATGTGGGGCCGGAACCAAACGAGTACTGTGAAGCGATGGAGGCTTGAACTAAACAGAACGTCTAAATAGGCTTGTGATGGGTCTGTATGATAACCAACCGGGAAGGGGACTTCAGGGAGTTTGGGAGCAGCCCAGTAATCTTCAGAGTACACAAGTCCGACGTGTTTCCAGAAAGTTTGAATCGTTCAGCTGCATTTCGATTTGAGTGTCACCTAAGATGTTACAGTTTAAACCATTTGACCGAACCCTATCCTTCGAGCCATAAACGAACTCGTCTATCGCCGGGATCGCAAGTCTCATTCTTTCTATCCATTTTGATTTATTCAAGCCCTACATGATGTCCCCCTTAGAACCCAAAGCTTGCTAGTTTCAGCATACGTATGAGCTGTCCGTACTCAGAACCGGCATTAACAGAGCTATCCGATCCTGCTCGATTCTAGCTTAGGCAACAATCCAGGCGACATGTTAGAATCTGGCGACGCCAGGTGGCTGAATCATCCAGAACAAATACACCGATGGATCTGTGTATGTTGAAATACGAACTTGAGTAGAGTTCGGTGGCTAAATTTACGCGTCTAAGCGTAGCCTGGGAGAAATCAGGTAAACTGGGCGGGGTTTCTTTATTCAGTTTATCGAAAAACTGACAGATTGGGTAGCAACGTTATCGGCAGTGCTGAGGTATTCGTTTGCGGCCAAAAGATCCGAGTGGGCCTGCGTAAATGATGGAATTGATCATGTATTCTGAAAATGGCTACCACCTAGCACGAGTTATAGCAGACCTTGCTCCATGTTTGTATCAGCTGATTGGATTGGGAAGCTACAGCTTCTGCACTGTAAACAAGTATGGCCGAGCTATTAAACAGCCTCATAAAGATACCAAGTTTCTCAGCAACCCTGGTATATCCTTTTTAGCGGATTCAAACTGCCCGAGAAGCCCTTAAAAGCGAGTGCTGCAAGTTAAGACCATCGTTGAATTCTCGCTTGAGAAGCCAACCTATCCCGATATTATCATAGATGTTAACCGATTCGAAAATACGGCCGATGATAACGGAAGAACGATCTTGTGAAGTTTCATCAGTTGTATTGCGTGAGTTGTATGGTTATATGCGTTACTATTATGATTGTTCCTGGAATTCGTGGCGATAGGAGGAAAGCAAAGCAAATTCTCGCCCAGACGGGTGGCATATATTGATATTGGATCTATTAGAACTTTATTGAGACTCGAATCGGAAACTCGCTTCGCATTTGTATCTTCAAATCTGTGAGGTCGTGTGCAGATTTCTGGATGGAAGCCTCGTACTTATCTAACTGTGACTGAGCCTTCAGTTTATTTTCATGAAGCTCTTTCAATCTAGTCTCGTAGTATTTACATCGCCCAGTGATATAGTCAGAGTATCGGCTTGGGAAAGACTGGGTGCCGTGGTGAAGTTGAGCAAGCTCCTGTGGTATGCATTGTGTTGTATTGCAGAGGCCTTTCTGAGGGTAAACCTATTATATCATAAAATCAGCCTGTGGGGAGCATTTCTAACACACCTCAATAAATTCGATGATTGTGTTCTTCGATTCCTGTAAGTTCGAATTGCCTGCGCGAAGTAGCTCCCCCACACTTGCATGAAACCCTTATCGCTACTCAGCAACGTTTTCAATTCAAAAAAAGCCTTACTTTGGGTGTGCTCTAAGATT
The DNA here is from genome assembly GCA_016906575.1 of Ceratobasidium sp. AG-Ba. NCBI lineage: Eukaryota > Fungi > Basidiomycota > Agaricomycetes > Cantharellales > Ceratobasidiaceae > Ceratobasidium > Ceratobasidium sp. AG-Ba. The sequence continues at coordinate 2,004,243 of CP059638.1, forward strand.
TGCGATGCAACTACATCCGCTTCTTTTACTAAGCCTTTGTGTCCCTATAAGAGATTATGCTGAAAAAGTCGAGAAATGATAGTGGAATGAGATGTATACAAATCTGGCAGTACATATTCCACTCGTCCCAAAAACCCATATCATCATGAATCAGCTCCAATTGGATCTTCTCAAGTGTTCCAAGTAGCTCCCGGGTGTCGGCGGGCTCTAAATGACAGCGATGAGGTATCATAGGTAGTAGGGAGAGGGTGGAGGGGGGGGGGGACAAGACGGCAGGCTAAGCAGAGGGGATATAGCCTATTTTCACTCGAGGAACCCGGGCGATCTGTGGAACTGTGCGCAACTTCCTTGATACAGTTGCCCCATCGCTATTTCACACACGCTTTCCGGCGTCAGAATCATCAGGCGTCGAAGTATCTGACTGGGCACTTGGGCCTTTAGTGACATATATGTGACGCATCTTTTAATGTTAAACGCTCCTCTGCGTGAGGTGGTTGAGTGTGCGCTTGCGATGGCCTAACTCCGGCCCTGAGTCTTCTTTGATATACCAAATACGAGTTACCCTCTTGATAGTGGGCCGCTAGGACACGGAGGGGCAAGGCTTCGCGTCAGAAGCCGTGAGAATGGCGAATCAAAAACTGGAGTGCTCAAATTCATCGGTCGTGTGGGATGCTACTGGCCTGGAGGTTGGCGCTTTTGGAAGTATTTCAACGGTGTCTAGGTGGCCGGACAGGACATGTTTTATATTGCAACACATATCGAGGGCTTGAGTACGCATCTTCGGGACTTGAGAATCATTTATGGTTATACTAAGACTTTCAGGTTTGTATGGATCACAGAGCTGTCGATATATGTGATCGTAGCGCACGAGTTGATTTGACACGGGTTTGGCCGACTGAGCACTATCATCGCGCTACAGTGAACCGAGGATCAACCAAGAGTCTATCTTGACGCTGGCCGTTTGATGTATGGCGTCATGAATCACTTATGTATGTCTTGTAGAGGGGCTATTAGCCGAAAACAAGCTAAATTAATGAGTCCAAGGTAAGCACCCCTCATGTTCAAGATCACTATGCAATCAATTATAAGGGCTGATACACATACTATACTCAATAATATACCGCTCAACAATTCACGCTCGAAAAGTTACTTCATGATTTCGGTTCAATCCAAGAGTCCTTGCTCGTCATCATTCACCTCTGCGGGCCAACACATTTCGTATTTGTTGCCTACGCGAATAGCCTGTCAACTAAGTTAACGTCTTGCCCTTGAACGTAGGCTCGAAAAACGACTTACAACTCCACAAAACCCAAAAATGTAAGTAACGTCTCCACCCGTTCCTTCCTTTTTGTACGAACTTGAAACGAGCACTCTGAATGGTCCGGGGTCGGGCTCGTCTAAGTTGCTACCGAGGGCCGGATAGGAGCCAACCCAAGAGTTGAGGGTGCACAGCCATTCCGAGTCCTACTTATTATGTCAGTTAAATGCAGATAACACAGGACGCCGGGGCGTACGTCCGAATACTCGGCAGATTCCGAGTTCGGCCAATAGGTTATCTCGTTTGTAGAGAGGCGTCGTGGATAGGGGTTCTCATCTACCGGCCATCGTTTATGAGACTTGCGATCCCAGTGATAGACGAGTTCGTTTATGGCTCGAAGGATAGGGGCAGGTTGGATGGTTTGGACTGTGACATCATTGGGGTTAGGTGGCTCTCAACGTGAAATGAACTGGGGTACCGACTTTGCCCCTGAGCTGTTTGACACTCCCATGCGCTGGATGGGCCGTTCTCGAAGGCTACGGCACTCATGTGCGTAGCTATAGTAGAGCCAAGAGCAGTATTGACCAAGAGGAATAGGACCAGTATCCGGGAGGTGAAGAAATCCATAGTAACAAGCAATAGAAGAGAACCGTATAGTGCAGTGACTTTATATCCTTGAAATTAGCGAGGGAGGCTACTGTGCGAAAACCGAGCATGCAGTTGGCGGGGTCGTCAATGGTCGTCCGGATTAAATAAGTTAGGGGGGTCGTGATAGAACCTTCGGCTATATATATGGCAACTGCCACAGGGGCTCTCGCACTTCTAGGCTCAGCGGATTTGCAGAGCAGCAACGAGCTCCGCAGTTGCCATAGATATACTCAAATAGGCATTTTAGCTCGAGTTCTTCGCGAGTGTCACCAAGCTGTCTGAATCGGGCGTGGAATGAGTTGTTTGTGGAATGCGGTGCAGAAGAGGCACGTGACCCGATACAAATGTTGTGAGGTGTCGTTGGCCACAGCGCTTCTACGCTCAACGACCACCACGCGCCCGGCGCTCGCAACCGCTAGAGATCCCCAGCCGCATATACGACACCGACGCCCGCAATGGTAGTCACGCACGAGAGCGCACCGCCGAAGCAGAAGCCCAAGGCCGGCGCGAGCAGCAGCACCGTCCCCGGCAAGGAGAAGCGTCTGCGCAGCAAGGAGGGCTGCCTCACCTGCCGCATCCGAGGCAAGAAGTGCGACCAGGGCAAGAACGACAACGACGACGCCCAGACCGCGCATCCTGGATGTGCTGCCTGCCGCCGTCTGCGCATCGAGTGCCTTGGCTATGCCCGCAACCGCCCCGAGTGGCTCAAGGTACGTCCCCCTCGCTCGGCGCTTGTTCCGCTTTCAGCGCTCATTCGTGCTGCAGGGCCCCCAAGTCGATGAGTTCAAGCGGACGATTAAGATGTTCCTTGCTGGTGTGTTGCTCGTGTGCTGAATGCCCTCCTCTGCTTACCCCCTCGTCGCCCAGAAAACTCGCCGCGTGTCCAGCGCACACCACGCACTTCAGACTCGGGTAGCCTCCCGTTCTTGACGTTCGACAGTTTGCGCAACGGAGCAGCTACTTCGTTTGTCCCCGTCGCGTCCACCTCTACGTCTGCCCCTCCCCCGCCGGGATCGCCCGGTCAGGCGCCCCCAGATGGCCAGGATCCAGGAGCGCCTAGCTTCAATCCGCCACCGCCGATCCCGCCCACCTATGCCCAGTACCAAGTCCCGATGCAATTTGGCCCTCCGCCTCAACACCAGCAGTTGCCCGGCCATCCGATCCAGGCCATCCCGCACCCGCATACCCTCCCGCCCATCCACGACCCAAGCCAGATCCCGCCGCCAGCTGCCGGCGGTATCCCGCTCGACCCGGCGCTTGCTATCGACCCAGCGCTCGAGGATGCAAATATGCAGACGCTAGCGCCCGTGCTCGCCCAGCTCGGTGTCACTGGGCGCCTCCGGCCTCAACAGCCAGCTCAGCCGGATCAAGCCGCGCCTGTCGCTGTGGGTTATACCGTCTCGCACGACCGGGGAACACCCCCGGCCTCGGCGCCTGTTCCTGTCTCGGCTCCTGGAGACGCGCTTCACGATATCGGTGTGCGTGTTCTCGAGGTGCTCGTCGCGGGCGGAAAACCCGTCGATGACGGCGCTGCTCGAGCATGGTCGGGTGTGGTCGGCGCTAGTCCTGCGTGGGGCGAAGTTGTTGTCGAGATCGTTGCCGCCACTCGTGGTCCGCCCCCGGCACCCGTGTCTACACCTCCTGTCGAAGATCTCGACCGAATTGGCTCCGATGCTCTACGTGCATGCGCTCTCTTGTGCCTGGGTGTCCCAGGTTCCGAAGTCGTGCTTGCCAAACGTCTGGAAGAGCGCCGATGGGGCGAGGATGTGGCCGAGACAGGCGTAGCCGAAAATTGGCAACGCGCAAGTGAAGTCTTTGTCGGTCTCGCAGCTGCAAACATCTCAGGCGCTGCCGAGGCCGCACACAAGCTCGAGGCCCGGGAAGCGAACAAGCCAGAGATCAAGCCAGATGGCGAAGCAATGGACACGTCTGAAGATAATAAAGCTGCGGTCTCCGCCATACCCACAACCTTGACCGCTCCACCAGCCCAAGAGCCCTCAGCCGCTGCTTAGAGATGATCAGACTGTGCCAAATATAGGCTTCCCTTAAAGTTCTCTGTTCTGTCTGAAAATATGCAGCCTTTTTTCTACTTTGCTTCTCGTATATAGCTTTTTCTGTAAGTCTCCATGCCCTGGGCGGGATCCTACCTATTTGGTTTCTTGTTGTGTGTGTGTAGGTGTAAAGCCGAACAGTTGTCTCGATAAATAAATCTTACAATAGTATTCTGGGTCAAAGGCATCGTGGAGTAGGGCTAAAAACAAGAATAAGGATAAAGCAACAAAATAAAATAAGATCAACAAAAGTGTTCCCAATCCTCTTCGACGACACGGAGCATATATCGCTCGATAGGTCTCAGCCCATCATCGTCGTCTTCTTCCTCTTCCACCTCGGCATCTTTTTCTTCTGCACCAGCACCACCTCCAAAATCGCCCATATCCATTTGTTGTTCCTCGCCAGCCGCCATTCGAGCAGCATCTACATCCACCCGGTCCTCGACCTCGGCCAACGCTCGCTCCATGCGCACGTCGTCCACGAGGACCTGTCGCCAGTCAAACTCGCCCTGCTGGATGACGATATCATCCAACAACCGTTTTTGGTTTGCTTTCCGGAGCATGGATTCTTCAACCGTGTGCAGCGATATGAATCGATAAATGTTGACTTCGCGTGTTTGGCCGATTCGGTGGGCGCTTGAATCCGGCATGTGAGCATGTGGACAGCACAAAATGGGGAAAGAAAGGACGTACCGGTCTTCGCATTGCCTGTCCATCGATGGGTTATAGTCGCTATCGTAAAAAATGACCGTGTCCGCGCCGGTCAAACTGGGGCCAGGGGGTTAGTGAAACAAGCGCTCGTCCAGGTGCAAGATACTCACTTGATGCCCACTCCCCCACTTCTGGACGACGCGATAAATGCAAAAATCCTGTCGTCGACATTAAATCGCTCTGTTACAACCTGTCTTTGCTCGATCTTGGTTGATCCATCGAGCCGGAGATATCGGTACCCGTGCAAGTTCAAAAAGATCTCGAGAATATCCAACACACGTGTCATTTGCGTGAATATCAGCACTCGATGGCCACCTGCGTGTTTAGCTCGGAGCAAAGCGCTGAGCTCTTGGAGTTTGCCACAGTCGTATTGGAGGAGCGTAGCGTCTGGAAATGCGATTTGAAGCTTGACACTCGCTCGGTGGAGAACAGACGAGTTGATTTTTTGGAACGGTTCGGGGACTGGGTCGAGTGCGCGCAGGCCAAATGTCAAACGAGGAACGTCCAGTGCCACCACGGGTGGTGTGGCAAATGCGAATCGGTCAATGACATCACCCATAGCTTGTTCTCGTTGCGCATACGACTTGATTAATCGTCCAGCCATAAGTTCAGTGTCCCAATTCGGCTGCTGTTGTTCAAGTATATCGGCCGGTAAAAGTGGCTTGGCAAACAATCTTGCGAGCGCAAGTCTCTCCACGCCAAAGATGGGTGTCCGAGTATTTCTTTGAGTGTTGATATGCATAATTTGTTGCCGGCGTTGGCTGAGCTCGAGTTGTCGCTGATACTCGAGCCAACGTTTGTTCCCGGCAATGGTCCGAAGATCTTTGGGAGGTGGTTCGCCTGGAAGCTCGACGACCGGGATAAGATGGGAAGCGTTCAGAGCTGCCCGACGTTCAGCCACGATAATTGACCCAGCAGCATTCGACCCGATATCAAGCGACTGGTTCCAAATGCTAAACCCGTCATCGTCAAACTGCCGGAGCAACCTTCTTCGCACGAGCAGTTCCTTGATCTCGAAATCGACAACAGCTGATCGCCCAGCAGGCATCGCAAACGACGTGACAATTGGTCGCACTTCAAACAGGTCTGGATGGTTGCATACTTTTCGCAGCTGCATTAAGCAATTGACGATGCTCAAAAAGTTTCCAGCCGCAAGGGTTTCTTTGGTTTGGGCGCGAGACATGAATTCGTCGTAGAGATATCGCTGGCGTTTGGACAACCTGCAGTAGACGATGTGTTCGTGTTTCGAGGGAAGTTCGCGTTCTACGTCGGCTTTGAGGCGGCGGAGGATGTACGGACGTAGGACTGTATGAAGCTTGTCTATGGTATCTCGGGTTTGCTCATCCATTGTGTCGCCGGTCTCGACGGCGTGACGCATTGTCTCTAGAGAGGAATTAATAAACTGAAACAGGATAGTTATTCCAGCGCTCACCCAAGAACCACTCTTCAAACTGCTGCTTGTTTGCCGTGTCTGGTTGAACAAAGTACAATAGTGACCAGAGCTCCGTGATATTGTTCTGCAGTGGAGTGCCTGTCAAAAGCAGTCGACGTTCTGAATTAAAGCTGAACAGCGTGGCCCAACGCTGAGACTTGAAGTTCTTGATATTATGCGCTTCATCCAAGATCATGTAGTGCCATCGTTTACGCCGAAATATTGCTTGGTCTGCAAGAACGAGCTGGTAGGAAGTTACGACGACGTTGAAAACGTGCTCGGTGTTCCACCCGACACGACGCTCTTTACGTTCTTTGATCGAACCGTAGTAGCTGAGAACCTTGAATCCCGGAAGGAACTTTTTGAACTCCATTTCCCAGTTAAGGATAACGCTAGTTGGAACAATGATCAAGTGAGGACCCCATATGCCTCGATCGCAAGCCAAGTGAGCAAGCAGGGATATCGTCTGAATGGTTTTACTGAAGACCAGAACGCATGAGTTTGGGTTGACAAAAGAAGCAATGATGAGCTTACCCTAACCCCATCTCGTCCGCCAAAATACCATTCGTGCCTCTCACATACCCGCTCACGAGCCACTCTAGACCAGCCTGCTGATATGGCCTTAATGTACCCCTCAACAAGAATGGTGGCCGAACGACGCCTTCGGGTTGCGGTGATTCGCCGACTTCCGGTCCAAGCAGAGCTCCGGCAACGTCTCCGTCCTCCTCTCCGTCCTCATCATCACTGTCGACTGTTCGTTCCTCCATCGTCGTGCTCCCAACTGTTCCATCTCCTCCCTCGGTCTCGGCAGGGGTGCCCGTCTGGACTTCATTCACGCCAACGTACCCATACCGTCGCATGAGCTCCTCCAACGGCATTTCTGCGTCTTTCGCGAGTCCGTCAACTTCGCTGTCAGAGTCATCAGCTCCATTGACGGTGGATGTGCCTCGTCGGCTACGACGAGTTGTCTGGACAGGATATGGTTCCGCCTCAGGCTCCTTGAGCTTGAGGGTGAGCTTTCGAACGCCAGAAGAGGCAAGTACAGAGGAAGAAACGTCGGCATGACCATTGGTTTTGGGTGTGTGCACCTCAACCGGGGTTCCGTTAGATCTAGAATGGCCGTTGGCGACCACATCCATTGCAGAGGAGGGACGAGTACTGTCAGTGTCGTCTCCGTTGACCCCCGGTGTCTCGAGTTGCGGAGTCCCAGTTCGACTCCTCGCGGGCGTATCTTCGACGACCGACATCGCATCCGTCTCAACTACGGGGCCATCGGCAGTCGTCGACATCGCATCGCCTTCCTCCCTATCCCCCTCTCTGTCCCGGACCTCTGAAGCGCCTCTCGACCCAAGCTCGACCAACATCTCGCTTCCACCCTCCCCTTCCTCTCCATCCTCGTCAACCTCCAGCTCGGTTTCACCCGAAGCGTCACTTCCCTCTCCTTCTCCCTCCTCATCCGCCTCTTCGTTTTCCTCCTCCTCCTCTGCTAGATCTTTACGACTGGTTCGGCTGGACACCCCGCTAGACGCACTCCTCGACCGTCCCCCGGGCCGGCGAGCGAGGCCCAGATCCTCTTGCTGAGTCTCCAAAAGCGCACTGCTCTGCTCCAATATCGCAGCGAGGTGTTTTCGGCCTTCGCGTGCCTGCTCGGCTTCTTCTTGCTCTTTGATTCGTGCACGAATGACCTAAAATACGTGTCAATAACAAAAAAAAACAAGCGTCAGAGCGTTCCACACGTACAGCAACGGCATCCTTCCATGCTTTCGCCACCACGCCCTTTGCCAGTGCCTTTGCACCAGCCCTAATTCGCCGCTCTTCGGCAACAATGAGTCTCTCTGCGGCGCCTTGTTTGCGGTCCCAGTATCGCGTAATCAACGTAGCAACTCGATGCCGCTGTGCCAAGGGGATTTCTTTGACGTATCGTGCGTGAGCAGGTATGGCTGACAAGAGGGTTGCATGCAAGGAGGGCGCAAGTGAAGGGTGAGATGGCAGTGGTAGAGGTATAGGAGGCGGTGGTGTTGGTTCGGGTGGCAGAGAAGACAGACGAGGAAGTTCGCCATAGGCCGTTTCGGTTTGAGACGGCTCTGCGTCGATGGGTTCTTCTTGGTCGGGAGGGGCAGGAATCGATTCGGTTGGTACTGGCGCAGCTTCAAGAATATCAAGAGCGGGTTGCAAAGATTCGATGCCGCTAAGACCAAGGCTCGAACTAGGCTCATCTAGCACAGGTTGTTCGGCTGGAGTGCCGGGAACAGAGCCAACAAGAGGGGTACTCGGCCCGGGCGTAGGAGGAATCATTAAGCCTCCCAAGTGTGGAGTATCAACATCCATAGGCCGAGGAGACGTTGTGATTCCAGGTTCATCTGGTGCAGGACCACTGTCTTGAGTCTCTTGCACCACAGTTGGCTCTCCTTCCGCGTCTGGTTCTACCTCTGCCTCCGCCCGCTCTTCCTCCCTTTCTCCTTCCTCTACGTCCTCCTCCTCTTCACTATCCTCGTCACCCCTGACAATCTCCCAGCCACGCATACACCCTAGCCCTCCCTCGCGCTTCATATTCCGAATCCTAGCCCAGATGTCCACCTCGTCCGAGACGCTCTTTGCAAACTCGTCCCATGTGATCCCGACTTTTGGTCTGCCTCTTTCCCTAACCTCTACTTCGCCAGGCTTCATCATCTGACCGGGTTTAACCCTCGGGAGGTCGACCTCCTCCTCGGCCGGTTCCTCGAGCAACGCAAACGACGCAAGTAACTTTTCCAACGACCCTCCAAAGGCCTGTGTTCGTCTGGGGAGCTGGTCTGGGTGCGTAGCGATCGGGGGCGGTGGGGGTGGTTTGACGATCAGACGAATCCGTTTTGGGAGCGGCGTTGGAGACTCGGAAGGGATCTGCGCCGAGGCAGGAGTCGTGGGTGTCTCTGGAGGTGGAAGTGGGGTAGAGATTGATTTTCGGTTTCGTTTTTGTTTGAGTGGTGTGTCTGGTTCGACCTCGTCTTGAGGTTGTTCCCCATCCTCAAGTGGACGTTTTTTGATACGAACATAATAGGATGGAGCTTTGCCTTTTCCTTTCCCGCCAGGCTCGTTTGTATTGGGGTTTAATGCCAAGATAGACGCCCGGGGCTTCCCTTTTGGACCAGGAGTTGTAGGTGGGAACTTGGGAGTCGAGGAGGAAGAAGCAGCCTTGGGTGTAGACGTCGGTGGTACAGCAGAAGATACTAGTGACTCCTTTCGTTCGGTGATGGCCCGCCTTGTCCGTCTCGCTGAAGGACCGACAGAAGCGTGTTTATCCCAGAGATCATATGGTTTACGAAAAGTTTCCCAGACATCAGATTTCTCTTGTTTGGCGATCTAGTTCCATGGATTTTAGCAAGAGGAAGAGCAGGAGAAACAGAACATACATGAGGATCATATCCAATGAGCGTAACAAACTTGTTCAAGTGAAAGAGCTCCCGGAGCTGTACCCGAGTCAAATTAGCAGCAATCATAGTACGAAAAGAACATAACATACAGTAGAGTCGTGCCTGTCGACAACGCCATCCAACTCGCGCTTGCGCTCTTCGACCAGCTCAGCTCTGCGCTGCCGGGTATAGTCGTCATCGGACATTCCCCGGACGTCGAGATGTGCTCGATGATATTTTAGTCGGCAAACGGGGATATGCTGGTATTCGGGTGGTAGTTTGGTGGGGTTGGGGAACGGGGAGAACCAGAGCCGGACGCGTACGCGGTGGCTCGAAAACAAGAACAGACATGAAGGGCGCTGAGCTCATGCGACACAGCCCCCGATCACCCTACCCCAAGAGTCTGTGAGGTCCGCCACCAACCACACTGTTTACAATCTTGGATTTTCCACAACTTTGTTGAGCTCTTGAAGCAGCATCAAAGTGACTTTTCTGCGCCATGTTGGTTTAATATAGCAAAAATATCAGGACATAGCACTAATATTTCATGTGCATTATGGTATACATGATCACAATGCCAACCTCTGCAGGAAACAAAATGGACGAGGCTTGTAAAAAGAGGAACGAAAATAAGAAAGGCATCGACCTCTCCCAAGTGATAGCATGCGCATTCATAGTGGAGGGGAAGGGGAGAGAGATAATCAGTATGAACACACTGAGGGTCACACGTTCGATTTCATGCCATGCTCGTATATTATTAGAGCTACCCCACGGACATCCACCATGCGACGGGGCGGTCTTTGCCCGACGCTCGGGACTCACGTCTCAAATTAGCTGTGTCCCGATTGTATTGGGTTTTACGAGGCCTATACCATGATTGTATGGCCTGTATAAATTCGCTAGCGTATTTATGCGTCTCTAGCTTGTATACCCGTAATGGGTTGCACAAATTTACGATTTAGGCCTAGAAGGTACATAAAGGCGGATTGTGTGTGACCTAGTGGAGCATGAATTTTACTCAAAAACTTGCCTATGATAGTGCTACATTACCACGCATATATTGAGGCAGCATGACAAGAGCAAGCGAGGGTGCCTTTTTTAGTAGTCCACTAAAGCCGCGAATGCGTTTCGAGGCAAAATTTTATCTACAGGAGTACTGGGTCTATATGGTAGTGCCTCTGGGTGGGGTCGAACATCCAGAACTACAGTCTTGTCACTGGCAGGGCATCATAGCCCCATTTCGTTACAGTGAAATATGAAGTCTAGAGTCTCAGACAACAAACACAGTGAATCATGATTCGGTTGCACCACATGCACGAATGACCTCGAAACCTGCCTACACATGGTGTAATTATAGGACTGGAATAGGAGTCCTGAACGTTGGGCAAAGACCGCCCCGTCGCATGGTAGATATCCATGGGTGGAGGCTATAAAAGCCTGGCGTGAAATCGAACGTGTGACCCAACGGCGATGCACGCATAGAGTGGGAGGGAGGGTACCGAAAAGAAAACTCGACTAAAGAAAAATAGGTGACGATTTCTTTTGAACCTAGTTCACTACCAATTAATGGCTTACAACCAATTCTACACCGGGTGTTGTTTGCATCTCGAGCAACTTATAGACGGCTGTTACGACCAGCCACACGGCCGTAACACCGAACCGCCCGGCGCTTAGCCACCTCCACCTCGTCCTCTCGTGTTCTCGCTCGTACCCGCTCTCCCCTCTGCCCTCTCGCATACCTACCGGTCCGAGCTCACTCCCGAGTATCGTACGAGTCACCATGCACACGCCGCGTTACCCCTGGCGGATGTATGCGCGACTCCGACGACTACACGGCTCGCCCCGCTTCGCTCTCGCCGACTATTGGCCCTTCGGGCTAACTCTTATATTTCTGTCTCCTTTTCGTCTCTTATGCCTTTATCACGATGTACCTGTCGTACCTGTCTCGTATGTACTCCGCTCGTCCACGCTCGCTTTCATGACCCGATATTTGATACGGTATTTGTCCTACGGTCTATCTTATATACTCGCCTTATGCGACGCTGTGTATATCCATCGTATTCAACGCCAGTTATTTCTCCCATTCGCTCGTCTGCACTTCTCAGGTCTTGCTCGCCGTCCATCCGACCGTCCGCGCCGTCTCGATCCCTCTCGACATCGCCAAGTCGCTCGGCGCTTACCGCCTATCGCCTCGAGTCTAACAACGGCGCCTATCTGGACGGGCGGCTAATAAACCTGGAATTGGCAACGGATTTTAGCTTTGTGTATTGATCACATGTGTGCGGCAGTCCTTACGCCACGGCTACAACGTTTAACTCGGCACGGAACTCGTATATTTATACACAGGCGCAACCCATCTCTTTCTTGACCACGATCAGCCCTCAATCGAATTCTGCCAGCCATGGCGTACCAGCCTGGCCCATCCAGCTCGACGCCAGCGCAGGTTGGCAGTGAGCCGACATCATACGCCCCTTCGTTGCTCGACGGCGAACGTGCTCCCTTGCTCGTTCCAGATGAGCTTGAGCGCGGATCTTCTGTTCAGTATCGGTATGGCGCCCCAGGTGGTAAGGGTAAGTTGTTTCTCTTCCAGCGGCAAGATGGCGGTCGTGACTTTGCTGTACAGATTCACCGATGCGACCGGCCCCTACACTACAGCAACAAGCTGGCAACGTCAAGTCTAGTGTCTTGGATGGACGAGATGAAGCCCCGAAAAGCACATGGGGAGTCATCAAGATGCGCAGCAAGTACTACATCCCAGCGTTGGAGTGGCTGCCAAATTATTCGCTTTCGCTGTACGTTTCTTATTGAATTTATTCCCCGTCTCTATTCAGCTAATGATGTAACAGGTTCTGGGGAGACTTAGCATCAGGCATTACACTCGCTTCCCTTCTTATACCCCAGTCTATGTCCTATGCGTCTGGCTTGGCACGCCTCGACCCGCTCGCAGGTCTCTTTGCTGCTGCTTTTCCTGGATTCGTCTACGCGTTTTTCGGAAGTTCGAGACAGGTTGGTCTTCTAGGCTTCTATCATTTGACACTTCTAATACAACAGCTAGCTCAACGTTGGTCCTGAAGCTGCGCTCTCTTTGCTTGTGGGTCAGGCAATTGCCCATGGTGTTCATGGAAACCCGAATGCAAATGTTCCCCATTCGGTCGGATTCGCTATATCGACGATGATCACTTTCCAGGTTTGAACTCTTACTCCCGAGCCCATCTGCAACTTACCGAAGAATCGATCGTGCAGGTTGGGTGTATATCATTCGTACTTGGTCTCCTTCGACTCGGATTCATCGATGTCGTCCTGAGCCGAGCACTGCTGAGAGGATTCGTTACTGCTGTAGTACGTTCTTTCCTGTTCCTCCACATATATGTCAACTGATCTCTCATCTCTCACAGGCCGTCGTAATCACAATCGAACAACTCATCCCCATGCTCGGCCTTGCCCACCTTGAGCACTCGATCAAGCCAGTTCCAGTAACGACCCTCGACAAGTTCCTGTTTATCGTCGAAAACGCCAAGTCTCATACACACTGGCTGACTGCGTCCGTTAGCTTTGGCACACTGGTACTACTTCTTGGTGCAAGGGCTTTGAAGAAGCGGTTGGCCGCTCGCGGAGAAGGATGGGTGTGGATCAAGTTCCTCCCAGAGGTTTTCCTTGCGGTGGTTGTGGCTACTTGTGAGTTTCGTTTGTTTGGGAGAGAAACATGGAAATTAATGTGGGATCGTAGTCTTGTGTGACGCATTCGACTGGGATACAAAAGGCGTCGACATTTTGGGTGCAGTATCCATCGGACAGGGAAACAAGCTATTTGAGTTCCCATTCAAGCACAAGAACTTGAAATACCTCAAATCCACGACCAGTACAGCCATGTACGTCACTGCGCTAATAGAGTCATGAGGGTTTGCTAATATGACTGGGAGTGTAGTCTGATCTCTGTCGTAGGGTATTTGGACAGCATTGTAGCAGCCAAGCAAAACGCTGGTCGATTCGGCTACTCTATCAGCCCTAATCGAGAGCTCGTTGCGCTTGGAGCAGGGAACTTGGCCACTTCGTTCTTCCCGGGAACCTTGCCCGGGTATGGTTCCATCACTCGGTTCGTCCTTTGCGTACAGTCCTCTTTTTCTCTTCTGACCCGCACATTCAGTTCGCGACTCAGTGCCGAAATCGGCGGTCGAACTCAGATGGCTTCACTCCTGTGTTCGTCTTTTGTCATATTGGCTATATTCTTCCTCTTGCCGGCTCTCTACTACCTTCCTCGATGTGTGCTTGCGTCAATCGTGTGCCTGGTTGTGTACGGACTGTTGGTCGAGGCTCCCGAAGATGTTAGTTTCTACATCAAGTGGGTACTGCCGACACTTGGAATTCTTTCAGTTACTAATTGGCTGGATCTCCATAGGATGAGAAGCTGGGTCGACCTCGCGTTGATGTTCATCACGTTTGCCCTCACCCTGTTGTGGAGCGTTGAAGTGGGAGTGGTCGTGAGCGTCACAGTGTCGTTGTTGTTGGTTGTGCACAAGAGTAGCAAGGCGCATATCAAGATCTTGGTAAGTCTATCTCTCGAGCACTTTAGGAATGAACTAACAATTGAATAAAGGGCCGAATTCCTGGAACAGATAGGTGGAAGCCAATCGACGAAGATCCCGATGCGGTGGAAGAGGTTCCTGGACTCCTGATCGTCCGCGTACGCGAATCACTCGACTTTGGTACATAATTTCCTCTATATCTTCGATGCCATTGGCCTAACGAATCATTTTGTAGCAAACACCGGGCAGCTGAAAGAGCGTCTTCGTCGGCTCGAACTCTACGGCCCAACACGTGCACACCCGTCCGAGGCTCCGCGCAGACACAACGCCTCGATCATTCTCTTCCATATGTCCGATGTCGAGTCGATCGACGCTTCAGCCGTTCAGATCTTCAAGGAGCTTTGCGAGACATATCGCGAGCGTGGCGTCCGGGTCTATTTTGCTCATTTGAGGCAAACGGAGAGGGAAAAATTCGACAAAGCTGGGATTGCGCGGGTTGTTGGCGAGGGTCATTTTACCGAGTAAGTTCTTGGTGCTTTGCTCTGAACGAGTTCAAGAGAGCTGACCGACTGGATAGGACTGTGGCCGATGCGATGAGCGTGATCGAGAGGGAGAATGCAGTTGCGTAGATTTAATGGGGATACCCGGTAATGATTTGATGATATCTATTCGCTTTCTTGCATCGTGTCGTGCACGTTACAGTAATTAATATGTGCTTGAGAGTGTTCAATAAGGACAGCGGACAGCACTAGAACTTTGGCACTGATCAGTTTTGCTGAAGCTGTGGTGGCTATCCACCAAACAACAGCTGGAACCTGATCGATTGGAAAGTTGCCTTGTACTCGACCGTGATTGACCCGCATATAGTTATAATCCGGCAGTACTTTTTACACCTTCTCCCATCTCCCGATTGCTAACGAAGGTTCCAGAGCAGTTTCAGGTTGCCCAGCAAAGACGAATCTACAGGATATTGCGTCTGGGTGTAAGCTGGCCCTATCGGTCGCGTTTATCTATGCAACGGATGTAACAAAGAAACACCATAGATGCAATTGCGCCTGTACCTTTCGTCCGAACCATCGAATGATCGTTTGCATGAATTGCCCAAATGTTCGAAAGATCTGGCCCCTCACTAAGAAATTGATGTATCCAGTATAATGGGAGCCATCTAGGACAATTGTCATATAAGTATCAGGGCTCCATGGCACATAACCGAGCTGCATTTGTTTTGTACTTGTACGAATTCCATTTGGGTTGTAAATTTAGTTTAAAGGAGCGAACTGTTCCATTAGAACGGCTTGCATGTTACGATATGACTGTTTCGCCATATCCGATCTTTTCTAATAGCGAATTAGTTAGATAAGAACTGCTTGCTGTTCCATCGTGATGGTTGCTTCATAATCATCCCCGGTAGTCCAGCACATAGAATAACTGTCCTCGACGGTTGTGTTGGTGCGCACAGCCTGAAATTTGGGCTAAGTGGACTCTATTAGTGGTAAAAGCAAGCCACTTACCACACCACAGAACGCAAAATAACTATGGAATTCGCTCCCAACGTCTAACGTCTTAAACCCGCCCGATACCAAAACTCGATAGCTTCCAGGGTCAGTGCTCTTGTTAGGGTACTCAGGCTGCCTCTCCTGGGGAAGTATCGGATAGCCCCCTACCCAAGTTGTTTTATGGCATAAGCTTTGCTTCCACTAGTCGAGACATGTTTTATGATTATGTGTATATGTACTCAGCCTATCATGGCTTACCGTGTCAGACTCCCGTGGAGCAGGCCAGCCTTTGATTCCGTTCCACTTGCCCTTGGGGTTTTCCAGGATGCTTAGAGGGAAAGATTGCTTTCCGGCCCACGTTTCAACCTCTTGAACCCCCCAAAGCTGGACCATATGATCCATCGCCTCCGTAATCATGTCTGTCCTGAAGACTTTGACTATATGCGTTGAAGTGTCAACCAGTATGTATAGGTGAACGTTTTGAACAGACCCGACCTTGATTGCGCCCAGCGCGACAATTCCAAGGCTTACTCGGTCGGTTGGTCCATGATATCACACCAACTGGTAGTCCGGTATTCTGAACGCGGGCAATGATTATTCGCGCTGCCAGAGTGGTTTATGCCAAGGGCGTGCTACGGCGGCGCACTCTCCAAATCGAAAGAGAGATAGCCCGAGGATGATTCCGAAGTAAGTCGACTTCATGAGCGTGTTGTACAATACTGTGGTGTGGGAGCGAAGTGGGTTGAAACTGGATTACTTTTTCGAGCTTAAATATTCACGGAGGCGCTGCGGAGGTTAACCACCCGGCGCGGCATCCAGTGGACCGCGATTGATTCGCGCCCAGCAATGATCCGATGGCGGTTTCTTGTGTCCGTTTACTTCCACCAGCGATCGATAGATTTCAAATCAACCGCCGTTCACTCGGACGTGGACAGCCCTTCGTTGACCGCTAGGTAGCAGCCTATACAATACCACCGCACAAATCACAGTGCTCGGCCTATGTTCTATCAATGTAGAGCAACGTCGTCATCGCGAATCCGCTGCTCACCCACCTCCCGCATGTAAAATGCCCAGTGAATTCTCATAAAACACGTACAAGAACCTTCCCAGTTGCACCTTCCTAAGGGCTTGAGGCACCAATGAGTATAGGTGCTTGGTGTCGCTCTCAAATGTATAAACACAAGCAAAGTAGGCGTGGGTGTGGCGGTGTTTGATATCTACAAAGCGATTTATAGAATACAGGTGAGGTTATGCAAGGAGCCAGACACAATAAAAGGACGTAAAACTCTTTTGCGGTCATTCAAACCACGTGCTAGCATCTGTTTCAGTCGACACAGGCCATCTGGCCAACAGAAAAACTCTTTATTCAAGCAAGAATTGCTCGTATTCCTCATCCATATCACGCCCATTCTCTGATCCGAAAGACCACGGGTAGTTGTTGCACATAAAATAGCTATAGTCTTGAGTCTCTTTGATTCGATAAACCTAGAATGGAAGCCATCGTTAATCAAAGCTACTTGGCATTCCTTCAAGCACTTACCAGTCCACAGAACGCATACGTCCGCACCTCTCCTCCTCGACTATCGCTTTTCACCCGGAACTTCTTGGAGATAGCAACCCGATACGGCCCAGTCGTGTCCGTGTTGGAGATCGGATACAACACGACTTGGCCATTCCAACCGCCACACATATCAGTCTCCTTAAAAATAGGGTCGAATCAATTTTGCAGGTTCGGATTCGAAGGAAAACAATGTACCGGATCAGCGCGCTTTGGCCAATTAACCCATTCTTGTATACGATTTGAATCAAATGTATGAGGGTACTGATGGCCATCAGGCAACGATAGATACAATTGTTTATCTTCAAGGCGAACGGCGAGTTCCATGGTGTCAATAATCTTGGCGGTCGCAAAACGTTCTTGAAAAGGATTTTTGTAAGCGCACATCCTACGTCTGGCATATAAATTTGCTCACCTGACCCGCAGATTAACTCCGTAACATTTTGAGGCTGATTTGTCCAAGCGGTAACCTGGTAAGGCAAAGACTTCTCGAAACTCTGCGCATACACAACGTGTGAACACGTGCAACACTTGTACTGAGCATAACACTAACCGCTGGGGTGCTATAGCAGAGACCAGCGCAAAAGAGCACGGACACGATCTTGAGCGACTTGTACGACATGAAACGATAAGAGACCAGGAGGGCTTGGGTTAGTCGGAGCCGCGTAGTGCACACGTCTATAAAGGAGCTCCGCAGAGCGTGGATGGTGCTTGGAGGTTTTGTGCCTGAAGTCTAGAGCCGGGTGCCCAGACTATGTATCCACCGAAATGTCACGGCTGCCGAACATCCCCGAGCAGCACGTTTCTAAATTTGATTTCCCTCAGGAGCCAAGCAAACAGCGCTCCATGGGCTGGTGCCGGCGGAAGTGGTCGCCCTACATTAGGCACTTAACAGCCAAGTGAGGTGCTACCACGCCCACCAATCTCGTGGATTTTACTTGTCATCCCTCGGATCACATGGGGTAGAGCTTGGGATTTGATCGGGCACCTAACTTTCTTACCCTAGTCTTCAAACAAAACTGTCCAAAAGTGCACATGCGGATCCAGCCAGTCGATTCTTGGAAAACTTGACGCGAACAATAGAGAATTTGACTATGCAAACGGTTCCGTAACTGTGCAATATCCTGGAACACGATAGGCTGGCTTTGGGTAATTCTCACAAGTACAGCTATAACCGTACGAGTCAAGAGTGGATGACTTCTCGTAAAAGCTAAAGCTAAGCCAAAGTCTGAATGGCGTCATAATTTACTAGTGTCTGGTTACTCCTCATTGTAATCGCTCCATCTTTAGAATAGCCTAGCTTTAGCTTTAGCCGCTACGGGAAGTCATCCAGTGATCAGATACACGAAGCGTAATTAGGTGTTCTACAACGGAATAAAAATGAGCGGCAGAATGAGGCCAGGGAAATTTGTCAGTCACTCAATCGACCAACGCCTCACTATTCTAGCAGAAGCTGCTCAGTGGCCCCGCTAATATAACTTTCGCTGTCAGGACTAGCAGATGATGCGTAGCTGTTGCACATGAAATAGCTGTAGTCATAAGTCTCCTTGATGCGGTAGGCCTGAAAGAGATGATACTATCACTTGTTGTTCTTCCAGTATGTTTGAAACCCTACTTACGAGTCCACAGAACGCATAAGTATGCACTTCGCCTCCTTGGTCATCATGCGATACCCTGAACTTTTTGGACAAAACGATGCGATAAGGCCCGGTCGTCTCTATATTTGAGATAGGATATAGCACAACCTGGCCATTCTGATCACCGCAAATATCGGCTTCCTGTTGATATGTGATATGATTAGCTTCGGCGACTCCCGGTTCATAGGAGACACCTTACCGAACCATTGCGGCTGGGCCAGTTGATCCATTCTTGTATGCGGTTAGAGTCAAATGTATGAGGGTAATGATAGCCATCAGGCAGAGTTAGATGTAAGCCTCTCTCTTCAAGGCGGACAGCGAGCTCTAGTGTGTCTACGATTTTTGCAACCGCAAAGCTCTCTTCAAAAATAAGCCGTGCACACACAGCTAAGGTGAGATGATGCTTGCTTACCTGTTCCGCATGCCATATTCTTGACATCTCGCGGCCTGTTTATCCAAAGCGCAGTCTGGTAGGGCGGCACAGACGCACTGTCCGTTTTCTGCGCGTATAAGTTCAGCTCGTTTCTACACGCTATTGTACTAATATTAAAGCACCAACCACGACAGGAGTGCCATAAGAAGGGCATGCAAAGAAGAGCGCGAAAAAAAATCCGAGCAATCGCAGCTGCATAATGTACCAGTGAGAAGAGAAATTAGGCGAGTAGAAGAGCACATCTAGTTATAAAGCTACTCCCCAGAATCCAGAACCAGTCCCACGAGATCCGGGGGTGTTCCGGAGCCGTAGCTGCCAAGACGGCTTCAAGCCCCGCGTCTATTCTAAAACCGGTCACCCTCGGAAGAATCGAGTCGCATTTCAAAGATCAGTGTCTCCAGGAGGCTCCTCTCCTTACTTCTGGTACTATAACCCGCGCTCAAATGCGATGCCCGAGCTGAAAGCGCCCGTTAGGCTGATGCACGGCTAGTAGGGAAAATCGCAATGTATACTGTACTATCATCCACGGAGCGCTTCTAGCAACCAGAACCAATGAGTTTCAGATACGCATGCTAAATACAGTCAAAACTCGCAAAGCCGATCCCTCACTCCGCGATAAGCTGGCAGAAACAGCTGGTTACTCGGCCACTGTTCAAATTTCAAAGAATGTCACACACCAGGTGTAGGCGCCTGTACTCGTTATCTGCCCTGTGTCAGTCACAAGCTAACTCCTATTCTGCATGCGCGATATATGCGTGTGTGCCGCGGTAAATGCGCACGTAACAGTGGATTTCATGGCCATTTTTTTCATTTGTATAATACTTGCTGTGAGCCGAAGGCGAAAAATCAGATTTTGGTAAATATGTGCGGTGAGAAATGCCTGTTTCGACATCAAGCTCCCCCCTCTCACAACATCCCATCTTACACATTCGCTTATCTTCTTGTTCGCGTTTACTATGGCTGTAATATCTCCCACATTGTTCAACGGCAGTCCCTTTCAGGTAAATAGCATTTGAGCGATTTAAATATCCTTGCGTACAACTCAACTTTTTGCATAGATCTACAAGCCCCAAGCGCACCATGGAGGCACTTCGCATGCTTCGCAGCTCAGGCAGCTCAATCAAGTCTCCTTTCTGACCAGTCAACTCGTCCTTGTGCCTAAGGGGAATCAGCTCTCGTTTGGCGACAAGATCCAGAGCATCGACTACTACCACGAGCACAAGTCAGAATTGACCCAGCAAGAGACTGCGCAGCAGCTACGTACCATGGGCTTTCCGACACTTTCTCAGTCGACACTTTCCACCCATCTTAAGGACGAGGAGCTCATCCGTGGGTACATCACCGCTCCCCCCACTCATGTGCACTATACAAGCGAACCCCCCGAGTGCAATTACCTGAAGTCGAGGCCGCTTTGATGGAGTGGGTCCTACAAAAACAAGCTAACAATGTTCGCTTGAATGGCGCTATTATTTGCGAGAAAGCTCGCGACTTTTGTCGCCTACTTGCTGTACCCGAATTGGACATGCTCTCGTTCTCTGATGGTGTATCCCCGACATCAGTGATCTGATGTCCGGGTTCGCGGATGTTATGGCTGTTTTCATAAGTCGGAGCCGATTATGGGCTTCCGACTAGTCGGACAAAATTCTTGGAAAAAGCTCTTTTCAATAGAAATGAGGAGAAAAACTATGAGTGTGCGTGAATCTCGGTGGACTCAAGGGAAAGTCATGTGAACTCAAGTGAATTCGAGTGAATCGCAAAGTCAATGGCGCTCAGAGGAATTTACGGGAACTCACCAGGGGAGGAGCTGCTGAGTCCAAGTGAAAGTGCATGAAACTGAGTAAAACGGCTGCATATAGGCTATTAATAAGCAAGTGTAAGTTAATAGAATACTATGTAATGATTCTCCGGGCAAGATATCTCATTAGGATACTGTACTGGCGAGAGAAGAACGTCGCTTACATAAATGCGATGGGTACCTAGCAATGCTTGCAGCTATTTGGTACGCATGTCCCGCCGCGTCAGAAGTTGCGAGATGTGGGACATGATACATTGGCAAACGTCGGCCGCTCCATACCATTTGCATCATGCTGATGAACTAATATCTTTTAATATTGCGGGTATAAGCTCTTGAGCGGAAGGCAGTCCTGGGCGCCTGAAGTGTATATATTGTAAGTACAGAGTCGATCGGCCGAGATTCTCAGCCTTAGGATCTAAACCGACTGAGGGACCAGACACCGGCACGAGTACAACCTACCAGTAAGCGTGCGCCCTTATTTAAGCTTGGGGGCTGCCGGCGCGAGCATGGCCGGATCCCCGAACCATGAGAGCGACTCGGATGTTGGGTGGGCTACTACCAGCTGATAGGTTGTACCTAAGGGGTTGTGGGTAGCTGAAAAAAAGGATAAAAAACTTCGGGCCTAGCCACTGTACGATTGTAGATAACATCAGGAGAACGTGTAGACGCTTACGAGCTCTAAAGAGCGCGTAGAGGTGGTTGAGGGCCCCGAGATGAAAGTCCAAATTCTGAGCGCTCACGAGTGCTCATAAGAGCTCGACCGGCATGATGTAAAACCGGTTCCGATGTCCTGATTTGGAGTTCGATTGGTTTGTGGTTTTGTATGATATGTATTTAAAATAATTATCGAAATCTGGAACCACCGGGGCATTATACAAAATTCAAGTGCCATTCGATGCGCAACTCAAAACTACCCCTGTGCGGTAATGGTGCGAGCTGTGATATGGTTGTGTCTGCTCAACTCACGCATGTTGTTACACTCCGAGGTGCATGGCGAGCTGACCCGAGCACAGACGGATGTCTAAAGTTAATCAGCGCCGATCTTGGTATTCGTCATGGAGATGCCACAGCCGCAATCTGCCAACATAGGAGGCCGCAAATGGCTCACAACGACACAATGGTGACATATAATTATGAACCGGCCGTCTTTGCCCAATACGCTCTAATTTTCCCTTGTCGCTTCGCTCCGAGTTCCCCAGTCCCTTCCGGTTGGACAATAGTAGTCCTCTCTCCTCAGCGGGCACCACTCATAGATTTCAGTATGGCATATCTCGCCGGTTACGGTACCTATCAACAAAATACTTCATCCAATGAATCACCACCATACGTTATCCTGTTGACTTGTACCTGTACTCTTTGATCAGTATCTTGGCTGGCGTGCACTCAGGGCGATACCACCCCTTGAGATGCCATGAGGTCCGGGGTGGTTCTATCATCATGATGTGTATATAGAGATGTTCTCCCCAGCAGGGGACGAATTGAATGGCAGATCTATATTTCCTTACAGCGCACTCGCCGACACAGCGCTTTATCCCCATTTGCGTTTACTTTTTGATCGGCTCCGACTTATGAAAACAGCCATGAATCAAGTTGGAGAACAAACATGGATCGCAAAGGTCAGTGAACACGTGGATGGATTCGAGGGCTAAACATCGAGATGTCTCAGGTACACCAAAAACATCTGAAGCTAGAACTGGCGCTACCAATGCTGAAACTCAATTGTAACCTGCCGGAATAAGTGTGGCCGCATTGTTCAGCCGGGGGGCAGCTTCCGTGTTTGAGGCATTTACCGTGCGCATATATTTCGTTAAAAACTCCAGTCCTATAGTCCTCAATCGCACCAATAAATCTAGTATCAAGTGGCAACTACTATCACGAAGCTCGTCCATGAATAGCATAAAGAGTACGGTCCTAACTTGGATGGAAGACAGATGTATTTGGATATGATTGCGAACATAATTGCAATGGGGCTGGCCCAGACGTATCAGCCGCAATCATGCCGGAGCGATACGCGTAAACGGGCTTGTGCTATATAAAATGATAGCGCCTTGCCCGATGTGGGTACCTGCAGCTACGCACCTGGCGCGTTGCACAACCAAACCGGATCGCAAGTACGTTCTGGAAAAGAATCTGGCGTGTTTTCCTGTTTACCATGGCGATCGGGCGTACTATGTTAACCCGATCAGCTAAATTCCATTTCGTGCACGCGTAGAGTCCTAATTACTCCCAAACGGGCTCGAGTGGGGCTATTGGAAATAACTTTTTTCTTACCACGGGTGTGGCGCCTAGCACAAGTCCCAGTTTCGTGACTCACAACCACTCCGAGCCTTTTCACATACCTCGACTTCACATCTCCGACACATCTGAGATCTTCAATTCTCGGGCTACGTTTGTCATATTCTTTGCATCCAGGCACCCTATTGTGGACCTGGCTGGTTAGGCTAGCTTGGCGGTGCACAATAAACTGCGAGGGTCTGAGACTGGGAACTCGAGTTGTATATAGTACAAAAGGATTGACCGACGATCTAGAGCGAGCATAAATATTCGGGAACTCCCTTCGAAAATTCCTCATACTTTCATCGCTCGAGTGTGTTGGTGAGCTGCTCACGAGCTCTTTCAAACTTACGTGTCCTCTGACCTCCTGTTGAAGAAGACATTATGTCCACGTCAATCTCGCAAGCCCTCGAAGCAGTTAACCACCCGGGGCGAATAGACACCGACGTCCCAAATGATGCTAACTCCACACCAGCTGGCGATCCCCGTTCGCCCCCGCTCCCCGCTTCCCCTCGGCTTTCACCAGACAGAGCACCGATCGAGACCCTGTTGATCGACAATTTTGACTCGTTCACCTGGAATTTGTACCAATCCCTCTGCATCCTAGGGGCCAAGGTTACTGTTCTCCGTAATAACGAGCTTACCGTCAACGACTTCCCGAACCTGCGTATTCGCAACCTGATCATCTCACCCGGACCTGGCCATCCAAGCACTGACAGTGGGATATCCAACGACGCGATCCGATATTTCGCTGGCCGTGTGCCCGTTCTGGGCGTTTGCATGGGCCTGGAATGCTTGGTCGAGTCATATGGAGGGACGATTGAATATGCGGGCGAGATTATGCATGGCAAGACGAGCCCTATTCGGCACGACAACAGAGGTTGCTTCAAGGATCTCCCGCAAGGAATCCAGTCAACGCGTTACCACTCGCTCTCTGCCCATCGAACCACATTGCCACCCTGTCTTGCTATTACCGCAACAACGGCAGAGAGTGGGGTAATTATGGGGGTCCGTCATCGTGAACTCACGCTCGAGGCGGTCCAGTACCACCCGGAGAGTATCATGTCCGAGGAAGGTGATGCTCTGCTTCGCAACTTTTTGGACCTCCAAGGTGGAACTTGGGCCGAAAACCCAGTTAGCAAAGTCCTTGACCCAACGTTGCACCCTTTCAACGCCGATGCACCTCACCGTGCTCCCACCATTCTCGACAAGATATATGCTCAGCGCCTCAAAGATGTTGAGCTTGCCAAATCAACCCCGGGAACTACCAAAGAAGACCTCCAAACCTTCTTGTCCATGCAGCTCGCCCCACCCCTCATATCATTTGTCGCGAGACTCAAGGCACGCTCTCCTGCACTTATGGCCGAAATCAAACGCGCTTCTCCGTCTAAGGGAGCAATTGCTATGCATACCAATGCCGCGCAGCAAGCTTTGACTTATGCTCTCGCCGGAGCCTCGGTGATCTCCGTCCTGACAGAGCCTACGTGGTTCAAGGGCACCTTGCTGGATATGCGACTTGCTCGCGAATCGGTTGCGACGCTCACAGACCGACCGGCGATTCTTCGCAAAGACTTTATTGTAGACGAGTACCAGATCTGCGAGGCTCGCTTGTGGGGCGCAGATACCGTCTTGCTGATCGTCGCCATGCTCCCTCCCGACCGCCTAAAGGCCCTCTATCTATTTTCTCTTTCACTCGGGATGGAACCGCTTGTCGAAGTCAACAACGCCGAAGAGATGCGTACCGCACTGCGACTCGGGGCCAAAGTTATTGGCGTAAACAACCGCAATTTGCATGATTTCAATGTCGACATGGGTACGACCTCTCGTTTAGCCGACATGGTCGCCGATTCAGACGTGGTTCTCTGCGCTCTTTCCGGGATCAGCAACCGTTCGGACGTTGTCACATACATCGGACAAGGTGTAGGCGCAGTACTAGTTGGCGAAGCACTCATGCGCGCATCAGATCCAGGTGTCTTTGTTCGCACTTTACTTGATTTGCCACCGGCCTTGACGCCGCGCGGGGGAGTAACTAAGCCGTTAGTCAAGATTTGTGGAGTACGAAGCGTACAAGACGCCGAGGTTGCGGCTGAAGCTGGGGCCGATTTCATAGGTGTAGTGCTAGTACCCAGCAGCAAACGATGCGTCGACCTCGCTGTCGCTAAGGAAATCTCTACCGCTCTTCGCGCTCGGCGATCTGCAACTCCCGGTTCTGATCGACCGTCAACAGCGAACGGTACATCGTCTTCGAATGGTGCCGTAACCCACCCTCCAGCTTCGAACCCGACGGCCGCTTCCTGGTTTAGCTCGCATGCCAAGTCGCTGCCGCCTGCGCGCCCGCTTCTAGTGGGTGTGTTCCAGGATCAGCCATTGAGCTATGTTATCCAAGCGTGCGGTGCTGCAGGGCTTGACATGGTCCAGCTCCACGGACACGAGCCTGTCGAATGGTCGCGTTGGATCCCGGTCCCTGTCATTAGAGCATTCCATCTGAGGGCACAGAAGTCGAACAGCGAGCAGCCAAGTGGGTCAGAAGATGTCGAGTCTACACACAACCATGCAAAAGACATTGACGCGAGCGGCCCGACCGGACTCGAAGACATCGCTCGTCCTGGATATCACAAACACATCTTGCTTGATGCGATCAAGCCTGGCGCCAAAGTCAGTGGTGGAGCTGGCATACCCGTCGACTGGGATTTGGCGCGTGCTGCTGCGGACGGTGGTGAGATTGGTCGTGGTCGTTTGCCGATCATTTTGGCAGGAGGACTCGACGCTGGAAATGTACGAGAGGCAGTCGAAAAGGTTTCGCCTTGGGCTGTAGATGTGAGCGGAGGTGTAGAGACAGATGGGGTAAAGGACCACACCAAGATTAGAGAGTTTGTCAAGGCTGCCAAGGGAGCTTAGACGCGTTTTACTATTTTTGCCTTGGGATTTGTGGTGCCGACTTGTATGCGCCGTGAAGCTTGAATAAATTCCGTTGAAGTGAATCATATGCGTGATATGAGATTTTCGAGTCCTGGCGCTTCTTTCTTGGACGTAAACCCAACTGACCAGGTATCCTTTGTTTTTATAAAATCGCAGGTCTTATCCCATTTCGGCGACAAATGGCAATTCATTTCGACCAGCCCAGACACTGTAGATCAGCCTCGTGCTGGCTATCACGTTTAGGATTGACGCTCGTCATCGTGTAATGAAAGGAGAGTAGACCAGTTCCTTACAGCAAAACGGCTTTGTCTTCACAATTTGGCGTTACATCATTGCTTTCGTTCACAGAAGACTAGTGTTATCTTTGCCACCCACGACAATGGATCTACAGGCCAATAATGCGTTGGCCGCTCCACGCCCATTTCTTCACCCACAAGGAAGAACGCATTTCGCATTCCCATGCGGAGCCGGCGAGGGTGGCTGACAGGGATGTCGGTTCAACTCTCAGCGGCGGCGTGTGCGCGCACCACTTCTGTTCGGCCACCTAGTATCCGAATAGTGTTCTATCCGCCCCTGTGAAAGAGACGTTTCTTTTAAACAATCCACGCCAATGCACACCTGTCCAGCTCGGCTCCGGAGCACAGCCAATGAAAAAGGACGTCATCGGTCCATATATGCCAAAATCCGTACCTGGGGCAATCTTCCCCGCCGGCCGCTGGATATCCCACGGAAGGCTAACGCTAGCTGCTGAAAAAGCCACAATAGAAAACGAGAACTCGATGAAGAAAAATAGTTCGTTCACTAGCCGAGTGAACAAAAAGGAATGCGCCGGCCGACGCCCGACTCGTTCGGTCGATCAGGGCGGGTTCTAGAGCCACCAAACGTGTATCTCACGCCCCTGAAAATCCGCAGGCAGGCCAGCACAATACAATAGCTCAAACTCGTTCGACTCATCCAAGTGTCTCACCTCAATTAATGCATCCATACTTCGAATCACGCGACGCACGGAAGTATAACCAGCACAATGAAATAAACCAACCAAAATGAAACAGAGAAAAAAGTAACAACACAGGTGAAGGAAAACAAAAAGCAGCATAGATGATAAACTCTTTGGGGTTGAGCAATACAAAAACGGTTCTGATGATTCTGGATTCTGGGTTTCTGATGCGGGACGACTGTGGGTTTGGAGCAGATATGGGCGGGTTTGGAGCGAAAGGTGTGGGCGTTAGGGTAGAATGAATGGCGGATGAACGCGGCAAGGTACAAATGAGGATTGGATACGCAGGGTCGAGTGTCGAATGTATGCAGGTGGGTCAGACAGACACAGGCACGCAAATCACCCGAAATAACGACGAACAAGCAGACGTCTAATCAGTCTCCACTTTGTCAAACTGAATTGAAAAACTCACCTCGAGCAAAAGGGAGGTTTCGGTATAACGTATGTCGTGTTGAAAATGAGAAAAGGCGAGACGGGAGGGGAGGGAGTGAACAATTCATGAAAAGGAAAAAAAAATATAAAAGAAAAAAACCAGTCGTCCGCACAGAACAAAAATGAGTCGTTAATGGAGGATGCAGATGGGGAATAGGGGGACAGAGCCAGGATCCAGCGGGGCACGAACGAAATAAAAGAGTACACAACAAATTGACAAGCCGGCTTGCAGACCAACCGAAATTCCGTTCGTAAAACAATTTCAGACAAACCCCTCTGTCTCTCTACTCAAAGTATACCCGAATCCCGGAGCGCGTTTTGTAATATTGTCTCCTTGACGGCTGCAAAGACTAGTCGAATGTTGGATGTGTCTGTTGCTTGGGTCAAGCTTGGGATCAAATCAGTATCGAGATCTCGTCCGAAGAGGGTAAGGAAATTACGTACTGGGGATACACGCTCAACCTCGCCCGGTTTGTTTGAGTGAACCGCCAGAGAATGTACTTGGCCGCTTTGTTAATGTCAGGACCGCCCGTGTACTCTGAAAAGTATCGTTCAAGTGGGACTTTCGGGAGTTTAGCCTTGAACACATCGATCTTGTTCAAGAATAGAATGATGGAAGTGCGCAGGAACCACCTCGAGTTGATCACTGATTCAAACAGAACGAGGGATTCGGCCATCCGGTTCTAGGCAACCAGATATTAGTCAGGGTGGATAACGAGGCGGCCGAAATACCACACGTACCTGTTCTTTCTCCTCAAGAAGTACCTGGTCGTATTCGCTGAGCGCAACGCAAAAGATGATGGACGTCACGGCTTCGAAGCAGTGGATCCACTTTTTCCGCTCTGATCGTTGACCGCCAACATCAAACATGCTGCAACAAGGCGGTATGAGTCACCGTTTGGATGGAGTAGAGTGGACAAAAGGGGGAGTAGCAGGGCAATATGGAATAACAGCGACGCACTGTATACTGAGTTGACCCATGTTAAACCTGGTCTCCGTGATGCCTGTCGTCTTGGCACGCGCACGCAGGACGTCTGCCTCGTTGGGTACATAGCCCTTGGTACAGATCCGCTGTACCTGGGCAAAGAAGCTTGAGAGCGAGACATACGTTAGCCACCAGTAATGGACCAAACGAGAACGACTGACTATCCGGCCGAGTCCATGAGATAAAACTCGTTGCTTCTGTCCATGACCTGGGCGATGATGGGGTCTTTCCATACGCTCTCGATGGCAGTGGCGAGTTCTGCTGGGAGGGAATAGGAGGCCTCGATGTCTTTGGGCAGTTCGAACGAGCTGATCTCTTCCGCGTATTGCCTGTTGATGGGCTCTACCGGGTCGACGCCAATTTTGTGCATGGCCGAGACAATCGCCTGCAGAGCGCTCAGCAACAAACACAACCGCGCCGACAAGGGACACGCACCTGGGCAGACTCGACCAGATTCTTGTACACCGTGTACCGATAGACGAGCAACTCTTCGCGCGAGTAGCCGTTCTGGTGGATAATCTTCATCTGCTTTACAATTGTTGATTTGCCAGATTCACCGGAGCCTGGCGGGACGTCAGCAAGGGTGAGGGCACGACATAGGCTACGGACCGAGGAGAAGGATCTTGCACTCTTTGCGGAATCTGCGCGAGTCTTCCTCGATCTGCTTGTCTATCGCCATCGACCGCTCCCGGTCTGCCTTTTCCTCGACGGACATACATGACCCCATGGCGCCGGCGGTGTTACGGAGGAGGGGAGGACGGTGTAAGTCTGGTCGAGTGAGCCGGCGTCGGACGGGGAGTCGTAGCACACACCTGGCGCACTGCGCTCAACGCAGTTGGTGCAGCAAAAGTAATTTGGGAGACAAGACGACCGTGAGCTGTGTGTGCTAATGAGGCGGGAAGTTGGAACCAAGCGGAGCGCCGTGCGCTTCCTGGACGTTAGGGCCGGTCCTTTGTTCGAGCCGCCACTCCCTCCTGAGAAAAGGAAGAAAAGAAAATAGCGCAGACGTACAAGTTCGCTCGGTCTCGCAAGTACGCCCGCTGGCACTCGAGCCCTACAACACAAACGCGGTCTCGACACACGCCGTGCTGACAAATCGCAATCTACCCATATCACGCTAGTCCATATTCAGGGCGCCTGTTCACTCTGATGCATATATACAATCCGCTATTCCTCTTCTCCCTCGTCCTCGCCCTCGTCCTCGGACACCTCCAGCCCAGCTTGTTTCATCTTGGCCTTGTCCCGCTTGCGTTTCGCACTCAACTCTTCCAAAAACACCAACACGTCCTCTTGCTCTTTCTCCGCCTCGGCTTTTTGGGCCCGCACCTTGTCTAGCTCACTGGTCGCTTCATTGACTTTTTCCGTCAAGCTCGCAATTTGGGTGTTGTGAGACTCGCGCTGTCGTAATATACGTTAGTTCAAACATCAGCCCAAGTAATCAAACCCCAGCCGAACGAGCCAAGATCAAACAATGGCCCACCGAGCCCCATCAAAATCTGTACGTCCGATTGATCCAAATAAATTAGACAAAAAGAACGCACCTCTTCTTCCCGTTCCTTGGTGATTTGCGCCAGTTGGCTTTGAAGCCCCTCCATCTCCGCCGCCTGTCGACGAATCGTCTCCTTGAGCGAAGCAATCAACTCGCTCGTCTCTTCGTTCATAGCTACCAACAAACGCAAACCGTCAAATCACATTTAATTGCGCAGTGTCAATTCAGCCACACATACACGCGTTGGCAGCCGCCGTCTCCGGGTCGACCGAAATTGCTCGTTGAATGGTGTCTAGGCGTTCTGTCAGTCTGGGAAATGAAAGCGTTCATAAAAAAGACACTCACATGCATTGCCTTTCCAAAACTCGACAAATCCCCAGTCTAGCCAAACGTCACCCTGGTCCTGTCCTTCACCTTCGCCCTCAGCCTCGCTGTATTCGTCTTCTAGCCCCAGCCCGGGGGCGACAACGGGCGAGTCTGGTCCCACAGCCTTGAATCGCTCATCCTCCCGCACGCGGGCCATCCGAGCCACAAATACATCCGCTCCGATACGAGAATGGAGTATCGGGTAAAGTGTTGTCCTGTCTGGGGTAAGTCAAAGGATATGTGAAACATCGTGGACACGTACCTCGTCACTTCCCCGGGCTCTCGATTAAACTCGTAACATACCCCAAGCAAGAACGCACATAGTCCTTGGACAAGAACATCAACACCAATACTCTGCGTAATCGGCTCCATCAACTGTCCCACCCGCAATCCATTAGTACATGCCCTTTTTTATCTTCATATAGCCTGAAACTTACGACTTGCAGTCCGTCACCCTCTCCGAAAAAGTCTCGTACGCTCGGCGGAGAATCCCACATCCAAACAGCAAGCGCGACCAACAAAGCAACAATCACCCGATCCCAAGCTCGCCTTCCGCCCGCCGATCGCGCACGCCCGCGTTCTCGGAGCCCGAGATGGACATTCCCGACCAAGACCGAGACAAGACGGGGAGAATCATCTGATTCGGCGTCATCTGCTGCCGTAGGCTGAGCTGCGCGTTAGCGAGGGCGGGGAAGGAAGAAACGGAGTAGCGTACAGCTTGCGCGCCACCTGGAACGACCATCCTCGCCACTCCCTTGGCCTTTTCCGACCCCCTGACCATCGCGCTAAACAACGCACATGCGAGCTGGATCTTGGCGCCCACATGCCTCGACACACGTCCGCTCGGAATCTCGACCAGCGCAGAGAGGACAGCTTGACCAGGTGTAGGCGGGTCGAGAGGCGCCATTGGTTGTGACGGGTCTCGCGGAGGTGGAGGGGGCGGAGGTGCCAGGGATGCGACGAGTGCAAGGCGAGCGTCTTGGTCGTTTGTTACTAGGTTCTAGGAAATAAAATAAAATAAACATCGCGATGTAATGAGAGAGGGGAATGGCTGGCACATACGTCGAATACGGCAGCTGCAGCCCACCTCAATTCCAACTCCTCCTTTCCGATCCCAATACTCACACTCTCCTCCCCTTCTTCTCCAGCCTCTTGTGCTTGATTGGCCCCAGTCAAGATTCCACCATACTCCCCATCCAGTGCCAGGCCAACCAACGCCCCAAGCGCCTGCTGCTCAGGCAGCCGATCCCACTCTTCACCTCCGCTTCCCGGAACGGGCAAATATGGTGTAATTGGGACCGTCAAGTTTGGCTTTGGTGGTAATGCCAACAAAGCTTGAGTTTTGAGGGCGGGAGGAGCATTGGATGCGAGAGCTAGTTCGACGAGACAACGATATATGCCGACTACTTCGAGTGCTCGATGACTCGCCTCAACGATTTTCCCCTTGGGACCGTTGAGAAGGGAGATGATGCTAACTAGCATGCCTGCATTAGCAAGCTTCTGAGCATCCCAGAATTGGAGCGCAAATTCTTGTGGTGCTGGGACGTGGGGCGGGGGAGGAGGGGATGGATAGAGCAACAAAGGGGGCAATCGGGGCGGGAGAGACAGTTCGCGAAAGTAGTTCTGTGACTCTGTGAGTTCAAAACCTGCATTTATTGGTGCCACACGTACTTGGTTAGACGAGTTGAACCGGAGCATCGCGTCTACGACAGCCAAGCAGTCTTGTACGACCACCCCACCCTCAATCCCTCCTTCTGCAGCGACAATATCCAAGAGCTTTTCAAAGGCTCCAGAAAACGCAAGGATTTTCTGGATGTCAGCATTTTGGTGCACCAGGGACTGGAGGAGCAAAAGCGCCTCTAGTTATTGTATGAGTGTTGATTCTTAAAGCTTGGGCTATGAAACATACCATTCCTGATAACTTCACGTTTCTCGTCTAATATCGAAATGACCGTTGGGAGGCCATCTGGATAGTCTATCAAATGTCGTTGCACTGCCTGAACTAATTTCAGCTGGCGTAGACACGCGTTTTGCGGAGACGTACTTGTGCCCTATTTTGGACGATCTGAGATAGCAGTTGTAAGCTCGTAAACCGTATATAAAAACTTGTTTGTTTGAGGAGCTCAAATAACTTGCGTAATGGCTCGGGTCTCTAATAGCCACTCGACTGTCATCAGCACAACGCCCACAGTGCAGGCACGTATGCTCACAGATAGTAGCATATCGGTGTGCTTATATCCAACATCTCCTTTGGCAATCTTTCCATTCTCGCCGGGGATGACTTCGCACAACAATCCTAATGTCTCCAGTACCGCCTTTCCAGACTCTGGGTCCTGATCCGCGTCTCCGCCGAGCAAAACGACATCAACCAACGGGCCCAACGCGACTTGGCCGATTTCTGCTTTGTATTTCTCGTCTCGAGAGAGGCCCTTGAGCGAAAGAACGGCCGCACGTCGGTCAGGAAGGGGACATGTCGGGTCGAGTCTGTCGGCGAGTTTGTGGATGGTGCTATCTGCCGTCTGAGTTGTCGGCTGGGCATTGGTGAGGAACGTTTGGTAGCGCGAGGACAAAAAGTCCATTGCGCGGACCGCCTGTGACATTTGACCTTATTTTATTTTGAGATTTGGATAGATTTGGCGTGGAGATGGGACGGAGATCATGCACCTAAGGGCGGAATGAGCCCAGATCAGCACGTGACTGTTTTTCGTGGCTATAATACGGTGGCTACGACGATGCGGGTCGACGGGTCAAAAGGCCTTTTGTGACAAATTACCAGAAGGTTTATTGCAATCTATCGTATGCTTTACTTCCCTTTATCAGTGCATCAACAACCTGCCTAACGCCTGTGGAAGAAGCTTCTGGTACCGCTTATTTCGGAGCTGGGCCAAAGCTGGAATTGGTATAGAACAAATATTTTCATAGACGTGTAGCAGAACAGCACGCGAATCAACACCATGTTCTCTGAATCGATTGACATAGAAAACAGGCCCTCCCGTATAGCGCTAGATGTCGAGAGGAATGATCGATTGACCGCAGTCACGGCTGGTTCAGCCCCGAGGAGCATCCTGATCTTGAAGATCATACATAGTAAAGGCTGGTTGCGAAAGAATGTTACTGGTCGAAAGAGTAGACAAGGATTGGAGTCAACTACGGGCTTTTCAGCCTTCGCTGAAGAACTGTATTCCAGTGCTTCCCTGTAAGAAATCTCACAGCTATTTTTATGAGAATGACTTTGTAAATCTATTTTCATTTGACTCCTTTCGCTCGTCCCAGATATGAACGTTCTACTCTGACTGTTGATCGTTCCGGCTATAGTTCAACAACCTTTCTATTATGGCGAGCGAATGCAGTGCAGTCACTTTGGGCAGTACCTTACAATAATAAAAGGATTCTCCAGGTAATAAATAGCATCTTATCATCGACATTGGGCCGTTAGTGAACCCTACGCGACTTTAAGTCTGTGCGTAAAGCCTGATCAAGAGGGTTGTGAGCGTCTTCAGCCTTGAACATCCACCCCTCTTTTAATCCTTGCTAACGCGGGCTGAATTCACCCGTTATAGATAGAAGATCGTATCAAAGGTTAATGAGCTGAAGCAGTTGCGAAACGCGACAAATACAGCTTGCATTCAGTATCTAAACACCGAATTGATGAATGGCATACAGGTCGTTGTGAGTTAGTGTATTTAGGAGATTGGTTCCGAGAGAATCTCCGCGTTTAGCTGGTATCAACATATATATCCATTGTCAATCGGTTGTGGGGGGATAGAGGTAACGCTCGGATCACGCCTAGCCTCAATCATTTGAAATGGACCGATCCTATTCCGGACAACCACATTCTCCCACAACCAGGATTTTATGGATTTCGATACCCCAAGCAAGCGTAAGGGGTAGGAGACCCCCCCTCCCCGTCGACCCCTCGTGTCTTCGACGCAGACACGTCAAATTTTGCGGGTGGTGGCGCGAGTGACCTCTCGGCTCCCGCAGATCGACACATGTGAATAACATTCTCGACAGCGAGAACGACTGACAATTTGACTGCTCGAATATCATCAGCACCGAATAGCTTGTTCTGGCTAGGCTTCATAACTGGATCAACGATATTTGTGGGGCCCGATCTGACCGTTATCTCCATAAAGGTCTATTCCGGGCTCATATCTGTCACAGACAAACAAATTAGCTTCACCTCTTACTTGGCACGTCGTATCTTCTCGGGATGAATGATTATCCT
Organism: Ceratobasidium sp. AG-Ba; assembly: GCA_016906575.1. Classification (NCBI taxonomy): domain Eukaryota; kingdom Fungi; phylum Basidiomycota; class Agaricomycetes; order Cantharellales; family Ceratobasidiaceae; genus Ceratobasidium; species Ceratobasidium sp. AG-Ba. The sequence continues at coordinate 2,038,864 of CP059638.1, forward strand.
AACGGCCGACTGCTGACGGCCGAACCTCAGGCCATGAGCGACAGCCTTCTAGTTGATTCACGCAAACACGATCATACTCTCTAAAACCCTCGCTTTCCTTCCCAATCAAGGATGTCGAAGCCTATCCAAGCAACCCGAAGTTCAAGCATGTGTTTATCTTGTTCTTTAATTACGCCCAACGTGTATTTTCCGACTCCGAAAGAATCCCAGTGCGGAAAAGTTAACCGAGCCCTAAGTTTCCTTGGATGCATATCTTTACGCCACGGCGAAGCATGCAGGTGTGATGTTTTTCACGAAGTTTCATTTCAGTGATGCGGACGATGAGTTTTTGGTTAAAAGCTCGTCCGAAGGGCATATGCAGAGGCTTACCGACCCTCTGTCTGTCCTTGATTATATTTAGTTCCTCGCGTTGTTTTCCAAGCTATCGTTGGTTTCGGTAATCGACTACTAGTAGATTGTCATGTCGGTGTCACCAGAAACAGTCCACGCACTCGAGCGGGCTGAATCAGATGTTCGTCTTAGTGTGTCAGTGCTTTTATGATCCCAAGCAAACAAATTGTTGATGTAACAATTCACGCAGTATCCTGGGAGGCATGTCTCCGAGGTTGCTTGGTTGCTCCCTGCTAATGAAACCTCCCACGTCTCCATAGTGGTCGGCTATACGGCAATGGTCTACGACCTATTTTTGACCTTCTCAGACGAGGTAGGCTGCTCGAACCCTAGCCTGTGATTTAGCCTAATGCCGCACAATGTCATGAAGGTCCGATACATCTGGAAGGCTGAAAAAAGTTTTGTGTCTGTGCTGTTCCTTATAGTACGTCTACATTGTGTTAGTAATTTGGCCGAGCTAACAATTTGGTGTAGAATCGATACATAACACTCATCGTCCTTGCAATCGACGTACGCTTTCCTGTGGGCTAGAATTATGCGTGGATGTACTCACAGATGTCTAGATGTACGACAAGGGTGGAACAGCTTCGCGTATCAGTGATCGCTTGTAAGCGGCCGTCGAAATCAGCGGATATGCTATTATGCTAACCAGATCAACCCTGGCAGCTGTTTTTCATGGTACTTTGTCGAAGGGACCTGGTATGTCACTTCTTTCGGCATTATCCATACACTAGTTGCGATGAGGGTATGCCGATTGTATCGTGATGTACCATTGGCTAAGAACTCACCCGTGGTTCGCGTTGCTTAGGTTGCAGCGTTATGGGGACGTACTCGCTGGGTGGTTGTCCTTCTTGGATCATTATGGGTAGCCTACTTCTCTGCGACGTCTTCAGTAAGCACAAGTGTACCCTCGATTCATAAGCCTAGCTGATACATTATGTAGATTGTGTTTAGTGCGCTTGTCTCGAGAGCTGGTGAGCATATATCCTCATATTAAGTGGACATCAGCCGAGCTTATGTTCGTATAGACACCATAAAATTCGAGCCCACACTTCGACTATGCTACCTCTCAGTATGTTCAAACGTATGTTTGCACGTACATTACTAACGCCTAGAATTTCAGATCTCTCCATATCTGTGAGGTTTGCCCATATTTAGCCGTACTTGCTACTGATAATCTTGAGCAGCTGGGCATGCTGGATTCCACCTCTTACTCTAGAGACTGTGCTGTTCACGCTGTCGTGCATTCAAGCGTTTAGGACTGGTCGATATAATACCAAGACACCACTCTTCCGTGTACTGGTCCGGGACGGTACGTGATTTACATAGCTTCAGTGCATACATCTGCTAAGCTCTTGGCCGCTGCAGGTGTATTCCATTTCTTGGTCATCGTTTGTGAGTTTCCACCTATATATTGTTCGCCGAGTACGCTAACATTTTTCATAGGCTGCTCGCTGTTCAACATGATCACATGGATGGTTGCGCCGCCCACTCTAGTAAAAGGCACACTAGGTTTCGGGCTAGCAATTGCAAACGCGATGATCTCGCGGATGATAATTAACCTTAGAAGCTGCCGTGATACCTCGTCCATACCTGCCCCTCCAAGTGGGCAGCATTATGTCGAGGAAGTAGAATTGAGTGTGCATTCTGGAGGAAAGGTCCATATTAAAGTGTGAGGAGGTACTTTACTTGATGCCTGTTGTATTATTATGGGATCTATCGGCTGTCATAGTTCGTTCATTACTCCAGTTATTAATTTCATGCATAGTGCACGTTTCTATCAGGTTGTGTGTGCTTTGAGTTATCACGTCCTCCCCGTCAAGCAACTCCCGGTGCCTGGTATTTGTGGTAAACAGTCCCAGTCTGCGCTTTTTTCTCAATCCCCTATTCTTTCACCCTCGACGAGCCATATCCCAGATGCTGAGCCACAAACAACCCCCAAATCACGATCGTCACAATATCCGCCTCCTAATCAGGTAAGGAAGCAGAAAGCCCCTATATCCGCCGCTTGCTGCTGTTTGGCTCTCGCCGACGATGGTGGGGTATAAAATGCCCCTCTTTGTCTATTCTGCTCTCTATCGGCAACCACCTCCCTCTGTGTTATCTTTACTTCGCCATGGATTCGGTTGCGACGATGCTCTTTGTCGTCGCCCTAGACAGTGACTTCGTCGCCTCGACCCCTCTCGTTGCTGAGCGTTCGTTAATTTATCTCGTATCGGGGTATGTGTATGACTATACTCGTTGACGTCCATCTGTGTGCTGATGGTTGTTCTAGTCACGACAAGATCTTGTGTCGATTGTATGCTATGAGCGTTTCAAGCCGCCACAAGTACGTATATAATGTAACCATTTCTTCCTCTGGAGCTTACTGAGCCTGTTTACAAGATATTGCAATTCCTTGAACTACGACTTCGTGGGATATACCCAGATGCAGAACGGTTGTTTCACTTCTGGAAATCCGCTCCCAGCGTAAGCACCTCGGAGCTCTCTTGTGTGTTTAAACGAGCACTAACTTTATGATAAGGTCGCTCCTCAACAAAGTAGACAAGAATGTGAAATGTACGGGACACGTCTCGAGTGGCCGGTTGACTTGGTCTCGGAGCAAAAGCAAAGATGCCGTCGAACGTTATGCGCTTGGACTCCTGCAGGAAATAGGACCGATCATGAGCCAATATCCGAGGACGATTCTGAACTGGCTCGCGGACTTTCAGACCCTTTGGCCTTGGCGAAGCTGCCTTCTTTTTTAAGTCCCACATCTTGGCTCTCTCGTTTGAGCGCTACCTAACAACTCTCGTCTACTTGCGACGTGTAGATCTGAGTTGTCCTCGTTCCCGTCCTCGTCGTCCCCGTCATCCCTGCCCTCTTCAATCCCCTTCTTCATCAATTGAGCACGCTCCTTCTGTCTGAAAGGTCTATTATGGTTCTTGCTTCGCATCACTCTGACATTCACCCTGGCTTTTCAAGTGAGTTGTTTTTGACTTGACAAGTGGCACCTATTTATCTTTGTATTAGGTAACAAGAATCTAGCCACCGGACGCGATACTGAATATCGGGCGAAGAATCGACAAACACGGTAACTCAGCTGTGTACCCGAGCTCGACTTCATCGTGCCGAGTTTGTTCAGTCCGTCTTAGACCCCACACGACGCCCTTCGCGCATCAGCTTGGGAGTCCCCGTTTGCGCCTCTACGCACATTTAGCTTAGTGCGCTGAGCGCGACTACGTTAACTAAGAACACGACGGCAGCTAAAAGTGTAAGAAAAGGTGGACCTGATTTTCGCTGTTTACGACAGGTTATGAGCCCCATGTGTTTTCTGTTTAAGTTTTGTGTTGCGAAATCTGCCTGTAGTATTTTTCATTCGCGGATGAATTCGAACTCTCAAATTTGGTATAAATTATGAAGCAGCGCCTTTCTGAAAGTTTTCACCACGGCAAGAAGGCCGAGCAAGCCTGAGATTCCGACGTTGTACCGTCTGAAACTTGGATAAAGTAATTTTGCCACATGCTTGGCTTATAGTGGCGATTCTGCGTATTGGACATGAGCAACAGCTAGTCGCACGTTGATTGACAGAAGAATCAGAAGGATGGCGAGGGTTGTGGACTAGGAAATATTAAAGAACAATTCGACAGCAGAAATGAATTCGATTAAGCCTAAATGTGTGTGCCCATTGGTGACGTGGTGCAGAGCGAAACCAACCAGATATGGATAGCAAGCCGAGGCAGGGTCCAGGGGACAATACAAGCTAATATGAGAGGCACGCTGGGCCTTGGTAGTGTTGAGCCGAGGAATGGAGGAAAGAGGCCGATGTCTATGGGGTACGGAGCGCGCATATACACACATCCAATTGTCTCGTCGATTCAATAAGAGGTATACAAGATACCGGAGGTTGGCGGCCGTTGGCCGAGCCTAACTTGAAGCAGATCGACCCGGATGAAACGTACGGGGTAAGCTCTCGAGCCCGTCGTCGAGCAGGGGTCATCCTGGTTCTTGGGCTCCACGTTTCCGGCTTTCTCAGGCGGCTTCACACCGAGGGAGTGTCTAGATGTCGTGTCGGCTTGGCATGTGGGTCTTATCGCCCTTGTCAAGTCTGGTTAATGAGGGATCTACGTTGCCGTTCCTTGTTGCTGACACAAACGCCAGAAATAGGACAACAGGACCCCGGGAAGCCAAGGTTATAATTGACAATTCACTTCTGGCTGACAATGCCAGCTTGTCATTACTTTGGACTCGGTTTTTGCGTCGGTCGTCTGGCTGGCGTATAAGAACTCGGCTGCGGATCCGTGCTTGGGTCTTGGCTGAGCTGAACTAGCCGCTTATATTTTTGTCGACTCAACCACGATACGCGATGCCGGCGACGAGCAGGAGTGCTGGATTAAAAGTATCGCTTGCGTGCGACTCGTGCAGGTCTCGGAAGCGCAAGGTGAGAAACCGTCTGTCTCGGACGACATGGGCTGACCAGACTAGTGCGATGGCATTCGGCCCGTGTGTGGTCAGTGCCGGGCCAACAACCACTCGTGTGCGTTCAACGTCCATGTCGACAAACGAAAGCGAGTCAATTTGTTTTCGTTCCTGGAGCGATGCTGATCAGTGTATTTATAGACCACCGTCGAAAACGTATGTGCTCGCGCTCGAGGCCCGTATCAAGACGCTCGAAACCCGCGGTCAGGTCCTCGAGCAGCTCCTCCGGGACGCATCCATCAACGTGCCATCGCCCGAGTCAGACGGCATCGATCTTTCGGTGTTTCTCGAGGCTGGCCAACGATCTTCTGCCGAACCAGACGAACCAGACGAGAGCCTGCCCGAAGACAGTGGGGCGTCTGTCGCAGCCTTGCTCGATATTAGTAAACTCCGCTTGGATGTTGCTCCTTCCAAACCAGATCCGTCTCAGCCGTCGAGCGCGAGCTACACGTATTTTGGGCCCCAGTCGGGTCGGTTCTTGTCTGGGACAGATACGCTGCCTGGTGGGGACCACCAATTCAACACCCACCAGCGGACATGGTTCCCGCTGTGTTCGCTCGAAGAGGAACGCGCGCTGTTGAATACGTTTTGGATGTGGCAGCGTGCGCACTTTCCGATCGTCCACGCCGAGTCATTTCTCTCTGCGTACGATGTGGGCGACTTTAATTGCGAGCTCGTCACACCCATGCTTCTCGACATGATATTCGTCATTGGATCATACTTTGGACCTGGCAAGGAAGGGGGCGATGGAGCCAATGGCGAGCGGTTTTTAGTACGAGCCGAGACGAAAATTATAGAGGAGATCAACAATCCTCGGGTGGCGACTGTCCAGGCGCTCTGCATCATGGCAGTTTTCCAGATGGGGCGTGCCAAGACACCTGTTGCCTGGACTCTCAATGGTGAGTGCCGTACAGCTCTCGAGGTACATAGTGCTCATGTATCGTGTAGGCATGGCAGTGGCTCTCTCGACACGGCTTGGGCTGCACATCGACACGGCGACACTGGTCGAGAGCGGCGCGATGCCCAGGAATGTCCAGGATGCGAGAGATTTAACTTTCTGGGCGGTGTTTACGCTTGACAGGTATGGCAGCTTTGTCTGCGTATTCACAGAAATCTAATGCTCGCTCATAGGATATTCTCTACCAACATGGGTCTCCATCCCCTACACAGTCGACGCTCTATTTCGACACCCAAACATCGCCCTCGAGACTCTGACGACAAACGTCAAGTACCCAAGAACAATGGCCACACTTCGGTCGATACAAACGACGAAATACCCGATGCAGTTTGGCTTACACTCATCAGTTTTATGGATATGGTAGAGACCATGTTTGCCGAAGTGTAAGTTGCCGTTTCTGGAGTCCAAAACTTCGAACTGTTGGGGTTAACGGTGGTTCAGATACGCATTCGATGCGCCCAAGCGGACTGCTGTGCAAGACTGCGACTTGATCACAAAGAACATGTTGACTGTCCAGGCGTTTGTGGATGATTTCCCCCGGCCGTTGAGGTCTGCCAGCGCGATGCGCGGGACAGAGCCGTGCCTGGTTTTCTTGCAGTAAGTTGTTAGTGCACACATGTTGGCTCGAGTACTCACAAGCATGCCAGTGTACGGGTGTGCTTGTACATCATACTCTTGTGTCGGCCGTTTGTTGGCGCCAGGCGATACGTGCCAGCGCCAGGCAGCACGCTCCCTCTGAGCGCAGCCGATATTGCAGCCGAGAGGCGTAGCCGTTCGCTCGCGTTTGCCCACTGCCGGACTGCGGCCCTACGCACAATGGACCTCTTGCGACACCTCCCGCCACGTTCGCCATGCTTCACGACCCCATTCTTCATCTTTACGGCCTCGACGGTGCTCTTGCTCTCACCTCGTGATACCCAAGCGATGCGTGCGGTTCGAACTGGCTTGGCGTGCCTGGAAGCGTTGGAAAAGGACGGAATGTGGGTCGAGTCTGCGACGGATGCGAAGCAACGGATCTGGGGTCTTGCGAGGCGCTGGCAGATCACCTCGTTGAACGGTCACGACGGCCCAATGTCGGGCGGATGGCAGCATATCACACCTCAGAGCCATGCAAACGAACAAGTTGACCAAAAGCCTGCGCATGGTCGGAGTGCTAGCACCAGCAACCACAATCCGAATCCGTACCAGCCCCAGCACCAACACCTCCCGCCCGTCTTGTTCCAAGAGTACGACCAAAAGCCGCAATCACACCAGTCGAGTTCGTACACGAGTCCGAGCTCGGACACTCAGCTCAGCCCGCATAGTCCGCTGGACCTGATGGATGCGACCACGACCACGTATAGCCCGAGCCAGTTCGAGTCGCTCTATCTGGATTCGATGCCCGAACCAAGTGTCACCATTCCGTGGGAGGGTCCTGTGGAGCCTGCGTTGTGGATGATGAACGGCAACGCTGGGTCGTCCTACCAGGCATCCTGGGACTTTTTGCTCTCGAACCCGGCGAGCGTCCAGGCAGATACGCATCGGGTGCTGACCCCTGCAGAGGCCGAGGCGCTTATGCAGGAGTTGAGAGGCGGCAACTTGGGGGTTGGGAGACACTGAAATTAAATCATGTACATTGAAGCGCATGCTGTTGTCGTATTCTTGTTTATTATTTTATCGGGTTGAAGCTGTTGTATAATAGGAGAGTGTCCATTTTACCCGGTGCGGACTGATGAATTTGGAATTTATGGTTCGGTCAGGTCAGGTCAGGTTGAGCGTCAAGTCAGACACAGCCACCGTGGTGTCGTGCTCCCGGCCCATCGCAGCAAACTCGCACTCTAGCCTTTGGTTTTCCACCGCTGCATTCTCAATACTGGGACAAAGGAAAAGCGCACGAGTGCATCCACAGATCGGCGCTGAAATCGTGGGAAAAGTTACCGTACGGGACCCGCGCTCGGGTGTCCGTCGTGGACCATGAAGGTACAGTGGCGAGCTTCATCTTTTTCTCTTGCTATCGACTAATACACTCTTCTTCAGCACCTCTTGCAAGCACTCGAGTCGCGGAGACACAAGCTCTCTGTCCCAGACACTGAACTCGACCAGTTGTTGGCAGAAGTCAAGGATGCGCGCGTGAGTATTCCTACTATTCGTGTTCGTTGTCCTGTGCTCATACACAATATCTCCCCGTGCTTAGGATGTGAAGGGGCCCGAGCAGTTTACGGATTCACTTGAGAAAGTACTGGCCGACCTGCGATCCTTGGTGCGCAAACTCACCTATGCTACGCCTGTTGTGATACGTCACTCACACCGCGGTATCTCTCTCAGAGCGAGGCCCATGCATTTCTCAAACCGGTCACCAAGTCGGATGCTCCGGATTATCATTCCGGTACGTGGACGATCACATTTGTTGTTTTTCCCGAAGATCGACAACGGGTTGGTGTGCAGTGATCAAACAGCCAATGGACTTGGGCACCATGGGCCGCAAAGTACGCGGCAAGCAATACAAGTCCAAAGCCGAGTTTGTGGCCGACTTGAATCTCATATGGGACAACTGTCTATTGTACAATGCCAGTCCGGTATGTCTCTACGTCTTTATTCTGTGTTCTATCGCTCATGCTAAGCGAAAACCTCAAGTCCCATCCTCTCCGCCGATGTGCGATCTTGTTGCGTAGACGCACGGCAATCCTGGCCGAGATGATTCACGACCCATCCGAGCGCTCGGCGCCGTTTACGTTGCGCGGCAAGCCGTCGACAGGACACCTCCGTAGGCGGTCAATCATTGATGATTCGGACGACGATTACAGTTCAAGTGGCGGAAAGCTCAATGGGACAAAACCTGGGACTAACGGCGTGAGCAAGATGGATCGAGTCGTTCATACGAATGGGCGGATTAATGGAATAAACGGTACTAACGGACGAGGTGCGCAGCACTGGTTTGCGTAGGGTGACTAGCGCTAATCAGACTTACAGTATCTTCGACGCCAGAGAGTGACGTGCCCACTAGACAGTTGGCGCAGCGTCAGCGGGGTAGTGTAAGTGCCCATTTGATTGGTCTGTTGTGTCTGCTAATATCGTGTGGCATTCACAGGTCCCTGTCGCTCATACAAAAGAGCCCATCGGGGACCGTCCTGCGATTACTCGTAGTGTCGAGACCATGAACCAATTCCTAAATCTGGACAACGAGCTGTTCCAGTTTGAAGACAGCCTTCAAACAGCTGGCGCAGGGCCATCGCGTCTTGGATCCAACTTTACACCAGCATCTTCAACCAACGCCGAATTCTTCCGCACCGAGTCAACCAAACGTGTCCGGGACAAGCTTCGTTCGATTCGGCAAAATGATCCAGCTTTGCAACGTTTGGACGAACCGATCGAGAACAAGATTCACCCTGGCGGCAAGCGCAAACGGTCAAACATGATTGTGAACAGCTCGGACGAAGAACCGGATACCCAGCGGACCAAGTTTTCGACAACGGGCGTGCCGCCTGAGCAAGAAGAGAATCAAGATAATGTGGATCTGTGGTGGGAGGCCATGCGATCCGGAAATATGATTGGGAACGGGCTGCTGCCCATGGCGCAGTATGGCTTTCCGCCTATACAGCCTAACAAGACCAGGCGGAGGAAAAAACGGTTAGATCTTGTTCACTTAACCGAGCTTCAGCCTCGCTAACGCATCTGTTTGTGTAGACAAAAGGCCGACGGACGCCTAGGTCTTACAGGCACTATCCACAAGAACATCTCGACATTGCACAATATTCGGCGTGTGCATTCCAAGATTCTGATCCTCAATGCAGCGGCAGAGGACCCAAGTTTGCCGATTCCTCCGATGGCAGATCACGACGAGCCCGAACCGACTCGACCCCCGATTCCCGGCTTGACGCTTGCGGAGGATTCGGGCGCACACTGTTTGCATCGAGTCTCGAGTACAATTTTGGAACATGCTGGGTTTGAAGGTATGCATGTGCTCATTCAGTGCTGCACGTTGGCCTAGAGGGCTAATAATGTGATCTAGGGAGTAGTCAGTTGTCATTAAACGTGCTTCAGCATGTTGCTGCCGATTATATCATGAATGTCGGGCGAACATTCCGATTCATGGTTGACAAGTTTGGACATACGATGAGTAACGAAGTGAGTCCGGTTGATTCTATCGAACCAGATTGCACGTCACTAATCGTATATCCAAGCAAATTGTCTTGCACTGTCTATCAGAGCACGGGATTTCTGAAGTCCAGGACCTGGAACGATATGTGAAGGACGATGTCGAACGATACGGAAGTCGATTGCATGATCTCGAACGAAAACTCACTCAGGCGTACATCGAACAGGTACGGAGTTCTTGTCCGGTTGTCTGAAGTTTATTCATATTCTCTCTAGACTGAAGCGAGTGCTATTGAAGAAGATGGCCTATTTGACGATGAGAACGAAGAGTTTGCCTTGTACGTTTCCGGCATCCTTCCTTAGTCGACCTATATTGATCATTCATCTTTTAGGGGCGGTTTCACCGAGGACCTTGGCGAAGATTTCTTTGGCTTGCGCGAGTTAGGTCTCGAACAAGAATTCGGACTCAAATCCCTCGCAATCCCGAAACGGCTTTTACGTGGCCGGCGCGACAGTGCAGCCAATGCCAAGTACGTCAAGCCTTTATCCACTCGGTCCAACTCAGTGTCTGACTTTTCGCCTATAGTGCTGCAAATCGCGAACCGCCTTTACCCTATCCCCCACCGGCATCCTTTATACCCATCCACACGGCTGCCCTCGATTCTCATATCGGCTTGCTCCATCCGTTTTACGCCTCACGCGCAGGACCTCCGCCCGCAGATGGAAGCAATCCAGCCGGCGTTATACTCCAAGAAGATTCAATCAACCCCCTCAAGGTCAAGATGGGCCCACTCGGACAGATCGTGCCTGTCGTATCCGGGCCAAGCAAGAAAAAGGGCGGCGGAGGCAACGCAGGTGGAAGTGGAGGGGGTGGTGGTAGCAGCAATGCTGTTGCGGCTGGCGGAAGTGGGCCGGCAGATGCTGGAGTGGTCAAACTCGAGGTTGGCGCTTCCAAAGATTCAAAGAAGAAGAAAGCCAAGGCTCCAGCCCCTGCGTCTTCGCTTTCTAACGAGTTGCCATTGACAATGCCAACGTTCGGTGCTGGTGCAAGCAAGGCTCCTGTGGCTCCAGCCCCACCCCCCGAAGTCTCAACGATGATGCCCGACTTTAACGCGTTTGTCAGCGGAGTCCACGCTGGTGTGTGATCCTTTGTATTTAACGAGCGTTTTTTACTGTTTCTGTTTGTAAATATGTTATACCGGTTATGAGTAGTTGTCCTGGTCGGACCTTTTATGGGTTTTTACTTCCCTCGCTGCAGCGCGTTTGATTGTGATAACATCCGGATTCCTATGTATTGGATGTACGTTTCAGTTGTCCGTTGAAGTAGTGAATAAATTCCATTTACCCTCGTAACAGGTGAGAACAAGGCAACGACATTCCACCAAGTAGGAGCTCTCGGAATAAGAATGAAACTCCCAGTCCTTGGCCCGATTATCCTGGTGAAGAGGTAAAAACGATCAAAGAGCACCATATGGCAATCGCTCGGACTTAGGGTGTCTACCAAAACGACACCGTTTCAGGCGCAATGACATTTCACAGTTTGACCGTTCTTGCGTAATTTGTTGGGTCTCACAAAACGATTCGCTCACGCCACATGGTTACAACCCGATTGACAATCCTATTGACCACAAGACTGGAGACAGAGAGACACGGCAAGGTACACACCATGTGCTGCACAAATAAAAGATGCGAGCAAGGCGACTTAGTTAGACATATGGACGAACGAACGAACAATGCCCCGTACACCAGCAACGCTACACGCCCGATCAGATGGGATACGGTGTGCAGACGCCACTAGCGCACAAGTTTAACGGAAATAGAGGGAGAGACGAGGAAACGCGAGGGCAAGAGAACGGAATAGCGAGTAGGTGAGGTACCGCAGGGACCGAGACAGACGGAAAGAAAGAGAACAGGCACAGGAGGGAAGGCGCCAAAAGGCGGCGATAAGTGGTGTGGGCATATAAAGTAATTATCGGACCGAGAATGAGAAGAAATCGCAATAAGACAACAAGAAAGTGGTAGGCGACGCGAGGAGATCAGACAGCTGGAAGACAGGGCCAATAAGGGCGTCCTGCTTAGAGCTGCTCTTCTTGGGTATCGATAGCATCCACAACTTGGATCGAAGGCGAGTGAGCCAAGTCGTCACCGTCCATGGTTTGAGCGGACGGCGAGTGGCCACCGTTGCTGCCGCGAGGTCGGACAGATGACTGGGTACGCGGAGCGTTGGCGCAACGATCCTTGCTAAAAACACAAAATAGGGTCAGACGACAACTCATATCGGCAAACCTTGGGACATACCCATAAGACACGCGCAGGCCCGAGTACGGCTCGCGGTTCTTGACTGCATCGATAGCCTTGATGGCGCTAGCGATGTTGGTAAAGTTGATGAACGCTAACAGACCCAGTCAGCCGAGGTTCGTACTACTCGATGGAACAAACACAAACGCACCAGCACCCTTTTCTTTCAAGAAATTGATCAACTCGATATCTCCAAACTCTTCAAAGTCGCGGCGCAGCTTCTCTTCGGAAAAGTTCTCGAAATCTTCAATGTTGCCCACATACACATTACGGGTTGCCCCAGAGTGCACGGCAATAGCCAAGGCAGGAGGCAGAGGACCGCTGTTCTTGCCCCAGCCGATCTTCAAGCGGCGGTTGTTGAGGGTCATGCCTTGGTAAGTCGCGACTTGGTAAAAGGTAAACGCAGACGTGGCGTCGACAAAAGTCACAAACTGGGCACATCTATCAGAATCGGAGGTTGATCTCTGCTAGATTACACTCACTGCAATGTGCTTGTCTTGCATGTACCTAATGCTCTGGAGGACACCACCCCGGATCGCATTGCACAAGTCCTCGGTCGTTGTCTCGGGGTGAATGTTGCCAAGATAAACAGTGCGGTTCATCTGGCTTCCAGCGGCCGCCGCAGCGGCAGCCATAGCGAACGCCGGAGAGGTCGGTGACTCAAATCCAGTAACGCCCAGCCCGAAGCCGGTGGGGGCCAACGGGGAGAACGGGGTAAATCCAGTGAGACCGGCTGTCGCGGCCGCGGTAGCCATCGCGTTTCCTTGGGTTTGCTGAGACTTGGGAACATACGCGCATCGGTCCTTGCCGTAGTTGACTCGCTTGCCGGCCCACGCAGGCTCGGTAGGGAGCGTAGCAACCACCTATTGAGCCGAGGAAGAAGCGAAGTTAGAAACCGGCGTACGAGTTTCAGATCAAATTGGGAAATTGCATACCTTGGTCGCGACAGAGATGCTCAAAAAGTGGACAAACCCGATATTTTTGTCGCGCACGATTTTGACTTGATCGATGAGACCGAATCGGCTGAGATCGTCGCGAAGCTGTTCCTCCGTGGTGTTTTCGTCGAGGCCGCCCAGGTACACGTTGCGGCTGGCGTTGCTCTGTTGGATGCTAAGCATGACCTGACTTGGAACTGGGCTCGGCTTGCCCCAGCCAATCTTGAGCTCCTGTCCGTGCAGAGCGAGCTTCTTCACAGAGGCGTCCGCGTGGAAAGCCGCGGCAGTGGCGCCGTCAAGGAACGAGATAAAAACACAAGACTTCTCCGGCAAGACGCGGACAGATTCGAGGGGGCCGAATCGAACCAAGTTCAGGAGTTCATCGACCGACGCATCAGCAGGGAGGTTTCCCACGTAGACAGTACGGCCCGTCTGGTTGTTGGCAGCAGCAGCGGCCGCGGCGGCTGCGACGGCAAAGTTGTTCTAAACCAAATCAGCGAAAAGTATGACAAGATATTACGCCGCCACTCACGGTAGCTCCTGGAACAGCGAGTTGACCGGTTCGCTGGCCAGCCTATGATTGCAATCAGCAAAATTGCCGATTTGAGACGCCTGATGCAACTCACCTGTTGGAACGTCGCCGCGGCGGGCGAAAACGCGTATCCCTGGGGCATCCCCATCCCGTTCATCCCCATGCCCATGCCCATACCCATTCCGTTCATCCCCATGAGGCCCATGCCTCCCAATCCATTCATCCCCATCCCCATTCCGTTCATTCCGTTGGTGTATCCAAACCCATTGGCGCCCATGCCGTTCAGGTACCCTTGGCCAGCACCTCCGATAGGACTCGGAGGCATTCCGCTGGCAGCACCTGAAGACTGCATCTGGCCCTGAGCACCGTTCATGTTGCCCATGCCCATGCCGTTGGTCTGCTGGGTGTTGAGGGTGAGGCCCATGTTATTCAGGCCCATGTTCTGGTTCATGCCGGTGCTGTAGAGTGCCTGGTTTGCGCCGGGGCCGTAGCCGTAGTTGCTGAAGCGTGCTGCTTCCGAGCTAGGATCGACGCCTGTTCCGTTTGACCAGCGGGCCTTTTTGACGTTTTCTGGGCCGCCGACAACGTCCATGGAGCGCTAGATGATAAAATAGAAGGAAATGTAAATAAAAAAGGTGAAAAAAGTGGAGGGAGTTGGAAGAGGCTAGACACTGACCTTCATCAAATCAATGTCGAAGCCGTACCCTGAGTTTATCCCTTGATGAGCAAAGGTCGCGTACTGGTCGGTGGGCGGATCGACGATGACATCCATTGCGCGATGCGAAGAAAAAAGGGCAAGAAGAGATGGGGGGTGCGGTGCAAGGAGGACGGGTTGTAAAACCGAATACGAGAAACTGTCGAGCGAAAGATCACAACGACAGGTAAGAAAATATGATAGCAACAGTAAGGAGCGTGGAGCGGCGAGAGGTGGGGGGCTGGAAGATACACAAAAATGTGCGAGCGGGCAAGGGTGAAAAAAAAAGCAAGTGGCACGCACAAATGGCAACAAAACAGAAACAGCAAGTCGGCCACCCGCAAAAGAGGAAAATGCGTCAACGAGCGTTCACCAAGCCAGACGATGCACCAGACGGGGCTCGCTGAAAACGACAATAAGGACAAGAAAAGCGCTCACGAGAATTCAGGTAAAGGTCTCGCGCGAAACTTGAAGAGGGGGGCTAAGGCGGGATAAGTTTTTCGAGAAGAAATAGGTCCAGAGAGTGTCAAAGGCTGGTTAAGAACGCGAGAGAAGGGACTCTGCGCACAAACAACAAGTTGAACTCGAGGACAGTGAAGAAGAGAAGAAGGATGAGAGCGAGCGGAATCGGCCCCCTCAACTAGGGCCACAGCAGCGTAAACAAGTCACGCACGTCAGAACAGACCCCGACCCGGCTCTCAATTTCCTTTCTCCCCCGACAATGTATCTGATTTTCCTGCGCCTCCCCGAGACTAGCTCCAGCCGATGCCATCGCGCTATTGTTCGCCGGCGCTTTCGCAAATCTCGCGCGGCCAGCCCAAGATCTCGACCTGGCGAGATCCCCCGCTGCACGTGCCATCCTCGGTAGAAGGCACCGACGACGTGGCGGCACCCATTTCAGCACACCCGACCCGAATCGAACAGCAATGTGACAAAAAAGTCCAGTTCGCTCAACGATCGTCATGACGTGTCCATCCCACCCAGGTGCCTATCTCGTCCACGACGTATTCCAGCAAGGTTCGACCCAGATCCGGTCGTGTGATCCAGATTGCAGCCCTTTCGAGTTGAAATAGCTTGGAATTTAGCTCATCATCAAGATAATCACACATATTTAGGGTACATATATGCGTTACGTACCGACCAGATTCATGAGCAAGGTCACGGAAGCGCAAGATTTCCCGCGAACGACGGCACCTTACATCTGTCTCGTAAAGTTTAATCTCTGCTCGCGCAATCATCTTCGCCGACGCGCGTATCGAGCCTTCAATCCGAGCCTAACCATTTGCATCTAGGAGGCGCTCCAACCGCTCCATTTCGAGTCTCGAGGCCAACAAAGTTTGACACGCTTCTGATCCTTGTCAGCCCAGTTCGACAAACGTTTACCCGGATGTTTAAGAAAACATATAAATTCAGCGGTGAGATAGTATACAAATACCAATCCGGCGCACGAGACAATACATTACATGGCCCAAAACGACTAATCTACGGAGCACTCAAGCAAGTATGGATGAACGAGTCATAGTTGATCTGGATCCATCCGTCGTGGTCGGTATCCAGCCTGCGCCGCCATTGAGTATAAATGCGCAGACTAGCTTGTATATGGCAAACTCACCGGCGGAACGTCTCGGTTAGCGACTTCACAACTACGCAAGCCCTCACGAATCGATCGAACGTGATGCCCGGAGGCGGTCCACCCGGAGTTGGAGCAGAAGCTTTAACGTCTGTGTTCATAAGTATAATCAGAGCCATCAGACGCATAATACTCTTACCATATTTACGCTGAACCAAATCCAACAGCTGAGGGTTGAGGGGGTATCCAAACTGGCTCATGGCTTGCGACAACTCTTGACCATCAATGGATCCCGAAGAGTCGCGGTCAAAGTGCTTGAAGACTCTAGGTGGCACATTCGGGTGAGTAATAGCAGCAAACACTTGTGAGTTTCACTCACCCCTGCCAGTCCTTGATATAGCGCCAGAGACCAGAAAACTCGTTGAATCCGATTGTACCAGAACGATCAGTATCGAAAATGCTCATGAGCATCTTGACCGTATCAAGGTCAAACGCTACAAAATCGTGAATACAATTCACATATCTATCTCCAACACTCGACTCACGCGTCCAATCTCCGTTGACAAGCGCCTGCTGCAACTCGGGCGCGCTGATAGACCCCGATCTAAACCAAACCCATCACCCATAACCAATTAACCCTCAACTGACAGCACACTCAAACAGAACAACATACCGATCAGAGTCAACCGAACTAAACCAAGCCCAAAGTCTAGATTTGCCACACATTTCAGCATTGATTATCCCACCACGAGATAATCAGTCAACTCACTGGGGATCAGCGCCGGGTGGCGGGCCTTGAGGCGTATTGCCCTGGAATCCGCCGGCACCGCGCGATTGACCGTAGCCGACTCCTCCACCGTATCCTCCTTGACCATAACCTCCTCCTCCTCCTCCTTGGCCGTATCCTCCTTGGCCATATCCGCCTTGACCGTATCCTGCGTTGTAAGCCATGATGGTGTGGTAGTGGTGGTCAAGGGATAAAGTGGAGATTGTACGTGATTAGGTCGAGCGCTTAGTGGATCTTAAATGAGTGTGGGGGCTGTGTTGATGCCGTGATGGGCAGTGCGGGAGCTAAATTGGCGCTTTTGCTTCACAGCCGGCTATTGGTCTCGAGCTTTATTTTCAACAGTGAGAGCGGTAAGAAGGAAGAATTAAGCTATGCGGATTTATCCGGTTCGGAAACCCACGCATGCAGCTGGGGCCGTTCTAATATCTTTACCCGTCTCATAGCTATGGCCCGTCTCAACTGTACAGCTCGCTACTATATAAATGGCAGGAATATGTCTAATATTGGCCTGGTCGAACACTGTTTCTCCTAGTTTAGGACTATCCTAGACGATCTACGACTTATGAACGATTCACAAATCCTCATATGTACACGTCAAAAACTGAAGGTGTGGTTACGCGTAATAAGGCGTAACGAAAACGGGGGGTGTAGTAATTGTGTCATTGCGCCGAATGACACCGGCGTAACGGCGTAACAACATGTGAATTGTTTACACCTTCAGCTTTTGGTGTGTACCTACCCCTTGTCAAAGGGCGCCTCCCTACGCCTAGACAAATGATGAGCGATCAGGAGCATCGCCCTGGGCCACAGCGGGTTTAAGTGGATGCAGAACTCTCCACTGCAGCTCCCGTACAATCCCCAGGTTCTAAACCTAGCGGACTCGCTGACGACCAACCGAACTCAAAATGTCTGGTTTCGAAATATTCGGTGCAATCTCTGCCGCTTGGCCAATCCTGGATTCTACTATACCTACCATCAAGAGGGTGATTAAAACTCTTCGTGATTCTAAGGCGATCAAAGCTGAGCTTGCATACGATATTGGCATCCTATGCGATGAGCTGAGAGCTTGGTATGAGATATACACCAAAATGCTCAAGAATAACCAGGGCGACCTCCAACAAGAATACCAAATAACCACAGCATTTGGGCCCCTCTTTGAAGATTTCCCTATAATAGTCGCCAGAATGAGCCAAGAAGCCGAGCTGGTGGCTCGGCAATCTGCTCTAGGCCTCTTGATGAATCGCTCAAATTTTCGAGAGAAAGTGCTCGAACTAGAAAAGCAACTACAGCATATTTCTCGACGAATTATCTTGCTTGCCATGAGCATTTCTAATACACCATCATTTGCTTGCCAGGCTACGGGGACCTCTGCACAAGTCGATAGAGACAAAAGAATACAGAATATTCTATTGGCACAGAGGGACGCGAAGCTTGAGTCCGATGTATTTATTCAGGACAATCTAGTAGGAGAAACAGGGCGTCATGTCAAATACGGTATGGATTTTCGGGTGGCAAAATTGGAGCGGTTGGGTCTCTATGTACGTATCTTTGCTACCATGGAGCCAAGCTCGGTTACCAATATATCATAGGTTGTTGCCGAAACACGCTGGTACGGTGGGAGGAACGAGCGAGAGGAGGACTTGGATGAAACTAAACATGTCATCAAGGTGCTCCAGCAATTGCCTTCCCAGCATTGGCCGATTTTACCCTGCTACGGTGCTTTAAAAACCAAGACGCATGATATTACGCGTCTCGATATTCTCTATGCCCTCCCAGACATACCAACGACCGGGAGTGAATTTCGGACATTGCAAAGCATTTTACGCGGAACCTGCACTACTCGATCACCGCCTACCGTTCTATTCCAAGGCAGCCAGTCGCTGACTGCGCGTCTAAGCTTAGCAAAGAAGCTGGCAAACGCAGTGCTGTATGTGCATATTGCAGGGCTCGTACATAAAAACATACATCCCGGGACAATAATTTTTTGTCGTTCGGGACGAGGGGGCGGTCACCTAGGTTCTCCATTCCTTGTGGGATTTACTGAAGCGAGAGGTGTATATGGGTGGTCTCCAGGTCATGTCATTTGGAAACCTACAGAGGATGATCAACACGTTCCTCGTGTTTATCAACATCCCAACCGGCAGGGCATTTATACGCGATACCATATGCTGCATGACATATATGCACTGGGGGTCGTGCTTTTAGAGATCGGAACTTGGCGGTCCCTATTGCCCTCTAATCAGAGCTCAAGCTCTATAACGACAACCAATAACCAACCTGTCGAGTTAGTCGCTGGCACTCCAAGAGATGCGCCCTTGGACTCCACGCTGTGTCGTGATAAAGCAATAAGAATGTCTCCTCCTGGGTCGGGTTCGCCTAATTTTGTTAAAAGGCTGACATACTCTCAAATGGTGAAGCGTGAGTCTCACAAGTTTTGATTCACTCACACCACCTTTCTAATCACTATGCGATTCCTCTCGCGCTTTTCCCATAGGATTGTCGTCGCGCTCAAAATTGCCAACCCTAGCTGAGTCCAATCACGGATATCAGAGCAAGCCAAACGATCGTTTAAAGTCCCAGCATTCTCCCACTCCAACCTCTTTCTGTGCATCGGAGAGAGACACCGTGGGAGGGCCTTCGGCAAAACTTACACCATTTGAGTGTAATCTACAAGAGCATGATACAGCGAAACCATTAGGTTTCAGCTTGACTCCGCCTCCACTTTGGCTATCTATAGATGGTATTCCCAAATCCGGAGGTGCAATCAAAGCAAGTTTGATCAACTATGCTAAAAAAGTGCTTCCTTTGTGTATGGGAGACCTATATACTAGGGTCGTGTTGTTTTGTTTATGCTGCATGGATGACGGGGATACTGGTGCACTAGGGCCGAGGTATATCCAGGCGGTTCTCGACCAATTGGACAAAATCCAGTTGTAATTAAATTAACTCTTATTAGGATTACAATCTATAGATTCTAACTAAATACCTGACCCATAAGAATATGGGTCATGTAGGGTAGGAACCCACGAAATCTCAGTCGACTGTGGAAGCAGCGAGGATTAGATATGCTAGCTTATCCTAGCTAATACTTGTGGACTTGCGATTTGATGTGCCTTATTTGTATGTATAACAGGATGGGTACATAGGCGTTGGCCGCAAGATTAAAGTTATACTTGACGAGCTTAGTATAGCATGCATGTGATTGCGCTTGTGGGCTACCCATATATTGTGAGGCTCTCATCACAAGATTCGGTATGAGATTTAGCACAAGAAATGCAACGAGGTTAAAAGTCTTACTCATTTGGTTGGTGCGTGGTCTAGCTATCCACATGAACGCATGACCCGTGCTTCAACTCCATTTGACGAACAATGGGAGCCGGCCATGGAACCTCCTCCTTCCAATGGGTTACCAAAACTACTGCTTGATTTGGGTCCAGGCATTCAAGAAGATATGCCTTGGCTGTCTCAACGGCTCTATCCTCCATACCAGCAAAAGGCTAGAGTAGATAGTAATTAGCAGTACTTTAGCAACTAGAAGGCTTGGTTCACCTCATCAAGGATCAACAACGGCGCCTTGGCCACCAATGCACGCATTAGAAGTACTAAAGCTTGCTCTCCCGCATCCAAGAGCGCAAACTCTTTGTCTCCTCCCTTCCCAGTACCAAATCTAAATTCCCTCGTGATATCGTCGAGCCTAGCTTCTTCTTCTGCAGTGCGTTTTCTAAATGCGAAAGTGGCATCAAAACCGGTAGCAATAGCGTCCCGAACGGTTAAACCAGGCAGGCGACGCGGGAAAGCGTTGAATAATTCTGGGGAGACGAGCCCAATTCGGCGTTGGAGTGTAGTCGTGGCGAGCGAGCGGCGGGGCTTCGAGAACAAACGCAAAGAGGACGAAGGTTGTGAATATGATTGAGGATGGTCGCCTGTAATCATTGCTAGAAGCGTAGTTTTGCCAGAACCTGACACATCGGAAATCAAAAAGCCTCTCAAACAGCTGCTTGCTGATGTATGCATATACTCACCATTCGGTCCCTTGAGGTGCCACTTTTCGCCTTCTCGGATTGTCCAGTTGACATCGGTCAGTACCTTTCGTTCGTGATACGAAATGTTTAACCCGTTGATCTCTACTATTGGCTCCCCGACGCTCTTTTCGTTTATAACTGGTGCCTCAATAGGACAGGGATGGGGATGCTCAATCGCCATCTGCCCACGGCTTCCAACTACAACCCGACCATCCCGGGCTCGTACGACATGTGTAGCCCAGTCGGGAATTGGATCTTGTGCCCGCAAGGTTATGATCACCCGGGGAGCTCGTTTGGAGTGCAGGGTATATAGGAGGTTCATGAGCCTCGGTCGGTGATCAACATCCAAACCAGCTGCACTCTATCAATACATATTGTCGTTTCAGCAAGCAGCACTCACTTAATGGCTCAGTTAAGACTAGCATCTCCGGCTTTGGTACCTTCATCAAAGCTTGCAAGATTCTCGCTCGCCTTGTCTGCCCATTACTCAACGCAATAAGGGGCAGGTCTAACAGCCGCTTTAAATCTAATTCTTCGGCAAGGTTGTCATCGATATCTCCTTCTAGAGACTCCCGAAGAGTTGTGCGATCTTCTTCGCGAACGGCCCCGTATCGAGCAGTAAAATCGTAGAATGCGCCACCCGAGGCAGATCGTTGGGGAGAGAAGGAGACATGTGCGATCAGGTCGTGTGGATCTTTTTGGACAGCACTGAGGAATGGATAGAGTCCTGTTGGCGGGGGTGGCGCAATACGTGTATGTCCAAGTAACATCTGTTGGCGACTCTAAATGCACCGCTTGATCTTGAGTTCCGGTAAAGCTTACTTCGACGACATCATTTCGTTGCGAACCAGTGATCACCCAACTTTCTCCTTCGTTCACGGTCCACTGTACGTCGCTCAAAGCAGGGGTAGATTTTTGACCATCGCTGAATCGGAAGACATTGCATTTTGGAACATTGATGATCGAGTGGGATAGCCGGTGCTGGGGTTGCAAGCACAGACGGTGGGATCCAAGTCTATGATTTCTAGTAGCCAGAAGGGCGGAGAATACAGTCCGCCTCAGCATCGTCGTGAGATACAGCAAGAGTACTTTTCAACGGTCGGCCCCAGATGCACTGGTGTAATGTGGTTCCGGGGGGTTTCAAGCGAGTCATAATTCTCAAATGGCCGTCGGCCGTGATTGCCCCCACGAAGCCAGCATCCCACACTTTGCACCCTGATGATCAGAGCCAAACAACTGGCTGGACCCCATCTCCTGTTACTCCCGCTCTATATATGCTTTTGAAACCTGAGAGAGAGTTTGTGTCTATATATAGCATGTATATTAAATGAGTAAAGATCTTTTTATTATTCACATGTATCAATCCTCGTCCCAGTTCCCGGACTGCTTTGGTACTTTTGGCCCTCCAGCCGGTTTAGACATGATGATACTATCCACGCGTAGTACCTCGACTGCAGCCTCAGTTGCCATTCGGATCGCCCATGATTTGGCTGCCAGCGAGTCGTGGATTTGCTCCTTAGATGTGTCAAGGATGCCGTCCTTGTCCGACTATATAAACAACGCGATTAATTGTATTACTAACGTAGTAAAGATTGAAACTAACCTCGATATCTACTCCCCAAGCACTGCCGTCCGCTTCGGCGTGCTTCTCATACAACTTGCTCACAACCTCGGTCATATCCAACCCAGCATTCTCCGCAAGCGTACTGGGGATAATCTCCAGCGCCTGAGCATATCGCCTCACGCCGTGCTGTGACAGCCCACGTAAACTAGCACCATACGCCTCGACGCGCTTCGCAAGCTCAATCTCGGTCGCACCAGCTCCGGGTACCAATCGATCGTCCTTGACCAACGCCTTGATCACGTTCACTCCGTCGTCGATCGCACGCTCCATGTCGTCCAGGCTGTTTGCTGTTGCGCCGCGCAAGACAATCGTAGCAGTCTTGCTCTTTTCTGCTGCACTTCCTGCTGGGGGTTCCTGCCTGAATACTGTTACACGATCTCCACCAATCTCGATGCACTCGACCACGTCCACATGGCCAGCTTCTTCGGGAGTGGGGGCTCCGAGACGAGCAAGGGGTGTCGCACCCACGACGCGGGACAGTCGGCGTAAGTCGAATTTGGAGAGGACTTTGATGACAACGATGGAGAGTCGGTCGAGGAAGTGCAGTGCCAGTTCGCCTACGCCTGCGCCTGCCACGATAACTTTTACACCCGAATCGGCGATTTCTTTGAATATCTGCAGGCGGAGTTAGAAAGGGCGTTAGCACAGATGGCATGGTGCTGACCTTTTCCATCTGTTGCTCCTCGCCGCGAGTAAAGTTGAGCATCTCCTCCGCGTTTCGAAGCAAGACGGTACCCTTGGTCTCTGTTTGGGCAATATCCAGACCACAAGTGTAAATTGCGACCTTGGCTTTGGTCGCGTTTTTCACGACGGCTGAGCAGGTGATGGGTCAGGCATGGGTGTATCAATATTTAGTGCTTACTCACTCTCTGGCTCACGCCCAAGTACCATGCCTCGCACGACGCTGCTCCCGCTCAATGACCCACCCATGATCTTGACCACTCGCACATTGTCTACGTTAAAGTGCTCGGGTCGAGATGGCATGACAGCCAGCGCAGCCTCTGCCACTAACGAAGCAAGCGCGTCTTCAGCGCCGTATTGCTTCGACGCGATGGATGTTTTGAGCACGAGGGCTAGAGACTCCTTCGTCAAGGGTTTGGTGAGGTTATAGTTGGTGAGAGCTAGGATAATACGTCAACGCGGGGCCAAGGCTATTATAGGAGAATAATGCTCACTCTCAATATCTTCCAAAGCTTTCTTGCACGCCAGCTCGTACCCAATAACAATCTCGCTCGGGTGGAGGCCCATGATTAATAACTGCTCGGACTTTTTCAGTAGCTCGCCTGCCAGAACGAGCACCATATTCGTCGCGTCGCCCATCTATCGGAAATATGTTCACCACAATGCCAATATACTGCATCAATGTTGGCTTACCTCTGCCTCTTGTGCCTGCGACGCCATAACCAGTAGTTTTGCCGCAGGGTGTACGACCTCGATCTCTCGAATAATGGTCGCAGCGTCAGATGTGACAAACATCCTCCCAAGGTGATTTATAATGAGCTTATTCCGTCCTAAAGGCACGAAATTCATCTCAAAATATTAATAACAGGTCGCGTACACATACCATTGGGACCAAAGCTCGTCCGTACCAAGTCCGAGAGCTCAGTCACGGCTTGGATATTCCTCATAACGGCCTCCTCGATGCCCTGAAGGTGCTTGTATCCATCTTTGAATAGCTGGATGTTGTTTGACTTGGGGACTTTGAGCGACATAGTGGATAGGATGCGTACGGGTCGAGGGCGCGTCGCGTCTCCGAAAATTAAGCGCTGGTATGTCCCTGATCACGTGGCATGTGGCTGCCTTCATGAACGCCACAACTCTTCCTCTCCGGCTCCAACATCGCCTGGTCGGTCATAAGACTAGGCATTTGACCTTTTCAATGAAAATGCGACATATCACCCCTCCTTGGAACCTGCAAGCGAACCGGAAGCCGAAATCCCGTGCCGAGAGTGACTGCTGTATTTCAAGCGAAGCCGGCTTGGCCATCAAATCTGCCGTACACTTTACGCTGCACTTCCGACGACGTCAGACTGACTCTCAAGGCTCCACTATGCGTACTTTGCACGGCATAAAGTAACCGCACGCCAGATTCTGAGCATCTGCCCGGGTCGCCCTCTTGCTCAACTACTGCCATGACACGACGTTCATATTCTCCCGGGTTCTTGCACAACATTAGACACCCCTTTAGCAGCAGACGACGCTCACACTCTCTTTCCCCACCCGGAAGCCCAGTACATTCCCATCGTTCGCTCTCGCCATTGTCTAGTGTAAGTCACCATCGCCATCATGGTAGCCACATAGCTTCGTGCGTACGTTCATTGTCCATATTATCCATCTAACTCGCGCTCTCGCCAGTGCTCCGATCGACATCGCCCTTCTAATCAGAGAAGCATACGAATACTTCCGAGACAGCATGAGTAGACGCAGATCTCAATCCTGGCATCGTCGAGTATATGGTGGTATGACCGACACGGCCAAAATGATGGCCGTTGAACTTGGCGCCGCGGCCGGATTCGAAGCTTGGAGGCGATACAATCATCGTCACGGGGTTACCCATGGCGGGGATCGTGAGGGGCAAGTAAGGTCGCTCGTCGAAATGGCTATCCACGAAGGTTGGTTATCTTCTTGGGCATGCTTTACACGTAGCTCAGTATTGTCTAGTTGATAGATTGTGGAGCCACGGTGACCGACATGGGGACTCGCATGGCAAAGGGAAAGCCCTCTTGGCTGCCGCAGGTCAGTTGCTCTTGCTGGCACCCATGGATCCGACTAACACATTCTGATCTTGCAGCAATCGCGCTGAAGTACTTGCACAAAGGTGACCACGGACGTCATAGGCACGGAAAACATCATTCGCATCGCGGGCACTCGAGCGACTCGGATTCGTCGAGTAGCTCTTCTAGCTCTGATGATGGAGGGCGTGGCCGAAGCTTCCTTCGTCATGCGGGTGAAGCCGCCGCTGTAGCTGGGGCTGGCAAATGGCTGCGCGACCGGAGCAGCCACCATTCAGGCTACGATGGATACAGCGAATACGGAGGCCCAAGCGCTTACGGTGGACGTAGCCATTATGGTGACTATGGTCATGAGTACTATCGAGGTCGCTCTCCTTACGGGCACCACCACCACCACCGGGGGTCTGGTCTTCTCTCGACTGCCTTGCCTGCCCTTGAAGCTGGCCATAGGCACCATCGCCATCGAGCGTATTCATCAGGCCGACACAGTCCGCTCGAGGGATTGCTAAGCGATCTAACTCTAGGTTCGAGACACGATTACCCCCGTCGAGACCACGACTATTACGATGATGAATATGGCTATGGGCGCCACCACAGACACCATCGTCATGGAGGCACAAGTGTAATTCATACCACGTCTGGGGACCCAACGTCAGAGTTTGGACACTTGCGACCAGGAACGTATGTAATCGAAGGGGGGAGCCGAAGACATAGGAGTAGGGGGCCAAGACTATTGGAATAAACTGGATTGCTGGAGCGAGCGTGCGTCCACGAAAGAGGCCATTGAAACGAGGGGTTGCTGAAACAGATATTATGAATTTTACGAATCGTTTGGGTAATAGCTATATAATATTTTGAATCGGTCATGAATAAAGGCGCGCCTTCGCGCATCGATTTGTTCCCACAGAGTGGTATGTTGAGTGTTCTCATGTGGTACCAGCACGCCCAATGTCATTTAATAGTTTGCATCATTTTTTCACCTACTTGAACTAAATCTAGTACTCTCTCGTCGGGCATATTCACATCACCCATTTAGTTCACCACTGGATACCTAGCCAAAATCTGCAAGTATACGCTTGCTCAGCCAAATCAGTGCCAAAGCTCACGCTATAAACGCATATTGGCGTCTGGTAATCGGCCACCGTGGCTGAGGAAGCTCCAACTCCAGGATAGAAATCGTGAATACGTGACGTTCGACGTCAAGAGATCGAGACCCCAGGATTTATACTCCGATGCGATGCTCTTCTCGTGTTCGAATCCCCACACGGCTATATGTATTTTGTGAAAGCCTTTTGTATCTCTAGTTCAGAACCAAGTCTCTACAGCACGCCGTGGTTAAATTCGGTGGATATATGCGTTCTAGTCTGCGCCCGTCAACAGCGCACAGCATACCATACATAACTCACAACTCACCCTGAGCTTCTATCATCGTCTGCTGTGATGAACCAGTGATGAACCGCAACTGGAAAAACCAAGGTTAGACCACCAACCGGATCCCGTACAATGCCACCGCATCTTTCCTACCCATGGCCCTGGGATTTCCATTCCGGAGACTACGTATTCGTTGGACGGGGACGTAGGCTGCACTTTTTCGACCGCCGAGCGGGATGGAGCATCAAAACCATCTGGCTGTGTACACGATCTCGATGCACATAGGACATACGGGTTATGTTTGTGCATACAGTGGCTCGTTCTCGCCGGATGCCGTTACTGAGTTTCGTACTCAGTCGGAAGCCAATTTGCTCATCAATCTGCCGTACACTACTTTACGCCGTGTTTACGCTGTTCTTACGACGTCAGAGTTCCTCTCGGCGCTCCACTTTACGTGCTATGCTTGATATTAAAGTGGGCTACGCCGTGCTCGAGAACCCACTAGTTTGTCCCCCCTACCGAACCGCTACAATGTTTCGACGATCGCCTTCTCCATCCATTGCCCACGATTTTATAAATCCTCATAGGGGAAGGCGCAGCTCCTACTCTCTTTCGTCTTATAGAGGCTCGCCTAGCCTGCATTCAGATTACCCTTTACCTGGTGGGACACATTATGGCAGCCACATATCGTCGTAAGACCCGTTATAATCTTCTTGCATGTACAGCTATTAATGCATCCGTCAGCTCTCCAATGGACATTGGCCTCTTGATAAGAGAAGCATACGATATCCCTCGACATCGTGTGAGTAGACGCAAGTCTGAGTCCTGGCATCGTCGCATCTACGGCGGGAGATACAGTCCCGCCCGAACGAGGGCGACTCATATCGGCGCCGCAGCTGGCTATGAGGCGTGGAGGCAACATAACTATCGTCATGGGATAATTCTTGATGGGGATCAGGAGTGGCAGATTAGGGCGCTTGTCGAAGCGGCTGTTTATGAGGGTTAGTAGTTTGCTCTACAGTGCCTTGTTCTACGACTTACTAGGCGCTATGTAGTCGATAGATGGTGGGATGACGCTGGCCGCCACGGGGATACACACGGAAAGAGAGAGGCGCTTTTAGCTGCTGCAGGTCAGTCTATGCCTAGCCCTCGTACACCCAATTGACGCGTCTCGCCTTACAGCTATCGCAATCAAGCTATTCCGCAAAGGCGATTACGGGCACAGTCGACACAAGTCACGTCGATCACGTAGCCGCCTAGGCCATCGCCACGGCTACTCGAGCGGTTCGAGTTTATCGAGCATTAGCTCCTACAGCTCCGATGGCAGGTACAGGCACGGAGGGGTCGGTTCAGTAATTGGTGACTACTTGCGTGGCCGGCCCCGTTCACGATCAGAGTACGGTGGACTGAGCAAGTACGGTGATTATGGTGATGAATACTATCGAGGGCGATCACCCTACGGGCGCAGTCACCACCTCGGATCTGGCCTTCTCTCGACTGCTCTTGGGACAAGTGGCTACAGGCACCACCGTCACCGGGCATATTCACCTTCGGGTCGACATAGTCCTCCACTTGAAGGGCTGATGAGTGGCCTGTCACTGGGTTCTGGATATGATTACGACTACCCTCGCCGAGATCATGCTTACTATGGAGGCGACTATGGTTATGGGCGCCACCATAGCCAACACCATCACGGGGGCACAAGTGTAATCCGCGCCACCTCTGGAGATCCAACGTCCGAGTTTGGACACCTCCGACCGGGGACATATATAATGGAAGGGGGGAGCCGAAGGTACTACTAATGTGAATGGAATTCTCCGGGTGAGCAAGGCCACGAATATTACGAACCATTGGGCACCAGAGATATAAGTTTTTGAAAAATGAACATCTTGAACATGTAAAATGATACGCATTGGCGGGCTAGGTAAATTATATCGACTGGGAGTTTCACAACCGTGCATCATCTCAGCATTCGTTCCGTTTCTATTATTTGAGAATAACTTGGATGTGTCGTTCTTGATAGGTGCTAGAATAATAAGCTTCCATTGGGATGTTAACAGGTTGTTTGTTGTGTCCTAAAAGCCACATTAGGCATATTTGCTGGATATATGCGTAACTCTTCACCTCGGCGCCTATCAAAAGCACAAGAGCTCGTTCTGAGTTTCCACCGCCATTAGGCCATGCGTTGAACCAGAGATGGACAGGCCAGGGCTAGACTATCGATGACATGGCATATGCTATCGCACTAATATGCCCGTCTACCGGCGACACCGGGTTCCCTGCTACACGTGCTGTGTACGTCATCGGGGAAACGCAGGCTACATTGCAATATCCACTCTTTTGTCTTCTTTCTCAACCACCACAATGACTCACCGTTCGCCCTCGCCATCCATCGTACAGAACGTTTTGCACAACTTGGGCATGGGGCCAAGCCCTCGTCCCCCAATGGATTCGCCACCCGCACCCCACCCTGACTTTCCACTGCCGAGTGAAGTTCGGTCTGACCGTTATCGACCCTCGTAAGTTATCTTGTACATATTTCTTGTTCAGTTACTTATACCCTAGTCAGCTCTCCTATTGAACTCGACCACCTGATCGAAGATGCACGCGCACACTCTCGCAACAGCATGAGCAGGCGTAGGTCAGAATCCTGGCACCATCGCGTTTACGGCGGAGTAGTCGATGCTGCGAAAATAATGGCAGCCGAGCTTGGGGCTGCGGCCGGATTTGAAGCATGGAAACGATTCAACTACCGCAATGGGATTATCATTGATAGAGATCACGAGAGGCAGATGAGGTCGTTGGTTGAGATGGCTGTTCATGAGGGTTGGTAGACTATCTTGGGATACTTGAGGTGTGGCTGACATGATCTCACAGTGGAGGAGTGGTGGAACCGCACTGACCGACATTTTGATAAACATGGCAAGCAAGAAGCCCTTTTGGCTGCCGCAGGTCAGTTTCTTTCGCCCACGTTTGTCCATCTGACTAATTTGTCGATATCAGCCATCGCAATCAAGTTCCTCTACAAGGGCGAGCATCCGCATCGTCGATACGACAAACACCGCTCGCGCAGCCGGCCAAACCTATATAAGCGCTCATCCTCCGTGCCCAATCGCTCGCGCCGTCGTAGCCGCTCCAGTTCATCCAGCTCCTCCAGCAGTAGTTCTTCTGATTCTGACGATCGTAAACGTCACGAGTATGGGCGTGGAGATTATGGTAGAGGGTATCGTGACGCTGGCGCGCCTGGGCTTGTTGGAGGAATCGGCAAGTACCTACGCAGCCTTGGAGGTGGTCGAAGCGAGTACGATGGGCGCAGTGAATACGGAGGCGGCCGGAGTGCATACGATGGGCGTAGCGAATATGGAGGACGCAAGGAACACGGAGGGCGGAGCGAATATGGCGGACGTAGCGAATACGGCGGCCGCAGTGAATATGGAGGGCGCAGCGCTTACGGCGGACGCAGCGAATACGGGCGTGGTCGAAGCGAATACGGCGACGACGACGATTACTATCGCGGACGCTCTTCTCGCAAGCATAGGCACCACCGAGAACCATCTCCCGGCCTCCTCTCAGCTGTCTCGCCTGTACTTGAAACTGCAGACCGGTATCGTCGCCATCGCGCATATTCCTCGTCGGGTCGACACGGCCGCCCACTTGAAGAGATGATAGGCGGCCTTACACTAGGCTCGCAATATGATTATCCCCGTGACCGTGATCGACGACGCGACTACGACGAATACGACTACCCACGTGAACGTTCGAGAGAACGGGATCATTATCCTCGTCGACACCGGGACCACTACGGCGATGATTACGATTATGATCGCTCGCGCAGGCATCACGGCGGTTCGGGCACCGGCGCTCGCGTGATTCGCGCCATTTCCGGCGATACGTCTTCCGAGTATGGACATCTCCCACCAGGCACCTATATGGTCGGTGGAGGGAGCAACGGTGGAAGAAGTCGTAGACATAGGCACAAAAGTGGAGATTTAAGGATATGATGGATATGGGTCCCAGTGCAGGCCAGGCGACCGAGTCACAAACGAGACGAATTGTGGTGGAGATGAAGGCATTGGCTGCCACGGATATGCTGACCATTAATTGTTTACTACACGCACAAGATATCTTGACTGAAGTATGAATACCAATGAATAATATCTGTGTAACAAACTACACTCTTAGAGCGCTCACGGTTAAAACTATCGGAGATGCAAATTCAGATTTACTGGGCTTCAAGATTCACTACGAGCACAACAGCGGCATTTTACAACAAAGTACAAACGGTTTCAAAAGCGGGAGCAAATCAGCGCGTCGTGCCACCTTGACCCAACCCTGCAATATATGCATCTAGGGAATGATCAACTACACCTCCCAGTTGATATGGAGTATACCCGTTCCCGGCCCGACCCAGATTAAACTCCCATCCGGGAAGCGTGTATTCAGGCGCTTGCTGCGTGCCCATTGTACCCCAAGAAGGTTCTACTGCACCAGCCCAAGGAATCATATCCGCGGCCTCGGGAATTGCGTCCAGGTACATAGTATCAATGTTCTGAGCATACATGTTTTGTTCCGAGCCACCCGACCAGGTGTAGCCTTGTGATTGTTGTTGGTATTGGGAGGATGATCCGGCTGGAGGTTGTGGTGGTTGATTGGGCGGTGAGGCTGGCGGAGGCAGAGATGGATCACGCGAGGCTGGCGGAGAGTTGCTGTCAACGGTAGTAGGAGAAGCCGAACTATCGGTGATGTTGTTGAACAAGAGGTTGGCACCCCAGCGTTGGGCTAGAGCAATAATTCTTGAACGGGCATCTATGACTGCGTCTACCCAGTAGTGACCCTCTTCCAAATCATCTAAACACTTGAGCCCTGCCTGAACGCCCCGGATAGCATGGTGGTCGTTGGGGGACAGCAACAAGACCGTCGAGGCGCTGAAGATGAAGTAAGGAGTTGAGAAGCAGGGAGAGGCTTTCGGCAAGTGGCGGATTAGTTCGATAATCCGCAAAGCAGCCTTACGACAGTGCCCAAAAGCAAGCGATCTGCAGCGACGTTCTAGTTCTCGTGTGGCCGCCTCGTTCTGATTGGCATTGTTCAGCGCAGGACGTGGCCCTACGAATGGTCGGTTGAGAAGGATGGTAAACAAGTTGAGATACACACTACTATGCGTTAGCCATGTCCAAGTTGATGAGCGGATGCACTCACTGGAAGAAAGCAAGGCATGGCTCATCGCCTCGCAAAGCAGCCGTGATACGTAGGGGGCTTGGCATATCATCCGTATATGCTTGGAGAGTCAACATATTCTTTGTCACAAGATCATAGTCCTGCGCGGCGGTTCGTTTTGGGGTGTCAAAAGAGTATCTACGAGTGGGCTGAGTAAATATGGATAGCTAAGGAACAAGAATGCTTACATATCGGTGAGCATAGACTCAACCACATCGGTCAAATGGCGGAGCGAATGCCAAGCAACAACGGGGATCTCTTGGTTCCTTGGAGTCGGGGATGAAACAGGAGCTGTCCCAGCGAGTTCTATAGTTGTGGGCATAAACGGAGTGCGATCGTACTCCGAAGGCCGATGGGTGGAAATTGAGCGCCTGCTGTGCATTGGATGAACTCCCATGATTATTGAGTGTAGCCTGTCATTCGTTCGTATCACTAGGTTAACCAAAGCCACTTTAACCCTACCTATCAACCACGAATACCGCCCAAAACGTCTCCGTACGGGCGTCGTGGACGGTTTGCGACATTTTGCCTTGAGCAACCAATCCGGATGAATCGATATGTAAACCCAAGCGAGTTGACAGCGCCACAGACATCCCTAACATGACACTGTTATTCGGTCCATTTATTGCAGGGCAAGAATGCTAACCGTTTAGAATCCAAGCAACAGGGATTTTCCCGTTGCCCATTTGAAACATCGACATGAGCAAGATGCCTTGGATAGTCGCTACCCTAGGGGTACCAATTTCGACCATAACTGCAGACTCGGCCCTCCGGAAATATTCAGCACTATGATCAGTACGCCTATGTGGGCCGAAGTTCTCGCCAAATCCGTAGATCACATCCAAAAGCAACGGCGACACAAACTCGGAGTTGCGCTTGCCTTCATTGTATTCTGACATAAAGTTTTCGCGGTTAACGATCGGGAAATGAATGTGTTGCCAGTTCCAAAATGCCTCGAAGATTTCATCGTCGTTGCTGTCTTCAAAGCGTTTTGTGTATCCAAGATCTTGAGGAAGCGTGTCCGTTGGGTTTCCAGCTTGAATATCCGCGATGTTTGACAAGAAGCGACTCGAAGTGGGGCCAAAATACGTGAAATTAGTAGCCTCACCCGACGGTTTGGTATTGCTGGTCTCCACTTCAAGTCGAAGTTGGCCGATATCCGCGAGCGCCGCCGCAGTCGCTCCGCTCTCTTCGGGCAATCGTTCTTTATCTGCCCGAGGGTCAAGAGACTTGACTGGCTGATCTGGCTTTGCCATTGCGCGCGCAACAAGCTCGGGCTCATTCTTGGAATCATTTTGGATCTCGACATCAGATGGCGGGATCTCGAGCGAGGCAGCGTGAAGCAGTGCCTCAAGTGTTTTCACGCGCGCTTCAAGGGCTGATACGTAGGTCTTAGAAGGAGGCCTTCACAATGCACGGGTGCGTCAGTCTTGCCCACAAAGCAACTAAGCGCGCATACTGACTTTCTCTTATCCGCATGAACGTTGAAGGTGCAGGTGTTTTTGGTCAGCTTGCAGTGCCCACATACAGGGCGGACACCATCACACTGTTTACATGAGGTGTTATTGGTGTTTTCAACGGGGAAGAATCTAACGCGCCTTGCGCTTGCGGGACCGACAAAAATCGCAAGCGAGGGATACTTTTGATTGACCGCCAGCTTTGGAAGTACTTGGCACAGTAGTTGGGGCCATGGCAGCAGGTTTCAGTCGCCAGAGTTGGGATAAGAGACGAATAGTAACTAGCTTCCGTTCGCGTTCTGGCTTTTTATCACGACACGACTGAACTGATGGTGGCCCAGTTCAGGCGGCTAACGAGTATTTGATTGATCGGCCTCAGTACGAGATGCCAAGCGTGCCCAATAACACCAGGCACCTTCTCCTCGGCCAGAAAACCTCATACTGAACACATACATTTTACCGTTATGGACAATTCTTAATCGGAACGTCCGAACTACTGGTCGCTACTTACCCGAGTGGCCTAGTGGCCTAGCGGAGGTCAGCAGGTTTGGGGATTTAAAAGTTCAGGGGACCAATATTTTCCTTTGTATCTAAGTACTTACTCTTTGATTTTAGTATGAATATGTTTCTACAAGAGAGTCGCAGCTCGAAAACGCTCCTCTTGTCTCTTGGTTTGAGTTCAATAGCATAGCATTCTGCATACAGCTTCGATCCAGATGACCATTCCTGGCCCACACCGCACCACGGAGCTCGTAGCCCGTAGTTCGTAGCCCGTATGAACATCCTAGTGATCACCACTTGTAGTAGCGTAGCGATCCTCCAAAGACTCTTGTCCCCCAAACCCACCCTCAATTCCCAAATCGCCCGTCTTCGCTTTGTTGCCATCCTCGGTCTGCATCTTGGCGCGAAGAGCCGCCAGCTGCTCCTGCTCCTGTATCAAGCAAGTCAGAGTTTGCAGTTTCGCTAGTAACTTCAAAACTCATCTCATCTCACCTTGGCCTTGGCATATCTTGCTTCTTCTCCTTGCTCCCTTGCCTTCCAAGCTCCGTCCTACAACAAGCGAAATGATTTAGTTGGGATATGTACAAAGTGGCTTGCGAGTATCTCACTTGTGCCGACATGCTTGGAGCTTAGTTGATTCTAGTTAGTTGATGAAGTCAAGTTCAAAAGGTATTTCGATGATGTCATCTTGTTGTGCTCCGTTACGAGATGTAACCGGCGGCGGGCCGCCTTTACCACCCGGCTATATTCTGACGGAGTAATAATTATAAAGAAGCATGCAAACACCTACATAAATAAGCACGCATTTTCGTCCGTACGCGCGCCCGAGCTTCGCGATGCTACGTGGACAACCGGACGGACCGCCAGACGAGTATATATGTGTGCTGTCCATTTATATTAGGCTAAATTCTGCGCCCCCTATCGTTATCATCAGCCATGCACCGCTCAGTGATCCTCTTGTCATACTCAATCGGCTGCCTTGCTGCCTCGCCTTACTCAACATGGATGGCTGATTCCGTCATCTCGCGAGGTGAAGCTTCTGCCACCGGTGTTTCGTATGAGACGGGTGTAATTCAGAAGAGCTTCGAGGTACACACATCCTGCTACACGTTACACTCCGAACTCAAAATGATATATGCAGATGGTCTACAACAAGACTGGCACTGCGAAATATCTCAACTATATTACTACTCAAACCAACAAGATGGTTTCGTCGTCTGGGGTTGTTAGCGGCTGGGACTTAGATTACTACTCTTTGGCAAGCTCATCTATTTTTCGATCTTCCGAAATGCATCAAATTTAGTTGTATCTTTAGGATCCAATTCGACAAGGCGAAGCATTAATATACTCATACGAGAAGACTGGTCAGGCCAAATACAAGACGGCTGCTACTTCATTCATGACTCAGCTATACTCCCAGCCTCGAACTCCCGCAGGAGCATTCTGGCATCGATCGACTTACCCTGACCAGCAATGGTTGGATGGTGAGTACATTGAACAAGAAGAATACAATCGGATAAACAGATGAGGTCGCCCTCGAACAGGTATTTACATGGCTGACAACTTCTACACCACTTATACTGCAAAGTACAATCCGACAAACACGACGGCGTGGTCAGTTAATAGCTGCGCAATTTATGAGATTATATAACTATTATGCATTGCAGGTCGGATATCGTAAAGCAATACACTCTTGCTGAGCAACATCTACGCAACAGCACAACCGGTCTCCTTTATCACGGATATGATGCTTCGGGTAAAGCTGTTTGGGCAGCCTCGGGGACTGGCCACTCTCCCGAAGTATGGGACCGTGCTTTGGGGTGGTACGCCATGTCACTCATCGACATCCTGGAATGGATTCCCTCGTCTAACTCTGGCCGTGCTACCATCCTGTCCTATTTCCAACGACTTGCGCCAGCACTGAAGAACGCTGCAGATCCAAGCACTGGAGCGTGGTGGCTCGTAATGTCACAACCTGGAAGGAGCGGCAACTACATCGAATCATCGGGCAGTGCAATGTTCGTATATGCGCTGCTAAAAGGCATTCGCCTAGGGTTTTTGGACAAGGCGTCGTATTTCCCCGTCGCTGAAAAGGCATACAAGTATCTTATAAGTAAATTTGTTGTCCAGGAATCCAACGGGTAAGCTATTCGAGAAGATGGTTATTCCGTATCCTTTGGCTAACAGCGCTTCAGCACATTGGGATACACGGGTACTGTGTCTGTGAGTGGAGGTACAAATTATAAATGATGAGTATACTGATGACTGTGCAGGTCGGGAGCTTAAGCGGTAAAGGCGACTACGCGGTAAGGCAACTTGCTAACTGGATAATAAAATGTACGCTAAATCTGGTTGCAGTACTACATCTCCGTTGCGACGAAGAAGAACGACTTGAAAGGCGTTGGTCCGTTCATCATGGCTTCTGTGGAGTACGAAAAGGCCACGGGGCAATAGACAATCACCCGAGCATAGACTCATATGATTTGTTCAGCTGTGGCCTGTGTCGTACTTATACTGCGTTTGGATTAGTAGATGAATACTGGGGTTCTATACACTCACTCTTTTAGCCGCTTAAGGCGTATGGCCAATGAGGGGCGCGTGAATATCGACTCTAGGGAGGCATGAAAATTGATACGCAAGCAGTCGAGACGTGCTTCGTCGGCCGATAACAACAAAGATAGGAAATGGCATTCGAGACGGGGGCATCGAGGTGTGATTATATAAGACTTGAGTTGAAGCGCCGAATACATGTGGCACCAGGACGCGCTGCGGGACAAACCTCCGCCTTACCATCTTCCGTGGATATTCCCATTTTGTTGCATATACTCAGATGGCGGAACCGCGCGCAAAGAAAATTACGCTTGCCTGCAACTCATGTCGAGGTCGTAAACGCAAGGTAAGGATCAACGAATATCAACCCGCTTCGAATTCATGTTAAAATCGATGTCTGGCGTTTTCAAGTGCGACGGCAAAACCCCAGTTTGTTCCTTATGTGAAAAGAACGGCTACGAGTGCATCTATGACGCGAGACTCGATCAACGCAGGTTAGGAACCAAAGGCTAAACTGATGTGTTTGGTTGACAATTCTCTAGGCCTGCGCAGAAGAACTATGTTGCAGCGCTCGAGGCTCGCGTCGAACTTCTCGAAAACATCCTCAAGAATTCCGGAGCTGGCGATGCTCTCCGTGCACTGGACCTTGCAAACGAAAATCCTCAGGCAGAACAGGATGCTGGGTTTGTTCCTGCAGACGACGCGGCTAATGTGGTTGAATCCCTCAGTCTCGTTGCTCCAGAACAACCAGCAGGCGACCCGGGAGATTTTGACCTGGGAATGTCCAGCTATGTCCCTCTTGTCAGTCTACAGGCTGAGCACGACCTGCTTGCCCAGTTCTGGGACTGGCAGCGTATGCATCTACCTTATGTCCCACCAGTGCCGTTCCTTGCCGCGTACGCTATGTGCTCTGAAACAGCTCATCCCGAGGAGCCAATCCCACCTCCGCCTTCGACTCCCGATCCAGCCGTTCCAAATCCCCTACGGGTCCCAAGAGCTGAAGAGGTTCAACCTGCTGCAGACCTGATACAGTTTATCAGCCCCTTACTTCTTGATGCAGTATTCGCCATTGCTGCTCTTTTCCATGGAAACCTTGAGACCAGCGAGCGATTCTATCGGCGGGCTGAAGCCAGGGTACTCTCTGAAGCCGCAAACCCCCGTCTTGCTACTGTCCAGGCGATGCTTATTATGGCTACATGGGAGCTTGGCCATGCTCGCGCGCCAGCCACCTGGACGCTACTCGGTGGGTCTTGCGGTGTCTTCTGACCAATAAAGCTGACAGGTGACGTTTTCGTAGGTGTCACATGTGCCCTTGCCATACGGCTCGGCATGCACCTGGATGCTACTCCACTTCTGCGCAGTGGAGTAATGGCCCAGAGAGTGTTCGAGGCACGCAACTTTGTGTTCTGGGCGATCTACAATAAAGATCGGTAGGTTTGTACCTCAGTTTGCAGTTGTTTGGTCCTTTGAGTATATGCGCCCGACTGAAACACTGATTCCGCTGCCTGTAGGTTTTGTGGTATCTGCATGGGCATGCACCCACTCATCGATCGGCGTATGATAACTACTCCACGACACTCGTCTCTCCCAGTCGACAGCGCAGGGGTAGTCAAGCAGGATCCCAACCAAGATGCAAACGTCGCATGGTGGGATCCTCGTATTCTCGGGTTGGGCGACATGATGAATCAAGCGGGATGGGAAGCCACCCGGGATCTAATTCGTTTGACTGACACGCTTTTCGAAGGAATGTGAGCAAAAAAAATTGCTTAACTATCTTGGTCCTTTCTAAGCTTACCCTCTCTTCCGCAGATACTCGTTCGACGCTCCTAAGCGCACCCCGGAACAGGATCTCAATCTCGTTACAAGCAACAATCTGACCATCCAACGCTTCCTCGATGAGATGCCAGCTTGGCTTCGCTCGACTGGTGTAATGCGAAAGAAGGAGAACGGCCTAGTCTATCTTCAGTACGCTCATATGTTTTCAGCAAAAGCGTGATCTAATATAAATTATTTTCAGCCTCTTCACTCACCTATCCAGCATAGTCGCGTCGAGGCCTTTCTTGTCTCCGCGGCCGATCCCTGAAGAAGTAAGGCGCGTTGACGCGACGTTGGACCCATCCCAGCCGAATCATTCTTCTCATATAATTCGTCGCTACCGTACTCTTGCTTTTCGCGTTGCGCGGGCCTCCGCCTTGCAAACCATTGGCCTCGTCCGACATATCCCGCTCTCGTCTCCTTGTGTCACTCTGCCATATGTCGTGTACAGCGCATGCACGATACTCCTGCTCGCCCCGGATGATCCAAAAGCTATGGATAGCGTCAGGACCGGCATTGCTTGCCTCGAGAGCTTGGACGAGTCGGGATATTGGGTTGTGACAGCTAGAGATGCGAAAGAGCGTATTCTAGCTCTCGCAAGGCGCTGGGGCGTAAACATCGAATCCGAGAAGAAGGTGCTTGGGCATCTCGGGCCAGGAGGCTCTGGCGCAGGGGGTTCCGCTGGTGCAGGCTCTGGTGCAGGAGGTCCCAGTGGATCGGGCACTGGAGGTTCGGGCTCTAGTGGGAGCAATAACAAAGGGGCGTCCGGCTCTAGTGGCGCGCAAATGGGGTCGTCTAATTCAACTACTAATCCCAGCACAGCAGGCGGATCTCGCTCTCGCGCAGCTCCTGGAGATCACGGTGATGGGGTTCCTCTGGGCGGCCAGTCGATGCCAGCGCATGTCCTCCCTCTTCATAACCCAGAGCCGTCTTCTTCTCAAGTACAGGGCTACCCAGAAACGTCTAACCATGGATACACCAGCAGCTACTCCAAAAAGGCCGAACTGTCTCAAGGAGACGCTCCTCCAAGCTATGATGATGTTGTTGCACCTCAAGCTTACGGCCGCTCGGGTGAGCCACAGGGGTATGGATCAACATCGTCTGCGAATTATTTTGGGGCCGGTATTATTCCAAGTCAGATGGCTCAGCCAGCGCCCGTGCAAGTATACGCTCAACCGCATGCATATCCTCCTGGTTTTGTGCCTGAACAACCACAACAAACGGCTTACTTGGGACAATACCCAACCCAGTACCAATTCCAACAGCCAATACAAGTTCACTATCACATCCACACTCATTCACACTCGCACCATCACCAGCACGTTCACCAGTATCAACCAACAACATATACAAATCCTCACTACTCTACCCAGCACCAGAGGCACGTCGGGTACGCCAATTCCCACGGCGATCCTCGGCACGACTTTGGTGTTCCCCACCAACATTGGCACGAGATCTTGCCTGCTCCAGGCCCTGCCGAGGAGTTCCCGCCTGACCCGATTGCATGTTCGGACGTTGCTGAATGCTTCAGAGGCACAGTGCAAACGACCCAGGACCCGGCTTTTGTCAACAATATGTCAGACCCTTACTCGGGGCTTGCGGTGGACTGGTTCGCAAACGCGCAAGACGGATTTGCGCTCATCACCCCAGATATGTATGGAAAAGGTGTCCCCTTTACCGCAGGGGGAGGAATGCCAGGAGCGGACCCTGGGTATTCGGGAGGGGTTTGAGTGTATGCGCAACGATTTAGATCAGCCAGAGCCACCAGAGGCCAAGTTTCGTATGGGTTTGGGAAGTAAATATGATCTTGCTTCTTGGGTTAGTAGGCTGTACGGCCCGAGATTTTTTGGTACATTCCATGCCTTTATTGTGTTGTATAGTCATATGAGAAACAGAATGGCCATAATTGAATATGTGTGACATGAATGAATACAAATAAGCTCTTGTGGGGTATAAACTGGATTGCTAGAGTTTCGAAATAGAGGTGCGCTCAATAAGACGGTCAGCCAGACCGATAAGTATAATATGGACCAAAAACACAATGCACGAGCGTGATACGCAAAATGTAATCGGGACTCATTTGCAGGGTAGCTGTGTTATGCCCACTTGTGGGCCCCCTCTGTCTGTTTCTTTCTTTGAGCTTCCTTGATTAATTCAAGCTCGGAGATAACTTCCACAACAGTCGGCCGGCCTTCTGGTTCCTTGTTCCAGCACCTTTGGAGCAATGCCCACATCATCTCTGGCTGGGGACAATAGGTCCTAAAACCGTGGTAGTCTACTTCGTCTGGCGTATGGCCACCGACAATCGCGTCACGGACTCCGTAGTCACTTTCGACATCATGGTATGGTTCCATCCCAGAAATTAGCTGCGGGAAACATTCATTAGTACTAATTCAAGCCCAGTATCAAATAACGCACCTGAAGAGCAGTCATAGCCCTGTTTGGTGAGTTTGAGGTTTCAGAATGGGCTGAACCGAATCCAATGGTAAGCGCAACTTACCAAGACCAAATATCACAGGATGGCTTAAGGAGAGGCCGGTCTTGCATCAACAACTCTGGCGCCTTGAAATAAGTTAGCTTTAAGTTTATGGATAGATAGACTGAGTGGTCTACCATCCATCGAACCTGAAAGTTCTTTCCTGTCAATTCAATAGGCTTCTTCGTAGAAAGTGCCTAGAGCAAGACGCAGGAAAGGTCAGTCGATTATTGATTGGTTCTCTTATGAGCTACCTTAGTCAATCCAAATCCGTTGATACATGCCGCACCGTCATCCCGAATGAGGACGTTTTCTCCACGCATGCTGGCGTGAACACAAGGTTCATGCCGATCGTGCAGATACTTGATTCCGAGAGCGGTATCGTAAACCTGCGGCCACAATTAGGGCCGTTTTGATAATGCAAAATGCGAGAATTCAGACATACAATCTGCAAAACATCGACATACGTTCCAGCCTTCCTTCGCGCAGCAATGTACGCGACCTGAAACATGATAATTAACACTAGAAAAAGATGA
The DNA here is from genome assembly GCA_016906575.1 of Ceratobasidium sp. AG-Ba. Taxonomy (NCBI): domain Eukaryota; kingdom Fungi; phylum Basidiomycota; class Agaricomycetes; order Cantharellales; family Ceratobasidiaceae; genus Ceratobasidium; species Ceratobasidium sp. AG-Ba. Next base: position 2,079,858 of record CP059638.1, read on the forward strand.
CAGAACAGGCGATTTTAGCTTACGGCGTTGCCATTGCGCAAGAGAGGCGATACTAAATAACTGCAAATCCAACGAGAACAGTAATTATATGCTGTGCTAACGCGACTAAACCACTTACAACTGAAGTCTGTCGAAGGTCTGCTCAGGACTCCTTGTCACTTGCATACCAATGCCGTAACATTGAAGAATCGACAGATCCTGAAACGAAGTCCACAGCGCAACCTGCCTCATGATCCTCTCGACAAACTTGACGCATTGCTGGTCCAATACAATCTTTTCACGGTATAGCTTGATAGCAACGAGCTCCCGCCCATCAACGAGCTCTCCCCTGTACACGTCGAAATTGTTGCTGCTCCCTATCGGGATATTTTCGCGGTGCCGAATCTTCTCGTTCATGATGTACGTAGGCTCAGTATCATACCCAGTTATCTCTTTGACACACTGAGCAAACGTGTTGTAGTCTACTTGGTTATCTTCGAGCTGTGTTGGGCAAATGAATACCAGTTGAGACATTCCTTTCACTATGCGGTTTAAATTTACCTCAGTTCCATTTACTGCCTTTACGATTTGTTGGGAGGTAAATTGTGTATGAATAAGCTAACGCATTCGTGTCAGCATATAAACAGAATGAGATAAAGTGGACTTTTAGGTACTTGGAGGGTTTCATAGTGGCCTCGGACAGCCTTCTCAAGCTTCGCCATCCGAATGTACATGTCCCTTTTACCAACGGCCTGCCTATACTTATTCTTCTTGCTCCATTCGTTCAAATATCTCGTAATCTCTTTCAGATTGCTAGACGCTGGTGTTAGCCTTGCATAATGGTGAATACGAATTTGGACGCACTCGTCCATCTTTGCAATTTCGTAAGCAAACCGATCTGATTGCCTGGCGTCGGGAGGCATAGCAGCGATGATTTTAGTAAGCGTCTCACATCGATCGAGAAGTTCTGTCGCATTTTGCCTATATAATATAGCATAAATCTACGGGTATAGGATTTCGAAGAAGTAGTATATAAACTGTCCACCTGAGGCTGCTGGTACGATCCATCAGCTTCATGAAATTGCTTAAGGTGTCCTGCGCTTCAGAAGGTCCAGCTATATGAATCGTGTTAGGAGGCTGAATCGTTTTCGCAGGGCCAGGGGTCAAGGTAACAGTAGAGCCAGAAGGATCACCGCTTCGTGGTAGCATATTGATAGCGGAGGATGGTGCAGCAGCGGCATGTTCAGTTGAGGGCACGTTCCAGGAGGACGCGAAGGAGGGATTTGGACTATGAGACCGTTGTACGGGCATTGGCGCTGCAGAGTATTTAATAAGTCGGTTTCTCGATAGACAAATCATCAAGATACGTACTGTGTCTGGATAAGGGGCCAATAAGGCCCTCGAGCTCTAGTTATATGCGGTCAACACCAGCTCAGCACCAACCTGAATCACGCACCTCTTGTAGCCGCTGCGGCCTCCTCTTGGGGAGTGACTATTCGAAATGTTACTTTAGTAGGCTCAGCTTATTTCAAGTTCCACTTACGCCGCGGGGGCATATTTTTCCTTCTTTCTTGCCAGTCTCGAAGATAGGGGTCATTCTCATTGGCTAAGGGGCATTTAGCATTGGCACCAAGAGTCATTCTGCAAGGCATAGCTCACCCTTGGGAGGGCGATTCAGGATGCTGTCGATGAGTTGGCCTATGGCGCCGAACATGTTGTATTATAGTTTAAGTCCGGCGAACAAGATTAAAATGATTAAACAGTAGGCTGTTGAGATAATTGGGTGCCGACCCGCGAAGGGAGTATATAAATCGTCGTTGTCAACTAGGCGTAGCCCCTTATATATCGGACACGATGTACCATCATGGCTCACAAATTGCACAGCTTTGCCGCACATAGGAAGTCGCCAGAACAAGGGAAAGCCGCCGGGCGCCCGGTGGCACAAGATTATAACTAAACAAATATGTATATCCCATGAAAGTGAGGAACAAAAGAACAGATGTAACAATACTGGAAGTTACGTATTCTACTGGTCTCCAAACACGATAACTAGGACTACATGATCTCGTTCACCTTTTGCACGTCGCCATAATGGGCGTGCATTTAATACTGCTCGAAAACTTAGTGAATTGAAGGTCAATCGTCAGATCCGAACAGAAGGGTAACGCAAAGACTATCGGGTAAACAACGTGACAAACTAGTCGACTTGCGTGCCAACTTTCGAACTTACTGATACACACGTTGAACACCAAAAATCTTGCATTTAGCTATCTTCGAACTTCGCTAAATCTTTTCGGCCCATTTCAACTAAAATATAGAGACAGATGTTACAGTCATAGAAAACTCATTTTCGAAGACAACAAACCCTCATAACTGTGTTGTGTCGCCAAATAAACAGGAAAGCATGATTCCCTTCAGTCCTTAAACTGGGAGTCATACTTGGCATGAGGCTCGTCCTTATACCCGCCAACCCTTTCTCTCTCTAGTGCTACAGGTACGTATGCATGGCCTTGGATCGGTACACCGCTCTTCTTGATCCGAGCAAAAACGGCGGCGACAACGGCGATGAGGATGACCAACAGTCCAGCACAAGCACCTAGCAACCCGAGCATAATCGGCACAAGTGTTGAGAGTGATTTAAGCTCAGCGGCTGGATCGTCAGATGAATCCGTCGAGCCCAGGTTCGAAGCATCAAGCGATGAGCCCAAAGTTGAGCCTGAGCTACCAGACGAACTGTTCGATGCTGGTTTCGGGTGTGGGTCGTTGATCGTCTTGACATCGATCTCGGGAGGGAGAGACGCCAGAGCTTGCGCGCGTGCCTTCTTGAAATCGGCGCTGGCAGCTGTTGCGTTGGTCAACGGAAGGAACTGAATGAAGGGGCTGCCTATTTTGAACCCGGATTCAGTTTTGACAAAATCGCCATAGTTGTATACGGCATAAACATTTCGAAGCTGTTGTACCCGAATGAGAACGATTAAAGGTGAAGCCTACTGAATATGGGTACCCACAAACGCATCACCGAGAATGGCATCGTTGTCACCTCCTTCCCATTCACCCGCTTCATATGCGCTGGTACAATATGTAAAGTTCTGACTGCCGAATGTGCCTGTATTCACTTGGGTCACGTCAAGGGGATCTATGGAAACACTTTGACTCCTGTTAAATTATTCAAAAATGTCAACCGTTTAATCAGCCGCAAACATATTGGATATGCTCACCCATATATAAACTCAACAGCAGTTTCAGCGAGGCATGGTACCGCATACAATGAGCTGCCATTCATAAGCACGCCTCCCATTGATTCATACAGCGTCTTGTATGATTCGGCTGGGATCTGCGCTGCCGAAGTTCCAGTGTCAAACAGCACAGAAATACTACCGGCTGGAGGGACGTTGGTCAGTCCCTGAGTTTTATCCACCTTGACTCCACTCTTGAGTTTTTGGTCCTTGCCGTTGATCTTGAGTCCCGTCAGTAGCATGTTCCACTGGAGCACGCCGTTGTTGAACCCAGAGTACACCTCGTGCTTTTGCTCGTTTGCCACCGCTTCGTACCCGGACGCGTATGTTCCAATGTCGAAGCATCCTGTATCGGTGTCGTTCAAGTCGCCAGTTCGATCAAGAAAGAACGCAATGTGATTGGGCGTAGAGGGATCAGCCAAGAAGATGTTGGACATAAGGCTTCTGCCCCAGGTATCGTTGGTGGCCTTCAGAACTGCATTGTTGATATCCGAGAGTGTGTCAAAACTGAGCCCAGCAAGCCCCTGGAAATCGGGCTGTTCGCTCTCAAAGTTTTGGAAGAACGTGTCTTGGTTAGTCACTGAGAGGTAGGACTGGTTGGCGATGTCGAATCCGGCGAATGAGAGCAAAGGAAGCTGAGCCACATCGCCAACTACGGACCCGGTTCCATATGAAAGATTCAAGGTCAGTTTGGGCTCCTGGGGTATCAGGAGCCTGATTAGCGCGAACGCTACCCGATCTGAGAGATATCAACGCATACAATAATTTTTGAGTTCGCAAAAGCTGCGGTGTTTTTACCAGGAGCGAACCATAGATCACTACTCCCAGTATCAAGTACCAGTGTAAAGGCTAATCGAGCCATCAGCACGGCTATTACCGCAGCAGCGCGAGAAAACAAAGAACATACAAGATCCTCCAACCGTGAATTTGGCAGCATACAAGTTATTCTCCAGGTTCTTCAGACCGGAGCCACCACTCGACTTGCTCATCGGCGTCGACCCAGAGGTTCCCCGAGTCTGGACCCTCTGCATCGGTAAATTAAGTGCACCCGATAGTGTAGCTCCAAGGACGAGACCTGAGAGCACGATGGGCTTCATCGTAAAAGGCACTGGGAAGTCGAAGTGGCCCAAAACCCAACTGATTGACCAGGCTTTTGTATGCACGAGGAGTGTATTATTAGTTCACCCTCATGGTGATTCGTGACACATATGCACCGCCATGAGCAGTTATTTTCGTTCTACCAGAGCCTTTCAATGTGAAATCGAGCGCTCATCTATTTTTAGCACGCATCGATCGTGCGGGTTTCGGGCATTAAATTTACGCTTATTTACGCATTGGTCACCCAAACCAGGTGTTGATACTTCGCATACCTATTACGGGAGTAAATTGCCATTCAGTATAGAATCGAATAGGGGTGAGCGCTTACAACTGACGCTACACGCACGGTTCACTAATCGGTTCCTACACACATCACCGACACTGCACAGCATGTCGCTTGGCCACGAGTCCCAGTTATATGCAGTTAACATGAGTGCAGCAGCGACCCGCATCATGCATCTCCCAAACCACGCACCTCCCGAATCACGCACCTCTTGTAGCCGCTGTGGCCAGCTCTTGGGGAGTGACTGTTCGAAATGGCGTACAGAGATGTATCTCCTGTGATTTTCCACTACGCAAATGACATATGTAAGCTACTTGTGAACTACTGTAAACTACTGAGCTCAGAAAGCAGAGGGTTCTTGAGCGCCCGTGCTTCGAAACAGAACGCTCAACGCGACTTCATGTGGACTCTGCTTTATTGGTTTACCGATACTCTAGCTGCTGTTGGCCTAGAGAACCATATCTAGCCTATTCTGACCACTCCGATTCGCGCGGAGGTGCGTGAGGAATCGAGATACAGTAAGAGTACTGAGTACAACTATGCACCCAGGGAACTACGCTCGTCTATATATATGGCCGTGAGGCAATGTTATCAGTGCCGCTTATTCGCGTATAACCAGAGCAATAGCTAGCCATCTGAAAAGAAACTGACAACCAGAGCCGATGATCTCGGTATCACAGGTATGATGGAGTAGCATAAGAGTGTATATTAAAACGTACAAGACATCCGATGTTAATCTTAGGTCTCGGTGGTTTGGGAGACGCCAGCGCCGCCGAAGGCGGCGCGTGGTGTGACCGACGCCCGAAACGCGAGCACAACTCGCAGGGACGGGCTGGGAACCTAATCAGAACAGCGGAAGGCGCGAGAGAGCCTAACTGGGGATGGAGGGAGGGACGAAAACAAATACAGAGCGGCCGCGCGACGACGTGGTGGACCGGAGGAGCGCGTTGAGGCGCGTACGGTCACGTGCGGGGTAGGGAGTGCTCCCTCGGTTTCATCGGCGCTTTCTGGTCGTCAGTATTGCTTGAGCGAGCTCCGCAGGCTACGTCTCACAATCCCACTCTAACATTAAATACTTATGCACTGAGTAAGACATGGAACAGCACTCTAGCCAGTTAAGCACACTTCGTGTCATTGACCTGCAGTCCCTCGCCTCGGGAGTCATGTCATCTTAACCACCGGTTGCTTTGCCTGCACCTCAGACTACTAGTCCATCAGAATCAAGCATAGAGGCTGTAGGAAAGTAGAAAGAGCGGGCTCGGGCTGCTGCTGATGTAGCACCGGGTGAATCGTACCTTATCTCCCCGAGAGATCCTTGTTCAGCGCCAATTTATATCAGCTTCTGTGAAAGTCGTAGTAGTTTACATAATTTAGTGATTTACTGTATACTACGTGTCATGAACCGTAGAAGAGGCATGTTCCCATACACTAACCTGAACCTGAGCCCGAATTACCAGACGAACTGTTCGATGCTAGTTTCGGGTGTGGGTCGTTGATCGTCTTTACATCAATCTCGGGAGGGAGAGACGCTAGAGTTCGCGCGCGTGACTTCTTGAAATCGGCGCTGGCGGCTGTTGCGTTGGTCAACGGAAGGAACTGAATGAAGGGGCTGCCTATTTTGAACCCGGATTCGGTTTTGACAAAATCGCCATAGTTGTATACGGCATAGATGTTTCGAAGCTGTTATAGCCGAATGAGAATGGCGAAAGGGCGGAGTTGACCAGAGCTGAATACTCACAAACGCATCACCGAAAATGGTGTCGCTGTCACCCCCTTCCCATTGACCTGCTTTGTACTCGCTGATACAGTATGTAAAGTTTTGACCGCCAAATGAGTCCGTCTCAACCCGAGTCAGGTCAAGAGGGTGGACGAAAACAGTTTGGTTCCTGTTAAAAACAAAAACGTCAGCCATTTAATCGGTTACGAATACGTTGAATTATCTCACCCAAATGTACACTCGACGGTCGCTTCAGCCAGGCATGGCACCGCATAGTATGAGGTACCATCGATGGGCACACCTCCCATTGATTCGTACAGCGTTTTGTACGCCTCGGGAGGAATCTTTGCTGCTGACGTTCCGGTATCAAACAGTACAGAGATACTATCAGCTGGTGGGATGTTCGTCAGCCCGTGGGCTTTATCCGCCTTGACTCCACTCTTGAGCTTTTGATCGTTGCCGTTGATCTTCAGCCCCGTCATGAGCATGTTCCATTGGAGCACGCCGTTGTCGAACCCAGAGTACACCTCGTGCTTTTGCTCGTTTGCTACTGCTTCGTACCCAGGTGCATAGGTTCCAATGTCGAAGTATCCTGTATCGGTGTCGTTCAAGTCGCCGTCTCGATTGAGGAAGAAAGCAATGTGGTTAGGCGTAGAGGGATCAGCCAAGAAGATGTTGGACATGAGGCTTCGCCCCCAGGTCTTGTTAGTGGCCTCTACAACCGCGACGTTGATATCGGAGAGTGTGTCAAAGCCTAGCCCAGCGAGCCCTTGGAAATGAGGGAGTCGCTTCTCCAAGTTTTGGAAGAAGGCGTCTTGCTTCGCGACTGAGAGGTAGGACTGGTTGACGATGTCGAACCCAGCGAATGAGAGCAAAGGAAGCTGAGCCACATAGCCATCTACGGACCCGGTTCCATATGAAAGATTCAAGTACAGTTTAGGTTCCTGTGGCATTAAAAGCCTAATTAGTGCGAAAAACACTGAGTCTAAGACGTCAACGCGTACAACGATTTTCGCGTCTGCAAAAGCTGCATCGTTGTGGCCGGGAGCAAACCACAAATCGCTACTCCCAGTATCAAGCGCCAGGGTAAAGCCTAAATCGAGCCATTAGTACGGCTATCACCGCAGCAGCGCGAGAAAGTAAACAACGTGCAATATTCTCCAATCGTGAAGTTGGCAATATAGAAGTTATTCTCCAGGCTTTCCAGACTGGTGGCACCACTTGACTTGCTCATTGGCGTCGACCCAGAGGTTCCTCGGGTCTGCACCCTTTGCACTGGTAAATGAAGTGCACTCGAATGTTTAGCCGCTAGGACGAGACCTAAGAGCACTATGGGCTTCATCATAAAAGATACTCAGAAGTGGTGAGTCAAAACCCAGGCAATTGACCGGCCTTTTGTATGCACGAGGAGCGTATTCTTAGTTCAGCCTACATGGTGGTTCGTGACACAGATTCACCGCCGAGAGCAGTTATTTTTGTTCTGCTGGAGCCTTGCAATGCGAAGCCCAGTGCTTGTTTATTTTTAGTACGCATCGATCATGCATCAAAAGCCTCGATCAATTGCGCATCGGTCAACCAAACCAGGTCTTGATTATACCTCGCATGCATCATACAAACATATTACAGGGGCAAATCGACATTCAGCAAAGGACCGAACAGGAGGACAGCTATCACAACCGCCCCCAGTTTATAAAGACGTACCAACGCCACAGCGTCATCGTACGAAGCCGGAATATCGTACACGCGCACAGCATCAAGTGCTAAATATAACATCGCAACTAGTAAAGTAAATCAACAAAACCACATATCATAACCTAATTGTACCCCTACAAAATTACAAAGCAGCAGACACAGAAAATCGATAGCACAAGACTGTTTCAGACATGTATACTCCATAAATCGTATCCTTCCTAGGTAGGGACCGGTACCCCCCGATCGTCCAACGTGAGATCCGTCGCGTGTAGCCCCGTCTTGTTCTCTTTCATAAGTTTTGGATCGACGATCGGCATTCCGTCCTCGTCTAGCGGCCAAAAATTGTGTTTGAGCCTTCCGTTGGGGTCGTACTTTTTCTTGAGCGCGCAAAGTCGAGCCCAGTTATCACGGCCATAGACACCAAGGATGCGAGATCGCTTCTCACGGCGCTCCAAGAACTATTATCAAGCTCACTCAGACATAGGCGAAGATCGTGAAAGAGTACAAGACTTACGCAAGGGAAGGGACCGCCAGTCGACTGGGGTGCCAACGACTCTTTGATCCACTACAGCATACTAATCAGCTTGTTTCTTCACTTAGACTACGAATGAGACGTACCTGTTCAGCCGTAAGCACACATGCCGGATCATTCTGTTCCAACTTCCACTGATGAAGCGCGACAATCGTAAACGCAGCCTCGCGTGCGACCTTGGGCAAACACGAATCCGTCGTATCCATCAGAGCACCTCCAGAAAGCTCGAACAACCAAGCTACGAACCCATCACAATCAACACCAAAAACCAATACAAAAAAGATTGACGTACTGCACCCATCAGGGGTATCCCCAAACTTCCTCACAGTCTGATGAATAATTTCATCCGTAAGAGAACTAATTAAATCGCTCCTAATAAACCATTTACGACCAGCTACCACGCCAGATCCAGTCAGTCTCCGTACCAGCTCGTTCAAAAACGGATACTCACAACCGCCCTTGAGAACTTTGGCAATCGAATCTTGCTGCCACACAAACTCCTTTTCCTGGACTTCATTCAACAAACAGCCTTCACCTTCCCAACTGCTAATCGCCTGAAGGAACGGCAGACCATCGGCGCGTGAACCAGCGTAGCAAATCTGAATGACGACCAGCGCGCCCTTGTTCTTCGGTCCGGCCGTGAGAATGCAGTTTGCATAGAGCTCGCGTGGCGCAGACTTGATACAGTCTCGGAAATGCTTGATTAGAGAAGCGGCGGTAAGCTTATTAAAATTACTGCAAATAGACAAAATGAGTTTGTGCAAATGACGTAAATGCAAACGGCTCACTAGATCAGGTTGCCCGCAAACACGACTGGGACAGGGAATGCCTTGGCCTTGTATCGTACGACAATTCCAAACGCGGGACCAGCACCGCGCAGAGCCCACCAGAGCCCCCGCTTTGGTTTTGGCTCGTCTTTACCGTCAGGTTGAGCGGGAGTAGTACTAGGTGGTATAGCCTCCTTTTCCTTCTCCTTGCCCTTGTCTGTCGCGCCTTCGCCATCGACTTCTTGAGGATCCGACTTGTCGCCATCCTGGTTTTCTTCAGGCTCGAGCACATCGCCTTCGCCATCGACCCAACCTTCACCATCATCTTCCTCCTCCAAAAGCTCGCCATCCTCACCCCGCACACCTTCCTTCGAGACCCAAACGATCCGTCCGTCGGAAAGAACGACTTCGGCCTCGACAAGACAGTCCATACTCAATCCGTGCAAACGACTCAAGAACCCAAACCCGCCAAGAAGCATCACAGTCGGCCCGACAGGATGAGCCGCAAAGGGAACGAAATACGGAATCGCGGGCGAAGGAGACGGGAGCGAGGACATACCTGGCGCAAAAAACGACCCAGAACCTGGTCCGAATCCCCGACCCGACGGACGTTCGTACAACTCGGGACGAGCGCTGTCTGCTACAATCGTAGGACCATGACCATCAACTCCATCAACTTTGGGTCCAGCACCATCGATGCTATCGACTCGAGAGCCGGTTCCGTCCACACCATCAGTCGTTGGACTTGTGTTCGAGGGAGCGACCACAGCCGCGAGTGGATGAGCCGCACAAAACGCGTCGACGTCTTTCTGACTCGCGCCGGCTCCAAACGTCACGTACGTATGCGGCAGGGGTGGAGCAGGCGCAAACGGTACATGCGTGACTGTCGGTAAAAGCGTAGAGGAAGACGGCAAGGCAGGCGGGGGCGATCCAGGCGCAGGGCTGTTTCCGTTTTCGTTTCCACCGGTGGGTCCGAAATCAAAAGGTCGAGGTGGGACGCTGTTTGTGCCAGGTGTAGGCGGGCGTTGTGCGGCATGAGGATTGATAAACGCGTTGACTTGGGTCGGTGTCGGAGTCGAATCCGAAAAGTCAAACGGCCGAGCATTGGGTGGGCCGTTGGATCGAGGCGGGCTTCGGGTGCTCGTCAGAGCAGGAGATGTCAAGGCTCGAGGTGCGGGTGGAAACGCGTTGGGCACAGTGGTGGCGCCACCCGCAGCCGGGGGCGGAGCCCAGAGCCAGGCCGAGCTCCCCATATTCGCACCCATCCCACTCGGAGGTTCTCCCATCGCGTACGAAACGCCTACAGATTCCGCAGCAGCTCCACGGGTGCTCCCACCATTCCAGACTGTATCCCACCCACCAACATCACGTCCAACAAAGCCCCTAATATCCACGCCTACACCCGGACGATCGGCTGCAGGCGGGAGCATGCCCTCATCGTGCTGGACCTCGTCGGCAGTGACTGGACCGCGTGTCTTGCCGTTTTCGGATTGGCTGGGCGGAGAGGCCGGAATTTTGTTGTGCATCTCAGCAGGGGTGTCTGGTGATTCGGTCGTGGGTGGAGTGGAGCCCGTGCTTGTGTCGGTGTGGGATGATCCGCGGCCAGACGAGGGGCTGGTGACGCGAAGTCGACGAGAGGGACGCTCCGAGCCAAATCCATCGTGGTCATTGGCTTTGTGGTCGTTGTGGAAGCCGTCAATCCCGTCGACACCGTCAATGACCATACGGTCCTGATTGTCGACTCCATCCGAGTGAGGTGGGGACGAGGAAGGAGGGATGATGGCTATAGGCGAGGGCGAGAACGCCTCGTCGGCGCTCCTCCTCCTCGGATCGGTAAACGGAGCATGGATCGGCGGCGGGCCGACTCCACTTGGATATGTGTTGGGGTATGCCGACGCCGAAGGCATACGGCCCTTGCCCTTGAGCATATCTGGGTCCTTGACAGGTACGTGAGGCACGTCGCGCAACGATGTCCAGTCAGGCGAGGCCGTTCCAGGGCGTTCCATCGTAATCTGGGCGACGAGACGCATGTCGAGGATCACGTCGCCCTCGACGGACCAGCCGTGGGTGCCATACCCGCCCGACTTGGCGCTGATGGAGAGGTTGTGTTTGTTGCAAAACTTGACGACTCTGTGGATCGAGTGAGCGCGTGGTGGGACGAAATGAATAAATTTTCATACTCGGATACGTCGTGTGCGTCGAGCGGGCGGACGAGCAAGTGGGCAGAGGTACGGATGGCAGCGTTGAAGAGCTGAGAGTGTCGGACGTAGCCCGAGTCGCCGCGGGCGTGGACAGTGCCCTTGACCAGGCGCTTGAGTTCGCGGACCGCGTCGTCGTCAGGGGGAAGTCGCATAGGGGTGTCAACAGCCATTGGGAGAGAGTGTGGGGTGACCGACGGGACGAAGTGCTCTTTATTAATACGCGAGGTATTAGACGATGCTGACCCTTCGTTCCCGGCGGCAGAGGTCGAGTCTAGTTGCGCGGATGGTGGGAATAGCTCGGGGGGTCAACCGGCGCTTTATAGACCGGCCTGTCTGGTAGGCGATGCTATGCCTGTCGCAGGTGCAGGGGTGGCGTCGAGTACACAACTAACTAATTGTGTAGGCGACTGCCTAGGGACAGAAGCCTGAACCAGTCTGACGTCATTTTGCACGGAATCAACCAGAAAAGACGTCAGATCCTGCCTGTTTCCCGCTCCACCACCCACCTGCCCCTCGATCCAGTGTTCGGCTGAATATACTCCCCAAATGACCTAGATTGCCGCACATAAGCTATACCTTATCAGATATTTGTCCTGCTCCACCCCAGGGGCTGCGCAGTCCAATTCATCCGAGTTTGAACGTTCTAGCACTCACTTTCGAGTCCAGACCTACATTAAACTCCCCTATTGGTTCCAGTGCCTCCACCTTACTGCGCCTTGGGAGAGAGAACATTTTCCGCGGCGTCCGTATGTGATCGTTGGAGCGAGCTTGACGCTCTGGCTCTCCCAGAGACTTGCTCTCTGATTCTGATCTTCTAGCCTCGCTCAATTTCTACGGAACAAGATCACACGAACCCCATCTTGCTCCCATTGAGAATATATCAAGTAATCAAGATCCAGTCTTCGCCGAACCCATTCAAAAGTTTAGCCCTTGCAACGAGCTAATATTTGCATCATACCAGAAGCCCATGGGTCGCATACAACACGACCTACACGTTCACTCCGAATTGCCCGCCGCGCATTGAACATGCCGGCACCGAATCCTAGGCACAACTGTTCATCCCAAGCGTTGCTGTCGCCCGAGTCTATTTCCTTTGACATCATGTCAGGAAACTTGGTTAGTTCTTGTCGGTTTGCATGTCACTGCCGATGATATTACGTCCTCGATCGTATAATCTGTCTACGGACAAAAATGGAGTTGTGTAGGGCATGCTTAGGATCGGATTTGGGCGCGTTACAGTCGGTGGGGGGCGGGATGTCTATAGCGTAAAACCCAGCAATAGCGTCACGATATACTGGTTCAGGTGATTTGAATATGTCACAGTGAACCACAGTTCCCTGTTAAGCGTAAGTTTAGGATACATGTAGCGATTGCTCGCCGTAGCCTCGAGCCGAACCGTCACGCGGAGACGTAGCTAATCCTACTACCTAGGAGAGGACCTGCCGAGTGATTTAAGAGCAAATCGGTCGACTACAGTTGCATATGTTTATGTATTTATTAATCGCTTCGCAGCTCTCTACCTTTAAGATTGTCTACGAAAATGTAATAGTAGCAATTCAAAGATAGGGGCGCAAGCTCAAGGCCCACCGTGAGATGACGAGCTTATAAGGGGATCTTTGAATTGATACTATTATGTATTTACCTACATCAATCCAAAACGACATGACCTGCAAGAATAATTGATTCCGGCTTTGTGGTTTGGCCGAAAAAGGCTATCGCTCGTGTATGTATCGGCGCTTTTCCTGCATCTCGTCTTGTCTTCAAGAATTTGGTTGTAAGAAGCCTTTCAAGTCTATCAAGCAATCATATTAGCTGTTGGCTAAAGGGTAGGCCAAGGCTGACATGAATAAAGCGTGTGCTCGAAACAAGGAACTGATTGTATGCATGAAGCTTTGATCGGTCTCATTAATAAAGCACCATTCTTGAATATTTCGTTCAAAGACGAAAGCGTAGTCGACATGCGATCAATCTGTCATAGCGAACTTGGTGGGTACAATCGGATTGGGCACTTTGCTTCGTCATCCTATCCGATGTAGAGTCCTCTAGGTGTGCGGCTTGGTCAACCTAGACGAAGAAATCTTAACGACATAAGTAGCTCTTCAAATCGCGATATCAGTATGTTTCCTGTGGATAAACAATTAGACGCCTTGTATGTACGCCTCTCAAATCGCTCGCCCGCCATTAAAGCTAGAGTAGGCTGGCAAGTGTTCGGCTAGTATAACATCTACATGGCCTCAACATGCGCCGAAATCGGTTTATCTAGTTTTACCTTTGGTATATGTAACGTAGCAAAATCAGTCTAAGGAACTGGGGACGGGTGTTGTTTTTTGTCCCTGTAGTATGTATGCCAACTAATAAGGGGTTAATTGAGCAAAGTAAAATAACGGTGAGAGCCCAGTATTAAATACCCACAAGCTCAAGACCCCCCATTCGCATGATGACGAGCCCAGCGTGGGAGGTTTAATACTTGCTCTCACCGCTACTAACTTTTCTTAAGGTTAGTAGGGATCCAATGACCACCAAAATATTTGATTGATTCCGGCTTTGTAGTTCAACGCATTAATTAGCCGCGCTCGAAATAGTAGCCAGTGGACAAGGTCGGCTGAGTCGTTTTAAACAACCCCTAGCTCAGCTGGGGTATGTTCTGTAGCACCGGCTTCCCCGAACCGAAAGGGGAGTCGAAACTTTGCATTAATCGAGCTATGTGCCGCAAATCCGACTAACTTACCAAGACTCAAAGACTAGACGTGTAGCCTTAGGATACTGACATAGTGTTTGACAACGATAGACCAAACTAACGGATTGGCTTTTCAATGGTAGCGCATATACGTGGGTTCATCTCATCATGATTTCAGTATGTAATACAGTTCGAATATTCTAGTACAGATACGCCCTGCGCTTGCATCACCATAACAATTCGTGGCTAATTCATTCAGTTTCGTGAGAACGCGTCCTAGTTCAGCGGCTCTAGGCTGCAAGCTTTGCGGTTCAATATAATCGTCGCGTCCGTCCCATGTCCTTCTCGTGATTCCAAACGAAGATCACCCCCAAAGTATCTAGCATACTAAACTCAATCTCAGCCAACCTGTCCACTCTGAATGCCTAACCAAACTTACCAATCTCGATAGTGGAAGTCCATACCCATAGCCAGCCATGGGCGCTCTCACAGTTCCACCCTTCATCCCATCTTCGTCCTCATCTACCGGGCCCTCCTCTTCGCCAACAGTTGAATACGAATAACGCCATACGTATGGCATATCCTTCTCCTTGATTCCTTCACCCTGATCCCTTATGCGAATCGCAATTTGGTCCGTTCCAGGAACTTCCATCACGTCCACATAGATATCTGGGAACCCATCCCTGGAATCCTTGTGTCTCTCGACGGTTGCCCGGAGAGCGTTTTTCAGAAGCTCGAAAGCGATATGACTGAGGTGTCCGGGGACATATGCGAGGTGGATCGACTCGGGAAGAGAACAAGTAAGAATGATTCGCGGAGCACGTTTGAGATCGTAGTGTTCTTCACATGTGAATGTTGCATTGTCAATCGCATCTTGAAGGATCAGGGGAATATCCTAGAGGTATGTTAGCTTGGATATATGCGCCCGAAACTAAACAACGTACTGTTCGCTCGTTAATTATCCCGACATGATGCTCTGGGGGCGGTTGTAAGGAACAGACTGCCATGTCTAAACGAATCATAAGCATTCGATAATGAGGCAGGTGGTTGTAGACTCACGTTGACTAATCAAGAACCTCATACTAACTCTAGACATGTAAAACCGGTCCAGCCAGTTTTGAAGCTCCTCATCCGCACCTTGAGAACTGTTCCCCCCATTCCTTCGCAGATATTCTCTCACACCATATGCGACTCGATAGACCGTAGGGTCGTGGCGTCGACGAGCGCGTTCCAACACTTTCATGAACTTTGAATTGAGCGCGAGCAATTCTGGCGTCCAAGTCACATCCGATGTAGGAGCGGCGTAGAAACGGCGCTGGGAGGTCGATCCTGATCGTTCACGTGGACCAGCCGCGAGTCCTGGGGTGAACGGATTGGGCGATGCGGCGGGTAAGAAGATCCGTTGCGTGCTTGGAGGTAGTTTGATGGTAGGGAGGTTTGTTATTTCCTATTGGGTTTTTTTTTGGTTTAGTGGCGCTCAGTGGGAATCAGAGGCGGAACGGACCTCGAACGATTGCATATACCAGCTACGAACTGTTGAAAACGAAGGGGATTTGCCCAGTCCGTGAGCAGAGTTGTCTATGTCTTTTATCCGGCGCGCAAGGCGAATAGGCAGCTCCTCTGCGGAAGGACGAGTGAGAAAGCTTGCCCCGTACAGCCAGTTATCTACATACCTGCAAGGAATTTGGTCCCTCGCAGTACTTTAGCGGGAGTGGGATCACGTCCAAAAGCTACCATTTGTTGGAGAGATACTAGAGATGAAAAGTAAGCAAACATACTCGGTATTGTCGAGCGACGTACCTGGCGTCGGTGGAAAGGACGCATAGTGGGCGACTTTTTCCGCGAGTGACGCGGTACTGCGAAGACCGACAGCCATATTGGATCGTGGGAAGAGGGTAGAAAACGAGTGGGCGATAGTTCCTGGTTCAGTCTAAATAGACGACACGAGCGCCACCGAGACGGAATCAGACAAAAGGGGCGAAGGGAGAGGTGATCTCGATGGCCTTTGTCGGCCGCCTGCGGGTTCATATAGCTTGACGTTTGTGCCAGCGGTCATCTCGATGGGCTGTGCAAGCAGCCAATCGGCGTGGGTTCTGGGGTTCTGTCACCTGGGGGACAATCACCCAGATGTCGAGCTCCGAACGAGGCGAATGGGGTTCGCTCGGAACATTAGCCGAATGAGTCTTTGGCTCGCGTGCCCGTTTTGGTCAACACGTTGTAATTTGCTATATAAAGTCACTCGCAGATGTCCGAAACTTCAAGTCTATTGTTAAACTTGCCCAACCTAACTCGGCTATGACGTATCTGGAGCGGCTGTTGTGTCCAAGCCAAGCACAAGCAACAAAGCTAGAAGTCATAGTGCGTCGTAACGAGGACTCGCAGACCCAAATCAAATCCGTGTCAGAGAGGACTTTGTGACAAGGTTCTGCCGCAGGGCAAGTTTCCAAGGCCAAGTCGACCGCCTTGGCAGTGGAGATAGAAGGATTTGTCACGTGTCTGGGCTCGCTCCTTCCAAGCGCTATCCGCCTGGGCTAAAAGTAGTCAAACTCGCAACAAACCGGGGTCTGGACGACCGTCGGTCTGCTGCCGAGGGGCCGTGCGGCGACGGCGAGCCTCGTAACACCCGTCCGTATCGGCTCCAACCGACGACAGACTGTACCGGCAAGGTCAAGGTTCTGTTCAGTATGGCATGTTATGCACCTTCTCAGGCATGCTTGTCGTCCCAATCTGTGCATATGCTCGAAACGATTGTCCTGTTGGTTTGCCTGGGATGACCCTGGATTCGGTCAGCAGCCTATCTCAGCGCTTATGTGCCGTGTTGGTTCTTTCTGCCACAACCATAACACGATGTTAGCCTCCGCCCCGTTGATTTTGTCGGCTATTGCGACGGTGCTGGCATCACCGGCTGCGAAAACCGGGTTTGAAGACGTTTCTATTCGTACTATCAAGTTTTCGCCCTCTCATGTTGAAAAGCTTCCTCTTGCGGTCATCGAGGAGCTACGTCAAGCCACGCCTCTTCCTCGCCCACTCACGCCCGAATCGCTTGATTCTGTCCGAGCCTCTTTTCATGATATTTTTGCCTTGACTGGGTCGACTATTTCGGACGAGGCGATAGAGCAGCTCCAAGGGCATTTCCAAAGGCGGCTGTGGGGCCCCGGATACGTCGATGTTACCGGCTCGGTTCATGATTCCATTCACGACAATTCCCAAACACATTTTGTGGCTCCTATTCCCGTTCCCGACTATCCCAAAGTGGACCCATCTGCTCATCCTGAGCTGGAGCCCATGTTGAAGATGGTCAACTCGTCGGAAATAAGATCATACGTGGAGCAGCTTTCAACTAAATATTCGACACGCTATTATCGTAGCAGGAGCGCTCGAGGCAAGCATTTAAATCCAAAGGGTCCTAGAGTGTCACTAATCATGTTTCAACCATTTAGAGCCAACGAAGTGGATTGAGTCGCGATTTGCTTCGTGGCTCGGTCAAAGCCAGACACACCTTTTTGAAAACAATTTCAACCAACCAAACGTCATGGGTCGGATTGAAGCCAAATCTGGGAATGCGAGTGCACCTATAGTCATTCTTGGAGCCCATCTGGACTCGACCAGCCAGATGCCTGCTTGGAAGGCGCCTGGCGCGGACGATGGTATGTAGGAAAACGCCTCACACGTGATTTTTTCCTCATGTCCTACAAACAGATGCATCTGGCTTGTCGATTGTTATGGCTATTATGCGCATCCTTAAAGCCAACGATTACCAGGGGTCGTACGCTATCGAAGCTCATGCCTTTGCTGGCGAGGAAGGTGGTCTACTCGGCTCTGATGCCGTGGCCGCAGCGTACAAGAAGCAAGGCAAACAGGTGCGCGGAATGCTCGAGTTCGAGATGGTCGGTGAGTGAAGAGCTTTGTGACCCGTGGAAAAGTACTGTGCTTAACCGGAGGACCAGGATACCAGCCATCGACTTCGACTAACAGGGGAAAATCGAGCACCATCACTGTCCTGGCTGATCCGGTTCCGGCAATGTCCAAGCATATGATAGAGGTCGTCAAGGCCTATGTTCCAACCGCTGAGCAACGAAGCGTGAATTGCGGTGTATGTGCTTCTAACGTTTTCATGATATTCGTCTCAACCTTGGTTTTAGTATGGTTGCAGTGACCACTACTCGTTTCACAACCAAGGTTACCCCGTCGTCTGTCTGGCCGCCTATGGTCCAAGCGACGCGAATCTGAACCCCAACTAGTCAGTCAATTCATGATACTGAATTCTTAGTTTTCTGAGACCCTGTTTTAGCCATTCCGTCACAGACACGGTGGATAAACTCGATTTCGACAAGATGACAGATTTTGTACGCGCCGGGCTGGGTTGGGTAGTTGAGGTGGCTGCGTGATCTGTGTTGCTGATATGTTCTTGTAACATTTATGGTAGTTATGACCACACTTTGTGAGTCCCAAGGGGATAAACATGGCTGTGCTCTGCGAACTATCCCAGCTAGAAAGACTTCAAATACTCAATCGATCGACCCACATTAGGCAACGCCTATCACTCTGTTTGATCATGGGCGGCGGTACCGTAGTGCATACAGGCGCTGAAGCTTCAAATGGGCCGGCTATCAAGTTGTAAAGCGCCCGGACTGATGACGGGTAACTGTCGACCAGGCCCGGTAACTCCTTCCGAGTCGGTGCCATCTTCGTATATAAGCTTAAAGCAGTCCCGCCCTTGGGGAGGCTTTTGTTGAGTGACAGCCATCATGAAAATTAGTATGAAATCACTCTTTTTTGGTCTCGCTGTTGGATTTTCTTTATTGACGGGTGGTGTATGCTAATTTGTCTCTTCATCAACCCAAGCGCTCACCAGTCGCATCTCGCATAGGTCGCCGATCCTCCTCCAGGCGAGGCCAGGTGGACAAACAGACCAAAAGGGCAATGGCACTGTCGTATGGGACCCAATCGAGGTTACTATTCTCCCGTCCAACCTTTGACCCACTATGCTGACTTGGATATATGCGTTTCAGTCAAGGTCTTCACTGCAGAAGAAATCACTGAATTTATGGACCGGTTGCTCCCACTCTGGGTAAATCAAGAACATGAGCACTGGGCCAGGGGTCAGAGGTTTCCTCGAAGCATTGCAACACATCCCACTGATCGCCACCACCACCATCACCACCACCGTCGTCGCCATCATCATCATCAGCAATGGAATGGGATTGAAGGATGGCCAGATAGAGATAGTGGTGACATGGTAAGTAATCCTCGGGGCGTTTCTGTCTTGATGATATCGAGGCTAAGGATATATCTCTTGGACAGTGGCCGCACGAACTATGCCATCGTAGGCCCTGGGTTGGAAGTTACCCAATCCTTGTCGATGATACCCAAATAGATGATGAACCCACAGTAGCAATCGATCCTGGAGAATTTAGAATTCTTGTCTCCGGTGGTTTCAAGGTTCGGGATGATGACGACTATGGACTATTCAGCATATTTGCATTTTGTGGTGTGGTATGTCATGCTGTTTAAGCCCTCAAATACCCTGTCGGCTCAATCAGTTAACCACAGGCAAGACGACTTGATCCTTCGAATGAGGATAGTTACCAAATGTGCTGGCCTGCACCACCGCCCCAGACTTTCGCAACATGCGTCATGCCCGCTGGTTCTAGTTCACCTCGTCAGACGGCTGTAGTCGTCCAACCAGGCTTGCACACAAATGGCACACACGATTTTTTATATTCGATTGGGGCATCCTATCTTGGACAATGAAGAAAGCGATCGACAAAACTAGACGATGCGCCGTCCCGGTCGAACGCTCAACGACAGTATATTCAAGATTTTGTACAAAAGCATATCGAAGCGAAAACATTTTATACTAGTACATGAACAAAGCATTATTCAATCAAATCAGCGTGTTTAAACTCCTGGTACATCATAGCCATAGCCACCATAGCTCGCGCTAGGGTCCCCGTAAACACCTGTTTGCGAACTTTGTGCATACGATCCAAAGCCTCCAGGATTCATGGCCGATGCTGAATTCCTGGAAGCCGAAGGGATACCCACTTCAGTGTACATTTGCGACATGATTGGCGCGAAATTGTCCTGCGCCTCTGAGAACCAGTCGATGGCAACTTCTGCATACGGGTCCGCTGCCGTTTGGATAAACGTTGGGTCTTGAGTCGTTCGTACTGTATCCGCAAAACATACGGCAATATCCGTGCATGCGGTCGGGTCTGGTGGGAACGGGAGATTGGGGTCTGCAGGAGGCAAGACCTGGTGCCAGTGGTTGTGCGTAAGGTGAAGGTCGTGTTGTGGGTCTGCGTGAGTCGTGCCGTAGGCAACGTGTGGTAGCTGGTTGGGCTGATAGTGCGCATTGTACGGGATGTTGTGCATGTATTGGCCGGGAGGTGGGTACATATAGTTGTGAAAGTGGTAATGCACGTGCTGTACAGGTTGCTGATTCTGCGCGGATGGTTGGTCGGAGGCGATTTGCTGAGAGTTCTGGGCACCATAATGCGTATTTTGAGGCGGTGCTTGGGTGTATGCGTTTGTGGGTGTTGGTTGTGCGTTGTAGACTTGTGGCTCGACTTGGCGAGTGTAGGCCTGATGAGCAACCGCATCATCGTAACTAGGAGGTCCACCAGTGGTCTCATTCAGCGTAGATTTATCGTAGTGCCCAAAACCCAGGGACTCTGTGAGATGTGTTGCATGAGAGCCACCAATATATGCTTGAGATTGGGAAGAGGCAGAAGTAGAAGCATGGGCCGACGGATTTAGCCCTGATGTGTGCGTAGTGTCCTGGTAGCCCCCGGATTGATCACTGGCCAAAGCCGTGTTGTTGCCGCTTTCAGCTGGGGCGATAGAACTCGAATTTGTGTCGTGGCCGCGAGATCCTTCCTGGTCGTCTCCTTCGGGCGGTCGCCGTCCACTGCCCGACCCGCTAGCGCCTGATCCACCACCACCCGACCCGCTGGCGCCCACACTCGCATCGTTTTCGGGGACCTGCCTCTTGGGTGTAATTTTGACACCCCAACGCGCCGCAAGGGCATGAATCCGGTCTCTAGCGTCCTTGGCGCTATTAACCCAGTATCCCGTCTTGTCCATACACTCGAGACATGCGATGCCTGTCCTCACGCCGTCCATCGCGGCTGCATCATCTGGTGCCAGCAAGAGGATCGTACACGCGCTGTAAACAGCGTACGGGACAGTGACGCAGGGCGAGGAGAGTGGGATATGTCGAATGAGGGACGTGATTTGAAGCGCCGAGGCTCGTGCGACGCGGAAAGCCAGAGTTCGGTAGCGACGGATGATGTGGGAAGAGTGACTGGGCTGAACGGGGTCGAGTGTTGCGTCAATACGCATGGCTTCCTCGGAGAGCGGGCGGGGAGACAAAAAGGGTCTTGATGCGACAATGCTAGTGAGATGGGTAAACATGCTAGAGTGCCTTTAGTACAGTCGTTTGAGTTGAGAAAGACAGGTGAGTATACTGACTGGAGATAAACCAACCCATTGTCCTTCCTGCGAATCGCGCCTGTTGAACGAAGCCATGTCGGGAGTTCGTCAAGGAATCGTTGGATTGTTAGGTTATTGCGAGTGACCAGCTCCAGATCTTCTTGGGGAGTACGCTTGGGAGCATCGAACGAGTATCTAAAGAATATTGGTTAGTGATCATTGCTAGCGCTGCTAACAGGGAGCACTTGCATTCCGTCAAACAACATATCTGACATGCGAATCATGTCACGAATAGCCTCCCATCCGGCCTGGATGATGATGTCGCTCAAACCCAGGGTCGCAGGACTCCACCAGGTGACGCTTGTATCAGATGCAGTCGGCTTGTCGTCCACACCACCTGTCGGATCGGTCTTTGATTCAGGAGGCTTACCAGATTCGATGACATTGGCGGACGCGAGAGACGAATGTCGGGGGGTGCTGATCATCCGTTTATCCATGAGCGGATGCATTCCCATACACATTGCGCTGAATCTATCAAATGCCGTGTTCAAATTAAGTGTGTGCTTCAGATCTGGAATATCTCACCTGTCCAGGTTGTATGTTGCCCAAAATACAAAGTTGCGTGTCTCAAACAGTCTCTTGGATATCACTCCGCGGCGTACGAGTGGTGTAGCATCGACGTTCATCCCAAGGCGTACGCAGAGCGCGCAACCCACGCCTATATGAAGCACCACTGGCTCAGCAAATTGCCTCTGCAAAGTTTCGATGTCACGTACCAAGCAATGTCCAAGCAGCAGGTGCACGGGCATGTCCCAGCTCCCAAGTGGCCATAACAAGGATAGCTTGCACGGTCGCCAGGCGCGGATTTGCGGCCTCGGTTAGGATTCTGGATTCGGCCCGTCTGTAGAACCGTTCGCTGGTTTCTGGATCACCCGTAAACAGACAAGAGATGGCGAAAGATGCATCGAGTAGTACTGGACTGATGAATTGAGATAGATCCGCAGCAGGCTCGACCGATACAGCCCTTGGAACGCCGATCGCACTTGGACCCGAAAACGGGTTTGGGGGCGGTGGTGGAGGTGGAGGTGGGATGGGTTCGTTGGGATGGACAGCTTCAGAGTGGATAGCGTATGCGGACAGAAAAGGGACGGGCGCGACAAACGGCAAATGCATGCGTTGCCAGTCCCAGAAATAGGCGAGTAATTTGTGTTCTGCATCGAGGCTGATGAGAGGCACCCAATCGCCCATTCCCAGATCGAGTTCTGACGACGAAGGGTCGTTGGTTTCTTCCTCGGGGTTTGCGAGGTTGATGGACTCGAGGGCGTTGGCGGCGTCGTCGGCCGGGATGAAACCCAATTCGGACTCGTGTGGTCCGTCATTCGCGGGTTGGGACGGCATGCTATGCTCGGTTGCGAGCGGGGGTACACGGCTGGTAGACGGTGCATCTGGCTGCGCTGGATCATTGTCTTCGGGCAAAAGGTCCAGAGCGTCAGTCGCGTCGCTAGCGCCGGCCTTTTTGAGGATGCCTTCGAGTAGTGCTACGCGTGCCTCTAGGGCCGCAACATAGTTTTTTTGCGCGGGCCTACACGAGATTCAACTATGTGCGGGGTATGAGTTTGATAGGCTCTGACCTTCGTTGATCGAGAGTTGTGTCATAAACACATTTATAGTTTCCTTTCACGCATAGAGCACAAACGGGGATTCCGCCGTCACACTAGGATGGGATATCACCGACGGTTTTACAGTGCATGTGGTGACTACTTGCCTTGCGCTTGCGCTTCCGGCAGGGATCGCAGGCTAGGTTGGTTTTTCTAGCGCGCGGTTCGGCCATCAGGTTGTATGCAGTGAGGATAAACTGGTTCCCTGTGGTTGTTCTGATGGCGTGCGTGTTGCCTAACGACTACTTTAGCGCTCTCCCGGCGCTTGCTGGCCATCGGGACTTGGGCCTGGGCGACTGAAAAATCGAAGCTGATCGAGGTGCGTGTTTACAGTCGTTAATCATATCATTTTTGATTCGTAGTGAGGTACCCGCATACATCTGGCCACATAGTTCCGCTGCAATTCCGCTCTACCGTAGCACTTATGTCAGCCGATTCCCCGGGGCACGCGACAAATATTTGTCTTGAACCACCACGCCCGGGTCTTTGTGAAATACTATCGCCCTTGATCATACATATTTAGAAAAATATCGGCCTTTGTTTTGTTGGCTAGGTACCCGAAATGTGTTCCATTGTCTTGTCGGCTCCTGTGTCAAAGCTATGCATCAACAAAATACAAACAATTGTCGCGATACATATATAGTCCACCTCACAAACCTAAAGCACTAAATGTACTCATTCGCTGTTCGCTTTGCTCATCAGATCCGTCCCACCAAACCCGCACCGCCAATGCTTGGTCTTCTCGAGGGCTTGTTCGATGGCCGACAAGGCCAACCGCCAAAGGGTGAGACGAGCCATGTCGACAAGAGATCGCGGAAAGTGCTGAACGGTCGTTTATCAGCAAACACCACGGATCCATACATTCAAAGACGCAAGGAAGATCAAAAGAAACGGGAGGAAGCACGAGGTACGTCAAGTCGGAGATAGGCTCACAACGAGGACATCAATGTTGATCAGCCAATCATAGCTAAAGCCGAGGAGGAAACAGCAACAAGTAAGGTATTCGGTCTTTGCGACTGGGCGTAGCGTGGCTAACCGTTGTGTTATAGAAATAGAGGCGGTTCATGCGCTCTCCAACGATAGTAAGCACCCCCGACATACTTGATTCGATTTAGCGCTCGACAAATTGCCATCTAGTACCCATATCCGTACTACCTCCCCAACCCAGCACCTCTCGCCTTTTGCCTCCGAATCTCACGGATGCGAATTTAACGGAGCCACTGCCCAGCGAGGCCAATACCAAACCTTCTGCTACTAGTCTATTGCCTGCCGCCCATCTTGGTATTGGTGTGTCCGCCAATACATTACTCACCCCAACTTTGCAACAACCAAACTCCAATCCTCGGTTTCCTTTCCTTCAGAACGTACATGGGAGTTTGAGCACCTTTCCGGCACAGACGAGTCGCAAAAGCAGCCTAAAGTAAGTAATCAAGTATGGGCTCCAACTTGATACGAGTTGACCAGGGGGCCATAGACAGAATTTAGAATCACTCGGTAGCCGATGCGATGTGCTCTTGCAGCGGTTAAGCGACGTGGCTACCGGTGCTATGATCGCACCCGTGTATGTCTACGAACTCGCAAGAATACGACGGTATGCTTGAACACCCACAGGTTGGATCGAGCTAATGATATATCACAGGGAGGTCGAAGGTGCCAAGAAATCTGTCCTGGAATGGTATTATTCAGAAACATTTGGACGTCATAAGGACGATCATCTGGAAGTTGTAAAAATCGAAAAGAAGATAGAACATGATTTCGCTGTGTTTGAGGTACACTAAGGTCTCTTCCAGACTCTTTAATCTGCTATGCTAAGTTGCGTTGACGCTTTGGGCAATCAACCAGCAGTTGACAGCGATGAAGCTGGATGAAATGAGTGAGAGACTAAATGCGTCTCTGGTGAGTCCCAGCTGTTGACGACCGAACAATCTTTATCTTATTCCTCCCATCAGGTTGTGACAAGCAAGAGCTCTAGGAACGTTGAACAGGTCGACGATTTGGAGTTTAGGCGTCATATCAAGAACTTGTTGGGCGAAGCGCCTCAACGCTCGTTCGTACTAAAAGGGAGGATTTACGACCGTGGTTGTGTCGCTATAAGCCAAGGGGTCAGCTTTCAAGTATACGAGGCCTTTATGGCTCCCAGTGGCGAGAAGGTGTCTATAAAGCTATACTGTGAGAGGGTATCAACCAATGGAGAAGGCATCAAGTCTGTCGAGAGGTTGATGAGGCATGCTGGTCTTTGGACATCGTTCCACCATGAATCGATTCTCGAATGTTACGGCGTAAACATGCAGCTGACGAAGGACTACAGTACTGGAGATGATAGAATACAGTTGTAAGTTCCTCGATTTCCGTACATTACTCGGAGCACTTGATAATCACTATATGCTAGCTATTTAGTATCACCATTTCTTCGTCATGGAAACGCCGTGCGTCGCACCTATCCCGGGACGTGCTGTTTTGACTAACGCATACCGTAAAGAACCATTATGTCGGGAAAAAAAGGAGAGCCAACCTGCCCGTCAACGTGTTGCAAATCGTACGTCATTATCAATCTTTCGACGTTTACCCCAAAGTAGTCATGTTCTTTAGCTTAAGCAAGCTGCTCTGGGAATACAATACTTACACAACAGAGATGAGCCGTGTGTTCACGCCAGCATGCGCGGGGAAAACATCCTTATCAAGGAAGATGGTACGGCATGCATCAACGGTTTTGCACTCACTAAGGTAGGCTGAAACCATTTGGACTGCTCTCTAGATGTTTCTTGAATTTTTCATTCAGGCTCTCCCCCGGAACGCGAAAAAGATTGAATTGACAGAGGAGAAATCCCCTTACCGATGGATGGTATATATGCGACTCTATTCAACCTCTTGAGCATTATCTAATCTTAATACAAAACAGGCTCCAGAACTAATAAAGCATCCCGACAACCCCTCCCTCAAGCCATCCTGTGATGTCTGGTCATGGCGAGTTTCTAATATATTCTCTTTTCGCTTGGACTCATCGCTTCACTCATCTACTAGGGCTATGACGTGCCTCGAGGTGAGTCAAAGGCCTTTATTTAACTATTGCTGCTTACGAACACATTTGATAGCTGATGTCTGGTCTAAAACCGTATCAGAAATTGAAGGAGCTTGATACCGCGGACAAAGTCGTAGCTGGATGCTTGCCGAAAGAGTCGGATCACCCAGGATTTCGACAACACTGTCCTCAACCAGATATGATGTGGGAGCTGCTTCAAAGGTGCTAGAATATGGATCCGGAAAAACGACCGACCATTCATCAAGTCATCCACGAACTCGAAAGTATTGAGAGAGCCGAGTTCGAGAAGAGAACCAGTCGAGGCCCCATTTAGGCGGAATTTGTTGATTATTATGAGCGCATAACTGAAACCTGCAGCAACAACTCCCCCCTCTCTTTTTTCATAGAAGCCGCACTGTACCTATCTATAGACTAATCTACTTTGTTCGAGCAGCACGGCATGAATACATGTGTTGGATTCAGCAAGCATACGAACTTTTCTCATAGTATCCTCCAGGTGTTTTGAAGCGTAACATACCGCCATAAGGTACTATCTGGCTTTGCGAGAAATCCCGCATGTGGCGCCCCAATCCTGAATGCTCCATTCGGCTTGGTGGGATCGTGTAAGATGTTGAATGGTCACGCGAAAGTATTAACCCCCCAGGGGTGATGAATCAATGAGTCTGAAACAGCATACAAGTACAAAAAAGCAGACACAGCCAAAAGGAGAAGCGGATGAAGTACAATTGAAACAGCTGGATGAGCATGAGGATCCTGAGCGAATTGCCTCCGTAACGTTTCGGTATCACGTACCTAGCAATGTCCAGGCAGCAGGTGCACGGGCATGTCCCGGCTCCCATGTAGCCATGACAAGAATAGCTCGCACCGTCGCCAGACGCGGATTTGCAGCCTCGGTTAGGATTCTGGATTCGGCCCGTCTGTAGAACCGTTCGCTGGTTTCTGGATCACCCGTAAACAGACAAGAGATGGCGAAAGATGCATCGAGCAGTAATGGACTGATGAATTGAGATAGATCCGCAACAGGCTCGACCGATGCAGCCCTTGGAACGCCGATCGCACTTGGACCCGAAAACGGGTTTGGGGGAGGCGGTGGAGGTGGAGGTGGGATGGGTTCGTCGGGATGGACAGCTTCAGAGTGGATAGCGTATGCGGACAGAAAAGGAACAGGCGCATTGTCGGCCGGGATGAAACCCAATTCGGATTCGCGTGGTCCGTCATTCACGAGTTGGTACGGCACCCTAGGCTCGGGTACACGGCTGGTAGACGGTACGTCGGGCTACGCTGGCTCGTCGTCTTCGGGCAAAAGGTCCAGAGCGTCAGTCGTATCGCTAGCGCCGGCCTTTTTGAGGATGCCTTCGAGTAGTGCTACGCGTGCCTCTAGGGCCGCCACATAGTTTTTTTGCGCAGGCCTAGACGAAATTCAAATATGTGTGGGGTACGAGCGCGATAAGTTCTAGCCTTCGTTGATCAAGAGTTGTGTCATAAAGCACAAACGGGGGTTCCGCCGTCACACTAGGATGGGATATTGCCAACAGGTTTACGGTGCATGTGATAACTACTTGCCTTGTGCTTGCGCTTCCGGCAGGGATCGCAGGCTAGGTTGGTTTTCCTAGCGCGCGGTTCGGCCATCGAGTTGTATGCTGTGAGGATAAACTAGTTCCCTGTGGTGATCCTGATCGCGTTGCCCGTAACGGCTCCTTTAGCGCTCTTCCGGCGCTTGCTGGCCATCGGGACTTAGACCTAGGTGACTGAAAAATCGAAGTTGATTCGTGCGTTTACAGCCGTCGATCATATCACTTTTGCTTCGCGGGAGATACCCCGCACACAGACGGCTGCATAGTTTCGCCCGTCCTTGGACCTCGATAGCAACACTAGTTGAAGGACGCCTTGGTTACACTCCGCCTTAGCTAAGCTTTTCAGGCACTAGAGTCCATATAAACAGGGGTGTTTTTCCTGATGACTTGTCACTAGGTTCATACTCTACGTTCAACCCGATTGCCTCAATTTCTCACCTAAGCACCGAGGCCTACGGTGAAAATCTATCACTCAACTGTTATTTCATGGGACGCACTCCTAAATACCAATAGCGTACCGGGGCTTCAATAATGGCAAACTACGAAGACAAAATTATCATATCCTCCAAAAGCGCACTGGTACGACGAACATTCTTCGCGAAATCCAATAGCTCGAACTCTTTAACTGATTGACTTAGCCTATAACGGAAGTGATTTCAATTCTGGTAGAGCATGGTTGCGCAGATATTTCACTTCAATTAGACGCGATGAGTATTAGCGAGTACCCAGTCAGCGCAGGGGGATTTGGGGATGTATACCTGGGTAAGACGACCGAAGGTCAACGTATTGCACTCAAGTGTGCAAGGTACCACGTTCAAGACGATCGACACCGTGAAAATCTGAAAGTCAGTCGTTTACTTTGCGCCAGTGACAACATATCAACAAGGGTACTAACCGACGTCTAGTTGATAGCTCGTGAGATTCATATTTGGTCTAAATGCAACCACCCGAACGTGCTAAATCTGCTTGGACTGGCACAATATCGCGGTCAGCTTGCAATGATTTCACCATGGATGGAGAATGGCACTCTTCCAGCGTACATTGCTGAGCGTCCTTGGGTGGACCGTGTGGATTTGGTGAGAATATAATGGTTTGTAAAAACCACCGATGAATGATGGCGCATAGTGTATTCAAATCACTAGCGGGTTGACGTACCTTCACCAGCAAAACATGGCAAGTTAACTTACGGGTTACATGCGTCAATGAACCTAACCGAACCAATAGATACACGGTGACTTGAAAGGGGTAAGTACATACCCGTAAAACCGAGTTACGGTGCTGATCTACCGTACAGGCGAATGTTTTAGTGTCCTCGACTGGTGTTTTGAAGGTCACAGATTTTGGGAACACCAAGTTGAAGGAGCAGTCCCTTCGGTTCTCGTCTACAATGGCACGCGTTTACTCGCTACGGTGGGCTGTAAACAGAATTCTTCTACCTTCTTTTGCCTTCGCTGCAGCAGGACTTCTTAGGCACCAGAAATATTAAATGGGTCTCCGTACAGTGAATCGGCAGATATCTACGCTCTAGGAATGGTCAGTGTGCATTTCTACCTAGATTCGCTTCTCTGCTGAGCGACTCGGCAGACTATATACGTTCAGTTTTAGTGTCTCTTTGCCTAAGCATGTTCTCATTACTTATTTTAGGAAACTGTTACTGGCGCGGTACCATATGCAGACAAAAATGATGTAACGGTGATGGTTGAAGTACTTAATAAGGGCCGATTTCCCTCTAGAAACGATTCGGCCATCCAGATCGAGGGGGATAAAGACGACCTCTGGAGGGTTATAACAAACTGCTGGAATCACGATAGCACACAACGCCCAAGAGCTATCGAAGTAGGGGCCCAGGTAAGCGATCGTCCAATAGCTCCCAACACGTTGAGGTACAATAATCATCAGCTGGATTCAATTAAAATAACACTCGTGGGAGATATTCCAATATATCGCGTGGTTGGTCCATCGCAGGGCGTTCCATGGATTATCAACTGAATGAATCATGACTAGAGCAAATGGGCTGTATCTGAGTGCCAACAAGAGCCAGCATATCCTCAAGTTTTTCTCGTGGGTGATGCAGCCAGCGGAAAAACATCTATTGTTGAATGGCTTTCTCTTGAAATGTTTGTCGATGTCTGTTGCCGTTATACAACCGATTAATAGTAATAACTAATCACGGCTACAGGAATGGTATAGCAATATACTAGATGAATACGACGTGGACACCAAGGTCGCTGGAAAGCGGCTTAGAATCTCCATGACTGATATGTCTGGTATCGATGGTGAGATACTATGTTAATACTCATAATCGCCTTTGCCTATCTAACTTTCTGTTAGACTATGATGATATGCGGCCTTGTGTTTACAAGAAATCTTGCCTTATCTTGGTCTGTTTCTCCGTCGACCGGCGCGAGTCACTAAATTGTATCGAAGAAAGGGTGTGTCCAAACATGATACAGAGCCCTTACAAAGACTCAACTCGTTATTTGGTACTTGATAGTGGATACCCGATATACGGCGGTACTGTCAAGATATCTCTATAATATTGGTTGGGTGCAAGGTGGACAAAAGACACTACAATATGCACGAAGACCAAGTGACATACCAAGAGGTTCGGCATTATCTGCTGGGCCCAAAAAGTATTTCTCAACGCAGGTTAATCCAGGGATTACAAAAGGCAAACGATATTGGCGCACTCTGCTATCTAGAATGCTCTGCCAAGTCCGGATATGGCATGACGAAACTTCGTAATCACATATCTTCCGTAATGTTATTTGCCTTATCTGACCAGGCGAAGGATCCTGAGAAGGGCCAGGAGACGATAAAGGTAAAGGGGAAAACGAACAAAACAAGTCGGAATGTATTATATCATAGTTTGTTGGGCTCTTGAAGTCATTCATCGTTTGAAAACGGATTGTCTACCTTTGGTTGAACCCCGTTTTCTTATACCATTGCTTATCAACACAAGATGTCCGGTACAAAAGTTCGGCAGTGTCTACATTTAAGTCGTGGTTGATGGAGCAAGTGGGAAGTCTTGCATGCGCAATGTCCTTCGTAATCGCGTTTAGTTGTGGATAAATGCACGAGAAAAGCTCAGGCTATCCGCTTAGTATCCTACATTTTGCTATCGACCACCTAGTCGAGATGCAATGTAGCGAAAGCGCTCGTTCTGATATCAGATGACGGCGTACTCGAGCTCCGCACTAACAGGCGATCCAAACCCGTTGAGTCTGAAAGAGTCTCAGACCGCCAGCGCCCGTCTGGCCACTTGTCCTGAGCAAATCAGTAAGCTCGGCTGACGACTATATGCGTGTTCGAGATAAGCCCCAGGCCGTAATGTGTTTTGAAGCTGGCTGGAAAGAACTGGTCCGCAAGTTTAATGTACAGTAGTAGCACTGGGTTGTATGCTGACATTATTCCAAGCGCTCGGAATCGCCCATAGGATCTTGTGGGCTGGAACCATTTGGACTGCTCTTTCAACGCCTCTTGACAGGCTCGTGCAGGCTCTTCCCCGAAACGCAAAAAAGACTGAATTGACGGAGAAATCCCCTTACCGATGGGTGGTATACATGAGGCTCTATTCAACCTCTTGAGCATTATGCACAACAGCCTCTAGAACTCATAAAGCATCCCGACAACCTCTCCCTCAAGCCATCCTGTGATGTCTGGTCATGGCGAGTTTCTAATATATGCTCTTTCGCTCGCACTCATTGTTTTACTCATCTACTAGGGCTACGGCGTGCCTCGAGGTGAGTCAAAGGCCTTTATTTATCTATCGATGCTTACGAACACATTTGATAGCTGATGTCTGGCCTAAAACCGTATCGCAAATTGAAGGAGCTTGATACCGCGGACAAAATCGTAGCTGGATGCTTGCCGAAAGAGTCGGATTACCCAGGATTTCAACAATACTGTCCTCAACCAGATATGATGTGGGAGCTGCTTCAAAGGTGCTAGAATATGGATCCGGAAAAACGACCGACCATTCACCAAGCTACCAGCGAACCCGAAAGCATTCAAAGAGCCTAATTCGAGGAGAAAGCGAGTCAAGGCCCCATTCAGGCGGAATTTCCTGATTATCATGAGCACATAACTCTGAAACCTGCAACAACAACTCCCCCCTCTCCCTTTTTTCACAGAAGCCGTACTGTACCTATCGATAGTTTAATTTACTTTGTTCGAGCAGCACGGCATGAATATATGGGTTGAATTAAGTAAGCATACGAACTTTCATAGCATCCTCTAGGCGTTTTGAAGGGCACCATACCGCCATAAGGCACTATCTGGCTTTGTCCAAAACCCCGTGCTCCATTCGGCTTGGTCGGGTTGTGTAAGATGTTGAATGGTCACGCGAAATTAATAACCCCCCCCCCCGGGAGGGGGGCGCGATGAATCAATGAGTCTGAAACGGCATACAAGTACAAAAAAGCAGACACAGCCCAAGGGAGAAGCGGAGGAAGTATAATTGAAACAGCCGAATGAGAGGAATAAAACGATGATTGATGATTGATGATGGAATGACGACTTGGGCCTCGACCGACAGAGCAAACCTTCCAGCCACCAACCCTTCTGTTCCCCAGTACCGCCTCTCTACTCCGGCGTCGCTCGCCCCCACACTGTCTGGGGCCAGCAGATAGTGGGTGGCCTTGGGCGGACAACGCCGTGCAGATGCGCATACAGGTTCACTTTCGGAGTTGGGCGACCTTGTATCGTGCTCGAATCGGGTTGGGTACGTCGTCGGGGTGGGTGAGTCGTCTTGTCGATGTCGTTCGCCCCGCAGCCCCTTCCCTCCTATCCCAGTTCTCCTTCACCGCTTTCCTCCGATACCCCTCCTTCTCCCTTTCCTTCCCGTCCCCTCCGAGCTCGAGTTTGCGCGCTCCCTAGAAGCCGGTACAAAGGATCGCCACGGTTTTCGCTTGACCACCGTTGTCCACTCGGCTCCGTCGTCCTCGACACAGGGGACGTCCGATGGTCCCGAGACGGAGCGTGGTGGTCGCTCGAGGGCTCTACGGATACGCCCTTGTCCTGGCTAAGCGGTAAATCACCAGCGGCATCGACAGTCGCAGAGGGTGCTGGTTTGTCGTTCGAGGGTTCGAGAGACGCGGTAGGAACAGGGGGTGGGGCTGCTGGCTCGGGCTCGGGCTCGGACACCGGTTCTGTCTCCCAAGGCTCGTTGTCTTTAGGCAAGGGGATACTTGCCGGCTCGAACCTGACCGTTTTATTGGATCTCTTTTCGTGCCGCACGCGCTCATTATGAGCGCTCTCAGCCGCGACGTCGTGGTCAGAGGGGATGACGAGCGTGGGGGTGGGATCGAGAGCACCGTCGACGACGGGAGTAGGATCGATCGACTCCGTGGACAAAATGAGGTTGTCGATAGGAGAAGCGGAGTCGGCATCTTGCACTTCGTCGTGTGTACTAGTAAGAGTGTCGACGAAGGAGCGGCCTACAACTATATAAGCAAAGTACCAAGCAGGAAGCGCCGACTAACTCACCGCATACACCCATCATAAAAGTCATGAGCTTCTTGAACAAGCTCATAACCGAAGCACAGACAAAAACAAGAACCACTATAATAGCAAAGTGTAAGCATCAGTTCACGCCCTCAAATCTAGGCTACTCGTTTACTCACCGAGCAGGATGCCATAAACCCACCGGACCAATTGATAAGCGACAAGGCGGATCCATACATCTGCGAAGCAAACCAAAGGCGCCAATGAGCCCAAACTACAATAGTACTGGAATACTTCAACGACGTACCAATGAAAGCAGCACAGTACCAGAACGCGGCTGCGCAAACCAAGAAGCATTCTTCAACCACAAGCTCAGACGGCTTGACAAACACCACCAGCTCGCAGCTACCTGGCGTGCACGGTGGGTACTCGTACACGACAAGCTCTTTCGGAGACACTTCAGGCTCCAACTGGTCCAAAATCTGCGCATAATGTTCGATCTCGGGCCTTGACTCGCCCAGAACATCAGTCGCGAGGGTGATCTCTACCTGAGCGGGAAGCACGCAATAAGGCGTGCACTGCCCAAGGCTAACAGCTGCCGATGTAGGCGCTCGGTAGCCTGCGGACGACGGCTCAAAAGGTAGGACACTGCTTGGGATCTGGATGTGGGTTCCGTAAGTATAAGACACAAGGCTGTATAGGTCTTGAAGATCGGTAGAAGGCGAGGGAGCGACAGAGGTGGACCAGTTGGAGAATGGCGGTGGTTGATTAGGGAGGTGGGTGCGTGCCGAGAGGAAGAGTGGGAAATATTCTTGAGCGCAGTCGTAGTCACAAGTCTGGTTACCGTAAGAATATCCAATAGAGTTTGGTTGTCTGTTCGTCAGACTCCACACGGGTTGCGTATGCACCAGTAGGCGGGCATAACGTTCGTAAGTTCGTACAAGAGCGTGACGAGTACGAGAGACAATCGGTGATTCGATGGTAACGGCGACATCGGGGACGGCGGCCAACAGCATATTAAATGCGTCGACAGTGGGACGCCATGAGGCGGCGGCGACGGGCGTGATATACAAAGCAATATCAGTCGAGGTCACTGGCCTAGGCGGTGGAAGGAACGAGCCGACTGGCAGTTGGAGGCCAGAGCGGCTTAAGCCAACGTATCTAAAAAGGAAATTATCAGGTCGGGATGTCGGGCGGTGGGTCGGTCATGCACTTACGTTGCCAAATGGGCAGCACGAAGGCTGACATCAGCAGCGGCAATGGTAAGGTAAGACGAAAAATCGTCAAGACTAAGCACAGTGAAGAGTATCGTTTTGAAAACAGAGGCGAGAACAAGCGGCTGGAGGTACATCTTGGACTCGTTGGCGGGGCAGAAATCGTCCCCCAGCCCAGTTTTTATAGGCTGGTATGGGTCCTCTCAAGCGGGCGTACATACTGCCCGCAGTGCCAAGGTTTTTAAAGATAACACATTTTTTGGACCATTCGCCCGGGGGTTGGGGACGGCAGTTGCTTGGCCTCCATCGTAGTCATGTGACATTGTTCTGGCCTCACGACAAGCCCTCGTTGAGCGGGTTTTGGATCGCTTTGGGTTCTGATTTGGGGAGCATAAGATACACTGAGGATATACTACACAAAAGACAATGTATTGAATTCGTCTCGCAGTCTGGGAAGGGAGAGCAGACATCACATGATGTGTCGACTGTTTTGTTTGCCTTGGCTTGCTCTCATGTGACTACACTTGCCGGCTCTATTCTGGGTGTCTCTGTTGGACCATCAGAGATTCGTTTGGCCAATGGCCGACAAAGATAGCTTTCCCTTTGCTTGGCGGGTCTTATTCCGCTCCTCCGCCGTTTGGTCTCGAATTTGGAAAGTCTAGACCGTTTCCTTTTTGATCTACCTCGCGCCTCGTCCTGACGACCCGATTGTATGCGTGCAGATTGGTACCACGCTGTCAAATCTACCAGGAATATTAGCTTTTTTATGTAGGATATGGGCTACAGTCAAGGTAAGTTGTTTATAATGGCTTGGTATACCAGCGCGAGGTTGGCTTTGAATTTACATGATGTTTACCTTAGCTGGACAGGCTCGCCAAAAGTTACTTTTACGTCTCGAGTTAACCCTACGAGTGAATAGGTATCACGCATAGAGGCAAAGGTTACAGAAGGAAGAGCGTGGGCATTTTATATCATCCAAAAGCAAGATCATTGGATACGAAAGGGTGTCTTGTAACCTAGTCACGCTTTTGGAAAGTTTTGTTCGAGGTTCATACCAAACTATAGCAGAATTACACACGATGGGGGAGGGGAGGCAAGAAGATTAGTAGAGCAACACCCGTTGCCCCTAACATGGCACTCATCAATCTTGCCCGCAGAAAATGAATGCGGTCCAACCGGCGTTCTGGATCTGCCGGTATCTGGTTGACTGACCACATATGTTTAGTATATTGTTGAGTGACCAAAACCGCCTCTTGTTTGCACCCGTGGGCTCACGTGATCCATCGCCAGCTCCAAAACCTATCCACTACTCTCATACCGGTGACTGGGATCATGGCGACCGTACATGGATGCCGGTGGGAGTGGTGCCGAAATGTTTTTGACACGCATATTGAACTAGTTGATCATGTCAAAGCCGAACATTTGCTCAGTATGAGACCAACAACGAAGAGAAAGGCAGCCGCCATGTTGCGTGCGGAGGGATACACGCCAGGTGAGTATAACTCGACTCTTCACTCTCGGAGAATATAAATTTATGCCTGTCTCCATAGAGGAAGTAGCAGCTCGTCTCATACCAGGATATGTGGCTATAACGCA
Source organism: Ceratobasidium sp. AG-Ba (assembly GCA_016906575.1). Classification (NCBI taxonomy): domain Eukaryota; kingdom Fungi; phylum Basidiomycota; class Agaricomycetes; order Cantharellales; family Ceratobasidiaceae; genus Ceratobasidium; species Ceratobasidium sp. AG-Ba. Next base: position 2,116,004 of record CP059638.1, read on the forward strand.
ACCATCAACTGCCCCTACCGACGATCCACCCCGTCAAGTACCCGAGTCTAGCTCATTAACGCAAGCACAGCTACAGCTTGAAATTACCCCTGAAAACGTAACTCAACAACCAACTGTTGAACAGCCAATAGCTACTACCGCAATTCAGAGTCCTCCACTTACCCCGCCCATTAAACAGCCAGAACAAGGAACCGACGATGATGGCGACATTCTAATGCCCTCTAGTTCTCCCCCTCCTGCTTCCCCCATCCCGACCCCATCACCCGAACGGCCTACTGCAAACGACATGTCTGTTGACGAGATCGAACATGAGATTGCCAACCCAACAACGGACTTTCTTGTTCCCGTCTCCAGTCCTCCGCCAGCTGCAAGTGCTAGAGCTTCTTCGGTTGGCGCCCGTACCCCCCGGCTCAAACGTCGTAGCTCATTCTCTCAGTTGTCATCTTCGCCTCCGGACGATGAATTTACGGCCCCGAGATACGAACCGCTACCCGCGTCTCCTTCCACAGCGAAGATGATCGAGGAGCGAGAAAGGGAGCTCAAGGAGAAGGGGACAGAACGAGAGCGAGACAAGCAACCTATGCAGGAAAAGCAACACGACAAGGTTCAGCAGGTGATTCATCGTGGTCGAGGATCGCCTCCTGCTGGACAAAAACCCCGTTTACAGCCTTCCGAGATAATGCACGCCACGGTCTCAAGTGGAAGAGGAGCCAAGCCTAAGCGTGGGCTCGTGCGGGGCTGGGGACAACCAGGATTTCAGATTTCGACACCAGGACGTCATCATTTGCCAGTCACGGCTCCTCGACGTGTCTCGCCCGGCTTACGGATAGAATCTCGCACGAATCCCAGCGAATTACGTTCTTCCAAACCACCACAGGCAACAAGGCCGCAGACGCCACCTCGAACCACGGAGTCCACGGTCGATAGTACGCCAACAGCTGAACAGATGATCAGTCGATACACACATGCGGGGTCTGACGACGATGAGGACATCCTGGACGACCTAAAGGCTGGCTTGGATGATCCTGACCTGGGATTGCAGACCCAAGTGCCCTATATCTCACAACCAGAGACCCAAACATCGGGCGTGTCGCAAACACGAGAGTAACCTTATGAATCTGTCCTCCACCTTTATTATGAGTTTGATCCCTTTGGATACCCTGCTTTTGTCTATTTTTGCTTTGTAAGCTTTGCCGAGCAGAACTCTCTCTCATGTCGCCAATTGATATCTGCTATTGGGTGTAGAATCAGCTCTTGACGGCACTGAAGAGTTCAATATGTTGTTTTTGTTGTGTGCATGGAATAAATATGCAGATACGGAAAGCGATACCAGCTCAGTGGTTATGGAGATGTCGATTGCCTCTGTGTCCATACGGTCTAGATTCTGGGAGTAGATTCCTCGCACCAAATTCGGACATTCGACTGCTCCTGACCACAAGGCTTATCATCCTGAGCTGTCTAAATATCCACACGGGCGCTCGGTTACTGGCCATGAGATCTTCCCTCCCGCATGCTCTATGCCAGTTCGCGGTTGCGGCTTGGCGAGAAGCAGGAAGAAACGTGCTTCTCCACACGCAAATGTATGCTTCGGTCACGGGATCGCGTCACCGATCCACACTGCTCCTCTCTTCTTCGCACTACTCCGCACGTTATATAAACGTCGCCTAAATGACATTGACAAGCGTTTTCTCTGCCCCCATTCACCTCGAATATGCTGTCTGTAGCGCCACTGCTGTTGTCTGCTGCGTTGGGTGCACTTGCCGTACCCGCGGCCACTTCTGGCTTTGACGACATGTCTGTGCGCACCATCCAGTTCTCGCCAGAACATGTCGAAAGGTTACCGATTGCTGCCATCGAAAGGCTGCGTACTGCCGAGCCTCTGCCTCGACCGCTCTCGGCTGAATCCCTCCACGCCGCTCGAATGTCACTCGTAAACATCTCTATGATGACTGCCACCAAGATCTCCGACGATGCGATCGAACAATTGCAAGGGCGTTATCAGCGCAGGCTTTGGGGTGCTGGATATGTTGATATCACCGACTCTCCCGAGACTTCTGCCGACTCCAAGCTCCTTGCGGTCACTGCACCAACTTATCCCACTCCAAACCCATCGGCCCATCCCGAATTGACACCGATGTTGTCGATGGTGACCGCATCTGAAATCAAATCATACGTGAACCAACTGTCAACTGCGTACGCGACACGGTATTACCGAAGCACAAACGCCGCCGGTGAGCTTCAAGTTCGAATCGACCGTTGGCTTTAGATTTAATTATTTCAATCAAAAGCGCCCGCCAATTGGATCCAGTCTCAATTCGCCAGCTGGCTTGGTGCTTCTCAGTCCAAATTGGTTTCTAATTCGTTTGCCCAGCCGAATGTTGTCGGCCGTATCGAGGCCAAGTCCGGGAGTGCGAGCGCTGGTATCGTGATCCTGGGTGCTCACTTGGATTCCACGAGCCAAAGTCCATCAACCAAGGCCCCGGGTGCCGACGATGGTAAGTTTCAGTCCGCACATAGACTACGGACACTGACTGGTTCATTCGTTTAAACTTAGATGCTTCTGGAGTTGCGGCTATTATGGCTATCATGCGTATCCTCAAGGCGAACAACTACCAGGGAATATACGCTATCGAGGCTCACGCGTACGCTGGTGAGGAAGGCGGTTTGCTTGGATCCAAGGCCCTTGCCGCCTCGTATAAATCCGCCGGCAAGACCGTTCGCGGTATGCTCGATTTTGAGATGATTGGTACGTTTTGGCGTGAGCTTCTCTTCCATTCTAACAACTCGGTGTGGAATATTGCAGGCTACCAGCCAGCTACTTCGTCTAACTCGGGCAAATCTAGCACAATCACTGTTCTTTCCGACCCTGTCAGCGCAATGAGTACGCATATGACTAACGTCGTCAAGGCATATGTGCCAACTGCTGAGCGGCGGAGTGTTAGCTGTGGCGTACGTCATTTATTTTGGCCTATTTATCTATGCTGAAACTCGCTACCCAGTACGGCTGCAGCGACCATTACTCTTTCTATGACCAGGGCTACCCCGTGGTTTGCATTGCCTCGTATGGTCCCAATGACTCCAACCTCAATCCCGGCTAGTGAGTCCCTGTGACACTGCAGCTTGGCCCGCCAGGCGCTTACATTGCCACCACAGCCACACAACCAGCGATACTATCGACAAATTGAACTTTGACAAAGCTGCGGATTTTGTCAAGGCTGGGTTGGCGTGGGTGGTTGAGGTTGCCGCATAGGCGTGGGGTGTAAGAAGCTGATCCTTGGATCAGATTCTATTCGGGTGTGCATCCCAAATTGCGTGTATTCATCGATCCATCAAACGAGATCCCCAATGCAACGCCTGCTATGTGTAAACTGATTCCGAATTATTCACGGATAAATTACCCAACGGAACAACCACCCGCTTGAGCCTACTGCTCAGTTCATGTTTTGAGTTCACGTTCGCTATCAAAGCGGGTCGATGATCCAGCCAGGGTCCGGGCTACTCGCCCCACTAAACTAGCAGTTTGAAGGGAGCGGGTTTGACATCCGCTGGCTTGTAGATCACAGAAAGTGAAGAATTCACAGAAGGCATGCGGTTTCAGGGATGATCGCACCGCTCTTGACCATATAGGAGTGGCTCGGATTTGCGAGCCGCTGCGTCCGGTCTCTGCGTCGACCCGACTCGCATATACTCACCAACGGAGGATATGTCGGCTGAATGTTCCTCTATGAAAAATGGCGCACCTTGATTATAAGCAGGGGGTTGGTCAACAGCGACCTCTCTCAACCCCAGTTTGAGCTTGCTACTCTCGAAACTAGTATACAGGATGGCAATCACGTCCCTACAGCGCGAATTTATTGACTCTTCTGTCGAGCGCTCTCTGAATGACCTCCTTGCTCAACTGCCAACCAATAGCCACCCTCGGCCGATCAGCATCCTTGACATCAAAGTCCCAGATACCCCTTGGGCAGAATCTGTAGCCCGGTGGACGAAAGACGTGCTGACCCCGGGCTTGTACAACCATTCCCGTCGTGGCTTTTTCTATGGGTCGGCGCTGCTTGACCCCGAGCTAGGTATGTTCAGGTATATCTCGAGAACGATGGTGAATGCTCAAGCCAGATCCAGGCCTCTTCCCTGCTGAAACAGTGGTCAACGCTAAAAAGCACGGCCTCGAAGAGAACATGTGGTTGGCAGCCATGCTTCACGATGTGACCCTTGTTCCCGAAGTCCAAGACGACCTCGATAACCAGCTCAGCTTTGAGATTCAGGGTGGTATACTCGCTCATGAGTACCTGTCATACCCTCAGCCCCAAGTGACTCCTTCGACGAAGCAATGGGGCACGAGTTCAGACAATCGTACCACTCCCGAGATGCCGCTATCAAAATACCAGATCGGAGAAGTGAGTCCACTTTGATTGACGATGACATAGTCGCATACATGCTGAGATTGATATGACTTCTAGGTCGTTGAATCCATCGTGGTGCATACCGAGGCCATGCAACCAGGTCGTCTCAACCTTTGCGCTCAAGCCACGCACCTAGGAATCATGCTGGATGCCATAGGAGGAGGCCCGCCAAACGAGATTTTGCGCCTATGGCACCCAGAGACCATTGCTAGCGGTGCCAAAGAATGGATCCGGTCCAATGACCATGCTGAGCTTGTTGAACCGATCGAGCGTGAGCTGAAAACTAAGCCTGGCTGCCACTTCACTATTGGGTACGTACGCTAACCTGCTGCATACGAGTATAATATCTGAAACCTAGCATGTTCCAGGGCGCGAGCTGTTCCTATCCTAGAGCTACTCCGACATAATGCATACTTCTCCCAGTAAAGCCAAACGGTTGAAGAATCGAGTCGAAACCAGAATATAGTAACTCATTCCCGTTAAATCATCCTATGATGAGACTCCTGTAACGATAGATATCGCGAAATATGATTCATAACCAAGTTACCGTACATATGACAAACATTCAATTAAAAAGTGCAAGAGCGACTTCAGCCCAATAGATAACCTTTAACAGTATGAGGAAATAATACCCCGAACACCAACACATGTCATCAACATTTTACCAGCCAAAAGTTCTAATGGGACGGTTAGTTTACCAGAACTCGGTCCGGCAAGCTCACTTACTCGGTATGTAGCTCCAATCCACCAACATCACCTTGTGCTTTGGTCGAAGCCTCCGCTTTTGCGGTATAGATGTTCGATATCAATCCTTCGGGTCCGCACCCAGCTAGGATCACACCGCTCTTTGAGGCTCGGGTAGAACTGATCGACATCCTGGTAACTCGTAGGACTTCTTCGAGTTCCTTTCCGAGGTCAGGCCGCCCGCTTCGAATTTGAATGTTCGGAGGAAGACGAGTGCGAAGCGCGAAGGCTTTGTCTGCCCCGCGGGTGTAGAACACGGAAAGTGTCAAGTTGAGGTTTGGCAGGGCAGCGGCGCGCTGGACAATTTCGGCGAAGGAAGACAAGTAAGGATCCGCAGCGGCTGTTCAAGGCACTAGGTTAGGAGACCGGGCGTCAGCGAAAGATATCCTCGCCACTCACAAGGGTGTTGCACCACCCACACAAAGTTGACACACAACGTGCGCGCGGTTCCGTTGAGTGATTTGGCAACAATGTCTTCGAGAATCGATGTACCAAATGTGATCCCACTTCCGCCCAAGACAAGCATCACACCGCTAAAACTGGGTATCACCGTATTCCCTGGTCCACCTGAGACAAACCGGGTTGAAATTGGTCGGTTTATGGTCATGGGCGCCCTAGTTGAACTTACCATACGGTCCTTCGACTAAAACGTAGACGCTTCGGTGATCGCCCTCTTTTGATTTGTCGCTCGCCATTCGGTACAGTCCTGACGTCCAGTCACCGGCACGTTTACAAACCAGGGACAGCCCTCCGGATGCGTCATTACTTGCGTTCGCGATCTACATTGGGCGTATTTAACTTTTGTGCAATGATCATAGCCAACAGCCAAACAGCCAAGCTTACCGTAAACGGGTGAGCCTCGGTCCAGCCAAACAAGCCCACTCCAAAAGAGAGAACCCGGAGCCTGACGTGTTGGCCAGCGATCCAGCCCTTGTCGACGTGAGGGATATATACATGCGTACAACCGAGCTCGGGAACAGGCGTCAAAATTGCTTTGCGGAGTCGTGATTTGGCAACGCGCGCGAGCTGGTCGGCCCCGTATAATGCGATGCAAGTTGCAACATAAGGAGCAGCAACTGTGGGCTGGTGCTTCCAAACCTAGAGGGAAATCATGAGGGAATGCAGCCAAACAGCCAACGTTATCACCCACCCCAATCATCATAGCGAGCAGTCCAACGATATGCGTGTGCCAGAATAATGTGTACAACTTGGCACGGATCCAGGGATGAGACCCCAGTGCTAAAAAACAAAGAGCGAAAAAGGCAACCAATCCCCAAACATTTCCTTTAACTGCATGGTGTGTTAACAAAACGACGCGCTCGGTAGTCTAGGTCCAAGGATTTACCTGCTTGAGCTACTACCCCTAACTTGGTCCACATCACCACTGTAATCAAACCAGTCAGGAGAGAGACACTAGTGTTTTGGAATGAATCAACTCACGCCATCCAACAAAGTGAAATAATGCAGCTATAAACATGAGTTGACCCACCCACCGATGCACAAAGTTGAGCTAAGACCATCAATGCCACATATCAGCATCACAAGTCAAATTTGGTATTTCAGAACACACCTGTTCGTAGCTTATCCCAGTCAGAGCAGTGATGACACTGTTTTTTGTTCCCAAAGCAAAGACAATCGGCATTTGGGACATGACCACAAACCCAGCGCGGGAGACGTTTGTCACAGGACTTGACTTGTAGAACAAGGCCACGCATATGACCGCCAAATACGCCGCCAATACAATCAGTTGCCCGAACCGATGGCCCAATATATGATAATCCAAAATACGACCAAGTATGGGGACATATGATCGATAGCCTGGCACGTGAGCGGGCTGCTTGCCTGAACCCCTGTTTTCGGAATTTAAGAGATGAGCCTTGATAGTTGGAGTACGATTGATATGAGTTACGGTGGACGAAGGGGGTAAAAATGTGTCGACAGAGACGGAACGGCCTGCGGGAGGGTACTGTGTCCTCGAAGCGTTTGAAGTTGTTGGCTCTTTATCTTTTGCGATCTGCTTGACCCTCGCTTGAGGGTAATGCGGGTTACCCCGAAGGAGAGCCCATCCTTCACGGAATGCGGAAGTATGAGTGTAGCGGGCAATTGTGCGTGGGAGGTAAATCAGCGTGACTAGCCCAAGGACACCAATCAAGCTCATATCAACGTAATAGAGCATATCATCGTTGGTCAACCCGCCCGCTTGACCAAACGAAGACCCAGAAGGCGGACCAGAACTCATAGTCAGACAGAGGGCGAGAATAAAACGTGTGCGGGCATAAACGAGGACATCCCGTCTTTAAATAGTTATCTCGACGACTGGAACGAGGCTTCGAGCACCACAGCCATGCGCGCAGTTAGCTGAAAAACGTTGTTGCAATGCTTTATCAAAGAGGCAAAATGCCGAAGACAAAGGGTTCGATACGAGTTCTATTTTGATATACTCCGTGAGATTGTGCATGATAGTGCAGCTGCGGGACTGCGCATTGGGGTATTCATTTCTTGGCCGAGCCGCATTATGAAATCATGCGGACCACTCAATGACGAAGGTCGAGACTATAAGAATATTCATTGGAAAACTTGGGCTGAGTGTGTCGAGTCGGATGACGCAAAACGGAGAGATAGCCCAAATGCTGACTGAGATCCAAGAGATTCGTACGCAGCATGGTTTTCAGGGCTTTCAGCCGTGGCTAGTTATACAATCAGTCTATAATAATGGAAGACAGACAGGTTGCATCACGGTCGCCCAGCTCATACACAGAGGCTGAACAGATTCTAGCAGCGAATCATTGTCTTTTTATAGCATAGGCGTAGATATGAGCGCAAACACTACACAGTCTGTCAGTATGTAAAAGAAGCAGAAGTCGGGATGATAGCTGAGACCAAGCATATCAGTCGGGCGCTTACGTCAGAACGGATCCACCGGTGTATTTCTTGCCCTCTCGTACTTCGCACCTCTGTCGATCTTGGTTAGTTCTTGACAGCGGACCTGTAGATCTATGCATCTATTCATGATAATCAAAAAAATAAAGATAGCAAAATCAAAGTCGCTAGGCGCATAAATTCTAGTCCGTACCTAGAAGGTTATATTTCACCATCGGCTCAGCCTCCGTACCAGACTGAACCCCAAAGGCTCGTACTCTAGTCCGCGAACTATTGACAAGGCGCAAGGTGGTTAGCAGGGGGGCTGACCGTACACCATACATGCGCCAAGTCCACCAGCAACCCAAATGGTGTGCCTCACCACACGCAACCGGGTATTTCAATTTACTCTAGGCCCCCAGTGGCGTTCAAAAGGCTGACACCTCCTCTTTTGGAGTTTTGCAATCAGTGGCGCCTTTCCATTTGAAAACGACATTTCCTATTGTGTATCGGCGGTGAGAAAAAAGCACACGATTGGAGCGGCGAGTGAAACTTGGAGACGTGCTCGCTTGTTTCAGGGCTCGAGGTAAACAAATCGCGAGCAAAAGATGCGATCGGCCAAACGAGAAGAAGAGGCGGGGCAAACTCCGAACGATCTTGATGACTCAGTGTCCTTGACAGTCTACCAGTCTCTCCGGGTATACATGGCGCCTTTTTACCGTGTACACCGTACGGTACGAAAATAGTGTTGTTGTTTCGCCCCTAGAACCTGACGGAATATGAGCGAAGTTTCATTAAGCGAGTTGAAGGTTAGCCCGATATGGCGTTATGGATAAAGATACCCACGCCGAACACTCGACGTTGTTTCTTGTCGGGGTGCAACGGACTTGGCATACATATGTGCGAGACTAGTGATCTATTCAATTATCCCAACAGAAGAAAGAAGTCGACAATTGTATTGCGGCGATAAATAGGATGGCACCATACGTGAACCGAGCGAAATTGGATCGCCCAAATGGAAGCAGGAGAGACGCGCAAATCGAGCGCGTGCGAGCATCAGCCGATCCCGCATGCATGGCGGGGATTGCGAACATGTACGTCATCGACACATCGCCCAGGTTCAAAGTTCAAACACTATCCGGTCGAATTACCGACGCCGTGAACGAATCGAGTACGGTCCCGACGGAGCGAGCTTATAGATGCCGGCCGAACGAATAGACTGTTCAGAGTCGCGGACTTTTCGAAGCGAGTCATTAAACAATCTATCACGCCAACTAATTTGTTCCGGACTAGAACTCTGTGGCTGAGCTTCGAAATATACTCAGTGTGATACTAGTTATTCGGACGCGGTGGGAACCATGCGTTATATGTGTTGGTGAGTGTTCGAGTATATTAACCCAAATAGGAGTTGGGCAGGAGTGGCGCAAACGAAAACAACAGGGATGAGACCAGAGCGACGTGGTCCATTCAGTACAAAAAAAATCGAGGTATCTATCAGGATCGGCAGTACGACCGACGACCAGCGGTAGGGACGGGGAATCCTGAGCCACAGGTAGATTGCCGTGCGTTGGTGACGACTCCCTGGACTAGGGCCGGACCGTAGGGACTGATACGTCGCAGGTTGTCAACGAATCCGACGTCAAATTTTTCCGTGCTTGATTTGAGATGGCCCTCTGTCACGGGACGGGGTGGACATATGCGGAGTGTAATGTGCCTTGGACTGTCATTGGCTGGTGAACGAGCATAGACCGCGGGCATGCGTGGTGGGCGGCGCAGAGGGGGTGGTGGACGGCGTAGAGGGGGGTGGGAAGGAGTGCCCAAGAAGGCATAGCCGGGTCGAGAGCGCAGATCGTTGGGAGGAGGAAGCCATCGGACATCGCGCCGGAAGCAGATGCAATTGAGGGCAGCCTAGTTGCTGGTCTTGGGAAGCACAGGGGCGGGACCGGCGCGATGGCTCGCTCGAGTTAAAACCAGGGGGTGGCCTCATGCGGCATCCGGCCTCGTCCAGTCTCCCCCGCCTGTCTCTTGCGGTTCTTGTCGCTCGCTATGTCTGCTCTCGCTCCTCCCCAGCCCACTTCCACCGCCCGTCCCCGCGGCAGCGTGCATGTTCGCCCCGAGCAGATGCCCTGGTCGTTCGTTACCTTTCTCAAGTTTCCCCTCCGCGTCTTCAATCCCCCCAAGGCGCCCGAGGTCGGCGGATGGTCCAGTAGGTTGTCCATCTTGCAGCATGAATCGTGTTGACATTTGACAGTCGTCCCCACTCTGCACGTAACCCTCGAGGACATGCTCAAGCAAAAGCACCTCCCCCCGCTGAGCTTGAAGGACTTTGAAGAGTACCTCTTGTAGGTAGCGCTTGCCCCGACGCATTCATGCACTGACCTCGCCCAGGTTCGAAGAGTTTGGCGCCGAGAACCTGTACTTTATTCTCTGGCTCAAAGAGTACAGTGCCAAGCACCGCGCATGGTTTGCTCGCAACGGGCCGTCCGACCCCAAGTTGGCCATGTCGTTTACCCGTGCAAAGGCCACGTTCTTCAACCGCCAATCGTCGCACGAGCTCAACCTGGCGTCTGCACGTAAGTAGCAGGCCGATCGTCTGTGGCGCTTTGTATTGATCCCTGCATATCAGAGATGAACAACTTTATCACCTCCACCCAGGGCCAGCCTCACCCACCACCGGCGGTCTTTGAGCCCATCAAGAACGACGTCGAGGCTAGCTTGCGCGAAAGTTTGAAAAAGTTTTTGCGAACCCGCATCTGCAACGCCGATTCGAAACGCGCGACCTGTGTTTGGATCAGTGGTGTGGTTACCATCCTCACCGCTATCAGCCTCATCTTGCTCAGCGTCTTCTCGAACGAACGTCGGCGCAAGCGCATCCCCAATTTGAGTTTCCTCTGGCTCGGTATGACGATCTTCTTGTGCTCATGGAACGGGCTGTGCCTCGTGATTGTGAGTTCGTTGGTTTCCTAAACATACCGCATATATTCACATCCCTGAGCGAAGTATCTCTGCGGCGGTGGTCGTCAGCTTCGCCCCTTCGAGCTGGCTCGTCCTAGCATCTCGGCCCCGTTGCAAGTCCAGAGTTCCGAACGTCGCATCTCCATCAAGCTCGAGCCCTCGGCCGCGGCTTCTACCCAGTCCTTGGCTACGACTGACCTCAAGGATGACAGCTTTGGCGAGTCCAAGGATGCCATCCCCATGTCGCCCACCAAGCCCGTGCCTGCCACTCTGTCTCCTCGCTCGTCTCACCGCCCAACGCCCCTGAACTTGAACGCCATCAAGACGGATTCCGGATATCGCGAGCCTTCTTCGCCTCACAAGGTTTACGTCTATGACGCCAACACCGACGCCTTCAACGCCCGCGACATTGCCCACACCTACTCTTCGGATCTCGAGAACGGATACTATGCCTCTTCGCCCACGTCGACCATGTTCGAAACCGCACCATTTATCCCGACTTGGGACGAGAAGAACAAGGACAGCTCTGCCGCTTCGTTTTGGTCCGTGGGTGACACTACGCTCGCCGAGATGCCCCAGAGCCCTCGCACGGACACGGCCTCTACGTTTAGCTTTGACTTTGATGCTCTCCCTGACAAGCACGTTATCACCCGCGTCCACGAGAAGCGTAGCAAGATGCGCGAAATTCTTTCTCCGTTGACCAAGATCCAGTCGCCGGTCGTCTCGCGTGCACAGTGGCACATTGTTGCTCGCTCGGCTTCTTGGGCGATGCTCTTTGCGCTCTGTGTTACCGGCGCTGCACTGGCTATCCCTGTCAATGGCGGCAAGGACGGTGTCATGTTCTAGATGCGCACGCTTTTGGGTGGATTGGTATGATTGTAGGAGTAACATTCAGTTGTAGACTCGTCCTCTCGTTTTCCTTCGATCGTGTTTTTGTTTTTCTTCTGGAATCTTCCCGGTCTCGTTCTTTCGAATCTCCTGTCTTTTTGAATTCCATTTTTTGTCCGATTCGTCGGTCTTTAGTATCGTCTTGTGTGCATTCGCTTTGAATTGGCTGCACTCGTGTAATCTAGACTTGCTTTTTTGCACCCCCTTTTTTTCTCTTGACTCTCGCCTGAAAAAACTGTATTCTAAAGGAGGTTTGGTCGAACGGCTGGGCTAGGTTATTTTTCTGCCGTTTTTTTGATAATCAAAAGGTGCTTTGTAGAACTTTTTTACGTGGCCCGTTGACAAGCGGGTTTAATTCGAGCTTCGCGCGGGGATTGCCCAGGAGAGCTATACGTAATGACGTGGTGGCGTTTTGATTGCACCAGTATTTAGGAAGGTATGATCGGATAAGGAATATATGGTATAGCACGCATCAAGCGAGATAACTTTGTTTATCTTAGAACCTGTCACTGCGTTGGGGGATGCTCACGACTGTGTTGAACTATCGTTGAGCTGCACATCTGCGGTGATCAATGCATGGTAATATTGAACAAGGTACAGAAGAGCTTTGGAAACACGAGGCTTGTTGAGTGATACATTGCTGGACCCTTGTTGGGGTTGGAGCGTGAATACAGAGGGTGGGATCGATGGTGGATCAATATGTGCGGACGATGAGAGGGAGGATGAAGAGGGATGAGAAGCCAAGGTAGGGCCGCATGATCTCTTTGGGAAAACGTTCAGACACCCCAGTCGTTGAGATCAGGCAGAGCGTCGTCGGTCTCGCGCATAATCAGATCGAACCATTCGGACCGGCGTGGCGCTGGTACGCTCAGTCTCGAGTCGCTGTCTGCTATCGCCGGTGTCGAAGCGAAAAAGAACTCGTGTGGCGTGTCCGATCCCGAGTCTCGGTCGAACGGCATCACCCGAGCTGGATCGAACGCATAATTGAATGCGCCTGTATGGTCTCGTTTAATGATCTTGTACCCGTTTTCGAGCTTGTCTTCGAGTTTGGCGGCGAGTGCGTCGGGCGTCGGTGTGTTGTGAATCGTCATGTACATGTCGAGCAGTAGATCCAGAATCGGTTGGATGCCTGCGTTTATTGAACCCGGAGCGGTGTGTTTGTACGCAATTTCGACCAAAGTTGTGTCATACTCGATTCGTCTTGGGACTGGTTCATACTTTAGCCGAATGAGGAAACGCATATCGTTTAGACCGATTCGGGAGAGTGACCAATCCGTTTCGGTTCGGCCAGGCCGGAGAGGGTTGAATCGTTGCAAAACATTGTAGTGTTGAGGTGCCAGTCGAAGGACGCGGTCTAGAGTGTAATCAAGCGGGACGGTGGCGCGAAAGGTAAAGGTTGCATCCGGCATTTGGGAACGCTTCAATAGTTCCCGCAAAATAGACTTGGCTATCGGATCATAACCTACAGGCTATCGGAAGCTAAGTGATTGTATGCTCGTGTCGTTCCTTTGACTCACCAGAATGAACCATACCTGTGGCAACAAAATAAAACTGTCCATGAACCTTACTGTACTGGCATTGGTGACGCCTCGTGTATCGACGGGGCCACCCTCAATAATGCCAAGCATCGTCACCCTATTAACACGTGCAACAGTCAGATAAGCCTCGCGAGTGTCACCGGACGACGAAAGAGAGTCTGGGCCGCACAAAGGAGCTTGATTGCTTACCCAGCAAGTTCTAAAAGTTCATCCAATCTGTACCTGGTGCACGGTGCCTGCCCATTATTCTGATCCACCTCGGTTTTCCGTTGCCCACGCACTCGATCAGACGCCCGATCCACACTCCAGAGATCGCCAGGCGCGGATCCTACGATTTGCGGTAATATTCGGTCGTACAGCGGGACGTGGTGAGCAGCGAATATTCGTATCATGTCGCACCACTGATCCGAGTGGTAAACCATCGCAAATAGACATTTCCCACAGCGCACGAACGAGCCGATGTGGGACCAGAATCGAGGCTCAAACGTATCATCCCGGGTCGCCTGAGGGTAAGCTGCTTGGAACAGCGTGCCACAAAGGAGTTCGACAGTGCCGGTGGGGTCATCGTCGGTCCAGATTAGCTCTTCCTTGATGGGATGAGCCCAGTATGGCCTGCTTGATTTACTGTTTTCTGCCCTAAAGTTTCGGATCTTGATGATTATGTCTTGAACTGCCGTTCGGACTTCCAAGTGCGCAGGCCAGATGATGAAGCCCCAAAGAATCTCGAGATGGGTGGCCTGGAGTAAGGAGCTCTCAAGAAACGTAATCATACAAAGCAGAGCGGTGTCGATATCTTCGTTCAAGTCGAGTTCTTCCCCTGCCGGTGTAACTATTTTGGGCAATTCTATGGTACGCGCTTTGAAGGAACGCGTGTGGAGATAGGCCAACACGAACAAGTGCGCTTCGTTCCAGATAATACGGCGAAAGTATGCGGCGGCTATATGCGCACGCTCGTGGTCGACAAGTGAATCCCAGTGAGCAACAATATATGTTTCTTTGTTGCTATCCACCATCTGGATGCCCAGTTTAGCTAGCAAGTGTTTCCGTAGTCGCGTACGCTCCTGATCCAAGTAAAAGTCTACAACACCTTTCCGCGCCACTTCCTGTTCATGGCGTCGGGAAATAGGAAAGGCTAACCCTCGGCTCAAATCTGGCCCTGAGTGTTGCTCGTGATGGGTACAACGCTGGTCTACCTTGTTTACACGATCAAGAAGTTGAGCAGCAAGGCCAGCAATAGGAATTTGATCCTCGTAAGTGCAAAGAATAAGCGTAGACATACGCTGTTCGATCGTTCGAAGGTGGTTTTGGAGGCGGTTGCGAGCGTCTTTGAGATCTTTGATAGCGTTCTTGGTACCGAATAACTAGAAGGGCATATGTGAGTACCCTACATTATCATAGGCTGAAACCACTTACCAAGTCGTCGCTGAGGATTTTCAATTACAAGTTAGTTTGCGTCTACATGTAAATACAATTAGCAGTGTGAACTTACCCATGCATGCGCTCCATGAAGCAAACACGATTCAATAAGCATCGTCCGAGCAAGTCGATTCGCGCACGAAGAGGTTCTGCAATCATTTTCAGCCACTCTAGATCAACCGTTTCTCTAACAACCGCCATATCGGGCAAAGGTACGACCGACGCCCGGTATTCTGCTAGTAGCCTGTGGAACATGATGTGTAGATTTTGGCGCATCTATTGTGGTCCATTAGACTTTGTCCGATTAGAACTAGGCTATTCTGTACTTACGTCTTCATGATAATTGCACCACTTCGTAGCACTAGGAGAAACGGGTGTCCCACACTTGCCGGTGAGGTTCTCCTCTACAATCGCCTGACACCGGACGTGCAGTTGGGCCCCTAGGGGGATATGGGTTCTTGACTGTTCTAGTCCGGCAATGGCACCTTCAAGGGGTTGTGCCAGGGTGTGAGTTGTTTTGTCCTTTTGCTTCCTGCCCATATTCAGAATTGAGATTATTCACGAGATCAAAAGGAGGAACAGGTGGTCTTCAGTTCCGCTTTGATATTGGATTTATATGTTGGGAAAGCCTCGCCGAACAGCCTGCAAGCCTTGTTCAGTGAAGCCTTCATAACATTCGTGGGCCATGAAAGGGATTACTGCGTCACGTGTTCAAAGGCTCTCATCCGCGCTGTGCAATCACGCAGCCAAAAATAATTCAGAAAATCTATTTGGCGCACACAAAACAATATTCTACAGGACGAAGCTCAATTATCTCTAATGAAAAGTGGGCCAAGTATACTCACGATGAACTAGACCAAACGTTTCGGTTCTGCATCTTTTGGTTCGATTTTATCTGTAACCATGTGTTCAGTGAGCGAGCCCACGGCCAAAGCCTACGCCTATCGCGCACCCTTAGCAACGCCTAGTGCTGCTGCAGCCTCAGCACGCACATCCCGAACCACTTCCTCGACCTTTTCTTTGATATCTTTTTCATTCTTCGATTTGGCCAGAAGCCCCCCCGGACCATCGGTCTCAGACTTGCTGAACCTGGATTGTACGTCATGCACAACCCCAGCCGCACGATCGTGGAACTCTGCCGCTCGTTCCTGGATGTTCTGGGAGATAGATCCGGCTTTGTGTTGGGCAGCTGCTGAAGCGTCTTGCGCTCGTCCGATGGTGGCGTCCCGAATCTTAAGGCCAGTCGTAGATTCGAGACCATCGACACTATTCTCAACTATTTGAGACGCTCCACCACGAAGTGAGGCATATTGGACCCGCATCTATTTGACACGATTGGATGGTGTACTTGAGGCAAATCCGAAATCACTCACACTCTGGATAGCGTCTCGGAATGCCTTGTTCGCGGCCTCGTGCTGTTCTGCAACGGCGGGGAAGTGCGCCCGTTCAATGCTTGTTAGGTAGTTATTGACATTTTGAGTGGTCTTCGGTAGGAAATAGTTAAGTGCGCCGACAAACAAGGCAGGAGGCAGAATGAGTCGAGTTGGAAGAGAGCCTGTGCATCAAGCGATCGGACAGTAGTGAAATATACTATGAGTTATATAGCTCCATTACATGGAGATGCAAACACTCACGGCCTCGTGCGAAGACTGATCCGGAGAGAGCCGCGACACCCACATACAGTATACCGGGGGTAACCGGCTCCTCAGGCGAGATTAGAGATTTGACTCGGGCTATGAGAGAAGTATATCGTTTTAGAATATAACATCGTTTGCAAGTGAACGGACGGGTAGGATTCAGTAGCCGTGTCCCTAGCCCAGGTATAAATTCACTGAAAGCTAGGCAAAGCCTTGCTTCCATTGCATTATAATACCCAATCCAATCGAGAACAAGTGGCCAAAATATGAACTAAACACTCAAATACTCACATTCAACTCGTCTTTCGACTTGGATCCACCTGCCAATCACGCCCTGGATGCCATCCTTTGACTCCTCTCCTGCTCGAACGAGGATTCGGCGGGTTCGCCCAATGGTATCTACTAGCTCTGACTCTGTAGATACAAGCACTACCTCGGGTTCCGGAGGAGCATAAATCGGGAGCTATATTGCATTTGAGTGACGTATGCGGTAAATAAGATGCGTGCGACCAAGTTAAAAACAATGCCAGACCCGAGCGCACAGTTTGCTGATTTTTAGTACTCGAAATGCAAATACAA
Organism: Ceratobasidium sp. AG-Ba; assembly: GCA_016906575.1. NCBI lineage: Eukaryota > Fungi > Basidiomycota > Agaricomycetes > Cantharellales > Ceratobasidiaceae > Ceratobasidium > Ceratobasidium sp. AG-Ba. The sequence continues at coordinate 2,133,023 of CP059638.1, forward strand.
CTGATGCTACTGACTTTTTTCTGATTTGAGGCCTTGGCCTCATCTGCCCAGATTGTCCGCTGCCCTGCAGCAAACACCGTAGCTGTACCCGCCCCAGCAGCGACGACAATTCTTAACGGCTGGCGTTGTTTATTCGGTTTAGCACCGATACTCGAACTCAAAATCCAGAATAAGTCTATTTACCGTGAAGAGATGAGCCATCCGGTGACGGGGATGTGCAGGGGAGTGATTTTATGATCAAGTGGCTGTGCAGGATGAGGGTTTAACCACGTGATCACAAGAATGATTTGTTTACTCCTCCTTCCGTCCACCACCATCATCAGCCTCCACAAAGATCTACCAGCTGCTGGTGTCGGACGGCACGGTAATCACGACAAAGCTAAGATATAATACTCCTACGCTCTGATTCAAGCCGGAATCTGATTCAACGGTGCTACGCTCGGCGCATTGCTCGAATTAAATTCTTCAAACGCCACTTGCTCGTACACTTGAGATTGCCTAATCTCATACTAGCACTGCTGTTTCCCCAAATTATATCCTATCCAAATACCTACTATGGTCGAGAGTACTCCCAGGTCTGGCGGTAAGAAGGGTGGCAAGATTAGCGGCTCTAATGCTGCCGCTGCCGATGCTCCAAAATCTATCCAGACTCGGAGCCAAAAGGCTGGTCTGCAGGTGAGTATACTAGTTAATCAATAAGGTCAAGCTAATTGTCTGAGTGTTTTTGCTGCTTTGTGTGATAATTTCAGTTTCCTGTCGGTCGCATTCACCGTTTCCTGAAACAACGCACCCAACATAACATGCGCATCGGGGCGAAGGCCGCCGTTTACACATCTGCTATCCTCGAATATCTCACGGCCGAGGTTCTCGAACTTGCTGGGAATGCATCAAAGGACTTGCGAGTCAAGCGTATCACCCCTCGCCATCTGCAATTAGCCATTCGTGGCGATGAAGAATTGGATACCCTGGTCCGCGCCACCATTGCTGGTGGTGGCGTCTTACCGTTCATCCACAAGAGTCTCACGGGCGTTAAGCAGGTAGGCATTTCTCTTTTCATTTTGAGGGCGTTGTCTAATTTGAACCTAGGTGAAGAAGAAGGGAGATCAGGTTCCTGAAGACTAGACGCCTAGCGTACTTTAATAACTAGGACACTTTTCACGCTTATTCATATGTGATTTGATTGACGATTGTACCTTCTTTGGTGTATGCAGTAGCCAAAATATGTTTATTGGTTGTGCGCTTCCATATCGAAGGAGTGGCTTAAAGCAAATTCTGGGGCCGTCACAAAATAGCGCATCCCCTGTCCTCTGTAAGTTTAGATGCCGATGTGTTCTTGTATGTCGCGGACTTTGAAGTCTCGTTCCTGCCGCATGGTCATGGATTAGGTCGAGCCTTGTCATCGTGTCGCCACTCGCTAAAGTAGATTATGAACCTGGGCTTGGGGTTCGCGCTCGGTGGAACGATGGCAACTCGCGAAAGAAGGCAGGACATCTGAGTTGGGTCATGAATACTTAAGAGTAGGTACCTGCAGGAACATTTCGGCCGCTACTACCCTGTAAGGAGGACCAGTCGCAGTGGTCTCACATCTTAGACTTCTAGATCATTTCATGAGGAGCGATACCCTTGAACCCAACTCGATCTATGCGGCTCTGTTCACTCGCGATTCGAGCGAAGATTGGCATTGGGCATTTTACTTTCATTATCCTCATGGGCAGCATAGCGGATACCAGATGGACGTCACTGGAGAATCCAACTCTTGGTCATACCGGCGTCTTAGTACCCAGATCCTATCCTCCGATCCCACTACTCCTTCGCAACCGCTTGTGCTATCAAAAATTGGTCGAATTGATGACGACACCTGGGATATACAATATCTCGAGTATTACCTCGAGGGGATCCCTTATGACGGAAACGATTCAAGTAAATCATGGTTCGGGAGAGCTCTGAGGGTGTTGGACGAAACGGGTCTCTTTCTCCGATGCGATGACATTGATGCATTGAAGAACGAGTTGACGAGGCTTGCTATAGCGGCTGAAAACAGTGGACTGAAAAGTATTTCTGTTTCAGTCTGTTCAAGACCTGTGAATTTTGACTAGCACATATACGTCTGTTTGGCTAGGCGGATTTTGAGCGTTTTATGTACGATTGTGTATTTACATAATTCGCGCCTTGTGTGAGCCGCTCATGTTGTAACCCTTCATCTTTGCGATACATTGTATTTCGGGAATAAGTTCTACCACTAACAGCCCCATGTAATGCGCTGGGTTGAGCTATCTAGCTTATGGATTCATTTTGCCCCGGTTTCAGTGGGTGCTACATTGGTTAGTGATCACAGTAGCCACAAGGTATAGCACGTGATACTGATAGCCACATCATAGAGCATTTGCAACTCAACATCAACCAAATCCGGTAGAATATGACCTTATGCCGGAAACAATAAATACTCTCATCGCAATTCTACTCGTCACTCAATCATCAAAAGGCTCTAACGAAGTAGTATTCCGTTGGCCACCTATCCCCTCGGTTCGTACCCGCCTTTCGCGACCCCGCCCAGAGTCAGCCGAACCAGATGGGAGTTGGCGCGCCGCACACTATGATATTGATAATGGCTACGACGCGAAGCTGATCCCGTCAGTAGATTGTAACTGTATTGATTGATTTCTTATTGATCGAATCTCTACATAGTGACTCGAGCGAGGACACGGACGATTACGAATGGCACCGTTCGGGGGTGCAACGTCCACGTCGATCCTCTGTGACGTTCCCCAACTCTCCACCCCGGACATCACGAGGGCCTACTCCGAGGACACCAAACCACCCCCAGAACTCTCACCATCCTTCGCCTGCACCTGAGAGCAACATGGATCGTGACGCTTACACCAAGCTGCTTGGATATCGTGCTGCGTTCCTTGCCGACATTCTGAGTCCTAAGCGTTCGCTGTGCCATCAAAAATTTGAGCTTGTAGTGGATGAACTTGCATTCTTAGGGCATCCAGTACACACAGGTCCAGATGGTGGATGGGGATGGGAAGAGCTTTACAGATCAAGGGCGGCTTCTGTTGTAGAGAGAGGTCCCGAGAAAGCAAATAACGAGCGTGGAATAGGAGCAGATCGGGTTGTTGACCAGGGAACTCCATACATACAACGATCTGGGTCTTTTGCGGAACACGCCGGGCTATTTGTTGAGCGACCAGAGCTATCCGAATCAAGCGCTTCGATGAGTAGCTCGGTGTTGAGTATGGGGACCCCTCGACCATCCCAATCTTTGACCTCACTCAGTGAAGCGCGTGGGCGAATGCCGACCCGGCCTCCGTTTGACCTTCGCATGAGTTCGAGTGACTACATGCCTTCTCCTTCGCCTGCAGTCACGTCGTCTTCATCTGCAACTCCACTCTCTGGAGCTTCGTCAGAATCATCAACCATTCCTCAAGCGCCTGGTACACACCGGCCGCTCCCTCATGTACCTTCTCACTCAAACTCGGTCTCTCATCCTGACTCGGATGCAGATAGTGCACCTCAAATCACGTCGTTTCATTTAGTACTCGTATTGGATCGACTCGACCCGAGATCCGTCTCGGCGCGGGATCTGCACAAATACAACGATGTGTTTTATCAGCAAATAGCCTTTAAGATGACTGCCGTTATGCACTATGAACAGGGACGTTCCGGGTGGGTTGCAAGAGCAAGCGACAAACTAATTGCGCTCAGAGACGAATGCATGGAGAGGGGTACGTATATTTTCTCCGCCAAAGCTATGGTTTCTCAAAGCTTGAACAGATGTCCCATTCTTTGACTATTGTGATCGTGCAACCAGCACTTCTCCCCTAGCCGCGGCCATCAGGAATGTGTTTGAATCTGTAACCCGTGGTACGGTTGCACACATTCAAATCAACCATGTTCCACTGGACATCCAGCTTCCTCCCCACCATTTGTCTATGCTAGGAGGAGGAACTTCGACTCCCGAGGATGGGGTCGACCCAGATGCCGATTTGGAACACGGCCATCCTAATACTAGCGGTGACGTCGAGTTTGAGGAAGAGGCTGGGAGAGCCGAGGATGCTCGACGCTTTGGTTGGTGGCTACCTCGACTACTACCATGGAAGGGGCTACTGTTACTCGAAGATGCTGGCCCTGGTACTGGCGTCGAAATGATTGTGAGGATGCATTCTGGCCGAACTGGAGGTAGTACGAGTGGCACAACAGTGGACGAAGAGGGTCTAGCGGATGAGGATATGTTCAGGAAGTTCTTGAGTAATATCGATCCAACTGTTTCGTAGGGTTTTCTTTCTTTCTTTTAGTTTGGACTCGTCATTTTGACCCTTTTGGTCCATTTAGTTTGGCCGATATTGCCGAGCTTTCAGAGTTGAATCTGAAAATGGATGTCTACCCGATGGCTCGATTGTTACTATACAACCGGAAGGCCCGCATCGTTGACGTGATTCCTTCAGGAATGAAAGTTATGTACACTGCAGCATCAGCCTTTAAACGCCCGTGAGCTTCCCCACTTTCTGTCCATTTGCTCTACTAATTAGCGCCTCATAGCATACCGGAGCTCAGCACAGCCTTCTCGCGGCTGTTTCCCACTGTCTCGCCACTCCCCTCTCTACTTTCAACCTTAACATCATCCTCTCAGCCATTTTCTTCCCTGATCCCATCCCGCGACCACCGAGGGTTCTATTTTGAAATCTTGGTCTGGCTCCTCCGGCACTCTTTGATCGACAAGCTTCATCTTCGAGTACGAATCGTTGCTACACCCGAAGTCCGAGCCGCCGCTCGCGCCGCTCTTTCGCGTGAACGTGAAAACGCTCAACTGGGGAAAGAAGTTGCGCAGGCTGTCGCAACTGCTCGGCGGGACAAAAGGAGACGCAGGAGAAAGCGCAGAAAAAGCAAGGCGAGCGACGATGTGGAGGTTTCTTTTCGAGCTGACAGTGGAGGAATTGGTGGGGAAGTGTTTGAGCCCTCTTCCCCAGAATACGCGGTGCGGAGACCACCATACGGACATCCTTATGGTGGCAGCCGGCGAAGAAGGTCAAGCCGTTCTTCCATGAGCTCTGAACGGCTTAGCAGGATCCCAGAGAACCTGCCAGTATCAGTTTCAGAAGAAGCACTTGAAGAGGAAGAAGAAGATTGGGACGACGAGGACTACGATGAAGATGAAGGCGGGGTTGATGGTGATGGTGAAGGGGGTGGGGATGCGCTCTGGGAAGAGGATGCAAGTATAGGCGAGAGTGGGAGCGTAGTGATTGCCGAGCCAGCTGAAGCCACGCAGTTGGAAATGCGCTGGATGGAAGCCATGGCCGAAGGAAAAGATCCAGGTGTTGCACAGAAATTTCACCGGTGAGCTTCAATATTTTATCCATGTCAATCCCCATTAGGATGTGCGTTCTCTACTAACGGATAATACGGGTGATCCATTCTAGGTTGCGTAAATACTTCGATGGAAAGGTCACGGCAGACGAGATTTTGTACCGAGAGGATATTACACGGCGAGAGCTACGAGAGGTTATTCACCACTTTGACGCTTACGTGAGTCTCTAATCCCGTTCTATTTACTATCCTATTTAACACCTCTGTGTGCTGAGATGCTAACTTAATCCTTCACGTAGTTGATTCAATTTTTGCATCCGTGAGCTATTAGCCAGTCCATGTCATCTACATATTTTCGATCGAAGTTACCCAAATGGTTCTTGTGATGTCCTTTTATGACTCGGGCATTGCAAAGTCTCATCGGCTAATTTTCTGCATCTGGTACGAGCCAAGCCAACCACCAGCTAGATTTTGTGGATTGTCGGCTTACCTCGGAACGCTAAGTTTCTTATTTGCCAACACCAACTCTGGCCTGTCCAATGATATACTCCCATTACAGGGATTAGCAATACTCACTCATCATCTGACTTTCCTGCCAAGTTCGAAACCAGGAATGAAGTCATTCTTGCTTCTGAATGGTACATCTCCTTGTTACGTCTGCTTGCTGCTTCGCGGCCTATGCTTTAACCACCCATACTTCTGTTGATGTTGCATGAACCAGCTGGTCAGCCGACCACGGGCCGCGTGGTAGAGAACTGCCTATATGCGCAAGACAACAGAAGGTTTGAGAAGGTCAGCAGCAAGAACGGGCATTTGTACTGGTATAAAAACGATGCAGTGAGCGACTTGAAGCCTCGTCGACCCGCAAGACTCACTGCGATCAGAACAACTGCCCAGGAATACCCATGTTTATCAATAGCTATATTGTGCGATTTATTACTATTCCCTTGGCCAAACCTGACGTATTTTTGGCCTAAATTTCAGGCCATCTTTGCGCTTGCTGGCGCCGCCCTCGGAGCATCCGTCAAAGGGCTTAAAGAACGCCAGGCTTGTTCTGCGGTCCTTATGGTCTATCTCGGAGGCACATGGGAAGAAGGACTCGCACGGGTTGGCACGCCACTAACCAAGGCTCTGGCGTCCTCTGTACCTGGGTAAGTACAGAAATCTTCAGTGTATGTTTTTATGCTGAGGGAATGCCCACAGATCAACGTCTTACGCCGTGCCTTATAACACGACCGCTGAATATGTTAAAACTGTTGCCGAAGGTGCTACCATGACATCAGATTACCTTGACGCCCAGGTGTCGAAATGTCCAAGGCAGCGCTTTGTCTTAACAGGATACTCCAAGGGAGCAATGGTGATTCAAGGTACGAGGTCATTCATTCTTCTCGTTTAAAGTCACTCTACTAAAACAGTTCAACATTACTGGTGACCAGCTACTAAACTCAAACCAAGCACACAGTCCAAAGTGTTTGCGATTCTTGTGTTTGGTGACCCATCACGAAACGGAGGTTCTAGCAGCCCGTGGCCAATTAATTCACCTTCGGTAGACCTTGATCCTCGCAATGGGAGTCTACCTTCCCAGAACATAGGTTTGTCTTCCTCGAGTTTACGATTGGCGAGCGCCTAACATCTAACATCTGCACAGCGAGCTTCTGCAACAAAGGCGACCCTATATGCGAGGCCGGAGGCACCAATGGCAATGCTCACACTGACTACGGCACCGATGACAGGTAAGCAGCTTCATGACATACACTTCTACGCGGTTACATGACGATGGAAAATCAGTACGACTGTTGGTGCAAAGTTTATCAAGGCGAGGGTGTAGCATGTTGTTTGATTATGTTTCAGATGACGGAGTGTTCAAAATAGCACAGACCAGTGTACTATGATGACTACCTCTTATGCTAATCTACGCGTCTCAAGAGAGCTAATGATTTGATTTGATTAAATATGTAATGATATAAGCCTTCCTCGAGATGACTTGTGGACCTTGCAAAGATTCCAAAAAAAAAGGTCATTAACCGGCGAGAGGTACTAGTACAGTAAACCATATGCTGCCCAAACACTAGACCCATAAAAAAACTACCCCTGTCTGTAATTGTGTTTCTGGGCTGACCAGCGGTTCGCTTGTATGTGCTAACGTAGCCGAACGATGAGGTAGATCACTTGGAAGGCAATACATGCACTTCCCGGAAGCCATTTAACCTTATGGTTCAAACCTCTGATGAAATCTTGGAGACGCTTGAAGCTTCATGCGCTTATTATCCAGCCGAGGCCTGCGGAATGCGTGAGTCGATATTCATATTTCTTGTCAGCGAGAGACGTGGAACCTATGTGCTGTAATTCTGGCCAATGTATCAATAAATCGGCCACTTGATTGCCGAATTACATTTCAAACCTACATTCATCATCGCAACATCAAGCCTGACCCATGCATAGCCTTCACGTAGTTTACGCTGATGTGATCCTGCATCCATAATACACCACTCTGCAATATTCACCAACGCATAAGCTACGCAGCTTGCGTTGGCCAACTCTTTCCAAGTGGCATTGCCGTAGACCAACCAATACTGTGCGGGCGTCCTGATCCGGGACAGGATAGGGAATACTCTTCAGCCACCAAATGTTTTGACTAAACCGAGGTTATACGCGTAAGACTACATAAGCTCTTTCACTTCTCAATCAAATATTTTACGAGAGCCCCCGTGCTTCGAGTGCTTCCCATTGCCTCTCGCCTTCTTCATTATGCGGTTAGCGCACATCGGCGGGTTGGCCTTAATTAACCGAGTAGCCGACAACCGATCTCACAAGTGTTAGAAAGATCACAGGATCAAGTATTGACACTTATACACTAAGCATAGGAAGATTTAGGAAGATTTGAAAGCCTAATTCGCTAATGATGGCGGTATATAAGGAGGTGGATTGACCTTTTACTTCACCGAGTCGTCGAGCTACCTGAGACTCAGTCAGTTTTTCCACAGGCAGTCATGTTCTTCAATTGTTACATCGTACGCATTTTTTCTTAAGATCAAAACTGGATTTGGGTCTTGTTCACATTCGTGCTATAGGTCTCACTTGCTCTTGTTGGCTTTGTGTTGGCAGCGCCTGTGAGGGAGCTCGATACCCGTCAGTCCTGCTCAACAATCCAGCTGGTTCATCTTGCGGGCACAAATGAAGAAGGACTAGGGCTTGTTGGTGAACCATTGTCTGCAGCTCTTGCTTCTGCAGTGCCTGGGTAACTATGAGTTGTGCGATACTTGTATGCATGCTAACAAATCTGCCAAGAACGACAACATTTTCAGTACCGTATAGCACGGCGGTCGAATATGTTATAACTGTAGCCAAAGGGGCTACTTTGACCGAAGATTACGTCGCTTCACAGGTCTCCAAGTGTCCGAGTCAACGGTTCGTCCTTAGTGGGTATTCCAAGGGAGCTCTTGTCGTTCACAGTAAGTATTTACTCATGTTCAAATGCACTGTAGCCCTTCTGACTTAAGGCGCCATCATGACTAAATCACTAGGTATGCGTCTTCCTAACAACTTGAAGGATAAAGTCCTTGCTATTCTCGTGTTTGGAGATCCAGCTCGAAATCTCAACAAACCGTGGCCAATCGATACGCCATCGGTGGACCTCGCACCCCGCGACGGAAGCACCTCCTCACAAAACATAGGTTCGCATTCAAAAAATCTAATCTTCATATCCACATTCTGATTCATCTATACAAAACAGCTAGTTTCTGTAACAAAGGCGACATTTTTTGTGACATTGGCGCAATCACTGTGGATCCTCACCTTGCGTACGGAACTGACGGGAGGTGAGTACTTCGCTCAGGACTGCCTTGTATAAACCTGACACGTTGGTGGGCCAGCACAACCGTTGCTGCAAGCTTTGTCAAGTCGAAAATCTAGTGAACTTGTCAGCTGCGCTGATATGGTTTCTCGATGGGACCAGTGGATCTATGAACGTCGTTTTTGTATGGTTTCAATAATTCTCCCGAATTTAGCCACTCCCCTGACGTCGGTAGAAAATGCACTGCATCATATCTCCATCATATTATTAGTTTTTTTGACAGTGGACATAAAGTGTGTGATTCAAACGGAGTCGGTGTCGTACCTCATGCCTGCTACTCTCTAGATGGTGTGTGATCCCCTATCTCGGGGCCCGCATACATACATTCAAAACATTTTCCCCTGGTATCACTGTGTTGTAGCTCTGGCTTTCGATGGGTTAAAGGCTTAGGTGCGATTACATTAACATATGTTACACATAAGTACTTGTATATCAAGTCCCGCTTCAGTCGCCCTCAAACCACTCAAAACCCTGCACCTGAAAGTACTTGTCCAACGAAAACGAACCTAAGTAACTTATAACTAGTTTCAATATATGTACTCAGAGGGTGTGAGACAAATGTCGCCCTCAGGAGCACTCAGCCAATCCTCGAATATCTAGCTGGCACGTGATAAAGCCCCACTGTCTAACGATGCTTCTGAGCGCTGACTAGATGCCAGTAGCGCCGGTAGTCCGTGCTACTTCGGGTCTAGTGAGTGCTCAAAAGCATCCTTAGATAGTTCGAGCTAGTGTATGCTAGCTAGATATTCGGGGATTGGCTGAGCAGTTTGTCTTAACGCTATAAAACATCCAACCAAATTGGAATTGATTCCGCCCACTGCGCATTCGGTTGGCTTCAAATTTAGCAACGTAAACCTATTGTTAAAGCTACTGTAGCGTATTCTGGGGCATTGTTTCTTTTTCCACTCCACTCTTATGACTACGCCAACCTAGGGCTCCGATCAGTGACGCGTCCGCAACTTTGAGTTCCAATTCAAATCATCGAAGGATCTTCACAGGCAGTGAGTAGCACCACATCGTGGTATCTTGTCGTGCAACTAGCTCGCTGCACCTTATATACGGGTAGGCAAGGTGACCTGTTCAGTGCGACTGAATTTCGGGCGTCCAAACAAACAATCTGCAGCTGATTTGTAGAGTATGGGGTTAGACGGATTGATGCAACGGGAAACTTTCAGAGACCACATGCTTCGGTGGCTCCATGCGGCACAGCAACCATGCCCGAGGTTTGATTGAATGGAAGAAGTTTGGTGCCGCTGTTTGCCAAGCCCCGAAATCAGCACACAGCCCCAACTGTGGGTCAATCATAGCGGCCATGTTCACATGGTTGACTGTCCTCGAGATAGGCTTCCGGTTCTCTCGTTCTTAACCTGCGTCTCACTATACCAACCATGTTCGTCAGCACACTGGGGATGCTGCTCGTTTTAGCCTCATGGGTCGCCTCGCTCCAGTCGGTGGACAAACTGGTCGACGACTCATACAGCTACGATCCAATACGACCTGATGGTATTCAGTACGACTCGGACTGGATGAACGATACCCATCCTTCCGGGCCTACTAGGTACAACAACACGTTCCATTGGACCAACACCCCTCAAGCAAAACTTATCTACTTTTTCCAAGGTAAGCCCCGTTACGCCCATGTACACAGGTGGGAAACGAACCGTGTTTTCTAGGAAATGTTATATATTATTACGCAGACAAGGACCCAAGTAGTGCCCCGATATCCATCGCTCTTGACAGCGCACCAGAAGAAATAGTAGATGCGACAGCACCCTCACCTCAAGGTCAACAGCTGATATGGTCAAAAGCTGACTTGGGGTCAGGAGATCACCAGCTGGTCATCACACACAACGGAACTTCGAGCCAATACCTTCGATTGGATTATCTTCGGTAAAGTGGATTTGTAAATATTTTGGTGACTTTGGTGTCCTGAGATATCCTTGAAGCATTGAATCCGACCACGGTTTCTTCCCAAGGCATTCCGGCCCGTGAGTACAATAGAGCTGTATTTAAGCATGACTTTTTAAATCATTATGCCGCTGGTTATTCTAGGAACGCGTCCAGCATACCAACAGAGGCACTACTTATTGACGACAAACATTCATCTCTCGTCTACTCTTCTAATTGGACTATCGATGTGGGTTCATGTCAACAAATGTGGCCCGATATATATCTATCTTCTAACACGTTTCCAGCCTAAGGCAGCGCGTGGTATATATTATGGAGGCTCCGTTCACCGTTGTTCTACCCCCGGCGATTTTGTCTCTTTCAAGTTCACTGGTACCGCAGTTTGGTATTTCTCAAACACAAATCGGCTGCATGGCAACGTACAAGTACAAATAGATGAGGGAGATGCAGAGACCGTAAGCATGATCGGGCCGCCTTGGGTGGGGATTCTTATCGGTTCAGTTACATAAACAGCCACCAGCTAACTGTCTCTTTTAGCTACTTCAACAGTTGATGTGGTCGAAAATGAACTTGCCATTCGGAGAGCATACAGTTACTATTACCCACACTGACGTCGTTGGGGTACCCATGACGCTAGACTTCCTCAGGTAAAGCTTGATCTCTTTCGAATTGACTTCACCGGACGCTGCAACTATCACGTTCAACGAGCTAGGTATCTCCCCAGGTAGGTTAAACATTCTCTGGGAGGGCTAAATATATCACTCACATGAATGACCATAGTCGGCCATTTCCTAGTAAACGCGTCAACGTCGGTGCAATAATAGGAGGCACAATTGGAGGGGTAGTACTACTTGTATGCTCTATGCTAACATTCCTTTATCTCCGACGCCGCCGCTCGCTTTGCTCCAGTTCGCCGAATACCGTCGATTTATTGAGCCAAACAAACTTGGGTCACGACGCTGCTCCAAATTATATGCAGTCATCGCACGGATGCCCACAGCCAGATTGGGGATACGGCCCTCATCCATATCATTCACAGCACGGTCCAGGCAAGTTGACATCTCACTTCATCAAAAAATTATATTCATCAAGTGACAGGAGGAGGCCATCATGCCACACGCGAAAAGACCAGGCAACTTCAGCCCCGAATTATTTTACCGGTGTCGACAGATTTGGACAACTCGATGTCATCTGCGACTGTCACTGCAGACTCGGTGCGGCCGGTGGCTACAGGAAGTACATTAGTTTCAGACAGATTGCAGATGTTACCACCACCCTATAGTTCTCCAGTGTCGTAATTTTTTGGCTCTCAGATTGCGTATGGACTTCTTGTATCATTTATAAACCTGCAAGCAAAAGCGATCAATTCAACTAATTCTGATGTAACGCTGGAGGTAGTGGAAACCTATACGCGCATTCAATACTCTACTAGGGCTGGCTTGAGGCAATTGTGACGATGGAGAGTGGTGTACATCAGACGTTGATGTTCAAGGTTTGGGAAATAATTGAGACAACAATTGTCAAGCAACTACCGCTAAGCTGGTCAGCTTAGCTATACATCAGAATTAATCATACACCGAGTAAAATAACGAGGAAAGCGATCAGAGGCCATGCAACTTTCATGAAGACCCGCTGGTCCTTTTCAGCGTATGCTCCCAGACCAACTTGCGTAGTTCGGGGGTGCTATATTTGTTCTTCCCAGCGTCCTCGGCATGGTTGTTTCTAGGTCACTCAGTTCAATACTCGCTCAAGTACCGTACCAAACCGGTCAACTCACCTGAAGAACGCCCCCTCCGAGAGTTGTGGGTCCAGCAGAGTGTAAAGCATCCATTGGCCGCAATCAGCGGGCGAGACGGTAAAAGGCCATGCGATGTAACTAAGGAGCCTCAGCGACCAGTGGAAATCCTTCAACCCTTGCGTGCGCACGCCTCCCGGGGCTGCATGGATAAACGACAAATTGGGATGCTGGGCACCAAAGTCCTCGCACATCAAGTCGCTCATAGCAGTTGAACTGTCTGCCGCGGCCATGAGCCCGTATCCTTTTTTCAGGTCGAGATCGGTTGGGTCGATTCGGCCATTCTGGATTGAGAATGTTAATCGAAAGTTTTATTTAAAAGAGCATACACCTACAACTCCAGCTCCTAGGACTGTTAGCACACGGGCCTCCTCGCCTTGTGCTTTTGCCTGCTCCAGTAGTGGTATAAGATTGTAGATGAATCGCCAACGGGCGTAATAGTTTAACGCGAGCTTCTTGTCTATCCCCTCGCTCGTTTCGTCTCGCCCGCTCAGTGTCATGAATCCGGGTGAGAGCACAAGGTAGTTGAGCTTGTTCAGACGCCCTCGGAGGGAGGTTGTCGTGGCCCTGACGTTGGACATAAGAGTTGCATCACACTGTTCAAACTCGTAGGTCGAAGCAGAGGGCGGGGAAGCGGTGGGGAACGATTTGATGATGTTTTCGGCAGCTGTTTTGTTTCGGCCGCAAATGATTATATGTGCGTTTCCGTTTGTAGCAGTCGCAAAGGCCTCGGCAATTCCTTGGCCTGATGAAGTGAGAAAGATGCTCGCATAAGGACAGCTCGATCAGCAGACGAATATAAAATCTCACCAATACCGCTAGTTCCGCCGACAAAAAGAGCAGTAGTCCTATACTTGGGAACCAAAGTAAGGTTGGCTGCGCGCACTGCAGTGAGGGATGGCATGTTGATCACGATTCTGGATGGGTCCAGCGTTGAAGCAGGTAGGCCCGATATAAATGCAATCTGCCATGTCGTGCCGGCCTTGTACACGCGTGTGTTTGGGTGCCGGGAATGAGGTGTATCCCAGAGTGGAGGTTATCCGATCGTTGTCTTGGCAGCATAGCTTTCGTCAGCTCCGACTCGGCCTCGGTCTCATGGCTTCACGTGACAATGGCGCTTGTGGCCATCCTCCATACCGTAGTCGATCATTCCAAGCACTGACGACCCTTGAAGCAACTTGGGCTATGCGATCGGAATTCCCGAATAATTTGAAGCCAAGGCCAATCCTTCTATTATGTTTTCGTTATATTTCAAAGGATGCGATAGATTTGAAGGACTGCTCGTGCTCGCAGTCCCTGCGCTAGTTGCTTGATTCTGAGCTTGAGTTTCGATCTAGATAGGCTTCTTATAAGCGTGATTATATCTGCAGGGTAATACTATGCTACTTGATGTAATAACTACCCACCCACCCCTGACATGGTGTGTCAATCTCGGATTGTTAACGGCTTGAAGCTAAAATCCTTGTCTTCAAGAGAAACAATCATCCGAGTGCCAGGACTCGGCCCCACGATTTGGTTCAATAAAACTGGAGCTTCTGTTGGTCTACAGATTCTGACATGGACATCAGTAACAAGATGAAAACATGTAGTACGGTACGCACCTTCTCAGGATTGGTACATAGCTCCCACAAAATACCCCAAAACGCTCGCGAAATTTTGGAAGATATATCGAAGGCTATATCACTTTTCGTTACTTATATTTCTGTGTAGCCGCTTTCGGTGTTCCTTCCTTCGTCTCCAAATGATACAGGGATTCGCGCTCAACCCGCGTCTAGTTGTATTTTAGCGACCCGCATCCTCATACATGGTCAAACTCGAAAACGACGTGCGTATATTACATATTCGCCTCTCGGCTGTTTTCTAACTTCCGTATATGTAACGACACCGAATACGCCGAACAGCCACATAAACACCTCACACGCGCAGCCAACTATGCAATGCGATGCTACGGGCTTGGGCTTACGAGAAACGACAAATGGTTACTTATAAAAACCCTACGTAGGGCCACCCGTAAAGTCGTACTGACAACTGACCTTTAGATCATTGGCCTTACTGCTCAACATGCACATGAGTCATATCTTAGTACGCTTCAATTCAGCTACACTTGGGGGCAACTAATATTGATTTTGAACTGATAGAGCCTCATTTTGACAATGGGTTGCACCGCGGCGGTACCTATAAGACCAGCTCTCCGCACAGCTGAGAGTGCATGCTCTAGCCTCCACTTCGTATTTCTACCTGGCACCTTCGAGGTGGGATTTGGCATTGTTGGGACTCCTTTAAAATATGGACTCACGTCGGAGATACCTGGGTATGTCAGTCCCCAGGTCGTTGCGTTGCTACTGCGTTTTGATGCCGAAATGCCATAGTATTACATCCTATTCCATTCCGTACAATAGGAGCAGATATTACGAAGAGACTCTCACCGAGGGTGCGAATATGACAGTGGATCATATTGCGAGCCAGGCGGCCACTTGCCCAGACCAGCGTTTCATTTTGGGTGGTTTCTCCAAAGGGGCTTCGGTTATGCATCGTAAGTTACATGGGGAGTCGTTGATCTGGTGAGGGACTCACCAGTGGTCTTTTCAATCCAGGAGTCGACTTACCGAACGAATTAAAGAGCAAAGTGCTTGCCATCAATATATTCGGTGACCCGGACGTCAAATCTGCGCCCTCGATAGTAAACAATTGGCCTATTGAGTCACCGGTCATAAACAATTCGCCCCGTAATCGTACCGACGCATCACAGAACGTGATTAGCTTTTGCAACAGAGGCGACTATACTTGCTATCCAGGTGGCGATGACTTCATACCACATATTCTTTACCCGTTGGATGGAAGGTGAGTACACCCCCGAAAATCCGGCTTGCATACTAGCTCACATTCGTCGCGGGATAGTATTCTTACTGCTGTCCAATTCGACAAAATGAGGGCGGGAATGTAAGCATGTGTAATATAGCTATTCTTACCCAACATTGTGTCTTGTACAATACGTAAAGTAAATAATGAGATCAAATATCTTTGTAAATTTGGTCGTCGAGTTGGCCTCGGTCGGCGATAACGCGCCAATCCGCTAATCACCGACGCAAGTCCTGATTGATCTCCAAGATCTGTGACCATGATCGTCACATTACATCATGCGATCCGGCCCCTATTCCGCCGCTTGCTGGTGTTTGGCTCCCTCATGGAGGCGGGGGGGATAAAAGAGGGACATCCTCTGGCGAGTTTTCTCATCCCCAAATTCCCCCCGAGCCGTTCCCTTCGCTTGGCAATCTTATTCTACTATGAACTTCGTCGCCGCAACTGTTATCGTCGTCGTCTTTGCCATCACCTTCATCAACTTTCAGCTCGCCGCCGTCGGTCATTTAGTATGCGAACTCAACCTTGATGCTACGTACGCTGCTGTCTCTTTCGTATCCTCGATTTCGCGTTTGCTGACTTTATCCGATTAGGATCTGCTGCTCTCTCCTATTCATTTCTTTTCGATTGTCTCAACTGGGAGGCATATCCGTCTTGACTCACAAGTAAGCCTCTCTTGCCCGAGTCTTTTTTTTTTTGAACAGCTACTGACAGACGAATAGATATTACAATTCCTTGAATCCGCGATCGCCCCGCAGTGGCTTCTACGCCCTGTCTCGATCATCTCGCACTACTCCGTCTCACTTGTAGGTCTTATCGCGTTCTTCTTCACTGACTAGAACTCATCGTGCCACCTCTCTGTTACAGCGGTCGCTGCAATATGCTCCTTGTCGGAGCTTTGTGCAGTACCATACACGCGCTATTACGGACAGGTTATGTCCCTCTCTGCTGTGACCACGTACCGACTGCGGTACTTGCCGGTTCTATTTAATAGTTCCGGTTTGGTTGGGCTACTATCCTAGCTTGCCTTGTACCCACGCATCACCTCCCACGTGCACCCATTTTTGCTCTCAATACTGTCGTTGCCTGCCTCTCCTTCTACAGCGATTTCGCCCCGACCGTCGTGTCTCTGTCATCGTGCGGTCGCGCTCACGACCTCGCGCAACACACTCACGACCTCGTGCAACACCCTCTTTATTTATTAGCGTCCTGTAGTATACTGAATCATGTAGGCCGAGTTCGGCCAGGTGTGTGTAATAGGATGGGTTTGATCGAATGGATTGTAGTGTGGCTATTTACTAAGAACTTGGCTGCGGAAGCCGTGCTTGTGGCTGACGATGTGCAATACATCTCGTACCTCAACCAATTTAGTAACGGCTCGATGGCTCGGCGCTCGTTGTGCCTTGGGGCGAGATGAACAAGAAGACACACGTGGTGGGGCTGCGTCAGTTGGGGAACCACCAGGTGGAGTAGTTCTCGGAAGTGTGATCCCAACGTCGGCGGTGTTTACACGGACTAGCGCATACATCTTGAGAGACGTAGTCGCCGAAGCGGTCACCCACAAAGACTTTCCATGGTTCTTCGCGCGAAAGAGCAAGCACCCTGTTTCAGAGGACAACGACAACAGCTGGATTTAGAAGTTGATTACAGGATGACGTTGTTCGGTTGAACAAAAATACCTCTCGGCTTTGACGGGGCACGTGTAGGATAGCATGGCGTCGGAACCGACGTTCGGATCGAGGCACAGTTTGTGGATACTCGAATGAATGGAGACTTGGTGCTTGGCTGAACGTGGCAGATACTTGCCACTCGGAGCCGCTGCCAAAGTCGACGGGATTACTGGATCGAGCGGGGCAGAAACGTAATTGGCGATTGCGTTAGCTCGAGGCCTGGCCTTGAAATGAATGCACTCGGGAAAACAATGGAGGGCGGTGAACGGAAAGGGAAAGCGGTCGTACGACTTGGTGTTTCCGAGACGCGCTCGGTTCTGTGATGGGCGGCAGCAAGTCGTGCGCGGCCACGTAGGGGCACTGGACAACATTAGAACGCGGTCCCGTGACACGCGCCGAGCACGCTGTTCCAGACATCCGAAAGCGGGGAGGAGGACAATCGGACAGCGCGGTGCGATAGGCAAGAAGGGGACGAGGCGGCGGGTAATTGCTGAGCAAAACAAATGTGGGATGAATCGAGGCGACAGATGTGCAGGGTCCTCAGGGTCCTACTCAGCTGCGACTTGGTTTTGCCCCCTGGCGCGAATTCACGACCACGATAAGTGACCACGATCGAGTGAGTTTCCGTCACCGTTTTTTCTGTCGTCGTCGTCGGCTCATGCAATGGCGCGCCTCAGAATGTCCAAGCGGGGAGGTAGCAGCGGCAGTGTAGCGGGCGAGGGTCTCAGCGCGTCGGCGTCGGTCCCGCGCTCGGCGTCGCCGCTCGGACTCGGCTCGTTGTTTCAGAAGCCGACCAAGTGGTTCACGCGCTCGGCCAGCACGCGCTCTAATCTGTCGCCCACAGACTCACGTCAGAAGACGTCCAAGATTTCTGCCCCCACCGACCCGCGCCCGATCGGTAGCCAGGACCAGCTCAGTCCAAACAGGTCCGTCGCTGTTGCTCGTGTTAATTGTAGCTAACTTGCGATCAAGGTCGGTGTTGAGCCTGGCGATGAATCGGTCGGCGTCCCAGCTTGCGCTGTCCATTCCCCCTTCGTCTGCAGCGTCCGCCACGTCGGATCTGCGAGCAACCTCGGCCAAGAAGTGGTCAAGGTCCGTCGACGATCTCTCCAAGTTTGCCCCCACCTCGCCCGAGTCTCCACCCGACGATCACCAGCGGATGCGCATCGGCGAGTACCGTGCCCGCGCTCTTCCTTCCTCGGCTGGCCCTGGCACCGTCGTGTTTCCGACCCCCGCCCTACCATCGGCCCTCACTCCAGATTCGGCAGCCGGAAAGAAGCACGGCCGGTCCATGAGTTTCGGGAGACACAAGGAGCCGGCGCTCACGACGCCCAACGAGCCTGTACCTTCCCTCCCTCCAGCTTCGCGCATTCCTGTCCGAACCCAGACAACACAGCTCCTCAACTCGTTGACCCCTGCCAACGCACGCCCCTCGTTTGAACGCGCTAATTCACATGCGAGTGAAAAGGACAAAACGTCTAGCGTTGGAAGCGTCACGCAGGGATCGGCACCCGCGCCCGGAGCGGGATACAATGTTCGAAATTTTGGGTTCCCGTTTGGGATGCACAAACCTGCTCCACCCCAGATTGTCCTTTCAGCTGCTCCAGACGTTTCGGTCCCTCTTACACCCACAACGCCGACTGCTGCTTCCTCTCGCAAGGCTGCCAGGCGCGCCTCTCAGCAGATCATGCACTCGGGCTTCCTCCTGCGCCTCGATCATCCGAACCAGGCACATGCTCAGGGCAAGCCATACAAGGCAGTTCTCCTCGGGAGCAAGTTGCAGTGTTACAAGCCGCCTAGCGGGACGAGTGCCGAGCTCCGTGAACTGTTTCCAAACGGGATCGTCCAGCCGGATATTGAAGAACAGGACGAGGACGACGATGATGAGAGGAGTGTGAATGCAGTACCAACGAGGCCCGCTGCGAGGCGGAAATTCTGGGGACGAGGCCGACACCCAGAGCTTGTTGTTGAAGGAGAAAACGAGATTAGGGGTTCATTGGACGGGTTGGTGCACGAAGTCGTATTTGGGACCATGCGCATGGATCGACCCAAGCGAGAGGCGTTTGCTAGTGCAGTTTTGCTTTGTCTGCCGAGCGCGATTTCTCAACGAGAAGATTTTGACGAATCATTTATGCGATATCTTGGGCGGGCGCTTCAGTCGAATGAGGAAGGCGTGGACAAGGTGGACGAGAAGGGTTGGGTTGAATGGTGTGTTCGCACGTATGCGAGCATTTACGGGTTTCAGGGTGGTTGGGACGAGTGGATACAGAAGAACAATGTGACGCTGGAAGGGGGGCCAACGACCGGGATAGGCTCTCCTTATACTGGCGCGTTTTCACCTAGGCCGAAGCAGGAAGAAACATTTGGAACACTCTTGCCTGGTTCTGGCCCCAACCTCCACCCGAACCCCAACCAGGCCAAGTTGTCCGTCGCGGTTCCTGTGACGGCCCTCACGCCTGAAACTATTGCCGAGTTTTCCGCCCGCCCAAGCAAGTTGGGCACGACACTTGAGCGAGACCGACTTGGCCGAGACGTGTTTCTGAGGATCCCGAGCGCAACGATCGCCAAGAGTCTTCGAGTCCTCAACCAGATATTCCTCGCGCTCGCCCATGCTCAGCCCGAAGCCGAGTCTAGTTTACGACTGTCCCGGTTCATGCGTCTTCAGCGTGGGACCGACCCGGCCAGCTTGTTCTGTGGTAGCGATAGTGCTCCGCACTGGTTAACTCGTTTGGTGATGACCCAGGTATTATCGCCCGACATGGTTGGCCATGACCTCCCTGGGTCGGAGACGGCGGCGAGTGTGAGTGGTGGAACGAGTGTGATCCCAGAGGGTGTGAAGGTGTCTAGGACGCATGGCCGAGCAGCTGTGCTGTGCAAGTGGATCCGATTGGGTGAGTTGTGATCCGTTGAAAGCACAGGCCGTGGGCAACTCAACTGTTCGGTTTGGATTAGGTGAATTGGCTAGAGTAAACGGCGATGAATGCACGTGGCGTGCGATCCAGGCTGCAGTCTGTGCACGGGCGATTGCACGACTCGAGCGTGTGTTTAGGCGAATGTCGGACGAGGAGCGTGATATCGTTGGTGCATGGGCCCGAGAGGACAAGGCTCGTGGGTTGGGCGGAGGGAGGTGTACGCCCTGGGAAGGAGACGTACGCGAGCGAATTGGGCGAGAGATGGAGCGCGCACGCGTAAAGGGCGGCGAAGCTTGGCGTGTCGGTCCATTCACGACTGTCCGCGGTATGGTGGACTCGAGCGAGGCGGCATGGGGCGCGTGCAAGAGTGGGAGCTTACCTCTTAACGATCCCGATGTGGAGGATGTAGTTGGACTCGTGCGGTATTTCAGGCGACATGCGGAGGATGAAGAACTAGTGAACCGAAAACAGTGAGCTTTTATCCATGGGTGTATGCGCTTATTTTAGGTGCTGACGTGATGGTATAGTATCGCCGACTACAATGCCCTGTCGTTTGCTATCGAGCCGAGGCGGAACAGGCACTACGCACCCCATTTTTTCAGGAACAAGCCGCCGCAGTCTTCGCATCCCCTCGCGCCACTACTGTTCCCTGAACTCATGCCCACAATCACGATGGTCGATCGGAGTAGTATTATTCGGGGCAAGAAGGTTTCAAACACCGCCTATACTGCTGAAGGCGAGATGAGTCAAGAGCATGTGAAAGCTGTCGTGGCTCGCACAAAGGCGTTCCAGTCGGATGTTCGACCTGGAAAGGACATTCGTCTTGTCGGAGAAGATCTAGGGGAGACAACGTTGACCGTATTCGATGGCGAGCTGGTATTGAAGCTCATGAAGGAGGAACCCGAAAAGGAGCGCGTGCCCATGTCGACCAAGCGGTCTACGACGATGCTACGAAATGTGTCTCGACCAGTGAGTCTGGCAGAGGAAGACGAGGAATCGATGACGCCTGGTCAGAGTGGTGTGTTCGTCAGTCCGATGGCTACGCCTAACAAACTCGAACGAAAACCGAGTCGGACCCCATCGATTCGGGCTACGCCTTCTTCCCATCTTGAACGCAAGCAGAGCACTGTACGCTCTCGTCGGTCTTCCCTCCCTTCGATTTCTCAGCGGGCAAGTCTCGTAGTGGGTGAAACGTCTGAAGAACCTCCACTGCGTGCGCTCGTTACCTCTGGCTCGCTCGAAAAGCTCGTGGACGTACTTATTAGCGGACTGGAAGAGGTTGGGATGCAAACTAGCTCTGCGGATGATAATGGCGAAATTTCTCTACGCGAGGGCCGAACGCGTGGTGTTCGCGTTGACCACGGAGAGTATTGCAAGATCTTCTGGGGCGTGTTCAGGAGTTTTGTGACGCCGATGGTGTTGTTCGAGGTAAGCGCACCGGCTTCGATGTGAAGAGTGACGATTGAATTGTGATCACTTTTTAGATGATTCAAAAGCGATACGTGAACGCTGCCAATCACAAACCATTTTCGAATACATCCAGCTTTGTCCGGCATTCGTCTCGGTCTGACACGGACGATGATTACACCGCCGAAATAATCCATGTCCTGACCAACTGGATCATCGAAGGTGGCGGAGGCCAAGATCTCCTTGACGATACCGAGTTTTTCGACGGGATGTACAAGTTTTTGTTCCATTCAGATGCGCCGGAGCTGGGTCCGCTCCGAGACTTGTTCAAGCGCGTAACGCGACGACCGGCGTTGGAGGTCGTGCCTGGACCGTCGGGTGGTGCAACGTCGACCGGTTTTGGGAGCTCTGCCCCATGTTTGGACGACATTGACCCCGAGACGCTTGCGGATAATTTGGATGCAATTGCTGCTGCCGCGTTCAAGCCTGTTACGTTGACAGTGAGTATGGGATTAGTGTTTAGGAAAGCATGGCTAACGTAGCTTACAGGATTTGGTTGTCGCGCTGGATTTGCTCGAGACGCAGTCGGCGGATCGACTTGGGTGGTACGTTGTCAGTGACCTCACAGCAGCTACCGAAGACCTGTCTATCCAAAACATCTACACCCAACTTCAAGAGGCCGACACATCTCCGCTTATCAACGAAATGGGTCCTGACAAGTTTGTGCGCAACCTGCCATCGAGCATTCGCAGCGTTTTCAGGGCCCACGACATTGTTCGGCGATGGGCGATAATGAACATTGTTGCTCCTCGGTTGGGCGTGCAGGCTCGACAGGAACGCATTGAGCTATTTTTGCAAACGATCGAAGTATGTCGGCTCCGAACGGCCGACTCGAAAGATATCCACCAACCCTCGATTCGGACATTTACCGAGACGGCACTGGGCGCCGCACTGTGCTCACCCGAGAGTCGGTTGTTTGTACGTGCATGGCAGGATGTGGGTGCAGCTAGAGGCGCGAGCATCGAATCACTTTCTACTTTGCTTGCTGTCCCACGAGTGCAAAACATTCGTTCCTCGAGGCGCATGACGGCCGACATGGGTTGGCTGATCGAGTGTATGCTCGAGCTGTTAAGTCTCCCAGACAAATCGTGTACGGGCGAGAGCGCGGTCGAGCTGGTCAATTTCGATAAGCGAAGGTAAGACAACGCCCTTGTTGAGTATATTCGCGACTGATTTTGGATTTCAGGTATCTGTTTAACCTAATCTCGAACGCTCCCAATTTGCAGCCCTTGCGCCGACAGCAACTGCGGTCAAACACGCATCGAGCAGACGTTGATCGAATGACAAGCATGCAACGCGAAATCGCCGATTCTTATTTCGATTTACGGGTGCTGAGAGAGGAGGCGCACAAGGAGAACATGAGCTCGCCGCTACATTCCCAACCACGCAAATTCAGTCGACCATTCCAACGTTTGGTGATGGAGCAAGCCGACAAGAACAAACGGGACAAGTACGCACGCGAGCGGCTTCAAAAGGAGATGAAGGCCGAACGGCTCGTTTCCGAGCGCCGCGAGGACAACATCACCAAAGCCATGTTCCCTAAAGGCCAGCACGGACAACGTAAAAAGAGCCGGAGCATGTCTGGCTTCTTTACGATGCTTCGCCCGATCTCGGCCGCGTGGTCGAGCGGCAAGATACCGATGGAACCACGCACGCTCGAAGAACTTGATTTCGAACCAACCGGGAAACCTTCGTGGGTGCTCAACTTGGCGGGCGCACAGGTCCAAGATTTTGTGAACAAACAGCGGTCGTTCTTGATCCGAGTTCGAACCGAGGATGGAGGGCTGTATTATCTTCAGGCGATGGATCAGTCGGACGAGAGTGCGTGGTTGGGCAAGATGCAGGACACTAGCAGCACATTTGCTGCCAGGCGGTTGACATACCAGGGCGTCAAGCCTGAGCCAGGGGAGACTGGGGCGCCCGGTTGGAAGCCTAGCGTGAAGCATCCGAATCCAGGTGTGTTTAATGATCTGTTTCCGTTTATTCTGGCTGATTGGTATGGCAGTCTATGGCGTCCCACTGATCCAGCTACTCGAGCGAGAGTACGGAAAACCTCCCCCTCCCGACGCCATTCCCCGAATTGTCAAAATATGTATCCAAGAGATTGAAGCACGGGGTCTTACCGAGTCTGGGATTTGTGAGTTTCAATGATTGATTGCCCAACTGTCCACTAATCTCGGTTTCAGATCGATTGGTACCCGCTTCAACCGATCTCGCTCAGCTCTGCGAGGCATTCGACTCAGGTGAGAAGACTCGGCGTAGCATGCGAGTTCAGATTTTCATTTTTGAATTTGCAGGGGTTGCTCTGAACGCGCCACTCGATCCGTATATGGATATCATGACGTGCACTTCAGCACTCAAAGCATGGTTCCGTGAACTCCCCGAGTGTGTTTTCACCAACGCTTTATATCGCAGCCTAATGGACGCAATGCGTAAGCTGGCGTTTTAATATTCGGATAGCCTATTATTAACGCTCAATTAGGTGATACGAACTTTGACTCCAAGTACACCCGACTACGAGAACTCATACATATGTTGCCACCCAACAACTTTCATCTGTTGCGGGCTACCTTCGAGCATCTTGACCGGTAAGTAGACGCTATGTGTTATTATTATCGACTCTTATTCATGGGTCGTGATTCATAGTGTGACCGACTTTGAAGAACAAAACCAAATGAATGCTGACAATCTAGCTACGTGTTTCTCTCAAAGCATTATCTTCCCCCCTCGCATTGGAGACTCCAAGCCGTTCCCAATCGACCTGGGTGAGCGTCACCAGCTCGTGAAGAGCCTGATTGTTCAAGTAAGTTTGGTCTGTTGCGATCAACACAACCAACTAACGGTATTGTAGTACCACTGGATTTTCGAGGAAGTCGAGGGTGAACAAGAGGAAGATGAAGAAGATGAGGAGGACTCGAACGAAAACGCAGTTGCTACCGACTCAGAAGACCTCGAGGGTCCAGAACTGCCGGCCATGAGCACGTCACGTCTAAACATGTCCAACATGTCTGAAGATGACGTCCACCTTAACGGATCATAGGTCACCTAACCGGCAAAGTCTCTTTTATCTTTCCTCTTTTCACTTTTTTTACTTTCATACAAACTTACCTAGTACATTTTGATACCGTGACTTATTTTTGTTGTTTTTCTTTTTATGTGTAGATGTACTTACCTGTGTACTATCATTGGCACTATCTTTTGGAGGTTTAGCATTTCTTTTTATCATGACGGTTCTCGGTCAAGTGCAAATAAACATTCATGCGGATCAAAACGATGAGAGCAGGACGAATAGATAAACAAGAGTGAGACTGAGGCTGAGCTCTAGTCGTACATTTACTTGACAACGGAATGCGTATTACGGACTGAGCGATATGCCTGCATGGAGGCTGGGTTCTGGCAAGCCAAGGTAAGTAACGGACGTATTCAGCGCATGTGTTATCGTACCAAGGACTTGATTAGTTCGTAGATACTCTTGTCATGGTAACGTAATCCTGACGCGGGATCTGTGTATGGCCCCTAGAGAATGAGTTAATTTCAGCTCTTTAGAGGATATTAAATATTTCGAGACCAACCTCCAGCCCCGTGATATCACAGTAGCGCTTTTGTGGAAGTACTGACGGAGGAGCCTCAATCGATGTGACTAAACAGATGTTCAGGATACCGTATAAATGGATGACGATGGGCACACTCACACGTCGCGGCCTCAGGATCCTCAACCCAATCTACATCCATCTCTTGAGCTTTGACCTTTTCACGCCCGAGTTTCTCCCTCTCTCGCTCAGCGCCGAGAACTTGTTTTGCGCTCTTCGCACGTCGATTGACGTTTTTAGTATAAGCGGGGTTTTTAAATGGGCGAGGGTAATGCGCATACGAGAGCGACTCAACCAAGCTCTTTTCAAGGGTTATACACGGTGACTCTGATAGATAACGGCGAATGTTGACATACAGGAGGTTGGGGTGTTGAAGACTGAACTGGGGTCGGTACTGCAGATTTTCGTTTTACTCCCTTGGGCGGCCTGGTTTCAGATGCACAAGACCATCATGATTTTTTCTCGAATTTATTTTGATGCACCTACATTGTGCCGGTTGTGGACGTCGAGTTAGAATTGGCTATTTCCAACAGGTGATTGGCGGTTAGATAAGCTAACTGATCCGCGTGGCACGTGGCTAAAAGTCGCTTCTGGAATGCCGCCCTCCCCTTGACAATTCCCACCACCGTCTCCAAATCTCTTGCCCGCAGTCACCAATGCCTAAGAGAGAGAAGACTCCTTCGCCTGGCCCTGACGAGCCGACATATCTTAGGTATGAGAGCTTTATTCCATCAGACTAACCTCGGGCATCACTAATAACTCCGTAATCCAGCATCTACAACCCCTTTCCTCCACATTGTGAGTGGTTAATACTTGGAGCTGTGTTGGATGAGATAGCTGAGCCTATCTTTTGCTTATAGCGACTTGTAAGTATAGTGGCGTCAGCAGGCCCATGTGTCCGAACTAAATCTCCTCAGTGGAAGAGGAACGCAATGTCTTGGAGTGCGCTCGTTGGATGGCCTGCTTTGTTGGTAAGGATAACCTTTGGGCATTATTCTTTAAACCTTCGGTTGGTAGCTTCATTCGGGCATTTATTTCATAACTCAACATTTGCGTATATAGGCCCCAAACGTAATTATCGCCGAGGTGAGTGCCTTCACGAAACCTTTGATTCTTACTATGATTAAATGACGAGACACATATTGCAGATCAGTAACGAGCTCACCGACGAGAAGATGAGACAGATACTGGGTAGACACGACTGGAGTGAGGTCTTCGTCAGTCGGGAGGACGATGAGGTAGTTTGCTCTCTCGTTTTCCTGTCGACGTTCAGAACTCGTCGGGAAGTAGAGAAAACCGGTACATTTCACCATTCGATGCAATTGTGAGCCAGTTCTCACTTATGCCATAGGATGGAGAACCGTCGATATCACAGACGACATCTTCAAAGGCTTCAATCCCGCAAAAGCGAAGAAGATAAACTACCCATATCCTGGTAAGTGCGGGACATTATTTACCCTTGAAAATGATTGTTCACCAATCTACCTCGTGAAACTCAGAGACAACATATTGCGAGCCCCCCTTGCTTACTGGCGAAGTGAATGCGATTAGACTTTTCAGGTTCCTCCCAGCCAACCTCTTTCCTGAAGCAGCTCGTAACAAACCTCAAACCCCCGCTGCTCCTGTTGCACCTCCAAAGCCAGTTGCTCGCGTGGTGCCTGGTAGCGCAGCTGCGGCAGGACTGCCTCCAGCCGTGAAGAAGGATTTGGGTGGAAAGGGAAAGAAAGGAAAAGGCACTGGTTGGTTGCCTAAATCCCAGAAACTGTGGCGTTACCTGATCAATGCATACCAGGTCCGAGTCGGGATCCCAACGAGCGCCCGACAGCACCTCTTTCCCGCACAGTCGAGTCCAGTGCCAAAGCCAAGGCGGTACATCGCCAGCCCGCTCCTGTGGTCGCTGACATGTATCGCGAAGATAGTGACGATGATGCAGCTCAATATATGGCTGCCCACCCGGGTCCCGATCGTCCTGCCAATTGGAATGCTGATTTTGATGACGAAAAATCGAGGAAGGGGAAGGAAAAACAAAAGATAGAAGAGGAGGAGAGTACGAAGAATATGGAAGCCCTCTATGCGGAAGAGGAAGACGACGGTAAGTTGCAAAATTCGACCTGGTATCGTCGGTGGCTGAAAATACATATCGGTCGCAGAAGGGTATGAGGAAATAGTCCCAAAGTTCGCTGGAGTCAAAATCAAAGAGAAAGAGGGACCGGTTTGCCCGGAGCACGGGGTACGTTTACTTAGCTAGTCCAAGGATCGAAGTCTAACTCGTGATTAGAAACGCTGCAAGACTGGGATTTGCGAGTGGGCCAAAGAGCAGAAACGCATCCAAAAACGCATTGCTCAGAAGAACACAGACAAAACCGGGCAATGGGTGCGCAGATGGTGATTCAGCACTTCATACTGTGCATGGTTCGACCATGGTTTGTTTGCTACCAACGTACGCTTTGAACTTGCCGTTTTGCTCCTTGCCAAAGTATTTTCTGAAATGTGTTCAATGAAAATGAGATGAATTGATCCATGACCAGCCATCATAATCGTGGACACTTGACGTGTCACACAGAGTCTGGCGCTTACAAACGTAGTTTTACCTTGTACCACCACCTTGACTTCGAGAAATTTGGCTCCACTCTTACACTTCCGATATCCCAACACTCGCTCCCTTGTCTTGCAACCCACCGGCTAACCCGCATCGTCAAACGTTGTCGATACCTGGAATTATACAACCCAAGGATTTACACAAAATTCTGTTTTAATGGCAATCCATATTTTCGCTGACTGGGTCACTCGCAAAATACCTATTAGCTATTGGATTCCAACGGCTGGGATAATCTCTCTGCTCTACAGTCTCAATTTTATCGCTAATGGTCGTAAAAATCCACGCGACCGGGACATGCATGGGCGCGTTGTGCTCCTAACCGTGTGTTTACCCTCATTTGAATATACAGCATAGCATTGATCTAAACTTTCTAGGGTGCATTCACTCCGCTTGGACTCACACTAATGCACGAGCTCGCCCAACGAGGTGCTCAGATCATTGCTCTTGCACCGTCTCTCAACGATCCCGTCGTTGAAGAAATCATCTCAGCGATTCGGGTCGTGACATCCAACGAGCTAATCTTTGCTGAAGAATGCGATTTAACTTCGCCAGCTTCAATCCGGGCGTTTTGCAAACAATTTCTGTCGACGACGACAAGTGGGCCTTCGAGCAGCGTACCTGGTGCCCCACGCGACCCACCCCGGCTGGATGCTGTTATCTTGACCCACGAGTATACACATATCGGTGCTCTTTGGACTTCCAATAAAGATTCGAGGCGGATAGAGACTGAACGGCGATTCGAAGGTGCATTGGCATCATTTTTGTTGGTCACACTTCTGCTGCCTTGTTTGATCAAGGCACCGAACGACCGAGACATTCGGGTAGTGAGTGTCGTGAACCCGCTATACGCGGCTTCCGTTCCTACGTATCTACCTCCTCTTGCACCTTCCAAACAAAACCCGAGTACCGCTCCATCGAGTTCGCAATCGAGGTCAGCACCTGACCCACCATTAGCCGAGGGCGTGCCAGAACCCATACAACCAACTACGCCTTTACAGGCCCAGCTTGCGCGAATGGCTATCGCATCTATCTCATCACGCGAAGGCGAGCGCGCTCTGAGGTCGATTCTCTTGATGCGACATTTGCAACGTGTAGTAGATGCGTTGGCCTCCCAGTCTACCAAGCCCGTAATTGGAACAAGCGACGCGGATACCGTGGACGTCAAGAAGTCGAAAACTTCGAATATTCTGGCAGTGAGCGTTGCCCCTGGGTTCAGCCGTCCCCAAACGATTGGAGCTTATCTTCGCGCAAGTAGAGAATCGGAGGACTATACTCGACTCGGGGTCTTCCTGTGAGTTTTCGCGCCACCGTGTTTTGATACACAGATTGACCATCGATACAGTTATATACTGCTGTTTCCTATAATTGTTCTTTTTTCCAAATCATCAAACGGCGCGGCACAAACTGTTCTATATGCATTATTCGCTCCAACATTGCGAACACGCATCACCGAAACCCCCGAGGGTTCCCCAGCTTCCAAACCAAAAACTAGATCAAGTTCACAGCCTATCCCCAGGATTCAAGGCGGTATTCTATACCGTGAATGTGCGCCAACCCGAATTCCTGGCAGGGGAGCAGCGCTTATGGAGGCTGAAGCCATTGGAAGGGGTGTATGGGAAGAGATGGAGAGAGGCGTTGAAATATGGGAGAAGAGTGAAGGAGAAGTACTTAGGGAAATGGCCAAAGAAGTAGAAAAGGAAGGCAAGGATAGCAGAGACGGGCATAATAGCTCCGCCGGGCCGAAGGGGAAGGCCGAATAGTTGCCCTTAGTTCATACCGATCAGTTAGAGACCTATCGATTCAGACTTATGGCAAACACGTTTCCATTGCGCTGCTGTAACGAGTGAATGAAGTGGCAAAACAGCTAATGAAGAATATGAATGACTTGAGTATGGATTTCAAAGGCTTCAACAGAATCAGCATCTCATCACCAGCGTGTGATGAAGTCCATGTGTTCTTTCCTCTACTTGACGACCGAGAATACAACGGCCAGGATGTTTACTCTCCCCAAGGCTGAGGTTTCTCTTTTCTACTACACGAGCTCTACACAGATTGAATTTGAGCAGGATTTTCATCATGTGCATTAGAACTGCAGTCTACGTAAAACACGCGAACAAGACATATTACGACTCAGGGGACGCCAATGAATTTGACGCATCCTCGAGGACTAAGGTCATTTATGGACGTTTGATATACTCAATCATAGAATACTAATGTGCGAAGTTCGATCGACTGCCGACCTGGCGCATCAGAAGGAGTTGTGGGACTGGTACCAAAAGGTTAGTATCTTGTCCACCGGGTATTGGATATTGCTCACTCTTCAATTGCAGTGTGGGGCGTAAAAGTAGCGACGCCTGGCTTAGAGTCAAAACTTCAAGGAACGTGAGCCGCAGTTTGTCACAATCGTCAAATATTCTCACCATTTAATTAGCACAAATTCGTCAGGTGTCATTCCACCCAGGTACTTCCAGCGATGCGTGTCACTGTATTTCACCCCTAATGTCTCTCCGTCGCGATCCACGTACTTAAGCGTCGACGGGATAAAGTCTCCACCCGGAATCTTATCGTTGACACTCCTGAAATCGCAGAGCGCGAGCGGAAATTGCCACGCCGGGTTGTGAATCGGGCGCCAAAGATTGATGATTTGGTAGCGTTTTGACAGCAAGTCGGGAACGTCCTCGGCTGGGAGATGTCGGTGTACACGATTAGCTGCAGCTTCGGCGGACTGTGACCTGAAATAAATTATGTGTATGCGTGCGTTGTGACGATATGGACTCGCCTGATCAACGTGTACAAACTGAACCGGCCCCCTCGTCTCAGGGGTCTCTGGCGTGCCGGCCGGTCGCGGCTTCCTCAAGGCTATCATATAAATGTATATTTAGTGAGCGCAACAACTTCACTGTCCTATGTATACTGACTATGGTCAAAAATAACAACCCTCGACGCGCCAGTAATGTCCCTGATGTTCTGGATAGATTCTTCGTAGTATGTCTTCTTGATCGACTCTTCGTTATCAAAATCTGTGCCTTTGGAGGGCATATTGTGGAACTGGAAACCGGCCGTGTCGAGCGTGTATTCATTTTCGTGTCCACGAACGTTTTCAGCCTGAACTCCAAAAGATGCAGGTTCCCAGTTCTGTAATGATAGTATAAATCAACCAAACCAATGCTCATGTATCGCAAAGCCCGAAGATGAACTCACACGCATGGGACCTCCTCCCGGATGGTCGGCGGTCGTCCATGTGTACGGCTTGGAGCCGTCTGCAGGAGGAAGAAAGTAGTTGACATTTACATCAACGAGAGCGGAGGCCATCTTGCTGAATCACAGAAGGTTTCAAGTAGTCGAATGTGTTGGAGAATAGCTAGTTAGTGATACTGAATCACGCCTGTTCTCTTTTATGCCTCTGCCAAGGTCCCGTGACCTCGTCAAAACGACATTCGTTTACCAATAATGTGTCCAGATTGCCGATTCATCCCCGAGTAAGGATCCTTGTGCTCAGTAATAACGCAGCGTTTCGCCCGGGCACAGCGATCCGACCCGAGCACGCAATATCAAGCCCCTATTCCTCACAGCCTGATTACGATGTGAACCAAGTTCTATCAGAGGCTATTATATGAATAAAGCCCAATATGCACAAACCACAGAAGACGGCCAGCCTCTGGTGATAGACGGTGATATAAATTCAGTATGTAGCATATAACTCGTAAAAAAGCATAACTCAATCGATCGGACTATACCCACCAATAAAATCACGAGAAAATTTGCTTTGAAGGTATGAACTAGCTCACTAACCCTCGATTCTATCTTTGATTCATACGGTAAGCTCACCGTCTAGCGCGCACACACCACGTCTATGGGGTGGGGAAGGAAACGGGTAGTTTACCCGAATGGGCTGCCCGGGTCGGGTAGCTGAATAAGTCTACCCAGGTAAGACCCAGCGGCTATGCGGGGTAGTGCGGCTATGAGCCGCATATAGACAACTGTGCAGATAACTTTCGGCGTGTACGTAGCCCGAGGGTATCATCATGTACAGTCGCAGAGAAAAAGCAATCTATACCTTTGGTCTGGTGCCCCCTCCCGCAGGCGAGCCCCCACGGCCCCTGGCATCTAAATACCATACTTGAGGAGCATCCATATCCCGCCGCCCCTGCTCATGATTCCAGGCATAGGTATACCTCTATCATCTCGCCTCAATTGGATACACACCCATCATAGATCCCTGAGATTGCTGGATCTCGCGCGGTCGACGAAATAATGGCGAAAACAAGGTCCCCGTTACGACTATGTCCTTGCTCACGATGATAAAGAGCTTTTTGTAGCGCGGCTTCTCAGGCTTTGTGATCTCAACGTACGAGACCAACGATACTCTCTTGCATATGCGCGGCGCTTTCGAATCGGATTTCGAAACGAAACAACCGGATACATCGAGCTAACTGACAGCCGCAAACAAAAATGTATATTTCTGGAGTGGATCATTCGATAGTGTGTACTAATATTGGCTATCACGTATGAGCTAGACTACGTTTTGTGGGACATGGAAGGAGCGGACATGCATATAAGATTACAGGATCTATAGACACGCTTATATGCGGTATGTAGTTGTCGTAGTTGTGGGTAAATATTGTTGAATAGGAGGCTACCATGGTGTCCCCAATCTGTATCTGGTTGTAAGCGCCACACCAACTGCAACAATACCGATACAATGTCTCAGCCGGCTGTGGCGGATTGGCCCAATTTCGGCATCGCCACATCCGGTTGCCCCAGCGCTTACTGCGGTTCGCAAAAGTTCGTGCCGATCGAAAAATAAACGCCGAGACGTCGAAAACAGTATCAATTCGAGATTTCGCGAACAGCGATAGCTATCAAAGATGTAGATATGTATTCTGAATCGCAAAATTAATGCAAACATTTCTATATATATATCTTCCCGATAGGTCAACTTTCAGTTGTATGATTCGCTTGGGGGGTCTACCCCTGAGAACGTACCGCCAAAGACAACTACAAGAATTCTGTGAGTGAAAAAGGTAGCAGTACCATATTGAGAGACTTTCTACAAAGTTTCACGTTGATAGCTTTTCTACAGCACAAGATGTACCTCCTGATCTCTCAGAGCTTACCCAGACAGGCTCATGTCGACGTCCGTTTTAGCTCCATAGGCAAGCTATCAACGTGAAACTTTGTAGAAAGTCTCTCGAGATGTTACTGCTACCTTTTTCACTCACAGAATTCTTGTAGTTGTCTTTGGCGGTACGTTCTCAGGGGTAGACCCCCCAAGCGAATCATACAACTGAAAGTTGACCTATCGGGAAGATATATATATAGAAATGTTTGCATTAATTTTGCGATTCAGAATACATATCTACATCTTTGATAGCTATCGCTGTTCGCGAAATCTCGAATTGATACTGTTTTCGACGTCTCAGCGTTTATTTTTCGATCGGCACGAACTTTTGCGAACCGCAGTAAGTCGGCTACGACTCCACCTCGGCTGCAGCCGAGGTTGCATTTCCCTGATGGCCTAGTCTGAGGGGCTGCAATACAATGGCCTGCATGTTTACTCTTCCAAGGCTGAGGTTTGGTCGAAGTGGTTGGGGCTTCTCTTTTTCATAAGACGATCTCTACACAGATTCAAGTTGAGCAGGATTTTCATTGTGTGAATTAGAACTGAAATCTACAGAAACACGCGGACAAGATATATTGCAACTCAGGGGACGCCGATGAATTTGATGCACCCTCGAAGACCAAGAATTTATGGACGTTTGATCTACTCAATCATAGAATACTAATGCGCGGAGCTCGATCGACTGCCGACCTGGTGCATCAGAAGGAGTTGTGGGGCTGGTTTGAAAAGGTTATTCTCATGCCTACTGGGTGTTGAACACTACTCACTCTTCAATTGCAGTGTGGGGTGTGAAAGTAGCTACGCCTGGCTTCGAGTCAAAACTTCGAGGAATATGAGCGGCATTTCGTCATAACAACCAAATGCTCTCACCATTTAATTAGCACAAATTCGTCAGGTGTCATTCCACCCAGGTACTTCCAGCGATGTGTGTTACTGTATTTCACGCCCAGTGTCTCTCCGTCGCGATCTGGGAACCTGAGCGTCGACGGGATAAAGTCTCCACCCGGAATCTTATCGTTGACACTCCTGAAATCGCAGAGCGCGAGCGGAAATTGCCATGCCGGGTTATGGATCGGGCGCCAAAGATTGATGATTTGGTAGCGTTTTGACAGCAAGCTGGGGACATCCTCGGCTGGGAGATGTCGGCGTACACGATTAGCTGCAGCTTCGGCGGACTGTAAGCTAAAGTGAGCTGTGTATATGCGAGTCTTGTAGTAATATGTACTTACCTGATCCACGTGTGCGAGCTGAACCGGCCCCCTTGTCTCAGGGGTCTCTGGCGTACCGGCTGGCCGTGGCTTCCTCAAGGCTATCACACGGATGTATGTTCGGTAAGCGTAACAATTTCACTGTCCCATATACACTAACTGTGATCAAAAATAACAACCCTCGACGCTCCAGTGATGTTTTTAATGTTCTGGATAGATTCTTCGTAGTACGTCTTTTTGATCGAGTCTTCGTTATCAAAATCTGTGCCTTTGGTGGGGATATTGTGGAACTGTAAACCAGCGGTGTCGAGTGTGTATTCATCTTCGTGTCCTCGAAGGTTTTCAGCCTGAACTCCAAAAGATGCAGATTCCCAGTTCTGTCATGATAGTATAAATCAATCAAACCAATGTTCATGTATTACGAAGCACGAGAATGAACTCACACGCATGGGACCTCCTCCCGGATGGTCGGCAAACGTCCATGAGTACGGCTTGGAGCCGTCTGCAGGAGGAAGAAAGTAGTTGACATTTACATCAACGAGAGCGGAGGCCATCTTGTCAAATCACAGAAAGTTTGAAGCAGATGTGCTGGGGGATAGCTAGGTAGTGATACTGAATCACGCCTGTTCTCTTTTATGCCTCTGTCAAGGTCCCATGGTCCCGTCAAGCCGGCATTCGTTTACCAATAGTGTGTCGAGATTGATGATTCATCCCCGAGTGAGGGCCCTTGTGCTCAGTAATAAAGTAGCGCTTCGCCCGGGCACAGTGATCCGCCTCGAGCACGCAATAACAAGCTTCTATTTCTCGCCTATTACTCATAGCCTGATTACGACATGGACCAAGTCCTATCGGAGGCTCTATATGAGCAAACGTAGATATGCATAAATCATAGGAGACTAGCTTATAGTCATCATAGATAGTGGTATACTGTATGTATACAGATAACCAGTAAGAAAGCATAGCTCAATAGCTCGGATTATACCCACCAAAAAATCACGGGAATCTTCGTTTTACATAAAGGTATGAGATGGCTCGCTGACCTTCGATTCCATCTTTGAATCATGCGGTAAGCTCGTAGTCTAGCGCGTGCGCGTGCGCGCGCACAAAGCCCACGAGGCTCCCCGAAGGCAAAGGTCTCGTGCTCTGGCGTTGTCGATCTAGTTCGCGGAAATAAGATTCTAAGCCCCGTGTCATGAGATCTCGCCGTCAAACATTGTGTTGTGTTCGTGGATTTCTCCTGAAGTGTGGAATCGAACCACTTACTCAATGTATAGAATAACAAAATGCTTTTAGGGTTATGCAACTAATTCGTTACACCGGAGCGACCAATATATGACGTAGAATATGCCAAAAAAGAAATCCGTGAGAATGGACATGCACCTGGAGGCATATTCGACCTATCTAGCATAGCTCTAGAACTATCTGTCGAGGCTTGGATTCAGCAACAGATACGGCCTATTCTGTTGACGAGAAAGGCTTTCTCGAAGATCTCATCAAATATAAATACAAGAGTCCGGAGTCCTAGCCTCGGATACATACAGAGGTTCAGTGTCAATAAGTACACGAAATTACCAGTACAAGTGTTTGAAAGGCACACGTGTCCTGTCCATTCTGGTCGATAATGCGGCCCTCCCTCATCAAGTCAGCATATATGCGCAACTGGTTCGCCTTGGTTCTTTCCGCTATCTTGTGTGGCTGATAAAAAAAAGCTCGCATGATTAAACAGAGTTTAGGGAGGACACATGTGCTTTTCGCACACCCGTCACCCGGAGTACAGCTCGTTCCACTAGAATCTAAGACAAAGTCACGTGATTGGGACCTTTTTTTGCATACATATTTAGCCAGTTACATGAACACGAGGTCAAACCGCTGGGGTCGTAAAAACCGAGAGAGACAAGAGACAGCCTCAAGGGCGGGGGACATCATCAAGGACGCGAAGAACAAGAGAGGGGGCGTATCACGTGATTGGACGAGACCAGACAGAATTAAACCTCTCTTGACCATGCCTACTCATGATCAGTGCTATCCCCGTGATTTTCTCTAGATTAACAGCAAAATCCCTCCATATTACTGTTGAGCGACGGAGCCGCCCGATATGATCTTATCACGTGTCTCTCGGGTGTGTATATAACCTCAGTGTATGCATCCGGTTCTGGGGGGGATCCCCCCCCCCGACCGTCGTGATCCCAGTCAACATAGTCGTGCGGTCGCACTTACTACCTCGCGCAACGATTATTCCTGCAAAACTAATGGATAACTCGGTGTTACCGGTTAATTGCCTGGAATCGGCCAACGGCGACCTCTATTCGTGGCGCACCCAAGTCAGGCAGTGGTGCCACGCTCGAGGTGCAGGTCAACAACACGAGCTTCGCTTATACGACGTACACTCTGGAAATTTAGTTGAAGAAGTACTTCAAGCTTGTGAAGAGTTAGGCGTACGCCCCAGGTGAGATATTAGACCTGATGTCATTCTTTGCACTTGTTAACGGCTACTCAATTCCAATCGGTAAGATACCTCTGGAAATCAGCTGTTCAGGCTCCATCTCTGACTATGCCAACGATTCTACACGAGAGTGTCTGGAGACACCTGTGCCCTTTTGGACCATATACTAAATCCCTGGCAACTGTATTGGAGAAGACTTGCATCTGTGTGTACCATGCTAATATCGGTGTTCGCGTGGTCATAGTTTGTAAGCTTACTTGCATTGATTCACTAGCATCCAAGTTTAGGGCAGAGATCGACATATGGGTGGGTGAATCTATTACGTTTCCGGTAGAGGTTATTTGGGCTAAAACAAATATTACGAGCAGTGGCCCACTTCTCAACCCGTGCCAAGCCAGGACACATCCACCACCTTCGAAGAATGCGGCTGTTGAAGACGACGGCGGGCCAGTGGCTGCTGGTCGCACCTTTACATGCACAGATTCTGATGGGGCGCAGATGACGATCCGCCGCCGTAACGAACGACCCATCGTAAGCCGCGTCATGCTGAACGAACGCAACGTGGCTAATTCTATTGTACAGATTCTAGTCGATGAAACGCTGGGGCGGGGCCGCCTGCGGTGCTACGTCTACACGTCTACGACTTCATCTCCCCGTGCATCCAGTTCCCAAGCGGTCGTATTCATGAAGTCCTCGAGTGGATCGACATCCCCCCGAACGATTTGCAATTTAACTTGGCTTTGGAGACTGCCGAGTACCGTGCTAGCCCTTCGCAGGATGGGCAGAATGCTTAAACTACCCTTGACATTAGGCGAATTGCGAATGTATTTTTGTTTCGTCTGTTCTTATATCAATGACCCCTTTCGCGAGTAAAGATCTTCTTTGTAGCATGAGATTATGTATAGATGCTTATTGTCCGCGGAGAGGGGGGAGTAAGACCCAAATATATATGTGTATCACTAAAACCATATATGGTTCATTGTGACTCCTTCGTCTTATGTGCGGTTGAATGCTGGTGAACGTCTGAATAAGGCTCGTTTGCTATCATACAATTGGTTCCAACATAGTATCGTCTAACTCAGTTAAAAATTGGTCCTGGTTTCATCGGGGACTCAAGTAGACGACACTGGCATGAGGCGTGTGTCAATAGATTTTGTGGTACTCTATTCACCCAAGTAAAACATAATAATTCCCGTATATATGCTGCCATCGTGCTCTAGGAGTTGGTTGTTAAAGGCGGGGGAGATCTCATCCATAGTTGTTCAAGGCCGAATGCGAAGGCTTAGGCAGTTGTCTGAATGGGGGCATATTGGTTGTCTTGAAACGACCCGACTCCGGACCTACGACCCTGTTTCTGTGTACCATTGGTTACCTCCACTGTATGAGGTAAATGTCAATCGTCCAGTTACTTTGGTCTGCGAAACTCTAAGCCAATTATTGCTTGCTGCGATCGGCTGAATCGACTTTGGTACTCTAATTACATACGATCGTGAACGTGCGATCGAGCTCGGGAATCCGGAGAATTTATAGACGGAATCGGTCCAAGGAAATATTGTAGCGTGCCGCTGGCTTGCGCGAAATAGGTTCTATTGGCTATATCGTCGAACAGCTGGCTAGAGCTAGGAACAATGTGTGTGTTGGCTGGTTCGTGCCGAGTGGAGGCGCCATTGCTCTTAGTGACATCATAGTGATTCACCTCGAGCGCGCAAGATTACTTGTTTATTGTTTTTTTTAAAAAAAAAGAATCTAGTTTGTGCATCTGAAAAGCTCAGGCTCATGTTATAGTCTATAAATAGGTGTAAAGGGAAGGTCCAATAACCTCGAAATTCGCTCCGCCCCGTGGTTACTATCCCACAAGGCCCATCGACTCCTGCTGTCTGCTAGACGCGGAGCCTATGCCCCTCTAGCGCCCGAGTCTTTGACCCGCTGTAAGCCGGCAAGTTGGCCCATTCAACACTAACCTCAGCTGTCTATAGATGACATGCGAATTGTTCGACGATCTCTTATCTACTACTAATCATAAGCTACCGATCAAGCCCCTGGAGACCTTCACAACCACAAAAATGCCAAGGCATGTATAAAAAAAAACAATATGCACAAATCATGAGAAAAAAGGGGGGCCGACATGTATGGTGGGTAGATGGTGTTATACATAGATATGTAGATAGCAACTAGCAAAAAATACGAGATGATACGTCCGCCTTCACACCCTCAAATAAAAGAAGAAGAAAAGGAAATCATGCCAAAGGCATCAAGTAGCTCGCCAATGCCCATCCTTCAGTCCCATCCTCGCTCCTAGCCGCGAGCATACAATCTGGTGCATCATCATAGTGAATCGGCAAGTTCGAGTGTTCGGATGGGTGTCCTGCCTCGACGAGAATCTCCAACGTGTCCCCAATGCGTAATGTCAAGAATGGTAGACCAAGATGCGTAGCGTCTGTTTCGGGATCGAATGGATGAATAGCAGCTGCAGCGTAAAGCACTGGCTGATGCGCCATGCGTGAAGACCCGGAATGCGTCGACGCCCGTGCTCCTCCATTCGCTCCCCCAGACGCACGAGAAGACGATCGAGTGGGTTCAGGCGAATCGGGGTTGGGTGTCCCGCCAAAGAGCTGATCGGTCATTCGTCGCAAGTTGCTGCTCTTGCCTGATTTCTTGGCCTTGGGGAACACGGCGTCACTTTGGACTCGAGGGGCGAGAGATGTACCAGACCGATCACGCGAAACGGTAGGCGAGATTTCACTTGATATAGCTCGGTTGTGTCCGTGTGTTTCGCCCTTGTTGGACGACGTCCTGGACGACTGTTCCGCCAACGACAA
This sequence comes from Ceratobasidium sp. AG-Ba, assembly GCA_016906575.1. Taxonomy (NCBI): domain Eukaryota; kingdom Fungi; phylum Basidiomycota; class Agaricomycetes; order Cantharellales; family Ceratobasidiaceae; genus Ceratobasidium; species Ceratobasidium sp. AG-Ba. Next base: position 2,172,575 of record CP059638.1, read on the forward strand.
AGCCGACGCTTGACCCGATCCACCCGACTGGGCATACGGCCGGTGAGGAGGAGGAATATGATCCCACGACGCGCTATCGGCTGAACTAGGCGTCGTGGGCTGTTGTTGGTGCGAAGGCCTAGGCATCCGTCGATTGGGCGATACAATGGCCATGGTGGCCGTTTGGCGGGCCGTGGCTTCCCATCGACTCCACCAGATTCGAACCGTCTCGACCGCGGCACTCTCCCCGGCGCCGACCTCGCTCTCTTCCACATTCAGGGCCAACCAAAATTCTTTCCATCTCCGTTCAGCCTCTTGGAAGAACCGGGCTTGCCAGCCTGACAGCCGAAGCACGATCATCCCAAACGCCCGCTCAAACATGTCCACGTATCGTGGTAATTCATCTCGGAGTTGGGCGGTGAGTGCGACATAGGACTGGGAAGCTTCTTGTAGGGTCGACGGACGGGATTTCGAGTAGGGCGTGTTGAGGAGGTTGTGGTGGGTATTAGCCAGGACGTGCATATGCGACAACAGCAACAGCGGCTCGCGCGTCGTGACCACGAGTCGCTTGAGCTGAGCCAACAGTTCCTCCTTGATCACCGCCGCGAGCTCCCGGCTGAGGTCCTCCAGGCTCTGCGCGACAGCCGTAAACGCCCGGACAGCCTCGCTCCCGCCCTGCGGATCCCCTCCAAGCACGACATCTAGGTCCACCACGCGCGCAAACGCCTTGCTCCATGCCAAAAGTTTGACCGAACCATCGATCAACAAGTCGGCCCACATGAGCGCACGTTCCGCCATGGTCGTCGCCGCCGCCGACCCGTCCCTAACACGCTTCTCCCACCTATCCAGATCCTCTGTCCCCGCCGCGCTCTGCCTTCCCTTGAACGTCTTCATCCTGCTCACAGACGGCATCTTGGGCCCAGTCGGGGGCGATTTGCCCGACTCGAGCACGGTCTTGACGACTTCGTAGCGTCGTCGTCCTTCATTTACTTGTCGTGCGACTTCTTCCATCTTTCCTTTGGCCAACGCGAGCGCTGCGCGATCTTTGTGACCCATTGAGCTCGGGGTATCGTCTAGAATGGTTTGGAGGATGAGTGGGTATTTGAGTAGTCGTTGAAGGGGTTTGATAATTAAACTAGCCATTTGATCGAGTTAATTGAGAAGGCATAAAGTTTGGATAGAACGTACCTGGGTAGATCCCATGCGTGGGTGATCGAAGACGTCATGGCGCGCGTGGTGGCGAGGTATTGAGTCATGGCTGGCGTAGGGTTCGTGGTGAGCGCCGTGTACCTTGCGACGGCTGCTGGATGTCGAGTAATGTATCCAAGGTACATCGGTGTCATCTTGGGTGCCTAGCAGAAATTCAACGCTCAGCGCCCACTCGCTCGTCTGTTGATATAAGAAACTCACCAGTTCGCAAAAGAGCTCTCCGACACAATCCTCGCCCGTCCCACCCGGTACAACATTTCCCAAAGCCACCTCGAGTTTATCCGACAGCTCGTCTGCAAATCCAGCTAACGCCTCGATGTTTCCGAATATAATCTTTACGTCTTGAGATGTCATTGGCGGGTCATCGGGTGAACCGGCCGGCACGGCAGGCGGCGAGACCACTCCATTTTTGCCGGCCGGTTTCTTGGACCCGTTGAGTTTGGGACCCGGAATCGACACTGAAGTCGTGGATTGAAACGCGAGACTGCTCGTGCTCGGAGGAAGAGGAAAGCTCGAGGGCAGGCCCTTGGCGAGGGGGAGGTAAATATCTCGAATGAGCGCAAGGTCAGACGCGTAGGCTCGTTCAGACGACAAGAGCTCGAGCAACGCGTGGGTGCGTTTGGCCGTCTTGGGCGGGGCGGAGACGGAACCAGGTGTTGACGCGCCCGAGACCGAGCGGGGCGGGACGAGCGAGGACGTCGAGGGCCTTGGGTCCGCCTCGTCCGGCTGGACTTTGGATCCCCTGGATGGGGACTCGAGCAAGAGCGAGACCTGGGACGCGGCGCTCGTCTGGGTCGATGCAGACTCGGCCGTGGGAGTGGGCAAGTGGATCAACATTCCCGGCTGGGTGCTGTTGCTCGTGCCTGGACGAGGTTGGGCAGTGTGAGAGGCGGCGGTTTCGAAACCCGAGCTCTCGCCGCTCTCGCTCCCTGGCGTGATGCCAAATTCGGGACCGAGCGTAAAGTCGGATTGGACACGTAGATGGAGCTTGGGTGGGACTGGAGGCGGGACCTCTTTGTCGACGGCGACGCCCGAGTCGCGGACGGGAAGAGGAGGATTAGGTGGATTGGTGGTGGTGTGCCGTCGAGACGTGCTCGGTCGGGGCGAGATGGTATTGCGTGGAGGAGGCGAGATCGTCCGGTCTGTGCTCGTGGTGCGAGATGACATGTCGGGTCGCGCTGTTGCGGCGTCGGATTGACCGTCTTCGTACAGGATGGGGGAGGATATGCTCTGGCTACGAGCTCGGGATGACGGCATGCGCAGATCACCGACTCGCTTGGATCGTGGGTTGGGTGTGCCGTTTCCGTCGAGGTGGGTGCCGTCGCCCGAGGCGGAGCGAAGACGCATGCTCGTGCTTCGTCTGACTCGGTGCTCCTCTGCGCTCGCTCTGCGCTGGTCCTGGCCGGGAAAGATCGAGTGGACTGGGGAATAAACGCTGGGCGAGGGCGGGAGGGGCGAGAGCTGGGACCAGCCTGGGCTCGCGCCGACACCCGTCACGAGTCCCAAGCCGAGTCCAATGGCCGAGTCGGGTGCGGAATAGCCGTGCAGCAGCGAGGAAAAGGACGCGACGGAGCGGGGAGCGCCGCGGAGCGGTGAGCGTGCGGGGACCGACGGCGCAGCGAGATTCGTCGTCGATGTGGACGCAGACGAGACACTCGCGGTGGAAGGGGTCGGGGGAATGGGAGCATTTGCGTCAGCTGTTTGCTCGGACGTGTTATTCGCTTGGGACGAGGCCGAGCGGGGCGTGGTCGGCGGATCGGGGATAGACGACTTGGAGAAGCGCGGCTGGGACGGCTTTGGGGATTTGGCGCGCGAGGGCAGGTGGAATGCGATGGGGTGGGCGAGCATCCCGAGTCGCTTGGATTTGTCGCGCTTTGGGTCCTTGTCGCGCTCTGGACTCGGACTCGGCGCGCGCAGATTCGACGTCGAGGCGCTGGCGGCGGGGACGTTTTCGACAGACTTTGCCGAGAGGAGGTTGGAGGACGAGGCAGATGTGGTGAGCTTGGGCTGGAGGTCGAGCTCGGGGGGAGGCTGGCGGCGGAAGCGGGACGAGGGCTGCTTGGGGCTGGGGGACTTTGCGCGGGACGGGGATTTAGCAAACAGAAAGTCCATGGTCGGCTATCAACCCATTAGCTGCGGCAATTCGACGTGGCGGGAGCACACACCCCGTGGAGCAAATCGAGCCCGATGGTCGTGCACACCAGGCGCCAAACAAGCGCCGACAAGCATACATCCCGTCCACACTTGGGCCCACCTCCTATCCCCCGCCCTATATAACCCCGGCCACCTCCTCGTCGGCCTCCCATCGCCCACCATACCCCTCGTTTCTACCTCCACTCGTTCAAACACGCACAACGCACAGCACAGTAACTATGACGTCCCCAGTCACGGCCTCGCCCCCACGTCTCGAAAAAGAGTCGTACCAGTACTGGCCCACCCGCTTCCAAAAGGTGCGTCCAACGGCTGATTGCCGATCTCTTCGCCTGACTAGCCGAACCCTCGTCTGTGCTCATCTCGGCCTCGAACCGGGCTTCGACTCGACCCTCGACGACCGATTCCTAACGACCGATGAACGGCGGTCTTGGCCCCGATGTTCGATGTGGCACCTCGATAAATGGACCCATCACACCCTCGGCTTACAGGAACAAGAAGCCACCAACATTGACCTCGGCAACCTCCCCAATGATCTCGAGTCCATCGGTCCATGGATCCTCGGCGACATGATCGGCAAGGGCTCAAGCGGTACGTCTGTCCCCCCTATGACCGCACGTCGCTTGACCCCTATTTTTGAACCAGGCCGCGTCAAACTTGGCAAACACAAGTACTCGGGAAAAATCGCAGCAATCAAGATTATTTCCAAAAACGCCGCATTGACAAGCAAGGCGTCGATCGCTGGCATGGGTGCGTCTTGTGCTGATGTTCATTTCGTGGCGTCGTATATTCACTCGTGTTGTGCTCAGATGCCAGGCACCAAAAGGCCCTTCTCAGCATCCACCGGGAGATTGTCATTATGAAGTTGATCAACCATCCGTGTATCATGTCGTTGTATGACCTTCAAGAGACCGAGACCGAGTTGTGCGTGCCTCTCTTGAACTCTATTTATTTTGGTTTTGAGCCCTTATTTCTTAGCTACCTTGCCCTCGAGTATGTCGAAGGCGGCGAATTGTTCGACTATCTCGTCTCCAAAGGTAATTCTGGCTCACTTGGTAGGGGTTGTGGCTGATAGACCTTGGGCAGGCCGTCTCTCTGAACCCGAAGCGCTCAACTATTTCCAGCAGATCATGTTTGGTTTGGATTACTGCCATCGGTTCGTCGCTATCCCTCTTGGCTCAAACTCTGATATTGATATATGGACTAGTTTCAACATTTCCCATCGGGACCTCAAACCCGAAAACATCCTGCTCGACAAGGACATGAACATCAAGATTGCCGACTTTGGCATGGCCGCGCTCGAAGTGGCCAATGGAATGCTCCAGACGAGTTGCGGGAGCCCACACTATGCCAGTCCAGAGATCGTTGCCGTATGTATCCAACTACTTTTATGGAGATGTGGCTAATGTGATGTACGAATACAGGGCAAGGCCTATCACGGCGCAAGTTCGGACATCTGGTCATGCGGCGTGGTCTTGTACGCGCTCCTCACCGGTCGTTTGCCGTTTGATGATCCGAGCATTCGCGAGTTGCTGCAAAAGGTGTGTTGAGTACGGGTTTGTCAAACGATTGTCGTTGACCGGCCCGCCAGGTCAAGATTGGTCAATACAAGATGGAAACTTCGCTTTCTCCCGAAGCTCAGGATTTGATCATGCGTATGCTGGTGGTCAACCCGCTGTACCGCATCACGGTACGTCTTGGCACGCTCCCTCGATCCGGTAAACTGAACATGGCCCCGACAGATTCCTGAAATCTTTGCGCATCCATTTTTCAATGGCCAGACCGATAGGATCTTTCTCAACCCCACTCCTCCTACTCTTGCGCAACTGAGCAAGCCCATTGGGCCACATGAATTTGTCGAGGTCGCATATCTGAACAGTCTTCAAATCTTGTTTCTCAAGTCTCGAAGCGACATCGAACGTGCACTCCGCGTACGGAACCAGCCAAACTGGGAAAAGGCTTTTCTATTTCTGCTGAGACAGTATGCAGAGCGCGTGAGGGAAGATTATATGATGGACGATTCGGATGATGACAGTAGTCTTGAAGAGGTTGCCCCTATCGCCTTTACTCGTGAGTTTTTCTTTTTTCTTACTTATATCTGTGCTGAAATCCGTGTAGGCCGGAGTGCTCGTCTTCAAGCCGAACACGAACGGAACGTGTTTACAGATATTACCGCTCGTACCAACAATGTTCGCCGTTCGATTGATGCTCGCCCGCATGCTCAACTTCCTCTGCCCCCTGTCACACGCAAACGTGCGTTGACAACTTCGGCGGGTGCATTTGCGGTCCCTGCTGTTCCTCCACGAAACCCGGCTCGACTGGTGAATCCCAGTCGATTCGCCAATCCCAGTCGTTTTGCCGGTACAACCGATTTGGTGGCCGGACGGGCTGCACCTGCGTCGCCCTCGAAACACTCGCGCGAAGGATCTCGTGCGCCGAGCGTCATGGGCCCTCGTCCGAATGCGACATCTTCACCTACCAAGACGCGTCCCCGGTCCTATCTCGAGTCTGGACCGGTTGGTATGTCTCGTGAGCAAGCTGAACCGGGCACGATTCCCGAACGACCGGCGAGTGCGATGGCGTATGAGCGTCCGGGGGGTGGTTACCCCATGGTACGCGAGGTTCCGGGTGCTGGTTTGGCCTCGCGCCGGGCCCGGTCGCCTCTGCCGGTTCCGTCCAAGTCGCCTATGGAATCGTCGTTTCAGGATGTGGTGGGTAGCCCTGAACCGACGCCGTTTAGGAGCATGCTCTCGCCTGATCCGGAAAAGATGTTTGGAAACAAGATTGTGTATGCTCCCAAGCACTGGAGCGAGGAGGATCAAGTTCGAAAGGACCGGGAAGTCGCGAGCAAGTCGACGCTTTCGCCCCATGCGGCCGAGTTTAGATTGCCTGATGCTGCGCCCAAGCTTGTTCGCAAGTCGAAACGTGGGTATATGCGCGTGGATTTGGATGATTGTATGCTGATTGTTATCTCTAGCGGCTCCTTTGTCTCTGGCGAATCCAAATTGGTATCCTGTTTCTTCGGCTTCTCAGCCTGGCACGCCCGCGATAGCCTCGCCTCGGCCTGAGCAGATGGCCAGGGGGTGGTTCCAGAACTTGTTCTCTTTCCGTCCTTCGGTGAGCTTTTTCACGAGGCTGTTTCGAAGCGTGTCTGATTGTGTGATAGAACCTCACGTTGTTCTCGACGGTTTCTCCCGAGTTGACTCGCCGCGAGGCGACCCAGGTCTTGTCGGATTTGGGTGTCAACGTGACGAGGCATGGTGATCGACAGGTTTTGTTATGTCACGCTGAGAACTTTAGAGGTATGTTTCTTGGTACAGCTCGTATCGTTGGTTTCTTACTGTTTCCGTAGACGTGAACGGAGCACTCTTTAGCAAATTTGTACGGTTCCGCATCGAGATTCGTTCCACATCAGAATATTCTCCGCCCGGAACGCCCTTGCGCTCGCCCTCTTTGGATTCGCCTTCTCCTTACCCAGTGATCATGACCATCACCCAAGAAAAGGGAGCCAACTCGACGCTCAAGGCTGTCTACAACTCGCTGCGAGCCTCTTGGAGGTTGCATCAACTGATTTCGCCCATGCCCATGTCGGCCGGGTCGACGATGACCGAACGAACACCGACGTCGGCTGGTTCTTCGATGACCTCACATACACCCACGTTTGAGTAATGATTCATTTTCGTTTTTTCCCTGCGCCAGAGTTGCGCGCTTTGATGTATTCGATTTATTTGTAATTATAGTGTATTTCTAAGGATGATTAGTGATGGGATTTGTGAGATGAGTCATCAAGTGGAGGAGGAATGCCGCTGAGATCGAGCACGACATTGTTCCTCACGGGGCCGATAGAGTATATATAGTGGAGCTGGCTGCCAGGAGCTGCACTACATTCTCACTTTCATTCGCCTGCGATCGCACTCTATCTCATTCCAGTTAACTTTTACTAATTGTAATGGCACTTGTTGATACCCGCATCAACTACTTTACCCCGCCTGCTGATGGTGCTAAGCCATATCAGTGGATTGACTCTGGGGTTGAACCTCGCCGGGTACGATTCCATAGCCTATTGTGACCTAATTTGGACTAACGCGGTATTGTTTTCAGAACTGGGTACCTGTCGAGTTTGACGTCAAGGCCGAAAACGTGCGCGGACATGAGCAAGAGTTTACTCTAGACAAGTCTGGTTTCGAGTTCCATCATGCTCCTAGCCCAGAAAAGCTGTTCGACGACGAGGAAAGGATCAAGGAGGTGTATTATGAGGATGCGATCAAGAGGATCAAAGAGTTTACTGGAGCATCGAGGGTTGTAATTTTCGATCACAGTGAGTAGTACGAGAGTATTCAGCATCACTTTTTACTAATAAGGTTGTGATTTAGCTATCAGACGTCCACGCCCCGAGGGAACTCCCGATACACCAGAGAACCGAGCCCCAGTCAAGATTGCTCACGTCGACCAAACTCCGGAATCCGCGACACGCCGTGTGCATATGCATCTCCCGGCTGAAGACGTTCCTGCACTACTCTCGAAACGATTCCAGATTATTAACCTCTGGCGTCCGATCCAGAACCCGGCTTGGCAGCTGCCGCTTGCTCTATGCGACTTTCAGAGCGTGAATGATAAAAAGGATGAAGGCGATTTTGTCCCGACTACGCTCAAGTACAAGGACCGAGATGGAGAGACATTGTCTGTGAAGTATAGCGACGCGCATAAATGGAAGTATTTGGCGGGTATGAGCCCGGATGAGATTGTGCTCATCAAATGGTGGGTTGCTGAATTCGGTATTTGTGTTTGAATGGAGCTAACACATATTTAGCTTTGACTCCAAATTGGACGGAACTGTGGCTACGTTCACGCCACATACTGCAATCGACGTGTGAGTAAAGCCATCCAATTTGGGTGGACTAATAACTAACTCGTTGGATTATAGCCCGACAGATCCTGGTACTCCCGAACGCCAATCTATTGAGCTTCGTGCTTTGGTATTCTACGATTAGCAAAGCACAGTGCGCCTCGCCTTGAAAAAGAGCTTATGTTATATGCGATATTGCACGCAACGAGCAAACATAATGTCTAGCCTTGTGTATTCAAGTAATAAACCTAATGTGTGTATCATAAGCTATAAAAGTCACCAAAAAGCTTGCCCGCCCTCTCAGTGCGATATAAGGCAGAATTAATGTTTATCTGGTACCGTAGGACCCCGGGAAGTGGGACGGATTTGGGATGTTGCCCATTCTGAGCTTGAAAAAGACTTATAACTGCAAGGTTTTTTGTAGGTATCATGTAACCACCGAGTAATACTACCTGTTTTTAAAACTTCAAGCCTAAGCGGTCTCAACTTCTAGAGATATAATGAATCTAATTTTTTGGTCGCTTATGCATCAGACCCCGGGAAGTGGGACAGAGCCTATAAAGTGTCATTGCGATACTAAATGGGGAGGTAAACTGCGGAGAATGATGTGCAGGGATTCGGCCCTTTCCTTGTTACAGAACATGTGCGTTCGAATCGAGTTTGTTGAGCAGAAATATGGGAAACTGGCGCATAGAGTCTCTGAATTTGAAATTTGGGATGTGTGGTCTTAACTCACATTTTCTGTCCGTGTTGGTATCTATAAGTAATAAGATTGATGTAAGGCGAGAGCATCACTTCATCTGAAGCTTTTAACACGCGAGGATATGCTTCTAGATTGGCTGGAATGTACGGAAATGGCAGGTGGGCTCGCCGGCGGTCGCTAGAGAGAAGTCAAACTAGCAATCAAAGTCTCACCATGAAGCGGAAGGGTAGTATACGCTACGAAGCTCTCATAGCTACATTGAAACTAATTGATAGTGCACTTTTAACCCCTCAACTCAAGTATACTAAGATTCTGTTATCAACCCCACCTTGCTGTGGTTTGTTTCACATACTGTGACCTTCAACGATGGCAAAAACGATGCTGCCGTGGTTCAACATTGCCCGGCGACATTTTGAAGCTCAAAAATCCGTCAGACAGCTTGGAAATGCGAAATGTCCCACTTCTAGGGGCTGTCCCACTTCCCCGGCGCTTACGGTATGTCGATACTTGAACAGTACGTGAGGCGTCAATATCCCGCTGTGTCGGCTGCTACCTATTCATTCGCTTGTCATGGATCCACACCGTTACAAGAAATTACAGAGATAGGTAAGGTCGCGGATGGACGACCAGACTAGTTTAAGGTGAGGCATTCTAGAGTTAGCCTCTTAATGTTTCACAAACCCGAGCTGTTTCTGTGCTTCACAAAAAATAAGTCAAACCTTCAATACCCACTACCAATAAGGGCAGCTCATAAAGGCTATTATGCCTGAATAGCTATCAGCGAGCGGATACATCAAGTGGCCAGGATCATTTATACCTAGCTGACCGACGATGATATGCTGGTTACATGAAACTACTAGAAGCATATCGATTCAGGTAAATCGAATATGGCTGACCTCAGAGCCGTGGTATACGAGCGGTCAGTGCACACATCACGATTCTACTGTGAGATCTGAATATTTTGAGTAAGGACCTGAGACCTAAGCTTACTTTTACGACTCGAGTTTATAAGACCTCCTCGAGCCTATCTAATTCTGAACCATACTTATGCCCAAATTTATGGCATGCCGCTGCTCTGCGTGCAGTTTATTCGAGCGACTTTCAGTACTTTGGGATGAGTATTTCACTTCATGTTCGAATTCCGTCCCAGTACCGAATGAGGTAGGCTACTAAACGCGGGCTATGGCCTACTTTGACGACATGAGTTTGAGAATTTTCGAGTTCGTTGTATTTGTTGTAGCTTATTTATCTGTGGTCGGATCCCCCTAATAAGTAACACGTGATCTAGCGGGTTTGTTTCATCTTGTGGGTGTCATTAACAATGTCAACATCTATCTCGTTTCAACTCGATGATCTGTATCTTGGCTGTGATACTCTGGCTTTGATCACAAACATTGCTACTAGACTATATCAGGAAAGCGAAAAGATCTCTAATTTAGAATTTCATTTTCTGGTCAACACAATTGGATGACTGCCCGTAACGCGAAATTCTTTTCTAGATCTTTTCTATCCCGCTCTAACGGGTCTATCGGCCAGTCGCGCCTAGGGCACAGTCACATGTACATACAGACACAAATGAGATATTGCGATTGCTTTGGTGGCGCCCCTTGACAGGTGTGGAGCGGGCTGATTGTCCGCCTCTAGCTCGATGCCATCTGAGTGCGCAAGTCGAGCGCTTACCTGGCACGGGCGGCGGTGTTACACCCGGGGGTATTTTCGCAAAAAATTGACATTGGCGCATGTACCAAACAAAACGCGCGGATGGATGAGCGTATCGTCCAAATTTGGTAGTAGGCCTGACAGCCGCCAACACCTGCACTCCACAAACCGATCTTGAAATTCAAGGCTCTATGCCCATCCGTCCGCGCGTTTTGTTTGGTACATGCGCCAATGTCAATTTTTTGCGAAAATACCCCCGGGTGTAACACCGCCGCCCGTGCCAGGTAAGCGCTCGACTTGCGCACTCAGATGGCATCGAGCTAGAGGCGGACAATCAGCCCGCTCCACACCTGTCAAGGGGCGCCACCAAAGCAATCGCAATATCTCATTTGTGTCTGTATGTACATGTGACTGTGCCCTAGGCGCGACTGGCCGATAGACCCGTTAGAGCGGGATAGAAAAGATCTAGAAAAGAATTTCGCGCTACGGGCAGTCATCCAGTGAGCTTTCAGTTGCGTGTCGTGATTGTGTCAACGCGGATACACCGTCTACTCTTTCCGAGCTCGGACCGAAGCTGCAGGAATTGAGGGTACGTCTCAATAAAAAAAATCTCTATTTCGATTCGAACTTTCAATAATCCGTTTGAAATGTCAAGTTCTTTCATGCCAGGAGGCAAGAACGAAAAGGAAACAGGAATGGTATGATTACTATACATGAACAGTACTCCACTAATCGTCAGGTTTTGACCCTGACTGCTCTGAACATACAAGACGGACCACTGGGTACGCATATATGCAGTCGGAGTGGATCCAAATAACGATATCATCTGTAGCTGACGAAATATATGACCTGAAGCGGGAAGAGTGCGATGTTGCTGCTCACTTACTTGGTGGGCACTGTGACAGATTGGGCTTCGTCTATTTTGCTAATTTTTTTTGAGACAGCTGGTCTTGAGGATGAGCTGTGTATTAAGCAAGAGTACCGTAAAGCAAATCAGTACCCAGGTTGTACCCTAACTAACATCTGGAATCTTTAGCACCAGAAGGAGTACCTTCAGCTTTTTCAGATAGCCGCGAAGGTATATATTGATTCATTTAAAGGTGGTCACCTTTCACCTCGGGCGCTGATCTTGTGGCCTTGTGGTGAAGTTGGTGAGGTAGGGTCGGGCGAAAGATCACACGGTTTATTAGGCACCTGTAAGCGAAATGGATGCGAAAAGGTTTCGCCAACCGGCGCTGCAGGTAGTTTCGGTTTTTCAGCTTTTCTAGGTTTAATAAGCTAATAGTGTCAACAATAGCCCCTAGCAGTATATCGGTAGTCAAGGCTGAAACGCCACATCAGGCTTTGGGCATGAAGAGAAAGATAGAAGTGGATGCGAGGTGTGGGAACGGTGAGCAACACCCCAAACGGCACGGTCACCTGCCAAACAGAGACTGCTTTGCAGAATTCAAAGTCAAGAAAGAAAGACTAGAGGACTAGTCTGTGGCGCATCCAGTTTTTTTTACCGTATCCTTAGCTGGCCTCGTTCTTACTCAGATTTATATCTGTTGCTCCCTCTTACATCCACCATTATGACCCACAGCGACATCGTACCATAATATGCTATAGATACTAGAGTCCTAATTGATAGAGGATATTGCATTTTCCAAAGCACGGCGCCAGTTCGGATTGCAGTTGAGCCTTTGATGCATTGAGCTGGAAGGCTCCAGACCTGTGACCCGCTGAAGCTATCAAGGGGCACAACTCGCTACCGAATGCTTATTCTATCTAGAAACATCACCCGCTTCGTATCATAAACGGTGTCCAGCAGTCCTTCATCCTAACGTAATTTCACCAGCACTCTTCGCACCATCTTCCTTGAACCTCCATGTTGTTGATATAATCAACGCTTTCCTCCTCTGACCACTTACATTCTTTTTTCAGACTAGCAATAATAGACTTTCGTACGGCCGTGGGCATCTGGTTAGAGGAACTACAGAACATTTTCACTCATCAACACGCATACAGGCTAGCAAATCTGGTACTTACCCCGATATATACACTCTCCCGTTTCGGTCAACTAGCCACTCTTTGATTTTCCGTGAATCGATCGATATCAAATCCTGCACGTAGACTTTTGATTCCTGGCTAGGATTAGACCAGGCTGAGATCCAGTCATTGTGGGCATCATCTCACCTGATCGCGCGATGCCGCGAGGCGATGGTAGAGTCTATCCTGCTGTTGATACTGCTCCCATTCCGGGCGAAAGTGATAATCTGCCACCGCTTTCCGACAACCGAAATAAAGCACATTGGCTAGGTTGGTTCGTTAGTACATAGTACTAGGGTGAAAATCGGATGAGCCCACCCGACGCGCCGTTTGCGGCCCGCTCTTCAATCATCGCGCGCATGGGAGCCACACCTGTCCCTGGCCCAATCATCACCACTGGCTGGTCTACGTCTTTCGGAAGACGCATAGTTCCTTCTTTCAACCCAATCTGAAGTTTTGTTCCGGGTTGCAATCCATCGAGCCAGGAAGTACAGATGCCCTTTCGAGGAATTCGTAACTTTGTTCGGTAAGACACGATCGCGATGCAGAGATGGATTTCCGAAGGGTGTGCCTATATGCGTAGTGAATATCACAAGTATTGAAAATTGAGTCGGATGATATGACCTACTATAAGAGATGAGGCAATAGAGAATTGACGGGGTCTGAGTTCAGGGAACAGATCCGCAATGTACTCTTGTGGGACTATGGCGGAGCGAAATTCAAGTAGAAGTTCAAGGATGGTACGTCGAACGCGGGTTGTGTAGTCAAATAGATCATCCTGGCGAATACACCACGTTTAGTGCGAGGTTTTTTAGGGAACATAATTTGATTTACCAGGCCTTCTGGGGTACAAAACTCGCGTAGCTTGTCCGTCTCGAGTTGATCTTTTGTAAAGTTTGAGAGAAGCTCGATGAACGATTTCCTCGGGACAGCCGTGATAGCCGCATCTTTTGTTAGGAGGTTTCGAAGTGTGGTCGGGGTATTGGGGTTCGGATATCCAAATGGAAGTGTACGATCTACATAGAGGGACTAATTAATGACACTCGTCCGAGTTCAATCAAGGTTTACGCACCTGGAGAGCTTGGCGAGATCAGAATCGGCTTATCTGCGTCCTGCTCCCAACCAAGTCGACGTAGTAATTTATCCACATCATCCGAGGAGTTTTCGGGATACAAGACAGCCACATCACCGGGCTGGTACCTACAACTTGGTCATTGGTCAAACTGTAGCAAACGCAGTTGCGTACTTACTCAATGTGTCCCTCAGCCTTGAGAATAATGTGCCGGACATCCTGGTACCAATCCTCCCGGGTAATCCGTTTATTTTGGACCAACGTGACGTTGTGTAACTGGGGTAGTGGTTCTAGAGTGGTGCCATTTGAGGGTTGGGGCGTTGGACAAGGGGTGATGGTAAGAGTTGGGGGATACAGTCCGATTTCCGGTAGAATACTAAGCCCAGGAGGCAACGGATATCGTTCGGCGATTTTCTCGAAAAGTGACTGTATCCATGGATCTACGACTCCGTCCGCACTGAATGATGGTATTAGAACATAATTGTGCAATAAAAATTTGCTCACCCTCGGGAGTCCTGGTCGTCTGCGTCCCCTCGGTTGTAGATTTCATGCCCTCCTAAACTGAGTAGTCGCCTCTGCAAACGCTTGGCAGCCCAGTTGAACCTCTGATACGAGGAGTCTCCCAGTCCTAGGACGGCAAAATCCATATCTAAACGCAGAAAAGGACTTAGTATGATAATTTATAGATATGCAATCAATGCTTACCTTCGAATAAATCTGGAGGCAGATCGGCCCGGAGCAACGCTTTCCATAAAGGAGTCATATTAGCGGGCTCAACGCCGTTGCCCGTAGTCGCACAGACGAAAACGACCAAAGATTCGTCAATGAGTGTTGGCTATCTTTTCGAGTCATCCAGTCAAAGAAGGTTTTCCACAACTAATGAGGCGTACCAGAGGAAAGCTGTCCATTGCGACTACACGAGCTTGGAAGTGGTGTCTGCGTGCTGCGCGACCAACTCTCTCTGCAGCATCCTTTGCGTTTCCAGTCTCAGAACCATAGAGCACAAGAATAGATCGGTCTTCGGCGGCCATGGTTGTTGTCAAACTCAGATCTCACTTATCTGATGACCTTATCTCTGATTACGAGAGACTACTATATCCCGACTATGGCTTTTGGCACATAACCCCCGGTTCCTCGCTCTTGCTCGCACAGGACCCAGCCTACATATTTCGTCTTCCCAACGCACGCCATATGAACAAGGACGACCCATGATAGCCCCACATTTTATCGGAACAAAGGCTTGTTACATTACGTGTACGGCGGATGCCGGAACTTTTTCAGGCCGATCCCCCTGTAACCAAACCCTACTCATCGTTACCATCGCTTGTCTCACTGGCCATGGTCAACCGCCACTCTCTAATCAGTATCATGGTCGCCTGCTATGCCCCGCTTTGGTGCTCACTTGCTTCTGCTTCGCCATCTTTACTCTATCTTCACTCGGCGAGATGCTCTCAGTTAATATCGTCCTTGAGCGCTAACTCTGACAGTCCAACCGAGTTTTTAGAGCAAGTCTAACCCAAATTGAGTTTATTCGCACATGGTCCTACTCCTGCTCGGACGTATCTTCTGAGCTCTGCATTTCCTACCGTGGTACCTAGCGGAATTACCTTCTAGCCTTTCGGGCTATCTTGAATATTGACCAAGCGGGCCTTTCGGCCTACATCTCCCGTGTTATTGAAAATGTTCTCTTCGGTGCTTCCTTCTCTATATCTATGACCGGTTAGCTGGACAGATCTCCCGAAAGGACAACCTATGGGTCACTTGATCGCCGAATCAAGACACAAGCATCAAGCCCCTTTCCTCGCGAGACAGCGCTCGTGTCGACATCGGTTGCTTCCTCGATTGTTCAATTGTTCCCGACGGCTTCTTCCTGCCAATCTGAAATCAATGTTATGTTGTCGTTCGGTTGGGAGCGAAATGAAACCGATTACCGAGCGTACGAGTGGTCGGCAGTTGCCTTGTGCCTCACGTTTCTGGTAGCGTTGCCCTGTTCGTCATGGTCACTGGACTTTGGGTTATTTCGAAGGCGGGCTGGATGCTAGACTAAGAGAAACTTGGTCGGCAACTTAGGAGGTTGAGCATAGCCGGCCGTCTCTGTATAAAAATCGAGTCTGAGCGTCCGAATCCCATCACTTTCAGTTTGCTCGTTGACCTCCTGGATACTTCTCACTCCAATATGTTCGCCAAGTATTTTTTTGTACGTGCCACCTCTTAACTTTACCGCTGATAGAAATTGAGAGCTTTGCATGTTTAGGTACCTCTCGCAATCGCTAGCTTTGCCATAGGTGCTCCGGTCGATCTCGAAACTCGCCAGTCCTCATGCTCGTCCCTTCAGCTTGTCCATCTCGCAGGTACGACTGAGTTTGGGCTCGGCATCGTAGGAACTCCTCTTGCAGCTGCGCTCGCATCCTCTGGGTAACTACGGACATATTATTATCGCTATGGGTATATCTAACATCGATTCTTGCAGAGTTACTACCAAGTCAATCACGTACGATACAAGTGCTGAATACGTCGTCACTGTCGCCGCCGGCGCTACAATCACGACAACCTACCTCGCCTCCCAAGCAACTGCATGCCCTAACCAGCGTTTTATTCTCAGTGGCTATTCCAAGGGTGCTTTGGTCGTGCACGGTACGTCCGAAGCTTGATCACGCCTGGGAGAACTGCTCAGACTAGGGTACACAGGTCTGAATCTCTCTAGCTCCCTCAAGTCCAAGGTAGCAAGCATCCTCGTGTTTGGCGACCCAGCTCGCAACATCAACAGCCCTTGGCCAATCAACTCACCCTCGGTTGACTTAGCGCCAAAAGACGGAAGTACCAGTTCCCAGAATATCGCGAGTTTTTGCAACACGGGCGATCTGTTCTGTGCCATCCCAGGAGTGAGTCTGCCAGCTCACCTTGCGTACCCAACAGATGGAAGGTAAGCATTTTACTGAACAATGCATGCTTTGGGTTGACCAAATACTAGTATTGCCGTTGCGGCTGCCTTTGCCAAGAGCAGGCCTTAGGGAGGAGGTAGACGCCTAGCCCGTCTAGAGGCATTAGTGAAATTTAAATGAATAAAAAAAAACCTCTTTGAATCCATGGTCTTCGTTTGTTCGCTCGCTGCTAGTTATAAATATTGTATGATGCTGGCCTGGAAGGTGACTATCAATATATGCGATGCACCAAAACTCTTTAGAACTGAGTTTTCGGAACCGAGTTAGGCGACAGATCAGTTTCTGTCATCTTACGAGAAAGTACTACGTCTGATGTGTACATATGGCTTGGATTGTTGCCGTGATCAAAGATCACGATCGATCAGGATTATAAAGAAGAATGGAGAAGATTTACGGCTCAAACTATATCGAGCAAGAGGCAGCTATGCGCATATCCGCACATGCTTAGAATTTAAACCCTCCGGCCAATCCCATGATGTTCGTTGGGTCATATTTAGCTTTGATCTCTTTGAGTCGAGGAAGGTTGGCTCCGTAGATTCTGTGCGTTTCAAGGGTTTAGAACTAGTAGCAAGAACTCATCAGTACTCACGATTCCAAATCTTGGGTCGCAGCCGCAGGGGCATAGTTGCCGTACTTGATCTGCTTCGGTCCCGCAATATCCTGGCCCTCGGCAACAGCTTGGTTATAAATAGTTTGCGCGCTTGCTGCCATTGTATCGATACAAGCCTGATCGTTCGTGCTTCCCTGCCAGGCGTAATAGAGGTTGAGGGGGATCAAGTAGTTTTCGTGAGGGTATGCCCCACCCTTGCTTCGGCTCGTCATACTGGGAAGGAAAGGCTCGACGTCGTAAGAGACGAAGTTCGCTGCGTTAGCCAGAAGCTTTTGTCCCAAGACCTAAGTACTGCCTTTGAGTAAACCCCATACATATTAACTACGAGATCTACTTACCGTTGTCTGGTTGACAACCTGGGCTAGCAAAGTGGGAGAGTATGTTTTCAACGAGACTGTGTTGAAGGCACCTCTAAAGAACAAATGTCAAATGAGGTGAAGATGTAAAGAAATACTTCGTATGACGAACCGGTTACCAGCAGTTGCATTCGCAGGACTAGCTTGCACAAGACTAGTGAGGCTGCGTGTCGAGACATCTGACGAAAAAGATGTGATTGATTGAAACTCGTCGAATATACCCGCAGGAGGGGTAGGTCCGTCGTAGAACATAAGTAGGGAGACTCCGGGCTAGCACACAACTATGTGAGTAAAAACGATCACTGAAGGAGTGGAGTAAACTCTGTGCATATACTCAGCATACCTGACCGATTACGAAGTTGTACGTAGTGATTATACCAGCCTTAGGGTCCTTGACGTTGTTAATAAAATTAACCGTTGCATTGTTCACTTTCCCAAGTTGGTCTTGAGTATATGTTTTGAGTCCACCCCAGACCTGTCCCTGAGGAAAGGCTTGCATTGTAATCTTTGTCACGATTCCAAAGTTATTGAATCCACCCTGGACAAAATCTAAGAATTTGAACGACAAAAGTGAGATGGAACATACCTTGAGTCCCCAGAAGAGATCGGGGTTCGCTGCTTCACTTGCGGTAGTCACAGTTCCGTTAGGGAGCACAAGTTGGTATGCCGTCACAGTGTCAATGGTCAAACTAGTGAGTTTTGATTAATAATGAGCTAGATGAATAAATTAAAGAGGGTTACTGACCCATATTGGTTGCTCAACCAACTGTAACCTCCACCCATTGCGAAGCCCGCGACACCAACGCCGGTAACTCGGCCTCCGACTACGGTTACGTTATATGGTTGGAGTGCAGCATAAACATTATCCCATATCTAATAAAAACGCGAAATGTTCGATTCATTTGTCTGGTCATGAGCTGCCGCACTTACTAGCCCAGGGCCAACATCAACCGTCCCCACAGACCCGTCAGCGGCCAAAGGAGCAGGGTTGTATGTCACTTCGCTGAACTTGAACATCGCGATCTGGACTCCGGGGGTCGATGAAAAATTTTGATTGGTAGTATGCCCGCCACCACGAATACCAAAGGGGGTGGATGTGTTTGAAACAATACCGAGCTTGTCAAAGGAATGAGTCACGGGTTTTACTGTGTGTATTGTCATTACTCACAATGGTCGATACATCTTGGGCATTCGCCGGCTCAACAACGCAAGCCGAATTCTGGCTGCTAGACGACGCCCAGTGGCTATTTCCTTTGGTGTAAAGTGGATCGCCTACAATGTTAGACAAAAAATAAATGGATATCCTGAAGACGGTGCTCTGTTCTGGAAAGACAAACCAGCGTAATGAACTCCCGACGCTGAGGATATCGACTGTGCAATCGTTTTGCATGTGCTACTATAATCGGTAGCAGCGTTGCCGAGGCTCAGTGTAGACGCAGCGAACCCGAGGAGAAGAAGTAAAGACATGTTAAGCCAAGGAGAATACTTGCATGTATTCAGAGCTGGCAACGCCCCATTTTATAGCAGGGCGCATGAAAAACCAGCCAGTGGTGACCAATTAATTCTGACAAAATGCGAGACTTATGGTTGTACGCATCCTTGTCAGGTTGGTATGCCAGATTGCCGGCCACAATTGCATTTCGGCCCCGCAGGACAAAGATATGTACTACCCGCTAGCCTATTATTAAGTTTAGAGCCATGAAGTTTCAGCCTAGATGTTCCCCTGATTGTCAAGAAAGGAAAAGATATAGGTAGCGCGGGCGAGAAACCTCAGATCCTTATTAAATTCGATTGGAGATAACACATTCCACCAGGTCGGGCCCTAATCGCGCCCCAAGGATGCTTAGTTTTACAGAACATACAGTGAATGCTTTATTTATATTTCGGGGCGGTGCTATAATAGTCAGTTAGACTACAGACACTCCTGGAGCTGCAATCACTGCGTTGTAGGCGTTAAGCTCTTGTGTCCAGCCTGTGAGTTGAGTAACCTTAAGGAGATTGATGCGAGAGGACATAACGAATCGGCCCGGAATGAAACTGACTCGACTCCAGCACATTTGTCGCCTTTGAAGGAACGCCTGGCCGGGGCCCGGATTGCGCACATCACGGATAACATAAGCTTGGGTTCGGATGAACATCTTTGAATCAAGGCGTTTGATTTCAAAAATCGACTTCTCAAACAAACGACCTTAGTTTGGGAACGTTGTTGTAGACTACTAGTAGCGGATTATAGCGCAACAGCAAATAAAGAAAGTAAATGAATAAGCCAAAGGTTGGGTCATGTTTTTTCTCTTCACATTGACGCAACATAAATGCTCTGTAGTGCAACCATCAATCACATCAACTCTCTACTATCGCATAGCCATGAACATCAAATCCAATGACTGATATGAAATCTATCGTTCGTACCTGTCATGAGAATGACCACGTACCTTTTCCACTCACAGCCGAAACCTAAAAAAGAACATGGATTCCAGTCCGTCTGAGTTATGAGCGCTCTGCAAGGACATCCGCATATCCAGAGCCGGAAAGTTTCCTATGGATGGACCACTTGCACTTCATCGCTGACATCTAGAAATCAGGGATACGCCTGTTCCACGATATCTAGCCATTGCCACCGACCCGGACAGGGAAACCAGCCGCCGGGCACTGTGCATACACTTACGGACAAAAGAATTGAGCCACCCCATGTTTCCGTTCTATACTACATATATGCAGCTCTCGAAAAACCTCTCGTGTACATACATCATGCAGCATATGGTAGTACTTCTTACACCAAGAACTGGGACTGTAGTCGAACAAACGGATGTGCTACGTTGAAAAAAGCTAGGGGGGGTACGATGGGCAAAAATGCAGCGCGCTGGGATCGCATCCAGCGACGGGTTGAAAGGCGCGAGGCCGTAGCTACAGACAGTAGATATCAATCGCACTTTAGATCGTCTGAACTGAATGAGCCGTTACCGAGATATAGCCTCCACAAAATCGACGATTTCACCAGAATTGTGCTTGTTTGGCCAAATTGCGATCAAATCGTCGATTTTGTGGAGGCTATATCTCGGTAACGGCTCATTCATTTCAGACGATCTAAAGTGCGATTGATATCTACTGTCTGTAGCTACGGCCTCGCGCCTTTCAACCCGTCGCTGGATGCGATCCCAGCGCTTTGCGTTACCTGTCTGACTATGCCCGAATTCATTTCTACTAATAACATTCTATGCTGGACTACAGGCCGAAAAATACCCACGAGCATATTCATCTGCCTCAATCTTTGGGTGACCGCGTGATTATGCACACCAGTACTTCATCCACAAACAGGAAATAATTCAAGCTATCTATGTAGACCTCCACGGTGAAATTCCATAACGCATTAGAGTAAAAGTTGCAAGATGCCTATTTCAGAAGCGATAGCCTCCAGCTAGTCTCATAACATTGTTCGGATCGTATCGGTTCTTGATATCTTTGAGTCGCGGTATGTTTGATCCGTACATCCTTTTAATTGCTCGTTTGAACATAAGCATACCTTCTCTCTGCGCAGAGTACTCACGATGGCAAGTTCTCGGCGCTAGCAGCATAGTTGGGATACTTGATCTGTTTCGCCCCTGCGACGTCCTGTCCTTCGGCGACGGCTTGTCGATATATCAAATCAGTGCTCTCCCTCATCGCATCGATAAACTCTTCATCGTTGGAAGAGCCTTGCCACGCAAAATAAAGGTTGAGAGGGACAAGAAAGTCGTCATGAGGATAAGCGCCCCCTTTGCTCCTGTCACTCATGGTTGGGAGGAAAGGCTCGACGTCGTACGATATAAAACTCGCTTGTGGTGCGAGTCTTTTGCCCCAATACTGAATACTCTAATCAGGTGGTATTGTTAGCCGAATTTCCTAAAAGGCTCACTTCACTCTGATTCGCGACTTGATTGATCAAGCTAGGTGAGTAGGTCTTCAATGAAACGGTGTTGAAGGCGCCTCTGAGGAACGAAGATTTAGGAAATATACAGGGGAGAAAACTTTAGACGCATACCGGTTGCCATAGGTTGCATTAGCCGGGCTGGCCCGTACTAGACTACCGAGAGTTCGAGTCGAGATGTCCGTCGACAAGTATGGGATAGATGTGAATCGTTCGAATACACCCGCTGGAGGCGTTGGGCCGTCATAAAACATTAGTAGCGATACTCCGAGCTGCAGGTATTACATGTGTGCACAACGATCTACGTGAAATATACGAACCTACCTGGCCAAGGAGAAAGTTGTAGGCAATAATTATAGCAGCCTTTGGATCATTGACCTTTTGCACAAAATCGACCGTCGCATTGTTGATTTTGTCGATCTGATTTACAGTGAACGTACGGAGTCCTCCCCAAACCTTCCCTTGGGGAAATGCTAGCAACGTGAATTTCGTAACAATCCCAAAGTTATTAAAACCACCCTGGAAAGCCAGTGTTACAGTCGAAACAAGCTCAAGACGCGGACTGACCTTCAGTCCAAAGAAAAGGTCCGAGTTGGTAGTTTCAGTTGCAACAGCAATCGTTCCATTTGGTAGTACAACCTCGAACGCTGTGACTGTGTCAATAGTTAACCTGCCACTTGAAAATTAAAAGGTCATATCATACTCGAGGTTGATTATGTACCAACCCGTACTGATTGCTTAGCCAGCTGTATCCACCGCCAAGGATGAATCCGCCAACGCCGACCCCTGTTACTCGTCCACCCACTACAGCCACGTTATGCGGTTGTAATGCAGCATACACGTCATCCCACACCTAACCGGAAAAGCACGCGGTTAGTCGGCTCAATATGTGTTGATGTTCATGTCAAAATAGCCAGTACTTACAAGCCCAGCCCCGATCTCGACCGTCCCCACAGACCCATCACTCATCGCTCTGGTGGCACGATAAGTCACCCCGCTGAGCTTGAACAGAGCGATCTGGACGCCGGGGGTTGACGAGAATCCTGGATTGGTGGCATGTCCGCCAGAACGAATACCAAAGGGCGTGGAAGTATTAGAAATGATTTTCATCTTTCAAACAAGTCGGTGAGGCGTGTCAGCAAAAGTGACATCGCAGCTCACAATAATCGAAACGTCATTGGAGTTTGCAGGTTCAACAACGCAAGCCGAGTTTTGGCTACTAGAGGAAGCCCAGTGGGCGTTTCCTTTAGCATAAAGTGGATGGCCTATAAGGTCATTGGATGTCCATGCAACAAATAAACATCAGCATATATCCAGCAACAGAACGTTTAGGAGACCCTAACCTATGTAGTATACTCCGGCTGATGTAGATAGTGAGTTTGCGATAGTGTTGCATGTATCAGTATAGGTGGAAGGAGCGAGCTGCCTAGCACCGGTAATAGGTGCGGCGTCAAGGATGGCATAGGCCAGGCTCAAAACAGAAACCATAGATCCCAATAAGAACGCCATCACCATATCTTGCGGAGCTTGGAATGGAGGTGCGAGGGCGACCGAACAGCGGTGGTCTCATTTATAGATAAATCTATAGCACGGTCCCTTCGGGCAACTGATCTGAGCGGTACGGTATGGGGCTAAGTGTATTGTGCTTAGTGCTCCTTTAGTCGTAGAATCGTCTATTAAAGGTACTCAGCCCCGTGGAATCGCAGCGCGAATTACCTCTCAGGCTTCACTCCTATAAGATCATGCGGTCCCAGCTGCTCTTGTTCCGCTAACTGGAGTCCGGGAAGTGATGCACTACGTGCAACAGTGAGTCTTATCAGGTCGAAGACTCAAACGGAGGAAGCATTGCATGTTGCATGTGCCAAGCATGACCGGGCTGGCCCGCTTTGTACCTCACGAATTTCTATCTACATCCAAACCAGTACTAGCACTGCCTGTACTGCTTACATGACTTGATTGCGGAGAATTGAAAGCTGGGCTCGGCATTCAGTCGGTGGAGCTGCAGGTTGGATTGGTTCTTCGGCTCACGGTTTCTGGATGAGAGGCATAGCTCCGGATGCTCCCGGTCCTAGCTACACTGCTCGGTTCTCGCGAGATAAGCCAGATTTGGTATAGATTATCTGACGATGTATCATAGCCACGCTCAGAAGGATTCCGTTCTCCCTCAGGGTGGATCTCATAAGTCTGAACCGATCAAAAGACAAACGCCAAGACATCGAAGACGCTGTTTCGTTAAAAGCGCTGCGACAGGTAGATTTATCAAAGATGCAAGTAGGCTATCTATATACCTGAGCCTGTCGAGCACATCTATGCACAGTGTTTTAGCGACAAGCCCAGTCAGAGGTGGTATGCTCGCGAATACATAACGAATAATTTGGCTATCAAAAGGCGTGGCAATGTAATGGTACATGAGAAAATCATGTGCAAATCATTACGTTGAGGCTGATTCCTCAAACGGGCAAGTCATACACCGTAGCCAGCGGAGGCGTAGGATGGGTACTGGGCGTAGGGCTGAGGCTGGCTGAAGCGGGCAGGTCACGTGAGACACAATGCCCGAGCGTGAACCCGCTCTTGACCACAATGATTGTGGCGGCGCGCGTCAGTTTTCTTCCCGCCCGCCACCCCTCGCCACGTACCACAGACAGCGTCGCTCGGCTGGAACTTTTCACGCTCGGCAACCGGCCAAGCATGCGTTCTCGGACCTGCCAGTAGTTGGGTGGATTGTCAGATCGTGCGCGTACACCGCGTGACCCGGAGCGTCGCCCAATCGAGCCCGGTATAAATAACCCAGCGGCTATCGGAACCTGCAGATTTCAGCTCCATATGCGGCCTTCGGTCTCTCTCAAGGCCATACTTTTCACATAATTTCATCATGTGCTATTACAGCTATGCTATGCCACACCTTATGTTAGCGAACTTATTCGTTGTATATTCGGGAGCATACAAACCCTGGCTGGGTCTGTAGCTAAAAGTGACGCTACCTAAGACATAGAAAATCCTACGAAGCAATATCGCGACTGAGATCTGAGAACCATTTGGTCCCCGAACAAGTATATTCTTGTCAAATAAAGCATAAGAAACAAACGCTAGGCTTATGAACACAACAAACGGGCTCAAAATCGAAAGCCCCCTGCCATTCCCATAGTGTTCTTCGGATCATATTGCGCTTTGAGCTGCTTCAACCGAGGGAGGTTTTCCCCATAGAGGCTGCTCCCGCTTACACATTAGAACTAATACGAAAATGAAGCTAAAATACTCACGACCCCAGGTCCTGAGCCGCAGCTGCAGGTGCGTAGTTGCCATATTTTATCTGTTTTGTCCCCGCAATATCTTGACCTTCGGTGACAGCTTGATCAAATATAACACGAGCGCTTTCTTCCATTGCTTCAATAAAATCTTCATCAAACAGCTCCGGGGCCCAGGCATAGTAGAGGTTGAGAGGAATAAGGTAGTTGTCGTGTGGGTAAGCTCCACCCTTGCTTCGGCTCGTCATGGTCGGGAGGAAGGGCTCAACATCGTAAGATATGAAGTTTGCACCTTTCAGTGAAAGTTTTGATCCCCAATACTACACGCTGAATTGAGCCAACACCATAGATATCATCCACTGGGTGGCTTACTATTGTCTGATTCAGAACTTGTTCGATCAAAGCAGGCGAGTAAGTCTTCAGCGACACAGTATTGAAGGCTCCTCTAGAATAAAACAAACATAAGAAGCTGTCTGTAATACACCCACAGTGACAAACCGATTTCCGTAAGTGGCATTTGCGGGGCTAGCCTGTACCAAGCTCGTGAGACTGCGCGTCTTCACATCAGAGGTGAAGTGCAGAATCGATTCGAAACGTTCGAATATACCCGCAGGCGGCGTCGGCCCATCGTAAAACATCAAGAGAGAGACTCCGGGCTAGAACACGAGGGTGCAAGTCAATACGACAATTGATAGGGATAAGCAAACGCCGCGCATACAAGTAACTTACTTGACCGAGTAAAAAGTTGTATGTGGTGATTATGCCAGCCTTGGGGTCGGTGACAGTGTTGATGAAATCGACTGTTGCATTGTTTACTTTATCGAGTTGGTCAAAAGTAAAGGTCTTCAGTCCGCCCCAGACTTGCCCCTGGGGAAAGGCGAGTAGCGTAAACTTGGTGACGATCCCAAAGTTGTTGAATCCACCCTATCAAACGTATGAGAATTCGAACAATATCAAGATTGCGACCCTACCTTGAGTCCAAAGAAGAGGTCTGAGTTCAACCCTTCTGACGCAGTAGTGATTGTTCCGTTGGGGAGCACAACCTCAAAAGCCGTCACGGTGTCAATGGTCAGACTAGTAAGCAGTTGTTAGCAACGTATACGAAGAGCTTTGGGATGTACGAACCCATACTGGTTGCTTAACCAACTGTAGCCTCCGCCAAGTGTAAAACCTCCCACACCAACGCCGGTCACCCGACCACCTACTACAGCCACACCATGTGGCTGGAGCGCAGCATAAACGTCGTCCCATACCTGAGCGCGTAAATGCAATATTAAGTTACTAAAATCAAGCTCGAGCGCAGCAAATCATGCTTACCAGTCCAGAGCCGATGTCGACTGTCCCCACAGAGCCATCGGCTGCAGTTGCGGCTGGGTGGTACGTCACCTCGCTAAATTTAAACAGCGCGATCTGAACGCCAGGGGTTGATGAGAACCCCGGGTTAGTGGCATGACCACCAGAACGAATGCCGAAAGGAGTAGACGAGTTGGAAACGATGCCGAGCTTAGATGTGAAAAAGAATGAGCCAGTACCATCATCCAGAGACTAGGGAACTCACGACTGTCGAGAGATCTTGAGCATTTGCAGGCTCGACCACGCAAGCAGAGTTTTGGCTACTAGAAGATGCCCAGTGTTTGTTTCCTTTTATATAAAGGGGATGGCCTACAATAGCGCTCTCAGTATATTACACACACCACTGAGAGTGTTAAACGAGAACAAACCAAAGTAATAAACTCCCGAGGATTCTGATATTGATTGCGCAATCGCTTTACATGTGTCGGTGTAGTTGGAAGCGAGCAGCCTAGGAGCAATTGCAGGTGCGGTGCCGACGGCAACATTTCTGAGGCCCAGCACAGACGTAGCAAAACTGAGCAGGAAGATAAGTCCCATACTGTGTGAAAGGGGATGTTGAGAGACGCCCGTGTTAGCGGTCTCCCATTTTATGTTGATTACATGAAACGGAAATCCGTGCAGACCAGATCCTGAGGCTAAAACACGAAACTAGGCCTGAAATTTCTAATGATCTTCCGTAGACGGCTGTGATCGGTACTCGTCGGCGCGTTTCGCTCCCCCAGAATTACAATAGGAATCGCCCACCAATCCGACCTTCATGTGTACTCTGCCACACATTTTCAGCCCCGAGGTTCCTCTCTTTACCAGGATAGGAATGAGAGACATGGCGTATATGGGTGAGCGTCGGTGACCTTAATTAAATTTGATAGGAGAATGCTTATTTCACCAGACCTAGCCCTAGCCGAAGGTTCCAACCCAAGACTCAATTCCGTCATAGTAATATCCACCAACTGCACATCAGACAGTTCTTTCAAGTATCTAGTCCATATCTCGAGATTCCCCAAGAGCATTTGCAGGGGCTCGTCCTAGGGTTGATGGCCTTCAGAGCTTCGCTCAGCGGCATCACGAGCTTGCCGTTTGCAGCTAGTTTTGAAATTCTAGGCAGTCTTGGCATCCTGTAACAGGGTAAGGAAGTTCGACCCCTGTGCATTTGTTGTCCTCGAAAAGTTACGTCGCTCGGCGCCCGGCTCCAGAACCCATATAATGATTATTCGTGGATGCAAGAAGTTTGTTAAGTTCCGAAGATTATCAGTACACCATACTTTAGGGTCGGAGACGGCTCGGCCTTTTGCGCAACTATGTGGGATGTGTGTTTTAATGATTTCGCTGTTGTCGTTGTTACTATGAAACAACCAATCGATTTAATATATCACTAAATCCAAACATCCGAGTTGCAACCTGAAAGTGAGTGCAGATCCATCCGTGAGTTCGTTTTGGTTCTATCGGTTCAGTTATGCCCCGTGAAATCGGATCAGTTCTAAATCTTAGTCATATCGTCCTCTCGTAAACATTCAAAGGATCCGCTTCGTGGGAGGTACATAGACCTCTGAATCTCTGTCGAGCCGTTGGCTGAAACACGAAACCATGAGAGAGCACGTCAGATAGCAACCAGTCTGTCTTCGCTTAGAGTGCCTGTCACTCCAAAGTGTCGAAGTCTATCTAGATGTTATTTCTCTTGGTCCTAGCTGCAAAGCGCATCCACGACTCTCCAGTCAAGCTCTGGATGTTTCAGTCTCAGTTGGGGTTATCCTACGCATGTGACCGGAACTTCGGAGTATGAGACATTGTCACCTTGATTTATGTACCGAAAGTTATGGCTCGCTTATCACAGTGGATAGCGAAAGAGAAAGGAGTCGCGCATGATCCAAGGATTAGTGCGAAGAGCGAAACATAGAGCAGCAAGAGTTCAACGTCCCCGTGGTAGAGACGAGGTCGCCCCGGGGTATTCTCGGCGCCTGTAGCGATGGATCGCTACTTACGTAAGCAGTGATACGAGGCTCAGCGGGTTCAGGAGGTGATTCAGTCAGGCGATAGTCCCCATCAGGACTTTGGACGCCTCGAGACTAGCTTGGCTCAGGGATAATTGTTGTATTTAAGGGAGAGCTAAGCCTCCGCATACTAACATCTCATAAAGTGTGGGAGCGACATCAATAACTACAAGCTCGAGAAGCTCGTAAAGGACAAGGGCGTTTAGTCCAAGATCGGTTCGTTTTATATGAATGAGATCCAAGATGCTATATACTTGTTCAACTACTATTCAACACATTCGGAGGGATTCTATGGTCACTCATGATTTGGTCTTCACTCCTTGGCCTATACTTATAGATACGGAACTCGTCCTAGGATTGTTCTTCGCTCAAATCTCCTTGTGTGGACAGGCTAATAGTCGAGTTTTAGAATATCATGTTCTTTAGTGACTCGATTTCTCAAACGGCCAGGCGGAGTGACATGTGGGTAGTGAGCTTTCATCCATTAATATGACAACTGCCTCTTACAAGTCTCGTACAAGAGCCTTGTCACATTTTCAGCGTCAGAAGGATCTTGTACCATAGAAACCGTTCCGTTAGAACAATCTTACAGAGCGAATCCTGAGCATACACATACTCAAAACATTCTTAAAACCGAAACCCGCCTGCCAATCCCATTATATTATTTGGATCGATGAGCGCTTTGAGCTGCCAGAGCTCAACCAGGTTGTTCCCATATATGCTGCTCGCGCTTCCATTTTAGTTCAATTGGAAATACCGAAGTCGAGACACTCACGATTCTAGGCCCAGGCCTGCAGGTGCGTAGTTGCCATACCTGATCTGCTTGGGTCCTGCAATGTCCTGTCCCTCGGCAACCGCTTGATTATAAATTACCTGCACGCTCTCCTGCATTTCGGCGAGGATGCTATTATCCTTCGAACCACCAATCCAAGCATAGTCGAGGATGAGAGGCATCAGGAAATCGCCATGAGGGTAAGCGCCGCCCTTATTTCGGCTTGTCATGGTCTGAAGGAAAGGCTCAACACCGTAAGATGTAACTGTAGTCCCTAATAGGGTATTTCCTCCCCGGAACTATATCTTGATGTAAGACAACGCCCCATATGTGTGCGAATATAGATCGGCTTACATTTGTCTGATTTAAGATCTGCTCAATCAAAGTGAGTGAGTACGTCTTCAACGAGACAGTATTGAAAGCTCGTCTGTAAGATACAAGTCAAACATATGATCTCGCTGATTTATGCTCATAGTGACAAACCGTTGTCCATAGGTAAGGTTTACAGGACTGGCCTGTACAAGGTTGATGAGACTACGTGTTTTCACATCAGAAGTCAAGTATGGGATCGATTCAAAACGCTCGAATATGCCCGGAGGAGGAGTGGGTCCGTCGTAGAACAGCAAAAGCGAAATACTGGGCTATAATATGGGGACAAAAGTCCAAACGGTCGTCGGTAGAAAGAATGTGCATACAAGCAACTTACTATGCCAAGTAAGCAGTTGTATGCCGTGATTATAGCGGCCTTGGGATCGTCAACGTTGTTGATGAAATCAACCGTCGCTTTATTGACAAGATCGAATCCGGAACCGAACATTTTCAGTCCACCCCAGACCTGTCCCATGGGAAATGCAAGGAGTGTAAACCTAGTGACGATGCCAAAGTTGTTGAATCCACCCTGGAAGACGCGTGAAAACCTGGTCGATAACAAGAGCGCGAACCTACCTTGAGCCCATAGAAGAGATCCGGGTTTGTCGTGTCAGACGCGGATGTGATAGTTCCGTTGGGGAGCACAACCTCGAAAGCTGTCACGGTGTCGATGGTTAGACTGGTAAGCACCGGTTAGTAACGTACGCAAAGACCTCTGGGATGTACGAACCCGTATTGGTTACTCAGCCAGCTATAGCCCCCACCGAGTATAAACCCTCCTACACCAACGCCACTCACTCGACCGCCCACTACAGCGACGTTGTGTGGCTGAAGCGCGGTATAAACGTCGTCCCATACCTGCGTGAACAAATACGACGCCAAGTTAGAGACCTCAAGGTCTAGCGGCATCAAATAGTGGTTACCAGCCCAGAGCCGATGTCGACTGTTCCCACTGACCCATCAGCGGCCAAAGGGGCAGGGTGGTACGTCACTTCGCTAAGCTTGAACAGCGCGATCTGAACACCAGGAGTCGACGAGAACCCTTGGTTAGTAGCGTGGCCACCAGAACGAATGCCAAAAGGTGTAGAGGTGTTGGCGACAATGCTGAGCTTGTGAGGATATGAGCCGTTGCCGCTGTCATAATCACATTGTAGAACTCACAATGATCGAGATGTCTTGAGGGCTAGCGGGTTCGACGACACAAGCTGAGACCTGATCGCTCGAGGATGCCCAGTGGCTGTTTCCCTTGATGTACAGAGGATGACCTGTGGTAGTGGGATGAGTGATATTCTCAGCATGCGGAGGCGACAGAAAGGCTGGAGAAATACCAACCGAAGTAGTAGACGCCCGAAGATTTAGATACTGACCGAGCGATAGCCACACATGTTTTGGTGTAATTGGAAATAAGAAACCTAGGTTCGACTTGAGGCATCGCTCCACTGGTGGCAGCATTGACAAAACTCAGGGCATATGCGGCAAAACTAAGTAGAAAAGGTAGTCGCATGGTGCTGGGGGGAAGGGGTGTAGAAGGTAGGCACGACCGGTGCCTCTATATTATACCCTTGGACACATGGGGCGGGAATGGGGAGCGCGTCCTCGTGGTCCTTTAGGTGACATTTTTAATTGCCACTTGGTATGCCTTGGCCCTGTATTGACTAAAAAGCGAGCCTCTTCCAAGCCGATCCTCCGATTTACGCTCCGGGCCGGATGCCTCTCCCGTCGCATGGATAGTTATAGATGCCTGGCATAATACTCAAAGGGCTGACGCTGTCTGCCCGTCATGAAAGTTTGATCGGAGGGAGCCAATTTGACTAGTTTCTGATGCTACTAGTGAGCGTCTAAAGCTGATTGTATTCAAGCCCACGAGGTCAGAACCCTCTGTTAAATACTCAGCGACATGACTGAGATTGGCTGTGTTCGAAGGACACACATGACCCGATACAACAGCATTCACCCGGCAGCAGCGCCTCGCTCAAGTTTGGATCCTCAGCTCATAGATTCCATAAAATCTCGCTTGAACACAGCCAGATGTCCTAGTCCACATGTTGAATCCGACTCGGGCCTAACGGCAGAAAAATGGTCCACTACCACTTGGAATTCGAGATGCTTGATTTGGAAAACACTACGAACCTTCCGGCCTAGGGGGTGCATCACCGCGCATTATTCTAGCCCGAACGACGGCACTGGCCGTAAACCTTTGGTCCCGTCCCTGTGGCAGACGCCCTTTAGCGCATACTCGGCGCCCACAGCCCGAATGAGAATCTATACAGTAGAGCGATCCGAATTGCGTCCCATCGTCCCCGGCCAGGACTCCGAGTATTACAACCGCTGTCCTATTTCAAGCACGTTCACCATATTTGGGTAGCTATGCGTTCGTACCCTCCATGTGCATGTTCTCAATACCAGTGGTACATATCTCCACATTAGCGGGCGGTGTCGGACTCGTATGGATTGCCGATTGCGGGTATCTGGACCATAAAAAAGGGCTTACCCCTTAACAAGAAAACAAAGGAAGGATCGTGAATGTCTGTATGGTGTGTCGTACGTAAAGATACCACGACTCTAGAACACTGGCGCTCGTCCGCCCAGCTTATGCATGGGTAGGAACAGAATTGAAAGAGTGAGCTAGATATCCCACTTGACGGCGTGGATCCGTGGCATCGTATGCGCAACGAGCCCACCACCGCACAGGATTTACGCCATCTTCTTTGAGGCTGTAGCTACCTATAAAAATATCGCCGCTGTGCTCTCATTACTTGCACAAAACCAGAATCAAAGCTCGAGTCATCATGTTATGGTAGTTTAAATTAACCAGCGACCAGAAGGCATAGCATATGATTAGCGAATCCCATTAAACCGAATTATATAGAGGAAATTCTCGCCATTAGATGAACACAATGGAAAAAAAAGCCTAAAATCGAAACCCTCCCGCCAATCCCATTGTGTTTGTCGGATCATATTGTGCTTTCAACTGCTTCAGCCGGGGAAGGTTGTCTCCATAGATACTTCCCGGTGCTCCGCATTCAGCACATGGGAATATGTTCAGGATAAAACACTCACGATCTCAAGTCCTGATTTGAACTAGCAGGGGCGTAGTTGCCATACTTGATCTGTTTCAACCCTGCAATATCCTGGCCCTCTGCAACTGCCTGATTATATATTACTTGCGCGCTCTCCTCCATTGCGTCGGTGAACATCTTGTCTTTAGTATCGGATAACCAAGCATAGTAGAGATTGAGAGGCATCAGAAAGTTGTCGTGAGGGTAAGCTCCACCCTTGCTTCGACTTGTCATGGTCTGAAGGAAAGGCTCAACATCGTAGGATATGAAAAGTGCCCCTTCGAATGCGAACTTTTGCCCCCAGAACTAGTTATTGACTTGAGCCGACCTCTCAGATATATCTCAACATAGCGCAACTTACTTTCGTCTGGTTTAGGACTTGTTCGATCAAACTAGACGAGTACGTCTTCAGCGATACAGTGTTAAAGGCACCCCTAGAATCAGGCGATTGAGCATGAGCAGCCGTATGTTTATGATGACAAACCTAGTCCCATATGTGATATCTGAAGGGCTAGCCTGTACTAGACTAGTGAAACTGCGTGTCTTCACGTCGGAGGTGAAGTGTGGGATCGATAAGAAGCGTTCGAATATACCCGCCGGAGGCGTAGGTCCGTCGTAGAACATCAAGAGGGAAACTCCCGGCTAAAAAATGAATTCATAAATCAACAAGAAGATCGATAGAGCTCGGTAAACATCACGCATATAAACAACTCACCTGGCCAATTATGCTGTTGTATGCAGGAATTATGCTGGCTTTGGGGTCGTTGACTGTCTTGACAAAATCGACTACCGCATTGTTTAGCTTCGCAAGCTGGCCCTCGGTGTAAGTCGTCAGTCCACCCCAGACCTGTCCCTGGGGGAAAGCGAGTAGCGTAAACTTGGTAACAACCCCAAAATTATTGAATCCGCCCTATCACGCATGTAAGGACCTGAATAATCTACAGGGTTCAAACCTACCTTGAGCCCCCAGAACAGATCTGGGTTCGTCGTTGCAGACGCAGTAGTGATGATTCCACTGGGGAGTACAACCTCGAAAGCCGTCACGGTATCGATGGTCAGACTAGTAAGTACCAGTAAGTAAAGTTACACAAGAAAAGCGCTAGCATGTACGAACCCATACTGATTACTCAGCCAACTATAACCTCCGCCGAGTATAAACCCCCCGACGCCGACGCCAGTCACTCGACCACCTACCACATTCACGTTTTGTGACTGGAGCGTCTTATAAACGTCATCCCACACCTGAGCACAAGAGTACGGCGTCAAGTTTCATGTAAGGCCTCATAGACATCGAACAGTACTTACCAGCCCAGAACCGATGTCCACCGTCCCCACAGACCCATCGGCCGCGACCGTAGCAGGGTGGTACGTTACTTCGTTAAGCTTGAACAGCGCGATCTGAACGCCGGGGGTTGATGAGAACCCTGGGTTTGTAGCGTGCCCGCCAGAACGAATGCCGAAAGGAGTAGAGGTGTTGGAAACTATTTTAAGCTAACGAGGCAATAAGCTGCTACTGTACCATCATAAGGCTATAATATGACTCACGATCGTCGAGAGATCTTGGGCATTCCCAGGCTCGACTACGCAAGCTGATATCTGGCTGCTAGAAGACGCCCAATGCATATTCCCTTTAATGTACTGGGGATGACCTACAGCAACCGGGGCGAACAACGCTGTGAGCATACAAAGACTACCGGGGTATACAATAAGTACCAACCAAAGTAATAGACGCCTGAAGAATTTGATACTGAGCGGGCGATATTGATGCATGTGATAGTATAGTTGAACACGGGAAATCTAGGTTCGACTATGGGCATGGCTCGACTAGGGGCAGCATTGATGCGACTCGACGTAGACGCGATCAAACCCAGCAAGAAAAATAGCTGCATGGTATGGGGGGGGTCTGGATATACTTGCCGCTGGTTGCTCTACATTTATGGCGAGAGACATAAAATGGAGGAGGCAACACATCCCTATCGTTCTTTATTCGGCAGTACCCATATCCACTCGTTATGTCTCGGCTCTATGCAACTTAAAGGCAAACCAGTCCCCGAGCCGGCTCTCCAGTTTACAGTGCCCCATCCCTTCAAGTCGGATATCCCTCTAGCTCTGCGCGGAGGCAAAAGAAGCTTTATAGAGCATACAAAGGTGGATAGCATTAAGCCCCTGTCCCATATTTTGATCGGAGGTGGCTTTTTTATTAGTTTTTGCCGTAATAGAGTGCCTAAACGTGGTACCTACTCCTACGAAGACGCGTTCTACATCTAAAAACCTCGATGACTGATTATGATTCACTCAACTTAGCAAAACAGGTCCTAGAACATGCGCAAATGTCGGATTGCGAGTGACGAGGCGAGATTCGAGTTTGGGTATCTAGTTTGTGCATTCCACATGGACCGACACAACCCGATATCTTGGTTCATCCAGTGAAACCCACTCGACCGCAATACAGAAACGGTGCACGATTTGGAACCCAAGATGCATGATTTAAGTAAGCGCTATAAACTTTCCAGACTTTAGAGAGTATCATCGCACATCACCCAAGGCCGAGAATGCGACCGGCCGGAAAAGTTTGGTGCCGTCGCGGTGGCAAATGCGTCTGGCGCCTATTCAGCGCTTATAAGCCCGCTCTGCGCGGATCACCAGTTGAACCGAGGCAGCCCAAACAGGGATCCGGGGGACGATCCGGATTACGCCGTTATCTTCGACCGAGCTTTTGGGTGCTCGACCGCCGCCCGATCCCAAGTACACTTGTTGCCCCATTTGGTCGGCCAGTATATTAGCCTCCAAGGGCATCCGCCTGGCGTAAAATGTATGAAGACCTTACCCCTGCCCATGCGTTTGGCCCGGCTACATACTCTTCATACTTTTCTCTCATCCTTCGATAACAGAGCCCTTGAATTGCTACGGGTTTTGAAACACAGATTTCCAAACCAGCGCAGGGCGTTCGACTTTTGCCTAGAAAGAGACCAAGACTATTAGGAGTATCCATATGCGTAATCTATGTGAGCAGATGATGGCATCACAAAGTTGTCGGTCGTTCGATTAGCTCATATCCGGGTACAGCGTCAAGAAAGCAAGCCAAGTGGCTTCTCGGTGACGTAAATGCGTAGCATATTATACACCGATAGGCAAATCGGTACTACAGATTAGTGTGGGTGATTGTATGCCACACGAGACGCTCACAATACATCCATTAGACAACGTACATCCCAATACCACATTCCTAATTTACCCTTGCCTTCTTCATGATCTCAAAATGAGCTCCCGCCTTAGCGCAGCATACAGCAAGTCCAGAACCAGTTTCTGTTTCGTCGTTTTTTCTCTTATTCGCCAGGTGAGATCTTGCTTCAACCGGTTCATATCTAGAATCTGATGAAAATGATTTCTAGCAGTCTTCGAGTTCAACCCAATAGAAACCTACAAAAGGCTGGCTTTCCCGCTGGTTCACCTCTCTTTGCCGAAATGGAGGAGACCATTTGCTCATTTAAACCATCGTCTTCATCTATTTCGCCTATTTCAAACTTCAGTGTCGGCCCTCAAAATGGCAGGAGGAAACGACTGACCATCCTCAAGTCGTCGCTCTATTGGAATGTTGAGATATGGCGCGTTGACAGTGAAAATATCAGCAAAAATATAATAGAGCGGTATAATAGAGCATGTTGCAGCGCACCAGTGCCTTCAGTATGCGGCCCACGCTCAGGTATTACTTTCAGACCCTTTTGATATGAGCGGAGAACATCAAAGTTAAGCTCCAACTTACACAAATGTTCCGCTGATATGTATTCTCGCTCTACAATCGTGGTGTTCCCGTCTGATCGGAGAGTCGAAGTTCTACTGGAGCATGAATTAGGACACTCGACCATGTTGGCTGCAGTTTCGAAGTCGTTGAACTCGAGGCAATCCTCAAATCCTGTAGGCGTCGCAGGACGTATCTGCTTCTTCTCTGTGAGGTGGTTAAGACGGGTCAGACAATATATTTCAAAGTGCGAAACCTTTTCTGCCCTGCTTCTGTCGTATTTTCTTGCTGTTGGACATAGACATCTGTTCTATGTGCGTTAACCTGCTTGTGATTGGAACAGATCTACCACTACCTTCATCCAACTCCGAAGCTTGTTCATATTTTGCGCAAACTCCAGGGCGGCAGATTGACTACCCTTGCCTACGAACTCATTACAGGCGATCGCGAGTTTACTACGGTCAAGCTCAACATATAGTCGCGAGATAAGCAGAAATGTATACTCACCGTAGATACTCGTCAAAGTCTGGATTTTTCGTCTCGGAATAGGTCGGAATAACGTTTCCCATGAGGGTCATACAATAAAGGAGTTCAGGCATCATGGGGTTCGGCGCTCGGGAAAACCTCTAATTAACAGTATCAGTATCGTCTATTTATATCAAGGCTCACTCCTTACTGTCATCGACTGAACTACGCAAATTAGGTTTGGGAGAAGGCTCGCAACTTGGGCTTGGTTTTGGCTAACAAGATTCTCGATCTTGTAGACATTCCGTGACACTTTGAATAAGTTGTTGAACACAGATCCTTTTAAATATCGGCCAGGAATTTCGTCCTTTTATGCAAACTTAGAGGAAGTTCCTTGAAGGTAACTAGGAATACAAACCATAAACGCACGTCGCAGGTTACACATCCTATCCGTGAGAATCAATACAGATGGCGGAGCATTCTGGATGCAGGCGATAGACAACTCCCTGATATATTCATTACTAGCGTGGAGCGGGTATTCAAGAGTGTTCACCTGAGGTAGAGGTGCGCAACAAGACGTAGCATTTCTTCCGGGTGGGAAACTATCTCGCTCGAGCATATTATCCATAGCTGGTTAACCTCGCCTACGAATCTCTCGGTGACACGAGTAGATTTCTTTGACGCCCACTGTGTAAAAATCATACTTCAATGCAGCCGGGCGACCCGTACCTTGAGCCGTTCGATTACAACCCGAAGATAAGACCCCAATTCGTGTTGTTCATTGATATTACTTTTGGAAACCTCGTCTAGTCTATCGAGTAGAAACTTAAATTCATCATCGAGCTGAGAACGAGAGCTCCAAGGAACAGATAGCGTAGACATCCAAGAATAGGCTTGGAGCCTGTGGTGGTACTGTGGCGATTTCGAACTGGGAGGCTGAGTCACGTGCATGAGGTCCATAAGAACAGGTAAACAGAGCCAACAACTCGACCAGCATTTCTACGCAAATCGTGGACCCGTCGTCTAAAACTGAAATTCTTGAGCTCATTTGAGTGCTCATATGATAAATTATGATTCCTCATAGAGCCTGAGTCTTAACTTGGGAGTAAACACCGACAACCATAGATGTCGTCTCCTATGTTACAATTCAAATCGGAAATAGGCATCATACTAGAAGAGCCGCAAATAGATCATTAGAGACCAAAAAAATCCGTAGAATGTACTTGAAGTAAAATTATTCTATCGTGCATCTTAGCGACGGTACCGAAAGACAAAAAAACTGCAGTGAAACCTTGTGGGCCAAGAATGGAGTCGCCAACGAATGTTTCAGCTTATGCTATTGAAGCGTGCCGAGCTACAGAGAGTACTCTAGAGGTTATCTGATAATGCCGCGCTCGATTGGAGATCGATGTTGGGATGGGGGTTAAACATAGATGAGGCACTTATGTCTACATACCCCCCAAAGTAGTCATTTATCTGGTTCGGACTGCGAAATCTCTGAACGTACGCTTATTAGATGGGCCGACGGGTTTTGGTGGCAATCCATGGAACATTCGCGAACTAGAGGCTACCGTCGTCCCGGGAGCCAACTGGTTGACCCTGTCTGTGCGTGACCTTAGATATAGGAGCCTAAATGAATAAACGATATAGCGCACGAACCAGCTTTACTCTTTCGTTTAGCAAGGGATCTGGCCACTATTGCTATATGTGAGGAGCTAGTAGTTGCAAGAGAAGACAAAAAACGGACTCTTGGTTTGCGAACGGTTTTGGACTGCGTCTGCCATACATGTAGTGAGTTTTTTTTTTTGTCAAGAAAAACAACAACCCATATAAGGTAAGCTTACCTACGGATTTCGGTTGCACTGGACCTCGACCTGACATTCAAAACCACACTATGATCAGCTAGGGCCTTTTGAAACGAGTGTATGCGCACCTTGGCTGCCTTTTCTATGAACGTGAGATCCAGAGTTAATTTGTTTAACTTTGAGAGCCTGGTTCTTCGCCATCTTGTTCTCTGGAACTGTCATAAGATTTAATGTATTCGTGCTTGAGATGGCTGACCCACTTTGTTTTACACTTTTGTGAGCAGATGCTTCATTGCCATTCGTCAACGCCTGTCGAACCAAAGCGGCTCGACCAGCACCAAACCGAAGATCGCTCATCCTTTGTGCAAGTTCCAAGGCGGCCGATTGGCTGCTCTGACGGACATAATCGTGACAAGCCAGTGTCAAATCGCTAGCATCAAGACTATAAGTTCTGTCCAGTGCTTCTAAGAGGGTGCATACCGTATATATTGATCGAACGATGCACGATCCAAACTGTATTCAGGTATCATTTCGTTCATAACCTGCAAAAACTCGGCTAATTCAAGCATCAACGGGTCCGGGATCCGAATAAATCTCTATAAACATATGATTCAGACCATCCCATGCCACCACGTACACGAATCTTACCGCCACGAGTTGAGCCATAGTAATCAAGTCGGGAAGGAGGGCCGCCAACATGTTCGCATTATCATATACCATCTTTTCGACAATGTAGAGTGTACCCGAAGCCTTCAGAAGGTTATTCGAAAATAAACCTTGTATTTGGTTGGAAGACATTTCGTTCTATCAACCTATATCACGGTAAGTTCACAGGCAACAAACTCAAAAGGCTCACCATCAGCATATGCCGTAAATGGCGCATAACATCAGGCAGGTTCATGAGCAAAGGATACCCAATTTGTTCACAAGCAGCGGACAGCTCCCTACAAATGTCAAGCTTGACTCATTTGAGTCCCGCTAATCACTTACCGAAAGTACTGCTGAAGCGCCAGACGCAGTCTCGGTTCAGGGTGAGACACAAGCTCGCCTGAGCATATGATGCGCAACTGGTTAACCTCGCCAACATAACTCTCTGTGAGACCTATAAGACCTATAAATGTCTATCACAGACAACAGATTCAAAAGCCCACACCAACACCTAAAAGTGTATCTCATACCGGCAGCCTCTCAATGATAGCACGCAGGTAACGCTCTAGAACATGTCCAGGCCCAAAGTTACTCTTACGGGCATCTTCTAGTCTAGCCAGCAAGAATCCGAACTCGCCACTAAGTTGGCAACCGGAACTAGACGCAAGGGGTATCGCAAACATCCAAACGAGCGCCCGTGGTAGTCGAGACCAGGAAGCCAACACATTCAGTCACGTGGAAGAAAACTCCCCAAATAGGGTATATCCTGGGTTGTTCCTGGTCTGAAACCTACCAAGCATCTCGGTTCGTAGATACAGCGCAGAATTTCGCCAGAACGTACCCCAGGCCACGATTTTCTCTGCTAGAACGACTCGGAGGAACTGTCTTTGAGCTAGTGCTTTCTTGCGGTCGGAATTTCCCCGCAAGGAGATACACCCAATGATATGTCGGGGTAATATCTAGTCAAAATTCTATTTCTCGTCTGGTGATGGTTACCAGTTACCGCCAAGGATTTTACCTTCTTCACGAAGCACCAGAGGCTCCGAACCCCACTCGATGAGCCACATCATAGCCACCACGCGCATTCAAAATCGCTTCTCGATCCTATACTTATCTCTACACATGTATACCCCACATCTTCCTCAACACGCATACGATAGAACAATCTCAAACGCTCATTGGCTCTGCCCTCTTCCCAACAACGGAGGAAAAGGGCTTCAACGCTACCCGAGACGTTTTCAGCCTACGAAACAAGAAACCGTATCTTGAAATGCCCAAAATAGTACCATACAGTCGCAGATTTCGTATCTGCGCTGGTCTTGCGACTCGGCCGAAAAATAATCTTTCGGTCCACGCATACATTCGACAGCTACACGTCATATCTATTCCTATTCAAATCCGCTCATAGCCACTGTCTTGAACAAGAGCGCTCCCCAAGCACGCAACAGCTGTCCAATTGAGCACGCCATACGGCAAGAGGTCTTATCTCGTTCGGCATTCGGTGCGCCGAAGAAGGAGACGAAACAACAGATAAGTTACAACACTTGAGCGCTCTTTGCTATCAACACAGCTCTTGTCGTATCGCGCTGCGGCACCGTGGCCCCCACACACCAAAAAAGACGATTGGCGCACATGACGTGGTCCTTATCTCGTGTTCCAAGCCGAGTCTGGACGTTATCTCCACCCTGTCAAGTCTATTTCCCCACGCTATCCTCGCTTGGCCCCGCTTGGACCTAAGCGGAGCACCAGTCCTCTCGCTCCTCGGGATCGAGTCTCCGCGAATCGCACAAGTGGGCCCGGGGTTATCGTTCACACGAGCGAAAATACGTTCAGAGGGATACATTGGGGGGTATCATAGACTAGCTACACACAGATGAATGAAAAACAAAATAAAGGAGCCAAGTCCAATAGAATCAGAGCAAGCCTAGGATAAACCCCTCCGCCAAAAGAAAAAAAGCGCAAAGCAAAGACAATGAATGATACGTGTGGATAAAAAACTGATGATGGGCGCGAGAGAGAGGTGAAATGATAAGGACAACCGGCCGAAAAACGACTGGACGCATGCAGTTGAATTTTTTGGGTCCTTCGAAGAGCAGCGTGACATGTGGGGTTCCAACGTGTGGCGCACGTTTGTCGCTACCAGCCCTGCCCATCTGCCTCGCTTGCGGCCACAACGGTCCTAGCGCGCATGGAGCCGTACATCAGAGCGCTCATACGTGCTCGATCCGCATCGTCTCCGCAATGTTGCACGTCCATCTCGGGGTCTTGGTATTGCTCTTGTTGTTGGGTGGTGGGAGAGAATTGGGAGTGGTGAAACGGGTACGATTGGGCGCTCGTGAATGAAGATGCGGATGGGGAGGGGGCATAGGACGCAGGAGGCGAGGCGTATGATTGGTAGTTTTGGACCTGTGTGTTGATGTTCGGCGTGGGGACCGCACCTGAGTATCCCTTGTCCCATCCGTGTTGTTGAGTAAACATATCGAGCGCAGGAGAAGGTTCGGGTGCGGGCGGAAAGTATCCAGAACCCAGTGGGGGCGGGCTCCTAGATAAATCGGCATGGCTCGTGGTGGGGGAGGTGTAGGCGCGGCAAGCAGGGTACGGCCTCGACCTCGAACCGGCCGGCTTGCGTGTTGCAGCAAAGTTGGGCACATACGTAGGTTCATCTGGCGGCATGTCAAACGCAAAGAGCCCGTCTGTGTCGGGTGCATACGGCGATCGGGGCATGCGGCTCGGGCGCCGGGCCGTGCGTTGGGGTCCGCTCATGCTCATCGACATGGGTGTAGCGAGTGGGGAAGCAGGCAAATCGGGGATGAGCTCGGGTGTAGGCGGAGACTGTGCGTCGATCAGCAAATGACGGATTGCGCAACGCCGGGCGACTTACAAGCAGCTTTGCGTGGCTGTCGAAGAACGTGGGCGAGTGTTCGCTGAGCGAGCGGAGGAAGCGGAGTGCGTTTTGGCCGTTTTGGCTCATGCCAGAGGGGGTGTCGACGAGCACTGGGACATCTCAGCTGGAGCACATCGGGCGCGTGGGACAGTGACTTACGACCGTACTTGCCCGTAACCGAGTCGAAGCGGGTGGTCTCCTGGGCGTGGTTCAGCCAGGCGTGCAGTGCGGTCGTCATTTTGTATCTTCGTCGCAAATTCTGGGGTAAATGAGAATTGTTCCGATGGCGGTCAGCTGGTGCGGTACTTATACCGTCGGCTCAAGCTCGCACATTCTGCGCGCCCACTCGGTAAGATTAGACCCCGCGCACGTGTACCCTATCTCGGCCCCAGCCGCACCCATGACCTCGATTCTTATCACCCCTGTACTCACCATGATAAGCCCAGCCTCGGTCGTCAAGTGAGCCGCCCCACTCGGTCACGTTGTCACTCAGGGTCTTTTGTGGCTCGGCGCTTGATTAATCGCCCAAGTGGCTCGTCTGATCTGTTCCAATACAGCCAACGTCCCTCGAACCTTGTCCGCACAAGCGAGACCACCTGTTGATGCGGGGCAAGTCGCCGCCGGCTATAGTCGTCCGACGACTTGCCTCTAACTATCTGTAGAACTATCCGGCTCAACAACTAGAGCGTGTGTACATCACATTCACTGCAAGATACGAATACAGCTTGAGCCTAGACCACTCGAAGAGCTGATTAACTCGTGCGGGTCGTATCAATCATCATGTGCTCCTAGCTCGAGGCCTTGGGGTGACCATCGTTGTATCTCATCGTGGGGTCATCAGTGCGGTGTAAATGTGGTGGCCAACTAGTCCATGACAGGACTGTGCCGGCTCTACGTTCACGCGGATTTGGACATCGATTAACTCTTGTCAATCAGGCACTATATATCACTTTATACTCTGCTAGAACAATTGTATCAAACCC
The DNA here is from genome assembly GCA_016906575.1 of Ceratobasidium sp. AG-Ba. Classification (NCBI taxonomy): domain Eukaryota; kingdom Fungi; phylum Basidiomycota; class Agaricomycetes; order Cantharellales; family Ceratobasidiaceae; genus Ceratobasidium; species Ceratobasidium sp. AG-Ba. Next base: position 2,215,344 of record CP059638.1, read on the forward strand.
GACAACGTAGATACAACAGTACCAAAAATTATAGAACTCGTGGCCAAATGTTTGAATAGATAAGCGAGCAATTCAGAGGGCCACCCACAAGATCGAGGCCAGTATATGGTCCAACGCCCACGAATAGGACCTGGATCTACTCGGCCACTCCCAGGCTGATAGGAGATCTCATGGAAGCTGGCGGTGAATGAATAACCGAGCGTGTGATCCCCCCTTGAACTGATTTTGGAATATTTGTATGGCAAGCGAACACTCGACTTTGTTCTGTGTAGAAGTGTTGGTGCGGAGATCGTCATGAACACGCTACATGGCGTGATTTTGCTCTAACCATTCGATCACGGGCTTAAGCGTACATCCCCCGTCAATCTTTCGCAGAAAAAAAGCGGGGGCGATCGGCCAATATGTGCCCGCACCCATTTGTGGCTCGTTCCCCATCCGATCAACCTTTTTGATTGTCCAAGTGGAGCAAAGCCCCTGTCAAACAAGGTTCTGGGCCGCCGGTTTTAACCGCGGTAAGTGTATACATCGTCGATCGCCGGGACCGCTGCCATAAAACTATCCGCAGGGGCTACGCCCTGGCGTTCTCAGTGTGACTAGCGCCTATTCAACCTCAATGCTCTTGAAGCCATCGGGTACCAGTGAAGATAATCGCCGTGGCATCATTATTGCCGCATTGTTACGGTCAACATCCAGCAAAGTGACAACCACTCGAAAGGCGTGAGAATGTATGCTGCCTATTGAGCCGCACTTGCCGATCACGCCTGTACCTGCGGCTTTGTACCTCAATTGAGTACCTTGCGGGGAAACTCAATCCAAATATCTGCATCTCAGTCGAGACTCTCCATTTGCTGTTTGGCAGTCATGCAACCCCTATGCAACGAATTTCTGCTCTCGAGGCGACGGACATGTTGACCCACCAACCAGTGTCTCATCTGTATCCATCATGCTCTGGACATATCAAACCTCTGAATGCCTCCAATTTTATAACATAAACCACGGTTATCGGATGGCATGGATGGGTGGGAGTTTTGATATCCTATAGGGATAATTTCACCGCGGGCAACAACCCTTCTTTGTAAATGGCGCAAGCGGTATGACGAGAACCGAAGCATATAGCTTTTCCAATTGTCTTGCAATCAAAAAGAGTATTCGGTTCAATTTGTTGCAAGTGTATTTGCATGTAGATCGTCCGAGGCGGACGCATACATGACCTCATTCCCATTGATCGCCACTGGAGCTACTATGGATGCTGATACCACCATTAGTCTCCAGTAAACTCGGCAACCGAAAAGTCCCGGTAGACACACAAGCAAAATCTTATCCTAACAAACTCTATTATGAGTTGGCCCCCTGTTTAGTTTGTGCCGTGCATATACCCACATACCAATCGATTTCGCACATGACAATCCGCGATATGAAAACATGTACTTTTCCAATTGGCTCCTCGCCAGCGGCCGTTTGATCGACTACTTGTTCGTAGTGTCCAGTGTCAGTCTCGCCTCGTGCCTTTTAGAGCAAAGTGTGTTCACTAGTAGTCTCGGTGAGTAACATAGGCTTGATTCTAAATATGACATAACTCGGAGCACTTTAAATAGCTCACCCCACACTGTAAAGTCTGACCGAGCACCCATGTCGCAACATCAACGCGGTCATCAATCGTGTTAATGTGTGAGCGCTTGATGGTTTCAACTCCGACCGGTGAATGTCACAAATTGTTGCGAGAAAGTAATGCTCATGACAGCACAAATCCAGTCAATGCCATAACACTCTGTGCGCTCAAGTGACAGGTGTTTGCCAAGACTCTTCCTACCTATAAGTGACCGCAAGATAAGCACCGCATCAAACGCGTGTGTTGCCTGACTGGCGTGCCCCCCGAGTATATTTTCACGGGTACTCGGATGCGAGCAGGTGGGAACAACTTGAATTGTAAAAGTACGGAACGTGCTATCCTTGGGAACGTCCGGGTCATTTCGTTTTTGGACAGTACATGCTGGGGCCAAAAGAGATTGTACCTGGAGCCAGATCTACATGCACATTGTAGGATGAACGGCTACGACCGAGTCTCGAGCGATTGTATACTCGCCTAAAGAGCTCTCGCTGCTTGAATCATGTCGAAACGTGGGAGTGCACGCGTGTAAGCATAGTTACGCTTTGAGCCCCTATTACATTTGCGCACTCGCCTATTTGAGAGCTGTGGTCTTTCCGCAATACAATGGTCACAGTGTTACCAATAGACAAGAGCCAATGAAAACCATGGTATTCGCCCAATAACCCCGGCCCTATTGGCAGGCGATTCGAGTCCCACACAAGAATACGGCCTCGGTTCAAACCACACTTGGACTAGTCGTGAGCTTGGCAAGATCAACGAAAAAAACCTCTCGGTATGTATACCAAACCTACGCCCCTCGATAAATCTTCAGCCTACCAAGCGAAGGCGATGCCGATACGCACCCATTCATACCCTAGTTGGTAAAGCCCCCGATTTCTCAACTCAAAAGTTCAGAGCCGGCGGCAACTCGACCAAACCAAACCGAGCTAATCCCTCGACTGCCTAGAGCGCTACGTAAAATCGACAGTGCGAGCTTAACGCCGCAATGCAATTGTTGAGAGCCGATACCTCCGTAAAACTGCCCGCCGTGACATTTTGCCGCCCATGAGCGTGACTAGAGATGACAGGTGAGAGTGTGACCATGAGTCTTATCGTCCGATATTATATCTGAAACATTAACTCGTGAGATAGGAGATCTTTCAGCGGCGAGTTCAAAGGGGTACCGTTATCTTCATCTTTTTTTTCACACAGCGATAGCCAACGAGTAGATCAAAACACCATCCATTTTCCGTTTAACGATCATCATGACTGAGGGTAGTGACACAACAACAAGACACACAAAAACCAAGAAAAAGAAAGTAAAAAAACGAAGGGGCGAAGAAGGGTCGTATGCAGTTAAAAGAGAGAACGATGGTAATACAACTGGGCGTAATTATAACAGAAGAAAATGTCTGAGCACACAAGAGGGGCGTTAATAATGCGTTGGCCTGAACGCATCACTCTCGTCCCAGCCTTCTATCAAATCTGTTCAAACAAGTCAATCAGAAAAACCGACATGAAAAAGAAAGTCGAAGGACTCACCAATAGGACTGGTATAGTTCAACACCATCGGATGCAATGCCGTCTGCCGTCTCATCACACCACCCACACGCGGCGCAACAGTAGGCAAAATAACCCCATGCTGCTGATACTGCTGATAATCCACCATCTCCCATGCTCCACCGCCCGTCGCCGCCGCGCGATCGATCGGCGCAAGCCCGATCCGCACCTGTCGGTCCTCAACCTGCTTGGGCACCGCGTAGGTCGGCTCGGGTGCAGCATCATACATGCCCGAGTCTTTGACGTCGGTCGGGTTAGACTGGATCTGCTGTGCCTGGTTTTGGTTGTTGCGCGAGCCGACGTGCACGCCTCGCGAGTTTTGAGACAAGGTCTTTTGGCGGGGTTTGTAGCCTGCTTCTTTGGCGATCGAGCGGGGGAAGAAGATCTATTCAACGGAGTTAGCGGTGTGGCAAAAAGAGGAAAGCGGGGCGGGGGCGGGGATAATCGACTAAATAGGGATATGGTATGTGACACTTACGAGCAGTGTGATGATCGAACTGACGATACACCCGATCGCGCCGAGCATGGCCAACAAATCGGTCCAGAACGGACTCTCGTTGACGTGGTTGTGGCTGGGTTTGATTCCGTCGGCGGCGAGCGTCATGAGCGGCAGGACAAACATGAACCTAAACACCACGCGGATAATCTATATCTCAAGGGTCAGACTTTATCTTGTATCGAGAGAATAGGATGCGGGCGCACATTGAGTTCATGGAATGTGCTGAGACGGACAACGACCTCGGGTTCGGCGCCCTCGTTCTTGACTCGGCGCAAAAATGCAGGAAAGAGCCAGAGCACACGAAGAAACCAAAGGGTGATGAGCAACGAGCCGATCGACCCGGCGAAAATTGTCCAGGCTTCGCACTATTCACATATTCAAAATCGTCGTCGTTTCGCAACAAATAAAGATAACCAACCTTGAGTGGATTGTCCCTGGTAAAGACCGCCAAGACCGGCAACCCGACCACTGCGGCCAAACTTCCGACGACCCAGCACTTGAAGTGCACGCTCCTGAACCAACTGGTCTGCGCGGCCCCGACGTTGATCAAAAAGAGCCAAAAGCATAGCTCTTCGAGATGCGAGACGATTTCGAGTGCCCAAGCAGTGGCGAACATGATGTAGATCGCGGTGAGCCATGTGCGTTGCGGGTGAGTCCAGAGTTGGTAGGGTTTGGGGACAATGCCGACACCAGGAAAGACCGCGTAGCCCTCGTCGTATTTTATAACCGTCTATTGAAGTCGAAGGTAAGAACAGGGAGATGGACAGGATGATGGAGCAGACCATTGTTATACTATATACCATTAATAATGGTACACTGCATAAATACGAGTACTGCCAAGAATGAGCTTCTAGTGCAGCGCCAAGGGATGCGTGCGACTCACTGTCATGACGCGTTTGAAAGCACCCGAGTTGCCTCGATTCCATCTACTCGATCAATGAATATCATGTACAGGAACATGGAGGAACAGTACGCACTTTATGCAAGCGAAGCGGTCAAACTTCCACAGGTGGGTCACGAGGTAGCAGAACAGCTGTAGCATTATCAGCATCGTTCAAGTATATGGTATTGAGATACGTACGATGACAGACAGGATGGACCACAAGGCACTCGTAGCAGGGGACGTGTGCGTCATGATGTTCGCGGGGGCGGAAGAGGCGAGGGAGGGGAAGGACGGAAGACCGACGGTTAAATGCTCTCGGTTGCAGACGCAAGAAGAGCACGAGTGAAACGACCAGCGGAAGAAATTCGATCAGAGAACGCAGCCTATTTGTTTTTATGTGAGCAGGAGTCGGGCAACGAGGAACCCGGCACGACTGACCACAAGCGGTGTTCCGCCTGGGATAATTTAGGCTGGGATAGCGCGAGACAGAGGGGGGGATGGACCACATTCTCGCGGGGCACGGATATATACCGCCAGCCAAAAGTTCCAGCGAGCACCGGCAGTCGTGGACAGAAGCAGCGGTCCGGTCCAGCCCCCTGGGTCGACCCTGATCACCCAATTTCGCTATTTGCGTCTGTTGTTGCTCGGGCGGGCGACCATCTGCATAACTGTCAATAATTATGTGTATGGGCTGAGTGTGCAGGCTGCAACGAGCAGGCTGTACGCTGGCCACCGTGTCTAGTTCGCCGCCTGCCTGGTTTGGGAGCATGGTCTACCGCGTGCTAGAGGCCTATACATAGCGCTCAGCATACACCCCCATCACTTACCATTGTCTTCCTGTTCCGTCCCTCGGCCTACGAAGCCTGCACGAGCCAATCAGCGCCCAACGAGCCCCCCCTATCGAGCCTAGCGTCCGATACGCTCGCAATGCCAATTCGCTCCAGTCCGGCGCCGGTCTGGTTATGTAACAGCCCATCGGACAATGCACTCTTGCGGTTGGGTGGCGAACATGCGTCTCGCTCCATCGCTTGGCCGGTACAGCATGAAGAGCGTCCCTACTGGCTTTTCCGGCGAGGTGGCTACTGCGGTTGACGAGCTTACTGTACTGTACCGCGTGAATCTCGATTGTACCTGTGACGAGCCCACGCGCCACCGTCTTGCCCAGTACGGTCGTGTAACCGAACGAGCGCTGACAGATCCGCATGCTCGCGTCGGTTTCCAGCTTGCCACTTCCATCCGCTCGTCTCACATCGATCTTCAGACGACCTCCCACGGTTCACTTTCCGTACCAACGCGGACACAGTCGCCAGCAACGTCGATCAGGGGCACCCGAGCACCGCAATCGTCGTTTTACTTTACCACTCCGGTGGCGTCCCGAAAAACGTAAATATAAATAACGAGCGCCTGTCGTGCCTGCTTTCGGAAGAATCCAAACACCAAAAAAATAGCTAAAGTCGGGCAGAATATCTGTCCCTGGTCATCCTTGCTCGGACATCACCGCCATCGTTTGTGGTCCCTCGTCCCCACACGCCGAACCATATCACATCCGCGACTGCTTCTTGATGGCCATGTGGTTCGTCTGGCTGGGCGAGCGCGACCAACTCACGCGTAAATGTTTATCCAACGAATGTGGCAACCACATCTCAAGCCGGCGCAGTACAGATCGGCCGGCTTTCAACATTCCATGGCGCACGGATGATATAAAGTTGACGTTCGTCGGCGCCACCCGCTGCAGGGCGAGATATTTAGCCTGCAGAGAGATTGACGAAGGGGCCAAAAGCACCCGCGAAACATCATCAGTCAGCCTGCACCAAGGTCCAAATTTTAATCAAGTTTTATTTATTTTCGGATCTCGATTACGAAAATAGACGAGTTCTGCCGCCCGGGTTGGTTTCTAGCGTACGAATAGGACCTGATGTTAATCAGCCCGAAGCGAACTAGCCATACAGTTCTCGGGATGGACGTCGATTGGAACTGCGACGGGTCAAGATTTGTTAGATAGGGAAAGATGTCAGGTAGAGGTAGACAACCAGAAAAGAAGAGATCAGAATAGCAGTTCTCCAGGAGAACAAACGAAAAGCCGGCACTAAATCACCATCCATCCAGACTGCGTCTAATTAGCGCATCTGATAGAATCATATGGCCCCGGCGGGACTCATCTTGCAGCGCAGGGGAAAAATGACAAAACGTCTCGGACAAAGCGGCCGACTTGCCTTTGCATCATCGGCCACCCGTTCTCGTCTTTGCGGGACTCCACTTGCCGTTGGGATGCCACTCGTCTGCCCACCTTCGAAGACCTACAAACGGCCGAATCCTACATGCCGGTCTCCACCCAGATTTGTCCGCCCAGTTGAGCGCAGCTTGAATCGGTTGGTATTCCGCCTCTTCTTTTCGCAGACCACCGATTTCGGGCCCGTCGATAGGCGGCCAGACGCCCTTCCAGGGTGCACCCTCGAGCAAGCTCTCGCTCGCGTCGCGGTCTTGGTATGCGGATATTAGCTTTTGCCGGATCCATGCCGCGTACGCGCCCATAATCGCTCGGCGCGCGTTGGAAGATGCAAAGACTAGAACGAGGGATTTGCTGTACGCACGCAGACGGATGATACGCTTCGGACGAGGAAAGTTGTGCTTGCCCAGAAGGTGTGCTGGTGTTCTGGAGGATGTTGCGCGGGGTTCGTCTCGCTCGCCTAGTGTGCTCCAGATAAGACCCGGATCTGCATTGGATGAGGATGAAGACGGCCAAGATGGCGCGTCGACCTATTCGGCTAGTGAGGAATACGGCAACGAGGTTGGAATAAAGCTTACCTGTGCGCTCGATTGCTCATACTCGTCCAGCTCTCCCTCCATCCTCGGATTCTGCATCGCGATCAAATGTTCCGCCCATGCCGCATCCTTCAAAGCCCTCGTAGGAGGTTTGATCCACTCCAACTGACTCAGATAATCGTTGACACGCTCGTTCAAAACCCCAGGTGCGTTCTTCTCATTCAACTCCATAACCCACTCTGTCTCCCCAGGCACACCAAACAACTCGACCGTGCGCGCGAGGATATACCCATCGACCCGAGAAGCCGTAAACGCCTGCTCGGGGATTCGACGCGCTTGCTCCGTCGTCAAGTAATGCGGTCGCGGATACGTCGACTGTGATGGGACAGACGTATCTAATCGTACGAGCGACCTGTCGGGCGTAAAGTTTGCCACGCCAGAGCCTCGCCCGATTAACCGGATTTGGGGATGCACCGGCCGTTTGGGGATAGGCGTTGTCGATTCCTTCGACCGTTTTCGATCTTTTGAATTACTCGAGGCGTATCGTACGGATAGAACACCGAATATATTGCCATTTAATGAACTGAGCACATGTGTTCGCCATGCGCGTGTGCCTGTGTAACAAAAGAATGAGTGATCGCTATCCCCAATCGTTGTTAGTCGACTCACTTTTATCACACGTTGTGCCCGCCCGCCGTAGAAAAGCACACGGTGCTTTGGATTGCCTGTGATGGTCGTCATGGTCTGGACTTGAGCTTTTCGCCTCGTTACTCACAGACATTTTTTTTACGTCTTATGGTAAACCGAAAGAAGGTTATGATGGTAATTTGCAACGGAGAGCAAGTGGCTATGATCACGTGCATTGGCTTTTATGCTTTTCTTGGAATACAAACGTCCTTCATCCGCATTGTCTCTGGGCTCTTTGCGTTATAGGGATAACACGATCCTTCCAGACGGCTGAATCATTGTGAGCAAAATACAGGATACTCGGGTGCGTATGTTAATACTCATAAGTCTATGACATGCATACTGGAGGCTTTTGACAAATCGATACTGCGCCACGCGTTTGAAGCACACGGTGCTACAAGTTGCCCGCTGCTCCTTGCTAGCCCGGTACGGTTATCATAGCTGACTGCTATTTGTAGTACCCACGCCGCCCCACCTTCTGTATCTCCGATAGTTAAATGTTGTCATGCTGTTCCCGACCCTCAGGATGTATTTGCATCGCTGCTATGCAGCACAGGACCGTTTTTCTTTTAGTGTGGCGTGAGTACATCCACAGGGGCCCCAGATGGGCCAATAAAGTGACCAAAATAATCTTCCTCACCGGTTCGGACCTACATAGAGATCGTACAACGCGAAAAGACTATTTCAGTCCATATGGGTTAATTTGTTGCCTCCCTTTGAAGCAGACGGCTGCGGCCAACCTGGCTTGGTTTAAGGTAATCTGATGTGAGCTGCATTGCACTCTTGCCACCACTTCCTATTTTGTCGTGGTCACGTTCGGGGTAGCTCGGGTTGAGCGCTGAGAGCTTGATCCACATCTCAACCATGTCGACCTACCAAGCTCTTAGTTCAACAAACAATTTAGCATATCGTCTATTGCAGTCGGTTGCCCAATCTGCGGGGGTATTGTCGCCGGTAGCAATGGTAGCGATGAGCGCGCTACGTCTCACAGAGATCATCAAGGTTCGAGGCATTTATACGTTTCTGGTGATGGTTGAAACAATGTGGTACAGGGATTTCGGTTGAATAAAACTTGCTGGCGAGAGTTTGGATACTACATCGTCACTGTCACCGCTGGTGTGATCGAGGGTTTGATGCAAGCAGAATCGCTTGATGATACAATCATAGCAAAACTCGGCCGATTAAAGACGTACGTAAAAGTATTTGTACCTCTAGGAGCTAAAAAAAAAATTATTTCACTAAAACAGAGTACTGGAGGAGGCTGCCATTCGAGTTACACAGGAACTGACCTTGCCATGGTACACACGCCTCAACAGGGCACTTAGAGATATTGATGAAATTGCCCAGATGAGAGCCCGTGTTGACGAGGCAATTGGTTTATTTCAAGTATGTCAATTATTCTTACAGCGTTTGTTCCATAGCTGACAATGACTACTTTTCCAGTTCAGTGCACTCTTAAGGATCATGGCTGGCACCGAAAATAGCAGGCAATTTGGTGAGTATAGCACACTAAACCCCAAAAAAACCACACGCAACAACTGTCCGCGACATCCACAGTAGCTCAGCAAGCATCGCGGAACATAATCGAAAGGTTACAGCGCGTTCAAGGGGCGTCTTGGGACACATATCGACTTTGCTTGGATGGGACTAGAGTTGAAATAATGGATAAAATACTCGCGTGGGCTGGAGATTTAAACACACCGAACAGGACGGAGGTTGGACCCGGCCTAAACCTTATGCATGGGCCAACGGTTTTGCTACTAACTGCTGTCGCAGGAGCTGGGAAATCCACTATTGCTCATACAGTAGCCAAACGATGCGCGGAGCGACGTATACTTGCATCTTCTTTCTTCTTCGATAGGGGTACCGAAGGAAGAAACCGCCCTACTTGGCTTATGACGACCATTGCTGCCGATATAAGCAAACTTGACAGATCTATTGCCAAACGCGTGGAGGCTGTACTTGAGGACGACCCAACGCTCCCATCTGCACCTTTATCTCGACAATTTGAAAATTTGGTACTGAAACCATGCCAGGATCATTCATTTGAGCGTCCTGCTGTAATTGTAATCGATGCACTGGATGAGGCATGGACCGACGACTTACTCGTTGTGTTACGCGATCATGCAGTGCGGCTTCCTAGTGCGTTTCGTATTTTCGTTACATCACGAATGCGCCCAGAGCTTGAGACTCTGAGTCGTCAACCTCACGTATATAGGTTAGACCTGGATATAGGATCTCGGGCAAACTTACACGACATCCGACAATTTGCGCTGGATAAGCTACGCGAACTGGCTGTGGATAGAAATCTTGGGGCTAACTGGCCAGGTGAACAGTTACGAGACAAGTTCGTCGAAAAGGCCGGTGGCTTGTTTTTGTGGGTGGCCACCATCTGCGATTACTTACGTCACCGAGACGATCCAACCCTCGAGCTCAACAAGTTTATCCTCGAAAATGGCAGTTCGGCGTCTTCTGCAGAAGTTCGCATGGACAAATTGTATGCTTCCATACTGGAGTCATGTGATTGGGACGATCCAAGTTTTCTAAATAGCTATGACCGGGTCATGACCATAGTGGTTGCTCTAAAAACGCCGCTCACCATTTCGGATATGAGGACGCTTCATCACAACCGAATGCTATCGTCCGATTATACACTACAGAAACTGAGCCCGTTGCTCACAGGGGCCACGGGTGCCGATCATGAGAGTCGGCCCTTACGAATGCTCCATCAATCATTACGGGATTTCCTTGTTCTGCGAGCCGGAAAAACAAATTTTGGTATCACAGAGCAACACGGGAGCCAGAAATTAGCAATACTCTGCCTTGAGATCATGAATCGTCAGCTTGTCAGCAAACTACCTGGTACAGGATATCTTATGGAGTGCAAATATAAGACACCAGGCATTCCTACTCCCGAGAGTTGCGAGATTTCAAAGGCACTATTGTATGCTTGCCGATTTTGGCCAGACCACATCCTGGACGTTGAATTCCATGCTGAGGTAGAGGAAGAGTTAAAGATATTCCTGACCCAAAAACTGGTATTGTGGATACAATTGCTTGCGGTACACGATCGCTGCCGCAGGTTAGGTGATGTTCGGAGGTGGTTACAGGTGAGGCTAATCTACACACTCTGGTAAGCGAAGACACTGATATTGAACGATAGACCAAGTTCAACGGCTTTAGCGGATTTATTACGCAAGAGCATGGGCAAGTCTACGCAGATATTTGTATGATGCTCGATACCCGTCTGCTATACGAGGACCGTAAAGAAGAGGCGCTAGAGATGTTATCAGAGGCTGTCGAAATATATCGAAGCCTCCAGAAGAGTGATCATGTGTCTTATACTCCGAAGCTGGCCCTATCGCTCAACATGGTTTCACATCGCTTATCTGAGCTGGGCCACCACGAGGAAGGCCTTCAGGCAATCCAAGAATCTGTGAGATTATGGACCGAATTGTCTGAAGGACAACCAGATGAGTTTATGCCACCGCTCGCCAAAGCTCTCAATATCTTCTCATTGTGTCTTTCAAATCTGGGTCGCCATCACGAAGCCCGCTGGGTAACTCTGAGGGCTGTGGAGAAGCATCGCCAATTAGCTAGGGATGACCCAGTTGTATTTACGCCAGGGCTCGCTAAATCACTCAACAGAATGTCTAACATCTTATCTTATCTTAATGAGGATACAGAGGCACTCGAGATAATCGAAGAGGTAGTAGAGCTTCACCGCCGGTTGGTTGCCGAACAAGAGGGATATGAACCTCTATATAATCTTGCAACATCCCTCAATAATCTCTCTAATCGATTGTCTGATTTGCATCGTCCAGAGGAAGCGCTAGCGGCCGCGGAAGAGTCAGTCACCTTATTTCGTCAACTAGCCTCACAGCGGTCCATTTTGTATACCCCCGGTCTTTCGATGTCGCTGCATACGCTCTCACGCCGTCTCGACTGCCTCGAGCGTACTGGAGATGCGCTTTTAGCCATTCAAGAAGCCGTAGAAATACGTAGGCACCTTACCCAGACACGACCGGCTGCCTTTAACGCAGAGTTCGCCAAATCCCTTAACCTCTTGTCAGTGTATGCATCCACTCTTGGTCACCATGATGAAGCTTTGGCTGGAGCACGAGAGGCAGTCAAGGTTCTTACACAACTTGCATCGACGCGACCGATGGTTTTTAATATACTGCTCAAAACATCCTTAAATAAACTCTCTCAACTCCTTACAGCCATGGGTTGCTACCATGAAGCGGCTGATGTAGACAAACAAGCTACGGCACTGTGAGACTGAGTTACAAGAGGGGTTTGGCAGTCAATAATCTCGATTCAATTATTCATCTCAGCGCTTTGACTCATAACTACCGAATGATCTTTACGCTTATCTGAGGGAACCGAGGGGGCAAGAGCGTATCCCAATAAGCACTATATAAACGAATGAGTACATATATGCGTTTTATCAATCAAGAACGTGAACCAGATGTGGTGTGACCATATATCGATATTATGCTGCTAAATGTTTCCATCCGTTACTGTGATCCCTAATCGAAGGGCTCCTCCTTGACGTTTCAATATCCATTGAAAACGACCGCAGACCTGCTAGAGCAGTGTCCGGGGAGCTTGTTTGACCCTGAAGACTGGCTGACCTAGCGTCACGTGTGAACCCGATGTCTTACTGTTTGACCATCGTCGTTTAGCAAGGTATTTAAACACTCCATTACGTCGACTAGCATGGGATTATGAATTAATCTTATAGGTTGTCATCTTCACCAGGCGGGAGGTTGCTACGGAGTTTCTCCCGTTTGTATACTCTAGAACAATCCCATGATCACGACTGATACCCTTTTATATAGCAGCCCCTCTCTTTTACAAACCCATACCAATGCAAATATACTATCCTTCTGCCCTTTTCTCAAAAGGGAATGCAGACGATTCTAACGGAGAGTTGATTCGCCGAGACAAGCCGAAGTCTCCCAGTCAGCTTGTGTCACCACCAAGCGACAAAAACGTTGATGGCTCTCACATTTCAAGTACAATTTAGGGGTGATTATTAAGTACAACCAAATCGAAACGTAATTTAACGCAGAAAAAAGCAGATGTGGATAGCAGTGGGGATGGGTCCGAATACTAAATGTAGAACGACATCTGCAGAAGAAGTCACCAGTAGCTCTGATGCGCTAGTTCTCATCGTGTGCGACTATTACTAAGTTCTGAACTGAGGCTTTTTAGTCTCCTTGGTAGACAAACTCTCATCGTTTATACAAACGGTCTAATTTGCAACAGGCCATGATTACGTGTAGGATCGAGCACGTGGTTCTGTCCCGGCCCAAAACAAACCACCACGATAGTTGCCAATCATGGGAAAGAGCAAGAGTAAAAAGCAACAGGCTGCGGTAGACGAGCCTGGGCCGGATGACTTTACGTATCTTGCTGTATTCTTTCCTATCGGGCGTAATGGGGCCGCTATGGCCAGGGATTCGGATCCGGAAGACATAGCGGCGGCTGTGAGGATCGGGACATGGCTACATTACGCGGGGCTGCCGATTAGGAAACTGTTTTCTCGCAAGTCGGTAAGCATTCGTATTTGAGCATTCTATTGGGCGTGTCTCAACTCGAGTAGGAAGAGCATGTCCTCGTCGAAGTTCGCGAGGAAGTGCCTCAAGCAGTGATTGACTCAAAACTCGGAGCCTACAGATGGGCAGATATGCTGTACACGGTTCTCGCCAAGGATGCAGACTCCGAGTCTATTGTTATGCGTGCCAGAGTGAAATCGCACGATGCTATTGAAAAAATGGGTGGTAAGCAACATTAGGCAAAACGATTAAGCCAATTTTCAGCTCTTGAACGCAGGGATGGTGTATTTCCCTATACCAAAAATTGTACCCGACGGCCCACGATCCCAGTCACGTTTTAAAGACCCGTTCCCTCAGCCAAGGAGGCATTCGATGACAGAGCCTTCAAAGTTTAGTGCCATCAAATATCTGCCTTTGCCTCCGCCACCAGCGTTCACCGGTATGTCTCATAACACCTGTGTATTATTAATACTAACCCAATACGTACGCAGAAGAAGATATCAAACCCAGGCTACATGATAATTTCGAGGACACGGAACCAGATATTAAGCCGGATATCAAACCAAGCATTAAGCCGGATATTAAACCAGATGTCAAATCCCAGTTTTCTCAAGGTATGAAGACCGAGTCCAAGCACCTCCATATCCCACCTCACCGCAATTAGATGTCAAACCTCAAGATGTTAAAGATGAGCTGGGAGACATCAAGCCAAACTACGACCCAACTCTGGACCCAGGTGCGCATATAGCCAACCAAAGATTTCTCTTTACCAACCACTCTCACTTTACTTCAGATGTCAAACCCTTTGTCAAACATGAGGAGGAAGACAAGAAATTTATCAAAAGCGAGGCCATCCCTCATGATATTGTTCCCAATTACGATCCAACTCAAGACCCCGATGGTCAGTTTCCGCATGACTCAATCGAGTTTACTTTGGCTGAGCACAGTTTAGACTTCAAGCCACTTGCGGAAACAAATAACCAACTTCGAGGTTACTCAGTGAAACCGGAGCATATACCCCATGACCTCATTCCGAATTACGATCCAACCCTAGAAGGCGGTACGAGTCTATTGTGTTCTAAAACCAAGACGCAGCCCGTGACTATTCTCTCTTTGTCTAGACATTAAACCAGATATAGCGCCTGGTGACGTAGTGGCTATTTTGCCTACTCTGGCGCAATGCCTACTGACAAATTACTCGCTATGACAGGATATTCAAATTCAGCCCATCCGCCGATCGACGCAAATAATGCCGAGGCTGAAAGTGGTCTGTCTTCTACTGATCCTGCTTCCCCTACAGCCTAAAGTTTGATCATGGTCCCGTTCGCAGCCGGTCAATTAAGTGGCGCAAACACTGTCCACGGCACGTCGATTTATTCCTCCGTCGTTCCTTCGCAGGCTGAGGTACCCCAAAATCAGGACGTTACACATGGTCGGAGTCCATGGCTAATCCGATTGCACACGCGGATCCTCATGGCGCTCAAACCATCCCACATGTGAAGGCTGAAACTGGAGATGGTGGGTTGCTCTAAGCGGTCTCCTCTTGATGATTAATGAATATCCTTTCGTCAATCAAGGGCATGTCAGTTTATCGAACGGACAACAGGAACGAATTCCTTCAGTTGCGGGTTCAAAGCGACCAGCAGAAGAAACTGAACGAGAATCTGGTGAGTAAATCAAGAGCTTAATAGATGACTGTCATGAAGTTAACCACTTTTATCGATCTAGTCGGGATCAAAAGAGAACGGCGAGAGGACCGGTAGGATCTTGTTCTTCCCGCGCCATGGGGCTCGGGTATCCAAGATACCATGTGTTGAAAGCAATCACAACGAAGCGCTAGTCAACTTGTTGATATTCATTTGCATCACACACTATAACAAGGGCCGCCGGAAAGGCACCCTGAAACAAGACAAGACAAGAAACCCAAAGAAACAGATTCAATCATTCCGCTTCACCATCGATAAGTTTGCTAGATTCTAGCGGCCTCCAGCTAGACCCTAGCCTTGGTGAAGCTGGCCGCGACACCGATGCTGAAATTCCATCAGTACCAAAAACTATTGTCTATCGGTGCACTTACCTTCCGTCAGTGGGGTAAGCGAGATGAGCAGGCAGGCTGTATCCAGGAATAGCACAGAACAAGTCACCCGTATTGCAGAAGCTTGCGACATTCTGCGAGCTTGTGCTTCCATCTTTGGGTGCCAGATCGACAGACGGCGAATTGATTGGCCACGGGCTATTGATATTACGCGCTGGATCCCCAAAAACGAGAACGGCCAATACTTTGGACTTGAGGCTGCTCGAAAGGCTCGTGCCTATAGAATTAGCTCAGGGGACTGCGCGCGTAGTACATGCTATATGCTAAAGTAAACGTACTATGCAAGACCAAAGCCCCCTTGGAGTAGCCGCTCAGCACAAAACGTTGATTCGGACAGCGAGCGCTCTGGAGGCCTAGATAGCCTTCCGTGATGGCCGCGCCAGCGGCTACAGTCACAACGTATTCGGCACTGGTGTCGTACGTGATAGAGTTCGTAGTCGTTCTGCTATCCATTTTGAGTGGTGGTCACGATGTCGGATATAACCAACGTATACTGACCCTGGCACTGCACTTGCAAGTGCGACGGCGAGGGGTGTTCCAACAATACCGAGTCCGATCTCAGTGGTTCCGGCAACATGTACCAGTTGCAAGCTCGAACATGACTGGCGAACTTCAAGCTCAACGGGTGCACCGAGGGTCGAAGCGGCCATGAAGATGGGGACCTAAACGGTTGAGCAGTCAGCGGCATATAGGAATTGATAAATATACAACTGACTGCAAAATATTTGAAGAACATTGTGGTCAAGTTATCGGGAAGGAAAGATGGTTCGAATGAAAGCAAACTATGCTGTTGGCAGACGTCCATGGCTCGTCATTGAGTTTTATACTACGGCAGCCGGTTATACGTAGGCTACAAGTTGCCGAATACCTTCACTGTAAAAGACCACTTTGGCGAGTTCGATAATAGGGACTAATACTGAATGGGCAATCCTGCCAAAAACATCACGTCCAGCCTAACGTATGAGGATTCGGTTGTCGGTTTCATTATGCTCCCGACCGGACGAAGGCGTACGAAAGTCTCTTGGCCAGACGCAAGAATCATCGGGACCAGTTGAACTGCGTGAACAATCACCAATCTCGACATTGATGGGGTGGCATGATGCTAAAGATCTGACCGCGCTAATGCGATCAGACGATCAAGTGACCCGCGAGGCACCTTTAACAGGCATTCGTCAACATGTTCAATAATTGAGAAGGAAGAAGAATGGACCGAAGTTGCCCGAGTGGTGATGCGGGAGTAGTAGGGCTCAAACTAAGCGGAACTAAGACGGGCAGAACCCCATTAATCCCGCGAGAACAGTTAGGCCGTCGCCAGCCTAGGTAGTGCAGCTCTAGCCTAAGATACATAGTAAGTCATGAGATCTGACGCAAGGTCAAGACAGGAATGAACTCCGACATGGGCGAGCGCTAGAGTTGCACAGAAGGGTATGTATCTGGGTGGGTCAATATTAGCTGGGTTGAACAGGCACACACGTGAGTCCGAGTATCATGCATGATCATGTTAGTAAAATATTCTCTGATTCTTCAATTTGATGGAATACGAGCACTGAAAGGAGTTGTAGGAGTTGGCTGGACGTTGGAATCACGGGTGCGTCGCGGCACGTGATCATCCGGACAGACCGACCCAAAAGGCCATGGTACGGTTACTGTACAGTTTGAAAAATTGAGAAAGCAAACCCTCCTGCCGTTTCTGGATTAGTTCTCATGTGGCGTATAGTTCTAGTAAGTGGATTGATAACAATAGCGCTTTTGTCTGAGGTTCGCAATGACAGGATAATCACTTCAAGTTGAAGATCGACTATCGGTTTGTACAGAAGGATCAATGCGGCCGTGCTGGCCTCGGGTGTATTAGATAGATAGTGAAATGAATACTTCAGAGCGTAAAATTACAATGAATCGTGGCAGTAGGACTACATCAACATGAAACACAGAGCCCACTTTCGTCTGAGGGCTCACATAAATCATTCTTCTCGGGGCTTGGGAACCTTCACAAGCCAAGGCAAAGTGACTGCATTCAGGCGACGTAGCCACTGTATAAACTAGTCATTAGTACGCTTCTGCAGTCCAATAATCAGCCGACTGACCAATGTACCGAAGCGCGTGGGCTGATCTTGTCCATTCCATTTGTCTTCAAGCTTGATGATTTTGTCGTTTTCGTCTAAATCGATGACAACTGTTGAATCCATAATCTGTCGTGGTGCAATCAATGATCGTTACGCTAACCGCATTCAAATTTAAACACCTTTTTTGTTCCAATAAAACGGATGGTGTACTCTTGCTTTTGCTCGTAAACGATCCTATTAGGATTCTCGGTGGACGAAATAACCTTGTATGCAAGTGTGCGAGAAGTTGGGAATGCCTTTGGCTGAAACCATCGTCATGAGACATCTGAAATTGACTGAAACCACGAAAAAGGAGTTACCATTCCGTACCACTAATATCAACAAGTGTAAGCTAAACACTCAAATGGTGTGTGAAACCATGGTG
The DNA here is from genome assembly GCA_016906575.1 of Ceratobasidium sp. AG-Ba. Classification (NCBI taxonomy): domain Eukaryota; kingdom Fungi; phylum Basidiomycota; class Agaricomycetes; order Cantharellales; family Ceratobasidiaceae; genus Ceratobasidium; species Ceratobasidium sp. AG-Ba. Next base: position 2,233,470 of record CP059638.1, read on the forward strand.
AACTTACTTGAGGCGCATACTGTTTATAACCGATGCACTTGCTCAGGGGATCCTCGAAGGTTGCGTCAAGTCTCCAAGATCGGTGGAAAATGTCTTGGCTTGGCTGAGAGCTAAATAGCTGCACGAAATATAGAGTTCACTCTGGAGATTAGGTGTGGTCGTTGCTCTAGCTTACATTCAAAGCGTCTTCAACAATCTGCCTCCTCTTTCCGTCGAGTTGGATGCCAGAGTTTTGGACCTCTACACCGTTCCCAAGCTTGGAGACTTGCTGAGTCAAAGTGGAAGTAGACATAACAGCACTGAGTACGCTCTGCGAAGCAAAAGTTCTGGTTGCGTGTAAGTTGAGAAGTGGGACAAGCGCAAGTACAAGTCGATGTGGGCGCATGTGAGCTGAGTAGAGTAAATCGTAGACAGACGGGAGGCTTAAATACAAAAGCGAGGTGGCCGAAGCCGAGGTCAACAGAAGTTGGTGCTGGGAGGAGTAATCATTGAGGTCATAGTGAATACGTCACAGTTTTGAGGAGACGATCGGTCCAGCGTGGCTGTGTAGGGATCGTGATCGGACCACAAGGTGTGGCTAACAGCCACAAGTAATGCAGAGTATACTCATAACGACGCTAGAAACCATTTGCGTAGTAGGGTTCAATGGAATTCGGGGCACATGTTACTAGAACACGCCCGAGCTATTCACTTCGGGGACACCGTGAGCGAAGTGCTATTTAGCGAGGTCTTAAAATCAAGACCCAGTGCGTGCCCAGTCCGCGGCATACAAGGGCTGGTGGAAGCTATGAACTATATTTGGGAACAGTTTTGTACAAAAAATCCAGAATTAGAACTGATTTATATTTTGCATTAAATAATTTGTACAAATCAAGATGAACCTATTGCGTGTACAGCGCTTCAAGTTGGGTGAGTGCATCGTGCCTACTGGCTTTCGTATTTCGGTACTCCAATGAACCAAGGAACGGTGACTGCGTTTAGGCGGCGTAACCACTGGATAATTAGAGAGTCAGCTTATCGTTTCGTTTGAGCCAGTGCGGAGGTAACCGACCAATGCGCCAAACCGTACGGGCTGGTCCTTTCCATTCCATTTATCTTCAAGCCTGACAATCTTGTCATTTTCATCTAGGTCGATGAAAATAATCGAAGTAATCGCCTACAAGTCAAAGCTCAGGATTGGTTAATGACAAAGAAGAGGAACGAGTGTCACGTACCCTTTTGGTACCGATAAGACGGAAGGTATACTCCTGCCTCTGCTCGTACACGATTCGGTTCGGTTTCTCGGTAGATGAGATGACCTTGTACATAAGGGTTCGGGAGTGCGAGAACACTTTTGGCTGTGAAAGCATCAGCTCCGAAGTTAAAGAAGAGTTATAAACGAATACTAACCAGTCCGTACCACTAGCAATCGATAATACAAGGTAAGCATAACAGAACAATCCACGTTTTTTGGGTTAGCTCACTTGGCCAGCGCATTGCCTATAACCGTAGCATTTACTGAATGGATCCTCAAACATCGAATCGGACCTCCAGGAGCGATGGAATATTTCTTGGTTTGCTTGACCGCTATAGAGCTATACACAGAGTGAGTTCGGATTTAAAAGTAAATAAATGGGCACCTACGTTCAACACATCCTCGACAATCTGCTTTCGTTTTCCTTCAAGGGGAGTACCAGAGTTCTGTACTTCAATGCCGTTTCCAAGCTTGGTGACTTGTTGAGTCAAAGTCGAGGTAGAAGTCATAGTGAAGAAATTTGTTTATGGGAGTACTGTGCGATGTGAGAGCAAGTGTAACGTGTCAAGTGGATTTGGGCTGAGAGGATAATACCACTTATATACCCTATTGGTCTGCCCTATACCGACGTAATTTAGTGTGGGGAACAGCACCATTGAGGTCATACTAATAGCGTCATGAACTCAATGGAGCGATCGAGGTGGGGTGGCGATGCGAGAATCGCCGATCCGTTGCAAATGAGCTCAATCGGAGCCGCCCCATGAACTAGACCAGACATGGGTCCAAATCTTGATGGCAGATCAACATCGCCAATAATTGCTACTGATTCAAGTCTTATTCAATTTGAGTGGGGAATGTGAATATAAAAATATGAGCAAAGTAATCTCCGATCCAAAAGTCTATGGTCTACGCCTTCTGCTCACCCTCCTTCGCTGGTTCCTCTTTTTTGGGGGAGCCATACCCATCCATCCAAGCAAGCTTCCGCCCATCTCCTTCATTTGTTTCTCTCTGTCCTCCTCCATCATCTTTTGAATTTCTCAGAGTTCGCAGCCCAGTATGCTTGGTCCTCCTGGTAGAGCTTTTGGTATTCTTTACGTCGTTGTTCAAGATAAGTTAGAGGAGGTTGGTCGGAGGGTTGCTGTGAGGTAGATGAATAAGACATGTATGGATGCCGAATGAATAAGACGTACAGTCTTGGTTGCTCCTCCAAATCCAAATAAGCCCCCGATTGACATGCTCCCGCTTCCGCCCTGTCGTCGATTTTTCTCCCACTCCTCTATAACCTTGCGTTTCTGTTCTGCTTCAACCGCAGCATAGGCTTTTGGAATGTCTTTTCCTTGGTAGGCTTTGAGTATAGGTCGAACATCGGCTGGGTTATGAATTGCGATGGCTATGGTCGGATTTGAGTAACCGGATTGGTCATGCGCATTTGACGCAAGCATGCTTACATTCTAGGAATGGGATCAATCCGACAAGCCCGCCTGCTTCGCCACCAGACCCATCAGCACGCCATTTTGGCACAATAACGGCATTCTCAGGTTGCATCGAATATCGCTCGGGATTAGTATCGATTGCAACAACTTTAGAGAGATCCCTGTTCAAGTATGAAAGGTCCTGTAGGACAGTTATGTTATTAGCACAAACGATTAGGATAAGAGGCTGAAGCTGTACCTTGACAAGCCCATCTTTGGTTGTACGCGTGGCCTCCCGGAAGAGTTTGTACATGATGAAGGCACCAAACGGATCCAATTTCTCTACGATCGGAACTGCGGTCTAAGGTATTGATCAGTTACGAGCACTAAGAAGAAAAATCGCCAACGCACGTATGCAGCTTGCGTTGTAAACAATACTATCTCATAGAACTGAGACAGATATCCGAGGAAATAATCCACCCCAGGACGTTTAGCCGTCCGCCATCCGTTGGCCCGCTAGATAAATTTAATAAGAAGAAAAATAAGATGTGGGATGCGCATCAGTGTAGGAGAGGCCAACATACGTCCCAGGTGGAGGTTACTAGCAGGTCGTCAAGAGAGATTAGAAGTGTCAATGGTCGCTGGTGTGGAGGTGGGAGCGGCGGGGGCAGTAGTTCTGGCCAGGCTGGCTTGTTGAAGTACTAGCAGTAGACGTTAATCTACGGCAAATAACTTCAGGCGCTCTATTGTACTTACGTTGAATGAGTCCATTATCCTAGCCTTGGATCTTCCGAACATCGATAGCTCTTCCTATCCGGTTGAACAGTCGTCAGTGTTATGTGTATTTCCTTCCAATTGATTCAAACTCACGCCACCCCCGACTGCATTTTTCTCTTCTTCGTTGTCCCAGTCTCGACCCATGTACACCGCCCCAGCCAACACTCCCGAGACCGCAAACGCAAGTGTCCATCTCGCTAATGCTCGTCGTTTCTTCTCAATACTGCTCAAGGAGTCTTTGGCAGACCTCGCGCCAGTCCTGCCTTCTGACGTTGGTTTAGGAGCCTCTGCATCAGAGGGCGCGGGCGCTTCGATGGGCGAAATGTCAAGAGATGGGAGTGGTTTTGGTGTGAGTGGGTCTTTGGGGTCGGTTGGATTTGGTGGAGGTGGTGGAGGTGGCGGAGTTGCTATATGCCTTATCGATGGTCGGATTGCATAGGTTACCCGTCTCTGGATCACAGAACGAGCAGCAAGACGAGGCAGAGACATGGAGGGATCGACTGACAAAATCAAGACCACGTGATTTGGACCATGATGACGAAAGCTCTTATCGGCGCTAACCACCAGAAGGTTCCCGAACCTTTTATGCAGTAACCACGTCGTCAGGCAATGATACACCGGATGGTCTACATGCTCCAAGAGGCTTATATTATATTAAGAGGCAGTGTACGAGAGCTTATATACAAATCACACCCGCATACATTCATGCTTTGGCCTAGAGCCGGAACCCTCCAGCTAGCCGCATAACATTCCCAGAATCATACTCCTTCTTGATCTTACGGAGCCGGCTCAGGTTGGACCCATAGATCCTGTCGATACGCTATTTTAGTTGCGACCAGCTTCCCAAAGCGAGCTACTCACAGCTTCAGGTCTTCATCTGCGGGCGAGTTGTTCCCATACTGGATCTGCTTATTCCCAGCGACGTCTTGACCTTGGTCTATAGCCTTGTCCATGATGGCCTGTGCGCTCTTTTTAACCATCTTATGAACCATCGTGTCGCTCCTGTCATCTACCCAGTACCAACTGACGACGAAGGGTGAGAGGAGGTTGTCGTGGGGATACGCTCCGCCCTTGCTCTTCTGGCCCATCGAATGTAGGAATGGCTCAATGGAGTAAGAGAGCGTCATGCCTTGCTGAAGTATTTTTTCACCCCATATCTAAACAATAATATCTTGGCTTATTTCTTCAATTCGGCAGCGCTCGTGAATAGATACCTTGCTCTGATTCACGATCTCGTCGAGCAGGGGGTGTTATAGGTCTTCAAACCGACGGTTTTGAAAGTATTTCTGATGAGTACATTGAGCAGTATTCAATCAGCCCCAAAAAGAGACGAACCTAAGACCGCGTACACCGTCCGAGCCTGCAGCAATCAAGCTGTTCATGCTCCTTGTGGAGATATTCGAAGCAACGCTTGGAATAGAGGTAATAAAGCGTTCAAAAATACCGATAGGTGGGTTTGGGCCATCATAGAACATTTGCATACTTGCTCCCAGGATCTAGAATTTGGGATCCATTATAGGGAACAGAGTAGATAGTTAGAATGATTGATGCTTTCGGGTCCTTGACCTTTGTGATAAAGTCCACTGTTGCCTGGTTGACCGCTGAAATTTGATCCCCTGGGAACGTTTGCGCACCACCCCAGACTTGACCTTGTGGAAAGGCCTGTAACATGAACTTTGTGACAACACCAAAGTTATTGAAGCCGCCCTGCCCTCGATAATGTCAAGGGACACAAAGACAAATACTTTCGTACACACCTTCAAGCCGAGGAGCAAATCAGAGTTCTTGGTTGCACTGGCGGTGGTGATAGTACCGTCGGGCAGAACAACCTCGCACGCCAAAAGCGTGTCGATAGTAAGCCTGTAAGGTGCGATGTGTTTCCAGAACCCCTCCAGAGGTATACGAATGCGTACCCGTATTGGTTGCTGAGGAAACTGTATCCTCCACTAAGTATGATGCCACCCACACCAATTCCCGCGACACGAGCTCCAGCCACGATTACTTGATGCGGCTCAAGCGCTGCATAAACATCGTCCCAGACGTTTCGGTATATATTTTAGCCTAGTCGAAGAGCGCATATTTGCTACTTACCAAACCAGCACCAAATTCTACTGTTCCGACCGATCCGTCAGCTGCGAGTGGTGCAGGGTGGCCATAGACGACTTGGCCGAGTTTGAATAGCTCAATCTGGACCCCCAGTGTGGACGAAAATCCTTGGTTTGATGTATGGCCCCCTGATAGTATACCAAATGGTGTTGAAGTTTTGCCTACAATCTTCAACTAGAAAGCACAAGTCGTACAAGGTTCAGATGAATCAAAGCTCGTTTCAAAATTCTTACGATTTCGGATACATCCTTCGCATTGGCGGGTTCAACTACGCATGTCGAATTTTGGTTGCTTGATGAAGCCCAGTGGCTATTTCCCTTAGTGTATAAGGGATCCCCTAGATGTATAATCGAATCAGCGGCCTCTTTGGCGATAGGTCACAGGGGAGCGTGCCAGGATAGTAAACCGCTACACCCTTCTTTTCGATATCTTCACAAACTGGCTGGTAATTCGAATGGGAGGATAGGGTTGCTCGAATCTCAGTTATATGTTGAAAGGCAACTGATAGGCCTATTGCCAAAAGAGCAAGTGAAATTTGGGTTGATCGTCTCATAGCTGGGTGAAAGTATGGGCCAAAGTTGCGTGATGAACCTGCGGCGAAGACGATTTTATTCTACTGAGCCCCCGATAGCGCTTTAACATAGCGGGCTATAAGGCCGAAAATACGGTCTTTTTTTACCGTCCGGCTCATTGTTGATGGCCCATTATCAGCATGTTTTCGGAGTTCTAGCGTTATTAGGAGAAAGTATGAATACAAACACTCGCCATCGGCCTCCGTGCGGAGACCAAGCGGAATAACTCGAGTGTGCGTGGACCGTAATTTCTAGAATGTGATTCATCTCCAGCTCAAGGGATACGCCATAAGTAGTTTCTTCGTCTTATATATATATAATCGCACAACGATATTGCTTGAGGTAGTGAGTGCAACCAGGCGGCTGCGTTGAATGAAAACACGACGGTCGGGGAAGAAATTCCCCCAGAACCTGATGAATGTACGTGGGTCTAAATATACATCTGACACACGTGACGATACCGAATCAGGCAGCTCCGCCGTAGTGAGGGCAGTGCGGTGTGTGTTGATCCGGGGTAGATATGTGGGAGCGCTCTCCGCCAGCCTTCGTGCCTCCAGAAGAAACTTTGAATAGATGAGCTTGTAGAACCATCCATTTATTAGAAACGTCATAGTCACCTTGCCTACGTAATCCCCCCCCCTAAATGCTTTCGCGTCCCACAAAGAATCCATCGTATGACCGCCAAGTCGACAGTCGTTCATATATCATATTACGTGTATTCATATTTATATTTGTGATGTACTACGGGGTGACTATGAAGGATCAAGTGAACATTGGAACCGCATATACCCATGATTTGGTCTAGAAGCGGAAGCCTCCAGCCAGCCGCATAACATTGCCGGGATCATACTTCTTCTTGATCTTACGGAGCCGACCCAGGTTGGACCCATAGATTCTAATGACACTCTATTTCAGAGACGCCAAGCATCTCGAGACGCGGTACTCACAACTTCAGGTCCTCATCTGCGGGCTGATAGTTCCCATACTGAATCTGCTTGTCCCCTGCAACATCCTGGCCCTCGGCTATAGCTGCGTCCAGGACAGCTTGTGCGCTCTGCTTGATTGATTGGAGGACCGTTGTGTCTATACTTTCGTCCGTCCAGTACCAGTTGACATTGAAAGGTGAGAGAAAGTTGTCGTGGGGGTATGCTCCGCCCTTACTCCTCTGGCTCATCGAAGGAAGGAAGGGCTCGACAGCATACGAAAGCAGTACACCTTGCTGAAGCGTTCTATTACCCCAAATCTAGAAAGGGGTATTTCAATTTGTTGAATTAAGGTATCTTTGCGCATACGGACCCTGGCTTGGTTTACGATCTCTTGGAGCAGAGGAATGGTATAGGTCTTCAGAGAAACACTCTTAAACGTAGACCTAGTCCATACATTGAGCAACGTCCTGGAAACTCGAAGAAAAGGCGAACCTCAAGCCATATGTGGTGTTCGCCGAACTTGAAGCGATTAAGCTGTTCATGCTCCTAGTTGAGACATCTGAAGCAATGTTTGGAATAGAGGTAAAACGTTCAAAAATGTTGCCGGGTGGGGTCGGACCATCGTAAAATAGTAGGATATTTGCTCCAGTGCTCTGAATTTGCAGACGTCAACTTCAAAATCTATCTTAACTGACAACCGAGGCTCACCTGAGATCCGTTGACGGGGACAGAGAAGAAAGAAGGAAGCACTGATGCTTTTGGGTCTTTGACCTTTGCGATAAAATCAACGGTAGCCTGGCTGACGGCTGAAATTTGATCCCCTGCAAATGTCTGAATGCCACCCCAGACTTGACCTTGCGGGAAGGCCAATAGTATGAACTTGGTAACAATCCCAAAGTTATTGAAACCGCCCTACGACGAAAAGCGTCAGATAGAATAATGACAAGATAGCTTTTGCGCACACCTTCAAGCCGAAAAACAGATCAGGGTTCTTGGTTTCACTAGCGGTGGTAATAGTACCGTCGGGCAGAACAACCTCGCAGGCAGAAATCGTGTCGATAGCGAGCCTGAAAGATATGGCGTGACTCCAAAACCCTGCTAAAGGAATACGAATACGTACCCGTATTGGTTACTGAGGAAACTGTACCCTCCACCAAGTATGAAGCCGCCCACGCCGATTCCCGTAACGCGACCCCCAACTGCAGTCACTTTATGGGGCTCAAGCGCCCCATAAACGTCATCCCAGATCTGTTGGCGTCTATCAGCCTGATAAAGGGGCGGGTGTCTAGTTTCTTACCAAGCCAGCGCCAATTTCAACCGTCCCAACTGATCCATCGGCTGCAAGTGGTTTAGGGTGATAAATGACTTGGCTGAATTTGAACAACGCGATCAGAACTCCCAGCGTGGATGAAAAGCCTTGATTTGTTGTATGACCACCCGATCGTACACCGAACGGCGTCGAGGTCTTGCCAACAATTTTCAACTAAAATGACGGACACCACCAGAGTCAGTCCACGAATCTAGAGTACATCGAAGACTTACAATTTCGGATACGTCCTTCGCATTGGCGGGTTCAACTACGCATGTGGCGTTTTGGTCGCTAGACGAAGCCCAGTGGCTATTCCCCTTAGTGTATAAAGGATCCCCTGTAGATGTAATCGAGTCAGGGGTATTCTCAGCTATGGTATACAGAGGAACGTGCCAGGATAATACACCCCGACGCCTTTCTTCTTAATCTCCTCGCAAACTATGCGGTACTTTGCATAGGGTGGCGGCGCAGCGCGAGTTTCACTACCATTGTCAGAGGCGACTGAAAATCCCAGCAATGGAAGAGCAAATATCGAGTAAAAGGATAACCTCATAGTCAAGTGGTTGGGGAGAGTTAACCTGTCGCGATGAACCAGGCGCAAGAGAGCTTTTTATTCGGATGGATAACGCCCCATTATGAGACGTCAAAGCCCGAATCTTCGGCGCCGGCATGTACAAATTATTCCTCGGCATTCTGCTCTAGGGACTATTCCATTATTGGCAGATGACATGGAAGTCTCAGTCAGCACTCAGTTACCACCAAGCGGATCCATCCGTGATGAACCGAATAGAGAGGCCATATGCTGATCTTGAGCAAGGCAGCTTGACAGCCTTGCACGGTGTACCAAAGACAGCTAATGATGGTAGCGGCCGACTCGGGCGCTCGGTCCCGTGTATCTGAGCGGCCTGGCGGTTGACTCAGCTACCGGCCAGGTACTGGAGTCGAGCGCAACCAAATCCATCGGTACGCGGCTCACGTGACCCGCGCGCCCGCACCGGCTTCCCCTTTCATGATTATTCATTGAGCGATCTATGCAGGCTGCGTCTCACAATGCCACTCATCCACACCAACACGCGAGAATATTTCCCCTGAGCATCGGCGCTTGAGGAGCAATGATCGCATGCTCACAAACGAAAACCAGTACCACGGGTTCCATTGGCGCGAAACAGTGCGGGCTTCAGGATTTGTATGTCCAATCGGAGGTTGTAGATGATGAATTCACTATGAGTATTAGGTATAAACAGGCCTGAACGTCCAATCACCACCTCAGAGGACAAAACGAGCTAGAAGCGATATCCTCCCGCAAGGCGCATAACATTCCCGGGATCGTATTTTCTCTTAATGATGCGAAGTCGGTCCAAGTTAGGCCCATAAATGCTAGAAACAAGGACTCTTAGTATGGAGTCATCACAACTTGACGTGAAATGCTCACGATTTCAGGTCTTCGTCCGCTGCCGCATAATTTCCGTACTTGATTTGCTTCGATCCAGCAATATCTTGCCCTTCGGCTATGGCCTGGTTCAACAAGAGCCGTGCACTCTCTTTAGCACCTTCGATCAAGAACTTGTCGTCGGATTCGCTAATCCATGTCCAGTCGAGGTTGAGAGGAACAAGAAAATCATCATTAGGATACGCGCCGCCCTTGCTCCTCGCTGTCATTGAAGGAAGGAACGGCTCGACAGCATATGCGACCAAGATCCCACTGCGCTCGACTGATAGTTTTCCCCAATACTAGCCATTCGTTAATTCAGCAAAAAGTGGTAGTTTGAATAGACACATACATTAGTTTGGTTCTGAATTTGTTCGAGCAAGGGAATAGAATAGTTTTTGACCGAAAGGGTCGTGAAAGCAGTCCTAATACGAGTATCAATTTTCATATTCTAGGAAAGATAAATAGAAAATCACCTGAGACCGAAGGTTCCATTTGCCGGGCTTGACTGTACCAAACTCTGTAGTCTCCTGGTTGAAACGTCTGAAGCGATATTCGGAATAGACAGAAAGTTGTCAAATATTCCAGCAGGCGGAGTTGGGCTGTCATAAAACAGAAGTAAAGAGACCCCATTAAACTATGGTTGAAATGTCAGATGACTGAAATATCGCCTGATGGTTAGCGGTATAACCTCACCTGCGATCCGTTGATTGGGGTAGCAAATGTAGAAGGAAGAACAGCCGCCTTGGGATCCGTAACTTTCGCAAGAAAATTGACAGTGGCTTCATTGACTTTGGCAATTTGATCTTCACCAAACGTCTGTGAACCACCCCAGACTTGGGCCTGTGGATAAGCCGAGAGGATGAACTTGGTGACGATCCCAAAATTGTTGAAGCCACCCTAGATTCGAGAAGGTCAGCAAATACGTTGGTCACCCGTTCTGTGCTTCCCGTACCTTTAAACCGAAGAACAAGTCGGGATACTTGGTTGCGCTAACAGTTATAATAATACCAGTAGGCAGAACAACCTCGATGGCGACAATGTTGTCAATGCCGAGTCTAGGAAACGCGTTCATTTGCCTGACCCCTGCGAGAAAAGGAGCACTCGTACCCGTATTGGTTGCTCAGAAAACTGTACCCTCCACCAAGCAAGAAGCCACCCACACCAATTCCAGTGGTGCGTCCTCCAACCACGGTTACATTATATCGCTCGAGTGCCCCATAAACATCGTCCCAAATCTTTGGAACGTCGTTAATATCAAAGAACACAATTTGATTTAAATCTCACCAAACCAGAGCCAATTTCGACTGTTCCTACTGACCCATCTGCCGCGAGTGGAGCAGGGTGGTAGACAATCTGGCTAAACTTGAATAGTGCAATATGAACTCCTGTTGTGGATGAGAAACCAAGATTCGTAGTATGGCCACCGGAACGAATTGCGAATGGCGTCGATGTGGCACCTAGAGTCTTGATCTAAATCATAAGTCACATAGCAGTCAATCTCGAGCCCAACCCGGTTCGAAACTGCCTACAATAAGGGATACGTCATTGGCACTACTGGGTTCAACCACACAAGTTGCGTTTTGGTCGCTGGAAGAAGCCCAGTGGCTGTTTCCTTTGGTGTACAATGAACTTCCTATTCAGTTATTCAAGTTATGAGACACGTTGAGTGATTGAGCGAGAAAAAACAGTACCGGGGTAATAAACACCAGGTACCTTCAGTCCAATAGCCTTACAAACCGCAAGGTACTTCAGGCTGGGAGATACGGCACGAGCCTCAAGTCGATCCTCGAGGGCCGTCGACAGCCCTATCGTTAAGGCGATAGATAAAAAGTAGCGAGCTAGCTTCATGACAGAATGAGCGAGAACGGCTGCGCCGCTGCGCCCTAAATCCAAGTACTTATAACATATACATCCAAATGAGCATGCCCACGCAGTTATGCTTCGATGAGAGCGGCCAGGAGACCGAGGAATAAGGTTATCATGCCCACATCGCCGAGCTTGGGATCACCTTCCGAACCGAGTTAGAGAGTTTGATTGAAATGTTCCGACACAATCCCAGCCTCTTTACTGTAGGTTAACGGGCAGGCACAACCACATGGATTCAAGGCACAGGACGATCATGTCGCTAATTAGGTTCAAGGGTGGCCGATAGTAACGGAGATAACCAAGTTTGTCTGCGAGGCGGTCAGACCCCGACGGTCCTTGCGTGTGTCATAACTTATGGTGGTCGTAGTTGCCCAGTCAGCGAGCCACGTGATCTTTGGATGGACTGTGTAGGACTGAAACGGAAACACGACACCACCGTGCGCAAATGAGCTGGTCGTTTAAACCAAGATCATTTTTGTTTATATTCTTTAGTCAACGACATCCCACACGATCTCTAGAAGGCCGAGTTCCGGCTGCAGCTACTGAGCTCCCATCTATCATTATTTGACTCATCTCAATATTTGGGGGAGGGTCATTGAGTGTATTTTATTCGCCTTCTAATGTGAACACTCCATATCTATAGCATATACCCAGGATGATCAATTCAAGTATAGTCCAATAGGTACGTAAGTCCATGCAAATTGCAAATTGCAAACTATCCCAGACTAGCTCGGGGCATTTACTGATAGTGGTTTCATGTTAGAAACGATACCCCCCAGCCAAGGACATGACATTGTCGGGATCGTATTTGCGCTTGATAGCTCGGAGACGGTCCAGGTTAGAGCCATACAAACTAGATGCGATCGGATAAGCCAACCGATCATATCTATCTGGGAACGGCTACTTACGATTTCAGATCCTCATCGGCACTCGCATAGTTAGGATACTTGATTTGCTTGGCTCCCGCAACATCTTGTCCTTCGGCTATAGCTTGATTGAGGATGACTCGGGCACTCTCCTTGGCACTGTTAACGGAGAAGCCATCGTTCACTTCGCCAATCCAGCTCCAGTCTAGGTTGAGCGGGATAAGAAAATCGGTGTGAGGATATGCTCCACCCTTGCTCATCGTACTTATGGAAGGCAGGAAAGGCTCTACCGCGAATGAGACCAAGACTCCACCATGCAGAAGCATCTTTTCACCCCAAAACTGCGTATCGCATAACTCATTACGCTAGTTCATAAGGTTTGAATCAGTACGAAAACATACCATACTCTGATTTTGAATCTGTTCGAGCAGGGTGATAGTGTAAGTTTTTAAGGAAACTGTATTAAAAGTGCTCCTATTGGATATATTAGAACGAAGGGCTAATGAAAAGTATTAAAAACCGGCACCTGAGTCCGTAAGTCGAATTTGCTGGGTTGGCCTTTACTAAACTGGTCATACTTCTGGTCGAGACGTCCGAAGATGCATGTGGGATGGACGTAAAGCGCTCGAATATTCCTGCAGGTGGCATTGGCCCGTCATAAAACAGCAGAAGCGAAATCCCAGTACTCTAGATGCAGGATGTAAGTCAGGAAACGTCAAAGCACAAAAGAGGTCACCGGTCAACCTGTATTCCATTGATTGGTGTAGTGTAGGTTGAAGGAAGGATTGCGGCTTTTGGGTCCGCGACGTTGGCGATAAAGTCGACCGTAGCTTGATTTACCGCTCGCAGTTGAGCCCCGTCAAACACCTGTACCCCACCCCATACTTGAGTTTGAGAATAAGCCAACATTGTGAATTTCGTGACAATTCCAAAATTGTTCAAGCCACCCTAAAATCATCACGATAAGAAACGTTCAACAAAATGGTTGGTACTTACCTTCAGCCCGAAAAGCAGATCAGGATTCTTAGTTTCACTTGCTGTGGTGATCGTACCATTTGGAAGGACAAGTTCACATTCGACAAGATTGTCGATGGCGAGCCTAAACAGTATTGAGTCACCACCGTATTTCTTTGCTGGTCGAAAAACTCCCCTTACCCATATTGGTTTGTAAGATAACTATAACCTCCACCAAGTATAAAACCGCCAACGCCAATCCCGGTAGCACGGCCTCCAACCACGGTGACTTGATGAGGCTCAAGCGCTGTGTAAACATCATCCCAAATCTACGGGGGAGTCATTAATGGCGGGATGTAAATATAGGCATGACGCACCAAACCCGCCCCGACTTCGACAGTGCCAACTGATCCGTCTTCCGCAAGTGGGGCGGAATGGTAGACCACCTGGTTAAGCTTGAACAAGGCTATTTGAACTCCTGGTGTGGACGAAAATTTTGGATTGGTCGCATGTCCGCCAGACCGGACGCCGAATGGCGTGGAAGTCTTGCCTACAATCTTTAGCTGCAAATTACCGATATCTAAGAATTCGATTCCGCAATCGGGGAAGCAAAAACATACAATTGTAGAGACATCGTTCGCACTCGCAGGTTCCACCACGCAGGCTGAGTTTTGATCACTGGATGAAGCCCAATGGCTGTTCCCCTTGAAGTACAGAGGATGCCCTACTCGAATATTCGCATCAGCGAAAAGAATACTCAGCACATACGGAGGCGTGTACCAAAATAATATACATTAGACACTTTTTCGTCAATAGCCTTGCAAGTCGGGAGGTATTTGGGGTCAAAAGAGGAAGTTATGTTGACCTTGATCCCGGCATCGAGGGCCGACGACAAACTTGCTAGTGCCACAATACCAAGAGGGAGCACACTGGTCAGTCTCATCATTGAAAAAGAGGGCATGTCTGCGTGATTGGGCCGCGTTGTCGGGATGCCGAGCTTATATATACAGCGTCGAAGGGTATGTTGAGGGATTTTGATCGAAGCAACTACGAAGCCGAAGAACTGGACGGCTAATCAATGGCCTACACATCTTGCCACACTGCCTTGCACAGCCGAACTTGAGGACACCGATCGCAGCAAAGATTATCAGTCTTGTATGCAAGGCGACTAGATCCTGACCCTCGTTTTGTGCATGAATTCAGTAGCCATGGTTGTGTTCGGTTCGTTCAAGGCCAATCCTTCAATTGATTCCCTTTCGATCACACGTGCCCCGCGATGGGTTCGCAACCCTGCCTCGATCTCCGGCGCCCATTCAAGCTTCACGTTCTCGTTCCTCGCCCCGGACGGATCTATCGGTACATCGCTAGCTAAGTCCTCTCTGTTCGTGTTCGGCGCTCGGTTCACCTCAAACGATGGGTCGACAAACCTCGGCAAACCCGCTCGTAACACAGACGGCAATATCATTACCTCTGATGCCCATCGCCTCGATTTTTCTAGACATTTTTCGTGTCGCGTTTAGCCCGCTTTGAACACCGGCCCTTTTTGTAACTTGCCTTGCACCATTCCCGTTGTACGCCGTGTTTACTCTGGTAGGCCTCGCGTTTTCCTTGTTCATAGCGCCGTCCCGCCCCTTCTTTTGCCTCGTTTCTCCCTGTCCGGTTCGACCATGTGTTCGTGTAGGACTTTAAATAGGTATTCCAAAAAAAAAGCCCCAGCCACGCGACGATGTATCAGGCAATATAAACTATGCGGCACTAAAACGGAAGCATGATGCACGCGAACAATCCCAGCGCTGAAAACAAAAGTATTTTCGTGTACAGTTTGTTGCGAGCTATGCATGCTTTGGGGTCCATCTACTACCTCCTGCGCAATCTGTTCCGCTTAGCCCCTTCTACAGTCACTTGGCTCACACTCATCTTTCTTTAACTCATCCCGATGCTTCAAGGAACCCAGACCGTATGCAGCCCGATACCACGCCTTCTCTAGGAGATACCTTACTTATTTATAGCATATATCCCATAGTTCACCATACGGGAACAACATACCTAGATGGACGCATATGGTTAACACTAGTCATTGGAATATCTATCCCTAACTTGGCTATGCGCATATCGAAAGACCCACGGGGACGTACTATGGAACCAGGTAGGATCGAGAGTGGGGGTATTCATGTCGAGCGAGCAAAGCGAGCGTCGTCACAGCGAAGCCCAATAGATAAAACGAATGTATATATTAGATTGAGTATGTAAATATGACAAAACAAAATGAGGGGAATGGTGGTGGGAGAGTCTGGAAAACACATGTTCTGATGGACGTAATAACCAGTCGCTTAGTGGCTAGGGACTGTGGCTACGATCAAGGTAAATGTGCGAATACATGCCTGCCCGGGTGTTATAACAACAATGTAGGCTAGAAGCGATATCCTCCCGCCAGAGACATGACATTCTTGGGGTCATATTTTCGCTTGATAGCTCGAAGCCGGTCCAGGTTAGCGCCGTACATACTGAGTGGAGTCAGATACACTGACAAACAACATCAACCTAAGTTAATTACTTACGATTTCAGATCCTCATCTGCGGGAGAATAATTGGGGTACTTGATTTCCAAAGCTCCGGCAATGTTTTGCCCTTCAGCTATAGCTTGGTTCATGAGGGCCTTTGCGCTCTCTTTGGCACCATCAATGAAAAAGCTATCGCTTGCCTGGGGAACCCAAGCCATATCGATGTTGACAGGTGTGAGGAAATTGTCGTGAGGATATGCTCCACCCTTGCTCTTTTTGCTCATGGATGGCAGGAATGGCTCTATCGAGAATGAAACCAGAAATCCGCCGTGTGGAACCATCTTTTCGCTCCAAGACTACTCGTTTCATAGCTCAGTAACGTTGATTCATAAAGCTGAAATCGATATCAAAACTTACCATAGTCTGGTTTTGAACCCCCTCAAGCAAAGCGGAAGTGTAAGTCTTCAGGGAAACAGTATTAAAAGTGCTCCTGTTTCATATATCAAAATGAATCGCCAATCGAAAGAACAAGTAAATAATCGAAACACACCTGAGTCCATAAGTTGCATTTGAAGGGCTGGCCTGCACCAAACTGGTCATACTCCTCGTTGAAAGATCTGAAGAGACGTTTGGGATATTAGTAAAGCGCTCGAATATTCCTGCCGGCGGTGTCGGTCCGTCATAGAACATTGAGACAGAGGCACTCATAATCTACAGTCCGGGCATTGGTTAGTGGACGTTAGAGCGTAGGATGAGTGGTTGACTAACCGCTGTCCCATTAACCGGAGTGGTAAATATCGAAGTGATGATCGCAGCTTTCGGGTCTGTGACATGGGCAACAAAGTCGACCGTAGCTTGGCTCACTGCTTGCAGTTGGACTGGAGAAAACATCTGTACACCACCCCAAACCTTAGTTTGGGGATACGCCAAGGTTGTGAATTTCGTGACAACCCCAAAATTGTTCAAACCGCCCTAGAATAACAGTAAGAAATGGTTCAGCAAAAAAAAAAAACTTGTACGTACCTTCAGGCCGAAGAACAAATCAGGATTATGAGTTGCACTTGCTGTGGTGATAGTACCGTCTGGAAGGACAACTTCGCACGAGACCAGATTGTCGATAGCGAGCCTATATATTACACAGTTATCATAATGTTCTATCGCAGATCAGCGAAATATCCTTACCCACGTTGGTTACTGAGGTAGCTATAGCCACCCCCAAGCGTAAAGCCACCAACACCGATCCCGCTCACACGTGCCCCGACCACGGTGACCTTGTGAACTTCTAGTGCCGCATATACTTCATCCCAGACCTATGGATAGATCAGCACCCGAAGAAAACACAGGTGTTCCAACTCACCAAGCCAGCTCCGTATTCGACAGTGCCAACTGATCCGTCTTCTGCGAGCGGAGCGGCATGGTAGACGACCTGGTTGAGTTTGAATAAAGCAATCTGAACGCCTAGTGTGGACGAAAATCTTTTATTCGTAGTATGTCCGCCCGAACGGACGGAGACCTGAGTGCGAGTCTTGCCTATAATTTTCATCTGTATATCATCATTGCTAAGAGTTCGATTATTTCATGGAGCAGGAGGCAAGGGCATACGATGGCAGAGACATCTTTCGCACTGGCCGGTTCCACCACGCAAGTTGAGTTTTGGTCACTGGATGAAGCCCAATGACTATTCCCCTTGACGTATAGAGGATTTCCTGTTCGGATAGTGATGAGAGGGCTGGACAGCATACGCGAAGCCTCCATACCAAAGTAATATACACCAGAAACCTTTTTTTCGATATCCTTGCAAGCCGAGAGGTATTTCTGGTTGATAGGAAGGGATGCGTTGGGTTGACTCCCGCTATCGAGGGCCAACGACAACCTTGCAAGAGCCAAGACACCAAGCGAGTATTTTTTGATTAGTCTCATAGCCAACCGAGGAAATAAGATGAGACTACTTTGCCGGGATACCGAGGCTTTATATAGTGTAACGTGGCGTCCTGTAGGCTGAAGACCTGATTGAAGAAATCGGGGATCTAAAGAAAAAGAAGTATAACAAGCAGGCTTCATTTCTTGTCGCAGCCTCGCCAACGGGTCCGAGCCTACCGCTCATGATGTTTTTTGCAGTTGAATCTGGCACAATATTATCGCTTCATAGTTGCAAGTAACGGGTAGGCAGGACGGTAGCTTGTGTAGGACGCATATATAACAAGTATAGTCTGACGGGGCTTGCTTTACAGTGCCAGCTTGTGGTAAAGGTAGCAAGGCCGGTAGCTTCTTCTGTGCGCGCTTCTGGCTTCGATGGGCGCTCATCACCAAAACAGGCTGAGGCTCACTAGAATGAACGCCGTACTGGTGCCTGTGAGTGATATTTTTTAGTCAAATACGGCCATAAATCCAGCCTTACTCTCAGCCTCAATAACGAGCAATCGTGGTTGCTCCGGGTGCTCGTGATCGCCAGTGGTTTTGGCAGAAAGCGATCTTGAGACTGCTCAGGACCAGCTGAGCATCAATGATGACATCAGCAGTTCTCCACGTGATCGTCCGATAATTTCGATGACCATGTCCGGGCTCAAACGCAAACGCGGCGCAGACACAGACGAGTCGACAATACCCAAAGTCACCGTGCTTGAAGCATCGTCTTCAAAGACTGGCCCAGTCCTAGGTAGGACACTGACTGCACTGTACAGCCCATTCTAATCCACCACAGCCCACTTCCCTTCGCTCGCGCCCCCCGACGACACACCCGCCTACGTTTATGGTGCTAATGTTCGAGCTTCCAACAAGACAAAGGGGTCAACGATACTTGTTTCTGAAACTCCCAAGATAGAGTATGTCAGCACAAACCAGGACCAGGCCGCCAGTAGCACAGGATACGCTTGCCAGTTTGTGATTTCTGTAACTCGAATAGTACGAGTGCTAAATTAGCCATACGCAGGTATCTTATTGCCGTACACGATCGGAAAACAAATACTGTCACGTTTCAGCCAGCTCCACTCTACGACCTTACCCGCACAGTCAAGGCACTCAAGAATCTCGAGCCTCAAGCTGTGTCGCAAGCTCAGCGTGTCCAGGCTCGAAACGTACTTGGAGAAGCCTTCGGTACCAAAAAGGCAAAGGCTGCCATTCGAGCCGCAGAGAGGAACAAGGTGGACGTGACCGCGATGAAAGATGTACAGGACTTCGTTGTGGAGAGCGTGCGAGACGGAACTAGCGCACTTCCAACAAAAGGTGAGTGAGTGTCTATGCTCTCCTTGATCTAGTATCTAATACTCTCCACAGAGGAAGTCGTAGAAGCTTCTCTTGCGACCCGACTCATTCCTACCCCCAACACATCCGCGACCACCCCGGCTGAGGCTTACCCGCTTTCCAGCATCATTCCCGCCCCCGAGCTTGAAGCAATATCTGTACAACCTTTTAGTGCGGCAAGCTCGGCGCAGGAACGACGAGCACTATTACCCTTCCGACATAGCACATGGCTCAACCACAGGCTAACTCAGATGTTTGCGACTACCGAGACGATTTCAAAATCACGTTTGTGAGTATTGTGGTCTCTTGTTGATTCTTTTCCTCTGATTTGAGCTTAGAAAATCATTGATCTACGCGTCAATACTGTTGGCATTCCGAAATTCAGCTGGCCATACGCTCGCCAAGTCCAAGTCAGACCCGCGTGGAGCATTGAGAGAACGACTCGATGTGAATCTAGTACCCGACGTGATATTTGACGGGCTAATTCAGAGGTTCACAGAGACAGCTCGTGGAGGGAGGTAAGCCGGAATATTCGCTTATTGCTGGTTGGTTCGTTGATCGTCTGTTTCGATTGTTTGACAGTCCCACTGTAACCAGCCAAACAGAGACCAAACTTCTCACATACTTCCTGACACTGTGCCTCCGTATCGACTCGTTCTCCACATCGATTAGTACCCTTGCCATGGATTTGAAGATTACTCCTGCAAAGTGTGTACCACACAACAACGAGCCTTGCGTTGCACCTAGCATACTGATTATTTACTAGGCTAACGACATACTTCAAATCTCTGGGATGTAAAATCCAGGGAACAGGGGACGAAAGGCGTGCTGTTTTGGAGGTACCACTCGTGTTCCCAAAGCCCAAATCATTGACGAAGCGAGGAGGAAAGTAGAGTAGTGTTATTCGGCTCTGCCAAAAAGGGTTGTTGAGAGTATTGCAATGACTGTCGTGAGTGAATGTTGCAATAGACTAATCAGATGCTTCCGTAAACTTGTTATTTTATTTACCGACTCTATGAAATATTTACTTGGCAATGCTACGCAAGCTCAAACACTACCTCGCTTTGGCCCTTGATCTGAACCGTGATCAACTTTCCTTTGCTCACCACCTCGCTCTCAACTTCGGCGGTCTGCTCCTCTCCCTTTGCACCGGCATCACCAACCAGGGCGACACCAACACGTCCAACCTTGGTCCCCATCCCGACCCAAACTCCGAGCTTCCCGCTACACCTCACGCTTACGGTATACTTTCCGGGCTTCAACTCGGTCTTTTCTACACCTCGCGTGGGGAGATATTTGTCGATGAGCCCTAGACACGCAACTTGCGCTTCCTTTTCGATGCGTCCGACGCTCACGATAGCCCATCCGAGCGTGTCAAGGTCCATTCGGACTGGAGGAGCCGGGTGAAGCGGGTTTGCGTAGCCGTATTGAAGTGTACGGGACTCGCTCGCAGGATTGCTCGTTTGGATGTGGATTATGACTGGAGGCGGGGCTGTCCTTGGAGGAAGCGACAATGCGTGGGCAATATCTGCGGCGTTGAGGAACTCGACGACCTGCGAACAGATGGCGTGAAAACGAGGAGTAATAGAAAGGCGAGGCAGACATACCCTTCCGCCCCAGCCCCGGACGTTCCAGATCCCGACAGTGTTGTTGACGTAAAGCTTCATGCCTCTGCCATGGCCGCCTTCCAGGATAGTCGGGTCGAGGATATCGTTGGTGGCTGTGAATGGTTCCGAAGCTTGGACGACGATGCTGGGAGATTTGGAAGTGGGAGATACGCTGCCGACGATTTTGCGCAAAATCTTTGGGTCCGACTTCAAGGGTACATCTATCACGCTTCAGTTAGCCACCACAATGAGTGTTGGCAAAGGAAGAACAACTCGCCTGTGATTGTTATTGGACCTGTACCGAAGACGCGGAACGAAGCATGAAAGGCCGCCTGAAATCACATCAACGCAAATGCATCGAACGAATTGACGAGCGGCATACCTGAGCGAGACCGGCCTGCGATGTGTTTTGGACGCCTTGAGGGGAGATGTATGCGTGCGTTTGGAACTTGGGTGGGTAGGTTTTAGCTTTAGTCTGTCTGGTTAGGACCGAGATCCGCTTACCATATCAAAGTCTGGTCGAATATCAAGATTGTTCAAGAGAAGACCATTTAAACTATGGAATGACTTGAGCAAATCGTGGTATTGTATTTCATGGACCCTTACGCATTGGTATAAACGTGGTATCCGTGCGACCCTTGCTCGTTAGGGAAGTCTATTATATAATGAATGTCAGCACGTTCTGTTTCTTCCATAAACGGTAAACGTTGAACTCACAATCATCGCTGTTTCTGCAGATTCGCTTCAACCCATCTCCAGCAAGGCCGACTTCTCCGAATAAAAACCGAGGAGTCATACCCATGCACCAAATAACGTTCTCAGCGCCAAACACCTCTCGGGCTGCATTCTTTACGGCGATAATGTATGCTTTTCGGAGTTCGGATACGTCCACTGGGTCGCCTGGTACTTCAACACTGCGAGGGTTCGGGAACGAGACTTCAACGGCTGAGACGATGTGGTCAATCGAAGCCATATTATCGCATTTGGTAAAGGTGATGCCCGCTTCCCGAAGTGCGGTATAGTAATCGAGGAAGAAAGATCCGATGGAAGCAGGGTGTGGGATGTAATCTGGTTCCTTCGTTAGTACATTATCCCCCTCGGTAAAGGGCACACTAACATTGGTAACCTGCTGGCTCGTCCGGCCCGGGATAGCCGTCCTTGGTGACCTTTACGAGTCGGTATTTGCCCCCAAACCGGCCAGTGTCTACACCCAGCCAATATCCTTGGATGGTATGCCAAACACCGACATCACGGACGCCGTGCTCTTTTTTGGCAATTTTCACAACTTCAGCGAGGCTCTTGTATTCTCCCAGGAACGAGGCTGAAGCGGTGAAATCTTGAAGGGTTCTAAAGGCGTTTGTATGCTGCCAGCCATCGTCTATCAAGAACGCGGCAGGCTGGACGCCTAGGGATTTGATATGCTCAAGAGTCTGGAGGGCAGAGCCTGCTTGAGAGGGCGTGGGTGGCTGAAGCGAATTCCAAGTACAGCTGAATGTCGTGTAAGTAACATGAAACAAAATACCCTAGAATCGCTTCCGCTCACTATGTGAGAATATCTTCAGGCAGCGTGCATGTACTGGCAGTTTCAGTAGGCTTGCCGACAATAGATCGTGCACGTTCAACCGCAGTCTTCACGGCGGTGTTGACGTCTCGAGCAACGACGGCTACTGCTCTTCCGGCGCCGCTAAATTTAGGATCTTTCACAAAATTTAACGAGATCGATCCATATTCATTTTCGAATACCGGTCCACGCAGAGCGCCCAGGTACGACTCGGTGGTCAAAGGTAGCAAAACCAAGACATGGTTCGTGTTACGGAGAACAAGGATCTGAGTATCCGTATGAGCCGGGACAGAAGGTGTTGGACGAGCGAAGAGCCAGAAACATCTGGAGGTCAAGGGTTAGAGTTTGTCCACTCGTTAGCTGAAGAGAAATCACGGCGCATACTTATCTCGACTCAAATGAAGGCCCCCAATGACGCTAGAGCCAGGATAGTCGAGGTTGAAGTTGGCAGTTGTGCCGGACGCGTCAGCGTGTTTCCCGATATCGAAAAACAAGTTGTAGACGTAAAGCTGCTCTGATGGACTAGAGGATGCGACCTCGATAGTCCCTCCAGAGTCTGTTAATTTGGGTAGGTATCCAGTCAATACTTCCATGTCAAATGGGTTTGGGTATCAGTAAAGGCAAGGGACTGGTATGTGGGTGGTGAGGATTCAATTGATCGCTGATATGTTGCGATAGATATATAGTGCCTCGACACGACTTCGACGCAAGGCTTATCCTCAATTTGCAATACCGTGTTTTGGGGTACGCACCAAAAAAGGTGACACAACTAAGCAGCACGGTGCAATCGCATGGATGCGAATTACCGAGCGCATATATATGAGTAAACGCAGGGTCGAGCCAGAGGGAATTGTGAGGTGCGAGCGTGCCCCCACACAAACAACACGGCCTCCGACTGTGCCCATCTTGTTATCTATCCGATTGAAGCAGTCGATTTCCTCGCTTGAAGCGGCCCGGCTCCGGGCCCCTGACCTTACTTCTGCACAAGGGTCGTTCAAATATGATGTATCCAATCCATTTATTATATCTTAAATCACAGTAAAAAAAACTGGTAGTATCTAGTCTTGACGCTTAGATCGAATGTCTGTCGAGGCTACGCTGAGAATCGGAAAAGGTAAAAACACCCGACAACGGAAAGCATCACATAAGGGCAGGTCAGAGACTGCCACGGTCCTAGGTGTATGCGGTCACAGCGCAGCCACACTCGACTGCATGTATCCTCTAGTGCTTCTTCTGAATTTCTCTCGGCTTTACTACATTCCATGTGGTCGTGCCTTCATCTGTCGCGTACTCTAAGTTAGGTCTTGTCCGTTTTCCCTGCCTGTGGCCTTTGTCTCACCCCTCGTTATGTAAAAGTATATTTTGTTGAAGAATCAAGAGCTCGAAATTACATCAATTTACACCAAACTGCTTCAATGTCTTGAATTCGACTTGTGGAGTCTCAGAATCACCCTACCACTAGTCATCTCGGTAAAAATGTGGCACTCGTTTGCCCAACCCAGAAAGTCAAATTCAGACCCCCCCGGCTCCTGATCCTTCTAGCACGCCGTCAGGATAATCTCGGAGCCAATGTGTAAGTACAAACGCCATCCTCAACAATTTTGAATGCAAAAGGGGCTGTCTCTCCCTTTACTTGCTTTGGATTCTCTGTATACAGCCAAAAGCCGATTCGCTAGTTAGCGCTAGTTAGAGCCTGGTTTCTAGCTAAGCAAAACGAGCGCCGGTAGCGCGTGCTAGTTTGATCCAGCGAGTGCTCGTTCGGCTTAGCTAGAACCAGGGCTCCAACTAGCAAATCGGCCTTGGCCGAATAGAAACGGTACCACGGGGCCTGGCCTCCAAGCGACTATGATATGCATGTTCTTTTCTTCTAGAAAACGAACAGGTGACCAAGCCTACACACAAGCTATCAATTTTATACAAAATAGATTACCAGTTGAAGCGGGGATATAAGGAAAATTGAAGATAACAGCGACGATTAATATGCGATCACCGGGCGGGGTAAAGTTAGGTGTCATGGCTCATGACACTTCTCTTTTCACGGTAATAATGGATTTCGCTCGTAATCATCACCAAAAAAGACAAAATCAGTGCTACACCCAGAGGTATTGCTACTGATAATTGATACCAAAGTGTCATTTTCACGGTACCATCCTCCCCCCATGAGCCATGGACCATAATCAGCAGCCCAGATACGATAACGAGGGCTGAAAGTGCGGCCATGGCGTTAAGTAGTACGAACGGGAAGGAAGAAGACGACTTCGGGTGTAGATGCCCAGCTGGTAATTTTGAAGGTAGAGTCATTTTCAAGTAGAGGCTCAGCAGGATTCCAATCAATCCAAGCCCGAAACCATCCACATAACATGTGTTTACAAGAAGTGGTTGCATGTTGCTGTTAGCACTTGGAAACGTCAGCGCGGTGGCTCCAGTTGACGTTATGGTAGAGAGCTGTGGTCTTTGGCTCAGGGATGCTTTTCGCAAGTAATAGTCTTTACACTTGCCATGAGAAGCATATTATTGAGCCTTTCCTGTTCATTTCGTTGAAATACTATCAGCAGCCGGTCCTATAATAGAATGAACGAAGCGAACCTTACTTTCTGTTTCTCCCATTCGACCTCATCATCATACAAATCTGTACGGCTTACACTGTAGCGGCTCAGGAAAACGAAAAGGGATCGAAGTAGATGAAATTCGTATCCTATCAGACCGTAATTCTAGATAGGTTAGAATGATTTAAAAACAGGATCCAGAAACGTACCCTGCAGTGACTTGTGCACATCAGTAAGCGAAAGTGTGGCACCCCCTAACATTGGTGAGATTCAGCAGTGGACCTCTAGGGCAGTATAAATACCTACGCACGCTCGCTGATGGGAGGCGGAAATATCTCCACGTGCTCTATATGAAGACTCAATCGCCCGCAACACTACGATAACACGATCTAAGCACATACCCCAGTACTGGGGTTCCTCGACTGTCCGTGTAACTATGGCTTCCACTGGTGTTGGAGATTCAGCTGTGGAAATCCAATTCCAAGGTGACATAAACGGTACGGCGTACTCACTGGTGGAGCAGAGGATAATGCTGTTTGCTTCAACTGGACGCCCGCGCTCAATATAAGTCGCGAGGAGGCAGCTGAGGCACTGTCATTTCAGTACGTACCGATAGCATTGAAAAGGATCTGCATAGCTTAAGCAATCTGCGCCTCGTATGAACCATATTTTGGCTATGGTTTGAGAGATGGCCCATCACTTCTATCGCCCAGCGTCACGCCATCCGCATGGATCCGTATTTGAGTTACCAATAGAGGCGCTTGTTGCACTGGTACGGCACATCTTGATGGTGTAGTTTCCATTACAGGAACATCGAGGCACGTTTCATGCTTTTCATGGGCAATGCGGTGCACACATTTGAGCACGCACCGCCATTGAGCGTGTCCTATTTAACAAGGAGTTGCCCACCCCTTCCCCCACCCTCCTTCGAGATTGAATTCCTTTGATTGATACTCCAGTATTGATATAATTTGTTGGTTAGTAGGTGCATTAGGCTTTACACAGATGTTATATCCACCCCGCGGAGGGCATGATGTAAGCGTTTGTTTCACCTTGGGCCACTCGCGTTCGGGAGCATGAATTGAAGCGGTACATTCAGACCACATTCTATTGCTTAATAAATCTCGTAAGTACAACACGCTGAATATGCACCGTCTGACCAAAAACACATCTGCGCAGCTCCCGTTCCTGACAATAGCCAACTTGATCATATGGAGAATTTCAGACTCATCCAACAAGTTTTCCAGCAGAATGTTTGCAGTGGCTTTATCACTGAGTCTGCTGGATATCGTGGCTTGGACGTGTATCCACGTGGCTCCTCAAGCTGCATATAACCAGTCCCTCCAACCCCAGCGGACTACGGGCGGATCGCTCAGTGGCCGATCCTGGACGGTGTGCGCTATGGCGTCCGTTGTGTTTTGTTCTCTATGCTGCCTTTTCACTGGCGAGCTCTTTTTAGCACACGGAGTCACGCCAACCGGTATTTGGGCCAAACCAGAGCCCTATGAAGGCATAGTCGGGGGAGCCGCCATAGCACTCGTGGCAGGACTCGCATACGATGTGACGTCTATCAATCGTCGCACCAACATATCGAACCCCAAATCGGACATCTAGACGGGTTAGGAGTGTAGGGGATTGTGATTTAAGATAGTGCTGGTCCAGATGTATGCCGCTACATTCCACAAAAATAAGAGACTATAACCAAATTCTCATCAGAGCAAGCCGCTTCATGATATCCTACCGTGTATAGCTAAAAGTTGGATTCCGGGAACGAGTACGACACCTTTGTAGTGTGGTTAGCACGTCGGCTCCAAGTAAACGACTCAATGTGAGGGAAGAAACGGAACATTTGCGTACAAGGTAGAAGAAGTTACTGTAGCAATCATCTAACAACGTTGGTCTGGGTCCCGAACCCATGCGACGTGATGTTTGGACTTTATTTCTCCTGCTTCTTGAGTCCAGTCGACGCAGAGGACAAACGGGTGAATAAATATACGTAATTATCGAGCGAAATATATGCTATCCCCGACACAATGAAAGTGTATTGACATTGAGCCAATCTGGGAACGCGGTCAGGATAAAATCACTGCCACTGGAATCATCATCAATCGGGACATCTATCAAGTACACGCTGGCTCAATACATGTTTAGTATTTACAGTCGTTTGCCAAAAGAGTTGCGAGGCAAACGCTGAGTGTTTCGATCACGTGATGCCCAAACACTTTGTGTTTTTATCTCCCTCGGTTCGAGTCGTACGGCTCTACGTAATAGACCGTTCAACTATCTCTCACAGCGCGCTGATGCGAGACTAAATTCTAGAGCATGATGCATACGTTGTAAATTCGATCATCGAAAATTCTTCCCTAGCTCGAATTTGCGGTCATATTGTCGCCACCGCTAATCTACAGCAGCGACTTATCATCGGGTGTTATATTTAGCGATATAATCTGTAAACGTAGACAACTAGGATGTATGCTGAGTACGAAGAAGTCTGAGCTATTGCTGGGTCGATGCAAGGAATAGGTGGGCATTTTATAGTTAGAAAGCGGCCCATCGGCAAGCTTTTTCAGGAGCTAAATCGCCCCAGAACTGTCACTCTGTCAATCTGTAACTGGGGAGCAACGTTCACGAGCTACGAACTACTGCCTCGGCATGCACATGTCACGAGAAGCGAATCGCGCACAGCTCTCTCGGCTGCCTTGTCAAATGAACAAGTTTTTGATTTGAGATAAAGACGGGAAGCGACATGGCGGGACCTACGTACCAAACAAGCCCAAGCGTAGAGGAGCGCTGGGCGCTATTACATGAGTGACGTTATTAGATGATCGCTACAGTATACATAATCACAAATAGGGGCTAAATAACGCTACTTAAGCATCCTCCCTCTACAACAACATAGTTGTGCTAAGGTGAGTTGCATGTGCTCGAACAGATCTCGGCGGCAGCGGAATGTTCATTTGGTTAGATATCGCGCGCTTCCAGTTCCAATCCAAAATTAGCGCCGACTACATACTGCTAAAGAAAAGCGAAGGCGAAACATTTTCAATATGTTAATCCACAAACTAAGCCACCAACACGATAATAAATTCAAGAATTCTAGGTGTCTGAAGTACTAAATTAAAGGGGCCGGTCAGGAGAGGGCGTAAGCTCCAGTGAGCACTATATGCAAGGACACGACCACGTGAGAGTGTCCAAATATTTGTCGTGACCGCCAGGCGCCAAGTGGTCGCTTTTGACCGAAAATCACGCGTTTTATCATAAGTGATCTATAAAAATAGGTAGGCTACCTAATAAATGAGTGTTCTGACCGCCATAGGGCGTGGCACTATTGGTCTCGATAAGCTCAGCTGTCCCAGCACGCTCCCGAGCACTTTGATCAACGGCCGGAAGTGGGGCATTTTCGTTGCGAAGCGCATACATAATACTAGATGCGGGTTTAAGCTAGTTTTAGATGAGGGGGATTGCCCTCTATTTGTTTCATTCATCTAATATTGGCCATACACAGGCTCTTTCAATTAGCCTTCACTATAGGAGGAGTCAGCGACTCTCGAAGTTTGTCGGGGTGGACATTAGCATGCTCAGAGTCAATTGGGATGCCCGTCTTGGCTGCATTCGCTTTCATGCCTGAAAAAGACTCAGGTATTGGACCAGATGCGAGTCTAATGAATAAACTTACGTTCGAGTTCCTCGGCCAGTATTTTTGTCTGCGCATCCAGTCGCTTTGGTACTATCTGTTGTCGCGGAACCGAAGGAACAAAGTTGTATCTATCTACTCCGAGCTCCTTTAGTGTCTTCAACTCGACTAGAGAGAAGTCCGCCGGGTTTTCTCGGTTAAAGTTGAAAGGCTCTTTGAGAGACACTGGCGGATTCGTGATCAAGCGCACGGCCCGGGTGTGGTTCTTGGACGCCGAATGAAGCATGAGTGGGTGCAGGAGAATGACGTCCCCTCGTTCTACGGAAGCATTGAATTAGTCGTTAAGTTTTTACCCACTCAGAGCCATTCCTACCTCCAGTCATCTCGGTGAAAACGTTGCACTCGTTTATGCGCGCGAGAAAGTCGAATTTGCCCTCCCCGGGTCCAAGTCCTGGTAGCACACCTTCGGGATGGTCGCGTAGCCAACGTGCGATTACACCGACCCCATCCTCAGCAATATATGTACCCCCTCCGCGTGGCTACCAGGTGGAGAAAACATTCGGTAAACGGATTTAAAATCACAAGTCTAAACACTAACCTTGATGTCGCTATACAGCGGTATGATCAACAAGCCCTGCTCTGGAGAGTCCAAGAAATGAAGGAAAAAGTCACCATCGCAGTGCCTTGTTGACGTCAGCCACCCAGAATGGAAACACGTTCAATAAAAGGCACAAACCAGTTATCCAATTCACGTGGGCTTATGTCTTTTGTTTCCCACTCATCCAAACCCATATTGGTGATCAATCCTAGATACTGACGTCAATGAAGCCCAGAATGAAATGTTTCGTGTTTACCGTCACGCCACTCTTTGCAGTAATCCGCGATCCTCTCTTCTCCGCCGACAATCTCACAGATGGCACCCCAAGCGGCCGGAGCCACATCTTTGGCCATTACACGACGGTGCCAGGGTTGGTTGACCCGTTCAGACTTCCAGGTTGACTTGTCGTTTGGGTCGACACCTAGGCGAATCCAGACATCATGAGTTGCGCGTTGGATCCACTCTTCCTGTGATAGGTGGGGATATTGATAAGACTGGGTAAATCATCCAAGTATCGCTCGTACCTTTAAAGCCTTTTTGATAACCACATAACCGTGGTTCATGAAAAAGTCAACCTGCTCGGCTACAGATCGATCTAGTTAAGTTCTTTCTTTGCCTTCTGAACAAGCCGTGGACATACGTGTTAGGTACTTGTATTCGCGAGACATCGGAATCTAGTCGGGAAGTCGCTGAAGAGCTTTGTGGGATGCCCGATCAACCACTAGACGGGGCGTTATATATGTGGCTACGGCACGCTCGGTTCTTCTTCCATACGCGTGACCAACCCCGATTGGTGGCCGGTGATTGAACGGGAGCAATAGATCATGGGCGTAATCGGCAGATCCAAATCCTAAAGAGCGGCCGGTTTGATGGCTCTTGGTCCAGAGGCATTTACTTAATATAGTTGTTGTGCATATAGTTTGGGCGGTGTTTTACAATGCTTTACCTTAGACTTGACCGTATCTACTGCGTGGGGCTGCTGGTGCACCGTCTACGATAATATATTTATACAATAACTTGTTGTTATAGCTACCGAATGTTCATGTGATAGAATCCAAGATAAGCTTTGAGTTATTTAGCAAGAATTCACCGAGCTGTGGTGATTCATCTAGCCGGCTGCACAGACAAAAATAACTAGATCATAGGATGATCGAGGCCTGTATATTCCCTCGGAGAATGATAGGATCGATCAGAGGCAGACATATGTAATTGAGTATGGACATACCAACATGTTCAAACACTCGGCTGTATCGCCTGAATTCCCGCATTGCCCTCGGCGGTGACGGCGGGAATCGTGCCTGGATATCACGTGAGAAATTACGGGAGCCACGTGGTTTGGAAGGCGGGGACCAAACTACCCGAGAACAAAACTGCGTCCCGCCTCCTCCGCACCTCGCCACTGCCTGTGCGCTGCCCCCATGTCTCTTTAAGCCAGAGACGTCGGGACCCGTTTGCTCACATCCATAGTACATGCCAGTCTATACCCCGCTCAAGTCAACTCGATCCATGCGCGTTTACGCCTCGCTTGGAGTGCAGACTCCATTCGACCCAACATGCAGCCTAGTTACCTCGCATGTCTTCTCTCCCGGAACTCTTGCTGCGATACGAACAGCCCTGGCCGTCTACTCGCTAACGGCCTTGATTGTGAACATAGTATTGCAGAGCGTTGAGCTCGATACCATTGATAGGTGCGCATCATTTGGGTCTTGGGATCGGCGTGGGCTTACATATGCACTCAAATTAGCTTTTTCTCGTATTTCACCAATCTCTCCTACATCGGCCTCTGCTCGTACATGTGGGCTGCGTCGATCCAGACCATTGCCTATGCTCGACACAGTCGCCGTTTCCATACCCAGTCGAGCGCACGATACGAATACCCACTCCAAAAATGGCCTCGATTTCTGCAATTTTTGCATTTGCTCTTGTGGTCCACAGTAACAACATTTCGTACGTCTCCATCCCAACCTCCAAGGCTGCACTTCTGAATTTTTTTATCGCATAGCGTTTATCGTTACGGTTGTCTACTGGGTCCTGTTGGCTTCTTCCTCCACATTCCAGACTCGGTACTCCAGTAAGCGAATATCCCGGCTTCTATTAATAACTCATCCTAACTCCCTTTCAAATAGGTTGGAATAATATCACCGTACACGCGATGAACTCGGGTTTTGCGTTGTTCGAAGTCTTGTTCACCCGGGCGGGTCCAATGCCCTGGACACACGTCCCGTTCCTGATCGTCCTTTTAGGAGGATATGTTGGGGTTGCCTATATTACCCATGCGACCCAAGGGTTCTATAGTACGTATGACCTTGTGTATTGGATATCATCCAGGCTCACAGTGTCTTCTAGCTTATTCTTTCCTCGACCCAAAGAAACAGGGTGCAATGCTCGCCGCTTACATTGTCGGCATCGCGGCTGGGGCTGTAGTCGTCTTCTCTATCGTCTGGTGCATAACCTGGGTGCGCAACCGTATCTGGAGACGAAGCGAGCTCGAAAAGTATGGACCTCGGGATGGAGCGAGTGACGAAGTGCCGATGCGCGAGACATACCATGGCAAGGCGTGACGGACTTTTTGAAGGACTTTAACTTTATTCTCTGTTGTAGATCAGATTTTAATACATTTGGGTTATCATGCGTTATTTTGTTGCGGTATAGGGCCGGTATCGTAGTATCACGTCTGGCCCACATCCGACAGGCAGCCCTTATTTATCATGGGCTGATTAAACTGGGGTGGTACCGTCCGTCAAGGGAGTCATCTCTCCATACTTGGCCAACAGCAAGAGCTGGTTAGACTAAACGACCATCTCGCTCGCTACGGAACCCATCTGCGATTCTTGTCCGTAGATCTATGCGAAAAAATAGGCTGACCGTTTGACCGGCCGGACCGCTCAAATCAACAGTCCAAAAGCCCACGTAGGTAGGGCCTGAATAAGAGAAAGTGGAAGAGAGATAGGCTGCGAAACTATTGTAAATAATTTCGCGCTACAAGGCCAACTACATTTCAAAAAGCACCTTGTATCCGCGCGTAGTTTGTCTCTGATTTAAACTTACTACCTATGCTGAGAGAGTCGAATGGTTGAATGCTGAAAATGTGATTCTGAATGATTTGCTACTAATACAGTTGAATGATCAATCACACAATAATGCTACTCTGCTACTAGGTGAAATGAAAAATAGTACCCCTCAGACTCCCCATTACCGTACCGGACATCTTGTAAAATCCCAGGTAAAGTCCGACAGACGCCTTGTATCCTATCGTCGCTCGCGCTGACCTCGTCGAGATTCCGTGATTGTCGGAAGCCCGGGCGAACACCCTCTCAGAGCCGGGATCCCAGCAAACTGGGGCGGTTTGCGCGAAGAGAGACCGTAAGCCATGGCTAAGTTCTCAACTTGGCCACTGGCGACCAAGTGGCGTTGGTAGCCTTTCATCGTCCCGGATTTCTGTCTTCGAATGAGCGCCTGGAGAACTTGAGACGCGGGATACTGGTTGCCGGGCTTCCAAGATACGAGCCCGGATCACATCTGGGTCGCATGGCTCGCACATCTGCAGGAGCAATCGACCCCGAGCCTGCGACAGCACCAAGGCGGAGGCGCTCGTGGTGGATCCAGGCAGAACGACCGGAGAGATCTCTTGAGGTCCAGATGTGCCAGAAGGGCTGGATTTGATATCCGAAGGGACCAGTGCCGCGGGTTCCTCGTACGCCACGGACACAGCATGAGTGTGTCCAGGTAGCAAATCGGAAATGCGAGCGGCTCTGGCCGACAAGGAGACATCCTGGACATCCAACGGCGATACAGCACCGTCTGAAAACACACCGCTCTTATTAGCCTAAAGATAGAATCAAGGGGCAAGAAAACTCACAAGGTCTAGACCCGATACAGAGCTGATAGATCAGCAGAGCGGACGTTAGAGCCGCTACGGCAAACCTAATTTCGACGATCCAACCAACCCTGACGTTCGAGTGGCTTCCCGGACGAGCCGGGACACGAATTCCGCGATGCCGGGTCATGTTTGATCGATCTTCGAGATCGTCCCGGCGGAAAAGCGGATTGGGCAGAGCCAATCCGGAGCGCGCCTCGAAGCCGAATGCGTGGGGACGGGCCGGGGCTAACCTGGGAGTGGCAGAACGAGCTTGCGAGAATAGCCTGTTATCTAACCAACCGCCGTTTCGAGGACTGCCGTTCAGCTGTTCGAGTAAATCAGAATAACGTCCAAAGAGTAGCGAGAATTCACCTACCTGTCGTGACCCAGAGCGGTTCACGTCACAGTTCCTATCAACCCAGTCATAGACCAGGCGGCGTCCGGGCAGATACAAGTCTCGCCGGAGGAAATAGGATTCCAGTGGACATACCAGCTCGGAGAATCGTACGGGCGACGGCCTAGAGAGTACATCAACGTCCCGCCTGATAGGGATCCGCGCATCGCGGTCAAAAAAGACCGGAGCAGCAGACAGCCAGCCAATCGGACGGGATACCGGCGGGACGGTAGAGGTGACTCCAAGAGACAGTTTGTCGACGACGAGACCCGGTAAGCTGAATGTCTTAGGAAGGCTAGTATGCTCATAAGTATGTGGCTCGGGCCAGCCACGACCGCCTATAACTCACTTCGAAACAAACGGTGATATATAGTCGATGGTCATGAGTACAGCAGGTTTCACGACGCTAGACGAGCTGGCGCCGAGTACACTACCATATAAGTATTAGCCGAGTATGACGATAACGAGTGCGGAAGGGGGAAAGGATCCAACTCACGTGTGCGGCCATCTCAGACACGAAACTGCCAGGATGAGATGCAAGATACACAAGGTTTATGATGTTGTGAGAGGTCGTGAGCGCGACCGCGCGACTTCGTTGGCTCAGAACACGACGGTCGGGGGAAGAATCCCCCAAGAACCGGATGCATATACGTGAGACTAAATACACATCCGAGACACACGTGATAAGACCACATCGGGCAGCTCCGCCGCCCAACACATGAGAGCAGCAAATGCTGTAACAAAGGCTGGGAGTCCAATCATCGATTGGAGAATTGTCTGTTCAAGTGTGGTGGGTGCTAAAAGAAGGACCAGTTCTCAATACTTCTCCCTTATCAATTGAGTGGACCAGAACCGGATGCATATATGTGAAACTATATACACGCCCGAGGCACAGCTGATGATAGTCTTCGCCGCCCAGCGAGTAGCTGTATAGACACGATGGTCCAAAGCCCAAGTAGCATATAGGGACTGTATGTCCTTTCGTTCCCTCGCTCTCGACCATAGCGTTTCGTGGATCGTGCCTCTTCGCGCTCGTCTTTTTTTGATTCTTATTTTTCCACCCACCACCCCAACGTACCAAAATCGATTTCCGTCTTAGCCACCCGACATTTGCGTTGTTTGGAGTGTTGTGTACTGGGGCCGGGCTGATCCCCTGGACAAGGGCTGCCCACGAGTGAGACATGCCATGCCAATGCGTACGCGTGATGGGGGGTTTTTGACTTTATTCGATGTTGTATATCGAACTTGATACATTCGGGTTGACATGCGTTATCTTTGTTGTGGCCGAGGACTTGCCTCGTGCGGTGCGCCAATCGGGCGTTTGCCGCGTTGTTGATCATGGCTTGATTGGCAGATGTAACGCGGACCCTGCTGACTAAGCAAAGAGGGGAAACGCCCTCCTTCACAAAAAGGGTATAAGAGTTACACCTCTTGTGCTATCTCTTTCTCTCATCCATCACTCTTGCCCAACTCTTAGACCAGCTAGGTAGGCTCGCCTTGCGTCCACGTGTTCCCTTGCAGGTGCTCAAGGTCTCTAGTAATTACCATGCCATCGGGAAAGGGATACTCGTATAGCGGCTCCGGCACGAACTCGCAGGTACGTACGCGCCTTGACCTCGGCACTGTTGCTGACTCTTTCCACAGGGAAACCACTACTGCTCTCGTGACTATGGCAGCTCTGCGCCCAATCAGAACTCGTACCACTATAGGTACGCGTGCGCCACACTTTTATTCAGGATTGCAAAGCTAACAAAGACACTACGTAAAGCAACACCGACGGAAGCTACTATTACAGCAACCCGAATGGGTCTACCTGTACGTCTTTGCCCTTACGCATACTTTTCATTACTAAAGTATTTGTATCGTGCAGATTATAACAGCGGA
Organism: Ceratobasidium sp. AG-Ba; assembly: GCA_016906575.1. Lineage (NCBI taxonomy): Eukaryota > Fungi > Basidiomycota > Agaricomycetes > Cantharellales > Ceratobasidiaceae > Ceratobasidium > Ceratobasidium sp. AG-Ba. Next base: position 2,268,748 of record CP059638.1, read on the forward strand.
AGCGGGTCCTCGAACTATACAAGCCCGAGCGGCGGAGGCTGGACCGAGAGCAACGGTACCCGCTCTTACAAGTAGTAGCCGTGCGGTTCCCAATGTTGCTGTAAACGTTGGAATGATGACTGGAATTCAAGATTCAAATGACTCGAACTTGACTTCACCTAAGTATACCCAACCGGCTCGAGAGCTACGCGTCTAGGGATGTCGAAGATAATGATAAGATATAATCAGATCGAATCCTCTAGAACTTGATACCTATTTGTTCTAATTTACAATTTATCAAGTCTTGGAGTAGGTATTGGATGACTGCCCGTAACGCGAAATTCTTTTCTAAATCTTTTCTATCCCGTTCTAACGGGTCTAACGGGCAATGGCGCCTACGGCATAGCCACATGTATGTGCAGACACAAATGAAATACTGCAGCTGTTTGTGTGGCGCGACTTGACAGGTGTGGAGCGGGCTGATCATCCACCTCCTGCTCGACGGCAACCGAGCGCACAATTCGGGGAGATGCCTGGCATGAGCGGCGAAAATACGCGCGGGGGTATTTTCACAAAAAAATGACATTGGCGCATGTGCCAAACAAAACGCGCGGACCGGTGAGCATATCGTCCAAATCTGGTAGCTGCCATGACAGGCGGCAACACGTGGGCTCCACAACCTGATTTTGAAATTCAAGGCTATATGCTCACCGGTCCGCGCGTTTTGTTTGGCACATGCGCCAATGTCATTTTTTTGCGAAAATACCCCCGCGCGTAGTTTCGCCGCTCATGCCAGGCATCTCCCCGAATTGTGCGCTCGGTTGCCGTCGAGCAGGAGGTGGATGATCAGCCCGCTCCACACCTGTCAAGTCGCGCCACACAAACAGCTGCAGTATTTCATTTGTGTCTGCACATACATGTGGCTATGCCGTAGGCGCCATTGCCCGTTAGACCCGTTAGAACGGGATAGAAAAGATTTAGAAAAGAATTTCGCGTTACGGGCAGTCATCCATTGAGTTCCGTAACTAGTTTATTCGTATTTAATCAGTTTCTAACGATTCAAACTTGGTACGAATTCGAACAAATGATCGCCGGGTCCAGCCTGAAAACGGACAGGATTTGCATGTGAGAATCTTGCGCACTGTCTGCACAGACATGCGATGCCGATATTCAGACGTCACAGGGCAACATCTCAGGAACACACGCTCCGCCGAAACACTTGTTGCCGGCATTGCAAGGATATCTTGATTAATCTTACGCAAACCCGGCAGGTTCAACTCCTGCTCCTTGCAATGCAAACCAAATTCCACAAGCAGGTGCCGAACCGCCTGCCCACAAACTCGTACCCACCTTGAACCAAACCAAAATATCACCACCATCGAGGAACCATTTTCAGAAACTTAGCACACCCGCCAGAAACTGAACCGCAACGTCCATTCCAAAAATCACCCACTTGGATATTATCCGGGCCACAATCTGGGCCACTGAGGAAACATACCGTAAGGCATTCATTAATCTTCCTAAATAGCGGCCCTTTGATATCTTTTAGTCGTATGCTGAGGTATCGCCTTGTAGCTGCCTCTGCGGGTACTTTGGCAGCTGGAGAAGGAAGGTTGGCAATGGCTTCTGTAAGACGTTCGAGAGCGTTATGAAATCTTGGTTGAGGAAATGACCCAGACGCGAGGAAATCCGAAGGGAAGGACACCGATTGAAACGTGCGCAGCAAGCAATCGAAGTATCAGATACAAAACCAGTATGAATCAGATACAAACAAATTACATCATGATAGAATTTTCTAGTATTGAATAACAGACGGGTGGAGCGGGAGCTATCGGAATGAACCAAATACATATTTTGTCAGTATCATGACGTGTTATTTATTACGTACCAGTATTTTAGACATCCCTATACGCGTCGACGGGAACTGTGAGTCAAGCATACCCGTGACGCTATAGCTTCTATCCTTCGGGGTAATTGTATATCCAATAGAATGGCGGTATAAGCATGGTGGGAAGTGCCAGCCGCACTCCAGACTTCCTTTTGGGATAAAGCCGGGATCTTCTATTGAACGAGGTCGAGTCAGGCTAAAGACTTGCGCCGAGGACGGCCATGTGCAAAGAGGCCATTCGATCCGAACAGCGAGGTCTAGCCAGGTATAAAGGGGTATAGACCATGTGCGTTCCGCAGGGCTTGCGCCTCATCCCTCATCCCTCCTCGCTTACGTGACCAAGGTTTGTGTTTTGCTTATCTCATTGTTTGTGTTCTGATGAACGTCAGCAGTACTCGTTATGTCATTTGAGAAAGGTTATATCTGTCGTAGCCACGGTATAAACTCACAGGTACGTTGCTTCAAGTACAGCAGGTCCAAAATTTGGACTAACAATTGATTTAGGGAAATCACTACTGCTCCCGCGATTACGGCAGTTCCGCTGTCAATCAGAACTGTTATCACTATAGGTATGCGATCCATGAGCCACGGTTCCGTTTTGCCAGCGAACTGATCAGGTATTTGTATTTAGCAACGCGGACGGAAGCCACTACTATAGTAATCCAGATGGCTCCACTTGTACGTTTATTTTTATATCTGAAATTAGAATACTCATTGCTTGAATAGACTACAACAACGGACGTGGATATGCCAGGTATACGAGTCCAAGCGGTGAAATAACGATCGAGACGAGCAATGGTCGCAGTTACACGTAGACCGATGCCATGGATAACTCCCTTACTCCCTTAATGTCCCTTTGAATTGTGTTTCCAATCTGTATCACCCTTGTAATGTCATTTGTGGTTTACTGAAAGACTCTATCGATGTATCTATTTATGCATCTGTTACACGAATGTAGCTTTAGATTGTTTCATTATAAGTATTACAAGCTCCCATCTGTGGGGTTTCATAGCATGGTATATTGTCGTTCAAAGAATTCTCGATGAGCCCGCTCGTTCTCGGGGAGCGCCCAGTCACTCTCATTGGGGGCAGTGTATCGTACTTTGATATCCTTCCCCCGGCGTTTGAGTTCTTCGAGGTGTTCGTACCGACCAACTCCGGTTGGGATACTAAGTATGGCGTCGCCTGGTCGGGCCGGTTAGATTTGCGTTTGTATGTGTGAATAGAGTTAGAAAAGACTACCTTCGATCGCAGCTAGCCACGAGAACACTCCAAAGTCTCGCCTTGGAAGCCCGAGTGGCAGTCGTGGGACGAATATCGTGACGACATAACCCAGAAGCAACATGTCTACCGATCGACTGATCAGCACCGCTTTTGGGTCACTGAGGGTCAACCTTACTGAAAAGTAATATGCCTAGCCAAAACATAGAAACGCTGACATATGCCACCGTCTAGCATTTTTGTAAGTCTTTGCTCTACTAACTGAATATACAATGATCACCTTGTCGCCATAGTACCGGGCAACGATTGGCTGGCTTCCGGCCAAATACGGTAGCTGAAGAAATCATTTAACAAATGGAGGTAATCCCAAGGAATGGGCATACCAGATGCTGAGAGTCAGCCTTCGCGATGGCCGCAGCCGTCCGAAGTGGGTCCAATTTTGTATAACCGTATGCGTCGGATCCGTTCGTAAAGGAAATCAGCTGTTCATGCGATGTTTGCATAAGCCAAACGCCTCTAAACAGGGGGGTCGAACTCACTGTTGGATTTGGGACATAGTAAAAGTCACGGCCGTTGTCCTTCAGCATCACATTACGAGAGTTGATGTATGCTGCCCTGAAGGCTGGGGCTTTTCCTTTAGAGTCGATTCCCCACTGAACCCCATTTTCTATTGTCGTTGGTTGTGGTGCATATATCGACTGATCAAAGTCGAGACCACGGTGGACGAGGCCTAATGTGGTTGGTGCACTTGCGGTCTAAAGCGCATATATGGTCGGTTTATGCCAATGAGTAGGATGGGCTTGCTTACATTGTTGTATGCATCAACTGTGTAGGGTTTAAACTCTTCTACACAAATCGCCGCGTCGTAACCGACTGCAGACGTTATGTAGTCGTGATCTGGATATGCATAGGCGCCAAAGGTCCCGTTTGGAGCGTATGCTTGATGCAGCCGCACGAGTACAATATCGGCCTGAACCCACCCGTTCCCATCTGAACCATCAGAAACTGGGATGGATTTAAAAGAGTGGGCAACCCCATTTGGCCACCATTTAGCTAAGATATGTAAGTAATTTTGATCCACTCGACTTGAATCTATATCTTACCCGCTACGGCGGTATCGGCTTCCGTTATGTTCGGTGGGGGTGTGTCTCCAGGTATCATGAGAGCCGTGAAGTTGACGGGTGGCAAGCCAGGATATGGGATATCCATAGAGGCGAAAAGTGAATACATGGCTGTTTTGGGTACGAACAAGTACGTCATATTGTTCGCTTGAGAGGAAGGTATCCTGAAGAGGTATATTAGGACGAAGCCGCTGATGGAAGGTGTATTTCCTACAAATTTTTCCAATCCATCCAAAACCATGCATCCTGCTCGAATGCCCCACCGCGGCCATCTAAGCGTGTGCCCACGAGATTCGGTTACCGGTGGTCGAAATTTCGACAATGCGTCCTTATGTTGATTCATAAATGTACCGAATCCAAATCCATTTTTGGAGACCTGCGCCGGGTAGGTTTCCGCAAAATAAATGGTATCAGTAACATTATTTGCCGCATACGGATTCAGCTTCAAGCGGTTTTCGGTAAACGACCGTCCAATCGGTATGACACCTTCAGAAGCCAATGGGATCAAGGACCAAGTAAAGTTATAATTCTAAAACGATCCTGTTAGCTTAGCGTTCGTATAACGTAGTGAGGACGATCGCGTACGGAGTAGACTTGGCTGATTAGCGCTGCGGCTCGTTGGGTATCCTCCGACGAGAGGTCGCCAATCACGGCTGTCTCAACATAAGTTTCTAGCTGCCGCTGTCTCTCGAGTGAGCAACATAGAAAAAGGAATATGGAAAAATATTACCTCTTGCTGGGTGTATATATTGACAATCCGAGCAAAAATGAAGACTAGACTGGCTGAAATGATAGCCATGATAAGAAACATTACGATAAAGATCGTCCATGGGGTCCGACTGATCGTGTTAGCATACACGTATCGGCAAACTCCTAATAGACCTACTCATATCTGCTCCGATTGTTTCGTTTTGCACCCCTATGGCGAAATAGCCTTCGGAAAAGCAGCGAAATGGCACCTAGGGGACTATTCGGGTTTGTAATGTAATTGTCTATTTGTCCTAGCGTGACCCCGCCGTCCGGCTGCATTGATTCATGTATGATTGTAGCCCATACTGTTGTCGATGAGTTTAATATCAATACGTCAGATTTAAGAATACGTACATGCGGCTTCCATGCCTCTTCGGGAGAGCTGAATCAGATTGTAACCCAAAACCAATCCTGCTATACCACACACAGCACCAACGATAGTTCTGCTCAGAAACAAACTTCTGCCGGAGCCAGCGTAGCAGAGAAGATAAATGAAAGGGAATGATATGCAGCTAGAAGTTGCGGGTTAAGGCTCACCGCCTACGCTCCGGGCATGGTTAAGCTTACCATAGCAGTGTGTGTACAATTAATAATTTGACCGGGGCAGGTTCAAATCTAGACATGAGGGTTTTTCCGTGTATAAACCACGGCCTGTCGGGCGAGGTTAGATGCAAAGGAACTGTTGGTAATCGGGTCGGTGGTTGTCGGATGGACATCAAAGACGGAGCAAGCAGGGATGGCTAAAGGACAAGGGTGTGAACTCTGTTCCTCAACATCAGTTGGCAAATTTAGAGCACTCACACCTTCGGAAGTACCGGTATTCAGCGCTTCAGAAGAGGTATAATGTCTCCAATCAGACGACTCGAAATAACTCGGTTTGCGAGCTATTGCACGCCCATAATGCGAGGCGCTCTCAGGGATCGAGTAAGGACTAAGTAGATCTAGAGACGAATTAGATTGAAGATATCCGGGGCTACGGGGGTCGGGGCTTCGGGTTGAAGAACGAATGATGGAAGTCTCTGAAGCTGAGCGGGGTATTTGAGCTGCGGAGGGACGTTGTGGTGACACTTGATAGAAAGTGTGTGAAGCCATCGCAGATATATCGGGAATGAGGCTCCTTTCTGTCGAGAGGAATGGGCTCGAGATTAGGCCCGAGGGTATCAATCGAAAGACAAAACTTTGGCTTCGAATGTGGTTTCGGGTACTCGCACAAAGCGTCGACCGAGGGTATAGCACGGTGCTGACATTCGAGATGCTGATCGAGGGCCAGGTTGTGATATATATAAGAGTAGGGGCCTTGAACTCCGGAGGTGCCACAACAAAGTCAGAGTGATCAAACCGGAGCGAACCTCCGGCGCCTAGATCACTGCCAAGAGTGATGTGTTCGCTTCCTGGCCATGAGGAGGCTGTGTGATTTATGTCCATACCTTAGAAGGACAAGAATTTGAATTCGGCCCTGCACTTGATCACACCGGAGTCCAAAACTGATCTCTGGCGGCTGTGAAGGAGATAGCAATACACAACCACCGAGGCATACACAGATGACTCGTCCAAGTCGGGGATGTCTCCGATCACACCCAGCCATCAAGGCGGCCCCCACCCCGGGACAGGATAAGCAAACGAAAAGAAAAGTGCCGCATTCTGTAACAGGGAATCCAAGCAGAAACCAGGGCAGTCAGAACGTAAAGGATGAGCACACGCCAATTTCACTTTGCGATACCTCTGACTATTCAGCAGCGTCACAACATGGTGGTTGTGACGTCGATTAACCCTCAAATCCTATGCATTGAATGTCGGGCGCGGGACGCCTTGGATAATCTCAAATAAAGGCCCGAGGGCACTGGTTTAGCGAATCAGTTATACACGTAGGCTCTATGGCGACACAGGGCACATATGATTCAGTGTCCGATATATAACACAAACCGCATGTCCAAGCAGGGTGAAACAAATTGGGAAAGTCTATTAGATTACGGCGCTGTTTTAACTTCAAAGGCATGGGGTAAGAACGAGAATGGTCAAGGAGGGGTTAGAACTGACCCTTGAGTAGTGAAATGCCTATCGAAGAATTCCTTGTGAGCACGCTCAGATTCCGATAGGGTCCAGTCGTTCTCATCAGGTGCGGTATAGCGAACTTTGACATCTTTGCCGCGTTGCTTGAGTTCTGCGAGATGTTCGTACCGTCCTACGCCTGTAGGAATTCCCACTATAGCATCGCCTAAAGAGTATGCAGAAAGGCTGTTAAGTTAAATCCAAGATAAATACGGATTTCTCATTACCTTCGATCGCAGCAAGCCAAGAAAATACCCCAAAATCTCGCTTCGGCAGTCCAAGAGGTAGTCGCGGCACGAATATAGCCGCAATATATCCAAGTACCAGCATTACTAACGATTAAGGATCAACATTCTCCCGTAACGAAGAAACGTTGCAAAACGTACTAAGCAATAATATCCCTAGCCAAAGCTGGGATATCTTGACGTATGCGACGGTCTATCGAAAATGTAATCAATACCCTAGCGAGCATGCGAAATGAGCAGATCTACCTTGTCGGGATAGCTTCTTGCGACAATCGGTTGGCTTCCAGCCAAGTAAGGCAGCTACATGCTCTATTACAGCAAAATTCATATATAACGAACTAGAACCCACCAAATGTTGAGAGTCGGATTTCGCAATCGACGTAGCAAGACGCGCAGGATCCAGTTTGGTATACCCCAGAGGACCCGATCCGTTTGTGAAGGAAACTAGCTAAATAAGAGGTATTAAACATACAAAGTAAAACCGAGCTAGAGGAGTGCCTGACCGTTGGGTTTGGAACATACCAATAATCGCGCCCGTTGTCTTTGATAATAATGTTCCGAGAATTGTCATGAGCCGATGCAAATGCATCGAATTTGCCGGTAGAGTTTATCCCCCACTGCACTCCATCCTGAATTACGGTTTTCTCAGGAGCACCGACGAACCGATCAAAGTCTAGACTACGGTGCACTAGGCCCAGAGTGATGGGAGAGCCTGCAGTCTATGAAGAAAGGAAATTAGCAAACATCTTCTGTGACGCTAGGGCTACTCACGTTATTGTATGCATCGACCATATAGGGCTTAAACTGTTCAACGCAAATCGCAGCATCATACCCAACGGGCGACGGATAGTCTTTATCCGCAAGTACTTCCACAGGAAACGAACTATTCTCGGCATATGCCCGGTTCAGCCGCACCAGCACCAACTCGATTTGTAGCCAACCCGTGCCGTCCTCGCCCATGACGGCCGGGGTGGACTCAAAGGCATGTGCCACGCCGTTTGGCCACCATTTACCTAGACGTTATATTTGAGTACCAATTCCTATGGAAGCATATATTCCTACTTACCCTTGACGGCAATGTCCGACTGTGATATCCCCTTTGGGGGTTTGTCTTTGCCCTCCATAAACTCCGAAAAGTCAACAGGCGGCATGTCAGGGTAAGGAATATCCATAGACTCAAGCATAGAACTCATAGTCGTCTTGGGTACGAACAAGTACGTCATGCCGCTATTCGGATGCATAGGAACCCTAGAGCCACCGTAAGTGAGGGTTTAGACCATAGGACGTAAAGCTGCGTACAGGTACTTGTCGAGGTTATCCAAGACCATACATCCGATACGAATTCCCCAACGAGGCCACCGCAAAACTTGTCCTCTAGACTCCGTAACCGGAGACCCAGAACCAGAAAACGTGGGCGTGCGCTCGTTATCAAAAGTCCCAAATCCCATGCCGTCTGGGACAATTTGATTGGGATAAGTTTCGGCAAACCAGATGGTATCAGACACATTGTTGACTGCTTGGGGATTTAGTTTGAGTCGATTCTCGGTGAACGATCGGCCCATGGGTATAAGTCCCGCCGAAGCAAAGGGCGTCAACGACCAGGTTATGTTGAAATTCTACTCCATACGTCAGGTTTGTCGCTCATGAGAGTATTCGGGGCGTACCGAATAGGCCTGCTCAGACAGAATCCCAGCTCTTGCTATATCATCTTCTGATAGATCCCCCATTACAATAGTTTCACGATACTTTTCCATTTGACGCTGCACGAAAGTTTAGCACCGGATTGTTTCCATATAGTGAACCGTTACCTCTTGTTTGGTATAAATTTCCACGATTCGGCCGAAAATGAAAACGAGACACGTAGAAATGATAGCGACGAAGAGAAACAGTATGATGAAAAAAGTCCAGGGCGTTTGACTACAAAGATGATATGTTTACCACATGCTACTCGTAGTATTTATTAAACTCACTCGTATTTTCGTCGATTTGTACGTCTGGCACCCTTGTGGCGAAATATCCGACGAATAAGCAGTCGAAATGTAGCCCATGGACTTCCCCGGCGAGAGACGTAGCTATCAAGCTGTTCCAGTGTAACGCCACCATCCGGCCGCATTGATTCGTGGATTATAGTGGCCCATACTATCAATTATGAGTAAGATATTCGTTTAACACAGCCGAAATGAATGGGCTTTACTTACGTGCTGATTCCATCCCCTGCTGTGCGAGATCCAGGAGGTTGTACCCGAGGGCCAAGCCAGCCAACCCGCATACAGCCCCGACAATAGCTCGAGTCCAAAAAAGATCCCGCCCGGATGCCAGTATACATAGAAGGTAAATAAATGGGAAGGCCGCAAAGCTGGAAAGACTCTGAGCCAGAATTTGTAGAACAAAAGACAGATATCTTACCATAGAATTGTGTGGATAAATAGAGCCTGGACCGGGATCGGCTCGAACTTCGACATGAACCCGCTCCTCATAAAGCTCCATGACCTATCAGTGGGCGAAGGAGGGATAGGAACGGTGGGGAGCTGTGTGGCGATAGATTGTTGACGTCTTGGTGTTGGTGGCGTAAGTAAAGGGGATGACTGCGCGTGACCAAATCAATTCTTTGTCGCTTCATTAGAGCGAATGATGTCAGACATACGGCATTGCTGGAAACATTTGGCAACGAAATAGTACGTCCGTTTCTCTCTTCCAGTATGGGATCGAATATGACCACTCGACGTTTCGGCGATATCGGATAGTCTCTTTCTGGAGAGGGAGAACTAGGCTGATATCTCTCCGCGATCATCAGCTCTCGAGTAGACTGAGAGCTTGGAGATCCTATGGAGTGGGGACTTTGAACAAGAATGGTACGAGGACTGTGTTCGCTTGGGGGGTATTGGGATTGGGTAGGAGACCTTATAAGCACTCGGGGTACCGCGGGTGCTCGACTGGGCGAGCGGGGACGAGGTGGAGGTACGAACGGTTCAACCAGTATCGGGGGAGTTTCCATGCCCAAGCGGTTCTCCATGTCGCCGTTTGGTGGTTCAAGGGCAAGTAGTACTATAGGACGAGGTGGACGAATGGTGCTCTGGCCCAAGTGCCGGAAATGGGACGGGGTAAAGACCAAGAGAACACGCAGGATGACTTCGATCAGCTTCTTTTATCCTTCTGCCAAGCGTGATCCAGACAGAAAAAAGGCACAGGACAGGTGGGCGCTCGTCCCAGCATGGCCTGTCAGATGATACATACAATTGACGTCTCTAATCCAGACAATAGTACTAATAAGGATAGCCCGGAGTTGAGCGAGAAGCCGAGCGCTTCCGAGTGCCAAGACACTGTCTGGAGCATATTGAAATAGAGCAATCAAATTTGATCGAGTTGCACTGATAACATGGGCAGGGGCTCCGAAAGATATTGGCACCCCGCTAACTTTGCCAAGTCAGATCCTACTATCTATCACTACCAGAACTTCTTTGTACCCATACCCACTAGAGTCGTTTGTCTAGTCGACTCACGGTGCCTCCCTAAGCTCTTGGCTCTCTAAGAGTGGCGAACCATCCTTGCTTTTTGAAGTGTAGCAAACCTTCACATCTCTCGCTCGCCGCCTCAGTTCATCTATATGTTCATGCCGGCGAACTCCATTCGGAATGCTGATAATGTCATCACCTAGCCCAACAGTGTCGTGAGTATTTTATAGACAATCATGCGCAGACGAAACTCTTTACCTTGAAGCGCTGCTACCCAAGAGAATACGCTGAAATCCCTCCTGGGTACTCCCAGAGGTAGACGCGGCACAAATATAGCGCTGACGTACCCCAGTAATAGTATCACTATACGCTTGGCCTTCAGTTGGAAGTACGGAAACGGCAAATGAAAACGCACCAAAAAGTAGTAACGCCAGCCACTTTTGGGATACCCTAATGTATGCCACGGTCTGGGGAGAAGATTAGTGACCATATCTATAGTGCCACAGCCGCACTAATACATACATGGTCGGGATAAACACGTGCAACAACCGGTTGACTCCCAGCCATGTAAGGTAGCTATATGCCAAGTTCAATTTTAGATTATGTGAGCGATACTTGACATTGTAAATACCATATATTGATAGTCCAGCGCTACAAGAGCACGCGCTACGCGTGCTGGATCAAGCTTTGTATATCCCTGTGGCCCTTCCCCGCTCGTAAACGAAACCGCCTATGATCTCATCAATGTAATTACCATATATTTTATACTAAAAGAGATGCAACTTACCGTTGGATTAGGAACGTACCAAAAATCTCGTCCGTTATCTCTCCGCATAATGTCTCGCGAGTTCTCGTGAGCCGACGCGAATGCATCAAATTTTCCTGTCGAGTTTATCCCCCATTGTAAACCGTTCTGGATTGTCTTTGACTGAACGTTATCGACAGGGTTGTCGAAATCCAAGCCGCGGTGCAATAGACCAAGAGTGGTCGGAGAACCAGCTGTCTAGCGAGTTGAAAATACATCAGGAATTACCTGATACCTTGCCCAGGGATTACTTACGTTGTTGTACACATTGAGCATATATGGCCTGAACTCTTCGATGCAGACCGCTGCGTCGTACCCAAGGGGCGACGGGAAATGAGGATCACCTTGCGCATATACGCTAAACGAGCCATTCGGCGCATACGCCTGATTCAACCGTACGAGCAAAATCTCAATCTGTAGCCATCCGTTGCCGTCGTCCCCCCTTGTAGCCGGAACAGACCTGATCGAGTGTGTCATGCCGTTCGGCGACCATGCGCCTGAGAAACAACGTTACAGGAACATGTACAGATTTCAGGTGGAACGAAACCCTGACGCACCTGTAATCGCAATATCTGCCTCAGATATATTGGTTGGGGGCCTGTCTTTCCCAAACATGAGTGCAGTAAAGTTGGCAGGAGGGAAAGTAGGACGCGAGATCTCCATCGAATCGAGTATAGAATAAAGCTTTGTTTTAGGAACGAACAGATAGGTCATGTTGAGAGCTGACGAGACTGGGATGCTTCAAGGGTGTAAGTAAAATACAAAACGATAATAGAATAAATTCTTTACAGGTGCTTATCCAGTTCATCTATTGTTCCGCATTCAATACGAACGCCCCAACGTGGCCATCTTACAACTTGGCCTCTCGACTCGGTTACGGGAGATCCAGCATTAAAAACATTCATGGTGTTGTTACTGAAAGTCCCGAATCCCGAGCCACCAGGTACAAGTTGAGCGGGGTATGTCTCCGAAAACCAGACTGTATCGGTCACATTGTTCTTTGCTCGTGGGTCGAGCTCCAAACGGTTTTTGGTAAATGATTTTCCCATTGGTATAAGTCCAACATGTCCAGGGGCAAAAGGGATTAGAGGCCAGGTGAAATTGAAGTTCTTGAGAGCAGGTTGGGCGTGTGTTGTAGGAGTGAGCGGTGGCTACTTACTGAATATGCTTGTTCGGCGAGCGCGTTTGCTCTTTGTACATCCCGCTGGGACCAGTCCCCAGCAACAGTGGTCTCGTAGTAGTTTTTTGATTGTCGCTAGATCACAGTTTCAGACTTAGACTCAAACTCAAACTTGAATGATAGTCCTACTTCTTGTTGGGTGTAAATGTCCACTATTCGGCTGAGTAGAAATACGAGAGAAGCGGATAGAATGGTCGAGAACAGAAATAATAAAACAGACAACGTCCACGAGATTCGGCTGGAGCTAACGACTTGTAATTAGCCGCAAAAGGATAGGTGAGGTCGCTTACATGTTTTTGTGTCGAGATTTATGCGTTGCACTATTACGGCCAAAAAGGAGACGCACAGCCAACCAGGGACTTGTACGGTCTTCGACATAGGAGTCTAGCTGTTCCAGTGTAATGCCACCCTCTAGTTGTGCCGACTCTTTTATCACTATGGCCCACACTATCGGCTCACAGTACCGTGTTAGAAGTAGTCAATCAGAGAGGAGATTCACGCACGAGCATACTCAATTCCCCTTTTACACAACTTGATGATACTGTGACTGAGAACCAGACCAGCAGTTCCGCATACGGCCCCAACAATCGCGCGGCTCCAGAATAAGCTCAATCCAGATGCTGACATACAAAGAAAGTATACCAGCGGGAATGAAACAAAACTAAGCAGATTCTTATGATAATGAGATATTCGTTTAGGGTCGACGAGCTCACCATAAAACCGCATGGATCAGTAATAGTTTTACGGGAACAGGCTCAAACTCAGAGGTCAAACCACCCCGCAAGAACTGGAACGACTGGCTGCGATATGAACGATGTCTTGGGATGACTGAATCCTGTTTTATGATTGATTCTTGATGAATTGAAGATGCTGGCGTGAGTAAAGGTGATAGCTACAGGTCATTGGATCAAAAGCGGGCCAGTTCAGATATTTTATCTTCCATGACGTACATCATGGCCGTAACCAGGTGTCGGTATATCTTCACGAATATTTGGTTCGACAGGTTTCCGTGTCCACGGAGAAGGATGTTCGTGCTCGGAGGGCCTAAACGAGGCCGACTGATGATGTTCTCCGGCTGTACCATCGGTAGGGAAATAAAGGGGTGATGAAAAAACGGGATGCTGCTGATTTCTATGCGTGAAAGGTGCAGTAAGAGGATCTTCGACATGAGCGTTCGTATGTTCGATAGTTGAAGACGCTGGAAACCCATCATGTCCTGAGGATGATTCGTTGGTCGCGGCAATACGGTCAGCCAAGATCAGTTGATCCACTCCAGCTCTCTCCCCATCGCTGGCTCTGTTCATCGCAAAACGGAATGTCCAGGCAGAATGTTGTGGTTCGTGATGGTTCGGGAGAAAGTACAGAGTGCCGGTCGCTCTGACCGCCAGGATCTCTATAACAGTTTCCCACAGAAGACTGGGTCTAGGGTTCTTAGATCTTGGCATCTGCCGAATACTCGCCCGCAATCGGTCCGCCTTGTGGATATCTAATGGGGCAAGCGTGGATAACGGTCAATCAAGACAAGCTGTTAAATAATATGGGAAGATTTTCAATCCCAGACTCTTTTCCGCCTCGTTGTGGTGCCTATTAGCGTCGCAAAGCCAGGAACAGCACTTGAACAATTAGACCCATAAGGGTACGAGCAACAAAAAGAGCCTTAGTGTCAAACTAAAAGGGAACCTGCGGGCGCTGGGAGTCCATATGTATTGATCCCTGCTGTCTTGACAAATTTTTGACAGAGTAGTTGATATCACTAGGGAAGGGCATCGCAGCCGATCGAACCAAACCTGCACAGGTCACATGCAAATCAGGATAGCTCGGACTTCGGCAAGAAGCCGATCATCGATCTCCTCAAGACAACGTGACAGAAGTTCCAACTGCAAGGAATCCACGGCAAACACAGTTATTTTCTCGCACTACTCACACCAATGCCTCAACCAAGTATCAACGTTACCAGACAACGAGATGTAGATATACCAATGCGGAAAAACCATGATACAACTGGCTGAAAACAAAGAAGCAGAAATGATCTGAAATGATGTAAAGAACAAAATCGAAAAAAGGAGATATGCCAATCCAGAATCTACTAAACAACGAGTCCAACATTACTTTTACAATACAATCCAAATGCGAGGTATTTCTATCTAAAAGATTGAGAATAGAGTTGAAACACATTATCGGACCATAAATTGTCTCTCGAAAAATTCTTTGTGAGCACGATCGCTCTCTGATAGATTCCAGTCGTGCTCGCTTGGTGCATTGTACCGAACTTTGACGTGCCTCCCTCGTCGTTTAAGTTCCTCAAGATGTTCGTATCGACCTACTCCAGTCGGTAGTCCGACAATTGCGTCACCTACATAAGCATTCCAGAGTTAGTGAACTTCTCATCCGAACCTGCTTGCATCGTCTCATACCTTCGATCGCAGCAAGCCAAGAAAATACTCCGAAATCTCGCCTAGGAAGTCCCAGAGGGAGACGTGGTACGAATATAGCTACGATATACCCAAGGAGGAGCATTACTGTAGATCATCCATCAATAGGTTTTACTCAAGAGGGCGTGTGGGGCTACATACTGAGGAGCAATATTGCCAACCACAGCTGAGAAATCTTGATATATGCGACAGTCTATTGGAATTATCATTAGTGTCTGCTTACAATCACTAGCCTTGATAATCACCTTGTCGGGATAGCTGCGTGCAACAATAGGTTGGCTACCAGCCAAGTAGGGCAACTGGAACACAATCTCAATCATCCGGTCCGGAACTGCATATCCAAAACATACCAAATGCTGAGAATCCGATTTCGCAAGTGCATTGGCCACACGCATAGGATCAAGTTTCGTATAACCAAGCGGTCCAGATCCATTCGTAAACGAGACCAACTAGGTCCAATTCAATAAAACTGCGCGTAATGATGATCGTAGAGCACTCACAGTTGGATTTGGAACATAACGAAAGTCCCGTCCGTTGTCCTTGATCATCACGTTTCGCGAGTTGTCGTGTGCCGACGCAAACGCAACAAATTTGCCCTTCGAATCTATTCCTCGCTGTACTCCGTCTTGCATCGTTGTGTTCTGAGGGGTGTTGATAAGCTGGTCAAAGTCAAGCCCACGATGCAACAGTCTAAGAGTGGTTGGGGAACCGGCGGTCTGGGAACAGGCAGCAAGTTAGACAGCAACTCGTACCACCACTTTGCCCATCCACCTACGTTGTTGTATGCGTCAAGCACGTAAGGTTTGAATTCCTCCACACAAACAGCCACATCATATCCAATCGGAGAAGGGTAATCGACATCCGCCAAAGAATGGACGCTAAACGAGCTGTTGGGTGCGTACGCCTGGTTTAATCGCACCAACACAATCTCGATCTGGAGCCAGCCGTTGCCATCGTCTCCTTTGGTCGCCGGAATGGACATGAAAGAATGAGCCACGCCGTTTTGCCACCATTTGCCTAACAAAACAGTAAGATTTCTGAGAGTAGGACTTCGGACCTCCACGTACCAGTGACCGCAATGTCTGCTTCGGAGATATTCGCCGGTGGTTTATCCTCTCCAATCATCAACGCCGTAAAGTTGGCCGGCTTGATAGCAGGATAAGGGATATCCATGGACTCGAACAACGAATACATCGTCGTCTTGGGTACAAACAAATACGTCATATTGTTGATCGGCGAAACAGGGATACTTGAAACTCTATCAGCCACATATACCTAAAACCGAAGAGTGGTTTACTCACAGGTATTTATCCAGATTGTCCAAAGTTGTACAACCAACCCGAATCCCCCAACGCTGCCACCGCAAAATCTGCCCTTTGGACTCGGTCACTGGCGAACCAGAGTTCGAAGAAGAAGCGCTATCTTCGTCATCGAATGTACCGAAACCGAGGCCGTTTGGTGCGAGCTGGTCAGGGTAGGTCTCGGCGAACCAGACGGTGTCCGTGACATTTTTGGTTGCTTGCGGATTAAGTTTCAGTCTGTTTTCGGCGAACGAGCGGCCCATGGGTATAAGGCCGGCAGAAGAAAAGGGGGTTAGGGACCATGTGATATTGAAGTTCTGTGGAAGTTGTTGGTTATGCGTGATGAGTAGGAGGTTTGGTCACATACCGAATATGCCTGATCGGCCAAGATTTTTGCTCTTGTGATATCCTCGTTTGATAAATCCCCCATTATGGTTGTTTCATAATATTTCCCCCATTGCCGCTAGAACCGCCTTAGTTTTTGCTCCCAATTTGAGCGATGCACGCTCACCTCTTGTTTAGTATAGATGTCCACAATTCGGCCAAACATGAAAACGAGACATGTTGAAACCATGACCGCGAAGAGAAAGAGAAGAATGAACAATGTCCATGGAGTTTGACTACAAACCACGATGATTAACCGGACAATTTTACGGATTTAAAATAGAACTCACTCGTATTTTCGCCGATGTGTGCGCTGAGCACCCTTGTGATGAAACATCCGGCTAAAGAGTAGACGAATAGCGGCCCAGGGGCTCCCTCGGTGCGCAACATAATCGTTCAACTGTTCCAGCGTCACTCCACCATCCGGTCTCATTGATTCGTGGATTACAGTAGCCCATACTATACACCAGAGTGGCGTCAGTACAAAAGGCTCACGGGAAATGACAAGGTACATACGAGCTGACTCTATCCCTCGTTGAGACAATTTGATAATGTTGTAGCCAAGAGCCAAGCCAACAATCCCGCATACAGCCCCAACAATCGCTCGGCTCCAAAACAAACTCAAGCCGGATCCGGCCATGCATAGCAAGTACACAAATGGAAAAGCGGCAAAACTGAATCGCCGGTCAGAACCCCGTCTTTACGAAAGACCAAGGCGAGAAGACTTACCACAGAGCCGTATGGATGACCAGCTCCTTGGCCGGAACAGGCTCAAACTTGGACAAGAAACTGTTCTCCACAAATTTCCATGGCCGATCAGAAGGTGAGGGAGGGATCGGAACAGTTGGAAGTTGCGTCGCGATGGATTGTTGACGTTTGGGTGTGGGTGGAGTAAGCAAGGGTGATGACTACGATATGATGGAAGTCAGGTACTATGCGATACTAGCTTGATTGGGGTGACGTACATCATTACTAGAGGTCGTCGTCAACCCGTCCATATGACCATGGTACCCCTCCATCGATGGGTTCAGGACGCCCGGCTTGCGTTTCGAGGGTGAGAGATACTCGCTATCGGGGACCTTGAACGACACGGACCGGCCGCTTTCGGTGGCTAGTGTCTCCTGAGACGATTGACTGCGCAGAGACACATCCGTGTAGGGTTGGGGGCTTTGCACCAGGGCACTTCGTGAAGATTCAGAATAGGAATTTTGTCGTTGTTGAGCGGTGGGGGATCTGATGATCACGCGAGGTCCTGTTGGTACTCGGCGTGGGGCTCGCGGTGGTGGGACAAACGGCTCGACCAGTATAGGCTGACTCTCGATCGCCGATGCGTTATCCATCTCGCCGGCGGTTTGGCCCGATGCTGTAGAGCTAGATGGCGCGGGAGAATTACGAGTCTGGGCAGTATGAATAGCAAGAACCCGAGCCGAGGTATCAGACAAAGGGGAATCGGCGGGCAGAGCTCGGGGAACCTCTCGCTTGCAGCCATTCGTGGCACTTTAAGAGGGGCAACTGGATGACCGCGCAGTCGGAAGACGCTCGTCCTAGAATTTTGCCCAGATTAAGGGACATCAGAAGCTACCGCTGAAGATACCCCGTTTTGGCAAGGCCATAGATCACGTTCTGGGCTTCCGTGCGGAGCCGGAGACATGCGTGGGCATGGCTATCCATACGTATGATGTAATATGCATTTTTATGTCGAAATGAAACTATGATACACGCAATTGTCCCTTGGATCCACTCGCGCCGCCGGCATCGCCAAGCGACTGCCACCACTTGTCCTTCGCGACGTGGGAACCCTTCCCCTTGGTTGCCGCGAAAATCTTGGTGTCACGCGTGTTCATCCCCTTCTTGTGGGCGCCTGACCGGACGATAGTCGAAAGCCCAGAACTAACACCGCGACGACCTCCACCCGGAGCGGATTCGCTAATGGCGCTTTTGCGGCGTTTGCGTTTCGGTCGGCCAAGACTCTCCGTGCCTGACTCTTCGCTATCGACGCCTTCATCCAGAACGTGCTTGGCAGGCTGTGTTCTCATATGAGAGATTGGCAACGAGGCGTCCCAGGCACGCTTGTGTAAACGGTAAATGGCCATTGCAGCTCGAGCATCCGTGACCTAGACGAAAATGAATAAATTACGACAAAAGGCATAGCAGAGATAAGCTCACACTGCTGTGCTCTCCCTGTTGAATGTCGACGTCGAGTTCGCCCTTGACCAACTTTTTGAGTCCGACATGCGGAGTGCGATATTTTTCCCAGAGCGTCGGCGCTAAAGTGTCCGCATCCAAAGTGTCCGCACTTTGTTTTCCCTTGCTTCTCGATTTGATAGGACGCGGCGCCGGCTTTTTGCCCGCGTAAACCTGGGTATCGCGCGTTCGAGAGGCGGGGTGGGAGAGCAGCAACGCACTCAGGTCGTTGTGCAACGCGTGGCCAACGAGAATTCGATCAGCCGGCGCGAGCAATTCCGCGACCCGGTCTTGGACCTCCCGGAAAGGTTTGGCTAGGAGATTTATGACGTTTGAGACAACGTGGAGGCGGATTGGAGATAAGCGCTCACCATGGATCATGTCTTCTGGACGAATTCCACTCCATTGGGTGCGGTAGTCTGTCACCCGTTCTCGTTGTTGGACATACTGCGCGAGGGCATAAATGAGAATATGCTCGAAGGAATGTGTGCTCGCGTAGCGTACCTCGTCCAGTACAACTCGGCCGTGATAATCGACTATGCTCGCCCTCGCCAACGAAGATTCCTTGGCGTCTTCGCCAACTCCCACCATCTCGCAATCCAGCGCCAAATATCTCCCCGGTCTGATTGTCTTGTGAGATTCAGGACTCGCTTCTGGTCAAACGAGAACACGACTTACTCGCCTACGAGTTCTTCCGTAGCAGTCCCAACTCCTAAAATCAACTTTCTCAGCTGTTTGACCTCGTTGCTGGCGGCATCTATCCCATCTTCGGCTACAACTCGTATAGCTGACCGAGATGTCGAAGCCCGTGTTGAGTAAACAGGTGCAGAGTCTTCACCAGTAGGGAGTGTCGACGAGGTTGGACTGGCAAGAGCAGATCCAAGTCTTTTGCGCTTTGCTGCGGTTTTCCCTTTCGAAGGTAGGGCCTACGGGCAGGCTTGGTTTGTATAAGACCAGAGATGCCAAAAATAGAGGATATACCTTTTGGAGACTCAGCCAGTTCGAGCCAGGAGGTGCACTTGCTGACTTTTGTTTCCCCATAGTGCAGTAAAATTACTATGCTTATCTATGCTGCAATATTTCAAGCTTTAATTTGGGTGTCTTAGAAGGCACCGACGAGACTAAACAACCAGAAGAGATCAGCAGAGGTATTCGATCAAAAGTTCCCGCCTCATCACGTGGTTAGCCACACAAGTGTACCAAACAATGTACAACACTAAACATAGTAAAAACAGTGCTAAGATTATGCAGCCGCTCAAAGTAACGTTGAAGAGACAACTATGGGAGATTCTAACCACACTATTCTGAGAGTAAAATAAAGCTAAGGAACGAGATGTATGATGGTTCCCAATCACAGCCGCGGTGACATGGAGTGCCGCTAGGTTGATCTTTAAATCAATAAAATGTCAGTCTTACGTAGGGCAACCCGGTCAGACGGAGGTGTGGTTTTGGTATCTCAATACTAAGTATCAGATCGTATTTGTTTAAAGGGAGAGTTGCATTCCAGGTGCTCGTACGTTCATTCGAACATGCTTTATTAACCAAAACCTTGAGTTCATTGGCACTGACCGCTTGCTCATGGTGCTTGAACGCTGTATGCTAGACCAAGTCGATAAAGGGATGGCTAAATACGGGATAACTCTGCGCAAGCTAGCGCATAGAGCCTTTGAGCAGCGCGGGCTGTCTAATTCGCTCATAACATGCCTACGACGGAGTTTAATGTTCGATTCCCACCAATCCCTCATCAAGCCCACCAGGGGGTAATAAATTAAAAGGCCTGAATCAAATTACTGATGGAAACAATGCGGAGCGGGGTGGGGAGTATGCAAAAACCGGGCGACAAGTGAGGGAAAAGATAGCGGAGTAGAAGGATAGATAACGGATAGAATGAAGACCGAGACACGATCAGATAAGGTTTATGCTCTTATTGAGTATTGGATTGCGCGAAGTTGATTGGCGTACGATCCAGGGTAGTCCAATTCATTCATTCAGTTACAACGGTAGAATCTACGTGTACTATGGAGCTCGGTATGAGGTAGCGCTACGATGAGAGAGCACTCTCGATCTCGAGCGATCCATTTAGCTCATGCAAAGAATAGCACTCTCGACGACAATAAAAAAAGTCCTCGAACGTCATGTGTCCCTCTGTACCCCTTCGAGTATAAGAAGCTTCACAGAGTCAAGTAGGGTGCCAGAATCTAGATCACCATGATGAAAAAGATGCTGGCGACTTCAAATGTATGCAGGGTACGATACCAAACCCACTGGATGACTACTCAGGAGGGTCGGTCCAGATTTTACCGTCTATTTTAAGCGTTATAACGTTGTTATCATGGAACTACGTAACATGAAAGAAACTACCTTCATATGCAAATTCTTTCCCTTGCCTCCGGCGTTGAAGCACGTGTGGCGGTGGACGAAGGAACATGGATAAAGCAAAATTTTCCATAATCTCCTAAGGCTATATGCGTTAGTTCCCATATTCGATACCTCCACATGTCGATATAGCGCCTTGCCCACTCATAGTACAGCAGGAAATCTTAGGCCAAACGTAATTCCGTCTGTACTCCTTGTTGCATCCGCACTTGTCTGACTCGCTGGAAACGGCTTCTCCATTCGTTGAGTGCTAGTGGCAATGAAGCCTTCAGCATTACGACAGTAACCTCTTATATTGGAAGGGATGCACGTCGCATGAAAGGGGCCGACTCGCGAGCTTGAAACGGATCGGGGATTCGGACGTCAGGGGGGCGTAGGCTCGTCTGGCGGGCAGCGAGGAGTCGGTGGGCCTTATCACTACGAAATGAAACCCAGGTAAACTTCATGTGCATCACCCCGGTAATTTTTCCAGCATCCTACAGGTAAATCACATAGTAGGATATCATGGGTACCCAGGTATCGAAATCCGCACAAATCACCTGTATGATACACGTGACAGACGTGTATTATGCGGGTAAAATCTCAAGTTGTTTTGCTGCAGTGTACAGGTCTTCGTGCTGTTTTACGTTGGTTTTACATGTCGTCGTCTGGCTGTCTGTATGCGCGCTTCTTGGTTCAAGTACCTGGGTTTTACATTTCTTGTAGTACTTATTTACATGGAAACCGTAAGCATTACAAATGCGTGTCCGATACAGGTACCATGTTTTCACATAAATCCATCGCCGCCGGTGCTATCATCACGCCAGGTGTAATCCATCGTTAGATCTTCATTTATACATCGATTCGAGTAAGAGTCGAAGAGGTTAGTCGAGTTGGTGAAAAAAAATGAGGAGAAGGGGGAAAATCGAAATCGAACGGGCTAGCCACGCTTGCGAAGCAGGCGGTCGCTGGGCGGGACGGCTTTGGTAGGACGGGCAATCATTTTCGTCGTCTTCTTCACCACACGAAGACCAGTCTATAACACTATTGAGAATACAAATGATAGCACAAAATGAAAAACTTGCCGTTGTATCTCGTTCCTCGTTCGGTTCGACATTCGGCGGATCGCCCGGGCTCCTTGGAGTTGGCACCTCGCGAGATGCGTCGGGATCCAATGGGTTATTCGAGTTACCAGTCGGGTTGGCCAAAGGGGGAGGTGGAGGACCGGGCTCAACCTCGGAAGGGACCGGGCGCTCGTAGGAGTCAGCATGATTCTACGAGTGGAAGCAACTATTCTCACCATTTTAGGGATTGGTCTAGCGCGTTGTTTGGTAGGCTGCTTAGCCTTGAATAACACTATTAGTAGGTTATATTGAATTCTTACGGGCTTACTTGTTCGCCTTCATCCCCTGCCTCTTCTATTAAGCGCTTTGAGCCTGTAGCCGTGTCGCTCTTTCCACGTTTCTTTGGAATCGGAGCCTAGGATCCAAGGAGTTAGTAAATATCAGTTTTTAGTGAGCACGTACCTCATCCTCATCGTCTGGTTGTTCAGCACTCTTTCTCTTCGTTGGGAGCTGAGTGTTGGCCGAGGGCTTGGTCGATTTAGGTTGGCTCTTTGGGACTGATGTAGGCTTGGCGTTCCGGTGTGAATAGTCTTACAAATCCATGGAACCGTTAACTCACCGTGTGTGCTTCGGGTTCAGGCAAGATAACTCTTGCGTGCTGGCGTGGTCCAGGTTTGACCTTCTTTGTAAACATGCGGATGTTCTTGAACATTTGGTCACAATCTTCAGTGAGTCTGAAAACATATCCGATATGAGCGACTCACCTCTTCCTCCTCGTCGCTCTCCTCATCAGTTTCGAGTTGGGGAGTTGTTTCGTGGGGCGGCTCGGCACGTTGCTTCCCTTTGGTGCCACTGGTGGCCTTGGCGGATCGTGATTTGGCGGCCTCCCTTTGAGTCTCCTCCCGTGCGACTCGGTTGTCTGCTTTTCGGATTTGACGCGCAGTCGGGGTTGGCGGAAGGTCGTAGATGGTGGAGTTGGGTTCAGAGCCAGGTGGAGCCTCGTCGTCGCCATCTTGAGTGTTATTGGCGCGCGGGATACGACGACCGTTGGGAACGGACTGAGCATGTGATGGATCGGTGGCAGCATGAGCGCGAACCGGAGCACGTGGCAAATCAGATCGGCCACGTGGGGGATCGGCGTCCTGAAGACGTGGGTGATCGACGGCCTGATCGCGTGGACGATTGGTGTGTCGGGTGTTGGTCGTGGAGGCGCGAGAGGAAGTTGCGTGGTCATTATTGGCGGTACGGGTGACACGGTTAGCGCGGGCATTCGCCGAATAGTCGTCGACGTATTTGCTGTGGTCAGCAAACATGTCGGCCTTGGTCTTGGACGTGTCCTTGACCTGGGTTAAAGTTGGCTTCCCTGTAGATGTAGATATTAATATGTATAATTTATCTTATCTAGTAGAAACAACGAACCTTGGAGATATTGCTGGGCGATCATTGCGACCAACCAGCAGTCCTCATTGGTGCCGTCACGGAAGTGCAACAGCATCGGCGCCAGATCATAACACTAGAAGGGTACCAATGACAGTTAAATTAGGCAAGCGCCAAGTACAATACATACAATTTTGTAGATATCTCGCCGTGCAGACGCAGAGACATTTGACCAAATTATCTTTGTGCCAGGAGCAAGGTTCTTGGGATATTTCGCGGCCAAAGCGTGTTTCACGATATTCTAGAATGTACTTCTCAGTCAATCAATCACAAGGGCAAGTTTAGGGAGGACTCACTCGTAGAGTATTATAGAAATCCTTATCCATCCGTAATCCTGCAGCTTCGTGAAGTGGGACATCCCCGCGCCCGGGCCCTCCAACGAGTTCCTTGGGCTTTGTTATGATGTCATAGCAGTGCGGAGGAGCTCGAATGGCCGAGTATGGATTAAAATATGATATCTTCTTTTCGATGGCAAAGGGATGGATCCGCTGTCGGGTGTACTCGAACTTGGATAGTCGATTTCCTAGTTTCTCGATGGCCGTCTTGGTTCCGTCGTGGCCGCCACGGGTAGGTACGCCCTTTTTGTTGAGCTTCCTCTCCGTGTGCGACGTAGGAGCTTGATTATAGGGGTAGCTATAAGGGTTGGGATCGTCGATGGGTATTTCCTCTGGAGTTTCGGCTCGGTTGTCTGGGCTGCTAGGGTGTGCAGCATCGTTCGCATTTTCCGGGGGGTCGAGGAGGCGCTCTGGACTGGCGTCTCGGCTGTATGGCCAAGGACCCTCACCAGGAGACGGCTCGCGAGGGGATGGTTGGGTGTCGGGAGAGGGCGAGCGCTCGCGACCTTGGTAGTCTGGCGGTGTGGGAGCTCGGGAGGGTGCGGCACGGCGGGAAGACGGAGTGTCTGGTTCAACAGATAGGAGAGGGGTAACGTTGTCTTGTCTGTTGTGTTCAATCGTGATGTTGTTAGTTTTATACCGAGTGTATGCGGTCATGACTCACTGGGACGGGCGTGCTGGGGATGAAAAGCATACATCGGAGAGTTCCGAACGATTTCTGAGTGGAGTATCAACGCGATCGGTTCGCCTAGTAAGTTGTGACTATAATGTATGGATCGGAAATGGATCAATGGTTACTCACTGCTGAGGCGGTGGTCCCCCCAAGTCACTGCCCAAAGGCTCCTTGGAGCTCTGATAATCGTGATTAGAACCTGGAGGGCCCCTATGGTATCTGGGAGTCGACACAGGGGTTTCAACGTAAGATGAACGATCCAAAGTTGGGCCTTGGCGGCGATTACTGGGTCCGCTCGCTGAGAGCAGTTAATGCCGGCATAAGTGATATGAATATCCTGCTCACCTGGTTGCACGTCGGTGGACACTTCGGTATCTATGAAAGAATTTACATCACTTAAAATAAGAATAATTATGGAACTATTCGAACTCACCACGAGTTGCTTTTGTTGCCAGGTAAGCTAAAAAGTCCTCATACTGCTCCTTGGTTATAGTGCGAGTATCGTGTTTACCCATCTAGAAGCAATGTTAGCTTCAGCTTCAAGTCTCAAATGGCGTAGCACTCACCGTGGCCACACGTGACTGGGTCAATCTGGAGCCGTGAGGCAAAATGAAAGTTCGATTTGTTTGCCTAAGGACTGAGTGCGTTTTACTATACGTACCAGATATATACCTTATGTCCTATTCCAAGGTTTTAGGGCTGGGGTCAAGGCAGGTGGCGGGCGGGAACGAAGCGTGGATGAGAGATATTAGACCAGCCAAAAGGCCAGAACAAGAACCGCCCGGCGCTTGGCCACAGCGATCCATAAACTCAATACCGTTGAGTTCTGTGCTATTTTTATCCTCCCCCCCACTTGTATCCGTGTTGTTTCTTACAAGCAGACCGCCATGAGAATTCACAATGATATCTACTTCCGTAGACATGGAGTATAAAAAGAGCCTGATCTTGCTGTCGAGTCCCAACGGCGTTTACCCCTCCTCTATTACCATATTTGATTTGGCTCAACTCCAATGCCGCAATCCTCTGATTTGCGTATTCCTTCAAACGGAGCCCTGGATTCGTCGCCGACTACTGCGCAGGGCAGTACTAGTCTTCTATCTGCTGCCGAGCTAGCTCAAATCGTTCACCGGCTCTCTCAAGACTTCGACCTCTCTGCTCAGGCACTCCAGCAGCTTCACGTATTTGCTACCCAGGTTTGTGATACTGCTCATCAGTATCCTGGAGATAACTAACCGCCATTCACTCCAGGCCAATTCTACGATCGGGGAAATGTGGCTTTTAGCAGCAATACTGGGACAAGAAGCCCGATTGACATCAGCAAAAACATGCCAGTCTACGTAGAATTGACTCTACTGTATATCTACAGTAGGTATCTACGACTCTACTACCTTCTACGGAGAAAAGCCTAAGCTACCCAATGTATACTGAGAAGAGCCAGCTCTACAAGGTCAGTTCTACATCTACCGGCCTCTACAAATCGAACTTGGCATCATTATGCTACTCAATTCATCTATGACTTGTGAAATTGTGTTCAATATTCACAGAATTGAACAGAAATAGATAGAAAATATATATTCATAATTTTACTCCAATGTACAATAAGCGAGACAGAGGAATAGAGAACTCAATGGAAAACAGAATACAGGTACGCGTGTTGAAACAATTCCAAAAGGGTCCCGCAGGACGAAAGAGGCCAAATGAATGGTCATAACTGCACAAGGATATATCGATAGCCACAACCCTGGCGGTGCGCGTGCGACCGAGGCTTCCAATGGATTAAGGGCCAGCAAATGTTAAGCATTTGTAAAATTTGAGATCGACCCAGTGCAAACACTGGCCAGTTCGTCACTGTTATACCGACAAAAAGGGAGGGGCGCACAGCCAGGATCAACGAGTGCGGAGCGGGACCAGCAGAAAACCCGACACACAAAGGCAGAAGAGGGGAGGGGAAATTTGCGAAGGAGCCGGGCTACCAAGTTGAGTGATATATAGGGCGGGAATAGCTGCAAGTAACATAGATGAGTACGATGCGAGGGTACACATATTGGTTGGTTGGCAAGCACATACCGTCCGGATCGATGTAAGATTGTGCAGCATGGTCAGGTGAGCGGGGGGCGTTCAAGCGGTGCAATATGCCAGGTGGGGCTGGGGATCGAGGTAGTTGGGGATCCATTGGCACGGCTTCGTGGTCAGGTTCAATGCGAGGTTGTGCAGCATGGTCGGGTGTGTGAATGGAGAGTGTTTGAGCACTGGAACATCATGGGCGGGGATGGGATCGAGGTAGTGGGGGTCCATCGGCAAGCCTTCGCGGTCAGGTTCAATGCGAGGTTGTGCAGCATGGTCGGGTGTGTGAATGGAGGGTGTTTGAGGGTCGTAATATAACTACGAATTTCATGCTGAGATGGGGTAGGGGCGGGAATCGGCGTAGCTGTGGTATCGAGGTAACCGGTCGTCGAAAAGTGAGCACGCCAGCAGTTGTCTACAGGAACAACCAACCCAGTCAAGCAGTGGTGCATGTACGTCAAGGGAGTCCCCATACACGCCCATAGGGGCCGCCTCTATACATAAAGCTAAGTCAGTGAGACAATTGTAATAGTTGGAGCTGAACGTACCTAAGGGATCTACTAAAAACACGCTCAGAAAAACAGAACGAGCACACGAAGGGGACAGAACGCATCCCATCAACCGTGCGCCGGGGACACATCGCTCACCCTGTTCTCCCGAAACACTACTATGGAAATATTCGAGGTGAGCAAATTGACCGACAATCCACGAATCAGACACACCTAGTTTACGATCATCCACGCCTAGAACCCCGTGGTCGACGCATACGCTGAGCTGGGATGCCACGACCGCCATGGCCACCACGACCCCTAGCCGTTGGGGAGGTCTCCAGACGGCCAATCCCTTGCCCACCGCCCCTCGTACGTACTCCTTGACCTGGCCGACGTATACGAGCCCCTTGCCCTCGGGCGACAGCGGGCACCGGTGCACCTCCCTCGCTGCCAGAGTTCGAGGGATCATCCACATCCATCGTATCGTCTGGTTCGACCTCCTCGTCATCTTCCCAGGCGTCAGAAGCGTCAGACTCGGGTTCGGGCTCAGGTACGTATCGATTACCGTCTTGATCATCGTCCCGAGGTGGTGGCTGTTCGTCTGGTCGCTCGAGTCGGAGCATGCCGTCCTGGTCCCAATGGCGAAGGAGGTTGTAGAGTGGATGGCTGACGAAGATGTTCAGGAAGAAAGTCGGGAAAAGTTCCAGAACGTCGGTGTGTACCTCGAGCCAGGTATCCAGCCTGAGAGTGTCGTATTTAGGTGCAAGATGACAAGTCAGCCGGATATCAGAGAGCCGAACAACAGCGCATGCGCGAGTGCCCTTCGCCGTGAACTTTCGTTTAACAGTGTGCAGACCGGTTGGGTCGACTGGATCCCTGCTCCAGTTGTCGTACAGATCGACGTAGGCGACGGGATCACGATAAAGATCGTTGAGATAACCGGGCAGCTCAAAGACCACTCGAACGCGGCCAGCGCGATAGCCTATGTTGAGAAGCAGGTAAGCACGTTTGATACGCCTTGAGATAGTAAAAAATATATCACTTACGATGGATCCCAACCTTTTCGTCTCGACCAGGAATCGCGATAAACACCACGTCAAAGCGAGACCGACGAACAACCCGCCCGAACTGGTCTGTTTTACGTGGATGAGCACAAATCACGTCGATCCAAGGCCCGTCTGCCATGTTGAAGGGCGCCGCCAAGTGGAAGAGACGAGCGCGAGTCCAGACGTTGAAGCGCTGGTCTTCATTGTGGTGCGAGCTGGTATACGAAGCGTCGAGAGACTTGAGGAACACGTCAATCGCGGGGAACAGGCGGGTTGCGCCATAGCTGTTGGTGAGTTCCTCCGCAGTGACCTGGACGGTAGGGGTCTTGGCGACGACGTGTTTGGGGTTCGGATAGAACTGATCCGATTGGCCCTGAGGCTCGTCATCCGGTCCCGAATAGTACGCGGTGCGAACCTCCCACGGCTGACCGAACATCTCAGAGTTCGCCTCCACAACCACACCTGCCTGCTCCAGCTCAGCCGGATCGTCCTCTTCGTCAAGTTCGATAGCATCCCATTCGTCCTCGTCATCCCCCTCATCCTCCTCGTCTTCCTCGTCCCACTCGTCCGTCTCATCCAAATTTCGCCGTGCCTGGTCTAGTCGCTCGGCAGCCGAGCGCGGAACCGATGCACCAATCGACTTCAGGTGAGCCGCATGCATTGCGATTGCCTCCATTCGCTGCATGTACAAAGCCATCTGCTTTGTAGCATTGACTTTATTCGATGCGCGATAGCCGAGTTTCGCAAAGTCAATATGCAGGCGCTCGGAAGTCTCGGTATTGTATCCGTCAGGGGTTCCAAGCTGACGAATTAGGTGAGCATAGTGGGAAACCATGTGGATCTTTGGGATGCCGTGGAACCCTGCAGCTGTCGCAACGGCTCCGAGCTCTTCAAACACGTCTTTGTGGCTGTGGAAGGTGTTTAGCGCGTCCTCCATTGCGTACAGCTCGTCGTTTGTCACTGACGACAAATGGGACAGGTACAGGAAGTCCAACAGTGCTCGAGCGGCCCGTACAACTCGAGGATTGGCGTGGCTCACTGCCGGTAAGAGCACTTTTGTCATTTCCTTGAGTTCGCGACCAGTCCACTGCGAAACTGACGAGATGCCATTCTTAAAGTGACGCAGGCCCTGATAGTCGGGCATAGACGTGTACCGTTCGTCGATTAAGGACTTGCCCAAGATTTCTGTAACCCACCGAATAAGGTGATCCTTCATCACACCCTTGTGTAACTGATGCAACAGGTCAGGTGTCATCAAGGTCCCAATGTCGACGAATGGCATAGACTCCCAAAACGGACGAATCGGTAGGAGCCCTTGTCGTTCGAATCTTCGAGCCCCTTTTGAACCTCTTCGTTTCATCGTTTTGATGACGTCGTCAGTTGTTCGCAGTGGCGCGTCTGTTGGATCGCCCTTCTCTTTCGGATGAACTGTGCACAGTGGGCAGTGGGTCTGCTTAACACATGCGACCTTGCACTGCTCTGGGTGATCAGCGACGTACGCGGCAAGAACTGGATATATGCGCCGAATATTACCGTCCGCGCAAGGTACTTCCTCGCCGCCGTTCTTCACCGCCGTTGCCAGCGGTTCAAGCAACTCCTCCATGCAGCGGTGAAATATCTCCCGTTTGATTTTTCGCTTTGTCTCATCGTTCGTCTCACAATCCAGTTTCGGAACCGGTAGGTACCCAATTAGGATGGAAGATCGTTTCGACACCTTCCTTCGGAGCCGTTTCGGCAGGTTGCCGACTGTCAGGTACACTGGGTGAGCCTTTTTGTTACCGGCAAAATTCGTGAGTTTAGTCTCATCGGACGACACAATACACGATATTAGTGTCGCGTACTCGTCGTTTATTTGTTTCTTTAGGTGTTGAATCAGGGATTGCTCTACTCGGATCCAGGAAATACTTACTAGTACGTCCCACATCCAATCGGCGGTCCAGAGTTCATCCCGTCGACGCTCCTTCTTTGATCGAGATGTGTAATGTCGAACCGGCCGCCAGCGCATGTGTTTGCCGAGCACTCGGTCAAGCAAAAAGTGTTTCACAGCTTCTAGTGAGTCCCGTCGCCAGAATTCCACCACTTCGCTGCCCCGATTACCATGCAACGTCCAGGTCTTTACCTTCCAGGGAGGTCCGCGCGGCAATTTGTCAATATCCATGAGGAGAACCCTGTTGTTCGACCATGGCATTCGACTGCGGATCTGGGGATTTAGTGAGTATATGCGGTGTTGACCTGACGATACCCTGAGCTTACGCGTTTGAGTGTCAAATATCTGTTTCTAAATCGACCGCTCACGCCAGATACCATCAGCAAGCGCGCGATTTCGAACGAATCAGGATCGGACAGTTCCCCAACTTCGGGGTATTTTCGGTAATACTCGGGCAGGTCTTCAGGTTTGACTCGGCGGATGGGCTGGCCGGCG
Source organism: Ceratobasidium sp. AG-Ba (assembly GCA_016906575.1). NCBI lineage: Eukaryota > Fungi > Basidiomycota > Agaricomycetes > Cantharellales > Ceratobasidiaceae > Ceratobasidium > Ceratobasidium sp. AG-Ba. The sequence goes on from CP059638.1 coordinate 2,299,626, forward strand.
TGTTGTTTAGGGTGGAACTCCACATATACGGTGTTGCCGCCTGTGTCGACCATCTCGAGGAGCAGTGCGTCGTCCTGCTCGTTGACAGACTCTTGCGGTTCTGGACTACCTTGCTCTTCAGGTGCGTCTACTTCCATCCGGTCCGAACGGGGTGTATGCGCTGATTCTTCGTCGCTGTCAGTTGGAAACGGGACTGACGCCATGTTGTCAGGTTCACTCGAGCCGCTGCGTGAGGAGCTGGAATCGGTGATTGAAGTGGCTACGGAGGCAAGTTCCTCCTCCCAGGCCGCCTGACGTTGGCTGCACTCGAGATCCTGTCGAATGTGCTTGCCGACTCCATCCACTCCAGCAAAACAGTTTCCGCAGTGCGGGCAGATGTCGGGGCCAACTATGTCGTATCGTGCGCGCCCTTGTTCCACTCGTCCATGTTGACTCCGTTTATGCTCATGTAGTTTAGCTCTATCATTGAATGATTGCGTGCATCGTTTGCACTCGTACGTTCGCTTTGGGGGCATCAGAGCAGAGTGTGAAAACTGTGAGCCGGCAAGGGTAAATGCAAACAAAACCAAACATATTCAGGCTGACGCAACATCAGTTCACGTGACACACACTCACTTGAATAGAGCGCGTCCAACATGTCCCGCACTCTCTCGACCACTGCACTGGGTCGCGGTCAGCGTGCTCATAAACCAACGCAAGCACATCTTGCTCACGGTGAGTTTTATTATTTCTGTATATTTTTTTTAAAAAAAAAACCTCTTATTGCCTTCGATTAATCTTACATCCCCAACTTGCTAGTGGAACGCGTCAGGAAAAGCGACAAGATTCGTGAGACGATACGGTACAACAAGAACGTCAAGGAAGGCCTTTCTTCACCGGAGTACTCCGACGAGGACGAAGGCACCGGCGGACAAAACCTACCCATGGGTACTGAAAAAGGTGAGTCCATTGATCCGCCCATGCTGGCAAATCATCCGGGATGCTCATATCAACATCAGACGATGTTGCGCGAGACCTCGATAATGACGAACACTACCGACAAGCTCTGATTGCCCGACTTTCCAAGCTTCATAATCGCAACGACCTAGGCAACTGGGATGAGGACGAGTTGGAAAAGCTGTTGGCCTCAGGCGTACCGTCGCAGAAGAAGCCCGAGCCCAAGAAATTCTTTGACAACAGCGCCAGCGTGAGCATCTGGCACGACAATCATGTTTATCACTGACTGCTCTCTGTTTAGGTAAAAGATAATGGCCCGGCCCTCGATGCAATCCCACCACCCAAGCCCGGCCGGTCGACCGGCTCCAACGCCGCTCCAAGTCGTAAACGCGCGCGATCTCCGTCTGTTCGAGACGAAAGACGCCCTGCTCCTAATGGTATGTTTCCACTCATGTTAATTTCGATGATGCCGACTTCACAATACTCCTATAGAGCGAAGTCGGCGGGTCTCCCAGTACCCTAGCCCTGCCCGATCCTCAATGAGCATGAAGTCCCGCACCAGTTCTGGCTGTTCTGTAGAGTCGGTTCGCGCTCCTGCGAAACAGCGGGACAAGGGCCCAGCCACTAAGCCGCGCCGTATTTCAAAGTATAATACTCGGTCAGATCCGGATGAAAACGAAATGTCCGATATGCGCGGGAACGAGCTAGAAGAGGAATGGGAGGACGAGGAGGATCGCATGACAGAGGTATGTTTCCTGTTATCGACTGCGATCGAAAGATGCTAACCGCCATACAGGTCTCAACTAAGAACAAGACGGATCGCGGGAAGAGGAGCGACTTCAAGGGCCGTGAACTGGAGCTGGTCGACCTTACTTTCAGCATACTGATTTCGACATTGTTTCGAAAAGTCCCGTTCCCAACCACCCAACAGTATACGCAGAGCATATATGCGTCATGGGAACAGGCTTGCAAGACGTTGAAGCTTAGTCGTCAGCAGTACCCGATTCAGAAAGCCCACAAGGAGTCGGTAAGTGATTTAATACGAGCTCTGATAGTACTTATCTAGCATTAAAACCGCCCTTTCGTAGATTTGCGATCGTGTCAACAGTTTTCGAGGCCGGTTGCGCGACGTTATGAAGGACATGTTCGAAGTCACCCATGACTTCCACAACGGGAAATATTCAGAAGAGTACATCAAAAGGAAAGTTGCCGGTCTATTGCCGAACAAGCTCCACCAGAAGGTACGTACACTAATGTTTTCGTTTATACACAAATACTACCATTATCTTTAGCCCGATTCGCAACCAGGTACCGGGTGGTTTGCTCACGAATGGGTGAAACGTGCGATTTGTAAGGTCTTTTTTATGGGACGGCATCCAGTGGCCATCAAATTCCCTCGCGAATGGGATCCAGTTCCGCATCGCGCGGTGGCTGTCGTATGCGGATTTGTAAGTAACTAGATCAGGGTAGGCGTTCGCTAACGGTTGTGCTTAGATGATGTATTACCTCCACAAGTGGAAGGACGGAAAGCGGCCCGACACGGATACTCGCACAGGCAACAAAGCGGGACAAAAACGGGTAAAACGCATGAATTACTTTGACGTTGAGCGATTCTACAGGAAGCAATGGTCCTTTATGAAGCGATTCAGAGACTCACCGGCTCAGAGAGATCGGTGTGCAATTCGGATGTCCGACTTGTACACCGATTGCTTGTAAGTCACTCAATTGTCGGCCAAACAAGCGTTGATGCACTGAATCACACCACAGGAAAGCTGTCGGTCAGAAGCCGATCGATTCAGATGCTGAATCGACCGATGGGGATTTCGCCAGGAATGATGACGATGAGTTTGCCGTGGATGAACCAACGGAGGAGGAGCTTGCACGCATTCGACACCGGTCGGTTTCTGCTAGCAGCTTCAGGGACCCCGAGCCGCCCGAAGACGATCTGGAAGCTGAAGACAATCCGGACATGACGCCTCCTGCGGATTTGGATGACGACTACGACGACGGGCTTGGACTTGACTTGAAGAATATCGACGGTGGCCTGAATCACGAAGGAGTTGGTCTGGAAGATCTTGACGATGACGACGAGGATATCCTTGGACCGTCGCCACGCGACTCATCGCAGCCAGCGCCCGACGTCGACTCGGATCTACCTATACGCCAGAACACTGCTAATGCCCAACCAGCAGCCGGTATGTGCAAACCAGGATGATGTTCATCAACTCATTTTTTGGTAGGACGTTTGGCGCCCGCACGAGCCTGCTCGGACCATCCACCGAAGCAAAAGGTAGAGATCGTAATCAAGACTTCAAAGTTAAAGGTGACTGGCCCAGCAGCACCCAAAGGTACGAATCAAGGCGCCTTTTGGATCTGAAATTCACGTTTGGGTACAGGTCCACGAGCTGCATTGAAGTCGGGGCGATTGAAGGTGGTCGGTGCAAAACAAGTATAGATCGCTTTGTAAGTGCCGCACGTTCACAATTCCCCTGTTGATCTGGATTTACGTGGGTTTGTAGGCGGAGTTTAATTTCTCATTCGGCTTGCAATCTTTAGTTTTGTGTTTCTTTTATTTTATGATCGTGCCGTGTGGATGTTGGGTTGTTGCTTGTCGCGAATTTGTTTTTTTAATGTTTGATGTTGGCCTTGCCCTTGTTCAAAGCTTCATAGAATGATATCTCTGTTCCCACGAATTATGTGAATCTTTAACTTAAGAGCAAAATACATGAGATGGAGAGGTACTACACGAACGGCTGTCCAATGGTCTACAGTAGTTGATAGTAGATATACATCAAACGGTAGAGTCAAGAAAGGTCTATATAGAGCTGCAGCTATGGTAGTCTGTAGGTCTACAGTAGATCTACTGTAGACCTACTGTAGAAATCAGCGTTCTATGTTATCGAAGGAGAAGGGTCATGCTACAGAGTGCTATGTAGAGTTCTGTAGCATAGCATGTTTTTCCTGATGTTCCAGCAAATCACGACCCTCTTGGATGTCCAAGTTCAGCGGCTTAGCAAGCTCGAAACGCTCATCCAACATAAGTGGCAATTGACTAAGTCACAGGAGGTGAGTACCGTAAAGCATATATTCACAAATCTTAGTTCTCCTGACGAATAAACTTGGTTAGGATGCGATTAAGGGGACCCTCCGCCACCTAATCATTGTTTCGACAACTTCATACAGTGACCTATGTGATCGTATGAAAGTAAGTGGTCTTTGCAATGAAAGATCATCGTTTCTGACTGATTCGATGTAAAGACATACCTTGGCCGATATCCAGGGCGGTTTTCGCCTAACCTGTACTATCTCACCGACAGCGCCATGACAGTGTCGGTCAACAAGTTCATTGACAAAGACGCACATCAAGTTTGTGGTAGTCTTCGCAAATTGGCAAGTAATGCCTGTTTATTCTTATATCACGCAATAATGTAGTGTCAGATGTTTGCTGCTGCTGTAGGGAATCGCAGGCTTGATGCCGTCGTGACTAAGATTTGCACACTCTATACAAGTGAGTATACAAATGGACTACCGCCTATTGCGGTGAAAGCGCACATAGCTCAGCTGGTGAGTCAGCCGTAGTTCTGCACTTAAACAAACGAGCTGAAGCCCCACTTTTAATAGCGTAAGATCGCATTTGATATTATCGATTCTACGCATAAAACTCCTAGCTTACCCTCAACTTCGTCTACCACTCCAACAAAACATCCAAAGAATGACGCCGGATTCTGGATCGCCGTCGACGCCAAATTTGTGGAGCTTGTAGCGATATATGGAAACAACTACAAGGCTACCGGGTGGAGAGCGTGAGATCACTCTAAGTAGAGATAGCCGAGCACTAACAATCATTCAGGTGGGAGAGTGCAATCATCAAGGAAGATTATGCTCGTTTCGATGGGCACGCAAACCTATTTGCTCAGGAAGTCATTGACTTGTATGCTCCCGGGGTTTACAACGAGCACGAAGTGGTGGTAAAAGTGTAGCATATACTACTTATTGTAGTAAAGCGTATCTTATGTATCCCCTGTACAATGTATTTTTGATGACTCATATTTCCAAACCTATCCGAGTCTGAGTCTGAAATCGATTGTACGCCAAAAGCCTCGGCATTGCTAGTCCGCCATCTACAATCAACTGATGTTTATCCATTCGCTAGCTACAATAATACCAGTAAGCAGATAGAGGCAGCTCCCGTAGCTGTGTACAAGATCTTGCGCACATGCCGTACCGCTCACCTTGGTGGATGTATGCGCGCCTCCGCCGACTTTGCCGCCTTGCTCTCATAGATTGTTGACTCTTTCAGCCCAATTCTTATACTCCTTTCTCTTTTCCGTCATCTATGTATTTACTACACCGCTCCTTTTGTACCTATGCTAGCCCCACTCGACTCGCTTGTACATCAATGGCCCAAAATTTGATATACTATTTGTCATATGGTCTGTTATACATACTCATCTTGTGCAATGCTTCGTAGACCGTATCAGGCCTTGCTCGCCGTCCATCCGACTGTTTACACTGTCTCAATTGACTCAGCCGCGGTGCCACTATGAATTCGGACTATTCTCATTCGGGTTCTGACTATTCCAGCAATGAGGAATACTCTGGCTATCATGCATACCTTGCTGCTAACTTGCCCGATAATGACGGCAAGATACTCTGTCCTTGTGGCTGCAATCGACGTCGGGCGGTTCGAACAACTTACGAACATCTCCAGAAACTTCGTAACATTCAATCAGCCACCGGTTCTGGTAGTAATCGAGCTACGGGCAGCGATAGATCAGACTATGTAGCAGGAGATGCGGCTCGCGGTGGCGAGGGAATGCCGGATGTGGAAATGTGTGTAGACGAAGAACCAGGTAAAACTGTATGTAGTTTTTATCTGAAATCATTTGTCTCAAAATACACCAACTAGACTTACCTATGCACTACGACGAAGAGGAGGACATACTACCCCCGGACCCTGCCGAGGATTGGCGTGACGTCCCGACGCCCCCGCCCTCCCCTCCTCCTCTTGCATTAGACGCTGACGAAGAGGTGTCGGACAATGAGGACGGATATATGAACGTTACGGCTGACGACTATCGAGAGTATGATCGCTGGTTTGCTGATGATCGTGCAGCAGAACTGGACGAATTCTGTGAGTACAGAATTCTTTCCTTCAATTATCGCCATCTCATTTTTCTAGTGTGTGAAACGATCACTGAGGAAGAGCTAGATAGCATCAAGATGATGGCTATTCGGCAATTTGGTCATATATCCATTCGAAATTACGAACGCATCCGATACTCTTTTCGCGACAAAGTCTTTCTGCTTACTCTCCAGCGGCTTGGGACTCGAATAGCTGGACTTTCTGGAATTAAACCTGAGACTTACGATTGCTGTGTGAATGTCTGTCACGCTTTCACAGGCGATTTCTCTGAAGAGACTGTATGCTCTACTTGCAGGGAGCAACGTTATGACGAACTCGGGCGCTCTCGACAAACATTCCAATATATCCCTACCATTGGTCGATTCTTAGCCATGTTCAACAACCCTGCTTTCGTAGAGAAACTAGAGTATCGAGACAAATATGTACAGCACGAAGGTCATATCAATGATTTCTTCGACTCGGAGCTCTACAAGAACTTGTGTCAGAAGAATATCGTGATCAATGGGGAGGATCTGGGTGTCAAATACTTCTCAGGGAAGTATGATATTGCCACCACGCTTCTGGCCAATGGAGTCCAAATCTTCAAGCAGGAGAACGCCACATGCTGGCCGATCATGCTCCAGATTTTGAATCTGCCCCCTCGTGAGCGATCCCAGGTCCGGAATGTCATCCCACTCTGTGTAATCCCAGGACCAAGCCAACCTAAGGATTTCAATTCGTTCCTGGAGCCGTTCGTACTTGAGTGTCTTACCTTTGCTCGCGGTGTTAAGGCTTTCAACTCTCGTACCGGCCGAGACTTTACCCTCCGACACCATCCCGTTCTAGTTGGTGGTGATATGCAAGCAATTAAGCATCTCGAAGAGATGAAAGGGGTCGGCGCCAAAGTCCCCTGTCGTGGCTGCGAAAGTAATGCTATTTATCACTCGGCTAAACGTACATATTACATCCCCCTCGCGGCTCCTCTTTCGACCGATAATCCAGGTACAAGTACGGCCGCTTATAACCCGTTGGATCTGCCAAACAGAACGGAGGAGCGGATGAAGCGTCAGATGCGAAAGATGGAAAAAGCCACACCTCGAGAGTACGAAGAGCTTGCTAAACGTTACGGAATATCCGGTCCAACTATCCTCGACCGAATTCCCTCGCTACAACGTCCAACATCTTATCCACACGAATTTCTTCATCTGTTCTTACTGAATCATATTCCTGACTTGATCACTATTTGGATCGGCAAACATCCTTCGGTTCCAACTGCTGGATGCAAGGACTACTTGATATCTCAGGAGGACTGGGAAGCTATTGGCCTGGAGACCGAAGTAGCAACGAAAAACATACCTAGTTATTTTAGTCGAAAGCTACCTAACATCCAAAGCGAGTGGAGACTCTTCTGTGGCGAGTCCTGGTCCTTTTGGGTTCTTTACATCGGACCGATTGTGCTTCGTGAGCGACTACCAAAGAAATATTACAAGCACTTTATGGAACTTGTCTCAATTATCAAGTGTCTCATACAATTCGAAAACACAACCGAGCGAATCAAACAACTCCAAGTAGACATAGCAGGCTATGTCGAACGATACGAAGAGTGAGCCCAAAGAGTATGCCGTCTTTTTAATCAAAACTTAGCTTTACGCAGATATTATTATCAATACAACTACAACCGGATATGTGTGTGTAAACTCACTGTCCACGCACTACTTCACGTTGCTGAAGAGGTGATTCGTTGTGGACCTGTCTGGGTCTTCTGGTCCTACCTAACGGAGCGATATTGTCGCGAAATTATCGCGTGCGCGAGACAACGGGCTCTCCCATTTGCTACAGTAGCCAAATATGTTCTACAGATGTCTCAGTTGACCTCGGTCTCAATGCGATTCCACGAGGTCCGAAAGGCGCTGCTGTTCGGTAGCTCGGATGCACCGGTCGACACAAGTGCAATGGAGAAGGTCTATGCCGACTGTTTGTGTCTTATTCATTTTATTTGCGTAGCTAACATAGTAATAGACCCCGAAACTATTCTTCGATTCCCTCGCCTGCCGGGCTTCCGCATGCAGCCAAACATGCGAAAGCGAGCGGCTGCGTTCCTCCGAACGAACGTCAACTTACATCAAGATTTCGATGCATGGATGGAGTACTTACCGAAGCACTGCGAGCGCTGGGGGAAGGTTTGCCTTGGCGAGGGAGGAGATTGCATTCGCTGTGCCTGTGCGAGGAACCCTTCCTCGGCGCAGGGCAACCGTGACAACTCGTTTGTCAAGGTGAGTGCACACGAGCTATCAGACCCGTATCATAGCTGACCGCTCGCAGTTTGAGTACGAGCAGGACAGAAATAGATACAACGGTCGAGATGCCGATATGGTGAAAAAGATCGGGTACGGACGACTCGATTGCATCCTGGCTCTTACCCTCCCTCCCAATGCCGATTTCGGTGTCGCCTCTCCCCAGCTCCACGTCCTAGCACAGATAACCGTAGCAAAGGACGCCGAAGGGGACGCCTCGGTCGAGCTGGTATCATATACCAAATTCGGCAAGACAATCATACTCGACGTTACCTCGATAAAATGCGCGGTCGGTCGGATCGAGACAAAGGCGAAGAACAGAAGGGGAGAATGGGTAATAATTGACCGGGACGACTCGTTGTGTCGGACTGCATTCACGCAGGACAAACAGGATTACGAAGGCGACGATTAGTACTCAATGTAACGTAGTTCTGCAAAAACATGTAATACCATTCTTTTTGTGTATACAGGAAAAAAAATTACATGCATTGGTTTCAAGACGTGTATGCGTGTGGACTTACGTGTAGAGGTTTACCTGTAGTACAGGTAATTTGAGTCGGCTTCATGGGTAACCCAGGTAAATTTACCTGGATCTCATTTCGTAGTGTATGCGATAGTGGACGCGAGGCGTAGTTTTATCCAGAGGCTCTGTCCCCTCTCCTCTGCACCTTTGTATGGTCTACATAAGCCGCGGGCTTGACAGACGTATAAACCAGATTTTAAAAAAAATAACCTCTTATATTTACCGGTTTCATTTAATTCACCTTGCACCCGAAGCACCCCAACTCGTAGCTCAAGCTTTGTATTTGTTTCCATTACGATTCAACAATTGTTTCCCCACTATGGAACTTTATTCATGTTGCCAAAATGTCTCGATGTTCCGATGGAACGTCGTCAGAAAGGTATAATATGTGTGATCGATTCGCTGAAACATACTGTAGAATGACGGGAAAGGCGCACGTAGGATGAATGAGTGCGAAAAGCGACATGAGCTCAGTTGAAGCTCGGAGTCTACCTCGGAGACGGATGGGGCTGCGGCTACCGGAAACTAAATAATACCGAGACCGGTAGCCTTATCTGTGGTGCGGATATATTCCACACAGAACACACAGCATTCAACAGATCGGAGCCTTTCCTCAGGTCGCCGTTTGGCCTCAACCAGTGTGCATCGAAACGGCGTCATGTCGCGTATTTTGTAGAAGTGAACAGCACGGCTTTGTCCTAAGAGCTACAACTAAGGAAAGGCGGTGCCTGAGCCACCGCACATATAAACAGTCCTTGTTGTACCGTATCTCCGACTTTCCGCGGCAGCCAATGATTCGCAACAAGGCCATGAGAGAAACCTAAATAGATCAGATATCGCGGGAACAGTAACCATTGTTGATCGGCGCATCAGCCCCGCGGTGACTAGCTAGACATAGGAACCATAGGAAGAAATAGCTGAGATCCTTGAACTAATCATCACGAATATGGTGCTTCCCGTGCCACAGAAGCTCGCTTCGGTGGTTCATGGGGTAATACTTTTTTTTAAAAAAACCTATGGATGTCATCCGCTCATTGTGGTGGCTGTCCATACTCAGTTTGAGTTTCATGGTGTCTCGGACGTCTTGAGCGCTGGATAGTTCCTCATATTGCATCCTTAGAGTTCCATTCGGACAAGTGATAATTACTGCTTAGTGTAAAGATGAAGTTCGCAATTGTTTACCAGATTTAAATTTCTTGTTTCAGCCGCAAACAAAGGGTTAGGATGTCCGTGGCAGAGTATATCGAAATCATGCGCAAACCATGTGTTCACAACAGTTTCTCCACTTGTCGGATATCGATAAATCGGCACTCATCTTTAAGAATCCACAGGGGCAAGTGACCGATTGGGGTTGCCAACAAGGAAAAAATCGCCGGCGTGTCGCTTGTGTCAAAAGAGATTTCTCGGGCACTGCGATAAGATCGGATGGGCTGTGCTACCGGCGCGAGACAAATCGGCTAGCACCGGCAAGTGTTCTCCTCTGCCTATAGCAATACGGCCATCGGTCGTCGGGCTTCAAGCGGCTCTATGCGTACCCTTCTTATGCGCAATTTTCGAGTTTGTGTGGCGCAGCGTGTAGTGTGTCAATAAAAGGCCCAGGTGCTACAAATGTAAGTGGTACTGCTGGATCCTTCAACTCCACGCGCAACCCTCAAACCCCTAACTATAACCGTAATACATAACACAATATCCTGAATGGATTCTGAATCATTAGACCTCCTATATGCTAGCCAGTTAACTCGCTATATAAATCGTAGGCTACTTATAACCTACTCGTAGAATAGCCCAGTTATTGATGAGGGACTGATAAGTCGTAGCTTGTGTCCTGTTGCTATGTGAGATGCTAGATACTATCCATGAGGAGGCGACCCATATATGGGGAACTCGGTGGTCTTTTGGTCGGCTCGTATTCCATATCAACCGACTTTGGGCATCGTTGGTTTTGTGGTGAGTCATCGGTGAATTCAACTGTGCAAACTTCGTAACACATCTTACCATTAGCATATATATTCCGAGTACGTGCTGAAGTCGATGGGTTTGTTCTGTGCCTCATTTATTGGGTAGTAATCTTCGCAGATCAGCCGTCCACTCAGGTGAGCATATTTTGCTTCAATGATAGAGTCAGGTCCATATAGAACCACGTTTTTAGACGTAAGTTCAAACGAACTTCTGTGCACCTGACGAGGAAACACGTGGAATTGACCTTCATAACTCAATAGATGCAATTTCGTCCGCCTATTTGACTTATATGCAAGGTTATTTGGTGCATTGATTGTAGCGAGTAAGCATCCAACTGAATCGCATAACCTAACTCTGACCTAGCTAACTAATGCCTGGAGGTGTTTTAATAGCTAGGATTTGGGCCATATACTGCCTCGGGTACTGTTGAGTCTGTGGGCTGATTGTTATGCGCTAACTACATTCCCATTCCTTTTCTTTCTATCAGACTACGAACATTGGTGTACGGGGTTTCTATTAAAAATTATTGTTCATCTACTTACAGAGCCTAGCATGATCTGCGGAATATATTGCTTAGCCTATCTTCCGTGCATAGTCATAGCGCAAATGAGATTCGAAGTAGGTTGATTGATTACGCCAGATGCCCGGACATAGTACCAACTTATTGTCCAATCTGTTTAGGTCCTAGAACAACCATTTCAAGGTGAGTCCACCGTCTTATACCAAGCATATCAGAGTGTTTGACGAGTTTTGATCCTTGGTCCTAGGATGCTCTCGTGGGAATGGCCTTTGGTTTATTATCTTCTACATAACAGCACTGGTAGTACACACAGTACTTTTTCTTATCGCCGTCTATGGGCCTTATAGACTATGGCGACCCTCCGTACGAACTCCCCTGATGAAAAGCCTTCTCCGCAGGTGTGTCGCGCTCGTTCTTTCACAAGACTTATGGAGAGTATTAACATGGTTGATGGTCTTCTAGTGAATTCGGCTTCTTTCTAGCAGCCGCCTTTGTGCTACTGTCGCTTTTCTTTGGGTCGTTCTTTGTAGAAAGCGGTCCGGCCATGAACGACTCCGGGTCTGTAGCGCATTGCTATCGTTTATGTAGAGCAGGACTGAATACTTGCTCTAGAATTGCTCCGGTGATTTGGTCCATTATTTGTGCAAGGCTGCTCCTAGCTTCAAGAGCCTGGGACGCTCGCCAAGAAAGTCGTGCTGTCTCATTGATCGAAATGTCCAACATAGTGTATTCGGAGCACGGCGAAGGCGACAATGACGATAGAGCAAGGACAATACCCGAAGTATCATAAGAGCCAGAACATTAGTTTCAGACGGTTTTAGATATCGTGCAACTTAGGGATTTATGTGGTAATGCTTGTACTTTTATTTGGAATACAAGACTCATAGTTCCAATTATCAATTTTTACACACCGTAGTGTGCCCAAAAAGGCTAAGGACATCGTTGGAAATACTGGTTGATTAGAGAACACGGCGGATGCGGGTGGTTTGTATACACTATGAACAGCATTTAGCGCGGGAAGAAGCCTTTCTACATCCCCCTATTGAAATACGATTCTGATATGTAAGACAGAAAGGTGGAATAAATCGGTTGAAAGTTCCAGTAGAGGCAGTGTAGAAGATTCATGTATATAGTAGAATGTTCTCGAATGAATGAATCATCGAGCGAGTCAATAACCGAGTCAGTAATCGAGTCAGTTCGCTATATGCGCAGTATATGCGGTTCCGAACGGCATAATGACTCGACGGTTTTAGGGTATAAATAGGGGTGCCTTCGGCCCCCTACCAGCATCCCAGAATCACTTTCATACTCTACTGTCTCTACTCGAACTTTTAACCATTTTATTTCTCTTTTGTATCCTACATATAAGAACCGCATTTCAATAGGCAGTAGAATAGAGAATAGGATTCAGATGCTGGTAGGGGACCGAAGGCGCTCCTATTTATACCCTAAAACCGTCGAGCCATAATGCCATTTGGAAGCGCACATAATTGATGTATATATAGCGAACTGACTCGATTATCATATATACAAGCTATCGGAAGTGGAACTGCTTGTGCAGAAGTCCGATAGTAGTTAAGCAGGGGATCAGGCCTTGAAAAGGACTTTACACAACTCAGGGGTAGACCTTTTGATCTAATAACAACAACGGGAACATCACTGCCGTTCTATCTCATCTGCAGGGGTTTCATAACCAGGAACCTTCATGCGCTTTCGATTTGCTTGCACGCTCCCTTTTTGCTTGCACCTTCCGAGTACTGGTAGTCATGTGTTCCTTTTTTTATAATCGTATATTTTATTGTCGTTCGAGGCCAGGCCGCATGTTTCGACACTATAGGCGAGAAAAGGGAGAACGGAGATATAGAACGCCGCAGAGAGAGAGAGACAGAACACAAACTTGTCACACAGCATCTAACTTGTTGAAGATAGATCTCACGCTCGGATGTCGCGAAGATCCGTTATCTCAGTCTGCCTGCCGTGCATATACGCGTCTGTTCAATTTATATCTATATAAACGCTACCTGTACACCATTAAATGTAAGCGTTCCATGTATCCATTCGCTTCCCTGCATGCGACACACTAAGTCAATAGCTATTAAAGACTTTGGTCTTTAACATATTAAGGGCGGAGAGCCGCCGAACTAAACTAAGATCTGTACTAAGAGACTATATAGAAGAGAATTATCGCAAAATATCTGAGAAACGATGCGTGCGCCTAAAAAGTTCAACTAGGATGGAGAAAGCGTCCTTATTTGAGAAGAGAAAAGATAAATTAAGAAACTCGCGACCTCTTGAGGCCAAGACCCCCTGTCTGGCAGGCTCGTACCTCTTGCACCTGAACACGTAGTGTGCCACCGATTCCTCGGCTGCCTCACAGCCCTTGCAGATTGGCGAGTCCACAATCTGAATCGTGTGGAGGGATCGCTGGAGCTGGGTGTGCCTCGTGATGAGCCGGAAGAGCGGCGTGGCGTGTGAGCGAGGGAGACTGGCGGTGTCGGCATGTATTCCTTGATTTAATTATCCCGTCTTACGCAACACAGTTTCGCAACCTTTTCACGTCAGTACTGCAATTACAAACAATAACTCGTGTTCCCCCCGTTGAGTTTTATGGTATCGCAGGCTCCAACAGTCACGGATACATTGAGTTTAGTTCGATCGCTACGTCAGCCACCTGTCAGGATTGTGGAGCAGGTAAGAAATCTCTATTGTCCACTATATTTTGCAAACACAGGTAAATGACTATCTATAGTATCTTGTAGTGTGGCTATATGATCAGCACCGAAGAAGGCCGCTGTCAGTGTTATCGAGAGTGATCTTTCGTTAAGAGCCGCATACAGGCGGTAGGTTTACGCCAAGACTAGTGCGACCACACCTCTCTTATGGAGCCTCCCCAGCCATCCATGATATTGGTCCCCGGAATTCCCCTATGCCTTAGATGCCATCGGAGCGCTGTCTGATCCCAATCCTCAATGTGTGCTAGGCCGGTTCGAAGTAGCGGATAGTTTAGGTTTTATGATCTCATATTATGAGTGCAATTTAACCAATCTGGGCTCATGTCTAGGGGGTGCGCTATAAGGAAAGCAACCTGGAGAAACACTCGCACAAGACCAACCAACAACATGGAATTCCAACCAGATCCCAACATCTTATTCGACTTAATGCACGAAAGTGAGGTGTCAAAGCTTGCCGCTAGTATGTATCGATTCAACCTGGCTCAATATCATGCCTTATACAATGCATTTGCATTGAAGCCGTTGCGTTTACGCTCTTGATTTGCGAGACCTTAGATACAGTTTACGATGAATTTCGATATGTTTGGGGTACACGTTGGTCTTTTGGGAGGGCCATATTTCATGTCAACAGGTTGTGGGGATTTCTGTCGCTTTTGTAAGGGACTTGGTCTCTGGACAAGTAGATGTTTAACTGATAATTGTCTGTGTGTAGCGGCCACGCACTAGGTTGGTGCTTCTCACAGTCCCTTTCATGACCACTTAAAGGATCGTCTTAGTACTTTTCCTTCATAATATACCCGAAAAGGTGAGAGTTCGGATCCTTGGAGAAAGTATGACGCAAATTCACTGGACTTGTTACGTGCTTACAGACGTAAGGTTTTATAAGTTTGGGCTATTGATACATACAAAACTTTATTCCGATAACATAGATGTCGTTTTTTCTGGCTGTACTCAATGTATTCAACAGTCGTTGGTTTATTTATCGTTCTTAGTGAGTCGTCAACCCAGTACCTTCACAGTTTGTGATTATGGTTGAACTTCCATTGACCCCAGGCGTCCTTCTAGCTAAAATATGGGCCATCTACTCCATAAGGTTTGGGTTATCTGCGTCAACTCGCTCGTCCCTGATATAATTCCCTTTGATCGTCAAGACCTCTAGTGATGACGTGCGTATCATAACCGGCGGCTAAGTCTTGGCTGATATCTCCCCAGCATCGCATGCATTGGCTGCTTCATTTTTTGGCTACCTTTCATAGTGCTAACCCATATCTATACCATGGTGAGCGGTTTTGCGGCTGACTGCAAGTCACATTTCAATGGCTCAATCATTTTAATAGAAACAACAAGTAATTTTCGAAGGTATAACGAGGGCTCTACTTATTAGCGCACGAAAACAGCTCACTTGGGCATATGCTTTAGCCCAGCCTCTTATTCCAGGATGCCGATTTAAGCCGAATCATTTAGCGTTTGCACCACTTGTGGTAATCTTGGCTTTCCAAACGGCACTATTTGTTGTGGCGGCATATAAACCTTGGCGTATGCGCACTGAAACACGCACACCTTTGTCCAAAAATCTGCTCCGAAAGTAGGTAGATTGGCTAGTGGGCGTACCACGTGCTAACATGTATGTAGTGAAATTATGTTTTACTCAGTTATTGGAATATCGCTTTCAGCCATGATTGTCATGTGGTTTTTCATTCGCACTAGCCCCAAAATTGAGGAGTGTGGGTATGTGTTGAACTCTCGTTATCCCACTAGCGCTTAGAGATAGGATCGATTGCAGTACTATGTCTGTTGTGTGGTCAAGCATGTGCACCCGGCTGATCCTAGCGACTCGAAAATGGGGAAGCGGAGAAGACGCCGCGAATATATCCCTCTCCGAAATAAGCCCTTTGCCCTCGGATAACAGGGAGCAATCGGGACCCGATGAGGTACTTTAAGATGTACTATGTCTCGAATAAAGTGATTGAAAAGGCCACTGGTGCTTGCTTTGCTATCCATGTCTTTGACGAGTTGAAGCAGTGCAAGGAGTGCCCAAGCTTGAAGGCTAGTTGTTGCACCGGTCACGGTCATAGCTCGCTACTTGCAGGGAACGCATGGTGAGGCCAAGCCCGGGTGAACTGAATCTACTCGGGCCTCTGAGCGACGAGGATCTTGCAACTTGGCTTCGGTGATAGCATATATACAGGCCCAAAACAGGATGGGAACGCTTGATTCGCCCCGTGAAAACATGACCCAGCACAAACTCTGTATTTACATATGCGAATTATTCCGATCAACGGAGATGAAAAAGTACCGGAAACCGAGCAGATGGATATACATGTCGAGTATGGAAGATATGCATCATAATCTTATTGAGCGACTGTAATGTAATCTAGCGCGGGGCATGTCGAGAATAAGTCAGGTTGGGATGAGAATACAGAATGGAGGATGACTCGAAGATAAAACCCGAAAGTGTAGAGAATTGCTGGCATGATCGTGATATTTGAATGACAGGTTAGGGAGTAAGAGTTAAGCGAGACCGAACAGCTAAAAAGATATCCGTTTAGACTACAAGATACTACAGTAACCGCCATACTCACCGTTTTCAGTTGAGCTACGTTCATACGAGGCATCTTAGCGCCCGTACCCTCACCGAGTGCGGCGTCAGATAGACCTTGCTTTTGTGCTTGCAACTTGAGGATCCTGAGCGAGAGGGAGTGAGACGCCAGCCTCTTGCCAAGGGCAAGCGGAACTTACCGTTCTTCAATGGTATCTTTGATGATAAGGCGTTTGACGAACACTGATTTGACTTGCCCTACAACGAAATTCAGGGAAGAAGGTATTAAATGTCGGGACAACTTACCCATGCGATGTACCCGGTCAATCGCTTGATTTTCGGTCGCAGCATTCCAAGCGAGATCCATGCAGATCACACGGTTAGCTTCGGTTAAGTTGAGACCAAAGCCGCCACATTTTAGACTGCACGATATGATATTTAGTTCCAGGAAAGCTCTTAGGCCGTTATATAACTCGCCTAATGAGGAGGATTTTGGGTCCCCCTTGCTTCTTGAATTTACTGAGGGTCTCGTCACGGTCGATGCGAGACATCTTGCCATCGAATCGGAGGGATTGAATCCCATCGCGCTTCAGCAGAATCTGCATGACTGTAACGAAATTAGTATCAGAATGTTCCGAGCAGCGTGGGGCAACGCACGATCGATCATTGACGTCCCTGAACGGGCTGTTAGCCGAAGCAGTTGGATATATGATAAGGACATACATTGTGAGTAGGCAATAATCTTGTCTTCAGGCGCTTCACGGTGCCCTGCAAACTCGCGTGAGTATACTGGCTAAGAGCAAAACCTTCTTCTTACATTTTTCCAGAAGCTTCGCCATGTGAGTCATCTTAGCGCCGGGCACCACAGCATCTCCTTCGCCCAGCTTCTTCAAATCAGCCTCCATCTGTTCATCACGTTCCTCCTCATCTTCATTGTCTTGTATACGTGCGCGAGCCTTTCCTTTTCCCTTGCGAATAGGAACGAAGTCTTCTTCTTCATCGTCCTCCACATACATGGGTTTGTATTTAGCGCCATGTTCCTTGTCGACTTGACGCTTGATCTCGTCTTGCTCCGCTTCGGATAGCGCAAAAATCGTGCCAGCGAAAATATGTGATTTCATAATCTTGCCACGGCAATTGGGACATGGGCGAGCGTCCTGTTCAAACTGGTCGTTGGCTGCGGCATCTCTAGATTTCTATTGTCAGATCAAGTCCACAGAAACATCGGATTTTTACTCACCCCTGAAGAGGGGCATCAAATAATCCGTTCAAGCATTCTGTGACCATCAATAGGTTAGTAAAGAAGAAGCAAGGAGCCACCCTGTTCACCTTTGCAAAATATATGACCACAGCTCTAAAAAGTGTTGTCAGACTTATGTCCTAGCTGCGGCGAACAAAAATCCTCACCGTCACGCAGGAATCATCGGTATATGCTATTTACGAGTCTTGATCAGCTAAACATGTTCGAAAAATGTCGAATTAACGCACGTTCAAGGCAAATACCACACTCCATCGCTTCGCCATCCGGAATGTTGCCTCCCGTTAGTTCGGCAATATACATTTCCTTTGCGATATCGCGGAACCTGACATCCGGTCGTTCAGTGGTCTCGAGAGAGAGGTGAGAAGCATTGTTATGAACTCACTGTCTCATAGCCTGTAGTCATAGTCGTAAACATCAAGAGGGGGTCAAATGCTGTATATATGCGCACCAATTCAAACTTTTCTTCTCCCATGTACGCTTTGGCCAATGACTTGCTCTTGGCGCTAGAGGATTCTCCCACACGCTTACTTTTATCCCCTTCATCGTCGGCACTAAGAACATATGCTCCGTCGGTGTCCAAATCGCCACGCGTGTACTGGAAGAACGTTGTTAGACAGGCTCGGGGTAACCATGACTGTACCTACGGCGATTAGTTGCGGGTGACTATCAAACAAGATTTATTATATTGGTGTTTGGATATCGTATATGAAGAATAACGTACTTGCAAACCTGGCGAAGACGAAGCAGCATGACAAGAACGGCTGTATAGCTGAAGAACGAGTCAATACGTGTAATTGGCCGAGCTTATTAACGTACTTCTTCATCACAGTCCCAGCTCGCAGGAAGCGGTTAAACTTCTGCTGTTGGCGTGCTTCAACCGCGGCATATATCTTGAATTTGGACGTCAAACTTGGGCTTCTCAAACGGACTAACAACCTACTTGGCGCTCATCAGGGGAGAATTCCAGTTCCTCAATTTCGATTGTTTTGGGTTGGAGCGTGATAAGTGGCTTGCCCTCGAGTTTAGTTTGCTTGGTTCGGCGCAAGAGGCACTTCTTCAGAAGCGCCTGTGCTCGTTGGCCTGAGAGGTTTAAGGATATCAGTGCTCATATAAATATTCATGAATTATGAGCTATACCGGCAAGTTTCGGGTTCGACCTCTGGATTTTGGCCTGAAACACGACCTCAATCGAAGACATCGGTCATATTCGGGGAGAGGGACGTACAATACGATCGTTGAATTCCGACCAGTCGTTCCAAGGGGCATAATGAAGGAAGCGGATCAACCCATACAAATCAGCACTACAAAGGCAAGGTCAGAGCGCCCAGCGAGACAGATCACAGCATCAACTGACAGGGAATTGGTGACCGGGGTACCAGTGAGCGCCCAACGGTATTCAGAGTCGAGAAGTGCCATCATGCGGCTCGACCTCGTCACACTACCCAATTTCAGTCAGGTCTGAGGGGCAACCAAGTTAGAGAACGATGAGTCATACCGGTTACGAATGTTCTGGGCTTCGTCCAGAACGACTCTGTACCACTCAGTAGCAGCCAGAGGCCCACGGCCACCATTCCTAGCTTGAAAGTAAGCATGTCAGGCCTTCTGGCTGTTGTTATCAACTCACTTCTTGGCACGTTTCTTATTTTCATCCGAATCACTAACAATAAAGCCATCCTCATCTCTCTTCGCACGCTTCTTCTTCGATTTCTTTTTCTTGAGCTCTTCGTCGTCGATGGGGAACTCGTTAGCCAAAGTCTGGTATGTAGTGATAATGATCTAGATGAAGTGGCCAATTAGTAGGACTATGGAGGGGAAACACATCACGCACATCATATTTCTTAACTTCCGCAGTCGACTTCAATTTATCTTTCCCGTGATGAATATGGACACGGAACGTATTGTCCTCAGTTCGGTCAAGGATTTCTTGACGCCACTAAAAGCACAAGTAAGATCATGAGCGCCGAAACAGGTTACGATACGCACTTGTGCGAGTAGGGCAGCTGGTGCGACGATCAAAGTCCCCTTGCGTGGATTCTTCTTTTCGGGTCGGTTCATAACAATCAACGCGATTGTTTGCATGGTTTTGCTGTTCGTACAAGTTAGAATTCATTCCGATTCGCTACTAAAAAAAAACATACCCGAGCCCCATGTCGTCACTTTTAGGATAACCTTCACGTCAACTTCACGCGAATGATCGAAGCGCTCGAGACTCACGCAAGAATTCCACCGTAGACCCTTCCCTCCTCCTGTTTGACCATCCATGATACACCGATCAATTGATGCGGCATAAGCGGCACTTCCATTCCGGGCAACCGGTCCGTCGAACTTTTCAACCCGAGTGCCTTGACGGCATCACGAACGGGGATGGCGGCTTCGTGATCGTCCATCGTTTCGTCGAAGAACCGCTTAAGCCTGAACCGCGTATTGAGTAAAACACTGCGTAAATTGGAACAAACCTACTGCTCTGCATGATTGGGACCGCCCATGTCAAGCCAGGTGCTAGGACTCTCGTCGTCATAGTTTATCTGGAAATCTCCTACAACACAGGGTCAGCATGAAGTAATTAGAGTGACTAAAGGGGGTTCATACGTCTGAAGCGCTGGGATGAGGTCGTAGCAGGGGCGGCTAATCCGTTCATTGTGGGCGGGGCATGATAACCGAGGTCCGGATATTGTGTATTAGAGCCACTCGCGATATTTGAAAATATATCCATTTGCCTGACTATTTCATCTGCGATAGCGGAGTAGTCGGATTCCGGGAGGTTAGCAGCCGGGAACGGCATGAGGGTATCCGCCCGTTCACGGGCAACTGCATACGGGTTGAGAAGACAATACAATAATGCATTTTTGCCAACCACTCACATGGCCCAAATCCAAAGTCCAGCTCCATCTCTTCGTCGGTCCCTTCGTCTTCCATGCCATCTACATCGGTGTCGATCGCGCCGTCGCTCTCTGGATCATATCGTCTTCTCTTGGAGGCTGACCCGTCCGTTTCGGATTCAGTGGCGTAAACAATCTCCCCGTCTGGGAAGTGGAAAGGGCGCTTGCGGTGGCTATACGAAGCGTCGCTCAGGGGTGGGCTACGGCTGCTACTCGCACGAGATACGGAGCGGTAGTCCCAACGAGCGTCAGAGATGGATCGCTGGAGAGGTGCGGCACGAGGGCTTTCATAGAGACTGAGATGCCGAGTAGGAGGAAGAGGGTTGCGCGAGGAGCTGGCCTGAGGAGCGGTCATGACCATATTCTGAGAGAGCGTAACGTCCCCCATGTTTTCGTCGTCGGAAGAGGATTCGATAGTTATGACTTCGCCGTCGGGAAAAGTCCAAGAGCGCGTTTGGGTGAGACCTTTGTGTTTGGTTGGGGGTGCAGGAGCTTCGTCCGATGAAGAAGAGAGTTCAATCACGGAAGGAACGGGTGAAGTAGGTTCTATATCGCTCGAGTTTGCTTCCACGTCACTCGAGTTCGGAGGCTTGATTCCGACCAGGGACGGAGCACGGGCGTTACTTGGTGTGCGCGATAATTGAGAGGAGGGTCCAGAGATCGAGCCACTAGCCGCAGATTTATGAACCCCGGCAACTGCGCCTTGACGTGACGAGGATCCAGAGCTTGTGTGCGTCTGAAAGTGAAACACGCATTGTCGTTAGTCCGATACACAGCAACGAGGAAGTGAAAAGCGCCGCGTTGATCATTGGGCCAAAAGCGGAAGGTATAAATGGCGTGCGAATTACAAACCTTGACAGAAGCGGCAGCCTTCTGCTTATGAGCAGCAGATAAGACATGGTCCTGCAGAAGCGTGCCGCGGTTGTGAATAAGGTAAGACATCGGCGATTAGATATCGCCACACAAACCTCGAATAATTTCAAGTCTCTAAACTCGTAGACCCCCGGCTTAATCCAGTGTCCGACTAGAACGTCCTGATGACAGACCATGCAAGTAACCATTCCGCCTATACGGGAAAAAGGCACGTTGGCCAACCAACCGAGTAAGCCACAGAGAAAGACATCACACACCTTGATCGTTCAGGTCGATCAAGAAGTTGGTATGATCCGGATGTTTTGCAACATATCGGCGCAATGCTCCAATATACTTGAGGGGTAACATGGTCTAATCCACGGGAAACACTCAGAAACGAGCGAAATACGGATTGTTCAATTTGCGCCACAACTGACCTTGTCGTGTTCAGGGCGTCCAAGAGTGCGGCGAGCGAGTGCCACCAAGTCAACCTGGCGGTCGACTATGATAGTCATCGTTCAGTAGTTGTTTCTGAGTTCCCAGATGCTTTGCAGACGTGGTGATGTTGGTCGGGAGGATGAAACGACTGGTGCGAAAGATCCAGGGTCCGCGTCTTTGAGCGGCGCGTCGCAAGATCACGTGAGATGGGACAAACAACCCGCGACGCATTTAATCGCTAATCTCGAGACTTGACCTATGCTTCTCAGGATAAAAGCCAATGCGGCGTCTATAGTTAAGCTTTTCCATAAGGGAGACGACTTATATGGAGCAAATTGGCATAAAACCCGAGTAGCAAGGATAGGAATGGCGATGAATGGCAAGGTCTAACTCACGAATCCGTCAGCCATACGAACAGCATTGAGGCCATGGAAAACTACCCACGAGAAAAAGCGTGATTCCAAAACGGGGTTCCTTCCATCCAAACTCATCCTAGCTCCATTTCACTAGACGCCCCAAAAGCCTCGTGTGCCCCTCTATCCAATCAACATACTTTAAACCCGCCAGTCCGTCGCCTGTTCACCGCGTTTTCTTCGACTCTTGTTCTACCAGCACCGCCGATTGAGTCTCTATCCTTCCTGTACCTTCGAGCGTTGGAGCCAGTTTATCCCCAAACGCTGTTGTAGCGGTCAGTATCCCGCCTTGTCGGCCGAGAGGCGTAAGGTTCGACGGATCGAGCAGCAGGATAGCACATTCAACAACCATCCCTTATCCAATCACGCCGAATAAGCAGGCACGTTCGTACACAACCTTAAACTTAGACTTACACGCAGTGAGGAAGTACGACGGGTCACCATCCCCCTTGACCACGCTCTTCACAACCACCCCCTCTGCCTCTGCGATGTTGGTTAGCTCAAACCACCCCTCCACAGATTTCTCCACCGGTGGTCCCTCTCCAGGCTTCACCTTTGCCAGCATTCGTCGTATAGCGGGAACAAAGGCCACTAGCATAGCCCCACAAAATATGCGCAGGCTGAGGAAGATGCCTGACAGTATACCCTCGGTAGCTTTGAGCTCTTCATAAGAGAAACTGGGGGCAGGGAAAGGTGAAACCCCAGATTGGATGGCCACTTCTCTTCGCTGAGCTTCTCGGAGACCCCACGATCGACGAACAATCGGCTCGTTCACAGGACTCATGACGAAGAATCCACCGTACACGATTGGCCGAACATATGGGAGCGAGTACAAAAACTTGCGCGCTGCAGAGAACCCAGGAGGACCAGGGACTAGAAACATTCACTTCACAGAGAGCCGAAAAGACTCAAGGATACACGTACTGGGACTCAACTGCCACCCAGTTCCATCAAACCTCTTCTCAGGTGGAACCTGCTCGTACCGGCTAAGAACTGTTGCCCTCGAGCCTCCGGAAAGGCCAGCAATTTTCCATCGAACCGCACACGCTGACTTGATGCTCAAGGTTCCCACTTCAAATCAAAAGTTACATCAATCAATCAAAAAAGACACGGAACAACATACCCGATCTCGAAAGTTGTTTCTCCAACGTTTTAGTGGACAAGTAAACGGCGAGATCGGACGGTATCGAGTCAAAGCCAGCGCATGGGATAATGCAGGCACGAGTTTTGTGGGCAAGGTAGTCGTACCTGTGGCCCTGATAAGTAGCATAAAACAGACACGTACTCTGCCACCTCACTCATCAATCATCTTGGCTACCCAGTGCATCTCACCAGTCAGATCTAAATAGTGTACGCCATACCTTGCACATACGCTTTCCCATAATACATTAGCGTGAACGTCTGAAAGCGTAATTCACTTACCGAACAACCGTCGCGCCATTCGCCCACCACGGCCCAGCGAGGCTGATTACCACACGCGACCGCCTCACAGCACCAATGACACTGGGTTCATCCGTAACATCTAGATAGACAGATTCCCAGTTGGTGAGACCTTTAATCCGACTGGCGGCTTTTTCAACCGAGCGGGCACCAAGGCAAATGCGGAGCCCAAGAGATGATTTTTGCGTTTTTAAGTAGTCAAGAACGAATTGACCCTATTTTGTTTAGTATAACATTGAACTGTGAAATATAAGAGCTTACAGTATATCCTGTACCACCAATTATTAGTATATCCCAGAGTTGGCTTGTCATTTCGAAATTGTGGTCGCAACTGTGGAGAAATCTGTCACGTGCGGCTTTCAGGCGCCTCACAGCTGTCAACCTTAAATACCTTGATGTACCACGTGAGCGCCACGACAGGCGTCCAGAAATCGAAGTACTTGTATCAAACCACAAGATGTGCGCGGCAGGATGCTATGATACAAAAGAACTCCGATATAATTCCTGGCCGCATGCTTTACGTAGCTTGGCTGAACGGTGGGCTGAACCACGCCAGCTTCTACCAGACAAAAAAGCCCGTTGAGGCGCAACAGAGGCCTGTGATTTAGAGTAGTCTGTTGGACGTCATAGGCAAACAGACCTCCTGATCTCAGATATATTCCGGCGGTCGACTCTTCTTAGCAAAATTCAAATCGAGAACATGCATAGATCATGATGGAAGCAAGCCGGGATATCTATCGGCCCGATGGCCAATGATCTACTTTTCAGACCAGCCGAACCCCTAATAAAGGCTGCAATACCGCCGAGATAAGATATGCATCTTATATACGTACGGGATCTTCCGGCATTCGTCAATCGGATTGTTTAGGGTGTCATCTGGATACATCAGGCCAGTTTTTGACGATCAGCTAGATGTTTGTACTTTGTTCTTCAAGGTCTGACAAGCCGAATTTCAGTTTCATGCCGTGTTCGTTGCTCCCGATCAATGCTCCTCGTGTGAATACCGATTTCGAAAGACGCCACAATACATCGGTTATGAATAGATGAAGAGGGCTAACGTTGAGAAGGCCACGCCTAAGGATCGTGACCGCCCGTGAGATGGGTTCTTCATTACTCGGAGGTAATAAGTCTCTACACATACGACATTGGATGGGTACAGGATCTTCATATAGCCGACCGCTGGACTATAAATGCACGGCAAGAAACTCAATTAGTCCCCACCGGCATTTTCCCAGCAGGAGCTCATCACACCAGAATGCATCTCAGTCGCCTCGTCGTAAGCTATTGCCTATATCAAAGCTTCACTCGTATAGTATGTTGAACCAAGTTACCTCATAGGCTTTGGTTGTGGTCACTAGTTCGGTGCTGGCCTTGCCCACTGTGATATCACCACGTCAATCGTGTTCCGAATTTCAGCTTGTATTTTTGGCAGGCACCACGGAATCTCAACTGGGCACGGTTGGCGGCCCGCTAGCTAGTGCATTAGCCTCTACCATGCCTGGGTAGGTATCCATTTATACTTCCTCGAGCGCCTTTTGTTGACTTTGAATAGTACGACTAGTGCATATGGCGTCATTTATGATACCAGTGCAGAAT
The DNA here is from genome assembly GCA_016906575.1 of Ceratobasidium sp. AG-Ba. Lineage (NCBI taxonomy): Eukaryota > Fungi > Basidiomycota > Agaricomycetes > Cantharellales > Ceratobasidiaceae > Ceratobasidium > Ceratobasidium sp. AG-Ba. The sequence continues at coordinate 2,325,133 of CP059638.1, forward strand.
ACTTCACCACAGTGGCTGCCGGTGCGCGTATAGCTGAGAGCTATATCACACAGCAAGTTGCTTCTTGCCCCAATCAAAATTTATCATTGGTGGTTACTCCAAGGGTGCATTGGTGGTGCATCGTAAGTCGTGGCCTCCCAGCAAGGAGATCTGTTAACAACTCGAACAGAAATGAGCCTCAGCAGCGCCGTTCAAAGCAAGGTTATTGCGATAAATGTTTTCGGAGATCCAACTCTAAAATATGGTCGTTCCTCCTCTTGGCCAATCGACTCGCCATCAGTAGATCTGTCTCCTCGTGACGGCAGTACCCAGGCGCAAAACATTGCTAGCTTCTGCAACGGAGGTGACACCTTCTGTGACCCTGTAGGAAACAGCTTGGCCGCCCATCTCGCATATCCTCGTGACGGGAGGTACGTAGTTTAGAATATTAATGTCTGGATAAACTGAGGCTTTCATTATAGTATTGCTATCGCTGCCAGGTTTGATGCAGGGAGAGCTGGAAACTAAGTTGTTGCACCATGTATGCTATCAACGATAATTTGGGGATGAAATATTATCTGTACTTTCAAGTCGCTTTTGTGCTTGAGAACTTGAATGGGACTAATCAATGCTTAGTACTGGAGCAAGAAAATTCCTTCATAATTCAGTCCAGGTTGTGTCACCTTCTTCCAAACCGGAAACGAAAGCTCTGGCGCCAGATATAATCCCACATATACACTGCTGAGTTGATGCGAATACTTGACCCAGTTCGGCTCGCTGGTGGTGTGTATTCTACATTGTAGGAATTGCAAGCGTAACAATGCTTTCCAATACTTTCTGGTAGTGCTAGTGGAAGTGGGGTCTAATAAAATGTGAGAGGTCCGGAGTTTCATCTCTTTCGTGAGACCTCGCAAAGCCTCGGTATGATTCCTGTCGTTTGGGGGCTGTGAGCGCTGCCGGATCCTGAACTGATACGATAAACCAGTGCAAGCCGTTTTTGCCTATCCATAGACTCCAGACCCTTCGCGGTTTTCTATTAATGAAATTTCCTCTGAAAATGATAAGCTCTCAATAGCTTATTGTAACCTTAGCGTGCATTCGGCGGAGACTCACCGAGACGTGAGAGGGCGGTAGAACTTAAAGCACTCTCGTAAATACGTACAGAACGAAGGGTATCGATCTATTTGCTTAGCACATGTATAAGCAAGACCACAAAAGCCATAATGTGCTTAGTATTGGTCAGCAGCAAGGGGTCAAAGATACGAACGTTTCCATCAATCCGATCAATTCGGTTAAGTCGGGGAATTCGGTCTGATCCGCTTGGCCGCCTTCGACAGCTTTTTGATGCCGCGTTGGACTTCATGTGAAGAGCGCTCATGCGATGAAGCTGTGAAAGAGGACGTTGGGTGTGTATGGGAAGCCTATATGATCCCGGCTGCTGGCCAACGGCTACGACCATCACCCCGCAGCCATTCAGCCCCAGCTAATGGAACACCTCTTGCGGAGTGTCGCCCCAGCCCAAAGTTGTATATCTCGTGGAATCCAAAACTCACTTGCTAGCTCTGAGGATGGTGCTTCACAGTTTTTACAGTTTGTCTCCGATGCATCCACCACCCGTGAGTTCTCAAGTATTTGAAATAACACAGGCATCATGAGCAGTATACGTATGAGGCAGCTTCAATACAGATAGACAGACGGATATTAACCCCATTTCCGACTGGCATCTTCACTGGAGGGGAGTTCTGTGCCATATTATCAGATCGACCTGAATTGACAACTGCTTCGGTCACCCGCGTCGACTGGTTTGAAAAAAACAGCTGGCCTCTCTATCACCAATACCTCTTGTTTGAGTTAGTCTACGTCGACGAGTTCTATAGCCTAAGGGTAGAGACACTGGGCAAAGAAAATATCAGGGAGAGTGGCAGGCACTCATCACAGTCTTGTGAAGAGGGCTTCAAGGTTCTGGGAAATAGTCAAATTCGAGTTTCCATCTCAAAGCAGGCTATATGCGGAGGGTCTGGAACAAATTTACTTGAACATACTCCCCCAGCTACACTCATCGCATCCATGGCATCTCGAGATGATGTGTTGTTTCGTCAACTGTCAAATCTTAACGAATGGCATTTCACATCAGTTGCCCCACCAGATGCGCTGCAGGAGGCCGACAAGGAGACTCCCAAGATTAAACACTTACACTTGATTTTGATGTCTTTTCTTAAACGGGCACCAAACTACAACTTCAATGCCGAAAACTGCTACTTTCTCTGCCGAACGGTTGTTATTGCTTTTTCTGGGTTGTGCGCATCACTGCCAAGGCTGACTTGGACGCTCCGGGCAGAATACTACTATCCATCCACTACAGTTGAAGTATCGATGTGGAGGCTCTACTGGCGCCCGGGCTCGAATTTGTTGCCCAAAGAACCAGCCACTTTACAAGTCACAGACAGAAGCCCGGCTCAACATTTGCATCAAATGCTTTTCTATAAATCGAAAGAAGATGTCGTCCGAGACAGATATCTATATATACTGGTTCTTGTGCTCTTTTTTTACCTTTACACTGGGCTCGCAATAACGGCACTTGTACTTTCGATCGTGCCCATGACACGGGGAATATTTGCTTTAATTCCTGCTGTGATCATTCTTTCATCGTTACCTTTGCTTGCTGTGATGAGCATAAAGTTGATACTGAGAAACGGGGAAAGCGGCGAGGATGTTCCAGAGAGGTTGGAGAAAGTTAGAAATGCTGTGCTTAGCGATCTAGGTAAGCCGGTTCTTCACAATTGTCACTGTGTTAGCTGTTCGGAAATTTACATGTTTTCAACCTGATAGGATTGCGACCATGTAAAGAATGGTCGGTTTCACCCTCCCCTTTTGTTGGCCAATCCTTACCGTTCATCATCAGCGGGCCACGGGGCCACTTCCTCCTCTATGCGTTGCTTGGCCCGTTCGCTGTAGCCGCATACAGTATAGCCCTAGTTTTCTTCTATATTTTTAAGCTTCCGAACATTTGCTTTAGGGGGGATGCTGGGGCTTGTTAGTCATACTAGTATATATCTTTGTTGCACCAAAGGTGTTACAATATCCCATCATGGTTGACTCGGGTATGCCCTGCCAGGGTTTGCATCTCGTTTCGACGTATATTTCAGGTCGTCCATAGTGGTGACTGGGTGCCATGATGGCGTGTATATCGCACTGGCTATGCTATCAATAGAACCGGCTTACGATTCAAGGCGATCGTACTGGGAAGATGTTTCTTTTATTTATGTGTACACCATACTGCAAGGCGATATAATCCAATCGGGAACCACCAGGAGGTTGTATGTCAAGCCTGTGCATGGAGTTTCGCTGTATATGTAACGTAAAACCCTTGCCTTGGCCTCAAAACGCTCGCACGAAGAAAGGAAAAGATTAGCATAACCATGTACAACCCAAATACGGCTGTTACCGTACTATTTTTCTTTTCTCTTTTAGATGATAGGACATATGCACCGTCAACTAGCAACCAATAAGGATGAAGAGTACAAAGCTCCCAAACTATTTTCCTCCGAGGTTTACTCGCCACTTCATCCAAAAACCCGAGCTGAAGTCCGACTATTTCGTACTTTGACTTGTGGTAGCCGTAAGTAGCAGTTTTCAGCGACCATTGGCAATCCACTTCATCGATTGACCACGTTGCAGCAGATATTGCACGATACGCTAAGATCAGCATCCCAGCTGCTAGTTGGTCTCCTTCGTCTGGTGCCTGTTGCCATCGCACGAGCCGAGAGGAAGTTGAAATAGGCCTTCGGCAGCGGTTCGTGGGTACCTGCAGCCAAACTGAGTTGGCACGGATGTGACTTGCCTTTTTGTTTTCAGATCCTGTAGTTTGCAACTTACGAGCAGTGTTTCAACCAGGAACGTAAATTATGCGTCTAGTCAGAGAGGGAGTTAATATACAATCACCGCTCAACCCCAAAGTTTTCTCCAAGTGGGAACAAGAGGTTCGCCGCCTCCCTCTGCCCCTGATCTTCCCTCTGCTCCTCGTCCCGTTGAGCAACCCACCGACCACGCAAATACACCAATCCAGAAATCAACGCGCACAACACGACCAAAAACACCGTTTCCAAAAACTCGTCATCCTCGTCCTCGTCCTCTTTTCGATGCCGCCGCGCTGTCATCCCATCAAAAAAGTCTTCGGCCGGGTAATCCATGTCGTTCTCGCCTCGCTCTCTTTCGAGTTGTTGGCCCCGTTGTCGCCCCCATTTGACAGGGTCTTCCTCCTGGGATTCACCGATGGAGGGGTCTTTAGTTTTGTCCTTTGATTTATCATTGGGTGATGATTTGCCGCCAAGTCGTTTTGTTAGGTCCCACGTATCTTCTCCTTCAATCACCTCGTCCAGTAAAAGTAGCGTTTTGTCGGTCCCGCCCGTGAACGTGTAATATGCGCTTTTGATATAAAGTCGGATTAAAGAGAGTGTGGCGGGGTAGTATGCTTCAGAGTTGGTCGCGAGTGCCATATCGTAATGGCGCTTCGCCAAATGGTAGTCCTGCCCTACATGAGCATATACCTGAAGATAATATCAGGGAACATACCTTTGGTACTCCAACGCCATGCTCATAGCACCATCCTAGATTCCACATCGCCAAGGCGCTAAGCTGTGTATCGACCGCAGCACTATAATACCCCACAGCGCGTTGGACGTCCTTGGGCGTGCCAAGCCCGTAGTAGTGGTAATCTGCGACCTTGACCAGCGCGTCGACGTTGCGTTGAGCGGCCGAACGAGTATAATGTTGAAGTGCGAGGCGGGTAGTGGAAGAATTGGATGTCAGGGAAGGCTGGCGGAAAAGTGATCGGTCTGCCAATCGAAATGTTGGACTCGTTCCTCAGTAGCGTCGGCGAAAATAACATACCTTGATCCAAGACAAAGGCCAGATTATTTTGCGCCACTTCGTCTCCTCGCTCACTTTCCACACTCCACCTCAACATCCTCTCCTCACCCACATTCCTCGACCCAGCACCCATCACAATTCCCAAGCCCACCTCTCCATCCTCCTTCAGGGGTCTCCAGATCCCTCCATCTCCCGCGTCGCTCGGAAGAACCAACCCTCCCTCATTTAGAGCCCAGCCACCCCGTTCCGCAACGAGTTTGTGGAATGCAACCGCAACGGAGCACGAGGGTTCTCGAGCACGGGCTTTTTGAGCATTATACGACGCGAGATAGTAGTACGCCTCGAATGGCGCGCCATGTCGGATCGCAGTTTCGAAAAAGGGAAGAGCCGTGGCGTAATCCTTTCGCTCTTCATCAAAGTTAATTCCACGTAAGGCATAGATCAAGTTGATGGCGCACCATAGTATATTTTGCCGAGGTTAACCTGAGCCTCTGCCAAGTCGTGTCCGGCCGCGACTCCAAAATGGCTGATAGCCTTCTTAAAGTCTGGCTTTCCATCGAACAACCCATCCCGATAGATAATTCCCAACCCGTTGTGGCTCTCCTTTTCGCCAAACTCGGCTCCACGTATGAACCACATTCGGGCTGCCCGAATATCCTGTTTGACGCCCTCTCCTCGAAGATACATCTTGCCCAGATAAGCACAAGCAGACGACGCCTGTTGAGCCAAGAGCGTTTCTTCTTTTGTCAATTCCTTTCTTCCAGCGAGTGGGGTCGAAAGACTGTCGCGCAGCCACACTTTTTTCGCCACGGCCCTAAAGTACTTGCCCGCTCGCCAATAGTCCCGAGGAATTTTGCCGACGGCTTCGCCTGCATAGATCGAACCATGATAGTAGATCTTTGCGAGCTTGAGCGCAAAGTCGGGCTCGCCTCTGTCGGCGTGGTAGGTATAGTACTCGAGGACATCGACCCAGGTTTCGCCCGCTGCACGCGCGTTAGCGGCTGTGATAGGTGCGCGAAGTGCATTGTACCCCGTACTGGCAACGCTAGCTCCGTGGCCGTATAGCCCACCAGCAAGGTCGGAAAGTTTGGTCGGCTTGAGAGGAAGGGTGCGGCCGCCGGGTGGGCCAGAGAGATAGTGTGTCATGGCTAGGGGTAGAACACCTGAATATTGAAACCGGAGAAAGGGGCTGGGTACACCAACCTTGATTTGAAGCACGCTCGTACCACTCGAGCGCAGCCATGCAATCTTCAGCGACACCTATCCCAGCCCAATACCGATATCCCATCGCCATCTGCGACGCGGCGTCTCCACCCGCTGCACCAAATGTATAATATAACGATGCCTTGGTTCTTTACTCAATCGAGGATTTAATATACAAGAACAACAACGCACCTTTGCCTGATCGACCGGCACTATCCCATCATATCCCGTCGCATAAAAGAATCCTAACATCCCTTGACTTGTCCCATTCCCAGTAATCTGCGCATGCTTCTCGTAGAGATTGAAAGCTCTCCTCGGGTCCACGCCCAACCCGACAGGCGGATACATCGAGATATGCGCCGATACGTATAGTGCCTCCACGCTTCCCAGCTCAACCGCCTTTTCCAAGAACCCAATCAGCTTCAAGACTCGTGAACGAACTCGTGCCTCGTCTCGGGATGCGCGTGTCGAGAGGAAAGTTGGTAGCCAAGACTGGGTACGGAGTTTGTTGACGATTCGGATAGTGGACGCGAGTGGGCCATTCGGATTGGGGTTAGAGAGGAAAGCCGAGAGCCACAACGGCAGTGAAGAGTCGGAGGGTGTGGCCGTAGATGGGGGGAGTGCGTCCAGGCCTTTGAGGATCGCGAGTGCCTCGGCGAGTGACTTTTCGGCTGTTGAGGATCATCAGCCGAGTCCAACTACATTGCACGCAGTCTCACCTTCGACGGCCCTTGGGTCTAATTCTGGGATGTCCTGGGTGTGACACGGCGGTTCAGGCTTTGGATACGTTTGAGAATCAATCTGAATTACCTTGGCCTCATGAATGTCTCCTCCAAGCCTCGGTGTTTCGACCCCTTGTGCAACCTCTGTCAACGAGGTCTCCGCGTAGGTCTCAGCATTGGTCGCGAGAGCAGTCGCTGCCAGTGCACATAGCACAAGTGCTCGCCTCCTTCGTTTGTGGAAGTGCATGGTCGTACGTAGCAGGTGACGTGGAGACTCACCCGATCAGGTCCCTGTGCTAAGCGCCTGAACACAAACAGCCCGATCACTCGGGTTTTGTGTGGCCATATCACTTTCCCTCGCGGGCAGACACCGCTCGGAGCCCCCTTCGCTCAGATCGAATATTAGGAGTTTTTATTTCTATATTATTTAGCTCATATTATTCTAGTGCGTCTGAAAGCCAGTTGCATAGGGACTTTTGGCCAAGTCTGAAGACCTAGATAATTCCAGGATGTGGAATCTGCTCAGGCCGGGTTTTACCATAAGAAGAGAGACAATCATACGACGCGAGCGCATGCATTTTATTGGGCTTATTCTCGGTTTGGAGCCGAGACAAGTGATTCGCCTCGTTCGTAATTCCCGATCCTGATGGCTGTGCGAGCGCGTAGCCAAGGCTCAGTCTCGACACCCTCCTCAGTCCTACCACCACCTGCAATCCGTGTCGACACCCACAAAGACTGAAATCACTCCCCCACTATGTCTGTCACACTGGGAGGCCGTCGCCTTCGACGCTTTGACATAAACAGGCTGCTTGACCGTGGCGCAGGACTTGTGTTGCCTCTCGATGCAGCCGCACCACTTGCAGCTGCCTCCACTTTACCTTTACCAGGACTCGGCGATATCAAAACTGTTATAGAGGGTATTGCGTCTCTCCTTCAGGTAATAAATTCCCACGATTGTTTATCCCAAATCTAAGATTTTGTTCTGTTAGACTTCACCGTTTGAGCGCTCGCGATGTTCAGCATTAGCATTTAAAGTCCGATCACTGAGTAGTATGGTGGATGATATGGAAGAACTGGAGCTTGATTATATCGAAGACGTAACCAAGTAGGTACCTTTACTTGGCTTCACAATGTTTTACCAAGCATGTCGTAGTGAGCTGCTTGCCATCAAGCAAGATTTCAGTATCGCCTTGGCCCCTCGTTCCTCAAGCCTTCGAAGGGCAGACGAGATGATCGAGGCTCTGGAACTCCTGAATATGAGGACGGATACCATTATAAAGATGATTGAGGTTGGCTTGATGGCTTTTCGGTACGACCATAGCACAGCTTATCCCGTTGTCCCAGGCAAAGCTCAAGCTGGAGACTGCGATTTCAAATAAGTACAAGGCGGTATGTCCAACACCTGCCGAATCCTAACCATGTTTTCAACCGTTCAGCAGTACGGGGAGATAAAAACCCACGAGGTTTCTGAGCAGGTCCTAGTTCCATTTGAGCGGCGCAGTTGTCCCTGCGGCGATATAATAGAGTATCAAGACACAAATTCTCGAGGAGGCGTTATAGAGTCACGGTTTACGGGACATGTAGGAAACATTCCTGTTTTATATACTCGATATAGTGCTGTCCGAGCATCAGACGCTGAAAAGGTATTTGCTGGCATCCCCCATTGGCCACAGAAACTGCCTCACGATTTTCGCCCGGATAAGATGGAGAGAGCACGGATTGATTGGCACGAAAGATATATGTTAGTCGCATATTTTGGTGTCTCTGGGTGCGAACAAACCAGAAAATAGGCATCCGAATCTCGCGCGCATATTCGGAGTGACCCCGGGAATACGATTGAAAGGAGTGGTACTAACTACAGGTATATAACTCACGTACATCCCATATTTAGAGACATACCGCTCAATTATCCTCAATAGGTCGCTTAGAATGGGATGAGTTCTGGAGATGCGTGGCTAGCCCTCGCGCAGCTACGCAATGTGTATGTCGCCTCAGACGAGTTTATGAGCTCGGTAACTGAAGTCCAGCCCCAAAGATCAAGGACCTAATGGCAAGTACTGTGGCATTTATGAGCGAAGCTTGACATATGGATTGATAGCCGCTTCCATAGGCTATTCCAAAGACCATAACGCTAGAGTCAAGGGACCCGCTCAGCTTGGTGCGCATTTATGTAGACCCGGAGCACCCATAGTAACAATACCTACGTGACTAGCCAATACGGTTGTATCCAGAAACTGCCCGGGTTGATCTCGACGGCCATATCACATTCACACTTACTGATATTCAGGAGGCTCGATGCACACTCGTGAGTCTTTTGTCCTTTTACGATCTCCAATATGACGCCGGCATTAACTACCGGGCCAACGGCATGCGGTTCAGACACTTCCTGGTTCTTGGATGCTAGGATCAGAGGCGTCTTGGCTCTCCTCTGCCGTCGCGGTGTGTGGGGCAGCAATAAGTCAAGATCGGTATAAGCTGTTGTCAAATTTTCTCACTGAGCTGGCACCTATCACGAGCGGAATCACGGAATTGAGGGTACTAAAGCTTGCGGAAACTACCAAAGCACCTCCCAGAAGTCTTGGTCATGCCCAGTACAAGGCTGCCAGCACCCCTTCATTTACCATTTGGCCAGGAGATGTCGGCACATGGACTCACGTCTCGTATGTGGGCTCGTATCTACAATCTACATTTCTTGAGTCTCACGTTCACCGAAAGCAAATATGACACCCTATATTCTGTAAATCAACAGTAAGTGAGTCACTTTTAGAAATAGCTAGCCCATATGATCATACTGCAGCTAGCGCTCAATGGGTTGTCCACCCCCACGGTCCCAATTTAGAGTACATGTCACGTCAGAACAAATGGGAAACAAAGTCGATGAGCATATGTCATGGTTTTGCTGCCATCGTTCCACCACGTTCAAACGATCTGTATCAGCAGTGGGACTGGGAGCGGCGAGCCAAATTCTGGAGATCTTACGTAAGTGGGTCATCCAACCAGGACATTCAAGACCTCTGCACATGTGCGTTGGATCCCTTATAACATGTCTTTCAGCATGTGCCTACAAGACTTTTTGAACAGGCACTACCGTAGGCTACTTGATTTCGGTAGAAGAGTATGGGGTTGGAGCAAACAATCGCTTCGTATACTACCACCGCCGGCCGTTTGCGCGATCGAACCCTCGTGACTTTTGGGGGTACATGAGCTTGAGTAGCGATCCAGAAAATCGAAATAGTGATCTTGAACGCAATGGCTGGGTGCTGAAACATAGCATGTAAGTTGATGAGTCATGTTACCTAGTTGCGAGGCAGCTATACATACCGGGTGTGGTCGTAATGTTAACTCGATTCTTCCACAGCCTGTTTTTTTATTGCAGACTAGTGGATGACTGGGGATATAGGTATAGGCGGCTACTTAGGGATAGCATGGCTGCGGTACCGGGAAGCTTCACAAGTATCGAGCAAGACGAGGGTCTGGACTGGCTGTTTGATGACAACGAGTGAAGATGTATGGAGACCGAAAATATAGCTCCTATTTACCATTTTTACCCCGCTAGCAGACGCTACGTTGATCAAGATTATGTCTGCGCATGAGTCATACAAGCGGGACTGGACAATAAAACGGGAGAACAAGACCCCGCAACGATTCGCATGGTATGATAGACAAATTTAAAACGGTGTTAGAACTGAAGCGGAAGCTTCGAGAAGCGAAGCAAGACATCATTATTAAGTGATTCGTGGTGGTAGAGGGAGCTGGACAGGCCATACCAATGGGCCAAGCCTGCGAGGACGGAGAAAGGCTCGCCTTGACTACCATACCGAGTATAACCCCTCACATAAGCTCAGTTGTGATCTATGATAAATCCTAATACAATTGTGATATTAAGTATATATAAAAGAACCATATCAACAACATAAGTAAGCAACAACGAGGATCGGGCTCAAATAACAATTACATCATTTTTTTAACCAGTAGCACCTAGGTCAATTGGAGTGAATTTAGAAACCTTTGACATGCCAGCATGAGGAAGAGGGAAACAGAGCCAGCAATCACACCTAATCTCAGGACGATAGGAAACCTTTGCTCTCAGAGCCTGATCGCAAGCCAATCTTTTTCGCTCGTGAGATGACCGCTCCCCCCCCCCCCCAAAAGACCACCACAAAGCCTGCACTCTACCATTTCATTATAAATGGACGTCATATATCGATATATGAGGAGAAATGACGTGTACGGGTAGGCATATATGCGCTAAATTTAGCTTTGAAACACATCTGTAACATGGGTATCCAAAATATCACTTACGACATCGCATCTACGATTTATATACAGAACAACGGGCTATTAAAGACCCTATATTGTTTGCCGAGAAGCCTTATTAGGCCCTTCTATGCGCCCACAATGAGCGGATTAACACGATGAAGAATACTAGGCAAGAAGCTGATCGATGCAAAATTGTGGATGGCGTCTTGTTGGCACATATGGTTTGATGAAAAGAACCTCCACGTTTGTCTGATTGAGCCCATTTATTGGTGACCCGAGTCCCAGCAATCACCCGACCACATAATACCAAATGCAGCAGGTGCAACCTCAATTCCCAGAGGATGGATCATTGACTGAGTCCGGGCAGATATTTTTTTCTAACGCTTTGAGATCGGGCATAGGTGATGACAACACAAGAGGGTAAGACTACAAAATCGGGACTAGCGACGAGCTAGAGTAGATTATTTCGCAGTGCTATCGTACTCAACTACCGCATTACCTAATAAATTCCCTCGTTTCCCTCCCGCTGAACTTGCATCCAAATGGATTTGCCTGTGAATATCGTGTTCCAGAATGCGCACACTAAGATATGCTTTGCTTCCGTTCATCCAACCCCATGGATATATACATGACCGTCCGCTCATTTTGATTTTCTAGAGGGCAGTGTTTTTCGATTTATTGAAATGAAGTGGGGCTGGGGCGACTCAATGCGGCGATGCTCTGTGCCTAGGGCTGTGCGGAGATTCCCTTTTACGTAAGCCAGAGTCAGGTTCAGTTGGCGGCCTACTAAGCTCAGCTCTGCAATTACTTAACGGTCTCACTCCCAGTAAAATAAGTGTATCACCACCCTTGAGCCATGCCCGAAACTCCTGAAACGGGTCGTCGCCAGCGTTTTAACCAGTTGTTCGACCGCTTCACGACAGGAATCATACTCGACAGACTGGCACCTGTCGCAGCTGTCACAAATCCGCCTTTGCCTGGACTTGCTGATATCAAGTCTACTATCGAATATATCAATTCTCATCTTCAAGTAACCAACCCGTGTACTCCTTTGTAGCAGCTCTAACCTTGGTTTGGTCAGAGTTCCCCCTTCGAGCGCTCACGGTGCTCAGCCTTGTCGTTCAAGATACGCTGCATGGAGGGAATGATCAACGACTTGGAGAGTCTAGAGATAGAAATTTTTCAGGATGTAGCCAAGTGAGCGAAATTTATGCCTCTTCCCCCAGGAGCTTGCTCATCGTAGATAGGGAGATGCTCGACATCAAAAACGATATCGACAACGCGTTGACTTCCAAGACTTTTAACTTTCGCAGAGCGGACTACCTAATTGAGGCGCTCGATCATATTGATAGGAGGACGGACAACCTCATTGTAATTATACAGGTTTGTTTGCCCGGCCCTTGTTTTGGATTCCACAATTTCTTAGTACCTCATTCCAGACGAAACTACAGATCCGAAATTCTATCACAACTGACTACAAGCAGGCATGTTTCACTTGCCTTACAAGTCAATTCCGTTTCTGAACTTCAAATAGTATGGCATAGTGAAGCCTCATGAGATTGTTGACCAGGTCGTGGTTCCACTTGAGAAGTGGAACCGAGGCGCTCGAATGATTAAATATCCCGAGACAATTTCTCACGGCGATGTGGTAGAATCGCGACGGATTGGGAGTGTAGGCGGTGTCCCAGTTGTTTATATTCGGTACGGCAGCGCTCGGGCATCGGACGCTGAAAAGGTACGTATATGCGCGCCAATCTTTAGCTAACAGAAATCGTCTCAAACTTGTGCTTCCCGTTGAGATGGTAAAATCACGGATTGAATGGCATAGAAAATGCTTGTAGGTGAAAGTGATGATCTGATGACATGTAGACTAAAGGCAATATAGACATCTGAACGTTGCGAGCGTCTTGGGAGTGACAATAGGAACCCGGCTAGACGGCGTTGTGCTGCATATGGGTATGTCAGCTACGTATCCGCAAAGATCATGGTTGATGATTCTGGGGCCCACATAGCTGGCTTGGAGCTGGATGAGTTCTGGAGAATAGCAAAAAGCCCACGTGCGATCGCTAGATGCGTATGTGGTATAATAGGTGTCATAGTTATCCTTGCTTAGAATTTGGCGAGACAGATTGAGGGCTGCTTAGTGAGTGTTATTAATGTAGCCAGCCTGTGATTTCTTTTGAGTGGCTCATGTTTTTAGACCATTCCGTCCTCGACATGGCTGGAACTTGGAGATATATCTAGACAGGCATGTTCAAATAGGTGCTTACTGATGCAACTCCAGTAATTATTATTTTATAATTTTCGACCAGTTGCTATATCTCGAATTAGCGCGAGCAGATATAAGCGGCCATATCACATTCACACTTACTGATGATGAGGAGAGAGGGTCCTTCCTTGTAAGTTCTTGGACCTTTCATTTGATTGCGCCACTCCCCCACGTCTCCCACTCAGTGATGTCAAACCTAGGCCATCCCTTCTGATCGGAACTCAAATATTGAACATGGATTGGTTCACCTGATCTTGGAGATATGTCGACACGCAGCACTCGGAGATGGATATGACTCCGTTTCAGAATTCCTCACTCAGCTGACGCTAACCAACTACGGATTGACCGAGCTCGACTTGCTCCGGCTGGCTGAGACCACAAACGTTCCTCCTCACTACTGCTTGGATTTGTGGCGTCAGACCTACCCTCCGCCATTCGCCGTCTTCCCAGGAGATATTGGTATACTCGATAGTAGTTTGTATGTAATCCAGAATATGCGTTGAGCGACCGTTGACATCACGGAACGTTGTGAAGCTTCCATAATTCTGCAGAAGGGTTTCAAAGTCGGTGCGTGACCATGCTCCCCAACACCAGCATCCAAATGTTTATGCTTGAATTGAGATTTCGATGGGCCGTGCAGTCTCCTGGTATAATCCCCGAGATCACCACGGCTGGGAGCGAGTGGGCAACTCAAGTAGTGGCTGATAGAGATATGCACTGGCTCGATGTTTTCATTACGGACCTGGAATATCGACGATGGAGATGGGAAGAGCGAGCCGCGTTTTGGAAACAAAGGCTGAGAGCGGGATCGAAGCCTAGTCTTCCAGCTCTTTCTGTCTGTACGTCGCGTTAGATTTCTAAGCGCATTTGACCGAGCCCTAATATCCTGGCGCAGGCACCGAGGTAGATTACCTTGTGAAGGTGGAGCGCCGTGGTATGGGAGAAAATGGTGCTCAATTCTATCATCACCGGCGCCCGCTAGCGCGATCTAAGTCGCGTGATTTCTGGGGCTACATCAGTTCGAGCAGTGATCCAGAAGACAGGGAGAGTGATTTGGAAAGGAATGGATGGATACTGAGACATAGAGTGTGAGTAAGGTTACCACGCAGGGTCTTCACGCGCCTGGTGCATCATGTATCCGATTGGCGGCGCTCATTCTCACTATTTCAATCACAGGATTATAAAATGCTGTAAAATGGTCGATGACTGGGGATATAGGAACCGAAGGCTTCGCGAGACCAGCATCAGGGATATGCCCGGGCGCTTTCCGATTGCAGAACCAGATGATGATCTTTATTGGCTGTTTGACGAAGATGAATGACGCCGTGTTACAATCAAAGCTGGATGTCGTACCATCCTCAGCATGACAATGAACCTCAAAGCTTGCCCCTGGACTAGCGTTCACAAATTGATTATCTATCACTAGAAAGTTGTCATTATTACAGGCGCCCAATCTCTTCCTCCGACTCCCTGGTCAAAGTCTCACCTGACCCCAGTTGGCGAGCTCTAACTGTACTTTGAGCGACCCCAATGTAGCTTTTCAATCACCCTACGCTAAATCGGTCTCCCCTAGCCCACTTCCTTCTTTGCTTCCGGGTTGCTTGAATTAGCTGACTCAGCCCGCCTCCGTGTAAGCTGGAGCTCAAGTAGACGCGCTTGAATATCCATATCCTCCGCGGCCTGGGTGGTGGATCCAAAGTCCTGGCAGCGAGCTATCCACGAAAGTGTTTGTCAATAAAGCCCGAACGCGTTTATAACTCGATTTGAGAACCGGATGAGATATCTCAGACATGCAAGATGGTTTCTCAAGCATGGAAGGTTGAGCCAGCTATGTGCAATACATGCACGTTTCATAGGCGCCCGAAGCAACGAGCATGGTGACGATGAGCTGAGTGTACTAGGTTGCACGTCGCGAGCTAGATACCTGCGCAGAGTGTCCTGGCAGAGTCGGGGTATCATTGAAGTAAAATCTTGTCCGCTTTTTTTCGCTAGGGCAGTTGGTGGATTGAGTTGGAGGATACGAGTGGATCGAGAACCCGGACATTGAAATGTAACAACGAAAGTAAGTATTTCGATTGGTCGCTTCGAACTGAAGATGCTCCCCATTGAAAAAAAGCCCGAGCAGCTAATACGATACCTTTTTGCACATATAATCCATAATAATCAGCCTTTGTGCGGTTAAGCTAAATCTGGAGTGTCCGATGGGTCGGTACTAGGATAAAGCGGTGTCGAGCTCCGAGAATGTTGGACCGACTTCAAGCCAACATATCAGGAAGGGGAATATACCGTATGACCCCGGGAAGTGGGCCATACCCGGGGAAGTGGGCCACCCGGATTTTTTCTTTTTCTAACCACAGGTTCTGTGTATTTAGGTCATATTATTGTCGCAAAGAGCCTTTTATACCCCTATGCAAAAATTTGAGTCGAAAATCCTAGATTTAAGTGATTTATGGTGGGTGTATGGGTGAGGTGTCCTGGCCGGCGCCTAGGGCGCTTCTGGTCGAAAGGCCGAAATAGGTGTTTGGATATCTCGACCAAATGAAGGCCAAATGACCCAGTTTTTCACGCAGGTGTTGCTATGCGGCATTAATCCGTATAAAGAATCTTGGATCATAAAATGCTCTTTTGGCGGGCGCTGTACATATCAAGTGGCCGACTTCCCCGTATTTGGCTGTATTTGGCCCAACCTCAAAACCTTGCCGTCTCTCGATGAATGTTGCGTGTACTCAAATGAAAGTTTGTACAACACATCTCTATACTTTAGGGAGTGTGTATTTCACTTTGGAATTGTCTAAAACGCTTAATTTAGCCTTGAAATGTGCCTGCTATCAAAAGGTGGCCCACATCCCGGGGTCATACGGTAGTAGCAGAATAAGTTCGAGAGTCTCAGCTTCAGATGGTAACGATTGTCGGCTTGGTTCAAGAAGAGATAGTGTCTGGGAATGGAAAGATGGAGGGCGACGCACTCGCAAGGGTTTGTTGATACCTTCAAATAGAACCCTGCCTATCCAGAGCATTTGATCAGTAGAAAAGATGCTATAACATACTTAGAACAGACTCATCTCGTTTGGACCGAACCATCCAAAGCAGGTAGCCACATGCACAGGGCAACGGCCTCCACTATTTTTTATAGTTGCAAGAATGTTACGCTTCAACCAAAGGGTATCTTCGCGTATAGTAGACTTTGGCGGGATTGGAGACTCTGTCCATGAAGCATTGTCGCATGACCATGACCACACTGCAGATTGGCTGAAACGCCGGGACGTGTATAGGAGATCGAGACCTGGGTGTATACGACTCTCATTTTCGGTATCGAGCCACGTAGGGAGACTGAATTGATGAACAGCCGAAAAGAGTGTTTGGCACGGCCGGACACTGCGAGTGGGGATCATAAAACGAGCGGACATCTGCTTCGTGAGCCTGAAGTCAAAGATGACGCGATGCTGCACCTAGCGTGGCCGTCCGATGTCAGATAATCCGGATTACGTAAGACGTTGTCCGCTTCAAATCCTCAGCATCCGGGTTCTATTCCTTTTCACGACCACCGGTCCTTGCCGCTCCGGTACGAAAAGTATTTTAGGACACCCAAGAATATTTAAAAAAAATAAACAGAGGAAATCATTACTAGTGCCTAAGCCAACTGCTCGACCGGTTAGAAGGAGCAACCGCGTCTCTTGATCAGCTAGCGCGTGCCGCAGCCACCTCAGCTTCACCTTCGCCTGACCTTGTAGACCTCAAATCTACTATCGAAGCAGTATATCATTGCCTTCGAGCAACCTATTCCTCTAATCGCTTGCGCCTAAGTTGACTTAGGATCGGTCAGAGTTTGCTGTTCGAGCGCTCACGATGCCTTACACTGGCGTTCAAACTTAGCTCCATGAGCAACATGATTGGGGACGCAAAGGGGTTGGATCTAGACTACGAAGAATGAATAGCACAGTGAGCGCGATCTCTATGTAGACTTAGTCTGTTCATCGAATAACTCTCGCAGCGAATAGGGAGAACTGCGTTCCAGATGAAACCCCGGCTAGAGGCTTCAATTACAGTTGAATACAAGCAGCTATACTTCACGCTGCTCCAATTAATCAATGTCATCTCTTATAATTCAACAGTTTGGGGCAGGCAAACCCCACGAAATTATCGAGTAGATTGTAGTGCTATTCCGACCACGATGCTGCGACTCTACCACGATCAAATATTACTATTGAGGGAGCGTCATGGGATCGAGGCACGTTGGGCTTCTGGGCAACCTTTCGGTCGTTTAAACTCGTTACAGCCCCCCTCGGGCATCCGATTTTGAGAGAGGTGCGTGTATGCGCCTCACTCGTGGTACCTCACGTATCTCAAAGCCCTAGCTTCTCCAAGATAGATAAATAGCGAATAGACTGGCACGAACAATACTTGTCAGTAGCCCTACCTCACAGATCTAATACTCACCTCAATTACAACGCCAGATACCCAAATATTGCGCCTATCGTCGGAGTCACAGTGGGAACACGACTAGACGGCGTCATTATGACTATACGTATTTATCCCGCCTATACTCCCTAGTAATTTACTAAAACTCCAATGCTTTGCCTAAGGTGGCAGGACTTTGGGCGAGTTCTGCAGAAGAGCTGACAGCCCGCATACGGTTGCTAAATGCCGAAACGTGAAATGAGAAGATGAATATGGCACCGTGTCAGATTTCCTGGCTCAGAGTACACTTCGCACCTACCGGCTGGCCGGATTAGATATAGCCAAGTTAGCCGAAGATACAAATGATCCTCCCACGTACCTTTCAATTTCATGGTTACATACTTCTCCACCACTAGTCGTCTCTCCAGAAGATATTGGCACATTCAATTGTAGCTAGTGCGTAGCACAATTGACTAAACAAACTAGCCGCCGCTGATAAAATGGACACAACAAAGCCGCTATCCTCCTTCAAGGGAGTTTCAACTACAGTACAGGAACTCTATATTTTACAAGTGTCATTTCATGGTCATGCTTGGGCTCAAGTCTAAATGGACGGTGAAGTCTTCGAGCGTGAACGTCACGCCTACTAAACTTGAAAAGAGCTGGAAAACACAATTCTTTACTAATAAACGTGCACACGAGTTTTACACCTTTCACAGAAAGCTAATGTAACGCCCGCCTTCGGCCGGGCATGTATTCGCACATTTACCTCGCTCGTAGCCACAGTCTCTAGCCACCACGCGACTGGTTATTACGTCCATCAGGATATATGTTTTCGGGACTCTCCCACCACCGTTCCTCTCATTTATTTGTCGCATTTATATATTCTACCTAATATATATAATCGTTCTATTTATTCGGCTTCGCTGAGACGCTCGCTTCGCTCGCTCAACGCGTATCTCCATACTCCTTATCCCCACCGGTTCAATAGCGCGACCACCGCGGGTCTTTCACTAAGATACCGACAATGCAACTGGTAATAGTGAGCTGCATTCTGGGAACGAAGGACGGGAAGAGCATCGATGCCCACTCTCGAAGGCCCTGGTGTGTATGTTATAGTGCCTCGCGTATCTGGATTTCGATATGAAACAATGATCACTTAACACAGGCATAGAAGTAATTTTATTCGCCACTGTGTGACTGAAAAGAGAGCATTTATATCTACCATTACCGACGCTCAGTCGCATGCTCTGATGCACAGGAGTTTTGGGGCTATATGAGCTTGAACTGTGACTAGGAAGGCAGGGAAAGTGATCCTAAATAGAATAGCTGGATACTGAAACACAAAATGTCAGTGTAGTTGTCACATCATGTTTTAGTTAGTATGTAGTTAGTGAGTAGCGCTGATTCCCGTTGTTTCAAACATAGTCACCTTGCTCGCCAAGGTCTCTCCCACCCCCGGAATTGTGGCATCAAAAAATGAGGGGTCCAAGGGTTCATATTCGTCAGCAGACCCTTGGTTTCGTATCCAATCACAAGCCAGCTCTTGCCTACTCACTACGCCCGATTCATCTCTTCGTACAACAGCGTAGTCAATGCAAGATAGTGAATGATTTAATATCCGGATGATATAGCATACACCCTTAGCCTTCGACTGCATTGAGGCGGCCTCTTGGCGCATGTATGCGTGCGGGTGTAAAGAGCTTGTAATTGGACGCACGCATTCCTAATCACATGTAGAAGAGCTGAAACGATGGAGACCTTCCGAACCGGGAGGAGTAGGGAACCCGGAGTCGAGTGACGGGGATTCCGGGACGCCGAGACGCAAGCAAACTGGTGAGTCGTGTGGCATGGCCAAACCTGACGGCGGCTATCGTATGATGGGAAGGTGGGTGGGAAAAAGAAAACGCACGGGCGGACAAAGGCACGGTGCATAAGAAGATGTGGCCCAGAGCGAGGGGTAGTGATACAATACGCGATTGTGTCTATTTAAAGAGAGACGCTCCCTGAGGCGGGCCACGGTTTGCGGCTAAGACTGGGCTCCTAGAATATCATCTGCGAACAGCGTTAGCCAAGCCCCCTGTTCCGGTGGAAGTTTGGTTCATGAAATTACAGCGGCAATGAGATTGTACGAGACAAAAGCCATAAACGCAATGCATTGTATACGATGTGAGAGGTGGAAAACTTTCCCAAATTTTGGAGACACTGCGTGAGCAAACGGTTTAGAACAATCGGGACATTCAAATATGATAACTTGGGGCCAGGTGCATATGGTCATGTAAGATCTCTAGTGCTTTTTTCATACGGAGATGATCAGTTCCTCAAACATGAGTTACTTAAGAGCCCATACAAACGCAATAATGATGCGCACAGTATCTGTGACTTCCGTATGAATGAATGAGTGGCGGGGAATGTTGCGATTGCGAGTCGAGAGCTTTGCTATAGGTCACAGTTGGTGACTGATTGCAAGCGTGTATGTCTTCGCCCCTACCCAAAGCAGGCCTTTGAATGTGTGGTTATAAGTTCAATACATGCCGGAAACATTAATGAAAAACATTAGGTAACACATATATACCGAGGAAGACTGCACAGTGTCGTCGCGGCCGGATAGTGCACAGAATCCGTGCCGTACAAAGGACAAGTAGGCAAAAAGCATAGGTCTTATGAGGAACAAAAGAAAAAACAGAAGAAATCGCGCCGAACATTGAAGTTATATGGCGACAATCTTCGGCAAGCGTCCCTTCCATTCGTACTTACCCTTTCGCCATCACGAGCTCCTGATAATTTGTGATACTGGACCTTCCTACTTACACGTTGCACACGGTTCCATTCGTCACTCTGAGAGCGCCTAGATCCCTCGGACCTGCTGGTAATTAAGCCGATCATTCAGGGGTGCGCATAAACCAATGAACCTATAGATCGACCCATTGAGCACGGAAAAATTGCCTTTTATACTTACTGAGCGGTTCAAATGATGGGCTCCACGTCATCTGCATAGCGGGGTCGCAACATCAAGCACCTAGAATCACGTCCCAGTGAAATGCATGCAATTGAAGAAGCCAATTCGTCCAATCGTTGAACGCGGGCGAGGTGCCAGGCCCGGTCACGGGTCCTTTCTAGTACAATAACATTCTGCAAACTAGTTAACGAGGGTGTTTAGATATAGAAGACGGCCTAAAAGTGGTGCAGAAGCAATACTGGGAGGTTTTCCGAATGCAGAGCAAAATAGTGACCTTGGTTGGCTGTTTAGCGATGATAGCTAATTTCGTGCACCGGCCAAAGCTGTCAGCCGTGTACTTGGTATTTGTACTGAGGCTATGTCATTATTTGAAATCTAGAGAATGCCCAACGCCAAATTATTTCATAGTTTCCATCCACAACTCCCACGCTCTGTACAAGTGTGGCGTTAAAGCTTGGCATTACAAGCAAATCCAGATACGAATATCTATTATTTCAGCACTAAAACATGAAAGGTTCAGATACGTGCTGGATTTCAATAAGCAAACCAGTACAGCAAACAAGGTGTAAACATATAATACTAGACGATGTCGCAGTTCAATTGGTAAAACCAACGAGCCCGGTTCGTCCGATATGCCCGACATCGTGCTATGATGAACGGCCGTAAGCGGGTAATACACGGCTATTAGGTTCTATGATAGGCGTAGGACTTCGTGTGATCGGCTGTACTGCCGTATTCTCGGAGGCTGCGGTGTAGCCACACTGTATTTGATAGTTGAAGCCCGTGCACAGCCCAACGCTTTCATTTTTCACGGGGTACGGTTAGAATGCCTAAGTTTTCAGTCCAAAGTCGTTGCAACTTTTGGTTTTTGGGGCATCCTTCGTCATCCGGGCTAGTTGCTGCTTGCTGTAGCCTGATAAACAAAAGTATCATACTAATAAATCGAAGTTTGAATCACAACGCTTAGGCTGTAAATCAATCACGTCATAAGGATAACTCTATGTATGCCTTTGGACTCGTGATCTTTGCGGTCACTCCGTGGGTAATATGGCGATGACTAGAGTGATTGATTAGCGCTCGCAATCCAGTCACCTCGGTTGACAGCCATGACTGGTCTCCCCGAATATCCCGTGTAAGTAGTACGACATCGAGAAGCAGAAGGCGGCTAAGCGAAGAGAAGTCTACGTGAAAGTTGGGGTTGCAAGGCAGTCTTGTACGTATAGTGTCTCAGCCTTTACGTATAGCGCTTGAAGGTGGAGTATATATACTGGTTCAAGAACAACGTTGTTCTTTACTCCAGAGTTGAAACCCGTCTCTCATCCCTTTTCGTTTTCTACGATATGAAATTTTCTTTCACTGCTCTCTTTGCATTGGCTCTGAGCCCTTGCCTCGTATCTGCTACTGCGATTCGTGAGTTCTTATACGCACCTAATCGACTTGGACACACCTGAAATTTCAATCATCTTCTCATAGCGTCCCAAAATCTCACCATTCCCGAAGGTATCCAAGCCATAAAGTGACTGTAAAAATGATCTAATATTTCTGCTCACCTGTTTCAGTCCACCTGGTTGCTCGTGCTGAATCCACCCAGCAATTCGCTTCGTATGCAGCCGCCTCCGTGGCCAGCGCCAAATGGGTTAACCAGGGAAAGACCAAGGTTGTTCCTAAGAATTTAGTGCTCTATACGAGGCAAGTCACTGGACTGATCCCAGACTCAACCACAAGCGAGAATTTAATTGTATATAAATATAGTCGCTTAAAGTCAAGCCCTGCATATGGCAAGGTTGTAGGTAAGAAGGATGCCGCCTGGATAACCACTAGACCTCTCTTATAATATATTACAGGTGTTGGCTTGAAGACTGCGGCAGGCTCCGTCACCCCGCTTGTCCGTATTGACATGGACAACACCGGGAAAGGCATACATTTCAACGCGGTTCAACTCGACAACTCGCAGCAGAAGCTTGCCGCTGTGCTCACATCGACTGTCAACATGACTCCAGCTGCCCGCACAAGCCTTTACCTGGACTATCTTAAAGGGGTTGAAAACAGGAGCGCAGAATTCTTGTGGAATTGGTGGAGCACTGGAAAGGCTAATTGATTATGCGGATAACGATCCCGATCGAGTCAAGCCGGGCCGCTGTATTCAACTACTAGCATATGTAAACGATCAGTTTCGAATCCAGTTTTGATATGACGACAGAAATTAGGCATTTACGGGGTATCCTATTGCTGGTCGGTTGCAAAAGTGAAACAGAAGCCCCTAATTGACCTTGCACGCGACCAATGGGACGTTGCTATATGCTGCCGCATTCTGTGGTCGACCTCATTAGGAGGCACAAGATTACATCTTAACTTCTCGTGATTCGATTGTGAATGATCCATTTCAGCCACACGGGACTTTTTGCCTATTTCATCGAGTCTTTATTGCTCGCTAATGAAAAAATTACTGGATCCATTTTCACGCAGATTATACAAAGCAACGCATAGCGGCCAGAGTCATTAACCAGCGGCGTGCCACATGTCTAAGAGCCATTAGTGGTAAATTAAGCCTAGTTTTCTCTCTTTACCACTTTGAAGCCAACCGATATGGATAGCTCCTTCTGGTCCGTCCGCAACAACCGGTTTAGCACGAGCCTCAAGATCTAAATAAAGCCTCGCGGGCGAGCTATATTTGCCACTGGCGATAGCCAAGATGCCTACTTCATAATGTCTAACTGACATGGCAGAGTGTGGCCCTCAGCGCGCGGAGAACCACAGCTTGGGACTTAGCCGCCCAAGAGCATCGTCGATCACGTGCTCCTTAGCTCGGAGCTTGTCCCCTCACTCTCTTCTACTGTTCGCCGATCAGTACCATTTCCGCCACCTAGACTGTCTCTTTGCGCCTACCCGCCTCACCATGTCGATAGTACGTCAGGTTGGCCACCCGACCCGTGAGCTAACCCTCGCGTCTCTGGCACCCCGGCATCCCTAGTAGCCGCTTCACGGCCACAGGTCCCCGATCCCACCAATCCTGCCGTACTTTCCTCCCCTATAATATCCTTTTAATAACAGTACTTTTTTGTTTTTACACCATTATACTCGGTCTCATATGCATCCGCCTACCTTCATACCACAATGGCGCGACGTGGGGCTGAGTTAAATGTTATTGAATACAGTTATCGAACTGGAAGGCAAGTAACGTAATCATCGAGGGTCACTGAGCCTCCTGCTTGCAGTTGAGCCACCAGTCCACGCGTACAATATGTTCACGCTGGAAGCTAGGATATCAACTAAAGGGCCTTGATCGTTTGAAAACCGGCCTTTTCTTTGTTGTCGTCCAATGCTCCAACAGTGTTGGCAGCCGAAACATCGAAGAAGCTGATATTCCTATATTCATATCGCTATTACTCGTAGAGACCGTAAAATCGGACCTAAGTACTAGGATCAGCGCACCCTCTGAAATGTCAGACATTCCTCGCTGAATGTCATTGTTTGATTTGCATGCTCATTCCTGCTCGTATTCTGTCGTGGCGAAATCGGTAGATTGTCGTGCTCCATCCAAGCATAAAGAATCTACGCGAATATTCTCACGTGGCGCTGGCAAGACGTTCATACAATTCGAGTGAACAGGGCAATAGATGTTACATATGAAGCGCCAATGCTAATCCTGCACAGTATACACTACAAGAATCATCGACGAGCGTCAATACGTTGGCCGGCGGTCCTGCGTGATGTTTTCGACATCGCTGCGCATCTGGAGAGCCTCCAGGAAGGCTTTAGTGAGTTTTGCTGTATAACCGTTCAGGCCTGCAAGCAAGGAATTGGTAGGTCAGCCAAAGCAATGTTCGGTGTAAGAAGTGACGCTTACATGCAAATTTACTGGTGACTTCGCATCTAAGAGATCCATCGCTGGGCTGGGACATCTGCTGCTCCAGCCAGGTCAAATGATCTTTCATATCGGCGTCACTCTTTAGTCTGATCTGCCAAGGCCCAAGTGGTGAGCATGTATCAAGTTTATGGGCAGAAAGACCTACAAGATACAGGTTTGGTATAGCATATTCTGTAGGAGCCCAAGAGATGGGCACTTTGGAAGTGCTTCTCATTGCAAGTTGAGTACGAGATACTGGAAGTTTATTGTTGGAAGCAGGGAGAGAACGGCACGTGAGAGACTGGCAGGATTTTATACCAGCGAATGCAAATTTGCTTTTTGAAACTTGACTCCACGGACCACTGG
Organism: Ceratobasidium sp. AG-Ba; assembly: GCA_016906575.1. Taxonomy (NCBI): domain Eukaryota; kingdom Fungi; phylum Basidiomycota; class Agaricomycetes; order Cantharellales; family Ceratobasidiaceae; genus Ceratobasidium; species Ceratobasidium sp. AG-Ba. Next base: position 2,350,005 of record CP059638.1, read on the forward strand.
CGAGGTTCGGGCCCATCGAAATGAAATATGGCTATTGGTTAGGTGTTCGCATTCTGAACAGTTTGAGGGTTTTGTCCACTCGCTAATGAGCCAAAAAATTCTAGCGTACAGGGTCCCCTTTTAGCATGTGTATATGCACTTCTCCCCTTTCCGCTCAAATTTAAAGTCGGAACTAACTATAGCGTAATTGGACGATCATGGTTTAGTCACTATACAAGGCCATCTTGCGTGGCCTGGTTCCACATGGTGGCGAGGCTTCCTACTCCCACTCTCACACTATTACCCGTACGAATGTATAGATAACTCGCGAAGCTAGTCAATCGAGTCACTGCCCCGCTCTTTTTTCAAGCCATCGTTTTCTATGTGCTTTATCGATATAATCTCGCCTTCAGAAGCGGTTTCTTTTGTTCGATGAAACAAACCAAAAGTCAGCGCTCGAGTTCGAAGTTCGATCCATATACATATCTGTGTGCCTGCGGCCTCGCCAAGAGGGAAAAAGGATTATAGCTTCAATCTGTGTGCGTGTTGGCCTTGGACAGAAAAAGGTCAGCACCGCCTCGTCTTGATCTTTCTCCAACACCTCGGCTTATATTTGCCTCTACCTTGCACCACGTTGTATGCGCTATATAGCGTGGAACTGAAAAAAGCCGCGCATCTCAAATATGCTTCCAGTATTGTCTATCGTGCCTGTAGTTAGCAGGCTCAGGCCTATGAATAACGCAATATGGCACTGTATATTGAGATGACTGCATGTTGTGTATTTATCCATGTTGACTCATGGTACAAGCAAACCGCGAAACTAGGGGGCGGATCTACATAATACCTCTTTGAACCCCATACAGTGACGCATCACGGAAGGTGGTGCGCTCCTAAGCTTGAGACTTGGCCTCTAAACCGTTATTTTGAACTGATCCCCAGACCACTCTTGGGAGTTTTCTCGTTCGGCAATGTCCATCTAGGAGAGAACCGCGTGGCAGATTTGATCTACTCTATCCTACACACCGTTCGTCGCGGATCGAATCTCCTTGTCACAAGCTGAACGCATTGACGCCTGTTGACCAAAACTACTCTACAGTGACGGCGATACAGTTTGAAGATCGGAATGATGAGCGCCAGCCAGAGGAGGTTGATTGTCCAAGCACAAGAGATTCTTGAAGCGAGTGGACACGATGTTCGACGTTTTTGGATAGGCGAAAAAGAGGGGGCGAAGCTGAGGTACTGGATACTTAGATAATTGGTCGGAACTGTACACCTGGACAGAGAATGACCCGGTACAACGAGGGCAAACTTCGCAGCGAGAAAAACTTGTGGATGCGGCGTGATAACTTGCTCTGGTCTCCGAAAAAAATCTCGTGTGGACGTGTGAATGGGCGATAGCATTCTCCGTTCGCGCACAGGCATGATGCACAAAGCTCACGGCAAGTCTCCTCTGAGTCCAGGTCGCCTCTTGGAGCGGCCCATAGTTTGATGAACTCAAGGCCACATAAATTGTATATTTCGAGTCGGTGGAAGGGGAATGGAGTGGAGGCAGGAGAGGTGGGATCCAAAGCCACAACTTGTTATGAGCGGATGTTACCTCGGTTTAATTCGAACAATACCCGGTGGTATATGCATAAATGTGATGTGAAGACGATTGAAAGCGTCTGTCGATATGAGCAGAAAAAGCCGAGTCGATTAGCTGGAAAGCTGATTTGTGTCGCAAATCCCGAAGCCATACTTTAGATGAACTCATGCCAAATGAGCCCAGCATTCCAGCGCTACCGATATGTTCCATTTCGCCCTACGATAGACGTCCAATGTGTAGACCGAGGAACATGGTTGCGTATGGGTCAGAAGGGCGAGACCGGTTGTGGACAGGGTGATCAGGTTGCTAGGACACGTGGAGTAGAGCGAGATATGAAGAGGAAGCAGGCGAGAGAACGAAATACGATGGTTCGCTGTGGGCGCACGCTGAGAGTCAGGGCTATCGACTTGGTGTTCGGGACCGTCGTTGTCCTAGCATATTGAAGTTGACAAATGGCTGCTGAGGCGATCCCTGGCCATAAGCCATGCAGAAGTCAATATTACATAAGGCCGAACCCCTTTAGCCGCCGAGCGCCGCGCCGCCCTCCGTCAACCACGACTTTCCGTGCATTCGCAATACAGCGAGTGCCACCCTATTGCCCTGAAGCTATGTCAAAGTCAACTAGAGGCAATCGACACCGACAGCCAAACCAGCTACTCGGCCGCTTGATAAGAGTGGTCACCCTAGCGCCCGTCGCAGCCGCTTCAACCACAGCTTTACCCGGGCTTGCCGATATCAAGTTGGCTATAAAAACCATTTCTTCTCGCCTTCAGGTATTAGATAAATATACTCGGCTGCGTGGACGTTAAAACTAGCTTGACCAGAGTTCGGCTTTTGAACGCTCCCGCTGCTCGGCGCTAGCCTTCAAGATGCGGTTGATAAGCGGCATGATTGACGAGATGGAGTTGCTGGAGTTGGATTGTGTCCACGACATATCTATGTAGGTATAATCTAAATATATAAGCTACTTGCTGGGAAACTCGCTTACCGTAAACAGGGAAATCCTAGATATCGAGCGCGATATCGATACTGCGCTCACTTCTAAGCCTTGGACTTTTCGCAGGGCGGACCATGTACTCGATGCACTAGATCATCTCGAACAGAGGGCGAACAGTGTTGTTGCTCTTGTTCAGGTACGTTAGCCCGGACCTCGCAATGCCTATCACGAAATCTCTGAGTACATCATCTCAGATGAAACTGCAGCTACGTAGTTCGATCACGGCTGACTACAAGCAGGTGGGATATATTTACCTTCGATGTCGACTGGGTTTCTGACTTTGAACAGCTTGAGGTGGTAAAATCTCACGAGATTACTGACCAAGTCATTGTCCCGTTTGAGAGGCTGGTTAGGTACCCTAGGTATATGGTCGAGCATCGGGAGACACTGTCTCGGGGTAACGTCGCAGAGTCAAGACGTTTTGGACTTGTGAACGGCGCTCCAGTCATTTATATTCGGTACAGCGCCGCTCGTGCATCTGATGCTGAAAAGGTACGTCTATGCGTACTACTCCTTTGTCAACGAGAAGTATCTTAGATGACAATTTTTATTTTCGTTGAGCTTGCGAAAGCACGAATCGACTGGCACAGACGATGCTTGTCAGTCACATGGTCTTTCTGTTTCGAAGGCTAGTTCAATGGCCGCGACAGACATCTGAACGTTGCAAGCGTACTCGGCGTAACAACAGGAACGCGGCTAGACGGGGTCATATTGGCTACAGGTATGTTCCCTGCAGACGTCATACGAATGCCGTTGATATTTCGAGCCTCTGTATCAGGCGGTCTGACGTTGAAAGAGTTCTGGAGAAGAGCAGACAGCCCTCGCGCGGTTGCCGAATGTGTATGCTATCAGACACAACTGCGAGAACTGTACTCACTGACGTTCGACTCGAAAGATCAAAGGGATTCTAGTGAGTGCTGTCCGTGTAATCGCGATGGGTTAAACATTCGGCAACCTTTGGTGCCATCTCGCAGACTATTCCATCGGGGGTGTCGCTAGAACCTGGAGATCGCTACCGTAGGGTATGTTGAATGTGGTATTCCCTGCAGACTTCATCGTCATTCTCTATATCCAGCGCGCGTGGCTATACATGGAGATGGCGCATGTGGACATGAACGGCCACATCACATTCACACTGACCGACAACCAGGAACACCAGGAATTTCTTGTGAGTGATCCATTGATTCTCAGCCGATTCGCCACACCCTTGTCACTACCTTTGCTGCATGTTCTGTGATCCAGTCTCCTCTAGAGTACATATACACCGGTACCAAATATGAATGGGTCAACCTTGCCTTGATTACGTGTTCCAATGCAAAATATGGGGACGGATACGACTCTGTGTCAAACTTCCTCAACGGGATGGCACGCCTGACCGCCAGTCTAACTGAACTCAGTACGCTGCGGCTGGTTGAAACTACAGGTGTTCCTGCTCCTCACAAGCAAGCTTGGTGCACTCAAAGGTCCGCTCCACCGGTCGCTGTCCTTCCAGGAGACGTCGGCAGATTCAACCATGACTTGTATGTGGATTAGCATTTGCAGCGAGTTAAAGGCTGATATTATGGACATGGTGGAGCTTTCGTCGTTCTCTGGAGGTTCAAAGTCAGTGCGTGACCCAAGCGTCTTCGCGCTACCAGTTTTACGCTTATACCCAACTAGGACCGAATGGCTCCTGGAACCTTCGAGACTCCGTCCGGCAGCCACGTCCTTCGGAAGCGATTGGACCACACAAGTACTACCTTGCTCGCCGTCGGCGGCTTCTTTCGAAGTCTTTCATGATGAAATGGACTACCGGCAACTGAGCTGGAAAGCACGGGCACAGTTCTGGGAACAAACTCTGAGAGTGGTGTCGAAGTCCAATCTTGAGAGTCTGGGCGTGTGTATGTGACAGTCGCTGGATCGCTCAGCACGCCGCGCTAATCACCGAGTCGCAGGCACACATATACTTTACCGTATTAGGATTATCCATAAGGGTGGAGCGATCATCACTATGCGCTACCCTTTCCATCGTGTCACCATGCTCTATCATCACCGGCGTCCACTGGCAAGATCTAACCCGCGTGACTACTGGGGGTATCTGAGCTTCAGCAGTAACCCAGAAGATCGGGATAGCGATTTGGAACGAAACGGTTGGATCCTGCAACACAAAGTGTAAGTGAGGTCGTGATACCAAGCCTGGGATGACCCATGCATTGCTGTCGTTTCAAGTCGTTTATACTGATTCTCATTGCTTCAAATTAGTGGGATAAGATACTGCAGACTGGCTGACGACTGGGGATATAGGTACCGGAGAATGCTGAAAAGGGGCATGGATAAGATGCCGGGGGGCTTCCCGAGCAACGAACCACAAGACGATCTTGACTGGCTGTTTGACGATGGCGATTGACTTTGTTTTCGAGTCGAATAAGTAAGCCATGTACTTGATACTCATACTGTTTTGAAACCAAGGAGGCAATAGAGAGGCTGTTCTTGATTAAGGTGTTGCATCGTTCCCGTCCGAATGCCTGCAACTCATATAATCATCCGACGCAAGATTGACTCCGCATCTAGCCGCAACAACCATGATCTCACCTATTTATTTTCATTTATTCATCTTCACTTTTGTTGGAATACAATCTTATTTCGTCGATGTATGCGATGTGTTTGTATATATTTGGTTCTCCCCTTATTTCTTCCGCCCATACGGCAAATTTTCTCTCCTTAGTTCTCTACTGCCGTAATTTAAGTATTTACATTACTAGCTCACCCAGAAACCTCCCTGCGTAAGAACCTTCATCATTACATCAGCCCTATCGGATGAGGATGCAATTATACATCATGTGTATACTACAAGTCTGGTGAAGGGAGCACACATCCAAGTCCATAACTGCCCATATGATGTCCGTATCAGAAACAATAACAACAGCCTCAAGTCCTGACCCAGTCCTGTCGACTCCGAGTCCATGTGCTAACGCCTTTTTCATAGCTCTCACAGCACTATGTGCAACGCAACCTTTTGATCCAGTACGTTGCACTATCGCCGACTACCTTGACAGGCTGGAAACTCCGTAACATTGGTCGTTGTATCAGTAGGTGAATGGATCTATCCCGGCCATAAGGCTTATTTATTAGGTGGCATTCCTATTTTTATAGTTCACTTTTAATAAAACGCGTGATTTTTGGTCAAAAGCGACCACTTGGCGCTTAGCGAACAGTCTATAAAAATAGATGGTCACGCACCCGGCTCAGATTAACAGATCAATACATTCCATTGAACACGCCAAAAGTACCCAAAAGGGACTTTCCATAAAACAGGTAAACTGGGTTACACAGAGTGGGGATTGTGTCCCCCGAGAGGATGTAGTTGTATGCGTGTCGGAGAATGCCATCCTTATTCGCCGCCTCTCTCGCCCATCCAAACTCGATACAGCACACCAAACATAGTGACATAATATTACCTAGCTTTGTGTGAGCTGGATTGCGAAATGTGGCATGGTGTTTCTCTGGCCAGCATGGCTTTGTACGGCTTTACGAATAATACGGACTGCTCCACTTCTTGCGGTCATGTGCAGAGCTGATGAAGTTGGTGAATGGCATTTTTTATTCACTGGGCCAGGCGTTTATCACTCGTCGTATGTTCTACTCGATATTCCCTGGATCTTAAATACTGTACCAACAAGCTTCTTTATTTTGTCCCCTGGTCTCTAAACTCGGCCCAGAAACTCTTCGACGGTCCCCGCTTTCCGCCACGCACTTCAGCCCCACCGAGAGCCGCGGAGTATGAGAGAAGAGACAGACATATAGGAATATCTCAGTAAACCCCTCATATCTTAGTTTTTGGGAGCACGGTGGTGGTCCCCTTTTGAGGCCATGGATGCCGTTGTACCAGTAGGACCAGGGGGGTACCCTGGTCACCTTTCCCAGCCTCCTGCACCCGTCCTGCACCGGCTATACATCCCCTTTCCCCCGTCTCCACCGTTTAGTCCCTGCGTGGCTTGTCAAAAATCCGGCAGGCGGTGTGGAGTGTTGAATCCCAGTATGGAATATCGAATGTACTAGAATATAGTAGCAATCGCATGACTCGCATACATGTACTAGATACCTACCGAATGTTCTAAGAGGTACTAGAAAGACTGATTTACGTGTATATAAGGAGCGCATGCAGGCTCCGTAGGTACTCACCCCCGTAGTGAATATCATATCAGTTCTATCGTCTTAAGCACACTGCGCTACGCGCATTCATTGCGTGACTATTTACAGCCCCAACTTCAACATGGAGCATGTCGTCATCGCGCTTTGGCAGTGGAGCGCCGGTACCGACCACCGAATTTGAGTATCGCATTCGGGCCCTTTTTGGTATAGCTGACCCTGATATGGTTCCGCTCCCAAAAAACAGCACACCACGGTGCCGTAGAGATAAATGTATGCACAGCTGTACATCCGTGGCGCCAGTTCATTTCCGTATCCATCGCAAAGTGCGCCAGTCGCGCACTAAAGAACCAACACCACCCCAGAACGACGTTTTCACATGACATATCCCTGTATTCTCCTTTGATCCACGCTCCGCTGTACGCTTTATATAGTATGGTTGAACTTCTGCGTACCATACATATGGACAAAACTCTGCCCATTGGTTTTGCGCTTTTGATAGGCAAGGCGAAGGATACGTACAGTACTGGTGCAACAAGTGTAAACCGGTACGACCGAACCTCAGGTACTTCTACATGCTACACCAGTATGCAAGCACGCAGAGTGCAAACACGGGAGCCGTCCAATCACATAACCCCCATCCGTGCATCCGCAGAGTGGTCCTCACAGAAGCTGGTGGAGGTCCCTATCTTCATCTTGGTCCTGTCGGCTGTCAGTAAGAACGGATTGGTTGGGCCATTCACCACGGTTTGTTCAGTTTCTGACCTCCATCTCGGTCCGAACCGCGTGAGACACTCGACTGGCCATATCCTATGTATAAGTACTTCGTTGCAGGTCCAAGATCTTCGTCACATGCCGGGCGCGGTGGTGTCTGCTGGCCGAGACTACTCTGGGGTGATGGTGATGCAGTTTCGAAACGAGATGATGAACACGAACCAAGCGGAGTCGATTCTGGATCACGGGAGGTTCATGGAGCGAATGGGCACGGCCCCGGACGTTCTCCGATACGTAAAAGCGAGCAAGTAACGCTGAATAGATGGATGCCGCGGTACTTGGCCTGGGTTGTACACTTGAGCAGAATGGCCTGAAAGAACAATCTCGGAGAGTAAGGTCGTGTCGCGGGTTGGTTAGATGGGACGTGGCTTAAGCTCCGCAGTAGAGAGGAATGAAAGAGTGAATGCCGTAGTGGAAAGAATGAAATAAAAGAAAGACTACACGTGGCGTACAGGACTCTTCCACCCTCTGAATAAACTCTCTTCGGAATGGTACATACAGGTGCCTTATGGCACTCTCCGTTCACACGCAGGGGCGATATTGCACACTCGTCTGCGTATCTAGCATCAGTCCAGGGCGTCTCGTCAAACAAAAGTTGGTTTGGTTGGTGTAAGGTCACAGGAGTCGTGGATTTCGAGCCGGCTCGGTAGAGGAGAGGGACACATGGCAATATAGCCGTAGTACAAAGTCGTAAATCAATGAGGGGGGATGCTGATTGGATTGGGCTGGGCGTGATTTCCGGCAGAACATGGACAAGTGGAGAGCGAGGCTGATTGAAAGCACTTGCTCATATACGCTTCAAACGCCGAGTGAATGGGGTGAGAAAATGGATATCTAGAATCAGCACCAAAGCATGCTCCAGACACATTGCTCCCATATGAATTGAGCAATCCAGAACAAACACCAAATGGCACTATCTTTCGTTTGATCCTTGCGCTAAGGATCGAGCGCGTCGACCGAAGAGTATGGCTGAGTGCGGCCAGTCAGGCGGGATGACATCATAGACCAAGTGTTTGAACACGTAGGACGCGTGCGGCAATGGAAGCATGCACAGAGACCAGACGGAAAAGATGATGGCTGTTTGGCGCGGGCGTGGGCTGCGAGTCAAGACGATCGAGGTGGTGTCTGACTGCAGCGTATTTGAATTTCAAGAATCCAATGGCTACAATCATCGCATGACGTGATGCCTGACCATAGGCTGTGCAAGAGTCAAGATAGCATAAGGATGAGCCCCTTTAGACGCCGGTCGTCTTTCCTGCCCTCCACCATCACATACCCTGCCCCCCCATTACAACAGCGACGCTCAAGCCCCGAAACCATGTCAAAGTGGCCTGGAGGTGATCGACACCGACATCCGATCCAGTTGCTCGACCGCTTGAAGAAAGCGGCCACACTAGCGCCCGTCGCAGCTGCTTCAACTCCACCTTTGCCCGGGCTTGCAGACATCAAGTCAGCTGTCAAAAGCATATGTTCTCGCCTTCAGGTGACAACTAAATCTACTCGACTGCGTGGACGTTAACCCTAGCTCGGCCAGAGTTCGCCGTTTGAACGTTCCCGCTGCTCGGCGCTAGCCTTCAAGATGCGCTTCATAAGTGGCATTATTGACGACATGGAGTCCCTAGAGCTAGATTGTACCCATGATATATCTAAGTAAGTACTAGCCGACGCACGGGTATATATTGTTGGCTAAGACACTCATTTGCCGTAAACAGGGAGATTCTGGATATCGAGCGTGACATTGACACTGCGCTCGCTTCCAAGCCTTCGACCTTTCGCAGGGCGGACTACGTGCTCGAAGCACTGGATCGTCTCGAGAAGCGGGCGGAAAGTGTAGTTAACCTTATTCAAGTACGTGAACCTGAACCTCACAATGTCTGCCACACGATCTCTGAGTACATTATCCCAGGCGAAGCTGCAAGTACGAACTTCGATCATGGCGAACTATAGGCAGGCAGGGGACATTCATCCTTCGATTTCAATGTGGTTTCTAACTTTGGACCAGCTTGGAGTAGTGGAGGCTCACGAGATTACTGACCAGGTCATTGTTCCGTTTGAGAGGCACATCTGGTACTCTAAGTATGCGATTGAGTCTCGGGAAACGGTGTTGCGGGGTAACGTCACAGAGTCACGACGCATTGGACGTGTAAACGGAGTTCCGGTCGTTTATACTCGATACAGTGCCGCTCGCGCATCGGATGCTGAAAAGGTACGCATATGTGCACTACTCTTTCGTCAAAGAGGGTTATCTCAGATGGCTGTCTTTTCGTTGAGCTTGCGAAAGCGCGACTCGACTGGCATAGGCGATGCTTGTGAGTTACACGTACCTTCCTTTTTGAAGGCTAGCTCAAGGACCGTGCCAGACATCTGAACGTTGCGAGCATACTCGGTGTAACAACAGGAACGCGGCTAGACGGTGTCATACTGGCTACAGGTATGTTCCCTGCAGACGCCATCTGGATGCTGTTGATATTTCGAGCCTCTGTATCAGGCGATTTGACGTTGGAAGAGTTCTGGAGAAGAGTAGACAGCCCTCGTGCGGTTGCCGAATGTGTATGCTATCAGGCACAACTGCGAGAATCGTACCCACTGACGCGCGACTCAAAAGATCAAAGGGATTCTAGTGAGTGCTACCCGTGTCATCGCGATGCGTTAAACAATTCGGCAACGTTTGGTGCTATCTCGCAGACTATTCCATCGTGGGTGTTGCTGGAACCTGATGATCGCTACGGTCGGGTATGTTGAATCCGGTACTCCCTGCAGACCTCATCGTCATTCTCTATATCCAGCACCGGTTGCTATACATGGAGATGGCGCAGGTGGACATGAACGGCCACATCACATCCACACTGACCGACAACCCGGAACACCAGCAATTTCTTGTGAGTGATCCATTGATTTTCAGCCGATCCGCCACACCCTTGTTACTACCTTTGCTGCATGTTCTGTGATCCAGTATCCTCCAAACTACTGGCGCGCCGGTGCCAAATACGAATGGGTCAGCCTTGCCTTGAGTATATGTACCGATGCAACATATGGCGGCGGATATGGCTGGGTGTCAAACTTCCTCGATGGGATGGCACGCCTGACCCCCGGCCCGACCGAGCTCAATACGCTGCGGCTGGCTGCAACTACAGGTGCTCTTCCTGCTTACAAAAATATTTGGTGGCTCGAAGAGTACTCTCCACCGGTCGCTATCCTTTCAGGAGACGTCTGTAGGTTCAACTATGACTTGTATGTGGGCTAACATTTGCGGCGAGTCAAAGGCTGACATCATGAACATTGTGGAGCTTTCATCGTTTTTATGGAGGGTCAAAGTCAGTGCGTGCTTCAGGCGTCTTCACGCTACCGGTTCTATGCTCATACTCAAAACTAGGTCTGAATGGCTCCTGGAACCTTTGAGACTCACGCCGGAAGCCACGTCCTCCGGAAGCAATTGGACCACACAAGCACTACCTTACTCGCCGCGGACGATGGCTTTCATTGTCATTGATGATAAGACGGACTATCAGCGACTGAGCTGGAAAGCACGGGCACAGTTCTGGGAACAAACTCTGAGTGGGGTGCCGACGCCCAATCTTGAGAGTCTTAGTGTGTGTATGTTACGGTCCCTGAATCGCTCAGCACGCCACACTAATCACCAAGACTCAGGCACAGGGATAAGTTACTCTATTCATATTAGATCTAAGGGTGAAGCGATCGACGCTATACCCCACCCTTCCCGTCGTGTCACCGCGCTCTATCATCACCGGCGTCCACTGGCAAGATCTAACCCGCGTGACTACTGGGGGTATCTGAGCTTCAGCAGCAACCCAGAAGATCGGGATAGCGATTTGGAACGGAACGGTTGGATACTGAAACACGATATGTAAGTGGGGTCGTGATACCAAGCCTGGGATGACCCATGCATCGCTGTCATTTCAAGTCGTTTATACTGATTCTCATTGCTTCAAATTAGTGGGATAAGATACTGCAGACTGGCTGACGACTGGGGGTATCGGTACCGGAGAATGCTGAAAAGTGGCATGGATGAGATGCCGGGGGGCTTTCCGAGCAACGAACCACCAGACGATCTTGACTGGCTGTTTGACGATTGTGACTGAATTTGTGTTCGATTCGAATAAGTAAGCCGTGCACTTGATACTCATACTGTTTTGAGACCAAGGAGAAAATAGAGAGGCTGTTCTTGATTAAGGTGTTGCATCCTTCCCGTCCGAATGCCCCCAAGTCATATCATCATCCGACGCAAGATAGGCACCGCATCCAGTCGCAACAACCATGATTTTGCCTATTTCTATTCATTCATTCATCTTCACCTTCACCATTACATCAGTACTATCGAATGAGGATACAACTATACATCACGTGTATACTACAAGTCTCGCGAAGAAAGCGCACATCCAAGTCCATAACCGTCCATATAATCTCTATATCAGAAACACTAACAACAGCCTCAAGTCCTAACCCAGTCCTCTCGACTCCGAGTCCATGTGCTCACACCTTTTCCGTATCGCTCAAAGTACCCAGCCCAGCTCACTTCTTCGATCCAAGGCAGCGCGCTACCGAGTACTCGACAGGCTGTATGCTCCGCAACCTTGGTCGCGGGTCCAAACTGCTCGTAGCACGCCGAACAAGGTGATGCCCACAGACTAGGACAATGCAACGGTGCACGATGGTGTGGATGAGCAAGCAGATGTAAATGATGTGGGGGTGGGGGCGGATTTCCAAGTAAAGGGGGTAGGGGCGGATTAACCGGTACGACATGCGAGTTTGCCGGATTTACGAAAAAAGGCGCATGATCACGCTGGTGCGTGGCCAGTGCAATATGTGGGGTGAGGTACACTCCCAGATGGAGCGTCCTGAGTGATCGAAGTGGCATGAGATCTTGCGCGATGCTCATCTGAAACAAATGATCGTTAGCCGGGGGTCGGTAATCGAATATGGAGAATGCCGAGATGAAAGAAGACGTACGGCGTACTCGACTGATCCATCGTCTGAAAAGTAGGCGTCATGGTCGTGGGGGAATGCGGGCCAGTAGGAGCATCCTTCGTTTGCGCAGTCGAATAAGGTACATCGACCTAGTCGTAGTTCTTCTAGTCGAAGTCCGTCTCGGTTGACTAGTGCCTGGAGTCGTTCGGCATCTGGCGCATGGGCATGTGCGATGGCCAGGCGTTTGAGACTTCGGGGTACGAGGGGCAGGAGCGTAAAGTATGTATACCCGTGCCGAGGGTCAAAGCTGACATCGTTGTGCGCGTTGATGTGGGCTGAACGCAGTGCGGGGAAGGACAATAGTGCGTCTGGACACGTCGCGGGCGAGACCGCTTGGGAACACACGTAGATCTCCCTGTATCAGATGTTAAATGTAAGCATGGCCGTAAAAGGAAACCAGCCCCCAAGCTCGGCGAGTTGTCCGTACTGACCTGACAGAGAACCGAACAGCCGAAAGGGTGATAGCCGCATGCCAATCTCCTTCCTCTCGGACGATGAACACCCGAAACCACGCTCGAAGGGATGCGTCTCGTGTGTCACGTGAGGCATTGGCGAGGCCGGCGATGGTACCGAACCAAGATGGTTTGGCTGAGATGAAGGATGTTCCTGGGAGGATACCGGGAGCTGCGACGATGTGTTGGGCGATCTTGAGTATGAGTTCATGCGGCAGAGCAAGGAGGGATGGTCTAGTATATGCGTCGTATGAGTGGGGCGGAAATAGGACGGAGATTGGGACTTGCCTTGCGACGCGGACGGGGGTCAGTTGACACGATGTGCGATGACGGCGGTGGTGTTGAGGCTGAACTGGTATGAAGCTCACCATCGGGTGCGGTCGAGCGACGATAGGCGGGGTGTCAAACTAGAACCAAGGGGGTGGCCGGACTTAGAGACAATGACACGGTCCAAAGGGGCCAAGCCTGGGTTATATACCGAACTCCATAGACGGAACCGCACATCCTTTTTTTCTTAATCAACTCGTCGGCTCGGTTGGACGGCAATTAGAAGTGAAATGAGCCGGGCCTAGCAATGGGCCAGATGACGAACGGGTACGACCCCCACGTAATCGCCGTTGTCAGGGACCGCAGCCGCAGCATGGATGGAGACCAGAGAGTGTGCGGGTAGTTGTTGTGCGCAGTTGAAGTAGTTGTTTTACTCCTCGAAACGGAATTTGCGAGGAACCGTTGCGAGCACTGCCGCACAGCCGGGGAGTGGTGCCGCCGGCTATGCAGATCCACTTGCCATATATGTTAACCGAGCCGACAGTCCCGGTATATCCTCGATCACCGAGTGGGCTCGGAGTGCGAAGCGCCTGGGGGTGGTGCAGCGACGGCCGTGGATGGCGCGCGTTGTTCGCAAATGTTCAGCGGGATGCTGGGTTCCACCACAAGATAACCACGGTAACGCCGGTCGCTCCGGACATCACGTGATATCCATGACGTCGCCCCACGCAATTACAATTACCCACGACCATGAGCGACAAGCAGTACGACGTTCTCATCATCGGCGCGACGGGATACACCGTAAGTTACCTGCGTGTATCACGAATGTTCTAACAGAAGTACAGGGCCGGCTCTTGGTCGAGTACATTGGCATCCACAAGGTCGCACCCACCCTGCGCCTCGCGCTCGGGGGTCGCACGCTACCCAAAGTCCAGGAACTCGCAAACAGGGGCCAAAACTTGCAGGCCGTTCAAGTGGATATCACCCACGAAGAGAGCGTCGACAATGCGGTGGCCAAGGCGCGGGTCGTTATCAATCTGGCGGGCCCTTATTGGGCACATGGCTCAAACGTTGTTCGGTAAGTTGTTCGGGTAAATATCGCGGGCACTGTTTTGACTGCGTTTGCCCTTGCCAGTGCGTGCGCACGACATGGCGTCCATTACGTCGACCTCACGGGTGAACCCTATTGGGTCGCAAAGATGATCGAGCAGTGCGTGGCTGTCCGCGTTTTATTTGTCTTGCTGTACACCAACTGCGGTCTCGTCCAGATACGATTACCTCGCCCACAGAAACAAGGCATGCATCATTCCAGGCTCTGGGTACGACTCTATTCCGTCCGACATGGCTGCTTTCTTGTCGATCCAAACACTCGAAAAGAAACTATCGGAATCGGGGGTATCCAGTGCGTTTGGCATGCCACTCTTAATCAATAGGCTATTTCTAATTTGGGATACCTCGATCGTAGTACCATTTGACATCAAGTCCACCGGCGCACAACGGCTCAAAGGCTTTGGTTTCTCGGGGGGAACCGTTGCCACTATGTTCAGCGCACTCGAGGAAGTTCCACTAGCCGAACAGGCAAAGGGCACCGGATGGGGTCTCAGCCCGGGTGAGTAGCATAACCTCCTTTTTTTCCACACTGGCGTTCCTAATCATGTAATATCCGACACTCCTTTCCCCTATCGCATCGATACCCCCCTAATTCTACATTACCCGGCCTCTATCTCCGCTTAACCGGTTCATGTCCTCCTACCCGACCTCACTTTCCAGTCCCGGGAGGCCCGGTAGCCGCACCGAAACTCCTCTACTCGATCCCCTCTGTGCGCCCAACGATCTACGGCGGGTTCTTCTTCATGGCAGCTGCCAACGAACCTATTGTTCGTCGATCGTGGGGCCTCCGAAAGATCAACGGTCTTACCTCTGCCACTGGCTTTTCTTATGAAGAATTCGCAGCTACCAAGTCTGCGTTTCGGGGGATCGCAACGAGCCTCACCTGGCTCGTGTTCGGCTTGTCCATGGCGCTTATCCCACCCGTGAGGTGGTTGATGAAGAAGATTCTGCCGAGTAGTGGCGGTGGCCCACCGAGGGAGAAATTGGAGCAAGGCTGGTTCGAGATTGTGAACGTGAGCGAGGCCAGGGGTGTAGTTGCCAAAAGTACCTTCAAGGGAAAGCGAGGCGATCCAGGGTATTTCCTGACTTCCTGTGAGTGCCTTTCAGCTGCTATGCTTTGGCCACCGCTTGATATGGTACGGTGGCAGGGATGATATTCGAATCTGCTCTCCTCCTTCTCGATCCGAACAATCTCACACCACTAGGCCGACAAGGTGGCATCCTGACCCCCAGTATCGCGTTTGGCAACCGCCTTGTTGAAGCTCTCGAAGCAACCGGGAGGTTCGAGGCGAGCTCGGAGATTGTCGGGAATGAAGAATCCAAAAAGACTCGTTGAGTTCAGCACGCTCTTGGTATTTATAGCTATCGCCGCTCTGTATCCCCAGACACAAAATGTATCCCAAACACAAGATGGATTCGAAATATAAACACAAATTACCGTTTCCTGTTTAGGACAATTCGATCAGACCCATCGCGATCGCCACTGTTATCGTGTGCTCCTCTCGCGTTGACCGCATGGGGAGAACACCCCATCAGGGTCCGCGGCAGATCGAGCGCAGCAGGATTTATAAGACACGGCACGACCACCACGATCTTCCCACCTGCGACGACGACGATGAAGTTTACGGCTCTTGTCGCGAGTTGCGTTTTGGCTGTTTCGGCCACTCAAGTTCCATGGCAGCTTCATACGAGTAGAAACGTCTCTGCGTTTGGGTCAGATGTTCGACAGATGGAGCTTTCGTCGTTGTCGTCTGACGAATTTACGGTCGCTGGACACCAGTCTTTTCCGTCTCATCAGGTTCGAGTGAAAAGGGTCAAGGATTTTTGTGATCCCACTGTCAAGTGCGTCGTTTTCATTTGTGATCAATATCTGATCTTGACGAGATGGTAGGATGTATTCTGGGTATCTCGATGTCGATTACGGCGCCAAACATCTCTTTTTCTACTTTTTCGAGAGTCGGAATGAGCCAGATTCCGATCCTGTACTCATGTGGTACGTTCATCTCGGCTCAATTCCGCGTTCAATAAATTAGAAGATTTTTGTAGGATTAATGGTGGACCGGGATGTTCATCGTCTCTCGGACTGTTCATGGAACTCGGACCGTGCAGTATTCATGGACCGCCCAAAGTTGGAGGAAACGGCACGGAATGGAATCCGTATGCGTGGAATGATAAGGCGAACTTGTTCTTTTTGGATCAAGTGAGTTGCACTCAGGATTTGTTTGAGCATTACTGATCACGGTGGATCCGGTAGCCGTATGTTTAACCTGTCTGGAATCCTTTTTCACGACTAATAAGATTATACAGAGTTGGAGTTGGTTTTAGTTACGCAGGTTTGTGTTTTTGCCCTTCTCTCCGATACGATCACTGAGATATTCCATCAGACTACGGCGAGACCATTAGCACTACCGAAGAAGCCGCCAAGAATGTACAAGCGTTTGTCACTATCTTCTTTGAAACATTTTCAAAGTTCAAAGGGGTGAGACGATCGAATTACTAGAAAAGGATATTATTGAGCGCTCTGTAGCGTGAATTTCACATGTCCGGAGAATCGTACGGAGTAGGTCAACCTGGTAACCCAAAACGTTTACCCCTAACTGAACATATTATAGGGGCGCTATCTCCCCGTCTTCGCCTCCGAGATCATGGACCAAAATAAACGTGCCGAGGCTGGTGGATTCGCCCCGATCAATCTAAAGTCTGTTTTGATCGGAAACGGACTGACGGATTTCAAGTCGTGAGTAATGATCGACCGCAGTCAAAGTGCTATGTTTAGCGCGCATGTTAGGATGTATGAGGCATACTACGAAATCCAGTGCAAGAACCTCTCGGTCGTGCCATTTCAGGATATCAGCACATGCGTCGCTATGAAGCAAGCTGTGAGTGATCCTGTGCCGATTTCCGCATGATGACGGACTGAATCTCGTCATTACAAGCTTCCTCGGTGTTTGAATATGTACACAAAGGAGTGTGTCGATAGGATGGATGCTGTAGGCTGTGCTATGGCCGCGCAATTCTGCGATAGCATCTTGAAAGTTCCATACATGGCAGCGCGTGAGTCCCATCATGCACCGATAGAGTCATCGTTCTTATCTGTATGCGTTCCAGATCGTAATCCGTATGACATGACCAAAGTGAGGATGAATGGCTCTATTACGTACAAGGCTGATTCGCATGTTCTTGTAGCCGTGCACTGCAGAAGAGCTTGCGTCGTCTCTATGCTATCCTTTGACGAAATACATCAACAACTTCCTCGACCTGCCTGAAACGCGAAAGGCTTTGGGAGTTCACCCGTCGGTCGGAAACTATACCGGTTGCTCGAGAGACGTTGGGATCCGGTTCTCGCATTCGCTGGATCACTTTCACTCCAACCAATACTATATCGCCGGTTTGCTTGAGCGTGGAATCAAGGTTCTTATCTATGTCGGAACCTACGATTACATTTGCAACTGGGTGAGTCGTGTGGCTGTATGCTGCATATGCTATGTTGACCCCAGCAATGCTTCTTAGGTTGGCAACCAAAAATGGACCCAAAGCCTTGACTGGACAGGCAGTGCTGCTTACATCTCTGCGAAAGATCACGAGTGGAGCGTTGACGGCAAAGTCGCTGGCATCACCCGCTCTGCTCATGGCTTGACGTTTGCTACCGTCAATGCCGCAGGACATATGGTATGGCTATCCCAATTCGCATTAAATAGATTTTTTTATTCATTTTCGCAGGTTCCTTACGATAAACCCAAGGAGGCTCTGGTCATGTTGAACAACTGGCTGGAGGGGAAAGAGTTGTAATCTGGCCTTATGGTTTATTTGCGTAACTCCGTGTGTTATATACCACTCCCATCCGCGGTCCTTGGACTGGAAGGTATTGTTTGTTACGTATCCTGTTCTGTGAACACCAGTGGGGGTTGTGTTTAGCAGCTTGAATGGCTTCAAGCAGCTGTTGTCGTGATCCGTAAGCACCTTTCCACAAAACCACCGCAGCGAAGGTAGTGCCGGCGCTGCATTCGTCAAAGTTCGCTTGTATTAGGGTCGCGAGAAATATTTGGACACGAATTTAAACCAGTGAACAGCGCCTGCCAGTGCCTCGTCAATGGCATTCGAAAGGACGTAGGATATCTGGCAACTACCTATTAATACACCTCAGCTTGAAACAAGCAAAACATGAAATGCGAGGTCGAGAGCACGACCGTGCGATTGGGAAGAAAGAGACGATGACGATCGGGGGGAGGAACCCCCCGAACAAGATGCATACATGTGACTATACATACATCCAAGACACTCGTAATAGACCCTATCGGGCGGCTCCGCCGCCCGACAAAACAAAGCTGCAGTCGTCGAGAAATACTTATTGTAAAGTCACGGTGTTACTTGATGAATTGAGCTTCGTAATTGCACAATGAGCGTCCCAGTCGACAATATAACCTACTGATATTGAAGCCAAACACCTGCCCCGGTGTGACCCCATGTGGAACGCGAAATGCCTTCCGGGTGATGTAGAAGCCGGAAGGAATTTCGCAGGTGTGCTTGCATGTTAGACTCAAGTCCATAGACGAGCAATTGTGGGCGGGCGGGGTGAAGACAATGCAGGTATGGCAGGGACAGAACAATAAATACATAAATAAAGAAAAGGATAAATAAACGTAAGAAATAGCCCAAAGGGCCAATAGTCAACGAGAGCGAAGCGGGGCGAGCCATGCAGTTTTTGGAGCGGCGCATATATCCGCCAGGGGCGAATACAGCATGTATAAGGGACCTTGTACAATCCTCGGGAGTGGTGTCGGACCGGTAGATAGGCGAGAGGGCTAAGCGCCGGACGTTTCGGTGTTACGACCGTGTGATTGCAAGATGGAGATACAGCTGCCTTGAGACCAACACCGGGGGTGGGCGCCGAAATGGTGTTGCTGGGTGGCCGAAAGTCGAACATCAGCGTCAGAGGGCGCAGGTGTCGAGCTTGAGGGTGCCTCGAAAAACGTACACAGGCTACACATCAACAGACAAGCCATATACTAGCATATATCGCTGATGATATATGCTGGTGGTATTGTCGACGCCTCTGTCTTGACGTCTGAATTGCTCCACATCGTCCAAAAGCAAGGAGTGGGGTTGACCAAGTGAGGGTGTTGCAGAGTGCTGCAAATCACCAAAATATGGGGGCCCCAGGCCGTAGATGAGGGGCGTGATTACGCTGAGCCGCTGTCCCTGTAACTCAATTTGAATCTTGGTTGAAGCTATATGCTTGTAGTTCATCTAGGCATTCGCCTCATGCGCCGCTCCTGATACTTCCTCCAACCTTTCCCACAAGAGCTTTCGTGGGCACGACGCTCTTAAGGCGTTCAACAATCCCTTCACGACATACCCAAAACTCTACTCTGAGATTTTGTCGACTGGTTCGCTAGATAGCTCGTTCGTCGACCGCCAAGTCGACAAACCTATCTTCAAGAAAGAAGACCACTCAGACGACGCCAGTCCAACAGCCGTGGAGGCAGCACGTTAGCCATTGAGCGCACAGGACGCACGAGGGGCTGGTAGGCCTACTTCCGTTCTGGAAAACGTAGAAAGCAAGGATTATAACGAGGGTTTCTAGTTGTATGAACGTGTTATTTTGTTTGTATCTCACGTTTGTGAGCATCCTGTAAAATATTTCCTTATATGGGATTTTGATTATATTTAATCTGAGTGAAGAACATATACACAAATAATATCCCTTGCGTCGAGCCGAGGGGTGATAGGGGTCACTTGTAATTGATGAGGTTGCGTTGACGCCAGAGGGGACAGGGGACCGGCATTCATCTCATCTCGCTACAATACAGGAGCGCATGGGCGCTTACACCATGCCCCAGACATACCTGTGGCTCTCCGCACTCTCTCCGCCCGCTATCGTACTCAGGTTCACGCATTGTTGTGGAGCGGGAGAATCTTTGGCGGTCTATGAGGGACAAATATATGACGCGCTGAAACCGGCCGGCCTGCGATCTGGTTCCGAGTCTGAAAGTTGCCTATTGTTTTGAGATTAGCAATAATAAACTGGCCCATCAACATCAATTTATGCCAATTTCTTTTCATTTTGATTTTACTAAACAAGCCATAGAAACTAGACCCTAGTTGTCGATAACACCAAGATTTCATGGTAAAGACTACACGATAACGTACTCGTGGAGCTGCGCACGTACGTCCCTATACACCACCATTATTACATTGTCCACCCACTTCCTTCCTTCTGCAGACGTCCACCACCCGTCTTTTACCCAAGGGTAGATGGCTTCTAGCATTGTTCGGACGCGCTCTGAAGAGATGGTAGACAAATCGGCCCCGTACGAGGTCAGAATTTCCCGAACCCGGCGTTCGATCTTGGACAGAGGGATCTGATCTGGGCTCTGCGCTTCAAGTTCAGCCATATTGCTAAACGAAGGAGATCGATTCAAAAGTGGAGCGGTGAAGTCGTCTACTTTTGTGGGAGGCCCATCAAATCTTACGTTCTTCCTTCCCCCTCGGGTTGTCCTAAAGGCTGATTTGACAGGCGAGGGTCTGTTTGATGGTCCAGGGACAGTGGTTGTTTCACTAAGTTCTTGGAGGCTTTCTATCTATCATGGAATTATAGTAAGAAATCAAGGTCGTCTGGGTAGGAGAGGTACTCACTCGAGCTGCAACTAGATCAGCCCAAGGCCGCTCCGTAGGTTCATCCTTCCAACAGTCGAGTAGTATTGACCACAGCGCATCTGCTTGCCTGTCGCCAGTTGGGATGTCTGTTTCCGGTCGTGGGGGAGCCTCTTTGGATACTGTAACAAGTATCATGACTCTATGATCGGATTTGCCGGCGTATGGCACCTGCCCGGTAAACGCTTCCTAAGGGCGAAATCAGTGGCTGGTTGAGATAACCATAAAACATGATCTTACGAGTACAGTCTTCGTATCGTCCTGTTCAATTGTTTAGTTTTGGAGGAAGTAGTTTGGGATACATACCATTCCGAGGGCGTATACATCAGCTTCCGGGCTATGTGTGCTCTCTCGATCGTCGAGTAATTCGGGCGCCTAGCATCTGGAGATATCGGCTTCACCTATGTAGGCAAATACTACAGCTATACTCACAGCCCATCGTGGTGATATGCTAACGTTGCGTGTGGTAGTTGTGAAATTGAGTGTACAGTCCTGTATAACCGCGTTGCCAAAGTCGGTCAGCATAGGTTCCCCGTTGTCGTTGATCAACACATTGAGCTGTTAGATTCGTCAGTCAAATGACCCGCGTGCGTATTGGAGCGTACCCCTTTTAAATCACCATGCACCTTTAGAACCCACCGTTAGATAACGTTTCTAGATCACTAAGTGGAACGTACAATCTCTTGTTCATGCAGATATGCTAATCCAAAGGCTATCTTAGCGCTCTAAATTTCGCGGCAAGACACTGGTCATGAAGACCATCAACCCCTAGACTAGAACTACCCACAATAGTAAACCGATTTAGCCCCGGATTCTGCGCAATGTACGTCGGTAAATTTCCATGCCCAACCCATTTAGATATCATGCCAACTTGATCTCGGTATACCACCAGCCCCAAAAGCGGAAGGACGTTGGGATGCCGACATTTTGACCAAACATATAACTCGCGCGCCGCATGCTATTAGTCGATCAATGGTTAGGGCAACGACCAAGGTGATGCTGAATAGATACTACTTTTAGAGATTTGCGCGAATCATCAGAAATTCCAACATATATCCTCATGGTCTTGATCGCAACCGGGGTGTTGTCCCGTAACATGCCGTAATAGATATCACCGAATCCGCCACTGGACAACGGGTAATTGCTGCATGAAGCAACATCTAGCTGGTCCGAGAGGTCTTGGCACCCATGGTCGCCGAGGTGTAGAATAACCTCTGTTGTCGACTAGATTTGATGGCTCATGAGACACTGCTCGCTTTTACCCTAGGAGTACAAAACCCACGGACCATAAGGTGGCTAATAGCTGCGTTTGATGTTGCCTACTACAGTGATTAATGTGGAACCTGCCGCTTTATAAGTTCATACCATGGCGTATGATAATACGAACGGGCCTTCCCCTCAAACGATTTAGACGCTGCCGTGGCTGTTGTTGTTGTTCAGGGCTGGCAGGCATCCTTTTTAGATTAGTCAGCCGAAAGAGTTTAGATGGTGCCCGTCCGGGAGAACAAGCTATTATGTCAAATCGTAGTCCAAGATAATGACGGAATTGAATAAATGTAATCAAGATACAAGCTCCGTGTTGCGGCCCCTAGACTAAACAAACAGCATTGGCACTAGAGAATACAACAACTCAAAATATCAAGTCCAGGTGCAGTATCAAACAGTAAAACAGAGGTACTCATGTCGACTCCTGAGGCTCGAATACGTGGCTGCGAACGCCGTAAGAGGCCAAACATACGGAGCTGTGAAAGAAATACGTACTTGCTAATGAGTTTATTCATCTGGAACATGTTGATCTTGTTCACTCCAAATACACGCTGCATAGCGTCGTCGCAAAGAATCTCTCGTTTATCCTGAGGATTTTGAAGATTGTTTGCTTTGATATGGTCCCACATTTTCTTTACAATTTGAGGCCGAGACAGCTATAGGACAGAAATGAGAGCACTTGCAGGCCGGGCAACAATATACTCACAGCCTGCGTTCCAGTAAACTCGGCCATGGCAGGACTACTTTCCGTCATTATGGATTCATTAATCTGCAAGGGGATGGGCTCACCTAAGTGCGTACTCCTTCTGAAACCCTCCTCCGCGTTTCTTCGTGCTCCCATCCTCGTCATTGGCGTTTGTCATCGTCTTCCGCTTCTTCTTTGCCTTCTTGGCGGGCGCCCCGCCGCCTTCACCGTCCTCATCGCTCTCCTCGATTTCCTCAGCACTCTTCTTCGCCTTCCTCTTCCCAGTCGCTGCCTTCTTCTTGGTCGTTGCACCTGCCGAGCCCGCCCGGGTCTTGTGGCCGTTCAATTCGGACGCCAACCGCCTAGCGTACTCGGCATCCGCCTCCTCTTCCGCCATTTTTTTCTTGGTCGTCGTTCCTTTCGACGCCGGAGCCGATTTTGCCGGAGGAGGCGATGACGCCGGCGGGGATGACGGAGACTTAGACTCTTGGGCGTTCTCCTCTGCCCTCACCCGCTCAAACACCGCTGCAGTAAGTTTGTCGATCTCCTCCTTGTTGGCACGGACCCAGTCATCGCCTAATTCGGGGTCGTTGGCCCGTAACTGCGCTCGAACACGTTTTGCCGAAATACTGTCGAGGTCGACAGCTGGCGCAGTCAGGATGGCATATATTTTAGGTTCCAGAGATGCGACGTCTGGCATTGCAAGAAAAAGGAGCGGAGAAGGTAAGGTGGCGGGAGGGATAGGAGGCGGGGTGATGTTCGATTGACGTGTGAGAGACTAAGGCAAATTCCTGCCCATGGGAAGCGATTTAAGCGCCAACCAGGGAAATAGGCGCCAACCAACGGAGATAACCGGGCTTGGCTAGACCGGGCAACCAGGCACCCGTACTTCGCAACGCCACCGGCGCGGCTGTCACGGTGATATTCTTTAGCGTACTGTACTCGTCAGGTCACAGAGTCGCCGACATAATAGCGCTGGGCGTTACTTTCTACTTGTTCTTGTTTGATTCAAATGTCCCGAGAGGATAGCCGGGACGGGACCTGGGACACATTGTAACCAACGTTGGCTAAAATACACCTGCATCGGTATTCGCTACCGAGCAACTTCCTTCGCCTTTTGGAGGCATGTTTTGTTATTAGATTATAAAAATACATTGCGAAATATGGAATAGACTAACTGGAAGAGCAAGCACCTGCATTTCAGCGCCCGGCGCAAACAGCCATTTCGTGTAGCCTTAACGGCTATTGTAGACCGCATTGCTCAAACTCAGCCTTGGTCGCTCTTGGTCGGACGTGCCGATACATGCGAACTATATGCACCGAGCCCAGCTTTCGCGGTGCTGCTGGGGGAGTCGGTCCGCTGCAGGCGGACCGACGAGTGGCCGGGCCGCCCAGAATGCGACCGCGGGGATCGCCCCCACAAACGCATTCTGGGCGGCACTGGGCTCGGTTTTATATCAAATAATTCAAGGCATCAACGCATATAGTCTTAATTTGAATGAGGGCGGGCGGTGGGCTAAAAAGAACACGAGGGCGCACACACACGCGCACCTCGTCGTGGGCCTCTGTACGAGGCCAAAGGGTCACGTGAGCTGTCCTTTTTTTTGGCATACATATTTTACTAGCTACATGAACGCGAGGTCAAACCGCTAGGGTCCCGAAACACACAGAAAAGAGTCAGCCTCAAGGGCAGGGGTCATCAACAAAGGGAAAAAGAACCAGACCGGGGGCGCACGAAACGGGTCAGTCTACGTAGGGCCATAAGGGCAAGAGGAAACAAAGCTACACACGCAAAGGCAGCGCGGCTAAGTCTTGGAGAAAGCACGACACACAGAAAGGAAATTGAGAAGAGCTTTCACGTGAGCTGTCCGACCCGCTCTTCTTTCGGCTGAGTATTCACGATGCTTCCTCCGCAAGCTTCGTCCCATCGTGTCACTTTTTGATCCGCTTTGGTATTGTCTATGCTCTCCAAATATTGTCAGCTCACGCGTGTGCTTCTGTCTTATTGGTTTCGTGCTTATGCAATGTCTATCGCTATCGAACTAGGTAATGAGTCCGTCTTCCAGCGGATCAGCGATGCGTTTTTCAGATTGATTGTTAGGCTTTACACCGTTCTGCCGAGTTTCGTGACTAGACGTCAAAAAAATACCCATGGATTGTACTTCAGTACCGTCCCTGGCGGGTGTACTGGACTTTTTCAGGCCTGAGATGTCGGCATACAACGTGTTTTCAAGCTCGCTATTCGTGATGCATGCCATGAAGAAGTTGTGAATGAGACATTGGCTTGACTCGAATCTGGCGCATTGACATCAGAGATCTTGAATGACACAACTCTCAAAACGCTTCGCAATCGCAGCGTACGCTGGATTGCTGAAGGGTACGATGCTATAAATGATCAAGAGATGGTGAAAAAAGTACTTATTCAATCGATTCTTTATGAATTTATTATTTATCGATACCAAATACTAGTTGGGCATTTCGACTTTGCGAGGTTCCCGGTACCAAATTTAATTTGTCCTATGAGAGTTTGGCCAGTCGAGAGGCTAGAGCAGCCATCCACTAGCTTCGCACCTCTGACCCGGCAAGGTACGCAGAGATAACCTAAGGCCGTGTTAGTGTTATTGCGGAGCGGGAAGGAGAACTTGAAGACGTCTCGGTCGAAATAGCAGGTGAGGAAGAGGATAGCTCCAACATCAGTGCTCCAGAGCTCCGACAAGCTATCCTCGACGCCTCGAGTCCATCGGAACTGGCCACCTTACCTCTTAACGATATAGGCGATGATACTATTTGTCCAGAAAATCAGCGAGAGCCTGATTTAACTACGCTCAATCGGCAAAGGGCCCGAACTCAGCCAAGGTGATCCGTCCGGCTTTCCAAAAGATAGTTTTTGATTGTAGCTACCCATCTTTTACTACGATTTCGAAGAAAATTCATTTCTTATATCATCAAACGCTTAAGTTTTCTAACGGTTTGTCCCGTAAGTCGGTCAAGTGTGGGACCTGGGACAAATTTAAATTGAGCGTCAGGTCGTGTGCTCATGGGACCCGGGACCGACTCTGTGACCTGACGCGTACAGTATAGGCATCGTTACTAGGTCCGAATGGACTCCTGGCACATGTTGGAGAGTCTGATACTCTCCGCATGGAAAGCACGCTAGCCATCCTACATGCCTACATGTACCCGGTCTTTATTCGACATATTTGAATATACTGATAATCCTAGACCCTCCGACCAGTCGGCTTCTCCAAAATTTGGGCAATTCTTTCACCGTGCACAGAGCATATGGCGCGTTTCGTTTATGGTTTGCGCTTCGTACAATCCCCTTGGCGCTGTGCTTTCATAAATCAATCCTTCGCTGGAACAGGGAGCTCGGCGAGGGCTTTTCGTACCTCACAACCCTGTACGCTATATCGTTTTGAGATGAAACTGTCTACCGTCTTGTATTTACAACGCCGTTGCACGAAGAGATGAGTTGAGTAGGCAAGAGTTGGCTTGTGATTGGATACGAAGCCAAGTCTCTGCTCTCGGAACTATCATTTTTTGATGCTACGATTCGGGGGAAGTGGGGGAGTGACCTTGGCGAGCAAGGTGATTTTGGCGAGTACTTATTCGATGATTCGATTACCAAAGAGGAGAACACACAAGATAAGGGATTGAATGCATAAGAACTGAGAGTTAAGACAGAATTAAATAGCAGTGTGTCGGTCTGTGCGGAGGTATAAATTAAGGCGCATTGGGTATCGCCCCCGATACCACGCGTTAGACTTCCGCCAATCGTCGGTGCGCTCGATTGCATCTGGAGTAAGATGCTCTACCCACGCCATTGGCTGCTTCTGGTGATGGATTCATTTCGAATTTTGGTTCAGAGGGTGATAATAAGAGGTTGATGAATGAAGATTTAATATTTAATAATGAATGCATACACAAAGACGAAACGATCAAGCAAATTCTAATTAACGCTTATCATCTTTACTCCACTCCAACCGGGTATCAAAGGTCCGCTCAAAGTCTATCTCACCTAGCCACAATACCTTCCTGTTTACGCACTGCACCCAAGCCATACCCAGCCCCCAGCCTATACGGCGATCAAGCGGCCACCCTGAGCCATGCGGCCGGAATCTGGGGTATCGTCAGCGCTGGATAAAACCATAGTCGCTCGTATCCAGGTAGTATTCTCCGGCAGTCCCTTCGTCGTTGAACTCGTTCGGAGAACTTCTTGAAGTACTCTGAACTGGAAATTTCGTCCACCTTGGGAATGGATGGGACCTAGGCAAAGGCGCTCTTCGTAATCGCCCAAGACGCTGGAGCTTGTACGATCGGTGTCGATGGCCATCATGTTGGGCAAGTTTTCATTCATAAGCCATCTCAATCTTCAAACACAAAGAAAAATAGAAAAGTAGGAGGCACAGCAGAGCGGGATTTATTCACATAGCATTGAAGCATTACACATCTTTTCAAAAGTTAACCTGCTGCCACTCAGAGTCCGACTCGCCGCTCACGCTCTCCGCGGCTTTCCCTTTGCCCTTTTGTTCCGAGCACTCAGCCGAATTGCTAGGAGGAAGACTTGGGCATTCGACCTGAGCATCTCCCGAAATCTCGGTTGTTTTGATCAGAACTTCGACTTTCATCGCTCCACTAGTGCCGATAAGTTCCAAAAGTGAAAGTTGCGACTTGTAAATGTTCGCCTGGTATACGGATGTATTACCAGGCAAGGCAGGCGGACCCGGTACCAGTGGCACCTCGTCAAACTCGCAAGTGTAGACAGGTCCGACGGGTAGTACAGGGTCCGATTGAGTAGGCAACAGCCGGTCCGCCCCAATGGAGTTGAGTTCCTCGACTTCAGACCAGAAGATATTTGAGGGGAATATGCGAACAATCGCCTTGACGTTGACCGGTTGGGACGAAATAACCTCGCTCGCATGCCTAAGCGTTAGGACGAGCTTATTTTCGCCCATCGCTAAAGCCCAGACGCGACCTTCGTACATCCATTCTGCCGTCAAAACTCGATTCTTCATGGGCATAACCTGGGTCGGTTGAGGGAATGGAGCTTTCATGATACCCATTTCTTTCAGAAGCTTGGAGGGACCTGGGTGCCAGTACGGAAGGGCGGTATATGCGGGCTTGATATGCTGGTCCTCGAGTTTCAATGAGGACTCGAAATACGGGACGTCGATACGAGCACGATGTGCCGTTGAACGAGGACCCACGGCAGGATCGGTAGAATTTGACCCCTGTGGCCGTGTTTCTCCTTCGTCAGAGCTCGATTTGAGGGTTTCAATGTCCGCCTGGTTTAGACTCGACTCGGCATCCACAAAAGAGACGTCATCGTACAGACTCCCATCATCTGAATCTTCATCTGCTTCCGGCTCGGGCTCAGAATGTTTGGTGTCTATCCTTTTCATTGCGGCATCGGGCACCAGGAAGATATTGTCGACAGTAACATCATAGGCGAACACGGCATGGTCCTCTTCTTCCGGGACGAAGAGCTTCATAGTGGACCACGCGAATTGATCTCCCATCCCGTTGTTACGCATCAAACAGCCGCGCCTCAAGTCCTTTTCAATCGATCCAGGCGAAACATTCTCGAGCAGCCACGTCAAGACATCAAGTCCTCCCGATAGATCGCACCTCGAGGCTTCAAGGCAAAGAGCTGTCATACCGAGATCAAAATTTCCAAGAGTGACGGTTTGGGCGAGGAGTTCAGCGGTACTGACGCCAACTTGATTGGCGGTTGCGCACGTATCTTCAAGGAGACCTGCTACCTCATCGGGAGGACAGTCAAAATTGAAAAGAAGATTCGAGATGGTATCTAGCGCTGCGTTACGACTGTGAATGTCCGGACGTTCGTTGGGATGTCGGAAGGCACTTTCGTGGAGTCGACGGCGCCAAGGCTCTTCATAAGGCTCACTAACCCTCTCAGACGTTGACGAAGGATGCACTGTGTGTGGTCTATAAGAAGCTTGTGGGAGCACACGTATTGGCGGAAGTGTTGCGCTAGGGTCAGGTTGTGGTCTATTGGTGTTTGAATCTCCGTTGAAAGGGTATAATCTGCTCTGTAAATATGCGTTAGTATGGATAATGATCTCCTCGATTTTCTATCCTCACTATAGCCTGAAGATTTTCCTCGAGTCGCCTCTGTCTTGCTTCAACCACCCTTTCCCTTGATGTGGGTTGTGAGGACAAGCCAAACGATTCATTATCGTCATTTGACTCGGGTGCCGATATATCCAGAGAGTTAATACCAAGCACGGAAAGGTTCCTCTACGGGGAACCAAGCACTCGTTCAGTACGATGTCTCATTGGACACTCGAGCGAAGCGTACCTGGCGTTGCTGCTCCGAGATCCTTTGACTACGCTCCTCCATATGCCTCGCCCACTTGGAATCAAAAGTCTCGTTGTCCTCGCTACCACTCTCATCATTTCCTCGATCCGACTGTGTGAGAGAGATGTTCCCAGGCCCTTGATGTGATGGTGACGGGACTGGCTGTGCATTCGGAATCAGCCAGCGAGGTAGTTCTTCATTGGAAATTTCGTTTCCTGTAGTATTCGTACTATGAATTCCATGAGTAGATGATCGACTGGGGAATGGATCTGCGAAGGGATTGAAAATATCATAAGCGCTGGGAGTTGGAGGGCTATTTGGCAAGGGAGGTAGTTGTCGGGATGACCCCTGTGGTGTTGGTATCACCGAGGTATCGTTTGTATTCTACTCTCCAGTGAGACGAATAATTATAAGATTACTTGAAAGACATTTACCGTGAGGGGGATTTCAGCTGCCAATTCAAAGGGATTACTCCTTGGTGTGCACAGTACTTCGGAAACTGGGCCATGCGTTCCGGTCCAGACGCTGCCGACCGACCGGCCAGCGAGACTACCGAGATCGGTATCATATATGAAATCGGCAGCCTTTTCTCCTTCGCCAGGTACGATGGCGGATGGCGGGGTCCCATGGGTGTCACCGTCACGTGAAATCTGGCCGACGTCGGTGTTAGGCGTTTCCGATAAATCTATGAGCGTCGGTGACGAATGAGTGTTCGTTCTAGGCTGGTTGATGCTCTCTGTGCCATCGTGCTGGGCATCCATGATGAGGGTGTGGGACTGGTGGCGATTGAGCGCTTAGCTTTTATGCAGATCCGGCGGCTGTGCATATAGAGTTGAGTCAAGGGTACGCACGCGCTTCGAACCTCAAGTACAATTCTGATTGGCAGATTGCTTTGCACGCAGTGGTAGAACCTCCTGCGCGTGGCCGGACTTCAGCGCCACACCACTGTATACATTGCACTAGCGCGGTGAGGTTCGGCGCACTCGGTCTGGTGTCAATACTTCCGTACTCTCATGAATAGACAAGTTGTCCCACAGACCAACAGAGTCTTGGGCTGGAAGAAAATCCGATCGATTTCTGTCTGAAAGTACATTCGATCTTTGACTGAAAGCTCAAGACTCCCAATGAGTCCTCGGTTGGAGTCCCCACTTCTTCAACCACGCAGTGAAATGGTCGACTACTTGCTGGTGACCAAGTGGATTCGGATGAACATTGACCGGGTAGACCTAAGAAAATCGTTAAGCAATTGTTTTCACGCATATATGTAATGAAACCTACCCCATCATACCCCACCCAGCCTGTCGTGTTGACGAGATGGATGTTTTTATCCCCGGCAAAAGTGCTAAGTGTTCAGTTAGATGTGAATATGCCCATTATTTGAGCAACCGCTCACCGCTTTTTAACTACATCCTCGTATGCTCCATCGTAGTACGTGCTGAATGGAGATTCACCGTCGCCTTGTGGCCAACCCCAAGGAGTGAACACGAACAGCGGCTGTTGACGATATAGCGTCCGGATTTTCGCGATAAAGGTCGCCAACGTGTTACCAAACGCCTCGGGTGTGATGTTGTACGCGTTATCGTTTGCTCTATACGGCGTTTGAGTGTGTACGGCGGGAAACCGATTCAAACCTACTCACCCAATCGCGATGACAATATGAGTTGGGGTGAGGTCCTTTCGGAAATCCCAAGGAGTGGTGTAGTTATGATCTGTCGTGTAATAATACCCGGTATCTTCCGTCTCGAAGTACTGGTGGGAAACACCATGGATGTTACCCCAGCAAAGTTGATCCTACCAAAGTACTTTGGACATAAAGATCAAGTGGAATGTCGGCGTACTCACCACAAGACAAGCACCCGGCTGAGCGTTGATGCTATGCTCGGCTTTGAACGCTTGAGCTGTCAAAAACGTCCACGCATCATTGACCCCACGAGGATTGTACTGGCCAGCCGAAAGAGAGTCGCCAATAAACTGGAAACGTAATGGAGAAGGCTGGTAAGGTGTCACAAGCGCACCCTATTGTCCGAAGAATGACAGGGTCAGTTTTTACTACTAGCCTTTATTCTGATTGTGACTTACCGCGTTGAGCTCGATCTTCTCAAGGTGCATCCGGTTATTTTGCCAACCCTCTACACTTATACGAACAACTCGATTCTTGTTTTTAGTCAAGGCGCCAAGAGGCGGGATCGGGATAACGTTCGCTCCGGCCGTTACATTAATCGTTGTGAAATTGGCATAGTCTATGCTGAGAGCCGTAGCGAGCTGAGGAGCCGTAGTGTGGTTACCGAGATGAAGCGTGAGGGACGTCAAGCCGGATGCTACTAGCTTGAAGCCTGAACCGGCCCACCTAGTTGACCAGGGGTGATTAGGTTACTGGGAGTGTACCAGAGAGCGACTACAACTCACCATGTTCCGGGAGTGGCATCCCATCGGCCATGTTTATGCAATAACGGTGAGTTGGCAAGTATTACGACAGGCTTGTTCGAGGGACTGGCCGCTGCGAGCGATTCACCCGCAAGGAGCACAGCCCAATAAATCCAAGACGTCCTCATAGCAAGCAAAATGGAGGAGTGAATTTACCTTTCCCCTTTTCAGTATCGGCTATATATGATAATATACTGGGCTTCAGATCCAATTCCTGATCCATGCTTGCCAACTGGCACAATTTCTCGTACCAGCTTCTTGTGCCTCAAAGCCAAGATACTTATGTTATTCGAACCATCAAAAATAATTTGGCGAGGCATCGGTAGAGAATCCGACTTGTTAAAAGGCGAAATCCGGAAACTCAAACGTTCCGCTGGCGGTCCGTGGTGGTCAGATTTATGCGAAATTCATCCGACCCACTGCTGACGAATCACATCAAATCGGCCCTGAAGCACTGCCCGAACAACACTTGAGTTCTCCTTCATTCTCTCGGTTTGGTGGCTCCAGTTCAGGGACTCGTTAACCTCTCTACACTACTTGGCTGTTCGCTCGTAAATCAACTGAATACTGTGTCTCTATCTTGTGGATCGAGAATTTCTTTAGTGTACTCGGACTAACTTTTAATCCTAATAAACACCACGTTTCGTCAAGGGGTATGCCCACCATCACGTTCTCTATCTCGACTTCGAAAATCTTGGAATTGAAGTACAAAGGGTCTAAAAGTACGTGTCGCGATTTTTGAGGTCTCTGCGGCGCGTGTCCAAGCATCCTCTTTCACCTACCATGTTTAACTGATCCCAACCCACGTGCAGGACAAGACTATTCTTTGCACTACGCTGCTGCCATTGGAGACGCCAAACTCACTTTTGATGCCCTAAAGAACGGCCAACAAGTTGACACAATTTTGGATGGAATCACCCCTCTCCACGCGGCTGCGAGGGCCGGGAACACTACTGTTGTACACATGCTAGTTGGAGCTCGTGCAAACCTGAATGCAGAACGATTACCTTACAAATCAGAAAATCTGCGCAAGGACGGTGCCAGCAGTGGAGATGTCGCTTTAAATTTCCGTCGTGTCTGGCGGAGCGGATATACTGGGACTCTGGGGTGTACACCACTTCACTTCGCAGCCGCCAACGGCCATTTTGGTGTTATGGGATTTCTCCTCAAGCAAGGTGCAGATTTTTCCAAGGCAGACACACGAGGGATTACTCCACTGATGCTGGCGGAAAGCATGGGACAGGTGAGATTTTTAACGTCTAATCCTGGCACCCTTCTCATTATGGCTTGGAAGAAAAATTCTGCAACCATTCTTCGTAACTGGGCTATCAACCATTCTTCAGTTAACATACCAACCCCTTCGACCTTAACCCTTAAAGTCGCCCCAAAGAAGCTCAGTATCAAGCGTTCGCTTGAAAGTTTCATTTCTCGTTCGTGGAGAGGTAGCTTGGTTAACCCTAAACGTACTCGGTCAAGTTCAACCATGCGTCACGTCGGTGACCATTCTCAAAGTCTAGTAAGCCTCAGCTCCGGAAGCATGGGTATCGGGCAGGATGCCGAAGATAGTAGGTTGGGTCTAAGCGGTTGTCTGAGAACCCCGTCTCGCGGAGAGAGACTTTACCAGAGTAATTCAAGAAATTCAAGTCTGTTCTCTATTGGCAATTTTGTTGGATCAAGACTCTACGGCTCTCAACTTCATCTGTCTGTCTCAGCTGAAGAGGAAATCCCAGGATCGTTAAGCCCACTAGAAGCACTAGCTCAGCCCCCGGACACGACCGAAGCGCAGTTCGAACTGACGGAAAACCTCAACGCGGTACCTGAAGTGCTATTAGTAGCGGCTGAGCCAGTGAATCATTTGACCGTTCTCTTATTTGGGACTAATGCTAATCATCTCACCCAAGATCGTAGGTTCTATTGCTACAGGACTTGAAATCGGAGACCGCGAATCCCCTGGTTTTGACGCATTGAGTAATGGAACGCCTGCTGGCCTGACGTGTCAACCTCGCGCCTCCCTGCAAACCACATCAGACCGGAGTTCTAGACATTCGGCGATCAGTCGATTAATGGTAGGCCATTCACGCTACGACCCATTGAATTCACATTTATTTTCATTTTTGGTAGACAGCAACAGAAGTTGTCCGTCACCTTAGCAGACATGGATGTGAAGACCTCACAGAGCAGATGAATCAATCTTCTTTTAGCGAATACCCTCTGTCGAGTGGTGGGTTCGGAGACGTATATCGCGGGTCTTTTCACAACGGAATAAAGATTGCGATTAAAACAGTGCGAGATCCTGTACCTTTCTCCGAGGACAGCAAAAAATCTCTCAAAGCAAGTCAAACTAGGCACGTTGATACTCCTTCTAATCCTTCTTTAGCATGCCGCGCGAGAACTCTACATTTGGTCTAAATGTGAGCATTCTAACGTGTTGCCACTACTCGGGTTAGCGGTATTCCGAAATCAACTCGGAATGGTTTCCGGGTGGATGGAAAACGGAAATCTTATATCTTATATCAAAAGAAACCCCAATAGCAATCGTTGGGAGATGGTAAGCTGTCGAAATATATCCCCCAAACGCGGCTCAACCATGAGTAAAAACAGAGTACCCAAATCTGCGACGGCGTGGCCTACTTGCACCATAAAGACGTCGGAATCGTGAGTTTTACTCGATTTCTCTTTTAGCTCTGTGGTTGTGATGAATACGAGAACACAGGTTCACGGTGACCTGAAAGGGGTAGGAACTTCTCCTATATCCACTGAGATGACTCGCTACATATCCGGATTAGGCAAACATTGTCATTTCGGCTGAAGGAATACCAATGCTTACGGACTTTGGTAACGCTGTATTACAAGACTACACCTTGCGTTTTACACATACTACCCATAAGAACGGACTTTCAGTACGATGGGCGGTACTATATTTTCGTTCCTTGCTGTAGAAAAGCATGGACTTACACCTGAAGCGATCTAGGCGCCGGAATTAATTGATGAGGGAGATACGACACACAGTATTGCCGCGGACGTTTATGCGTTGGGTATGGTAAGCAAATGTGTTTCCGTATTTTTGTGAACTTTAATCGTAGTCAAACCCTTACAGACAATACTGGTGGGTCACTCGGTTACATGGTTTCCATATGTTTAACGGTAGGGGTTTAGGAAACCGTTACCGGAAGGGTGCCCTTTTATGGGAAAGCGGACCGCGCGGTGTATGCAGCAGTGATGAAGCATAAAATCCCAGAGCGTCCGCACGAAATACCATCCGATAATGATCAAGCCAATGGACTCTGGTCTGTCCTCGAAAGCTGTTGGGACCCGAAGCCCGTGAACAGGCCAACCGCATCTGAAGTAGCAAACCTTGTATGTGCGTCCGCAGCTCCAACTTAGATCAATCCCACTCATATGATTCCATTTCAGATAAAAGAGATCAGCAGACATGGCAAGTTGCAGCACGGAGCTTGAGCATTATTTGTACAGCTTTGGGAATAACCACTAATATCGAACTCATGTACTAGTGAGACAGCACTCATCCCGCATAATGTATTTTTTAGGTTTACACTAGCCCATAACATTAATGTAATTTCGAGTCGGTTAGTGGCAGCTAGGGGTGTCCAAATACTAATACAATAATATCGAATCCAATCGTTCCTTTCATATTCCAATACACCCAAATCCAATATGCATGTTATGATGTAATCTGGTGTTGGATCATCTCGCACACTCTGCCTGTGATCGAAACCCGAGCCCGGGGAAAGACTAGAGGGGAAATATATAATATTGAGGATAGTAAGTACGATACACGATGGACACGGAACGCGGTGTGGTGGGGCATCTGAGAGACGCCGAAGGCGGCTCAAGGATGTTGGCCGAGCCGCCAGCCATGCGAGCGGGGCTCAAGGGCGGGCGGCAAAATCGTGTCCGTCGATAGCGGTGCGGTGGGTGGGG
This sequence comes from Ceratobasidium sp. AG-Ba, assembly GCA_016906575.1. NCBI lineage: Eukaryota > Fungi > Basidiomycota > Agaricomycetes > Cantharellales > Ceratobasidiaceae > Ceratobasidium > Ceratobasidium sp. AG-Ba. Next base: position 2,385,576 of record CP059638.1, read on the forward strand.
CAGCTATAAGTCTGAATAAGTATATTATATGAATCTAATATATCGCGCACTTGCCATGACCGCGCGATTCCACGCGGCGCCGTATGTCGTATCATGCTACCTAAGAGTGGTGTAGAGGAGAAAAAGGTCGATAATAGGGCACGTGATCGGTCCGGCTCTATCGACCTGCGGCAGAGTATCACGTCTCACGTCTCCGCAGGCTGCGACCTATGCGTGCACTTTATTGTATCATTGATCTCGTTCGAAGTCACTCAACTGCAAAGTCCTGCAAGCCCACTGTAGGCTTCACTCTTTACTATGTATCTACACCAATCGAAATCTACTCGTCTTATTCACTCTTTACTTATGAGCCTGGCAGCCCTAGCTAAGAAGCGAACATTTCTTTTATTAGATTTGCGCAAACAAATAAGACACAATTCTACAGCATCCCCCCTGCTCAGGATTCCCAGTGGCCTGGCTTAAGCCCCCAGTTGGTCAGCCACGTAAATAGATGCCTTGTGACTTGGAGTTGGCCAACAGGATTTGGGTGACCATCTTGGCGGCTGATCACCTAGATCGCATAATGGAGTGAACCGTTGAATAATGCATATATATGCGAGAAATTGTACTTACGCCATCATATCCAACCCACCCGGTGGTATTTACGAGATGAAGTCGCCTGTCTCCTGCGGCGGTCCTGTGAAAGACAGCTTAGATCTAACCTAAGAAGCCAAATTCTGAACTCACCTATTGGCTATAGCGGCGGGCCAAATCGCGTCATAGTATGTACGGAATGGTACGGTTTCCGGCCAGACGGGCCACCCCCAAGGACTGAACAAGAATATATCTTGCGTTGGGTATAGAATGCGAATCCTGGCGAGGAAAGCGGTCAAGGCTTTTCCAAACTCGTCGGCAGCGACGTGATTCGAGTCATCATTAGCCCTGAAATAGGATTTAATCGAGGTTCCAGTATTCAGACTAGTATTCAGTTCAACATACCCTATGACAAGGAAAACATGAGTCGGGGTGAGATCCTTCCTAAAGTCCCAAGGAGTAGTGTAGTTATGGTCGGTTGAGGTGTAATAATTACTATCCTCCGTTCTAAAGAATAAGTACGACATTCCATGGGGGTTTTCATAACACGGTCGTTCCTATAATTACTTGGTCAGATCGCCCTAAATCTCAATCGTGGTGCACGCACAGTAAGGCATGCTCCTGGTCGAGCTTGAATGTTGTGTTCGGCCTTGAAGTTTTGAGCAGTAAGAAAGGTCCAAGCGTCATCTATGCCATTAGGGTTAAAGTAACCACAGGAAAGAGAGTCGCCAATGAACTGGAAGCGCAGTTTCGAAGGTTTGTACGGCTTGACTATCGCACCCTGCGAGTTTGTTAGGACACCTAGATTCAAACATCACCGTGCACGCACCGAATTTAGCTCGACGTTTTCCAGATGTATGCGGTTGTTAACGAATCCTTCAACCTGAAGGTGAACGACCCTATCCTTTTTGCTCGTACTAGGAGGAATCGGAATGACGTTGGTACCCATTGTAACATTTACAGTCGTATAGTTTGCGTAGTCGACACTGTAACCGACCGCGGCGACAGGCTGGGTGGTGTGGGGTCCTAGATTGAGTTTAAAAGACGACAAGTTGGAAGCGACAATCTTCAAGCCGGTGCCCGCCCACCTATCTTGTTGCTCGAATCAATTGTATAACATGCAAATAAGTTACATGGCCTACCAGCTTCCCGAAGAGGCATCCCATCGACCGTACTTATGGATAAGAGGCGAGTTCGCATCCAGAACCACCGGTTTCGCGATGGGGCCTGGCGCTGCGAAGCTACCAGCAGCCAGAAGGACACAGAAACTCCAAGCACTGCGCATGACCGACCACGGATGATAACCTCAAAGCATCTCTTGCAGTAATGCTCTCATCTCGCTTTTATACGAGTCCAGTATCCTTCAATAGTCTCGTTTGAAGGACAGCTGGCACAAAAGGTTCTACGTGTTACCCGGATCGAGTGCAGCGCCGAAGAATTTGGCGGCTAAAGTAAATATCCAAGGCGGTCCGCGGGTTCAGAATCATCGCGAAGTGGTCCGACAGGTTCAAGGGGAAATCCGGAAGCTCTTTGCAGAGCAGGTGACTGGATTACGCCTTCTCGCTTGAAGGGCAATCACACATTTATGCGAAGTTCTTCCGGGGTGGCGCATGGGGAGCGCAAGTTCGTGCTTCTCAATAAAAATAAGATGCTTAGAACATCCGAATTAACTATACGGAGAAAAGATGTAGAATATAATACGCGCTAATAATAGAATACGGGATACCGAACCGATACACAATTTAATCCTAGCCTCCGATCGATCTTGATGTACCTTGTTTGTCCTCCTCCAATAAGTGGGCCGGCTACTCTAATCGTGGAAGCTGGAACATAAATGGAGGACGTAGAAATTGGTGGCGTCGCGGTGTTCAACATTGTCGAAGTCCTCAACACTCTCCTCTTGTGATTCTGAAATGAGAAGCACCGATATTTACAAGTTTGTGCGCCCTGATCGGATTGTAGGCCGAACAAGATGGATGTCTGCGGCCAGCCTGCGTGACTTCTACTGGGGCTGATGTTCCCGTAGACTTAGAGCTCCATAGAACTCGGTGAGGACTCGAAATAAGGAGAGGTCGAAAAAGTAAAACAAGAACCGAGGATTTACTTGAGTATACCCTTAGTACGATGGTGGTTCGGCTGCTGGTATCCGACTCAATTAATACTTGAACACCAGAAGGCAAGTAGATCAACAAGCGCGTAGGAATTGAGATCTAGACCAGAAGTGGGTTGCTGAGAGGATGGCTGTCAAATCCTTGTGACCCTCGGGAAAGAGGGTGACGTTTGAGCGCCATGATGTCACTTTGTTGACAGTGGCCGAGACTAGCGATAGACTGACCGAGTAGCCAGTGACCATTTAGGGTCCGCCTGCGTCGGTTCGATTCTACGTTCGCATTTGACGTCATCCTTTTGGCTGTCTGTGAGAACTAAGAACCCCCCTATTACTCATACGTGGAATTCACAGATTGACCTATATGCGCGCATCGACTCAAGTCCAAGGTGTCTTTCTTGCGGATAGTTTTAACGTGGAGGATATATCTTCAGCCCCCGTTTCTAAGTTATCGCGACTCAAAAGGTCATGGGACTATTACTGGAGTAGACCTCCATAAATGCTACTAGATCAAATCACCAAACAAGCAAGACCGCCAATCACAACTCCTACAATCATCGTAACGGCAGCGACAGGAACGGCTGAGCCCATGTTATTCGGTGCCCCTGAGTTGGGCACTGAAGTACCGAAACCATTAGCCCCAAGTCGAGTGACTCCGTTTCCCCCTGCAAAATCTCCCATTTTGCCGCTGAACGTAGTCGTGACGACGCTACCCGCGGTGTAGACCGAGTTTGAAACCGTAATGACCGCTCCAGATTGAATGACATAGGTCGCAATACCACTAACAGTACTGTCCGGAAGCCAACTAGTTCGCGTGGCCGAGCCAGCGCGATTGGAAGTAATCGTTGTGCCTATGAGAACGGTTGAGACATGGAGCAATATACTGAATCGTGTAATAGATTTATGCGTACCCGCCACGGACAGGCTACCACACACCGACGAATAGTCCTGAGTAGCGCTCGCAATCATGGCAGGATCACAGTTCTGATCACTGAAACAATTTCTTGCGTTGTTCATGAAAGAAGAGCTATGAATATGTGGCTTTAGCTGCTTTGTTGACGAATTTGGGCGTGGGGCCTACCTTGTGCAAATGCACCTCGAGTCAGTACTAGCGAACAGATATCAGTCAAACTTCTTCCAGACGATATATTAAACTCACAATCCATTACATCCGGAATCGGTCGCCGCCTGAGCTAAACACTTTTGTACACATGTCTGTCCTCCACCAGAGGGAGACGTGGCCGTTGGAGCGGGCGGGATGGACGTTGTCGAGGGATAGGACAATGTATCCGTAAGAGTCATGGACGTTTCAGAGTTCTCGAAAGTATCAGTTGGCGTGTCTGTCGGAGTAGAAGTAGATCTCGGTGTCGTTTCTCTTCGGCTCGTCGTTTCTGGCGGAGGAGCACTTGGTTCTGGAGGAGGATTGCTGGGCTCTGGTGGCGTTTCAGAAGGGACGGGGTCGACGCCTGAGGTTGGTGCGGACGCGACGAGCTGCAGTATAGCAACTAATACGAGTAAGAAAAACCTAGAGAAATGCATCGTAACTCGTTATGCTCAGGTGCTAGGAACCGGATATATCGATCGGAGAGAGACCCGCGTCTATCATTGAAACAACCGCGCATTTTATAGTTGAGAAAAACAAGGGCACTGAATCAAGCGCCGTGTTGACGTTGTCTTGGTCGTTGTCAAGGCCTAGGAACCTGGCGGTCAGGGGTTCTATTATTAGTGGCCAAGCCAAAAGCTGAAGTGCTGTATTCGGCACTGATTGCTCAATGCTGTGCCGTGCCTCAACCCACTCAAGACTCCACCTGATTATCCTAGCCTCGGTCGCGCCATCTCGACTCCTACATGCCAAGGAGCATCTCGCTTGGATTTGAAAGCGAAAAACATATTTAGCATTACTGTCCCTATGTCGAGTGTCGAAGCTTTGCCGCAATTCAACAAGCTGTGTTCCTGGACCAGGCCTGTTTAGATCTTTGCTTGTTCTCAGACCGACCAAGATGTATCAAACGGAAATACAAATTACATCCCAATCGTCCATGATGAAAACAAGGGAAATATATGGTAAGATCATCACAGAGAGCACAGTCATGAACATAATTCAAACCGCCAAACAAACCAGACTCCCAACCACGACCCCCATTACCACGGTTAGACCTGCAACTGGAATACGCACACCCAGAGCGAAACCAGTGTTTGGAATCGAGGTGGCACCGGCGTCATTAGCACCAAGACGAGTCACGCCATTACCCCCTGCGAAATCGCCCATCTTGCCGCTGAATGTAGTCGTGACGACGCCCCCAGCAGTATAAACCGAGTTTGAAACCGTAATGACCGCTCCGGATTGAATAACAAATGTCGCGACACTGCTAACGGTACTCTCTGGAGGACGACTGGGAGAGGGTGTTCGCGTCACCGGAGTTTGAGTTATACTGGGCTGAGGGGGACGACTGGAGGTGGGAGTTGTGCCTATGGCAAGATCGTCAGATGTGATACGGGTAGTAAGATGGGTGAATATATACCTGACGTGATGCTTGGTGTTGACAAACTGTCACATACAGATGTATGATCGCTAATTGCGCTTGACGCGGCAGCTGAGTCGCAGTTTTCATCGGTGAAGCAACTCCGTGCGTTGCTCACGAAAGAAGAACTATGCATCCAAGAGTGAGTATGTCTTCCAGCATGAATAAGGTGAGACTTGCCTTGCGCAAACGCATCTTGTATCAGTACTAATAAACATGGAATTAGTTAGATTAGATGAAGCTAACAAAGGCTGACTCACAATCCATTACACCCTATACTGGAGGCAGCCTGAGCAAGACAGTCTTGCACACAGGTTTGTCCTCCACCAACAGGAGATGACGCCGAGGCGAAAGTGCTGGAGGGCGAGGCCGAAGTTGAGGATGGTGTAGTCGTCTCAGAAAATGTATCCGTCAAAGTGGTAGAGCTCTCGAGAGGCTCAGTCGAGGTGGACTCCGACGATGTCTCGCGCGTTGACGAGGTTTCGGGTGGTGGCGGGGGTGGGGCCCTGGAAGAAGACGTCACTCGTGGAGTCGGGGTCGTCTCTCTCCGGCTTGTCGTTTCTGGTGGGGGGTTGATGGGTTCTGGAGGCTCACTAGGTTCCGGAGCTGGTTCGGAAGGAGCAGGACCGGGGTCGGAAGTTGGAGCAGATGCGACTACGTGTAGTAGTGCAAGAACCAGGACCAGAAAGAATTTAGACAAGTGCATCACGGTTCGTTACAGTGAGTCGTGCGAAAATGAGTTTTGTGGAGAGAACGAGCCCCTCTTCCAGCCGCTTCACGTGGATCATCTAATTTATAACAGAAGAGAACAAGGGCGCTGCTTGAGCGCCGTGTTGATATTGTGCTTGTCGTGGTCGGGGCCAAGTGGCTTGGCTGTCATGCGTTGAACCAACCGTGGCTGTGCCAATTGAGCTTTATTCGGATTAACCCGTGTTCAGAGCCAAACCGATTCTCGACCCACCCACAACCCTCCAGGAACAGGCGATCCCTCGAATTCAACCACCACCCCTCGGTCCCTGTCTGCCAAGTGCTGTCCGCTTATCTCCATTCGACGAAAAAGGAAATATTTCTCATTATGGCCTAGATTTGAGGAACGCAAGGCAGATCAGCGTCTTTATCCACGTATAGACTAGTATCTCAGGAAAAATGGAGGCATCATCAACCAAGCCAGCTCACCCCTCTTGAAAATCAGAACACTGGATCGTAGATGTTCGGCATACCGCGTAATTTACTACAGTCCTGTGTCGTGACATGTGCTGAAAGACATGAGGCCATGCCCGCCGCGAACGTACTACCACATGAACATGCATTGACCAGACACTTGGTCTCCCTTGTTCTCTGCCTGTCAAAACATCTAGGTCAAAGATTCCGTTTTGTTGTTCAGTTGACTCGTAGCTATTCGTGGCTTTACACTCTGTCAAGGATTTCCTCTGCTTGCGTGAGTAGTATTCCGAAAGACTGGGATGATAGCCAAGGCTATCAGTCATCAACATTTATGCACACAAGTCCATTCATCCAAATTCATGCCAAAAATACAGAACACTCCATATGTTCATCTGAAGAAATATAGAACGCAAGGTGAGATTGTTGCCGGTGAATTGTCCGTGAACGTTATTCATACGACGAGACATATCAACCCCCCGACCAGGATTCCAACCACTACCGTCACGCCTACAACTGGAAGACGTGCGCCTAGGGCGAGTACCGAGTTTGGAGCCGAGGTGGCACCAGGGTTATTAGCACCTAACCGAGTAACCCCATTGCCGCCCGCAAAATCTCCCATTTTTCCGCTGAACGTGGTAGTAACGACACTGCCTGCGGTGTAGACCGAGTTTGAAACCGTGATGACAGCGCCGGATTGGATGATAAACGTCTGCACAGTGGTCACGGTGCTGATCGAAGGTAGTGGCCGGGAGACTGGATATGAAGTCGATGGTGGAATTGGTGTCGAGGTGGGCCGAGTGGGGCCAGTGATAGGATCTGCAAAGTGATGTGAGCCAAAGACACAAATAAGATATATTTTGGACCCACCACTTATGACTGAGGGTGTCGAAGAACTTGTATCGATAGTTGGGCTAGACCCTGACGTGGAGGTATCATCCGGTATGGAACTAGTATCCGGCGTCGAAATAGGCGGTAGAGTAGATTCCTGCGGAGGCGTGTCTGGTGGGCTCGATGTCGTTCTCGGCTCCGTCGTCATGGGTGGGGCGGGCTCGGTTGGTTCTGGGGGCGGCTCAGATATCATGGGTCCGCCGTCCGAGGTCGGGGCTGCCGCCGCCAGGTGCAAGCTCGAGAGCAGCACGAACAGAAGGACGACAGGAAAGCGCATTGTAATCCGTCGTATGTGCTAAAGTGAAGGCAAGTGCTAGCAAGAGATGAGACTATGGCGCTAGAGTACGGCTGCATCGCTGGCCGTATGTTTTGTACTCGTGAAAGACGGCGCAACTCGGGGAACATCGGGGTGTGGTCGTCGAGGCCGGACGGCTGATCGAGGCTATGTGGCTGTGCCTTGTTCACTCTTCTTCGGGACCGATATGAAACTGCCAGGAACAAGCAGCCAGGCTCGGTCACGCTCTGTCCTTACCGTCACGCCCCGGGCAAGCACACGCCATCCAGGCCGTATTTTATTCAATGAACATCCTTATTAGTCACATTCGGACATATCGATACGCTTCGCCAAGATAAAGGTTTCCGGATTCCACCGTGTTTGCTGAGATAGAAACGGACACATTGCTCTGGATTTTGTCTGTGAAATGTGCTTTAGGCGCACTGTTCTGTTGATTTAAATATACATGAGCTCGTTTATATCCAGCTCAAGATTGGCTTAATAATTATATTAGGATCATGTAAGGTAGGAAAGTAGGATAGCATCCCGTGCAAACTCGGAGTCATATTCGACTCCAGATTCTGCGGCTAAGCTGCAAAAATCCGAGCCAGGATTCGGAAATCGAGCTTGAATAGCGTGAACATCCCGTACATCTATTTACTATGTATTCGTTTCAACATCTTCGTTTCAGAGGCTCATCCCCCACCACCCATCGGCATGTACCAAGACTGTAGTATTGCGCATCCCGGAAATAATTTAGCGGTCATGAGACCGAGATATTATATTAGGTCGTGACACAATCATAACCGAGATAAAGTAGACGACATCCAAATCATGCCTGCGTGACCCTCAGGGTATCGCCCTGACGTGACAAACCCACTCGGCGAGCCTTATCTCCCCAGCAAGAGCAAATTCGACGAATCGGCTTGCGCAGAACTGTAGATAGTTAGTGTAAATACCGATATACGAGTTTACTCAGCTATCGTTGGAGCCGTTGAGGCTAAAGTGTCCAATCTGCTCTTATCGGACTCAGGGCCAGCGCTGGCAGCCGCTCGGCGCCTGCTGGGGTGTCAACGATGGCCAGCAGTTTTCGCCGCTATTTTCTCTCCTAAAGTGCACCGTTGAACTCCTCGCACAAGTTTAAGTAGGGCATTGCACATCTCTGGGCTAACTATGGCTTTGCCGTATTGAGTTCGACAGTCAGTGGGTGTATACATCGAGGCAATGCTGTTACGTGATACCTGACCTAGTCCAGCTCAGCTCGAGCTCAGTACGCTCGCAGGGGATAGATCAGTAGGGGCGCTCACTAGTCCAAAGTGGGGCCAGGAATCGAATGGTGCACTTTAGGAGAGAAAATAGCGGCGAAAACTGCTGGCCATCGTTGACACCCCAGCAGGCGCCGAGCGGCTGCCAGCGCTGGCCCTGAGTCCGATAAGAGCAGATTGGACACTTTAGCCTCAACGGCTCCAACGATAGCTGAGTAAACTCGTATATCGGTATTTACACTAACTATCTACAGTTCTGCGCAAGCCGATTCGTCGAATTTGCTCTTGCTGGGGAGATAAGGCTCGCCGAGTGGGTTTGTCACGTCAGGGCGATACCCTGAGGGTCACGCAGGCATGATTTGGATGTCGTCTACTTTATCATAGGATCTAAAACTGTCTTCGGCTACCATGACAAGGCCGAAATGTTTCGTCGATTATATGGTCATAATTGGTTATAACCACCCCCACCAGAAGTGGGATGCGTACGACTAACGCGATCTCCCGCCCAACTCACAAACCGCCATATCGTCGAGTTCCTGGAAATCACTGTCTCTCTAGATACCTCAAGTGAAGACCCCACAAAAAGGCGAAAACACGGTGGAAATAGTTACAGGGGACGCTCACTTTTCAGCGAAGCTCCTCTCAGAACACAGTTGTCATTTGGTTCCAATATAAACATTCTCAGGCCTATCAGCCTAGTCGGACCCCGGGTCGAGTCCGAACCAAGTGTCTTGTATAATCTTCTAGCTGCATACATTAACAAATCTATTAATTGGTCTTGTCAACACTTTTTGGTATAAAAACGAGGCACCAGCCATAACAGCCAGCGCTCAAGCTCTCAGTGATTCAGCACGACAATCTAGTTGATATATGCATATTGATATGTTCGTTCAAACTCATAAAGAATACGAAGTGATCCTAGTCACCCATTTATAAGCTGAAGAATAAAGGATAGACTTATCATCGTCATTTAGAGGGACCTACAGGCCGAGTCCCCGATCACAACATTGTAGACCAAGTTATACCTTCAGGAACTACCGAGTTACGAGCCGAGGTGGATGCCTTTTGAAATTACCGATGATGGAAAAGAGTAATAATGATTGATTGAAAAAAGAGTGAGCATAAAAACTCGTATCCCCACCAATATGGGGGTCGTAATGGATAGCCGACCGAAGAAGCGCCGTAAGCGCCAAACAACCAGCGCCAGACGACGGCTTGGTCCTCACCTACGAAATCTCTCATCTTCACACATTTTAAGAGAGCCCAATCAAAGTCCTTAGTTACATAGAAACACTCGAGCTACATGTACGTGGTCGATTCGTTCAAAATATTGTCGAGAATACAAAATATCCCAAATATCCATACACAGCGGAGGACAAATTGTTTTGTCAGATCGTCAGAGGAATTATCCAATGTCAGTCATTCAAACCACCAGACAAACCAAACCCCCAACCACAATCCCCACCACAACGCTCACACCCGCAACCGGAAGCCGCACACCGAGAGTGACGGCCGAGTTCGGAACCGAAGTAGCACCAGCATCGTTGGCGCCGAGACGAGTGACCCCATTTCCGCCTACAAAGTCTCCCATTTTGCCGCTGAATGTAGTAGTAACCACACCGCCTGCAGTATAGACCGAGTTGGAAACCGTGATGACGGCACCGGATTGGATAACATAGGTCGCGATGCTGCTGACGGTGCTGTCTGGAAGACGGCTTGAAGTCGGGGGACGGCTGAACGGAGTAGGGGTGGGACTGGGAGTTGGGACTGGGGTGGGTCGGGGTGTCGTAGTAGAGGAGGTGGATGGGTCAAGGATAATAGTCCCATCCGTAGTATCTATAATTAGATGTGAGCCAAAGCCGGATCGCACGCGGATCTGTTAAACATACAGGTAGTAGTTGAAGTCCAGGAAGTTGTGCTTGATGAATCAGTCGGATCGATCGTGGAGCTGGTGTCCGACGTAGAACTAGTCTCCGACGTGGAACTGGTCTCTGATGTAGAACTGGTCTCTGTTGTAGAACTAGTCTCCGTTGTAGAACTAGTCTCTGTTGTAGAACTGGTCTCCGTTGTAGAGCTCGACCTCGAAGTAGGAGTCGTTTCTGGTTCTGAAACGGACTCCGATGTAGACGTGATTTCGGGCTCGGAGGTCGGCGTCGGTCGGGAGGTCGACTGGGGCCTGGGAGACGAAGATGGCCTAGGAGTAGGCGTTGGAGTTGGTTCAGGCGGAGGCGTGTCCCGTGGGGTCGATGTCGTTCTAGGCCTGGTCGTTGTGGGCGGAGGCGGGGGCGAGGGGGGCTCACTCGGCTCAGTGGGCGGGTCAGACATCGCGGGTCCGCCATCCGAGGTTGGAGCTGTCGCGACCAAGTGCAAACTAGAAAGCAGCACAAACAGAAAAACGGCGGGAAAGCGCATTATAATTCGTTATGTGTCGTGATGGCCAGAGGGAGGACTGTGACACTGGCATTGCTGGGACCGCATTTTGTACTCGTAAAAAAGGGAGCGGGGTGAGCGCCCAGGGGGGCAACGTGCTGTGGTGGTCGAGGCCAAGTGCGTGATTGAGGTCAAGTGGCTGTGCTATACTGGCTTTATTCGGGTCCGATTGACCCACTCGGTTCGCAACGCGATACTGCCAAGCACGAGCAGCCCAGCCATGCGCCGCATTGCCTGCCATGAACAGGCTCCTATCACAGAAGGGACATTGTTTCGAATTCAACATGTGCCCTTTTGATCAGGTTTGAGATGGCAATGTTTACTTCGACACATAATTAACTCTTCTTGCTCCTTTGCGCAAAGTCTTTGACCCCCTCGACTCATTGGATATCACACGTTCGATATTCCTCTTTACTTCTCATGTCAAAAGGGTGCTCTTGTGCGTTAACGACCCACAAGATAGCGCATACATCGCCTATAACTGATCAATTAACGTACTTCACGATATATAATCCTGGCTTAACATGATGTGGATTCAGCGAGGATGCGCGATTGAACTGCCTTTTTCGACCATTGGCGCTGAGTTTAATAATCCACATTGTCATTTTTCGCCTATTTTTCGCCTATCCATGAGCAGAACTCGCCACGTTCCTGGATTTTTCTGATAAGAAAATCTTTCCTGGTGGCAATCACGTTTGCAACTCAGCAATCACGGATCTTGAATCGGGACTAGATGAGACGCAAAGTGTTTTACTGACCTCCCACCATCCACAAAGTTGTCTACTTTCTTACGACTTGTCTGGATCAGATCACACATCTGATAGCGAAACATAATCCCAAGATATATCTGGCCGTAGGCTCTCTGTTCAATGGAATCGAACGCCGGCCAGCCCAATCAACTCCCATTGCATGGTGAGCTACTTTAAACACGTCGAATTTGCTCTTTCTAATCGCACTCTGATGCCCAGTTGACGAGAAAGACGAGTTGTTTTACCAGCAGACCTGGGGTGTTAGAGATATACCGATCCTATCACGAGACAAATATCCGTTTTGGCACGCGAGATGCCAGTGGCACATTCACTCGGGCGAGTTCTGGTATCAATTCCAGGGCGATCAGTTCTACGTTCATATTTTCGACGAGCCTGGTACTCTGGCCCACGAAATTCTAGCGGGAAAGTCGGATTTGCCAGAGTACGGAAAGAATCTCTTCATAAGAGGCAATCATATCGAGGTAGTCCACGAACCACCTCAGCATCCGAAAACCGAACCAGAAGAAGAGGACGATTCAGAAGACTGTAGCGACGAACTTGCTACTCTACCTGTTGTTGAATTTGACGAATCCCTTCATTTCACCAAGCCTCCCTCCTACAAATCCGAGATCCAAAATCTGCTCCAGTTTCGGGGATCTTCTCGGATCATCCAGCTCCTTGGGCGAACGACCAATAACCATCTGGCTTTCCCAAGGTACAAATCGGACCTCTTCATGGCAGCCATAAGGCTCCCAATTGCAGGAAGGCGCGCTACGATTAAAAAGTGGATGCTCGAGCTGATTGAAGCTGTGATCGAACTTCACGCTGCCGGACTCGTCCATCGAGATCTTGTTCTTCGAAACGTACTTCTGGCGGATCCTCTCGTCCTATGCGACCTCCAATGTCGTTATTCGTCATATATTTGTCGAGCCCCAGAAGTCAGAGACTGGGATACAGCCCAATACTCGCCCGCCAGTGACATATATGCTCTGGGATATTGTTTGCGCGAGATGTGTTACGCGAATACCCCTTACACGCGCTTTCCTGATTACCCAGTTCCTTACCCATTTGACAAGATTTTCGAGGCTTGCATTCGTGATAACGCAAAGGATCGTCCGACTATGATAGAGCTAAGAGAGATGGTAGAAAATGTAAACATTGATTGAACAGAAGGTTTCCTTTCTCTCTGGTTTTCACTTATTGTGGTTGTACCGCTTACCCAATTATGTTTTTTCTTCTGCTTTACATGCTTGTTTGGATAGTCGTGGCGGTCCGAAAATATATTCGTGGTTGTGTGTGAGGCACCCTAAAGCAATCACCTGTGATGTCACAATCTATATGCGCATTCACTCATTATTTTTATTTTTGTTTCTGGAAAACCGCATACAATGTCCCAATCGTCCTCAAAACGTAAGCAAAATGTATCATAGTCCTGGCACAGAGCGCAGACAGGTCATCGTCACTTTAAAAAACGATGCAGGTCAAGCCCCCAACTACGATCCCGACCACCATAGTTAGCCCTACAACGGGCAATGCGATACCCATAGCAAGTCCAGAATTAGGAACAGAAGTGGCACCAGCATCGTTAGAACCGAGTCTCGTAACTCCATTGCCCCCCGCAAAATCACCCATTTTACCGCTAAATGTAGTCGTGACGACAGCTCCTGCGGTATAGACCGAGTTTGAAACCGTAATGACAGCACCGGACTGGATAACAAAGGTCGCGATACTACTAACGGTGCTCTCTGGAAGACGACTCGAAGACAGGAATGTACGAGTAACTGAACTTGGGGTTGGACTCGGCTGAGGTGTCGTGCTGGTGGTAAAAGTTGTATATGTGGTGCTAGTAGTGCTCGTGCGCTGGGTAGTCTCCGCAGAACTAACTGTGGGTGTTGAGGTAATCGTGTCTACCGAGCTACTCGTCTCTGTTGGGCTTATTGTATCAGTAAGACTGATTGAACGAGACGTCCTTGTTTTGGTAGAGCTGATCGTTTCTGTAGCTAGACGTAAGAGCGGTCTATAAAGGAGAGATATCAGACGTACCGGTTACGCTCGTGGTACGAGTGTTGGAATATATTTGACAGCTTGCGCGATGGTCACGAATGGCGCGTTGAGCATCTTCAGCTGGGCACACCTGAATGTTGAAGCATGATTGCGCGTCACCCACAAAGGCGCCGCTGGAAATGGGGGTTACACTCGGCCAAGTGCGAATTGATTTGAAAGTGGACTACATACCTTGGGCATACGCATGCAAAATCGGTGCTAAACAAGTGCAGGTCAGTTAGACCGCCCATCCTTCGTGTGTATTGACTTACAAGCTGTTGCACCCGGATTTGGTTGCGGCTGTACTCATACACTTCTGTACACAATCATTGCCACCACCAGTCGGGGTGGTAGCTGAAGTTGTTACTGTGAGCGAGGTTTCAGTCGGAATCGAAGAGACCGGCGAGGTTACAGAGCTGGTGATTGTAGACTCTGATGAGGAACGAGACTCGGATGTGGAGCTTGACCTGGATATGGAACTTGACTCGGACGTGGAACTGGACGTAGGGACGGACTCTGAGGTGGAACTAGACCTGGATGTGGAGATTGATTCCGACGTAGAACTTGACTCGGATGTAGATCTTGACCTCGATGTTGAGCTGGATTCCGAGGTAGAACTCGGCTCTGATGTAGAGCTCGACCTCGATGTGGGGCTAGGTTCAGGCTCTGACCAAGATTTTGATGTGGAGGTAGGCTCCGACTCGGAAGTAGGTCTTGGCGTGGATCTTGAGGTGGGCTCCGGCTCGGGGGACGAAGTTGGCCTGGGACTTGAAGTTGGCTTGGAGCTTGACGAAGGTCTAGGAGTAGGCGTCGGGGTCGGTTCCGGTGGAGGTGTGTCTCGTGGGGTTGACGTGGTCCTCGGTTTGGTCGTTGTAGGTTTCGGAGGCTCACTTGGTTCTGGAGGCGCCTCCGATGACATGGGTCCACCGTCCGAGGTTGGAGCCGTTGCCACAAGATGCAAGGCAGAGAGCAGGAAGAATAGCAGCAAGATGGGGAAACGCATTTCGAGTCGACAGGGATGCTAAACGATAGGTGTTGAGGGCGAGGGTTGTATTAATTTGCTGGCTATATATCATGTTCGAGAAAACGAGGGTGCTACTCGAGCGCTCAGGCGGCATCGTGGTGGCCAACAGCTAGGCTGTGTGGCTGTGCTTGTTTGGTTTCGTTCGGGTCCGACACTCATCTGCTGTGTTCTCCCTCGACCACGACCTGCTAGGAACAGGCAACTCCGCTTCGCCAAGAGGATCTCTCCTGGTGGAGTACAGGCCTCCTATGTGTCACCCTGGATCTGCGCCTCGTTCAATCATTACCATTCTCAGTCAGATTTGGAAATGAGAGCATTTCCTCGCCTGTGACTCGATCTCGACCATCACATCTTTGGGATAGTATTATCGAGGGATATCTTTTGCACTGCATTTATCTAAGTGCTTCGTGACTACAGTATACTATGGAGGAAAATAGCGCTGCTATTGAACTTGGGCCGCTTGACAATCCACAATTCCGGATCGCAGCCTGTCAGTACGATCACTGGGTCCCGGGAGCATACACTACAAACGACTCTGAGCGCTCGATCCAAAGACTCACGAATAATGGCGCTGGGTCTGGGAGACAAATCACCGAGCTCGCTCCTACGGACACAGGATTCGGTGCTTGGTCGTTTGCCGCATCTGCCTTTATCTTGGAGACTCGTCTGGGGATTTGGTTATACGTAGGCGTGATTTATATTATTCTTCTAGTATGCTAACTCATTTCGGCAGCTATGGTGCCTTTCAAGAGTACTTTGTTCGACAACATACCTTTGGAAACGTGCCCGAGACAACTATCGGATCCGTGGGCACCATCGCATTGGGAACCGAATATATTGTGGCCATGTTTGTCATACTTGCCGCACAGCAGTGGAGACACAAGGTGCGTCATGGGGTTTCCTCGGCCAGGATTCTCCCTGTTCATGTAAGATTGATGTTCTCTTTGTAGATCCCGGTCATGATGTGGGCATGTTTGGCCATTTGCGTTTTGAGTCTCTGTGTGCGAGCTTTGCAACCCAAGTATGTCGGTCGCCTTTGCTATCCAACATATCAATCAATCTTCTGATTTTGTTTTAGATATCGCACCTCATTTTCCTCCAAGGTGTATGCTTCGCTATCGGAGGCGGGGGTCTCTACGCACCCGTTTCAGGATATGTGAGCTTCTTTCACTTTATCATAACAGTCCCATTATACATAAAGTCCCTAGCTCCCAGAATGGTTTTCAGTAAGAAATGGCCTTGCACGCTCAATTATCTTTTCTGGAGCGGGTGCGGGCGGAATGATATGCCCAATCGCCATGAACTATCTACTTGAGGCACTAGGATTCAGGTTCGTACAAGCAACCTTTGTCCAAGGTTCTCCCGTCTGAAGCTGGCGGACTTGTATAGATGGGCCCTACGAGTTTGGTCAGGATTCGTGTTGGCGTTTGGGACAGTATCCTTGGTCTACATGAAGCCTCGCTTGCCTTTGACGCGTTCGACTGCGACCCAAAACCTGAGCCTGTGAACGGGGATTAGACAACGGTATCAGTCTTTTCTCTGGAATCCCCTGTATTGGGTCATTTTGAGTATTCCAATTTAGGACTGTCTTCTTGAACCTCATCTTGCACAAGTCCATAACTACTTTCGTTCAATCCCTCGCCTATTTCCCAGTGTCCCTATATATGTCCGTATATACCTCGTCACTTGGACTCCCACCTCTCAATGGTACAATCGTGCTTGCCGTGTTCAATCTGGCCAGTGTCATTGGTGAGTTAAGTATTTGAATCGGCGCACCCTGCTCTGTAACGATCGGCAATACGAGCAGGGCAGATCTTGTTTGGCCACCTTTGTGATATCGTTCCGTATTCGTACATTATCACCGTCTCGGGTGCTGGAGCGTCTCTGTCCGCATACCTTCTCCGGGGTTTTGCACACAAACTTGCCCTTATTTTCGTGTTTGTGGTCATTTTCGGAAGCTTGGTATGTCGTGTTTTCTCATAATCCCCTGTCCTCGGCTGAACCTGCATACTACCAGAGTGGCGGATTTTCGTCAATCTGGTCGGCAGCATGCAGTGAAATCGTTGGAATAAATCCTCAAAATGCCAATTCGAATGTATTTGGTGTATTCGGGATGATCAAGGCATAGCGGCGGTCGTGGGGCCGATTATTGCTGCGTCGCTCCATCATCCTCGCGACTCGGCTGTGCGAACTGTCTATAGTGGGTACAGATTCAGATATGTTACGCTTTTTGTAGGTAGCATGATGGCTGCTACTGCTGCTGGGGGAGTAGGGGCCAGTTACTTGGTGCGCAAGTAATGGGGTATATGCACAAACGTCTACACGTTCAAAATACCGATTGTAAGGGTAGCCGAACTTGTGAGACGTCTTAAAGTTAGTATGTCAGTACGTAAGAGCCAGGAAGTTTCATATGATTTCTGGAGCTCCTCTAGGTAATCGGTTTGGTTGGTGGTTGGTTAGCCTGACAATCTCCCAAGGCATCAAAAGCACCTGATGGAAGACCGACTCTTTTGTGCAGCTTTGCTAGTGGTGTGTATGCGCGTAGAACAATGAGAAACATTTCTGCGTCCCCGCCGGCTCGATTTGAAACATATTCTATAGACCATATACAAATAATGCTCCAAGTAGCGAGTTCAGTTGACTACTTGTACCACAAGACTCGTCCGGTCGATGTGATATCTGGTCTTTGGCACGCGTAGGCTCAGCATCAAATGTGGCGCAGGCCCAGGCGCAGAGTACCTGGCACTAAGTCCAATGGAGTCCTCATTAGGATAGCGGAACTCAAGACAAAGACATATCTTGTATTGCGACTTGCAATATCTCAATCTATCCTACAACACGGCGGGCCCTCCAACTATCCCAAACCCAACCACCCATCCAGCAAGATCCCACCTCTGTATAGCCATATGGACGGAAAGCCCGCCGTTGGAGTTGCTCGATTCGGCACCACCAGTCTTGGCAGATTCCAGAGGCTGAGAGACGACAGTAAGTCCGGCGGTGAGAGTCGTCCGAACACCGGACACGGTGAGAACCGCGCCGGATGAAAGCAGGACTGTGCTGGATGATGCCTGTCGACTGGTAGTGACAGTGTTGAATCCGCTGAGCGTACCTGAATCGGTGCGAACAGGCGTGAGTGCCGAGGCGGTAGACGGGGCTTGCGTCGGTTGTCCTATAGTGGAGTAAATTTGTCAACGCACTCGTTCGCGGGGGATCGTAGAGCTGGTGGCTCACCTGTAGAGGTGGTGGCGCCCGCTCCACAGACGACACGCTGATCGTTAAGCGCACGAGATGCACTACCCGAGTCGCAGCTGCTCATGCCAAAGCAGTTTTGTGCTAGACCGAGAAAAGTGAAACTGGAACACACACATCGTATATCTACACTGAAATAAACCATTCAAAATGAGCACGCACTAGCCATATTACGGAGACGCCTAAGAGTCAACTTACGAGCTGCTGCACCCCGCCCCAGAAGCTGCAATAGCCAAGCAGTCCTGAACACAGGTCGCGCCTCCTCCATTGGGTGGCGCTGCCGTGCCGACAGACGTAGGGAACGTGGATTGGGTATCACTAGTCGGGTAGAACGTGGTCGACAAGTCGGTTGGTGCTGGGTCCGGCGCAAACGACGTGTCCGGCGCGGATGTTGGCTCCGGGTTGGGGGACAGCGACGATGAGGCGGTGAAGATAATCACGTCCTTAGCGAGTGTTGTGCATATCAAAACAGCACAACCGAGAACAAGCGAGAGTAGAAGACGCATGGCTACGGGTCACAACACGTGGAGCACGAGACAAGTAAATGGCTAGAGACAGACATCGAGGTCATACAGAGGCTATTCCACTCGGCGCTTGAGGCAGGGTCTCCGATCGGAAGCGCCGAAATGTGCCTGCCCTTGTCCTCAGCACCACAATGGTATGCAATATCGTACATAGAATGTCATGTCAACTAATCGATCGGATGATAGGCAAAGAAAGATGTGGTTGTAGTAGGTAGACGCATTCCTCATCATATCATTAACTGAGCGCCCTGCACCCGATATCCAGAGGGATACAAGAACCCAGGAGGTCATCATAGACCAATCAACGGTAAGCCATATGATCCCTTGGAGCAAAAGTCCCTGGCATTCTACGGCTCTTTAGCCTTTGTCCGTGATAGTCCGATTTCTTAGCGAAAAGGGGTGTTCGAACCTGACGGAGCAAATCGTTGTCACCGGGCTGCAGGGCCCATCATCTGGAGGTGGCTCTTGCGACGTATTTCATGGAAGTCTTGCCGACGGAACACAAGTGGCTGTCAAAACACCTCGGACTCTGGTGATGGCCCCCAGTTGGACCAATGCCGTGAGTTTCATCACGAGCACCCGATTTGCCGAAATTCATGACTAGTAGCATTTGGTCTTTGAGATCTACGCCTGGTCCAAGTGCAAGCATGAAAACATATTGCCGTTACTTGGATTCGCTATTTTTCGAGGCCAATTAGCGGCGGTGTCGCCATGGATGGAGGAAGGCACACTACCGAGTTACTTGAGGAGACACCCAGATACGAATAAAAGCCAGATCGTACGACTCTTCCTCTTTAGATGATATGTACTCATAAAAACATTGGCCAGTGTCGACAAGTCTGCGAGGCCGTTCAATACCTGCATGATCGCAATATCGTCAGTTTGATTCCTCGCCTCCTAGTTATGTCCAGGTGCCGACTGACTGAGGAGCTAGGTTCATGGTGATATCAACGGCGTAAGTGACAAGCAAACCAAAACTTCACGTTCCGATCATGAGCACCTAGAAAAATATTCTTGTCTCCAATCGAGGCCGGCCGTTGCTACATGACTTTGGTCTGGTAACCTTGCTGGCGGATGATTTAAACATTGAGCCAGAGGATCAGGATTTCGCTTATAGGTGGTCGGTTAGTAGTTTGCTTGCTATTTCGAGATGAACCCGATGGGCATACATGAAGGCTCCGGAACTATTCACCAGTGAGGCCCCCCTAAGGACCAAAGCAACCGACATATATTCACTAGGAATGGTTCGTATATACACGCCGTCATCAAATCTACTTCACAACATTTGCCTCCCACAGACATTGCTGGTCCTATATCTATTCACCGATTGTCTTTATCTGTCTGATGAGTTCTACTAGGAAGCCGTAACCGGCGAGGTTCCTTTTGGCCGTGGAAAATGTGAGCTATCCCCTCTTCAAACGCGACATTACCCCAGTGGCTTCTTTGATATCCTAACTTTTGCTACTTAGCGGATAGAGCGTTTATGATTCATGTCGTGCAAGGCGAGGTGCCAGAGCGACCAACCACGCAGCTGCGATTCAATGACCCAGCGAGTGACGGGTTGTGGGCGCTTCTTAGAAGATGTTGGGCTCGTAATCCCCGCGCACGACCAGGCATTTCTCTTGTGATACATATGGTATGGCTGCTTTCTTGAGTGCGATCACTTTTAAATCTGATGCGCCGATCCCATATGCATGTGTATTTGGGTAGATGGCGAGTGAACCAAAACTAGAGTCAATTACATACTAACCTCCCGTATGTATGTTCCGACACTATTAGAAAGTAAGTAAACCGGTCTTTTGATTTAGGGCTAACGACAAGCTGAATCATGGTAGCGAGTATGTAGAAATCTTTCAGAAGCAACGCTAAGATACTCACGTACCATGACTGATATGTAGTTTGTGAGTGTCCATGCGTCACTGGTATATCAGTCACTTATATGTCGTTTCTTAATAGAGCGTAAGCTGTGATATGCATTATCATTCCTAGAACTCATGTGTTTGTACTATATTCTGCCAGAGCGCACTAGGAGAGGGCCATTTTCAGCGCCCTCAAAACGTTGGACGCACATCGGAATCTGCCTCTCAGCAGTCGATGAGGTTCATGGTGTGTATGTTCAATCCGATTCAGTTCACAAAAGAATTCATCCTCGATAACTTAGACAACAGCCGAAGCCATGAGGTTTTTGAGCGAACGAGGTTGTCCGAACATAACCGAGCAACTCGACTTGGAAGCGTGCAGCACATTTCCTGAAGCATCTCACGGTACCTTTGGGGATGTATATTCTGGCCGCTTGAAGAGTCAAACACATATCGCAATCAAGACGTTACGGATGAGATTTCGGGATAACGACGATGGTCACAAACTTCTCAAGGTGAAGGGGTACTCTTCGTCAGTCGATGCTTCTGATTCTTTTGTAGCATTCTGCCCACGAGTTACATGTTTGGGCTAAATGTGACCATCCGAATGTGCTCCCTTTGCTAGGCTTGGTGGAGTTTCAAAGCAAGATCGGAATGGTCGCCCGATGGGCCCAGAATGGCGATCTTTCCGCCTACGTTGGGAACAACCCCGGTGTCAACCTATACAATCTGGTATGGTTCAAGGTGATTTTGGGAGTGGATCTCATTGCCTCTAGATTACGGATGTTGCCACTGGCCTTGTATATCTACACGCTCAGGGAATAGTGAGTTTTAAGCTTGTGTGGTCGCGCATATACTCATGGGTATACAGGTCCATGGGGATATTAAACCTGTCAGTCAACTTATCGTTTGTGCATCGATTATCTTTATTCATTAAAATCAGTCCAACGTCCTTGTATCGGCTCATGGTGTTCCAATGATCGGTGATTTTGGAAGCGCGATGTTGCAAGACGGCACAGTGAATTTTGCGAGTGTTACAAAGGAGCATACATGCCAATACTCGGTAAGCATCCACAGAAAAAGAAGGACGTGATCTGTGATGAACGTTCCTCGAGGCCCCTGAGCTATTGAGGACAGGCGAAAGCACCTTTGCCTCGGATGTGTATGCACTTGGCATGGTAAGCATGGTAAATTGCTCGATGTTCGTTCATTGACGTAGCGTATAGACCATAATGGTAACACTGAATTGGCTGTCAGACTAAACCAAATCTAACCTTGCGCCGTAGGAAACATTCACTGGGAAGCCGCCCTTTTCGGAGTGCCGTAACAGTATCATGATCTACCGTCTCGTCATAGACGAAAAGGAGATTCCTACACGGCCTGAGTCATTCAAACCAGACGATCAGAAACATGACCGCCTCTGGTCGCTGCTTTGTCGATGCTGGGTATACGAGGCCAAGGATCGTCCATCCGCGGCTTATGTTGAAGAAGAAGTGAGTGTAATACTATATAATACCCAAATTTTGTCTAACTTGAATCTAGTTATACAATATCATGTACATGTGAAGGGGATATGGTTGCTAAACAAGTTCAATGACGGTGACGAGCTCGGCCAGATAATCGACTCTTAATGCTATTCTGGCTCCGAGAAGGCAATGTACGGTAGAACAAGAGCTAAGCAGTGAATTTTAACCACTTCCAAGATGAAAGAGCAATCAGGCTTTAAGTGTTGGACAAGGCTCTCTGTGTGACGATAACATCCTTAGATTTAGGCCAAAAGTTTATGACGTATTCCACTACAATTAAGCCCAATACTTCAGGACTTTCAGTGCGCATTACGGTTATTTTAAACATGCAACATATGGTCCTCTAACAGAGATGATAAATTAGTATGTTTTGTCCTTAGGACATAACTACCTAAAATGGAAACATACCGAAATGGACAAAAGGATAATCGATTTTAGTTATTTACGTCGCTCCAACTTTCCCTTTTAGGATGTTTTCAACCCCACCAAATACGGTAGAACTCATTACCAACTTGATCAATATCCTCGTCTTGCCACTCAATTTCCATCCCCTCTCGACAAACCCGGCTATATGCTGCAAAGTACCCTGGGGCGAAGTGTCATGCGTTGCGTGTACAGTCTAATGTGTGCTCATGGGACGAACAAATGTCATGGCCAAAGTTCGAGCCAGCTCCACGATGGCTGACGGCTTGTGTACTCTACAATCTGGCGTGAAGGCTTTCGTCATTTGCCGTGTACGGGCACGTCTACATCGGGTTGTCTTGATGAATAATAACATGCTGAAATCTGGTACCCGGCGAATTGTAGGACATACTGAAAACAGACCATACGATAGACATGTAAAGTAACCGCATTGCATACTGAAAGCTATAAAAAGTCGATCCTAATTGTCGTAGAATGCATCATAAACTTTTGGCCTCAATTTAAGGATGTTATCGTCGCATAGAGGCTTAGGATGACATGCGCAGTGTGCGCACAACCATGCATATCACTCGGAGTCGATCGTGCTGAGGCACTGGTAGTCCATGCTACGTCGGATCCAGTGGGCGCTCCAGACACTATTTAGACTTTTAGAAATACTAGCTGTTACCTAGTGCTTAGAACCCACAACTGCACTCATTGGTTTCCGTAGAGTGCTACTTACATGCATCACACCCATGATCCATCCACTGGAAGAAAAGCTCTGAGACTACTCATACGTAAACTCGGTCCTAATTTGAATACATTTCCTCCACTTTCCTAAACGAATAGCAAAATTCTGTGGCAAATTCGAAGGTTTGGCCGCTTCGCAGAATCATCAAAGCCATTTATCAGGAGAACGCTCAGCAATAGCTATAACCAAGAGCGCTCATGCCTCTTACCTTCCATGGGCTTTTCAGGACACGCCAATTCTCCAGCTTGAAGGCGAGTACCTTATTCCTAATGGGTCTTCTAGACTGTCCAAAAGCTGGTATGAGACTACGTTAGCTACATACTACTATAACGCTGAGTGCCAAGGACGAAAACGACGGAGAGCCAAACAGCTCGCTAAATAACGCGATCCTGTTTACCCAACCAAGACGAAACTCAGGTAAATGGAGATGTTCTATTTTGTCGCTACGATATGTCATACGAGATTTAGTCCCTGATCACGTCGTTCGGCTCGATATCCCGTGACGCATATAATCCGCCTTGGCTATGGTCGGTTCGGCTCTGACTCTTCAAGAATGAGTAAATAATTTCTTTGACACAATCCATCATCTATTTCCCTGCGAGATTCGAGGGGTGAGCCCTTCCAGGGGAGGAAATCTAGATGGCGCTGTATTCATCTCACTGGTTGGTCGGGAGATGGCCTTGCAGTATTACTCAGTGTGACAACAAGTGTGCGAAAGGCACATGTGTCACGCCCACCCCCTGGCTGGTAATACGATCTTTTCGCATCAGCCACACTGGATAATAGAAAGAACAATGGCGCACCAGTTGCGCATATACGCTGACCCGATGTAAAAAGGCCGCACGGTGGACCAGAGTGGGGACATAGCACGTGCGCCTTTCGCACATTTGTTGTCACACTGAGTACATATGCGCTCGTGCAGGTTTCCTTGCTGATTTTATTCCACTCGTTGGTTGTTATCTTCGTGATTTGTTCATGCTGATCAACCACCGTCGGCCACCAGCACATCGGCCTCCTCTCAATCAGAACACACGTGATCAAGGCCGGGCATCAAGTTGACCGAGCAGACCGATACATAAACCTCACACGTACAACGACCAAGACACATCCGTTCGCTATCGCCCTTCCCAAATCAACATGGGTTTATAATTTCCGAAATCTCCGACAACCGAATCCAACCTCACGGGGCGGGTGGCGATCGTGACCGGCGCGAAGTACGCATTTAGTCGATTATTCATCCGACCTGATTATTGAAATACCCGTCATGCTCTTAGTCGTGGTATCGGTCTTTCGACTGCGAAGTACCTGTATCGGCTCGGCGCAACAGTGTACATAGGCTCCCGAACTGAAGCCAATGCATTGACAGCGATCGACCAAATTCGCGCTGACGTACCGGTGTCCGAAGGTCAACTGAAATGGTTCATTGCGGACATGGGATCGGTCCAAAATGCTAAAGAGGCAGCTGAGATATTCCTTCAGAGGGAGAATTAATTAGATATCCTTAGTACGTAACGAGAGCTTCGTATCTTGATATGGTATGCTGAACCACTCCAATAAGTACACAATGGCGCGACGTAAGTAGAGAGTACCAATGATTGCGTCTGTCTTATGTAGCATATCCTCAGTGCAGGTGACTACGCGGTCAATGAGGAGGGTATCGAAACTACAATGGCGACCAAGTGAGTACGATTTTGCCTCTCAAGTCTAGCGGCGTCAACGTACATCTTCGCAAGTCACCTTGGACCTTTTACTTTCACCCAAATGGTGCTAGACTTGATGAAGGAGACGAGCTCCAAACCGGGATCTGATGTACGCATCGTGGTGGTAAGCCTTCACAATCCAGACATTTCAAAAATCGAGCAATATCACTGCTTGCCTAGGTATCTTCTTTGGCCCACGCATACGCAGATGGGCACCCGATAAAGTTCGAGGACGAGGCCGAAATCAGTGTACCGTTCCCTGCCACCAACTACAATGGATGGTCGAACATGATGGCGCGTTATGGTTGGTCATATCGTCTGACTCACAATGTCTATTAAGTTATGCTCTAGGACGCAGCAAGCTGGCAACTATATTATTCGTCACGGAACTACAGCGACGGCTGAATGCCGAGGGGAGCAACATTATTACGCTGAGTTTAGACCCTGGTGCCGTAGCAACTAGTATGTTTTATTGACACCGCAACGTGCTAAGTATCGCTGACATGGTTTGTCCAAGATGGAGCACACACTGTGGTCTCTCGTATACCAGTCATAGGGGGCTTTCATAACCTCATTATCGGATCATTTTTCATTACCCCTGATAACGGAGCGTTGACAAGCTTGTTCGCTGCAACGAGCCCTGCGGTTCGAGCTAACCCCGAAAAGTTCAAGGGGAAGTACTTGACGCCATATGACAAGATAACTACACCGTCCAAGCTTGCGCAGGATGAGGAGCTCGCTAAGCGACTATGGGACTTGAGTGAAAAGATCTTAGCCAGTAGGATAGTGTCCTGAATTCAAAATTGAACATGATGGAATAGAAAACTCCAAATGACGAAGTTTAGAATGTCCCAGCATAAAGGCAGCCCCAAGCGCGATCTGAGGTTGTACCTATTGTGGCCAATGTTATGGGATTGATCGCGAAGTGAAAGCGCTGAGGATAGCGCTGAATCACGTGGGGAGTCACAGCCACACGCGACACTCGGGGCCGACTGTACCTGAATCTAACCTCCGCCAAGTTGACAGATGACAGGACCGTTTTACTCGAGGTTGGTGGCCATGACCCCGCCATAGTTCTTCCCCGACGATGCCCGCTCTCGAATATGCGATCACGAGGTTGGTTTGCATTCCTTTGCCTCGGGCTCAATTCCTGAATGTCACTCTTCCTGCAGGCCATATCCCTGGCGGTGGACGACGGTTGCGGTAGGCTTTGCAGCAGGCGTCGTTCTTGTCGGGCTGAGTATTTTCAACTGTGCGTCACGTTCCTCGGACTTGTCTAGCAGGATGCTAACAAACACCCATAGTCGCTGCGGTCGGCTATAACAGACAATCGTCCTACCGGGACGTCTTCGAATCCAACGCGGACGTCGAGTGGAAGAACAAGCTCAACACCGGATACACCCGTACGTTGTCATATCTTGCCAAGGCACATGCTGTTTACACGAATTATTTGTCCATCCTCAACAGAAAGCCGAAGTGTAGATTGCGACCCGACTTCCCTCGTTCTCGGAGGGATATACCGTACCAACGTGAGCACGATATGACCGTTGCTCCCCGCCCGTATTTACCAGGTTTCACGCGTAGAATGCGATATTTGCCCTCAACACTGAAAGTCTTCGCGATCCCACTACCAGTGCGCCTCTCGGAAGTGCCAACTACAGCGGCGACGCGCTCGACAGCTGCCGCGTCAACCGGATCTACATGATGGCCGAGTTTGCGACACACGACGTCAAGTGGCACGCCCAGGTCGCTTGCAAAGCTCCCCAGCTGTTCGTCAATTTCACCGTCGAGTCGATTGTGACGCTCCGAGCGGGTGTAACAAACGGGATCGTCAACACCGACACCCTTGGCACTATTGATAACGAACAGAACAGACCCGAAGCTATCGCCACTTCTGTTCTCTATGCTCTGGGTCTCGACGTTCTGGCTGGTCTATTCTTCCGAGCACCTCCCATCCAGTCTACCACTACCACCACGAATTCTTTCGCCAGCTCGTTGTGGGCAGAGTGGGACCCTCTAGCCGCAGACGGTAGCCTTCCGATAGTCCTCTCTGGCATTGCCGCGCCGGATGGAACCTATCACCTCGGACCGGGCAGTGGCGCTTTGTCGGATCTCCTTCCTCCGTCTCGCCGTGCGTTGCAAAACTATGCAATCGCGCTCCGCGACGCCATACTCGTCGACGTCGGATCGACCGTTTACACAGGCCCCGGTCGTGCGGACAACAATATCCTAACCAACATCACTGCACTTCAAACTCGCATCCAAACCTCGGATCTCCTCTCGACCTATATGTCAGCTACAAACGGAAGCGCCAACGGCCTCAAATTTACCATCCCAGTTGCACCGTTCCTCTTGTCCCATACGACTGACTTTAGACTTCCGATTGCTGCGCGCAAGCTAGGTGACGATGCGAATGCGGCAAGACTGGTGCAGAGATACCTGTGTCATAGTATGGTGCTCAAGCCGCCTGCGACGCTCGTGGTGGACGTGATTGTGGCGACGATCTCGATGTTTATGGTGGCGTGGGGTATTGCGCAGATTGGGCTGATGTACTTTGCAAAGGAGCATACTACCAATGGTGTGTCTGTTTCTGGTGATTTGTTTCGCGACGTAGACTGATAGCGCGGGGTTTGTAGGAAACTATTGTGCATGCCCGACATGCGATTCGTATGCCCACGGCCTCGTTCCTCGTGCTCACAAGGATGATGCTACACCTGGAGAGAAGGATTTCCAGCCGGCCGAATACGCATAGCCTCCGTCTATCCCTTCAGTTAGTCCTCTGTGATCTTCGACCCTCACCGTCTGTTTTCATTTGGGCTTTTGTTTTGTATTCATCATCATATTTGCTATAGTAATGTAGGCATGGTCAAAACGTTGTATGGCCGAGGACTACCCGATTTGTTCCTGCTCCGGGATCTTGGACACATTCATCTTAATAGACGAAGAAAAGAAGCCGTGTCAAGAATGATCCGGTTAAACTTACGTGGGTACACAAAATGTATGCAACGTATAATTTGCTGTATGCATTGGGTATACTGTCACTCGACCTTCGTATAAGAATCAGGCGACTATTCAGACTATATTTAATGTCAACATGGCAAAAAGGGCAAGCAAAGACATGGCAGAATGCCAATGTGGCCAATGCAAGGTTTGTGAGTTCAGTTTGGGTAGGATATTGGCATACATATGATTGCATGCAATATCGCCCCTCTCAGAGAATCTAAACTCCCGGAAATTGGACCGTGCTATCGGTTGATACGATAGGTGCTAGCCTGTTTCGGTGGCGGCTCACGTGCTACGCATAGTTTGGCTGTGTAAGACAAGGTGAAGCGTAACTCATCTGAGTTGTTTTCTGAGGCTCTCAGCCAAACTGGTACATATCCAGAGAGTTGAGTCAACGATAACACTTGTGATATATCGCGAGATTAACAAAGATAGTAGGACTCTACAAAAGGATTCTCTACAGGCACGAAAAATGAGACTAGATGTCCGGGCGCCGAAACCACACCACATTACCAACAAATAACGAGATACGAGAACTGGCAAAGAGATAGTGCTCATCAAATAAACATAACTAGAACGTATCATTATGGGCATGGGGAACGCTCGCATGCCTTGCCTTGGATCTATGACCTGGTGCTGGAACACATGCACCTTGACCTTTGACGAACCCCTGACGACAACTGTCAATCTTACAACGACCTTCATGACACCTGACCTCTTCGACATTCGGAATCTGCGTGCAATCCCTGCCGCTATCCGCGTCCTCTTCCCCCTCTAGAGCCATACATCCCCCGCACGAATCAGCGGTTGTGAGTGTGTTGACGCACTCGTTTCCTCCGCGTCCGGTCATTACCTGACACCACTTGTGGCCAGGCTTGGACGTGCATTGTTCTTCAGAGCGTCGTACAGGAGTCATCGCGCGTCTTGAGGGCTGAGGGGTGCACTCTGTCGATCCAGGGGGACTCGTAGAACCGACAGCGCACGGGACGCATACACCATTGCTCGCATAGGTGTTGGATCGACATACTGAGCACGTTTTGCCGTTTGCGTCAGGGACAAAACCCGGAAAGCACGCAGCACAACTCGAAGCCTTGGAGTCGCTGACCGATCCAACTGGGCATGGTGTACAAGGTGCAGTCCCACCAGGACTAGAAGTACCAGGGCGACAGTCGGCACAGGAGTTGCCATTTGCCGCTTGGCCTGGTGGGCACGAGCGTGTGCAGGCCGTGGCTCCCTGATATCAGTTAGTATCTACAGTTGTTCAATACTGACATGGGACTCACTGCCGAGGAGGACATTCCTGCGGTACAAGGAGAGCAGATCGAACTGCCGGGAGATTGCGAATAATAGTTTGCTGGGCAGGGTGTACATGTCGATGCATTGTTGCCACTGATTTGGCCGGCTGGACAAGCAAGACATGCCGGGTCTGATGGCGTCTGCTTCGATGGGTTGACGTAGTACCCGGGAGCACATATATTGCACGCAAGGGCACCCTGATGAAATTGATTAACAAGTGTACAAGGCCCAGTGTAGCGTTTCGACGTACAACAGGCGAAGTTGTTCCGGTGGAACAAGGCATGCAGGGCGAAACTCCCCCAACGCCCGAAGTGCCAGCCGGGCAGGGGACGCATTGGTTTCTGCTGTTATTCCCTTGTCCCGCAGGACAAAAGCCCCGAGGTGCGAGCTTTCCTGCTGGTTCCCTACTTGTATGTTCAGAACCGATGCAAAGATACAGAACTTGAAAAAATTGGCAAACCTGTCAGTAGATGAAACATGAGTGGCGTATACAACGCCAAAGAGGGCTAAAATGCTAATGAGGCGCATTATGAGAGGACGCAAGCACGAAAAGACTGGAAGGACGGCCGAGTGAGCAGCTACCAGCTACGACTTGGGTCGCATATTTAAACCCCGTCCCTCCTCTAGTTTTTCTCCGACCGAGGCACCAGGAACGTCAAATATTCGTACCCGAGGTGTTTCATTGATGGCTTCGGAGTAGTACCATAAAGGCTAAACAAAAATCTGACAAGCGCACACTACTGTAACGGCTCGGCGTGGTCTTTTAGCACATAAGACCCTGAAAGTCACTACGAAATGAGATCCAGGTAAATTTACAGGGGTTACCCACGAAGCCAGCTCAAATTACCTGTACTACAGGTAAACCTCTACACGTAAGTTCACACGCATACACGTCTTGAAACCGATGCATGTAAAAGTTTTTTCCTGTATGCACAAAGAGAATGGTATTACAGGTTTTTGCAATACTATTTTACATTCAGTACTAACAGTCGCCTTCGTAATCCCGTTCATCCTGCGTGAACGCTGTTTGACACAATGTGTCGTCCCGGCCAATTATACCATTCTTCCCTTCTGTCATTTGCTTTTGTCTCGATCCGACCGACCGCCCATTTGATCAAGGTAACGCCAAGTATAATACTCTTGCCGAAGGTGGTATATGATACCAGTTTGACTGAGGCGTCCCCTTCAGCGTCCTTTACCACGGTTATCTGTGCTAGGGTGTGAAGCTGGGGAGAGTGGATGCCAAAGTTAGGACTGGGGGGGGGGGAGATTAGTATCCAGAATGCAATCGAGTCATCCATACCCAATTTTATTGAACATATTGGCCGGTCGACCGTTGTATCGGTTCCTATCCTGCTCATACTCAAACTGCAAGTGGTGAGTCGTGGTATAGGTGTTATAATTAGAACTTAACATGACAAACAGGTTTTCACGATTGCCCTGCACCAAGGAACGGTTCCTTGCACAGGTAAAACGAATGCAATCCCCTTAATTGCCGAGTCGGAGCTTGCCCCAGCGCTCGCAATGCTCTGGTAAGTACTCTGTCCACAGGCCAAACTCTTGAAGCAAGTTGACGTTTTTGGAGGAATGCGGCCGCTCACCTTCGCTTGTTGAGCTGCATGCGGAAGTCCGGGAGGCGAGGGAAAAGAAGGTTGGTTTCGGGTTCTGTTGTCGTGTTAGTTATGCAAATGAGGAGTATAGATACGTACAATCAGCATAGACTCGCTCCATCACGCTCGTGTCGGCCGGCGCATCCGAACTCCCAAACAGCAGCGCCTTTCGGACCTCATGAAATCGCATAGAGACCGGAGTCATTCAGGTCATCTGAAGAACATGCTGCATCACTGTGGCAGACGGAACAGCTCGTTGTCTTGCGCATGCAATCATCTTGCAACAGCATTGCCCCGTGAGATACGACCAAGTTACCCAGACAGGTCCACGCCGAATAACCACTTCAGCTACAACAAGAAGGGCATGAACCATCAGCTTGCAGACGCAGAATCGATTATGATTATTCTGGTGATAGTGTCTGCACAAAGTATAAGTTTCAAAAGAATAAATAACGTTACACTCACTCTTCGTATCGCTTGACATAACCTGCAATCTCCGTTTGAATCTGTTCGATCCGTTAGGTAGTGTCCTCGAACTGTACCAAACATAGGTGACGGAAAAGAGAAAGGAATATAAGAAATGGGCTGAAAGGACCAATGCCAGTCGACGAGAGCAAGTCGGGACGAGCCACAAGCTCAGCAGAGGGGCGCATACATTGGCCAGGGATAATTAAAGCATGTGCGCGGGACCTCTTACAATTTTCAGGAGTGACATTAGACTGATAGATAGGCCGGAGGGCAGAGGGCAGAGGGCCCAGCTGGTACAAGTGAGAGCATGGGAATATGAGCCAGGATATATGTTGACGCCAATCGCCCTTTGCGAAGAATTCATCTAGCATTTAATGTCCTGATATGGCTGAGGACACACCCTCAAGTCGTGAATATGCAATATCCTTGACGGCAGATGTTGGTATAAAATAGACCACAGTGGCGACCGATGCGGCCAAGCGCCAGGCGGTTCGGTCTTATGGCCATGTGGCTGGTCTAACAACCCTCATCCGCTCTTCCTTATCGACCACTACCTGCCTGGACCCCAACTCTAGAGCTTCGGAATAGCGCAGAGTATAATATGCGGTGCATATATGAGTATACTCTAAGTTGTAGGGCTAACACATCTTATTCAAGGCTAAGCAACCTACCCAACACCGCGCTAGGCCAACCCCCAGAATTGTGAGGAAGGCTACCTTGACTGGTAGAATTATGCTGACTCTTACGAGCGCCCCGTCCCTTCCAAAGCCAAGCCCGGCCCTCCACCTCCCCTTTATGACGACCCGACTGGCAAACCGAGTAATGTACCGGAGCCTGGCGCATCTGGCGAGGTGTCGATCCCGATTAGCTCAAACAATCCGCCAAATGTTGAACTGAACGAGGAACGGGATACGACGGCAAGTTTCTCATATTGTACTATCATTTATACTAACAAGAGTGTTACACACTGGCCTTTGTGTGGCGAAAAAGACGAAAAAACCCCCCGACTGCCTGGCCTGCCAAAGCCGTCCCATCCAGCGACCGCCTACTTCGCAAGCGTGTCTAGCCCATTCGACTTTGATTCTTGCGGTTTTCCCTATTTCTTTTCACTCGCTCGACTGGCCTCTTCGACTCTTACTCGACTCTATCTCTAAATGAAGTTTTTACGATAGATCGAACCTGGCATGACGATAACACCAGTGACAATGCACTTGTGTGAAAACATGGTACCTGTATTGGACACACACTATATAACGAGTACGGTCTCCATGTATATAAGCACTACAAAAAATGCAAATCCTAGCTATTTGAACCAAGAAGCGCGCATACAGACAGCGAGACGACAACATGTAAAACCAACGTAAAACAGTCCAAAGACCTGTACACTGCAACAAAACGACATGGTATTTTACCTGCATAATACATGTCTGTTATATGTATTATGCAGGTGATTTGTGCGGATTTCAATACCTGGGCTACCCATGACATTCTACTATGTAATTTACCTGTAAGATGCTGGACAATTTACCAGGGTAATGCCCATATGGTTTACCTGGGTTTCATTCCGTAGTGAGTACCGGTAATCCATGCTCCCCGCAGTCTGGTGAGCGCTAAAAATCATACCTAGACCTACAGCGCCCCTCTACGCCAGTTAACTTTTCTGTCTTTGGCTGAGATATCAATATAAGAAATCTCCCAATCGATGTTTCGCCAAGAAGGCAGCTCAACCCGTGCCACAGCCCAACGCAGAAATACTAGCGAGCCGGGTGTAGCATGCGGCGATCATCAAACCACGCTAGGAACGAGCACCAACAACGTGGTGGACCCTTTTTTCCTAGATATTATATTTTTTATCATGACAGCGGGCCGGTGAGTTGACCGAGTGATCGATCGCGCGTCATCGTAAGTTTTCCGATTTTTGTTCATTTCTCATGTCGCGTTTTAGAGCAATCCACTCGTGTACATCATGGGTTACGGTCTAACTGTAAGTCTTGCCTTCGATCCGCATTGAGGCGGTCTTTCAGCGCACGTGTATGAGTGCGGGCATGAATGCGCTTGTGATTGCACGTACGCATATACAAATACATATTTAAGGCGAATCGATACGGAAATAACTGTCTGAGATGGAGCGAGTGGGGAACCGTGAGGACCGGGCCCCGAGAGGCGAGCGAACTTGCCGGTCGGGTAGCCAAACCAGACGGCGACTATTGTCCGGTGCGATGGTGGCCAGGAAAAAAGGCGCAAGGGTGAGAAGCCCGACGTTGAGACGCTATGGCCGAGAGCTAGAGGCGCTATAATCGTAATCGCGTACAAAAACCAGGAGTCGCGCCCCGAGGCAGCCCGCGATTCTGGGGCTAAGACTGGGCTGTGTGCGTCCACAAGCCGCGGCATACGGCCCCTATGGTGAAATAACAGAATTTGGCGCGGTACACGACTACTTAGTAAAGAACGGCCGGGAATTATGACTGCCACGCCACGAAGAGCATATATATGACAAAGTAGCAACTGGAACGTCTCGGGTTGAGGATGGAGGGCGGCAATGGGTCCCACCTTGGCATTGGGACCCGGCGGAGGCACGCATATACCCTGGTCCATGACACATCCCAAACACCTGATGATGTTGCATGGGGCCCGGTTGCATTTGATATTGACGTATGGGACGACTTAAATGTCCATGCCGGGGTGCCTGACCTCGCCACCAGGAGCAACACATCCACTGCGCGTTTGTCGAAAACCAACAAATATTTCTAATCATAGGAGTGGACAAAGATCCAGTAGAGCGGTTTAAGCATTGCGATTGTAGCGAAAGTAACAAAACACACTTCAAATATCATTAGCGTAATGAATAAAGCGATTGAACACTGTTAAAATACATGGGATCCCGAAGCGAACGGCCACGAACTTCTCCGCAGCTCACAGCACGGGACACTTCAAACAGCATCGCCCGGTGCCTAGATTGCAGACAGAGGCGTTTGAGCAACTGAGCTTTGAGCTCTGCCGGAATGTGGCACCGTACTAGGGAAGTGTGCGGTATCTATATTTGCATATAAGATGAGCCGAACTATGGATTCTGCAATTGAGCAAACATACTGGTTATTTTATTTACGGTATCTGCCCTTTTGTGTCTTCCACAGATAGTGTAATAGTTCTGAATGGCAACCTGACAATCTCTTGAAACACATTTTCGGCGCGCGCAGCATTTTCGCACGGATCCCACATATTTGTGACTGTTTTATGGATGTCAACTCTCGGTCGTTCGGCCTGTCGTACATACATGGCTACTCATACCTGGCGCAAATACATCGGGTATCGCCACTGATACAGCATAAGTTGTTATAATGGTTACGATTTCGTGAGTTAGAACTCACAAGCCGTTGCATTTTGCGTTTGTCGCAGCTTGAGCAAAACATTTCTGTACACAGGTTTGA
Organism: Ceratobasidium sp. AG-Ba; assembly: GCA_016906575.1. Taxonomy (NCBI): domain Eukaryota; kingdom Fungi; phylum Basidiomycota; class Agaricomycetes; order Cantharellales; family Ceratobasidiaceae; genus Ceratobasidium; species Ceratobasidium sp. AG-Ba. Next base: position 2,420,431 of record CP059638.1, read on the forward strand.
CCCCCGCCTGTGGGGGATGAGGCGGTGTTTGTGGCAATAGAAGTTGTCCCTGTTGTTGAGGGTGGGTAGGTCGGGGTGGATAGTGGCTTTGGAGTCCACATTGGGGCTGAAGTTATTATAGTGTCCAGATATAAACCGGGGTTCTTGAGGGTAAATGCAGGGGCCGAGATTGTGGCTTGATCGTCTGTGATGGTGGAAGCCAGGACATAATGCGCACCATAGAACAAAACGTGTAGAAGGAAAGAGAGAAGCATTATAACTGCTATGAGTTTATGGTGTGTGAGGGGCACAGCAGGTTGCAACGTGGTGGTTTGGTTCATGGATCTATGGGTTTCCAGACTTATAGCCAAAGGAAGAGTGGCGCTGTCAAGACGATACATCGACAAGATAGGTTTTGGCACTGCGGTAAAATGCATGAGTCCTCCGAATCGGACGGCGTCTATATATAGATTGATCAGGGCAGTGACGGCTACATCATACCAACTTCTATGTTCCTTTATCTCGAGGCGGTTTGCACTATCACATTGATCGGTCTGAGTCCACTCCCCGGCGTTGAGCGGCTGATCCGCGGGCTTTCTCACTAGTACAGTCGGTACCGAGCCGCTCCCATCAAAGCGATAAATTTGAAGACGACGCATACAATGATATAAAATAATCTAAACTAGTTGAGTTGGTATGATATGGTAGAGCTACCCTATCCGTGAAGGAGGATGAGGATACTAACTGTCTGATGTGCGAATTCGTCAAGCGATCTAGGCAGATTAAAATATAAACATCATACCTCTATAGTTGATTGTGATTGCGGGTGACCGGGGTATCCCTCCGTGATCGTGTCGAAGTGTGCATCTGGAAGAAATGGTTCAGCGTATGAACAAGGGGCAGATGGCGTGAGCAAATTGAGTAAATTTGAGCAAGGGAGGTGGAACGTGCCACATCGAGACCACTGGTGCTAGTGAGCCTATGCAGCAATTTTTGGACGCAACGCCCCGCCTATTGATTGTGTGCCCTGTTAGGTTTATACTGTGCTCAGATTGCTCAAACCATGAGCTTATTGCTCAAGTGCTCGAATGCGGAGTCATTCTTTCTCCTGATCTGGGCGCTTCTACAAGAATCTCATCCTGTTCCACCGCTTCTCGTCCGTCTCAGGATCGGACGCATCCATGGATCTAAAGCCCAAACATTGAGCTGATGGCCATCCGGGATTTCCACTTTAAGTTTATCTTGAGCACTAGCGCTCAATGTACTTCCATGAGGTGATGTACTTCGACATGTTTGTATGCTACAAATATATTGCACTTGTGCACCGAACATTAACAAGGAAGTGAGCTGAAGTTCGCACTTCGAAATTATATTGGCAGAGCATTAATGGGTTCTAGGAGACGACTGCACTCTTCCCTCCCGCTGCTCGGCTGGATCTTTACTTCCCAGGCTACGACGCCATTGCAGGCGTTGTATCAACGATGTATGTGACCAACAGTCGAGACCGCATCAATCCCAGTCAAGGATGAATCCATAGAGTTATTTTAGTCATAACCTATTCGGCTCCAAGTGCGGGATGCTGTGTTATCCATTGCTTGGCGCTGAACGTGCGAACAGCATGACCGCTATCTAACCCTTTCGAGCAAACCCACAGACATTAGCACAGCCAAATGTACACCAGAGTTGCCTACTGAGACCCCGAGCGCCTGGACGACGCCTGAGGTTTTGAGTTTTGCAAGATGGCGAGACTCATACTAATCTCTCTCGACCGTAACCACAATATACACAATGCCTGCATTGGAGTATGCCATTACGAGGCAAGAACACATTTGAACGTCTGTTTCATCTAACTTTGCTAACTCTCGCATCTAGACCGTATCCATGGCGCTGGACGACAGTCGTTGTGTGTTTTGCCGGAGGACTGGTCCTTGTCGGGCTTGGTCTTTTCAACTGTAGTTAAAATATCCATACGGGTGATTTGAACCTGCTAACAAACATATAAAGTCGCTGCTGTTGGATATAATCAACAATCGTCTTATCGAGATGTGTTCGAGTCCAACTCTGGCGTGGGGTGGAAAAACAAACTCAAGCCTGGATACGCTCGTACGTCGGCATCTGGTTTAGATTCCTGGTTTTCGATCGCTAACATAGTGGTATCCTACAGAGCGTCAGAGTGTAACCTGTAACCCTAATTCGCTTGTTGTAGGAGGCATATATCGCACGAATGTAAGCATTACATAACACCCAACCGCATACATCGTTATTCATCCTCTCTAGAATGCTATCTTCGCACTCAGCGCTGAGAGTCTTCGTGATCCATCTAATGGCGCTCCTCTCGGTAGTGCCAACTATAGTGGCGATGCCCTCGACAGCTGTCGCGTCGACAGGATCTACATGATGGCCGAATTCCCAACACACGATGTCAAGTGGCGTGCTAAGGTTGCATGCAGAACTCCCCGACTCTATGTGAACTTCACGGTTGATTCTATTGTCACGCTACGGGCCGGCGTTACGAACGGGATCATCAACGTCGATACACTAGGAACTATTGAAAACGAACAAAACCGGCCCGAGGCGATCGTCACTTCTGTGCTATACGCCCTCGGGCTCGACGTTCTAGCCGGCTTATTTTTCAAAGCGCCTCCAGTTCCCTCGTCGGCACTCACAACCAACTCATCTGCATCTACCTTGTGGGCCGAATGGGACCCGCTTGTGGCCAACGGAACCCAACCTATGGTTGTTTCAGGTATCACTTCCCCGGATGGCGCATACTGGATACGCCCTGGCTCTGGTGCTTTTTCAGAACTGCTTCCTCCTTCTCGTCGTGCGCTAGAAAACTATGCGATCGCACTTCACGACGCGATTCTCGTTGATGTGGGGTCGACCGTGTATTTGGGAACCAGCCGTGCCAATGACAACATCTTCACCAACGCCACTGCGCTCCGCACTCGAATTCAAACCTTCGACCTATTGCAGACCTTTATGACCCCTACGAACGGAAGTGCTAATAGCCTCAACTTCAGTATTCCAGTCGCACCGTTCCTCCTTTCGCATACCAGCGAATTCAGGCTCCCGATTGCCGCTAGAAGGTTGGACGATGAGCAAGGGGCTGCAAGATTGGTGCAGAGATACCTGTGCCATAGTATGGTGCTCAAACCGCCTGCGACGCTCGTTGTGGACGTAATGGTTGCGACAGTGTCTATGTTTATGGTGGCATGGGGTATTGCCCAGATTGGGTTGATGTATGTGGCTAAGGTACATTCATCGAATGGTAAGTACACAATCTTATGAGGAATCGTGCGGGAGGATGAAAGTTTCAATATCCAGGAAATCATTGTATATGCCCTACATGCGACCCATATGCGAATCGACTTATTCCACCTACACCCGGAGACGGTACAACACCCGGAGAGAAGGACCGCGGAGGGGCTGAATATGGTTGGCCCAGTTCGACTTCCGGATAAGTTTCGCCCCGTTCCAGATTTGTTTTGGGAATTATGTATGTATTTTGGGATCAATTGGATCGAGATAGATGGACGGTACGTACCTGTTAGTCGACTCGGTGTGGCTTGGGCGTACTTGGCGAAAACGGGACCGAAACGTCTGTCCGGTGCGGATGACGTGCCAAGGCTCTGGCCATTCCGGAGATTGGTTTGGCCAAGCTGAAAATTGCCAGTTGAACTCCTCCAACACCCGACCATCTTCACGAATCACGACTATGCGTGTGCCCTATCGTATCGCAATGCTAGTTCTGATGTTTGCTCTCAGAGTTGCGGCGCAGAGCAGCTCCGAGCCTGTCGAGACTGTGACCGAACCTGAACCTGAACCAACACCGACCGAAAGCATTGATCCAACCACGACAGTACCAGGTCCAACCATCACACCCGGGCCGGATACGACCATCCCGAGCGAAACGTCGACGGCGGGAATTATTGTTTCCACTGCTATTCCACCCGTTGGTGGAGGTGCGACTTGTGTACAGACTTGTCTCGTAAGAGCAGCTGCTGGGGCTGGGTGCCAGAGCAGGTGAATAAGACGGTGCGACCGGAAAACAGGCGGATATTGACCTGGTTTGATTCGTTAGCACGGACTTGGCTTGCGTGTGTTCAGGGTGGGTCGGACAAGACTTGCCTTTGAAAACTCGATTAAACCGACACATTTTACAGTGAAAACTATCTCGGTCTCGCGCAAATTTGCTTTTCCGAATTTAGTTGCCAGGCATCAGCTGTTAGCGAGGCGGAGGGCGATTATAATGGAATATGCAGGATCGGTAACGACTCATCCAGTGCGTTCGACTTGACTCACTTAGAATTCACGTCTAACTCCGTCCTCCCAGGCAGCTTGGCTACTTCTTCAAGCTCCCGTTCGAATTCCCCCGTATCCTCTAGGATGGTGACTAGTCGCGCCGTAATCATCATCTCTGGTGCGGTCATCACGGTCTCCGGATCGGCAAGCACAATTATGTCCGGATTCACGACTATCCAGACTGGCGACACTAGTCCTACTGGGGTGCCGGGCGGGACCTTGCCTGGTGCAAGTAGCAACAGTGCGTTGAATCTGCAGTCGAACGCGGTAGCTGGACTCGGTATAATTGGGGGGGCTGCCATTTTGTTGTTATAGAGGATTCGATAGGCCAAACATGATGTTGACCTTTGGACGGATCCAACGATTTTACGAGTTCGAGATTAATATATGACTGTTAGGAGCCCTTTTGTTTCAAACCGCCAGCAGGTAGCTCAGCCAAAGGTGCGACACGCAAGAGGGAGTGAAATTGTCTAGGCATACCAACCACCTAAAGCTGTAGCGGTCAACTGCCCGAGTTTGGGAGGACGTGTTAATCCGTCGAGTCAGCCGAGATCGAGCCCCGCGAGATGTGGCGGCGCTCAACACAAGTCCCTCAAGCGTACAAGGCCAATCGCCATGACGTCATGGCCACGAACTCGTTACGCTGTAACATGTGGTTCCGGAGCTGGCTCGACAAGAGCATACAGGCATTCTTTGAACTGGTTATACTGATCGGTTACTGTGTCGTTCAATTTCTTTGCCTCGTTCTTGAGCAATGCCTTTAATGGTTCTAATTCTTCGTACGGTCTAGCACATTGCATAAAATGGGGGGCAGAGCGTACCGGGCTTGATCGCATGGGCCATCGCTCTGCTGCAACCAATCGCACGGTAGATGTTTTACCCGGCCCGGTGCAGTGTTTTCTGATACTCCCCTATTTCAAGTTAAGCCATATATGTCCCTTCAGTTGCGAACACACGGCTTCTGTATTTGGACAGACAAGAAGTAATTATCCCCTTCTGAGTTATGCTCCGAAATGAGGGATTTTGGTAGCGTTTTCCATTTGAATTCGATTCACTTTGCCTATTATATTGCTGCCCATGAAGCATTTTTGCTTTGTATTCCCGTTGGCCGCTTAGTCACTGCTCACAAGACGGATTTCCCCAGTCCTTCGATGTAAAGATTAGCCGAACGAGAGGCAGCCGGCGGGCCGAGTGAGGTATTTTAGATGAAGCAAGTTGATGCTCTCCGATGTCCCGCCACTATGAACTTGCTGTTTTATACTCTGACGCTCCTCTCGCTCTACTCGTTTGGTGTGTCCAGTGCTGGGACATTTACCAATCCTATCAAGAACCCGAATGGCTCTGATCCGTATATTGTATCCTCTCAAGTGACTTTCTCAGTAATCAAATCATTGATAGCTTTTGCTAGGTGTATTCGAATGGCTACTACTACCTGACTAGTATGTCCCCGTAATCTATGCTTCATTACGATGGATTCTAAGCAGCTTAATTTGCTAGCGACCACGTGGACTAACATTCAAATCACACGAGCTACGGTATGCTAGACTGAATGTGAAGGAGGTACTCAATGTGATAATTTTTCCAAAGACGATGGCGGGATTGAAGACTGCCGCACCTAAGGTTGTGTGGACCGACAGCACGTCATCTCGTTGTTGTAATATGTGTAAGCACCTTGGGTCTTCGAGATTCCGGAATTCTGAAGACCAACTTCTAGGGGCTCCCGAGATCCACTGGATTGCTGGGCAGTCGTCTTGGTATATGTGCGTTGCCCCTGTATATCCCACACCACTCCACTTACCCATATTGCGACACAGTTATTACTCCGCTGGAACTTCCGCAAACCTCGACGGGCAACGTGTGCATGTTCTCAAAGGTAGCTCAAATGACATCTGGGCTTCGAATTGGTCCTATGCAGGTTAGATATTTCCACCTATATGCAAGCTCGACATTTATATATAAATCTGTTTCAGGGAGAATCGTTATACCTAACCGTGATGTATGGGCTATCGATGCTACGATCCTGTTTCTGCCAGCCGGGCCTTACTTCGTATTCTCAAGCTGGGATGGGGATCAACAATGTCTCTGGATCGCGTATGTTTTGTTTCCTTGTTCGCGCAAACGATCATTGACCTAGAGTTCAGTAAGATGAACTCGGCCACCTCTGTCGGAAGCGCATATAAGATCTCTGCCCCAACTAACTCATGGGAACAAATTACTGCGAAGGTCAACGAAGGACCAGGTACGTGTATAAAACAATCATATCGGATTGATCGACCTAGAATCAGCTTTTACTAGCCGCCTTGTATCATGGTGGCCGCACGTGGATTGTCTGTAAGATAAATGCTTCAACATCTGAAAAACTGCACTCACTCTGTATGATGAGTAGATTCGGCTTCCGGTTGCGCCGGGACGGGTTATTCTCTCGGCTCCATTGAGCTGACTGGGTCTGACCCACTTTCGATGTCTTCCTGGAGCAAATATAATGCTGGTCCTATCTTCAAAGCAGCCTACGGAAATTATGCAGTAAGCGTCATCCCTCCTTTGGATACGGACTACCTTAACTTCACTCGCCCAGGTCGGACATAACGGTTTCTTTACAGCGTAAGTGTTAGTTTTTCTTTGGTCGAATGGCAGAATTGACACGCTAAACCCAAAAGTCCGTCCGGAAACATATACATGGTGAGTTTAAGGGACTGGTTATACCTTGAAATCAGGCTAAACGACTTTCGGGTATCCTAGGTATATCACGCATCTCCGTCATCTAGCGTTACTTGCGATGGGAATCGTCGCACAATGGTTCAGGCTGTTGGCTGGCATTCAGACGGTTCCCCCAATCTTGGCTCACCACGCGCGTTGACTGACAATGTACCCGAACCAGCTTAGGAAATCTGTGCAGCGATGAAATGTACGAAGTACGCGGTTATGCATAAACAATCACATTTTTGAATCACCCACACATAACGAATCCTCTTCGAGGCTCCTGCGGTATCATTAGACCACTTGCAAGTGGGTCGTGGGTCCACCCTAAAGCAGTTAACAGAGAACTCATCGTCTTGTATGCGCTCATTTGGTACTTTACCTCCATGGCCAGAATAATGCTTTGCTTGAGTTCTCATTCATAATTACGAACCACTGGCAATATATACAATCCTAAATAAACCCACACTTCCGCCATCTATTGCATAGTGTCATTATAGGGCAACTCTGGATGATGGTAGTGTTGGAAGTATCGGTCGATTGGCGCTTACGGCACTTGCGAGTGGCTGGCTATACAGTACCAACCGCATTTAGTGCGGGCGAAGTTTTTCATGTATCTTTGCTCTCGTACCCAATCCTATTCGTGCTATGTGACTTACAAAAGGTAGCACCAAATGGCAAGGTGGCGGGTGAGCGCACGGTCGCGGTTGATCGAGGCTGTTCAACTATATATGTACCACATGCTATGTTCGTAGTACAATAATGGATCACAAACACCTGAGAACTCACGCTCGAAACGAAATCGGTAATGACCGGAAGCCCCGATAATGATTGTAGACTTGATGAGGAATGGCCTCCAAACGGAATCCTCTGATTCTTAAATTAATTTTTATAAGATTCTGGCTAGGGCTGGCCAAATACGAATCCACAAATGACGTATCTACATGATATTTGATACTCTCCCAATACATTCCGTATCGAGTCTTCGACTCCACATCCCAATACGAACAAATAGAATACGCATCGAATACGATCCCCCTCGTTACAATATGACATCGTATTTGTCCGCGAGCACTCGTAGACCTTAACCTGCCCCTGCGAAGACGGTCGTCTATGTGAGCTTCCACATCGAACGCATTGTTTCTAATGGTATAACAGCGTGGGTTCCACTCTCTGCGACATTGCTTGCGGTTGAGGTTGCAATAAAATACAATAAGAGGCGATATGGGTATTTGGATCCAGTGTATTGTATTTGGAGTTATCTTGTCGTATCTGATATTATTGGGATCGTATTTGGCCAGCCCTAAATTATGACCTAAATAATAAGGTGATGAGATACAATAAGGAGGTGTAGACATAGGATTACGTTGATGGCCGAGGCTATGCGTTGCTTGATGGATTGCCGCCTAGGACTGCCTCATCGTCCCATAGTTTAGTATTTCCACCAGATTACAAATCTCACTTCTTGATACAGCGCCTGAGAAGTTGTGGAGCTACGAGCGGGGCCAATGGTATTATTACACCATGTTGTACGCAAGTGAAGCCCGAACAGACCGCGCCCAGTACATGACATTAACTAACTAGGAATGTTTGGAGAATCATGCGCGCCAAGCTATGCGTGGGTTCACAGCCTTGAAAGATATAAAAGCTTATGCCTTGAAGAACATTACCAGCAACATCGTCATGAGGTTACTTCTGGCACTAGCCATTCTCTGCTTCAACTACATATGCGTCTTGGCCTTCACTAACCCATTGAAACCTGATCATGGCGCGGACCCATTCATGGTATGTATTTGGAGGCAGATTTCAAAGAGCGCGCGATTGACTTGCAATCAAGGTTTATTCGGATGGCTACTACTACCTCATGAGTGGGTCAAATAATGCAGAGAGAGTGAGACTGCTGATGACCTACTAACTGGCAGCAACCACCGCGGTCGATCTTGAAATCAGGCGCGCCCCGGTATCTGGCGATTCACATTCGAATTCAACTTTATTTACACTATTTCCTTAATATAGACGCTTGGTGGGCTGAAAAACGCCACACAAAAGGTCGTATGGAAAGATAGTGCTCCCGATCGCTGTTGCAACCTCTGTAAGCACGTCTCTCGCCTTAAATTATGATACCTCACAAAGGTCCTTGTGCTCAGGGGCACCAGAGATCCACAACATGGACGGCACCTGGTATATGTATATACCACATCGATTGATTACTGGTCTGAGCAGGCCTTTGCTGAATTTCATAGATACTATACCGCTAGCCCAGCTGAATTAGGACCAGGCCGCAATCAAAGAATGCATGCAGTCAAGGGAAGTTCATCGGACATCTGGGGTTCGACTTGGTCCTATGCTGGTAAGCGGGATCCATATATAGTTGGCACACTGGACCAAAAAACCACCTTTACAGGGCGCCTTGTTGTCCCTAATCGTGATACCCATGGCATCGATGGAACGGTGATGACACTATCGTCCGGGAAATATTGGCTTTACTCAAGTTACGACGGCGATGAACAATGTTTGTGGATTGCGTAGGTGCTAGCTTTGGTATCCAGAGAAAAGGGGTATTCATTACAATATCTGTAGTAAGATGAATGGCCCATTATCTCTACAAAACGGGTACAAAATTTCGGCTCCAACCAACCCATGGGAACGAATTGGGCTCAATATTAACGAGGGACCAGGTAAAGACATTCCCCCTTTTCACGAGTACGCCAATTGAACCTGTTTTATCCAGCTCCCATCACCCATAACGGCCGTACCTGGATTGTTTGTGAGTTGGTCCACATTGCGTCTCTTACACCAAAGGGCTGGAACGATACTCCAACGAATTGCAGACTCGGCTTCTTACTGCGGTAGCAAAGGATATTCTCTCGCCTCGTTGGAACTTGTCGGTTCAGATCCTCTTCAAATGTCGTCATGGAGGAAGAGCATCGGTCCGATTTTTACTGCCGCAAACGGCAGCTGGGGGGTGAATAAAGCAGCGTTTCTCCAGACACCGGTAGCCTGACCATCTTGTTTCTATAGCCCGGGCACAACGGCTTTTTCCAATCGTGAGTATATGCATTCTTCCCATCTGATGCTAGTTAAATATTTCTTTCGCTACAAGTCCATCTGGGGCACCATGGATGGTGAGAAAATATACTATGACTGTGCGCTACTATTAATGTTCCCTCTCCTAGGTCTATCATGCTTCACCGACTTCGGATGTTCGCTGCAACGATACTCGTCGTACCATGGCTCAGCCCATCGGATACCGTTCTGATGGATCTTTGAATTTGGGCCAGCCCCGACTGCTTTCGGAGAATATCCCTGAGCCTGTCTGAGTACCATATTTTGCACGCCGAACTCTTGGTATCCCGGGCCCGGATCAACTTAACGCACCCAGAAACATATAGAAAACCATCTGTTTTATAGAGCTACATTTTGATATCGGCTATTTATAAGTTTCACGTGAACGCAGTTTGTTTCTTGAGAGTGATAGTTTGGATATTTGAATATGCAAGCAAACCATTAAGACCATTTTCAACACCAATACCAGACTGCTTATGTCCACCAAATGCCTGTAGATGTGCGGAGTCAGCCCAAGAAACCCAAGATCATAGACTAAAGACCTACATAGAAGGGAGTTGCTGGATTGAACTCATTCATACAGACAGCTATTCGAGCTCATGTGTCAATGAGAGTTTGTAGAACGAAGCTCTTGGACATACATCCGGATTGAATTTGTTTGGCAATGCGTTCAACGGCTCCCAAATCCTTACCCCATACAGTTGCAGATAGTCCTAGGGTTGTGTCGTCTGCCGGGTTTCCATATTTGATCGGAGCTCTACCTTTACAAGTTGTGGGAACTCACTAGCACGCTTGATCACGTCCTTCTCATCGCTCCACTTCAGAAGCGGCACAATTGGACCAAACGGTTCCTCTTGTACGATCTTCGAGTCCTCCGGCGGGTTATCGACAAACGACACGGGGACAAAGAGGCCGTTGGTCGGGTTCGGATTCACGTCACCACCGACAGCAAACTTGTAGCCGTTGGCGTGCGCATCCTCGAAGAACGAGAGGACCTTCTTGTACCTTTCAAGGACGCGTGAGTTAGGTAACATCTGGTTGGATCTAGGCCACTAACTGATTGAGATTTTGGACGGGTCCAAGTTGGGAGTCCGGGTCAGTGCCGTTTCCAACCTTGACGGCCTTGGTAAATTCGACGAGTGCATCACGAAATTCGTCGTATATCTGCTCATGAACGTAGAGTCGTTTTGCTGAAAGACGTTTTAGTTTGGACATGCTTTGTGACAACCGGTGAAACACATACCCGCTGCGCCTGTATTCATTCCGATCCTATGGTTCAGCAATACGAAATGATTTGAACAAGAAACAGGAGACGAACATGTTTGGCCGCTGTTCTGTGTTACGAATTTTAGTCCATTTAAGGATCATGATCCGTCCAGTAAGCTACTCACGGTCAAGGCTGCCCAGAAGATGTCGCTTTGTTCGAAACACCCGTGAGCCTCGAATCTGTGAACGAGCCGGCCTCAACTCACGGGACAATCTTTTTGGGGTTAACATCTGGAAGGATGATGCACGGGTCGTTTCCACCTAAATATATCGTTCAGGAATCATCATGCGGGCTTCGGATCATAAGGGTTCAATACCAAGTTCGAGAGTCAACCGTTTGAGGCCCGTGCTGGCGCTCTGCATTACTTTCTTTCCCGTTTCGCTCGATCCAGTAAAGCTAACCTGAGTGGATAGCCAAATCATCGTTCCGATGCCTTTCTTTGCGTTTACCTACTCACTTTGTCGATATTCGGGTGGCTCGTAATCAATGGACCCAGACCATCATCTCCGCTAAGGACATTTACCACACCAGGCGGGACGACAGGTTGAATGTCTTTGATAAATTTCAGAGTCGTAAGCGGGGTAAATGGTGATGGTTTCAAGATGAGCGTGTTTCCGGCAAGAAGAGCCGGGGCCATTTTCCAAATACAAAGATTGAGAGGAAAGTTCCTATTGTAATCAGGATTAGTATAACGTTATAATCTTGGACAGTTAAAGAGACTAGCCAGGGGACAATCCCAGCACACTGGACGGTGGGAAGTATGTAATACTTGTAAGTGACTCGAGACCAGTGTCTCCTGAAAGAACTCACGACTCCGATTGGAACACGGCGTTCAATTACCCTCTGTTGTTCATTATCAACGAGCAATTTGTCTGGAACTCGGAGCTTTGCGGTCTCGCGCAACCATAAAATAGCACCTCCAACCTCCCTTTGGGCGGATTTGAGCTATTACAAACCATGATGGGCGGTTCCAATACGGTGGTGCTTATAGACTCACCGGCTTTCCCTGCTCGGAGGTCAACAAGTTTTGATATTCTGCGGCATTCTTTTGAATGATATCCGCAATCTGGTTTAGAACCTGCGCCCGGTCATCGGCGGACTTGGCCGACCATTCAGGCAAGGCCGCACGGGCGGCAGCAACGGCTTCGTCCAGCTACATACCAAACGAATATAATGAACATAATGCACGTATCGTATAGGAAATTCATACCTGCTCTTGAGTTGCCACTGGAACTTCCGCAATCTTTTGCTGAGTCGCTGGATTGATGACGTCAATCTTCTGAGAAGACGTAACAACCTTGCCGTTTATGATATGAGTGTATTCAGTTGCCATGGCGCGAGAGGAGGGGAGAACTGCGAGTTGGTTTGGCTCAACGTAAGCCGATGGCGTGCTTTATGAACTTCAAGGCTACAGTTCTTTGACGGGGTTGGGGAGACGGTAGGACATGATCGTGATATGTTTTATGTAACTTGCAATGAAAATCAGATAGAAGCCTCAGGTGTGTAGGGGCCACTCACCGAGAGACCCCATACGCAAGATTCCTGAAGAATACTCGGCTTTACGCCCGTCTAAACTAGCCCGTATCAAGACTATCCTTCCCAGGAGCACGCCATCCATAGATTGACTTGCCTTGTTCAGCACAAGAAATTGAGTAACACTGCGGGAAAAATATTCACGGCCGTTCGCTAGATTTCTGATATTGGACTGGGCGCCAGGTTCGTGATGAACAAAGTCGATTACACGCAGCACTACTTCGCCAAGTAAAGGGGCTAGATGCGAAGACCTCGGGCGCCGTTCATACCCGCTCCGTACCCTGATAAGAGACTCCAGCATTTGGTAAGTTTGGTCGTTGGAACCCAGTGCAGCAATGATGGTCACGAGAGATGATCAGAATGTCACGTGAAGGATTCATATCTGCCAATTACTGATTCCAAGCCTAACTAACTGCACATTTCTGTTTAAATATGTCTAACGCATCAACTCTATGCAAACGCAGTTTGCTTTTTGAGCGTAATAGTTTGGATATTCGAGTACCCAAGAAGACCGTTCAGCCCATTCTCAACGCCCATCCCAGATTCCTTGTGCCCACCAAAGGCCTGAACCCGGCCATTAATTTCATGTACTAGTGAGAATAGAAAAAAGACGTACCGAGAAAGGAGTCGCAGGCGAGTTCTCGTTCATACCAACAGCTAGAGAGAATCGAATGTCAACGCTTGATCCAAAAGTAGCATACAGTCTGAACACGTACTTCCGGCCTGAAGTTGCCTTGCGATACGCTCGGTCGCATCGAGGTCCTTGCCCCAGACAGAGGCAGAAAGACCCATCCTAGTATTATCTATACAACGGATACTGGTCAACACCTCTCCCAGGGGTTATTCTGCAACTAAAACTCACTAGCACGTCTAATTACGTCCTTCTCGTCGCTCCACTTCAGGAGCGGCACAATCGGTCCAAACGGCTCTTCCTGTACGATCTTCGAGTTCTCAGGCGGGTTATCGACAAACGATACAGGGACGAAGAGGCCGTTGGTAGGGTTCGGGTTGACGTCACCACCGACAGCAAACTTGTAGTTGTTGGCGTGCGCGTCCTCGAAGAATGAGAGGACTTTCTTATATCTGAAATCAATGTAAGTGAAGCCGCACGAAGTGAAGCCTATGAAGAGGGGCGTACTGGTTGATATTCTGAACTGGACCGAGCTGAGAATCAGGGTCCATGCCGTTTCCGACTTTGACCGACTTGCTAAACTCTACGAGTTCGTCGCGGAACTGGTCGTAGATCTTCTCATGAATATAGAGACGTTTGGCTATTGTAGAAGTATAGTTAGTCAACGCTGTAGGTACTCAATGTAAATGTACGCACATGCAGAGCCTGTGATCAAGGAGAACAATCGTGCGTTAGTAATTTATTCTACCCAGCCTCCATCACGCAGAAGAACTAACAAGTTTGGCCGTTGTTCTGAAAAGAGCATTAGTCTCGTTGATATACGTTCGGTGAATTCTACTCACAACCAAGGCAGCCCAGAAAACGTCACTGGAGGACAATTGTTGGTAAGCGCATACAAGCCACACTACAATCCACTTACGGGACAACTTTCTTAGGATCGACGTCCGGAAGAACGATAAGAGGGTCATTTCCGCCTAGTCATTCAATTGAGTAACTTGAACGAGAATGGAAGACCCGACCATACGAACCAAGTTCGAGTGTCAATCGTTTGAGACCGGTGCTTGCGCTTTGCATAACCTTTTTGCCAGTCTCACTCGAACCAGTGAAGCTAACCTACGTGGGAGGTCCCAATGTAAATACCGCATCAGTAAGCAACTGGCAATCCCTACCTTGTCGATATTAGGATGAGCCGTAATCAGCGGACCCAAGCCGTCGTCCCCGCTCAGGACGTTAACCACACCCGGGGGAAGGACGGCCTGAATGTCCTTTACGAACCGAAGGGTCGTAAGGGGAGTGAAAGGCGAGGGCTTCAAAACCATCGTATTTCCGGCAAGGAGGCATGGAGCGAGTTTCCAGATGCAGAGGACAAGCGGGAAATTCCTATTGCGCCTAGCGTGAGCATATGACATAGCTTCGACTTCTTACACAACTAACCAGGGGACGATACCAGCGCACTGTGCGAAGGAATCGGTCAGTTCAGAAGCGTAGAATCAGCGAAGGTCTGGAAAGACTTACAACTCCGATGGGCACACGACGCTCGATCACTTTCTGCTGTTCGTTATCAACAAGGACCTTGTCAGGAACACGAAGCTTGGCCGTCTCGCGCAACCATAGTGCAGCAGCTCCAACCTCGAACTGTGAATTGGCAAGCTGTCGATTACGGTCATGAGTAAGAGTTAAATTCATGACAAGACGGCACTTACCGTTTTGCCCTGTTCGGAGGTGAGAAGTTTTTGATATTCCCCAAAGTTCTGTTCGATGACGCCAGCAATTTGATTGAGAGCCTCTGCCCGTTCGTCTGCGGACTTGGAAGACCACTGGGGCAGGGCGGCGCGAGCAGCAACGACTGCCTCGTCGAGCTATTACAATGAAAAATAGAAAGTTAGAAGTCATTTTATCAAAATTTGAGAAAGTCGTACCTGCTGCTGAGTCGCAACCGGGACTTCGACAATCTTTTGCTGAGTCGCAGGATTGATGACGTCGAGCTTTTTGGGAGAAGTGACGGCCTTGCCGTTGATGATGTGTGTATATTCGGACATGGTGAGTGCGGGATAATGTGTAGCTGGGGTGGTACTAGTCGACTCGAGGACCATGGCTCGTTTATATATTGCATAGCTCCACCGCGATTTGAAAAGTGGTTGGTATGGATGTCAGCAGCCGAGCCCCCGCGTCGATCCCGACCAGAAGTTCAGATGCCCTGCGCAACTTTTGATACACGGCTCACTCATCTCCGCGGCCTTAGTCTTCTGAGACCATAGCCATTCGAACGACCGCCTTTCCCATCATGCCGATATCGCGGTGAATACCAGCCGTAACCAGCCAGGGTGATCGGTCGTCGGGGAGAAAAGGCATGATACCTGTGATGAGTGTGGAGTCGAGTGGAGGTGACGACCAATCCGTTATGCAGGAAGGATGGAACCAGTCTAGAAGTTTCAAGCGACGTATCGTTGGTATTGACGAGGACGCGATTGCCAATCGACCCGGCGGTCGGCTCAGGTCGTTGCCGGGTCACGTGCTACAAACTCTTTTTCTTGGCATACATATTTTACTAGCTACATGAACGCGAGGTCAAACCGCTAGGGTCCCGAAACACACAAAACCGAGTCAGCCTCAAGGGCAGGGGTCATCAACAAAGGTAAAAGAACAAGACCGGGGGCGCACAACACGGGTCAGTCTACGTAGGGCTCACGTGCTACAAACATTTCGATGTGTTTCTACTTTAACGTAATTATTAGAGCTGGGTTGTCGAGACATACAATGACTCAGCGCGAGTCCACCATCTTTCTGTGGTTTCATAAATGAACACTTTCTTCGTTCTGAGTGTACACTCAAATGATAGACATCGGCCTCGCATAAGCAGCAAATTAGCTTTCTCAGAACCAACGGATCGACAATAGCTGCGAGCCCGAGAGGCATGGTCGACTGAAACTAATACCGTTACGCATACAATTTTAGTCCATCATCCTATATATCTGAGGTATTACATATTAGAGACGTATTTACTTCCCCGTGACTACTACCATACTCACCAACTCTACTACTTCTCGCGCGCTAGGTCGTTCGTCGGGCTTGTTTGCCCAGCAAGTCGACAACAACGACCAAAGTCGGTCACCTTTTTCATCGAGTGGTATCTCTTCCGGTCGTGGAGGAATTTCCTTATTTATAGTAACAATCACAATCACCCGGTGGTTCTCTGTGCCATGGAACGGGGGTCGACCAGTAAAAACCTCCTATAGCATTATTTCAGCATCTAAAGTTATAACCGGCTTACCAGCCATACGTACCAGAATGGTCTAATTGTTCAGTCAGTATATCAGCAAGTGCGAAACCAAAGACTGAAAGTCACGTACCATGCCGAGTGCATATACATCAGCGGCTATACTAAACGGGCTGGCTCTACTGTCTAACAGTTCGGGAGCCTGATTCAAAGCCCGGAAGATCAGAACTAGCGTTGCGATGGTCGATCCGTGGGACGTACCGCGTATCGTAGCGTGTAGCCATTCTTCGGTGTAGTCGATGTCAACTTGAACGTGCTGTCTTTCAAAAAGGCACTCCCGAAGTCCGTGATCATTGGCACCCCATGATCAGAAACAAGCACATTAAGCTAGTTTCCATGAGCGTAACCACCACGTAGCAATTTGGTGGTAGAACATACACCTTTCAAGTCTCCGTGCACCTTCACCCTAGCTAAATATCACAGTGTAAACTTGTAGAGTTGAAACTGGGCTTACGATTCCCCGTGAGTGTAGATAGGCCAGACCTTCAGCAATATCTGCACTCTAGAAAGAGGTAAAACTATTCCATTGAGACGCTCAACGTAGCGCGACATACCAACTCGTAGCGGTTGACTGCGGGGTTGGTACTTAAGTATGACGGTATATTTCCGTTCCTCATCCAACGCGACACCATGCCAATTTGTTGCCGAAATTCGACCAGCCCCAAAAGTGGCAGGACGTTTGGGTGATCGCATTTAGACCACACATGGAGCTCTCGTGCGACGTCCTGGCGCAATATCAGAATTGCAGTACTCCATGATTAATGTCTTACTCTGAGGGCTTTCTGTCCAGTTTCATTCGCTGTAATCGTGATTTTCGCAGTTTTAATAGCGATGGCTAATCCGTTTTGAAGTTTTCCACGATAAACCTCACCAAAGCCACCTTGAGTTTCCGGCAGTGTGCTGCAAGAACTAAAGTCTAGATCGCTGGTGATATTACGGCAGCCATGTTCACTCAGCCTCTGGACTATTTCTTCGACTGACTAAATAAACAGACCGTCGTCAGAGCTGAATAATTTCAACCAGGGAGTACGGGACCTACCATGAGCTTGACTGATTCCGGCTGTTGGCTGTTGTCTGGGACCACTACACCACACAATGTTCCTTGACCCGACAAGAGGCGCTGTAGAGCTACTTGAGCCTTTAAATTTGTAGCGCATATAAAATAACAGACCTCCTAACCACAAACGTCGCAACGTTAAGATTGGGAAGTCTCGTAATTGTAGTTTCAACGTACATACTATTAATACCCATATAGGCAGGGTAAACGCCGAGCCATATACAAGCAAAGCGTCACTTACTCTCTACGTAATCGAACATGTAAGTCAGAACCGAGACAAGGTAGACACGTAGCAGACCTTCTGTAAATGTGAATATTCCAAAAATCGAGCGTAAATGTGTGCAAGATTAATTATGTATCCTGGGGGGACCTACCATCTACGTATCGGCACAGTTTCAGTGGGTACTAGGGGACTACATTTATCTCGCCCGTGAGACCTTGGACTAACCTTTTGATGCACGACAAACGCTTTTGGTCTTTCGCCAGGAACAAAACCCCAGCAGCTTTTGAGTAGTGTCCATAACACGTCTCCACCGTGTTCGCCCACTGGCATGTACTCATTTGGTCGCTCATGCATGCATCTTTTTTTGACTAAATCGAAATATATCCAGAACTCTGCTCATGAGGATAGTATAATTTCCTTGAGAGGGGTAAGGAGCATGAGTATACCATCTTCAATTGTATCCCATGGAATTTTTCCGGTAATCAACTCCTGGAATTCATCAGATAGCCGTTATATTTGTGCTTCTGTGTTGTAAAAACTCACCAGAATAGTCTGTTCAATCTCTCCTCAGCCATGGCAGATTGATAATGTTGACCACAATTGGCTCACCATCCCGAGCGAATACACGTCCGCCTCTTTTGTATACAAGCTTTGGCCATCAAGGATCTCGGGTGCCTGAGGAATATGTAAGATTTCTCATACAAATATCATGTAGGGCTTCCTCACTGTCCACCGGATAGAGGTCCAGGAGTCGATTGAGCTGAGTTCAGGCATCTCCATTAGAGAGGCCTCAAATCCGATGATAACTGGTCTTCCCGCAGCAGAAAGGACAATGTTGTGCTGAACGCAAATGTTAGCCGGGTATTTGGGACAAACAAGGAGCTCACCCCTCGGATATCACCGTGTATCTCGATGCGTAAAATATTAGCCTAATAAACCAGTACTCAGCAGCGTCTACGCACAATACCCTGATTGTGAATATAGGAAATGGCATCGCAAACTTGAACACACTGAAAATGTAATCATGTCAAGACAGAGATAAACCCATAGCTAATTTGTTTGACTACCAGACGAGCTCGATCGATGTGTTTGAACTCTTCGTTTCGGTATCCCGAGTAGTCCGTGAATGTTAATTGTGAAAATATGGTTCCTATCTGAGACTGATATTCTACAAGCCCAAGTAGTGAGAGGACATTGGGATGATTGAATTTTGACCATTTGAGGAGCGCTTGAGCAGAGTTCTACTCTCATGAGATTCTATCTCAACAAAGGTGAGATATAGTTTACCACGAGGACTTTATCCGACCTCCACAAAATGATTGAAAACTTTGTTGAGTTGAGCAACACCCCGCGGCCAATAGGCTGTGATGATGTACCGTGAACATGATTAGGATAACTTGGCCATTCAACAGAACAAGCATCCATCTGTGCTGTAAGATCATCCAGGCCCTTTGCACGAAGGCGACCTATTGTTTCGCTGTTGGGCTTTTGCAACATTAGAGGCGTGCATAAAGGCAACGCGACTCTATCGTACCACATGGTCATGATCTTGAACTTCCCTTAGCATGTTCATGGTGCAGATGTTTGATGTGGGCCGCAATTACTTTTGAGCGCCGGACGTTGCTCTGTGATGACACTGCTCAGCAGTGCCAAACAATACACGCACGCCACATTAGCCGCCACCGAAGCGAAGAAAGGGGTTAGGAGTCAAGTGTTCTTGGCCAACGATCACCGTGTTATTCCGAACAACTCGTCCTCTACAAATGGCTCTGCTGCGAAGAACTGGTTCATGCTTGCTCGTAGCACTCGTGGTTCTATGGCCTCTATTCGCTATTTCAGGCGGGACACTACAATGGTCCAAGAGATTTCTGGAGCCTCTCAACGAGCTGATGTCTCAACCAGAAAGCACGGTCTATGCCGCACTTTCTACCTCTAACGTTCTTGGTCCATGTATTCCAAAATATTCCCCCCGAAACAACGCAACCGTAGAGACGCAACTGCGTAAGTACGGCAAAATGTTTGTGAGTTGGCTCTCCAATTGAGATATTTGGAAGTAGCTTACCCTGAGTTTTAGTTTTACGGCGAGGACCAAACGGTATTAGCACGACCTCACGCTCCGTCTTGAAACTCACACCGGATCTTTCGTATAGTCCGTTATCTTCCACTATAAGATGTCCACTTTGTACGCTCTCTCCGATAGCGGCGCCACCAAATGCAAACTGGCTCTGGCTTATTATGTATCATGTAACCCCCCGCCAACGTAAGCCACTCTTTTTCCATCAGGTAGAACCTGCTTAACTAATTTCATCAGGGATTATCCTGTTCCGAGCGTATCCCGCATGCGTAGATGGTTTCCCTTGCCGGGAATACATACTAGCGAGGATTCAGATATATAAAGGGATTGGACGAGCTCTTTGAACTCGTATGAATAGTTGGATGATAAAACTGCAAGCTGAAAATGACATTGAGTACGCGGCTAGGAGTTCAAATCTGAAAGAGTGATAATCATATTCAGGCGTGTAAGATCCTACTTTCATGATCGGCGAATCGACGAAAGGGGTCAGGCCAAGCCTACGTTCGCAAATGATAAACTTGCTCTTGTAATTAATAGTAATGACCATGGCCACCTAAATTCGAATACCCTGTTCTTCTGTGCTGGGTGAAGGGAGTGCTATCTTGGCATTCGCTTATGAGACAACACCCGGAAAGGGTACGGTACGTCAGAGCGGTGGAACGGATGTCGAGATGTTAGACCTACCTGTCAGGAATTCGTGGTAACAGGAAAGACCCGGCGCACTTATGCATCGAAGCGAGGGAGCATTAGCAGGGAAGAGATTGTTGATGGGCCCATGTGTGGTCCAATTAATAAATCAAAAATAAGGCGGATCTTGGACATCCGGGTCGTGTAAGAGATTTGTAATTAGCCACCCCGTAGTAGGAACAGAAAAAGGAGCCAGAAAGAGTGGAGAAAGATCTAACTTGTCACTGATCCAACCAGGGTCGATAATAGTTGCAACAGCGCCTCGAATCGACTCACCTCTCTCCCTGGCTTGTCGACCGTTATGAAGGACCTGGATCCTCGGTCCGTCCGTCGCCGGGCAATACATACCCGAACACCCTTCGAAAATATCAACCAAGAACTCGATTGTGTCGGAAGTGAAGGTTTTGTTTGCGAGTGACGTCTTGTTCGATTATTCTAATAGGACGATCAGGCTCGTGGCGAGTGGTTGAGGGTCGGATCAATGGGGGACTGGGGAGGCCTGAATTTGTTAGGAGACGCCTCATAAGTGACGATCCGATCCCTCTGTATTACTACAGGAGATGAAGAGCTAAACGCCGTTGAGGATTTGAAGTATAATTGTTACGAAATCCGATTCGGGAGTGGTTAGAGGGAATAAGTTCGTTGGGATGTGCAGTTAGTTGGCGGAAATTTCACTTTAAGTCCAGTCCCGATCTGAGAGGGGGTTATATCAGAATATCGTTCTCGGATTAAGCACCGAGAAACTCACACAACATCCTGCCAGTAGCGCTACAAGTTTGTTTGAGATCGGTCTTTGTGGAGTAAAGAATCAATGGCTTTGATTCACATTTGAACCTAATCCAACTGTTAGGATACTCCACGCCATACGCTGGGGAAGAATCTGGTAAAGTGAAAGTTAGTTTACCAGATTTTTCGTCAATTCCGGGCAGAATCACGACAAATCACATGTGCATCCCCGTTCGAGTCAATGTGAAAATACACTGGGTCTCTGTCATTGTTTCTTTTTGTACTTATTTGCGCCATATCACCAGTGATAGGCGGTTTGGTATAGTCCGCATCTACCACTACAAAGTATTATCGCCACGTCCAAGATTTACAAGGTCAAATAACGCCCATACCTTAAGGTTCGAGAAGATTCTTCTTTCATCATAAAAAAGTTGACGAATGAAGCGAGGGTGAGAGATAACTTGCTCGATGGAATGATTATGCCATTCTTTGGAAACGACTGGGTTCGCGCACTTGGCGGTAAAGTACAGTCGATAGTCACATCCAGTAAGAGTGCAGAAGTTATTGCAATGTACATAATGAAAATCAAGTGGTGGGGTCGAAGAGCGGAGTTGCGAAGCGCAACAAACACTGGGATCTCGATAACCCAGCGTTCGCCTTACGTATTCAGCAAGCCCCCAAGCATTACTCGAGCCAGGAGAGTCCAGATATAACACAGAAATAGAGAATAAGTAGTGTTCCGAGGCTCGGCATGTGCTATGAATCGAGTGGCTGACGTTGATGGTCGGAGAGATTTTGGTTCCGGGCCCCAGATCCGGTCGGGGGTGTCGAGTGGATTCGCCAATGGCCTCGACACATAGCGACGAAGACGCCCACGGAGATCAGGCCAAACTTCTAATCGAGAGAATTTATCCTGTCCTGTCGCCAAACTAACTTAGAAACACATATACCTGTGATGCCCAGCGTTTGTTCCTCTTTTCGCCAGTAACCTACATCGGCAAATCGGCCAGACTGTTCTAATCTATTTCCAATTCTGTAATCCTTATTGTGGATTTAAGTCGATTTTGATTGATTTCAATCGATTATCCAACACTAAAACTATGGCCTGCCGCCCCAATCGATTGTATACCATTATAGGCGGACCGAGATGATTGCTGAACAAGAAATGTAACAAAATATGATTGAATGACCATACAATACAAGATATACTACCTTCAAACCATAATACAATACCGTTGAAATCGCTAACCATGGATCAGTCTTCATAGGGATCACCAAAGATTTAACGAAGCGAGAAAGACCCACAACAGCACCGCAACCACTCTGCCAAGCATGCATACAGCACTTTCTTCGCTCTCTCCACAATTGGCCACCATCTCTCGGGAATTCCATTTATGCTTACGCACTGTCTGCGGGTTCCACCATGTATTTGTGACCGTTGCGTCTATCTCAAACAACGTTTTCCGAAGTCGTTACACTCAGCCCAGCCTAGTTACCGCTACCACGGAGGAATAATAACGGCAGGGCATCGCATATCAGTAGCATATAGCGACCGAAATCTGATGAGGGCAACAGTCACGCAACGTCACAAAAGAACAGAAGTATTAAAGCCGGGGGGGGGCGGACTTGCTGCGTGTGGACTTGGCCGTCTCAAGTGTCCCCTGCTGTTGCCCGCGACCATCCTTTGGCCAATGTCGAAGCGATAAGTAAGAACATGTCGTTCCTAGATCAATCATACACACATAGCTGACATGTTTTCCGCAGTTTAACTATCTCAAAGACAGCAACAAAGTGTGAGACTAGCGGGTCGTTCACTCGGCTTGGAATGAAGTCCGCCCGGCCCGGAGGTAGGGTATTTTGGATATTGCTATTAACAGGACCATCGTGGCTGATTATACAGGCAGTCTAGTACCTTACGCGACCGCTCAGAGGCCCCTTTGTGAGGATCGTAGATCCGAGCTGTCGAGGACGAGACGAACGGCGGTGTCGAGCTTAAGGAGAAAGCGATGACTTGCCAATGTACTCGTATTCGAGAACTAAGAGGTACAGAACGAGAGTACATGCGAGCCGTTTATATACACGAGTAGAGACCAATATGAAATGAATATGTGAGATAATAGCTGTATCGAGCATATGAGACAAGACGGCACGGCCGAGTGGCTGTGTCGATCGTGTGGGCGCTTACGCGCCTCACACCCTTGAAGGCGCATCATAGGCGATTCAAGAGCACTATACATGAATCATGAAAAACCCGCATCGACAAGGCGTAGGAGTAACCCCGGGGTAACCGTATATTAGACAAGGTAAGGTTGCCGATTGTCACGCTATGTGCAACCGGCGTAATAAAGGGAGTATTCTTCGTCATATATTCTACTTAGTATCGCCAGGCTGGTTGCCAGGCCTTGTCGAGGGGATGCGAGCTTTACGCCAGGCTCTTGTTGACGCAACATTCAGCTTTCAATCGTTGTTTGTATATAGATGATATGTATGCCGAATTTCAAGTAATGCATATAGTCTATTTAGGAGAGCCAAAGTAAATCTTGCTCACAAGGATTTTTCGACACTATCTGCTGGGACGATGCATGCTGCTCGCCGAATCACGATCATGATAGGATCTTAATTCATTCCAAGCACACAATGATGATCTCACACAAGAAAATGATTCGCCGTGGCTTACAACACATAGAAACCAGACCAGAAGAATTATGAACCGGCCAAGGATTGCTGATGCCAAAATGAATTTGGCTGATTTTGAGATTCGCTGGTCTGTTTATTTCACTTACAAGCACCCCCGGAAAATTATGACGATTGTTGGCATTATGGACATTACAACCAGTTTGAATCAAATTGGAATCCTTTGCAACCTTCTGGTTTTCTGGCCGATGTAGGCTCCATGGACGATAGAATACCAGCTAGAGTGCCCGCTTTCGTCAGATCTCCCAGTACCCCCAGTGTTCTACTTCTACGATACATTCATTCCAAAGAATCTAAGGAATCCTACACGATATATTTCAATCGACTTCCCAATGGCCCACGCCGGGTGTAGTTGATTAATCTATCGTTTTTTTACATACCTCTTCCAAAAAAAACTTCGTCGAGTATGTGCTATCCGGAAGCCCGTAACAGTCTCGCGTGACATCGCAGTTTTCTGTCTGAGATGTCCCCGTGACATTGCATGATCGTTGACAGTTCTACGTAAACTCTACTAACCAGTACTGTTTGCAGCTCGCTATCTCTGCCCCCCGTTTCTTCACCTGCATCATCTCCAACCCCGCACTCCCTCTTATCTTCATTTATGAGCTCCATCCCCCTTCTCCCAAATACTAGGTTTCGGTGGCTCAGAGCACCAACAACGGGCTTACACCGGATCCTGGCGAATCGATGTATGCCGCTCCACCTTTGACGAAACCCAGGGTGCGCGCTAAGTCCGCCGTACGAAAAGAGTGGTGTATGTGAAGTAACTGAGGCAAGAATGCGTGGACCGATGCGTTCAAGGTTAGTTCTCGTCACGACCCCTGAGATATTGCTGCCAATATCGCGCTAGTGTGTTGAGTGCATGCCTCATTCCGATTCTCTCTGCAATATCCGCATGAATACATTGATCAACGGGACGGCCACGCATTACAACGATTGGACGTACGTTGATGAGGTGCGTCTGTGTGTCAATATTGGGTTTTGATATCTTATTCCGTCGTCTATCAGGACTCGAACGGTAGAGGGAATGCCACTGGCCGTGATTAATCTGTTTTGCATCTTGTATCGTATGGTTAGGTAGGGCTCTAGTATTTTCTCATGCTATATCACTGCAATGTCATCGTCGATAATTCTAAGCCCTGTGCGCACTCTTGAAGGCATAGCTGCTACCTCCAAGCCAAACGCGGACTCAACAATACTAGATTAGTCCCTTAGTATAGTCGTCCTTCATGCCTCCAGATTCGACACTAAAGTTACGCTAACTTTTGTAGATATACCAAACCACCTATCTTCAATCCGACTCCGAGTACCATGCTACTACAATCGCGCATTCAACAAAACTATCTGAGTAGACCCTGCCCCGCATATAACCCATCGTTCCCGAGCCTCCTGGCGAAAACTTGATCTCTCCATTCAAGTACAAAAGTAGAATCATACGACGAATGCCTTTCTGATCAACCCGGTGGCCAACGGGACGCCTGGAATACCCGTCTTTGGATTAGAACAAGCAGGTATTGCGGTTGAGGGGGTGATAAATGCTACGGGTAACTACAGAACCAAGAGAGGTTTGACTTTCCATGTGAATTCACGAGAGCTGATGGGGCTCTGACTAGTCAGATGATCCCGATTCAGTGCAGGAAGGCTGTGTCGGACTTGTGATATCCTGTACGTGCAACAGTTTCGATGTTTAGACTCAACTATTTTCACTTTTTCTCACAATAATCCAATGATTCTTTCAAATTACACATTGGTATTTCATTTGTTTCCATCCATTATACTGGTACTCATCCGCGCAAAGCCATCTGAAGTGATACGTAGTAGTCTTCCGTTTCTGTCATAGCATAATCAAATAATACTATAAAGAATCATGATAATGTCCGACTTACGATGCTCCCCTATTCCAAACACGAGATTCCCCTTGGGGGGCTTGGTACCAATCTCAGTGTCCAATAACTCTGGCGCTTTGTCAGGACTGATCATAAGCCCTGTATCAACATGCACAAAATCTACCCGACTAAAAGGGATCACAGGTGGCACGGTAGGAATACGATCCCCCTTGTTAACAATCCTCCAAGAATTTCCCGTCTTCTCGCCCAGGTGGTTGCGGAGAGCAATGGCGAGGTCATCTTCTCCATTTCTTGGGCTGCCAAAGGTGTACAAGTCTCCCAAGGTTGCTGCCAGGGGAAGTTTTCCCTCAATAGTGAGCTGGGTGAAGCAAAGGCTAGAATAGGAACCCCCCAAAGAGTGGCCCTAAACCGATTAACGAATCAACTTAGCAAAGGATTTTATCGACAAGCCGAGCACCTACTGTCAAATGTGTTACAACTTTCTCATCGGTGTCGTTTGGTATTGTCAGTAGCAGACTGGTGAGACCCTTAGTAATTAGATCTAAATATAGAACCTTAGGATCCTGCCGGTGGTGTTGAGACAGCATCATACCGAACGGCCTCCACGCTCCGAAATGACCAAAAAGGCCATTAAACACTCCTTTCGAGACATGAGCACCGTATAGAACTTCAGAAGGGGACTCTTGCGGTTCATAATGCCAATCGACCAGTAGCTCCCCTTTATTCTTCCGGTTAGTACCCTAGATGCGAGCTCGACGTGTTATGACATTGATTTCCGAATATATAGCCGCTCACCTTGAATGCCATACCAACAAATGGCGTTTTTGGGTCTTGGGAATAAAATGCACCACAGTACGGGCCACTCCAAGTGTTGTGTTCAGAAGAACGTTCCTGTAGATTGATTAACTTGTGATTCGTGTTTGCGGCAAGGCGACTCACATCGAGTAAATCTGGTGAAATCAATGGTAAGAATTATGCCTTATCCGCTATCACCCCCTCCACTTACCGCTCAGCAGCTGGAATTTCAGACCCCAAATGCTCGCCTGTAAATTAAACGTGTCAGTCATAGTCATGGCGTCTACTTCTAATATGTGTTAGTGCATCGATGGACATACAAGCTTGTGAATCATTGCAACCGATTTATTGAGCATTTCGATAGCATCTTCAAATTTTTCCTCGTTGTATAATCGAACTGCTGCTACAACAAGATACCAGTCCCTTAGAGAAAGATAGGTCATTTGTTGGACGGTGGTTATATCCGTTTGGCAGAAGCCGCCTACCTCAAGTACAGAGCTCCGGATTCCATAAAGGCCAAAAACGCGCATTTCCAGTCAATCGATTTTCTAAAAAAAAAAACATGTTAGGCAGAGCAGCGAATCTATACCACACCGGCGTACCCGTAACCTCCCCCAAATGCCTCTACGCTTGATATGTGAGACTAGTTACAGCTATTCAAGAGTAAAACGGCACACTGTTTCTTATAGCATAAGCAATGGTTTCTTTGTTTTCTTCACTCCACCGCTCGAGAGTTCTCAAAAAGTTCTCTTTCATTTCTATCGGGATTTTTTCATCTTCGTCAGGTATCATCGTTAGAGGCATATTGCTTAATTGATCGAGGTGGCGAATGGCAATGTCCCGCTGAGCTTCTGCGAGCGCTGCAGTATTACGGTCTGTCATGATGAGAATCTTTTTGGATAGCAGTCACGAGGAGCTAGGTGTAAGGAGTAGAACTGTATACAAGAGCCGTCGTAAGGCGCAGGGAAAGTGCCGCCTGATGAGGTATTTATATAACAGCTCCACATAATGAGTCTGCCGAGCATACGACGTCAGTGATAGCTCCTGGAGCAATAGCACGCTTCTGTACCGCATCCATAGTGGATTCTTGATGTGTAAATCGCGGATGAGGAATCGAAGATCGATTGATCGACGCCTCATGCAATCATGATCGGTACCCCCAGCGTATACCCCAAAATCTTAAAATATCGATCAATGACGTAGCTTTTGGCTAGAAAAGAATCGTCCTAGAGCCTTGTATCTGTATAACCAGCATTGAATGACGATAAACGATGGCCATTGGATAATCATGAAGCTCGAACGGAACACATACACTTGCTGACAAAAGTCCTGCAGCATGTGACCTCAACTGCCGTTTTTTGGTGTGTTCGTCGTACAGCGGGCGAACGCGGGCGTTTCAGCCCTATGTCTGCTATAAAAACTTGTACCGTAGTATCTAAACTATATATGTACAAAAAACGGGGCGCTTCCGACGCCTGTGAGATGAGATGTCCCAATTATCGCACAGTAGGGGGCTGCAAGACTTTTGTAACCGTCAAGCGCCCCTCAAAAGAAGAAACAATTTCTGTGTGATAGAATCGTAGATACATGCGTTAATGGAATCAGAGCTCTAGTATCGAGTGTTACCACCCTTCGCATCGATTACAGCCTGCAGTCTAGATGGAATAGAATCATACAACTTCTCGATAAAACTAAGGGGGATGCGATACCATTCTTCCTTCAATGCCTCCCACAGTTCAGCTTTGTTTCGAGGCAAAACATCACGAGAGCGAACCTTTCGGTCCAAGAACTCCCATACGTGCTCAATGATATTGAGATCAGGGCTAGAGGCCGGCCAAGGAGTGACCTCGATTTGACGGGACTGGAACCATTCCCGAGCAACGAGTGAAGTGTGCTTCGGGTCATTGTCCTGCTGAAATATAATGCTTTGTGGCCTACGCCTCTGGTCCTTAAGAGTCCCTAGATACGCATCTTGGAGGATTTCTGTGTACCTCGCACCAGTGAGTGTCCCTTCAATACGGTACAGGCGCCCCACACCTGCAGCCGTAATCACCCCCCATACCATAATGCTCCCTCCTCCATGCTTGACAAATTTTTTGGTATTGAGAGGGTCTAGGCCTTCGCCAGACATACTGCTTCCCATCCGAACCGAAAATGTTGAACTTGCTTTCGTCTGAAAAGGCGAACCGACGCCACACCATCCTTGACCAAGTGAGCCGCTCCGTAGCCCAGGCAAGACGAATGCGTTTGTTTCGGGTGCTAATGAAAGGAACCTTATGCCGTATATATTCCCGTAAGCCCACGCCACGCAGAGCCCGGCGGATCGTAGTGGGATGAAGCCCGGGAAAAACTCGCGTTGGAGCGCAGTTGCCGTATAGTTGCGGGTCCGAGCAATGGACAGCGCGGCAAATTGAACGTCGGAAGGGGTTAGTTTGCGTGGGCGCCCAGTTTTTGGCTTCGTAGAGTAGACACTGCGAGTTTTTTTGACCCTCTCGCATATCCTGGTGACCGTAGTAGGGTGGATACGAAGTTGAGCGCCGATCTTGTACGTTGACATGCCCCGAGCAAGCATGCTCATCGCAAGAGCTTTAGTCGATGAATCGCAGTACTTGCCAGGCATAGGAGAGGTGATTATAAGAAAATTGGGCTTGAATATCTTGTCGGTGAAAAGTTATTGGGCTTAAATGCGCTCGCTGCTTGGGACTTACATAAGTCTTGCAGCCCCCTACCGCGCGAGGATCGCAACATCTCATCTCACAGGCGTCGGAAGCGCCCCGTTTTTCGTACATATATAGTTTAGATACTACGGTACAAGTTTTTATAGCAGACATAGGGCTGAAACGTCCGCGTTCGCCCCCTGTACGACGAACGCTCCAAAAAACGGCAGTTGAGGTCACATGCTGCAGGAATTTTGTCAGCAAGTGTAGGCTCTGGTCAGCACTGATTCCCAGAGTACTGTTCGGCTCCCTGCAGAAACAGACTGTAGTGCGTAATGCACATCCTGATACTCCACCATGAAGGCGAGAAATAAATGTTTAGGCTAAACCGCCCGCGGGATTTGGAGGTCTCCGAAGAAGTCTTAGAGAGAAGACACGTACCGCTCTCCACAATGACGATGAGGCTTATCCTACTTTACCCGTTCCGCAATCTACCCCCAGGGTCCCATGCCATTATGTAGATCACACGTGCATTGCCGCCACATGGGTGGCGGGCGTAGGACGGTCCTTACTTGAAAGTCGAATCCTCAAGTTCGTGTCACGTCATTCGGATTGTCCCGAACACCGAGAGTACGCGCAGGCGTCGTCATATGTCCGTACCCCAGATGACATAGTTGTCTGTATGTGAATTGGGTGATATTTAATTACGGGACGAGATAAACTGTAATAGTCCATTGTGACATGCTTCATTTAAAGATCGTCCACATCCAAATCCACGACCAGAACGATTGGATAGCAACTTCCATAGCAATCTGAAGTGCAAAACCCCAATGAACCAAGAAACGAGGACTCAAAGAAGTAAAACAGAAATCACGACCAAAAATATGGCAGGCAACACTCCCGGCAGAGCGATGATCATCGGTCCGCCGCTCGAGTGACCCGAACTCGCTGAACTTCCACTCATGGCTTGAGGGTTGGGATCGTTGATAGTTGAAATATTGATCTCTGGCGGGAAGAACGATAGTGCATTGGCTCGTGATTCTTTGAACTCGGAGCTTGCTTTGGATGCGTCTGTGAGTGGCAAAAGTTGGATAAATGGATCTCCTCCAAAGCCCGATAGGGTTTTAGTGAGGTTTCCGTAGTTGTAAACGGCGTAGACGTTACGAAGCTACGTAACCAGAGCGAGAAGATCAATGTCCGAGTTGGCAGTATATAAAATATTTAAACCTACGAAAGAATCTCCAAGAATAACATCGTTGTCGCCTCCGAACCAGCTACCGTTCTGAAAATAGCTCAAACACGCAGTCAAATTACGCCCGTCTGGTAAGGTGACGATTGAAACGTTGGTTAGGTCCAATGGATGAACTAGCACCGATTGGTTTCTGTTCATATTGCATTTCAGAAAACCCTGGGATGTTCATCGTGATTATTTAAATTGACTTACCCAAACGTGACCTCAAGTTGAGCCTCAGCCATGCAAGGCACGGCGTACGATAGCGTGTCTTGCGTATAGGTTTGATTCTTGACGAGAACCCCGCCCATGCCCTCGTATAGTGCCTTCCACGCAGCCGTCGGAAGTTGCGCCAGGGATGTGCCAGTATCCAGGAGCGCAGAAATCGTTCCCGCGGGTGGCGTGTTTGATAGACCATTCTTCTTATCTGGAGTCACACCGGTTTGGAGTGTCTGGGACTCGCCGTTGATTTTCAGCCCCGATACTAACAGATTCCATTGCAAAAACCCTCCTTTGTAGCCAGTAAAGACAGAATGTTTGGGTTGGCTCGTCACTGCTTCGTATCCGGAGGCATAAGTCCCAATGTCGAAAGTGCCAGAGCCAGTGTCATTGAGATATCCAAGACGATCGAGAAAGATGGCGATATGGTGGGGCAGGGTGGGATTCTCAAGGAATATATTCGAGAGAACACTTCGCCCCCAGTTTTCATTGGTTGCATTGGAGACTAGGGTGGCTATCTCCGAATTGGTGTCGAACCCGACTCCCACGATGCCGCCAAAGGATGGATCTTGCGCTTCAATTTCGTCGAATACGTCATCCTGCTTTGTCACATAGAGTAAGGATTGGTTGTTGACCGTGTAGCCAGCAAAACCAATGTTATCCATCTGGGCGACATAGCCTGCTGCGGAGCCAGTGCCATATGTAAGGTTCGCAGGTAGGTTATTCTGAAGAAATCAGATAATAGACCAACGTGCATCAGACAAGCAACAGACTCACATAGATCTTGGCATTTGCAAAGGTCTGGTTATAATTAACGTTAGGAAGAGGTGCAAGCCACAAGTCGCTGCTGCCAGTGTCCAATACTAGAGTTGCCGCTGATCGTTCAATGTGGAATTAGCGCTAGATCGGCTTCGCTCGCGAGGCATCCGACTCACCTTTCCCACCGAACGAAACCTCTATTACATAGTCTTGTGCCTGGTCGTTTTTGATGACGGTGTCGCCTGTTGCGAGTTGGGAAGTAAAGTATTTCGAGGAGCCGCGGACCGAGGTCTCTCGGTTCACTTTTCGAATAGTGAAGCTCTCGGCGGAAGCACCGATCGCAAGTGAGAGAACTCCCAAGGCGGCGCGTCGCATGTTCGGGGAGGGGTAGTTGGAGCAGTCCTTCCGACGACACCTCGTGGTATATATGTAGCTTGAATCAATAGCCGGGCGTATTGTCACCTGAGACAGCCGGCTCCGGCCAAACTAGGGCCGAATATATAAAAATAGACCCTGGGACACTGCCTCGTGAGCCTGATTTAGGTTTGTGACGTTGTTTCCGGTTGGTTAACGTACAGAGCAGGAATCATAGGCCTGTTTTTAAACGGGGTCCCAGATGAGAGCGTAACGAAGAAATTTGACTCCGTCGGTTGGGAATGAATTCAACCAGCGTACAATCACAGGTATCCAGTGCGCTCGAGTTGCGAGGACGGCCAAATAAGATGCCAAAATATCATTCGTAACTTCATTCCATTGTGTATTTGAACAATAGAACATCAACTCGAGCCTTCTCCTCGGATGTCCAGCCCTGGTCCACTGGTTGAACCAGATTCACACCGAAGATCGGAAGAGCGTACGAAGCGACCTGTGTGTTCTTCACCATCTTCCCCTGGAACGGCACTGTGTCACATGTAAATATAATTATAGATCAGACTCGACGACCTGCTGGTTGAAGCATCCAGGCTTTTCGAGACTAAACATGTGATATCTTCCGATGTTGTCGCAAATTAACCTCACGTACAGAAAAATCACACGAAGCAAGTCGGATCGACTGATCAATAATCAGAGAGCGACCCAACGGAGTAAAACAGCAGTGTTGACTAGATTTTGATACGTTACGACTAGAAGACCTACGTCTAAGCTATAAACTATCTTTATCGATCCTGTGTATAACGAGATGGGGAGGCCAAACTGGATGAACGTGCATTCGGGATCACTGGTGCTGGTACCAAGATAAGTACGAAGAGCTTTCAAAGCCACCAGGAGAAATATAAACTCATATAACACAGTTTTAACTATAGTTGCTGCCACAAGAGATCAAATGTAGAGATCAAATCGCAGAAGGATCCCTGGTGGTGCACGAAAGGCATGCGTGGATGCTCCCCACAAGAAAAAGTATGCCTTTTCGATAGTTCAAGCCGCCACGCATTACCGATTCACGTGGTTGCGCTCATGGGGAAGGAGCAGCGCTCCTCATGGCTAGAGTGTCGGATCGCGATCGAGTCAGCCATGAGGATAGTGGCCGTGAGTGGAAGGATTTTTCAGAGGCCAGGCCCCGCACTGGCTGACAAATCTTGATCA
The DNA here is from genome assembly GCA_016906575.1 of Ceratobasidium sp. AG-Ba. Taxonomy (NCBI): domain Eukaryota; kingdom Fungi; phylum Basidiomycota; class Agaricomycetes; order Cantharellales; family Ceratobasidiaceae; genus Ceratobasidium; species Ceratobasidium sp. AG-Ba. The sequence goes on from CP059638.1 coordinate 2,453,736, forward strand.
TGGATCGTGCTATTACGACACCCAAACAAAACGCTGTCACATTAGGCCGGGTTCTTCAGCATTCAGGCTCTATAAATTGAGGAGGGGGCGTACGGCTGTTGGAACGGCAGCATATCGGACTTAGTATCAATCAATGGGTATTGTCTACATACATGTATTACATGTTTCGTCGCATGAAAAGATCAGAGGCATTGCCTATTGAATAATAGCACTAAGAAACACCACGAATATGGCAGCATACAAGGGCAAAAACTTGAACAAGTCCACACTAACGGTGCCGCCGTTTGAAGACCCAGAACCGGAAGAAGGTTGGCCCAAAGCCTGGGGCACTGGGTCGTTGATTGTCGAAACGTTAATTTCGGGCGGGAAAAACGAAAGTGCCTTTGCACGAGCCTCCTTGAACTCGGCGCTCGCCTTGGATTCGTTTGTGAGTGGTAGAAGCTGGATGAATGGATCGCCAGCAACGCCCGATAGCGTGTTTGTGAGTTTGCCAAAGTCATAAACGGCGTAAGCATTCCGGAGCTGGTAAGACATGTTAGATCTTACTGGGAGGAATGGTGGTATAGGATTCCATTGCTTACAAAGGCATCTCCTAACACAAGATCGTTGTCATTTCCATACCAACTGCCATTCTCAAAATAGCTTATACAAGCGGTCAAGTTGCTTCCGTCTGGAAGTGTGACAACTGTGAGGTTAGTAAGGTCCAAGGGGTGAACCAGGATCGATTGATTGCTAGCATCAATGTCGTGAATAGCTATATCTGCTTCGGTTTCTAGAACACCTACTTGAAACCTAGCTCTAATCGAGCTTCAGCCATGCACGGCACAGCGTACAACAATGCGCCTTCCGTATAAGACTGGTTCTTGACGAGAACGCCACCCATACCCTCGTATAGGGCTTTCCAGGCGGCGGTCGGCAGTTGGCCTAACGTCGAACCAGTATCGAGGAGAACTGAGATGCTTCCTTCTGGTGGAATATTGACTAAATGCGTCTCATCATTAGAAACGAGTTCGGTTTTCAACTTTTGGGATTGGCCATTTATTTTAAGATCGGACAAGAGGAGATTCCACTGAAAGGTTCCTTCTGCGTACCCAGTAAAGACGGGATGTTTCGGCTGGGCTGCTACCAACTCAAAGCCAGAGGCGTAGGTCCCGATATCAAACGTGCCGTTCCCTGTGTCATTAAGGTAGCCAAGGCGGTCAAGGAAAATCGCTATATGGTTTGGAAGTGTAGGGTTCGCGAGGAATATATTCGAAAGTATGGTTCGTCCCCACGTCTCGTTTGTCGCACTGGCGACCGCGTTTAAAATCTGCGAAATAGTATCAAAGCCAGTTCCCACGATACCACCAAAGGCCGGATCCTGAGCTTCTGTCTCGTTAAAGATAAGGTCCTGCTTGGTCACATAAAGAAGAGTCTGATTATTGACAGTATAACCAGCAAATCCGACGTTGTCTGTTTGTGCGACATATCCTTCCACGGATCCAGAGCCATATGTCAGGTTGAGGTATAGATCGTTCTGCGATGGGTTATCATCACCAAGGACCTAGTATAACCTGGATCGAATTTGACGTACAAAAATTCTTGCGTTCGAAAACGTGTTGTTGTAGTTTATCTCTGGGCGTGGTGCAATCCACGAGTCGCTGCTCCCAGTATCAAGTGCAAGCGAAAAGTCTGATCATTCCGAGGGCGTCAGCAGTGGATATGTTTAGTAGGATTACACGTGAGCTTACTTTGCCCTCCAACCTGGACATCCGCAAAGTAGCCCTGCTCTTGGTCATTTTTGATGATGGTATCTCCAGTGACGAGCCGGATTGATGGTGGTGTAGCACCCCGGACCCCAGCCGGCAGGGTAGCCTTTCGAATGGTAATGCTAGACGCGCAAGCCCAGGTTGCAAGAGCGATAACGGAGAAAACCAAGTCTCTCATGCTGGAACAAACGGACGGGCAGGGGATCTGGGCAGTGAACAACCAAATATAAGCCGGGGGGGATGTGGTGTCTCAATTGGCGCCCATCATTCTATTATCGTACCTAACACAGCCCCGTTTGGCTTGGCACGCTGTGGTTGTACTCATGTGTCATTCTCCCTATTGGGAAGCCCCGTGTGAAATCCAGGGTTTGCGATAATAGGCCTTATCCCTTGCCCGTGGGCATCTACGAATTGGATCATGGGAAATCGTGACCTCCAGGTCGCCGGTGTCCAAGTACCAATGGAGAAACACTTGCCGTCGGGCGATGATATGAGATGAACCTGAGGTTTATGTTGGGCATGGCCACCGTAGCTGGGATATAGGACCATATGAGTGGCCAATATGACGAGTATTCATGCAATAGGATCATATCGCCGCTAAACCTTACTCAAAATATATCCAAGCCATCCTTTAGTCTGGGAATCAGAAGCAGTCAAACGTAGAGCTAGATAAAATAGACATGAAATAAGCCGTTCAACTATGAGGACTAGCGTAAATAGTTCCGGAGCCTCTGCAACGTCTGATTGATCGACAGGACCATATGGATAATCTTGATACCCGAATTCCACTGGCATATAGCCACCATTAGCGGCAGCATAATATCGTAAATTATGGCCCCACCCCCAATATTGCGTATCCCTGGGGTAAATTGTCTGGTCTAATATCGAATCATCAAGACGGGGTGATTTCTGTCGATATGATAGAAGGGGCAAGGCAGCCACCTCTCGGCAACCAGATTGATACATATATGCTGGCCGAGATGATTGTGAGGAGAGATGGACATTATGTACTGTTCAGCTTCTGCGAATGTCGGTTACAAATCCAGTCGCTGTGCGATTCGGTTACATGGGTCATGCAAGTGAGATAAAAGGACCCAGATGTCGTCTTTTGGCGCGAAGAATTGTTCTCAGACAACGCTTCGCTCTCGGACACACGGAACGTTATCTATTCCGAGCGAAGTGTCCATCTTGAGCGCAACAAGCGAGACATTACCCGAGGTTACGAGACCTCCTGAGGCACAATCGGTGGCGCGTCTGATTTGTTAGGCATACTCGACTTGCGCAACTGAATTTCCAATCAGAAGGTTATTAGTTCGATCCTAAGTGGGAGAGTAACTTTTTATCTTGTCTGCCCCCTGGTCTATAGGTTCCGAGCTCGTTTTAATATCCGGGGGGGAGGGGCGTCATAAGGCACGGCTACGTAATATTCTAGTACAGAATGCGAGATGGCTGACCGACGTCGATGACGAGGGCCTGATCGGGGTAAGCGCCGGGACGACGTCACCGATGACATTGACGCTTGGCCAGGCCATAAAATGCAGTGGGGAGAGTACGTTGCCTGTCGTTACCCCCGACAATGGCACACGTAGCTGGCCAAGGATATAGGTGCGTCTCGATCAGTCCGGGCCTGGAGAAGCGCTGACCGAGAAGCAGCGAGGCCAACCCGGTCCCGACCATCCAGCGGTACGAAGCCGACCTCAAGGCGCGCGAGAACTCGACGTCGCCCGAGCCCCTCTCTCCGTCGTCCAAGCTCTCCTTTGACGCGAACAAGGACCTCCCGAAAACACCCCGGTATGAGCAAGACAACCCAGCGACCGCATCCAACAAGGCGGCCAACGGAAACGGCCACATGCACCCTGCGCACTCGGGCGAGGGAGTACCAGTCGGAGAAGAAAAGCAGGCCCAGATGAGCGAGAAGGAGGCAATGAAGGAGCGCATGCAGGGCCCAAAGGAGAAGCCGACCGATAAGGTCAAGCACAAGCGTGGAGAACGCACCGTCAAGGACCCGACGACTGGCCAAATGGTCACCATCAAGGATGCCGAGTTCAAAGGTATGCTTCATTGTATCTCACTTCTCTATATATGTCCTAACTTAATTCGAATAGACTTCCCAAGTCAAGCCGAAATCGACCCTTCGTCTGGAGAGGCTGGACCCGCAACTCAACCGGTTACCGGCGACCACAAATCCCATATCCCCTCGCGTTTCCGCTCGGACAAGACTGCACCGAACCCTGCTCGCCCAGGCAACATCTCTCTCCAGCCGTATCCACCGAGCACTCCTCCGTACATGGGCAAGGTCATGGCTTCGTTTGACCGCCTTCAAATCGGTAAGCATTTCCTTCAAAATGAGCAATTTGTATTTCTGACAACCGGCCAAAGCCATTGCCGCCTCTTCTGCGCTCATCTGGTTCTTTACCGCTTTCGGTGGTGGATTCTTGCGCTTCCTCTTCCGCTCCTCTTTGATCGGCGCCCTTGGTTTCTCATGCATCACCCTCGCCTCGATCATCCAGCGCAGTCTCGAAAAGGAAGTCGAGCGCGTTCGCTTGGATATGCATCGCCAACGTGGCGAGAAATTTAGCCCTCCAACTCCAGAGAGCGTCGAATGGCTGAATGCGTTTACCAAGACCATTTGGGGACTGGTCAATCCCGAGATGTTTGTTCCGATTGCCGACACGATCGAGGACATTATGCAGGTGGGCTCATTCTCAGTTCGACATCGAAGATTGTACTCATATGATACATAGCAATCTCTCCCTGGGTTCGTCGATGCTGTTCGCATTTCGGATATTGGCCAAGGTACCAACCCGTTCCGTATTATCTCGATGCGTGCTTTGCCAGACCAGCCTGGTGACAAAGAGTGGGTCGCCCACTCGGTTCATATAATTACCTTTTAACGGTTTCACGTAGGTACCCACGTGAGGAATGGATCGACCAAGGCACAAACGAACTCATGGAGCGAGCTGAAAAGGCCAAGGCGGCAGGAGAAGACGCGGATCAAGCTGGAGACTATGTCAACTTTGAAGTCGCGTTTGCATATTCTGCCGAACCGGGCAAAGGGAGCGATACCAAGGAGAAGAATATTCAGTACGTTTGGAGTTTCTCTTGGCAAACTCGGTACTAATGCGCTACCATATAGTTTGTTGATCGAGTTCTTCCTCGGCGTCTACGACTGGTTGCATATCCCTATCCCAATCTGGATTCAAGTGGATGGGATTGTCGGAACCGTGCGATTGAGGATCCAGTTTATTCCAGAGCCACCGTTTGTGCGCAACGTGAGTTGCCTCGATCGCTTAATCATGCTTTTGCAGCTAACGTCATGGGTAATAGTTGACGTTTACGCTCATGGGTGTCCCTGGCGTCGAGGTTTCAGCTATTCCGATGAGCCGAGTCCTTCCAAACGTCTTGGACCTGCCTTTGATCTCGAGGTTCGTCAAGATGGCAATTGCCGCCGGTGTATGCATTTTTCTTTCATGGCTTCCCGTGAACCCCAACTGACTCACCGATTTCAGACGGCCGAACTTGTGGCTCCGAAGAGTATGACATTGAATATCAAGGAGATGATGAGCGGAGCTGCGTTGGGTGGTGCGTTTTGCTCTTGACAACTCAACGATAGAGAACTAACCGAGATCTGAATGGCCAGACACCCTCGCACAGGGTGTTTTCATTATTACGATCCACCACGCCGAGGGCCTTTCTGCCCAAGACAGGAGTGGGCGCTCCGATCCGTACATTGTTTTAGCTTATGCCAAGGTTCGTTCCTTTGCTCTGTTTCGAAATCAAAGTGCTCATTCAAGATATAGTTTGGGAAACCACTTTATTCGACTCGCATTGTTCTCGGGGACCTCAATCCAGTGTACGAAGAGACTGCCGCCTTGATCCTCACGCAAGACGAAATCAAGGCCGAGGAGGACTTGGGTGTTATGCTGTGGGATAGTGATAAGCGCTCTGCAGAGTATGTGATTTTCTCGTTTTGGGTTAGGGTCATATATTAATGTCTTGGGGATGTAGCGATTTGATTGGACGTGTTCAAGTACCCGTCAAGGAGCTCATTAGCAAACCAAACGAGGTCGTTCGCCGCACCGACAAACTCGTTGGATTCGAAGACGCGACTGCTATGTCTGGCACGCTACAGTGCGTATCTATTCTAGTCTCGCTCTGGGGACGCTCGCTCATCGAATTACAGCTGGTCGATTGGGTATTTCCCCAAGGTTCCGCTCAACAAGGAGCTCGAACGCGCGCCCGAGGACCCTCCCGAGCCCAAAAAGGTTTGAAGCTTTACTTTATTTAGCTACATTATCTCAATTATTTGAATCATAGACCGCACCAGAGATGGAAATGCGTCCAGGCGACAAAGCACCGCTCCCCGCCAAGACTGGGCCTCCGCCGCCCGCTGACGTTTCACGCACCCCTCCTGATCCCAAATTCCCGTCTGGAATTCTCAAGGTCGTGGTTCACCAAATCAACAATCTCGAAAGGCAGAACTTGTATGGTACCACCGGGAAAGAGCGGGAAGGCCAAGCCGGACAAGATACCGACGAACCAAGCGAACAAGGCCCCAACTTGCCAAGTGGCTATTGTGAGATTATCGTCAACGACGATATGGTCTACAAAACGCAAGTTTGATTTACGCTTTCAACTGGGTTGAAGCTTACATACACCTTAGGCGTGTGAAGCAGTACACTTCCCAGCCGTTCTTCGAAGCTGGTACCGAGACCTTTGTTCGTGACTGGCAGAATACAGTTGTTAGAATCGTGGTTCGCGATTCGAGGTTAGTATATGCACAACTGTATCGGGTATCCAAGGCTGATTAAGACTTGAAAAGGCTTCGCGAGCGCGACCCGATCCTGGGTATTGTGAATCTTGATCTGAAGCATTTGTTCCAAGATGCCTCCGAGGTCACTAGGTTGTTTGCCCTGCAAGAGGGTATTGGTTTCGGGTAAGCCGGAAGAATCAAATTTCAATATCGAGTACTCAATTTATTACCAGTCGCATGAATGTTTCGATTTTGTTCAAGGGCGTCGACGCCAAGCTTCCTCGTAACATGCTCGGCTGGGACACTGGCACCGTGGAGATTCTCGATGATATTATCATCACTCCCGAGCCCAATTCCTCACACAAACTCTCCAAGATGCCCACGAAACTCACCATTTCGACCACCGACAGCACCGAAAACATCCCACCCAAATCTGCCGCGCTTTCGGAAGGACGTACTTCGTACTCGATCGACATGCTCCGCCTCCCAGTTTACAGTCGTTACGCCTCGTCGTGTGTATTCGAGTTTGGAGGAGGAGGGATCATGGGCTCTGCACCCGATGCGATTGCAGTTCTGTGGTTGAAGGATCTGATTGATGATGAAGAAACGGAGATTCGTGTGCCTATCGTTGTGGGCAAGGACTTGAAGCAGTTGCGCCAGAACGTGTTGACTGAGCAGACGAAGAAGACTCACGAGTATGAGATTGTCGGCTGGTTGACTACTAGGATCAAGCTCGATGCCGGGCTGGATGAGGTGAGCGCGATGGATTTTGGTTGCTTTTTTGGCCCTGACACTATTCGATAGGATCACGAAAAACATGCAGCCAGCCAGGCTCGCCGTCACGCCTTTGAAGCCTAGTACGTTCTAGTCACATGATTCGCAGCAGCTTTAACTTACGTCGATTACAGCGATCACATTGAAGGCGAAGCGCTCCTTGCCGAACGTAATGCTCATTTTGCGGACGACGGAGTGATCGACAAGAAAGAACAAAAGCAGCTTGACGCAGCTCACAAGCGCCAGCTCCACAATCGGCAACGCGGAATCGCAGGTTTGCGGCCGTACCGTACTGCTCAGTGGATGAAGCAAGGTATCAAGAGCCGACTGATGCCAAAGAAGAGCAGCGGGAAGCGTGAACGTGAGTACCTGAGCGGGTGCTTGCGAAACAGAAAACTGATAACCGAAACTTGATTTAGCGACTGTCAAGTCTGAGGCATAGGCAGCGAAGTAATTTAGGAGTGTTGCAGCAACAATCTGAGATCAGTGAATGGCCTCAGGCTTTCTCTATGTTTTACTACGGACAACAAGGAATGTATTTCTCGAAAAATAGCATGTGTATTATATAATCGATTACGGCCAATGGGTTCGGCTCAAAAAGCTGTCCGCTGGTGGCATCCCATGCTCGTGCCAACTTTTAGCCAGTGCAGCACAACAAGACACCCCAAAATACTGTACTATGCAGAGACTACCGTCGCTAATGTGTAAGCGCAGAGCGCTTATTGCTGTTTTCAAAATAGTTGCCGCCGGCGCTAATTTTGTTTTGGACCAAATAAATACCTTTGGAGCATTTTCGCTTTGTGTACACGATAGAGGCATCCTATGGAGATGATTCTAAGTGAAAAATGACCGCGCCGATGAGGCGAATGTAACTACAGAAAGAAACTGGCGAAATTCCATGTTCTACAAGTTGACCCCCTAACTGTTTCCAAGGGTATCACGCAGTACCCAGGCCACCAGCGAAGATTCGTATGATACAGAAGTGATAATAAGGCTGCATAGAACACGTCTACAGAGAATTATACGTCATTGGATGGCATTTGAGGGATTTCGAGAGGCAATGTACCTTGCATGTGAGCGAACTCACTCAGACACCCATATTGGCGTATAATTCTCTGTAGACGTGTTCTATGCAGCCTTATTATCACTTCTGTATCATACGAATCTTCGCTGGTGGCCTGGGTACTGCGTGATACCCTTGGAAACAGTTAGGGGGTCAACTTGTAGAACATGGAATTTCGCCAGTTTCTTTCTGTAGTTACATTCGCCTCATCGGCGCGGTCATTTTTCACTTAGAATCATCTCCATAGGATGCCTCTATCGTGTACACAAAGCGAAAATGCTCCAAAGGTATTTATTTGGTCCACAACAAAATTAGCGCCGGCGGCAACTATTTTGAAAACAGCAATAATTGACGTTGGCATTGTTCGGTTCATATCTCCCGGCCGTCGTGGTCCATTGGGACACGGGACAATAACATATTGCGGCATCGATTCTAATGCGATATATTAGATGCTAAGTTCCTACATTCCCATGATAGTAGAAAATACTAAACATGTAGATTAGAACCGCATACCAGAAGTAGCACAATGAAGCCATGCAATGTACTTTTTTCACCTCGTATCTAAACCTCAAATCTACACTATATGCACCATATGTCGACTAAACACGCAGATTATGCACTCAAGTCCTCTTAGACTTACACCCTACAACATCCTATTCACCTTTGCGCTCGGTCGATTTCCAGCTTCGGCTAGACTGCCAGTCAAGGCGGCTTAGCATCACTTTTTTGAGGCTCTTTCATTTCTGCAAAACGTATTGGTACGGGGTCGTCACTAACTTGGCAATTGGACACGCCCTAATTTATTCTTATAACTTATTCGTGCCTTTTTCATTTTATACTGATTTACATATCTAATGCATCTGTTTACGATATCGTATGTGCACGCATAGGTCGCAGCCTGCGGAGACGCGAGACGTGATACTCTGCCGCAGGTCGATAGAGCCGGACCGATCACGTGCCCTACTTTCGACCTTTTTCTCCTCTCCACCACTCTTAGGTAGCATGATACGACATACGGCGCCGCGCGGAACCGCGCGGCCATGGCAAATGCGCGATCCATTAGATGCAAATATACTTATTCAGACTTATTTTTGTCCCGCCCACCCACCGCTACCGATGGACACGGTTTTGCCACCCGCCCTCGAGCCCCGCTCGCGTGGCTGGCGGCCCGGCCACACATCCTTGAGCCGCCTTCGGCGTCTCTCGGATCCCCCACCACACCGCGTCTCCGTGTCCATCGTGTATCGTACTTATTATCCTCAATATTATATATCTCCCCTGTTCTTTACCCAGGCTCGGGTTTCGATCATAGGCAGAGTATGCTTCATCCGAGAATGAGTCATCCCATTACGTCGACTCAACCCGGGACATGGGACATTGGAAACGGATACGGCGCGTCGAATCTGCGCGGGACCAGGACCAACGGTAGTCTCTGCACAGTACAGTACCACTCATAAACGGAACGGTTTCCTGCTCATATATAGAGTACAGTGGCTGCAGGATACCCTCTCGCACGTCGAAAGCGTATCCAAAGTTTCACTTCTGGGGTAGATCCAACGATAAAGGATAAACTCGTGATAAACCTCTCCTCTGTATGCATATCGCTAGTGTACTGGGACCGAGCTCCGATATATTACCGGCAACTCAAGGGTGCCGAAACGTTCGTCGACCTGCGTATGTCCCTCATAGGTATCGGATCCCTGAACTACGCAGCATCTCAAGGTGCTGACTCCACCTTTGGCCGTTATTTGGCGTGATATATGTTCAATACCGTCATCCTGTATACGTAAACATAATCAGATGGGTGACAGGTATCTTAAAAGGCTCCTTTGCAAATGGCTGTCATACTTGAACGGGCAACTCCGCTTTGGGGACGGCAATCCCCTTTTCAGCAGCAGCCTACTAGTGATACTCTAGGCGTCGCGGCCCTCCTTATAATGCCAAAATCCCCGGTGGTAGATTCTAACCTGGCATCCACGCTACCTGCTGCTCGAAATCCGTACTGAGTTACCCACACTTCGCTGTAATTCGCCCCTTATCAGCTCCCTCCCTCAGAACAGTTTGAAAAAGTAAATGAGCGTACGAAAGCATTGGTTTTACTGGACTGCACTCTTACGACTTTACTACGACATCTCGGGACTCACATTTTTCATCTATGCCACGGCAGATCAAGATTTTATGTTTTACTTACCAGGTTCGAGTAGTCCAAGCGGAGTTGCTAAGGTACTGCTTGCTTTTGTGCTAGGTATGTATTCAACACCTGGATTTCGCCACTATCTTATAAGCTACAAGTTATCTGGGTGATTAGTTGCATCAATGGATTCTTCCTGTAGGTATCTGTGGCAATAACCTACTTCAAGTTCGCCGACTATGTTCAATCGATCGTTTTAGTATCATATATGATACGCAATACTCCCATTCAATATTAGGAACATTCCTGGTACAACAAACTGTGGCGCTAACACTTGTTTTATTGAACGTTGGTGAGTGGAGCCGTGGGGGAGAGATGTTTTATGAATCCACAAGTTTGTTGCTAACGGTGGATTTCGTAGTTGTAATCGTTATTCTATATGTGCCATCGCGACTTGATGAAGGCGCGTTAGGGGTTGTGGGGTTGATGTGTCCGTTTTCGGCTACAAATGCTGTTTACTCACTTTGCGTATGCCTTGGCCTGTTGTATCAGGCAGTTTCCCGAGCAAAGGTCCTGGAAGACCCCACCTTTTCCTTTTTGCTTGTTAATGCGGGAGACCTGTCTATGAAGGCAGAAGTTGGATCAGTTAAACTTAGCTGGCAGGGACATCTTCGCCAGAATGGAATCAATTCTGTGCCATCGATGAGGAGAATTGCCCGTCCTGCTCGTTGGATCGGTAAATTTCTATTTCAAAGCTTAAGCAGGCGTGTTCGGTAAGCCTATGCATTACGCGATTTCGTAATCTAAATATCCCAAATGTACGATATACCAGTCCGGTAGAGCCCGTCTATTTCGCCATTTTTCAGAACATGTTCGCGTTTGCCGCGATGGTGCTACTTCTGGTTCGGGTGGGAACTTTGCTCAGCCAATTGCAGAACTCAAGTTTCTTGACCCGTACCTTTGCAAGACTATGTCATGTCGACAGGCGTTTGATGTATATAATTATTGTGAGTGGTCCGCATATCGTCTCTACAAAACCGGTCAATTCGGCGTCTTGGATCTGGGGAGTAGAGGTATAGTGAGGATGTTAATATACCGACTAAGCCTCAAGATCAGCCCGACTCTACTTACGCATACACCGTTCAGCTATTCAACAATCAAAGTGAGTTTAGCGACTGCAATGCGTACTTGCGATTGATTTATGTACATGCCGGCTCACTGACTTTAGGCGCATGTCAATTTTCACGAATGTTTCCCTGGTACGAAAATACTGGAGCGAATGCTACGTGGTTCCGAGAATATTATTGTTATGCGTATGGTGAGGCCGCCCTTGCTATTAATGCAAAGGCACAAGCTTCCTACCTTTGCTTACAGGAAGTAGCGAGCTCTTCAATTATTCTGTTACATCAGGAAATAGTACCTCCCAGCAATCTTCAAGTAATTACCCCCAGATCTGGTCACGCGGTCCTGTATCTCCCTACAAACTTGGACAAGACCCAAGAATAGATTCCGTACCGTACTTGACACCTGGGTTACAGCCCATACCGGCAATGTATACAACAACAAAACTTGTGCTGTATATCAGAAGGTTTATTGTATCATCTGGACTGCAAGATACAATTACTGGATCCCAGCCTGTGAGTGTTCAATAGATGACAAACCATACGTGGAATTAGCTAAGCCCACGGCGTGGTAGAGTTATATTGATGTTCCTTATGGCGCCATAAGTAAGAGCCTATATTGCCACCCGGCTGTTATTTACACCCACGACTGGTATAGCGCAAACAAGCTCGGTTCCTTTCAACGCAAGTTCAGCTCGCTGCCAAAATAAGCTTGGCGGCCATACCATTGTTGCTTGTGGCATGGTAGGACAACCCGCTGGACTTGACGCGTATCCTTCAGCGACGTATGAACAGTTGAAAGTCAACTCAAATGGACCGTATTGTCAAGTAATTGAAGACTACCGGCAGGGTAGCACGTTTGACGTTCTGGGTTCGATCGGCGGTCTACTTGCTTTGTTACAAGGCATACACATATTCTTGTTTGGGCGGCCGCTATTTTGGGGTATGTTTGGTACGTGTTACCCCAGTTGCGTGGCAGTTGCTGCTCTGAGAGTTAATCATCAGGGGCAAAATTGATAACACCTTTTGGCCTCTACGGAAAGGTCGCTAGGCAAGCATTCCGGCAGCGGTTACAAAACTACTACAATACTGGCAAAACGACCAATACACCAAACAACGATCAGACAGACACGGATGTGGCAGATGTGATCCGAATGAACAGGTTCCTGCTGGACTACGTGGTTGATATGGGGCCCGCATCTCCTCAAAAATGTGGAGATGGAGCGACATTTTCTGACACAAGTTACGAGATGGCTGGTATGAGCACAAGCGCCTGTTGAAAAGTCTACTTCCGACGAAAAAAATTACGAAAATCGATATCAGTACGAGATGTCGCACAATATTTTGTACGGGATTATCGTATAGCATAGAAATGAGACGCATTGAATCCATGGACATGGAGCGAAGAAAGGTCCATTTGTTGAATACGGTCAATGAACGGTTATGGCTGCGGTATTGATGTAACACGTACAGTAATATTTGAAGTTTGAGTTTCTAGGCAAATATGTGGAGATCTGGTTTTCCCAGTAGTTTAAAATCTTCATCAGCTATAGGGGGAAGGTGAGAAATTTATACACTGCCGCGCAAAATGATTGACCCACGTAATCCAAAAACGCGCCGACAGCCGCAGCACGACGAGGGCGATTGCCCTGTCCGTGTAAATAGTGCTGTAGAGCACTGTAGTAAGCAGCTATCGATTGAAGAAAAAATCATGTAAATCTATAATCAGAATGTTGAGAAACGACCACAACAGCACCCTGACATGGGTCAATCATTTTGCCCGAGTGCACCCGCCCAAAAACACCAGTCGGGTTTCATAGCAAATAATGGGGAGAAAAATCGCAAAAATCACATACAAACTCTACATGGTCACGAAGAGTTACTGCATACCTTGGGCGCTGGGATTCAGCGATTTGGATATGCAGTAAAAGGGGGCGGATATAACAGGTTTTGGGACACGGCTCTCTAGCCTGTCTATAAAACTGCCTGTATGCGCTAGGAGAAGTTGTAGAGCAGTGAATCGTGACCTGTTAGGTCGATTATCTATATGGTTTTGACAGCATATATAAGAGGTAGAGCCAAACAAGCGAAATGTTGTCTGTACCCCTCCGAATGAACACACTAAAGCCGACCGCCAATGCGACATATACGGTCATAATTGCGCGTGCATATACAATGTATGCTATTCCAGACATGCGCCGAGTTTCAGCCCGATCCGCTCAATAGTTCAAGTGTTACATACTGATCATGCTCAAGATGACACAAAAAGGGCCATCGTCCTATATAAATGTAATCAAACCTACAGTTCGAGTATTGTTCCCTATGTAGCAATAGAATTATTGAGCAGATCGGGCTGAAACTCGGCGCATGTATGGAATAGCATACATTGTATATGCACACGCAATTATGACCGTATATGTCGCATTGGCGGTCGGCTTTAGTGTGTTCATTCGGAGGGGTACAGACAACATTTCGCTTGTTTGGCTCTACCTCTTATATATGCTGTCAAAACCATATAGATAATCGACCTAACAGGTCACGATTCACTGCTCTACAACTTCTCCTAGCGCATACAGGCAGTTTTATAGACAGGCTAGAGAGCCATGTCCCAAAACCTGTTATATCCGCCCCCTTTTACTGCATATCCAAATCGCTGAATCCCAGCGCCCAAGGTATGCAGTAACTCTTCGTGACCACGTAGAGTTTGTATGTGATTTTTGCGATTTTTCTCCCCATTATTTGCTATGAAACCCGACTGGTGTTTCTGGGCGGGTGCACTCGGGCAAAATGATTGACCCATGTCAGGGTGCTGTTGTGGTCGTTTCTCAACATTCTGATTATAGATTTACATGATTTTTTCTTCAATCGATAGCTGCTTACTACAGTGCTCTACAGCACTATTTACACGGACAGGGCAATCGCCCTCGTCGTGCTGCGGCTGTCGGCGCGTTTTTGGATCACGTGGGTCAATCATTTTGCGTGGCAGTGTATATAGTCAATGTCGTGAGCGATAGTGTACGGCCTTACTACTGCTGATACCATTTTCTTGTTATTTCCTTCTATGTATAGTTATGCTTGTGTATTGTGCCTCCATTGTATGCTACATATAGCCGAGGGATTCGTACCTGCTCTGCAGGTCGAAAGACCTTCGCATCTCCTCACTCTCCCTATTGGTTTAGGTACGCTCCTTCCTACGAGTCGTAGCAATCAACATACATTCAAGGTCATAGCGACCCTCAAAATATACCGTAGGTTTCTCGTATAACGATACACGGCCGCGATCCTTGTCGGATTGAAAAATGTGGAGTCATTCAGTTAGCACGTCTTACCTGAAAGGCTACCAAGCGAATCAGCAGTCTCTTGTTGCCCACTTGAGCGCCGACTTACGTGGCTGGGGGCGATGATTCAAGATCAAGCTTATCGGGAGGGGATTATATTAGGGACTTTAGGCAAGGCCGAAATTTGCAAATTTCGGCCCACAAGCGCCGAGATCTGTTCCGCTCAGGAACTAAATTCAAGATGGCGCAACGAATACGAGTTCTACCAGGTTGATATTTGGCGGAAGCTTAGGAAATGGTACTTGGAGCATCTGTGCGAAAATATGTCGCGCTTGGGGGGCTCAAATCTTCACAACAGCCTCTTTTCTGGCGTCGTTTCACGACCGAATTTCGGCCGTGCTTGAAGATTTCACAATATCATACAACCAGCGCACTAAAACAAATGTCTCTGAGTGTAAATACGCTCTCTGGCGCTGCTAAGAGCATATGAAGCTCAAATGCGCCGAAAAAAATCCTCAAGAACCATGTCAATGCGACTCTTCTGACGGACTCCGAGCGCTCGACTGAAGCAAATGACCAGACGTAGGGCAGCTCTAGCAGCGTACCTGGGGCCTAGGAAGTGCCTTGAAGACTTATGGAATATCTACCGGCTCGTTTCTACTCATTTATTCCAGTTGGTAGTCGTTAAACAGAGCACGGCCGAAATATAAGCGCCCGGCGGCCGAAACTTCACGGCCGAATTTCGGCCCTGCCTAAAGTCCCTATTATCTTAAACTATTGGTACCGCCCTTTACCGCCTTGGAGCCGTTGGGAGACAAGATTAGCTGGTGTGACTTTTCTGGTGGTGAGGGCGCGGCGCCGATGCGATCCAACAGGTAGCGCGAGGGAGTTCAAGATGCAACTCCGTTAGGCCCCGTAGTGTACTTACATACATGTAACCGAATAAACTACTCGGGCAGCGACGTAATCCAAATGTGTATTTCGAAATTTTGATATGAATTCAAGTAATTTAGAGCAACCAACAAACAGGAGCCGGGGGGAGATCCTTTGTAGACAACTCGTACTGTAGCAACACGCGCATACATGAAGACAAAGTTTAGTTAAAAAGCGTGGGTACACGGGCATGTGCCCGTGGGTTTGATCAGGCACCGGATAAACAGTTGGGATGAACAAAAATGACCGTACATAAGTAACCACCAATATGGTCAAGACTCGCACTACTCCAAGTCCTATGATACATGTTCACATCTTGTAGCCTGATCCATAGAATAGTCTCGCTGCCACGCCTAAAACTCAATGATACGCGCGCAAGTAGGTTTTCATAGGCTACATTAAAGAGTTGCCAGTTCACAAGAAAGCAAAATAGCAGACCCGAGTGAGGTGTGTGAGGGTGGACATAAGGAAGGTGAGGTGCATCAGGCAAAAAGGCGTGGGCATGCCAAGCAGGGAAACCATACCAACAGGTAGTATAACCAGTTCTGTTGGGGGTCATGGGCGGGAAAAATATATGAATACTCGAACCTTTCAGGTCCGGCTAACTCTCTGGGCCAGTTCTGGGCGGCGATTTCACCTAGACCGAGCGCCCATGATTGTATCAGCAGCCGACATCAGAATCCTATAAAAAATTCGATGACGTGCCCCCGAGGCTGAACTGGCGGTCATCGATGTGCCATATGCGCCCGTTTATCAATCAATTCACTTCCTGAACGCGTGCCTAACTTGATCTTTGGTCCGGCATCGATTACCACAGGATTTCATGCGGGGTTGACGTTCTGGTAGGCTATTGGCTGGTGTTGAACGCCAGGCGCTCACCTACGTAATACCTACGGCACCTATTGGAAATGCTATTACGGCTTCCCTCTGTCGGGCCCTCCATCTCCGGATCGGCGCGCCCCTCTCCGAGTCCAAATTGGGCATTCTATAAAGCATCGCCTGGACCATCTGCGCTTCGATACTGTCCAAACCTGGAATCCTTGCTTGCGCCATGAACAACACAACCAGATAAAATAAGAGCTATGGACATCTTCATGAGCGTCACCTCGGCCTCCCACCCTTCCACTCGTTTCCAACATGCTCCGCGCGTCGACTTGTCTCAACATTCCCAACCACCGGCTGTATGATCTCCGCCTTCCTGAAAACTTTACTGCTACCGATGGCTTCATTCTCACAGCCAAGTTGACCCAGGAAGGGAGAGCACGGAATATCCGATTCTATGATGATGTCGGTGACGGGACGTTTGACCTGTCTGCTGTCCTCGGTAATGAGAACGGAATTCTCAAGTGGGGTTCCAGCGGCTTTCATCAGAGTGCAAGGAACATGAAGATCGAGACGAGGGGCGATCACCGTTGGTTAGTTGCGGATCTGCAAAATCCTCTGGGGACGTTCTCCGAACATTTGATCAACTTGGATGAATACTTGGACTTGGTTGAATATGTTCACCCGTACGAAAAGGAGACATACTATCGACTTGGAGCCAAGGCTCGCGCTCCACCAGCTGTGAGTTTGATGCCGCCCCCTAATAGTTCTACACCTGATGTTTTGTGTCGCAGCGCTCGCTAGTCTTGTGCTTCGACGGAACATCCAATCACTTCAGCAACACTGTAAGTCGGTAGGTTCTCGGACTGAGCTCATCCCTGATGTACTTTCTAGAATACTAATGTGGTCAAGTTTATGGAACTTTTGAAAAAGGAGGATCCCGAGCGTCAGCTAGTATGTACATGACTGCGCCGTATAATATTTTATTTACGATGTCCTTCCAGGTATACTATCAGACTGGGGTGGGGACATACGCACCACCAGGGCTTCTGACAAATGCCGGCCTCTCCTTGGCGACGACGCTCGACAAGGGTTTCGCATCGTAGGTTTTCTAATCCTCTATTCGATTATTGCAACGACTAATTCTAACTCTAGATTCTTATACCAACATGTATGATAATACATCTTCTCCACCAAATAATTGATTGATCGCGTGTATAAATAGGTCATTGATGGGTACAAGTTCCTCATGCAGACGTATAGAGGTAAGTTTTGCTTTGTAATCTTGGCGCCTTATCTCAGTAATGAACCATATACGAATAGCCGGCGATCGGATCTCTATATTTGGGTTCTCTCGAGGAGCGTTCACGGCTCGTGCCTTGGCAGGGATGGTTCACTGTGTATGTTGTTCACACTATCGCTCGACTAGAGCTCACAAAAAAGGTCCGTTAGGTCGGCTTGCTTCCACAGCACAACATCGGTTCGTGATTTCTCGAGAGTTATCCATTATGATTGTATCAACGTTTTCGCAGAACATGTCCCATTCGCATACGAGGTTTACAAAAATGCCAGCGACGCCAAACCCCCTCCTCCCGAAAAAGATTGCCCACGAGGTGCCACACCAGCCAGGAGTAGCTCGTTGGATTCCCAAATCGAACAGCCAGTCGGAGCCTTGCTTCGATGCAAAAAGGGTACCAAGGCCCGACACGTCAATCCTGAAGATTTCAAAAAGACGTTCTGTATATCTGTAGCGATAGACTTTGTGGGAGTGTGGTAAGTTGTAGTGGAAACGTGATATTCAAGGAGAGGGGCTAATTTCGATACCAGGGATACGGTAGCAAGTGTCGGTATGTTTCTGTCTCGTACCAGTAAGAGATGTTTCCAACTCGTGCTTCCTAGGATCTTTATGGCCAACCACTTTACCTTGGATCGACTACAACCCGGGCATTCGCAACTTCCGGTGAGTCAACCGCACTATTTTTTTATTACGACTTTAACAGCAATCCACAGCCAAGCACTCGCCTTGGACGAGCGTCGCGCCAATTTTATCCCCAGCGTCTGGGATCACTCTCGTACGAATCCCAAGACCCAGACCGCCCTTGAAGTCTGGTTCAAGGGCGGGCACGCCGATGTAGGAGGCGGGGTTGTCCCACCGCGACGCTGTTATGAAAACAACCAAAGCATGCTCAGCAACATTTCGCTCCGTTGGATGGTCCGACAGTGTTTTTCTGTCGATACGGGCATTATATTTGACCACCGCGCGTTGGACAAATACCGAAAGCTTGGCGTGCTGGAGGAACGACCCAGGAAAGATACAAACGAGTCTGCGGTCGAATATGAACGACGGCTGTTGAAGCTCTCGACAGATCTGGACAAGGTAGATATCAAGCACAAGTCCTATGACGCCATGCGCCAGTATCGTATCTGGAACTTGCTCGAGTTCTTGCCCTCGGCCAAACCAACGCAGACCGAGGCAGGGTTGAGCATGACTCGCCGGTGAGTGTTGTCGGCGATGTTCCGTTGACCTTCTGACGAGTACCAAATCTTCAGTCCCAATTTATACAAATCTCGTGGGGCTTATCGCCACGCACCGTCTCATCCCATTGCCATACATGCTTCGGTCGTCGACTATCTTGCTTCCGATCCCCCTGTTCCATACGTCCCACGAGCCTGGTGGCATGGGTATGAGCTCGGAAATCATCCGCTTATCGCCGATAGGCTTGATGGGGACGGCGAGTGGCCGTCCAAGGCCGCGACAATAATCAAGATGGGCTGGAAAACGTATGGGTTCAGGGAATGGGCCAAGAGTCGGATATCGTTGTTCCGGAGTAGGACTAGCGATTCCGAGATTTCTGATCCACCCAAAGAGTGTCTCTAGGCCTTGGCTTTGTTTCCCCGTTTGGTCCGTGGGCTTTTGGAGTTGTCTTTTACCCCCACCCCTCTCTCTTTTCGGTTGGGTTGTAATTCTCATCATGTGTCGCATTGTGCATACATCACTTTCGTTCCTCCTCTATTGTTCTAGGTAGCATATATCAATGGCATGGGTCATGTATTCCCACTATATATACTGGATTTGGGGAACGTCTTGAATGTATGCGCGTGGCATAGCGGGGACTTGGATATACGCAGAACGCAACAAGCCTTCCGCAAGCATATGAAGATATAGGCGGTACTCGAGGCATATACCGAGCCAAAAGGTTGGGCGCAAGATGATTGTCTTCGTTCAGACACTGTTCGGTCTGGGCTGACGAAGCGAGCTTGCGGTTCTGGACCGAAGGCCGATTGAGGAGTCTGGTTCACTCGCGAGGCTAACCCAAGGATTCGATAGTCAATCATCCGTATGAATGGTCCCCGTGTCCTCTTATAGCTCGCGATTCCTAGGAACATGTCCATCTGGTACCGCCCTAAATAGAATAACTGGACCTACTCCAACACCTCAGAGTCTCATATGTGTTCGTGGCCTCCACAATACGACTACCAGCCCAGTCATATTGGAGCTAGCCTCCATAGCCGATAACTTCAGCCATATGTTTCGATAGCATAATTCATTAATATTCGCGACCGCCACGCGAGTGGAGTTTCTGGGGGTCCTGGGGCCCAGACTCTTTGCCCGACCATATTCTGACCCACGGAGCGTTTTGTCCTAACACTGAAAGGTCGCCCTCTGACAAAAGATAAAATGCTATGGCCATCTTGGAGTGGCTAGGTGTGCTGTATCACCGTTTGGCGCCTGTTTTCGGGGAACGTTTTTACACCGACCGTACGCACCATGGGACCAATCTTCTCGATCCTAATAGGTAGTCCCACTTATCATAATGCGAACAACACGACTTGGCACCAGGCATGTAAGAGCGAACAGCCGCAAGATAACGCCCTTCGCTGCCTTCTCTGATGCTCGTGCCTGGTTCGAACCAAGTCATCTCGTTTATCCTCGCCGGAAACAGATTACAGTCTCTGTTAGACGCTCACACTAACCTGGTTTGACTTATCTTTCTCTGCGGGTTTGGGGCGCCTACTGCACTTCCGGGTCGGCCAACCACTCTCCGTGTGCGATTCGAACGCTTACTGCCTCGCTGGGAACGATGAGCTCTTGTGCTGTACTAGCATAGACTTATGAGGAGTACCCGGCGCAGGATTGCCAGATACAAAAAGTGCCTCGAGGCTCGAAGAAAACACAATCGCAACCCCACTGAGCGGCCTCTTTTTACAATGATTACTCTTTCCACCTCTGTAGGCAAGCCAAGTCATCTCCTCTATGATCTCTACCAAGATATAGCCGCTTCCAAAAGAACTGGTCGTTTTATCGTTAGGGCCAGCCTCAAAAGCGAGGCTGAGAAGTATAATGTTCAACTGGACCAGGATCATGGGGACCATACGTTTGATCTTTCCTCTTGTATTGGTAACAACAATGGCATTGCTAAACGTGGATCAAGTGGCTTTCACCAGAGCGCGAGGGACATCAAGATTGTGTTCAAAGACAACGCGCGCTGGCTCATGATGGATCTGCAAAGGCCTGAAGGAAACTTCAATTGCAATCAAGGGGTCAATTTGGACGATTTGCTTGATCTCGTGGAATACGTGCATCCATATCACAAGGAGACTTATCATCGATTGCACCCGAAAGTTCGAGCACCTCCACCTGTAAGTTTTTGTTTTATGTAGAATTACCCTTTAACATTAGGCTCATATGTTTGTTGAAAGAGGTCGCTAGTGTTATGCTTCGATGGAACATCTAACCACTTCAGCAACAAGGTGAGTCCCCCAAAGGGCTCAACTTAGACGGAGCTTGATTTAGCTTTTAGAACACTAATGTAGTCAAATTTATGGAGTTACTCAAGAAAAACGATCCCGATCGCCAGCTGGTAAGCTACCTACATAGCTTCTTCCGGTGGTTCTAATGAGTGAATCCAAATAGGTGTACTATCAAACTGGCGTTGGAACGTACGCGCCGCCCGGGCTAACCACAAAGTTTGGGCTCTCGGTTGCAACTACACTCGACAAAGGATTCGCATCGTAGGCTCTTATATATCTCCATCTCTTCAAATATCATCCTAATTGGCCACTTGCAGATTTTTATATCAGCATGTAATACAGGTTTCATCCTACCTTTTTTGTGTTCTCATCGTATAATAGGTCATTGATGGTTACAAGTTCCTTATGCAAACGTACCGAGGTATCACCTTTCCTTCGATCTAAGCTCGCCTTACGCTAACGAGCTTGGCACGGGTAGCCGGTGACCGTATCTCGATTTTCGGATTTTCGCGGGGGGCGTTTACGGCTCGTGCACTAGCTGGCATGATTCATTGTGTGAGTTTTATGTCGCATATAATCTGGTCCTATCTGATCAAGGAATGATTGCAGGTCGGCCTTCTTCCGAAACATAACATGGGCACGTCTCTTTTTCATCGCGTATTCGCTAGTCACTCATACAGATTCTGTTCCATAGAGCATGTTCCATTCGCTTATGAAGTTTACAAGCATGCCGATGACTCAAAGGTCCCTATCAATGAACCAAAAAGCGTCAAAAATGAATCAAAAAACCCCTCAAACCCTCCAGTCTTCAGTTCGAAGCCTTCCACTAGTACAGTATCTCAAAACCCAAGTGTGTTCACAGAAACGTACGAAGCGGCGAGGCGACCGGGAGCGCTGCTCAGCTGCAAAAATAACACCGATGCCAAACACGTTGATCCAGATGATTTCAGGCATGCTTTTTGTATCTCGGTAGCTATCGATTTTGTTGGCGTTTGGTAAGTCTCTACAATTAGCTATCAGTTATGAGCTAACTGATTAAGTTTGTTTACAGGGATACTGTCGCCAGCGTTGGTCAGTATTTCCAAGCTGGCGCCGGCCTCGCATACACTGACCTGGTTTAATCTATTAGGATCATTATGGCCTACTAGATTACCCTGGATTGATTACAATCCGAGCATTCGTCACTTCCGGTACGCTTGTTTCATCTCGTATCTCCAAACCCAGTCTAAGTTCTTTTCTCCAGGCAAGCACTCGCCCTCGATGAGCGTCGAGCTAATTTTATTCCGAGCGTCTGGGACCATTCCCGAAATAACCTTGACACGCAGACGGTTCTTGAAGTCTGGTTCAAAGGTGGACATACGGACATTGGCGGCGGTGCTGTTCCAAAGCGTAACTGCGCCTCAGATAACCAGAGTTTGCTCAGTAATATCGCACTGCGATGGATGGTCCGGCAATGTTTCGCAGTTGACACTGGGATCGTTTTCGACCATCGGATGCTGAAGGCGTATCGAGAGGCCAAGGTACTGGAGGAGCGCCCGACAAAGGGCGATAAAGAGACAGCGATTGCATACGAGCAGCGGCTGCTACAACTATCGGCCAATCTGGACAAGATTGATATCGGATATCAACCATATGACGCGATGCGTGGGGTTCCAGCCTGGAATCTCTTAGAGTTTCTGCCTTCCGCCAAGCCAACGCAAACCGAGGACGGGTTGACCACAACTCGGATGTAAGTTTACTGGATCTACCCCTAATTCCGCCCGCTGAAATACATACTGAATTCAATAGACCAAATTTGTACAAACCACGATCTATCCATCGACCGATACGCGCGAATCACGTCGCGATCCATGCCTCGGTGGTCGATCATCTTAGTTCCGAGGACTGTAAATATGTGCCGCGCGCGGTCTGGCGCGGATATAACCCGGAAAGTCCGCCCCACATCGCCGACAGTCCAAATGGGGGTGCTGCTTGGCCAAAGCCTGCCATTGATTCAACTGCCATGAATTGGAAACCATCCGGGTTGGCGGGGTGGAAAGAACGAGTAATGAGTCAACTATCTCTGCGAAAGACCGAATCAATTGAATCAGATCCTCCGGTGGAGTGTTTATAGTTCTGAAGTTGTCGATATTTTGCCATTTTGTGTGGTGTAAACATGTAATTACTAGTGATCGACTGGTAATCATGAGGCTTCTCAAACAACAAGATAGATTTCTTCACCAGCCGGTTGCGGTATTCAAATCTTCTAGCGTGCTTGGGGCTTTGCACAGCGAATATGATAAACATGGTTTACATGCTTTGATTCAAGGAGGTATTTAGACATAACGAGACAAGTACGCGCTCAAAGTTCTTGTATCCACACCAACAGACACAAGTATGTTAAACGATATCTCAGACTGACCGTCGATATAAAACACAAAGGAAATTTCTTCTTTCCACCCAGCTTGATAAGGCGTGCGCAGGACCGCCAGCAACTAGGTCAATATCTGCGAATCAACATCAGTCGAGCTAGTCGGATTGCTAAGAGGAAATGAGCCCTCACACGGACTGGCTGCCTAATAATAGTAGCACACCCAATGAAGATACCAGTCCAATCCGCAGTACGTTCTTTGGGGAAAGTTATTGAATATATAGAACCACTACTCAATGAGTGAACAACATACCCGAATGGGCAGCACTTCCCTGAACGGTAGCCACAGCACGGTCCACCGACTGGGCAGCAGTACCCCGGATCCTTTGGGCAGATCGTGCAGATGCTTGCACGGTTGTCGTCGAGCTTTACGATACCAACTGGGCTGGTTCCGTTGGCAGGTGGCTTCTTGTCGTCGCTGCGTCCGGCGATTTCTGAAGCGGCTCCTGTTACGGGCTTGATAGAGGGAATGGCAAAGCCGAGCGAGAAGAAATGGAAGAAAATAGTAAGAAAGAAAGCAAAAAGGGCAGCAGATTGCATGATGAAAACTATTGGATGTAAAGATGTCTTGGGGGTGGAGCTGAGAAGTAAGCATGGTTGGACAGAGTCATTTATACTTGTTGTATGCGCCCAAACTCCAAGCTCATATGCTTGTATAGGAAGACCGGGCACCAAAAGGCCTTTGGCGATGAAATTTCGTATTGCGATACTATTGTTTCGGGTTTGCCTAACTCGCAATCTTGCGGTACATATTACCGCCAACTGCTGCAGTAGCTACATATGAACACGGTATGGCCGAACCGCCTACCAACAGAATGTGTGCCCTAGAGCTGCTCGGAAAAGCCATAATGGTCAGAACGCCACCGGGACTGGCCATGTGGCAATTCAATTATCACACATGAGGAGCGCTCATATCAACGCGGTCCAGATCCATATATACCAACGAGGCGCAAGGCCAACCTTCGACACCATACTGCGCAGGGAATGCGAGCAGGAAGTGTTGCGTACGTGATTGCGATAAATTAGGTAAAGTGTATGACCGAAACGTGGCCTACTGGCGGTTGGGATCTGACGGATGATTCTTACTTTGCGTAATTCTCTCAAAGATTTATATCTCTGCCCAGAAGAGACTTTTCTTACGCATGTAGCCAGAAATAAGGTCTTATGGTGAAATTAAAGGAGATTGGCATCCACAGGAAGCCTTGAACGATCACCCAGCTGTGGCTGGAGTCGGTCACTGACCGATTCACATAACATCGTAATATGTGATATGCCCAGGTTGAGAACGCTTTCGAGGTATCAGGTTTACTGACCGAAATGTATTGAGGAAATACGTCATCCATTCCATTCGGCAAATGACTACCGAGCTATACTACATAAAAGCAGGCGAGTGCTTACGAAGCGATATAAAGCGCAATGACACCACAACAGTAAAAGACAGCACGCATACAAAGAATCAAAAGCAAACTGGCGAAGCAAAAACTACAGTTGTGGAGTGGGGAATACGATATGAAGACAGCTGTGAAATAAAAACAAAGCAAAGCACGAATAGGTCAAAACGCTCTTCCAATCTGTGCGTCGTCGGAAACGTGGAGATCTGGGGGTAACTTTGATAAGCAAACCAAATATTGGGCAAAACGACACGCATGCTCACCAATAGGACTAGTATAGTTGATCAGCAGCGGGTGCAATCCCCTTGCACGTCCTCTCAAACTGGTTCCCCGTGTGAGAGGGACGCGACTCCCATTGACGCTTCCCATCCGAATGACACTCGGCCCAGATGCAGCAAACACGTCGCTGCCGGTATGATATCGCTGATTGGGATGAGGTGGCAGCCGCTCTTCTTCATCCTCGTCGGAACGGCGTTTCATGTCGGACAGACCTTCTCCTATGTATGCAGGTAGTTCTTCATCGCCAAGGACAACGGTCCCACCGCTCGGTCGACCAAAGTACGAGCTATCGCCCCGAACCGTGGTCTGGATCGTGACCTGAACAGTAGCACCGTCGGGCGTGTTGGCCCCAAATGGTCGACGAGGCTGAGCCGAAGCAGCGTTGAGCGGATCAGACCCGACAGGCGTGGTAGGCGACCCAGCGCCTAGCGAGCTTGAAATGGTCCGTCGATGGGCAGGCAACGGTCTCGTTACCGACGTGGTATCCGTGAGAGAGTGGATCTGGTTCTGAGAGACGACAGCGGGGCTTCGGGGGAACCCAGGACTGTAGGGGAAATTCGAAGACCCAGGGCTGCGCATTTCCTCTCGTTCTCGGGCGGCTTGTTGTTCCTGGCGGATGATGCTTCGTTGCTGGAACGTTGGCTGGCTTTTCGTGGCGGGAGCTTGGCCAGACTTGGATTGCATTTGGGAGGTGTGGGTGCGCGCGCGTGTGGCGTAGCCTGCTTCGCGGGCGATACTCCGTGGGAAGAAGATCTGTGTCGAACGAGGGGGTCATGTTGAATGTCGCGAAGTTGGAGAAGCAAGGGGTATAGTGGTACGAGGGACGGAGAAGAGAGGTACGAGGGGCAGAGCAGGACGGGCATCGCAGACGAGGCCGAATGAGTGGACAACGGAAGCGTGGGTCGAGTACGTAGAAGCATGATCGAAGTGTATGCGTAATTGGTGACAAGGAACCACCACGTTCATCATCATGTGGAAGAGGCATGTCGAACGTCGTGTCGAACGTCATCGCGACGAACCAAGTCAAATTAGGTAAATGGAAACAAAGGTCAGAAGCCTGTTCGAATATTAATTGAATAAACGACTCACCAACAATGTGATGACGCTAGAAACGATGCATCCAATCCCGCCCACCATGGCGAGAATATCGACGGCCCCACTACAAATATAACAGGTTAGCTTCGGCCACTGGATTAATTCAAATCGATCGAGACGAGGTCGAGACACAAATAAATGGACAACAGTGATAAACTTACGGAGTTTTGCCAATTACGTGAGGCCCATCTGCCCGGATCCCATCACAGGCGAGGATCAAGAGCGGGATGACAAACATCATGCGAAAGAAGATGCGCAAGCGCTGGGAAAACAAGGCGATTAATAGCGGTTTAGACTTGTCGGGGAATGATCGGAAGGCGGGTCGGACACGATCGGTCGACAGATGATCGGTCGTGGCGCTTATGTCACACGTCGTCGGGGGTGACAGCGCGGATCGTGTCATGGACGACAGGAGAGGCGTGGTAGTGAAGCAACGGAGATACTTACGTTTAGATCCTGGAACGCCACCAGGCGCACAATCACCTCTGGGTCAGCGTTTTCGTCCTGTATCTTCTTTAAGAACGAGGGGAATTTCCATCTGAATGGGATGTATCAGCCTCTAATCCAATTTTGGGATAGGAATCTCACATACAGGACTTGAATAAACCAGAGGGTGATGGCGAGGCTGCCGACGGAGCCGGTGAAAAATGTCCAGGCCTCGACCTGTTCGAGTTGGTCGCGTGTTTCGATCGTGACGAGTGGGAGGAGGATGACGGCTGCGGCCGAGCCTGTTGATGGCGGGACAATAAACGGGGAGATAAATCCGGTTGGGGTGGAGTAGAAAGTCCGAGTGGAATCGGACGTAAGGGGCGTTGGTGGC
Organism: Ceratobasidium sp. AG-Ba; assembly: GCA_016906575.1. NCBI lineage: Eukaryota > Fungi > Basidiomycota > Agaricomycetes > Cantharellales > Ceratobasidiaceae > Ceratobasidium > Ceratobasidium sp. AG-Ba. The sequence goes on from CP059638.1 coordinate 2,481,106, forward strand.
GAGACGTCAGCAACAGTCGCCGGCCTGCTGCGCAGTAGGAGTCAACTCACCGACGCACCAGAGCTTGTACTCGAAGCTTTTGAACCAGGGGCGAACGCCTCCCTCGCCCTCTCCGCCGGATTCGCGGATCATGAACAGCCAGAAGCACAGCTCTTCGAGATGGGAGACTATTTCGAGGGACCATGCCACGGCAAAGAGGACGTAGAGGGGAAAAATGAGTTTCTGGTGTGCTTCGGGCCATGTTTCGGTCGGGGCTGGGATGATGATTCGGGGGAGAGGGTGGGCCGGAGTGGAGGCCGGGTTGGGGAAGGCTATGTATCCGGCCTGGTACTTCATCACTGCAGTAGCGCGTTAGGGGGTGAGGATGTGTGGATGACGGATTGAACATGCCTGCCATTGCCACGCTATATGTCGTGAGCAATGGAACACTGATGATATACGAGTACTGTGTGCGATCGGCGTCAGCCTCGCGCGGCCTGAATCCTGTCCAACACTGACCGTCATGAAGCGTTTGAACCCGCCGTCTGAGCTCGAGCGCCATTTTAAACACTAGGTGGATGTCAGCCAGAGTTTGAACAGAGGAAAGAGACGCACTTGGAAACGATCGTAGCGGTAGAGATGCTGGACGAGAAACAACAAGAGCTGCGGGGTCGTTAGCGGCGTCGAGTGGGCGGGGAGCGACTGACAGTGGAAGAGAGCGTGGCCCAGAGGAGCATCGCCTGGGGGGAGATCACAGACATGGTCGCGGGCTAGGGGACGTGTCGGTCGTCACAAGATATATGAGCGTCGTCGCAAGAAATACAAGAAATACACGGACGATCATCGTCCCTTGTTGCCAGCAAAAACCAATTTCCCCGCTTCTTCGACGCCTGCCCCAATCTGGCTCCGCTTCTGCACGTGATGCTTTGATCGTGGCGGTGTCCCTGCTTATCCCTCGACCACCACACATCCATCCAATCTGTCGTGTGTCCTCGTCTGTGTCTGAGTTCACGAGACATGATGCTACACCCCTCTGTATACGATAGCGGGATAATGTTCCATAACCTCAATAGCCCACCCGATTGACACCCGGCACTATCTCAAGGCCGAGAAAATCTTCGACTGCGCATCTTCTAGCCCAGCAAATCTTGCCCTCGGCCCGCATATTTCAAAGATAAATCCCCTTCTTGGCTCACTTTTTGTCCCCTCGCGCCCACCAGCGAATAGTGGCGGCCCACTTGACGAATGAACAATCATCGTCATACGCAGACTCTTGCTTTTTTCACTCGGTCTTGTCTTCCGACCGGATATGGACTTGGCTTCCATAACATCATTCGTGGTCCGATGATCGTCGCACTTGTACCTCGGGCGCTCCTCCGCGGTCTAGACACGTTGCTCTTCCTTGGTCGCTGGCTTTGACCCTGTTGGTATATGGATCTCGGACATTCGATTTATTATGTCTCGATTCGTGAGTTTGTGTCCGGGCAAGACGATAGGGTTACGTATGCACTTCGTATCACAGGCGTCACCCGTAGACGAGCTCCTGCGCTCGGGGCACGTCCTCGAGAATACTCGCCTATTCGACCGGATGCACTCCTGTCGCCACTTGGCCATGAGACCGGCAAGACCACCTCGTACCGGATTTGATTTCGCCGCCCCGAATTTGTCCTTGTTGGCGCCTGCATCAAGCCACCACTCACCGCTGGCTCTCCCACTGCTAGCCGTCCAGTTTACCGTTTCAACTCGTCCCGCCAGATATATTATGCAGTGCGTGCTTCTCTATGATTCGTACCAGTAAACTTGCCATCTAGACTATACCCAAATTTGGACATACCCACCGGTCCCTGATCAGCAACATCAATGCCAAGGCGAACTAGCCCTTGAAGTCCCTTTGCCATCTGCGTCTCAACGTAAAGCAAGGATAATATTTGACGACCTCAAAGTGACGGATATGCTCTTGTTCAATCAGCTTGACGAAGCGCGGTAAATATCATTACGCCTACCACCCGATAATGGCGTACGGAACATGATTCCCAACCAGTCCAGGCACGGTACGTTGCCTACGGCCGCGCTTGTTCATACTCCAGCGGCCATCATTATGGATTGTGAACGTACAGACGACTTCTAGGCCAATCTGGTCGCCAGTTTTTCGACCTGCCACAAATAGTTCCAAATGCCCCCCGGCCGCCCAATTGTAGACATAATCGATAGCTCATGGTTGATCCAAATGAAAGTAGAAAGTATGACATGAATGCTACCGAGCCGTTTTAGTGATGCGATCGGTACGGACGCATCCACTTGGCATGATGCAAGATGCATTTCCTTGGAAAAGAGTGTCTATGATGTGCGATGAATGAGATAATGGCTCACCCATCAGAGTTGGAACGCTTGCTTGAGAAGATAAGCACTGCAATCTCGTTTAAATGAAAAGTCGCGCTCATATACTATCGAGAATATAAAATACACTGCCTTGAACAATTCTCCGGCCGATTCTAATACGCCGAGACAGGCACGTCTCTCGTTAACGCTGTGAGGATGACCAGTGCATTAGTTTGGGTGCATACAATCAAAAATTATTGCTTTCATGATTTCTTTTTCTCTCGACGTGTCTTGCCAGTGAAAGCACATCGGCAGGAAATGCCATCGGAGGATCAGCAGAGGCCAACGCCATCTCAGTCGGGAGTGCAAGTCATATGCCATTCCTTCTACCGGCGTGACGTTGACTGACTCCACTAACAAGATCAACTTCGAGCTTCCTCCTTGGCCGACCTCCACCAGGCTACGCGTCCCCGAGATATCCGATGTATCTCACATTTCCACCCAGCAAAGCCGGCCGCGCGTACGGCAGTAACCTCCACCCATGATGTAATCACACGGCTAATCGCCTTTTTGGGTCGCTATATCTGTGCAAACTGGGTATAAAAAGCCTTGCCGTTCATGGTCCCCTCCATCGCACATTCGATTTCTCCTGACATGTCCGAATACACCCACACTATCAACGGCAAGTCTGTCACCTCGCCAACGACTCTCGAGGTGATCAATCCGGCAACTCAGCAAAAGATTGCCGACGTGCCTGTGGCTACGAAAGAGCAGGTATGCATTCGTGCTTTGTGCATTGTATCTTTCTGTTGAGACATTATTTCCTCAGCTCGACGAAGCAGTTGCGGCCGCTCGGGCAGCCTTTCCCGGGTGGTCGGCTACCCCTGTGGACGAGCGTGCCGTGATAGTTAACAAAATCGCCGACGTGGTTGAACAGAATATAGAAGAATACAAGAAGATCCTCACGCTTGAACAAGGAAAAACCGTGAGCACCCTGGTGGATATTCGAACGGGCACTGATTTGACGGCTTTCAGTTGAACAACTCGTTCTATGAGCTCAAGTTCTTTGTTTCATGGATGCGCGGAACGTCGCTTCTACGTCTCCCAACCACTGTTTTGGTAGATGACGAGAAGCAAAAGATTACTGAGCGATATGTACCTGTCGGAGTGGTATGCCTACACAATTTCATCAGGCTTCCACAACTGACAATGCCTTTGAATTCAGTGCGGTTGCCTCAATCCCTGGTACGTATAGCGGCCTACGTTGATAGCATCCTGGCTAACAAGGAATCAAGGAACATTCCCATGATTTCAATAGCGACCAAACTCGCAACGGCACTCGTGGCCGGAAATACTGTTGTAATAAAGCCGTCCCCGTTTACTCCCCTCACCACGCTCCGTTTCGGTAGAGATATACAACACCTCGTCCCCCCGGGCGTTGTAAACATACTCAATGGGGACAACAGCTTGGGGCCAATGATGACCGCTCATCCGGGCATTGACAAGGTTCGCGCTGTTCGCACTGTTCATACGCAACATGTTACTGATTTGTATTTACACGCGCATCTAGATTAGCTTTACAGGGTCAAGCTTCACTGGCCAAAAGGTTATGCAAAGCGCAAGCACTGGATTGAAAGCGATCACTCTTGAGCTTGGTTAGTCTCGATAAAGCGCCTCTGAGATACGGTATTTTATCATCGGTGACACTGTAGGTGGGAACGATCCCATGATCCTACTTCCGGATGTCGATCCGAAAGCCCTAGCCCCGTAAGCCAACTTGTGTTGCCTATTTAACGACTACTGAACTCATTTCGGCTGTCAAAGAAAAATCTTCTGGGGAACATTTCTGGTGACTATATCTCAGCGCCCTTTCCATAAGCTACGCTAATTTGGATCGTTAGAACTCGGGTCAAGGATGCATAGCCGGTAAGCTGAGGATCCAACGATGATATAAGCTTCTAATTTGGAAAACAGCCAAGCGACTTTATGTACACGAGAATATATATGATCAGTTCCGTGACGCACTAGTAGAGTACGCCAAAACAATCAAGGTTGGAAACGGGCTAGACCCGGAGTCACAACTGGGACCCATCCAGAATCTTGCTCAGTAAGCCAGACACCGTGCCCTTTTCGGAGTCTCGTTTACTTAAATGCGCTTCGGTCTTAGATACAGGAAGGTTCTCTCTTACTTTGAGGATGCCCATGCAAACGGTTACAAGTTTGCCCTTGGTGGTGATGTCAATCCGAATCCAACCACTGGGCTATACATCCCAATTTCGATCCTTGACAATCCTCCTGAAAACTCAAAGGTCGTTCGAGAAGAACCCTTTGGGCCCATTGTGCCTCTCCTCAAGTGGAGTAATGAGGAGGACGTTATCGAGCGAGCAAGTAAGCAACCAAGCTTCTCTCCTCGTTAAACTTGAAAGCTGACAGAAAGAATCTGATATAGACGATACAAACCTAGGGCTGGCCGCGTCAGTGTGGGGCAAAGATATGGCCGCCGTGGAGCGAATTGCTTTGCAAATCCAAGCCGGCAGTAAGATAGGAGCTGTTTTTTTGATAAGCGACTAACGAGCCTGATTTTCAGCCGTCACAATGAACCAATTCATATCGTTCCAGCCAAACACTGTGAGTATCATTTATGTTCATTTTTAGAACAAACCGCTGAAGGAAACCTTTCAACTCTAGCCATTTGCTGGCCATAAGCATTCGGGAATTGGCGTGGAAGGCGGAATCGAAGGCCTCAAGGCTTACTCAAACCTCCAAATTGTTACTCTAAGTAAGGAGCCTACACCCTGATAGTATAGTGTTTGAAGAATCAGTTGGGCTTAAGAGGGCCGCTGCTCTGTCTTTGTAAATATCAATGCCCAAGGGATCAAGTGCTATCGTCCTGACAATATTTGTTAATTGGTCGAGTGGATTGGTGCTATTTGCTGGTGGAAGCAAGGTGGCAAAAAGTGGACCAAGTCTAACTTTTGTCAGCCGGTGATTGAAACGTGAGATCAAGACCGTATGTCGAGTTGGAGTCTTTTAGCAGAGCAGAAAAAGACGCGAAGTTGATTTTTGTGTTGCGGCCTTCAGATAGTGCCGAGTGTGGGTACTGGTCATTAAGGAGCTAGGACATTGCTTAATACTATCGGAGGCAGATCTTGATGCGCAACACCTTGTCCCACGCGTTGAGACGCAGAAGAGCCTCACGCATGATCAAGACGGAATTAATAGGTTCATGATAGTCGAGACAAAGGTATGGAAGCCCAGCTGACAGCGTCCTGAAGATTAAAAGCTAACTATAATAAATTCGAACAAGGCATATGGGTGGATGAGATTGATCCTTCGCGATTAGGTCTTACTGAATCATTGATTCCGAATCGAAACTTCTGTCTTCAAATACCTTAGTGCGATGGGTTAGCACACAGTGAAGGCACCCCGCGGACCTTCAGGTGCATGCCAATGGAATATCCTGCGTTAAGATGGGGCAGGTATAACTGCGAAAAACTCACAATCATGTATCTCTAGCAGCTCACGTCGAATACGGCTCTGCTGTAAACAGCGATTCGTTGCTGCTACCAGTGCTGATGGGATACTTGTCGAGCAAGTGGGCGATTTCCTGGGGTTAAATGCATCCATTCGATTGATCTATTATGGACGAAGAAACCACATACACCACGGATCTTACGCTGCCCGGCATGTGGTCCCATCTGCTCAATTCGGATGGTGTGGGAGCATATACGTTTGCTAACGTAATATCCACCGGATTTATCTAACCGTCATACCCGGCAGCCGCAAATTCCACTACGCCTAGGCTATTCACAAAGTGTCATGTCTCGACCTAGAAAACGCGAAATAGTAGGAAGACTATTGCGGTCCCCTGCTGAGACGTATAATAGACTCATTCGCTCTCCATCCCCTAAACCCTCTTCTCTAAATGCCGATGCCCTAGGCGAAGGATTACCTACGCAAGACCCCAGATCAACAAGTACAGAGCTTGGCACCGTGCTAAAAATCATCTCTAAAAGTACGGAGATTGTTCCAGGGCTGAAGCCTGTGGTCGATATCTTGATTGGCTGCTTTGATGGCATACCCGTACGTTGATTCACTGAAAGTCTGTTGTAGTTTTTCACTGAACGGGCTGGACAAAGTCTGCCGCCAGGAGCCAACAGGACTATAAAGAGCTCATCGTTGACATAACTACGACGATGGAAGTTCTGCAATACCATATACGCCAGTTTGATGCAACTCACACAACCGAGAGGCTAAATCAGAGGATCGGGTCCGTCCTTCAGCTACCTGTGGTCATGAATTGAGTAATGACACCATAGAGCTGTCTAGAGAGCTTCGGACAATTGCAGAAGAAATTAACGAAAAACAAGAACGCACGCGCAAGAGACGGTACTTGGATGCAGAACTGGATCTAGACGACTTGTTAAGTCGTTACCGCCGCGTCGGAATGCTGGTACAGCAAATACAAGTAAGTTTTAATAGCGTTACTGCAGTATCACACTGATTGTCAAAAAGAGTGATATAATTATGAGTTTATGGGTGATCACGAACAAAAATGTGAAGGTTTCCAACGACCATGCTACGGTAGGTAATCATGTTACTCATGATTTAAAACAAAACTCAAAAAGCTTTGTGAGCTAGAACACCCGTCTACAGGCACTATCTCCTGTGCAAGAAGCAAGGTACAACGCAAGCGCAGCTTCCCAGGCCCGCCGCAACGGCTGCACTCCAAACACCCGCCAGCTTGTCCTTCGAGAGCTGTCTGAATGGGCTAGTGATCCAAATGGCCCCAAAATATACTGGATGAATGGCATGGCTGGCACAGGAAAGACAACGATAGCGTACAGCCTTTGCTCATCGTTGGAGGAAGCTGGTCAACTTGCGGCAAGCTTCTTTTGCTCATACTCTTTACCTGGAACTCGAGATGTGAATAGCATCATGTCAACCGTTGCGTATCAACTAGCACGATTCTTCCGACCGTTTCGTGACGCCCTATCTCAGGAGTTGGCGATGGACCCAGATTTGACTAGCCAAGCGCCAGCCAAGCAATTCGAGAAACTTATTAAGAACGCTCTCCGGCAGGTGGAAGATGAGATGCCTAGAGGTCTACTTGTTGTGGTTATTGATGCACTTGACGAATGCGCTGATATAGGGGACACGTTGCTGGTTCTAGACACACTATTACAACATACGGAGAATTTACCACTCAAGTTCTTTGTAACCTGCCGACCAGATCACAGTTTGCTCGAAGCAATAACAAATTATCAAGGATCAAAACGGTCGATATATCACTTGCACGACGTGGAGCAATCATTTATTCAGGCAGATATCCGGACGTATCTCCAAGTTGAATTGGAGTCTGTGCACCCAACGGATGCCCAGATTCAAGACCTGACAGAGCAGTCTGGAAGGTTGTTCGTCTATGCTGCTACAGCTGTGCGGTACATTATGAACAGAGTAGGATCTGTCGATCACAAGAGGCGTCTGGAAGCTATCCTGACTATTGAGCCGAGGTCAGGGAGTAAAGCATATGAGCCGCTGGATGGCCTTTATACTACTATACTAGCGGCATCACTGGAAGACCATAGTCTAGAGACTTGGGAAACCGAAAGAATGAAGGCAGTGCTTCATACGCTTGTTTGTGCAAAGGAGCCGCTTACAATAGATGCATTAGCGCAAATACTGGGGACAGAAACCAGCAAAGATCTACGGTATGCAATCGAATCCCTGCGATCTGTACTGCACGTGGACAAATCCCAAGGCTTGATTTCAACACTACATGCGTCGTTCCCGGACTATATCCTTACCGCCTCTCGGTCCGGGCGTTTTTTTTGCGATGAGGCAAAACAGAACCAGCTGCTTACGCGCGGATGTTTTGATATCATGGAACGGCTGCTACATTTTAATATCTGCCGTTTTAGGTCGTCCTTTGTTCTGGATGAGGCCGTTTCTCAAATTGACTCCGTGGTCTCTGAAACTATTCCTACGCATTTGTCCTACTCGTGCCAGTACTGGAGTCAGCACATGTTTCAGAGCAAATCAAAAGACGATCTACTCGTGCTGCTAGAGGGCTTTCTGACTTCTCAAATGCTGTTTTGGGTAGAAGTGATGAACGCAAAACAATTGACGCAATTAGGAGTACGAGCGTTTACTATTTTGAACAGCTGGGTCAAGGTGAGAACCTTTACTTGGGTGACCCACGACAACATACTGAAGCAGCTTAATCGTAGACAGCCAGTTCATCGCACCACCTGAGGTCAATCTGCTCAGATGCCCACAAGTTTATCGCCACAATAGCCGCGAGCCCAGCGTGCAAGTCCACGCCTCACATTTATATATCTGTGCTGGCCTTATGGGACAAAAAAGCGCCAATGTGGGTCTATTATGGGGGGAAGATGCGCGGACTAGTCGACGCATCTGGCTTGGCTATTGAGAACAGAGAAACCGGGGCAATAGCCGTATGGAGATATAACCAGCCAATCTACGCATTAGCGATCTCATTGGATGGCGCAAGAATAGTTTCTGGTTCTTATGGAGGATCGGTGTGTATCTGGGATTCAAATACTGGAGATTTGCTGGTTGGACCGCTCGAAAAGCATGCAGACCATGTCAATTGCGTCGTATTCTCACATGACGGTAGCGCTTTCGCATCTGCATCCAATGATAGCACAATACGTATCTGGGATGCCTTTACAGGACGCGAGAAAATGGTCGCTCGGGTTCATTCAGACGAAGTCTGTTCTGTAGCCTTTTCACCCGATGGCCGTAGCCTTGTTTCTGATTCATTTGACGGCACGGTAGGCATATGGGATGTATTGACAGGGTCTCCCATGGTCCATCCTCTCGTTGGTCACAGCAGTTGGGTTGGATCTGTGGCATATTCGCCTGACGGCACGCGCATCGCCTCTGGATCATCTGACTATACTATTTGTATCTGGGACGGGCAGACTGGCCAGTTGTTGAAGGGACCTTCAGTCGGGCATGTCGGGGAGGTCCTTTCGGTGGTTTACTCCCCAGATGGCCGATTTATTGCCTCCGGCTCCCGTGACTGCACCATATGGACATGGAATGCAAATACTGGTAGTCCCCTTGGGTATCCATTTCGGGGTCATACCGATGCCGTACGTTGTGTATCATACTCATCCGATGGGCAGCGCCTCGTTTCAGGTTCACAAGACCACACTGTGCGAGTCTGGGATGTAGTGGCTGGTCAGACCGTGGCCGGCCCCTTTATCGGACACACGAACTGGGTATATTCGGTCGCGTTCATACCTGGTAGCGGACGAATTGTTTCTGGCTCCGGCGATTACACTATTCGTATATGGGACGCAGAGGCGGCATACACACCAATTACTCCATCAGACGGGCACACTGGGCCTGTATACTCTATTGCATTCTCGCCTGATAGCAAATACATTGTATCCGGTGGCAAGGATCGCACTGTTCGGTTATGGCACGCGCAAACTGGGAAGATGAAATGCAGGCCATTGATTGGACACACTGCCAAAGTGTACTCAGTTGCTTACGCCCCGTGCGGGAAGCATATTGCCTCTGGATCGGCTGATCGCACTATAATTGTTTGGGACGTCAACAAGGAGCGTATGCTCACCGAACCGATCGAAGGGCATACCGATATAATCAACTGGGTAGAATTCTCTCCCGATGGGAGCCGAGTCATATCGAGCTCAGATGACTGCACTATCCGAGTGTGGGACATTTACTCTGGCGACGTCGTACTAGGCCCATTAACGGATCACATGAGTCGAGTCTGGTCAGCGACTTATTCACCAAACGGGCGCCGGATAGTTTCGTGTTCCGACGATGAATTCATCACAATACGAGACGCAAACACAGGTCTTCGAATTCCAGGATCACCCGATCACGAGGGACGCACCGCTCGATACTCACCCGAAGGGGGTCTCATTTTGTTCGCTTCGCCTCACCATGAAGTCGTTATTCGTGATGCAGCCAGCGGACTGGTGGTTACTGGGCCGTGTAGAGGCCATACGGATTGGATCGAATCTGTAGCTTTTACGAACAACAATTCCTATATCGTCTCAGGCTCATCAGATTGTAGTATTCGAGTATGGGATACGTCAACGGGAGAGGAACTCACTAAGCTGTTGCATGCACATACGCACAGGGTTCGGTCGGTAGCATGTTCCCCCGATGGAAATTGCATTGCTTCCTGCTCGAACGACGGCACAATTCGCGTTTGGGACGCTGGTTCTATCCTATCAGTAACCCCTCTAGATTTTAAATCGTGGAAAATGAACGAAGATGGTTGGATAGTCACTCATGACTCTGCCTTATTGTTCTGGGTACCCCCTGATCTACGGAGCAGTCTGAGATGGCCGCAGAATAAAGCTATTATACAGCAACGGGGAAGCTTTGAACTGGACTTTAGCAATGCATATATTGGTACTGAATGGACCAAATGTTTCGTATCGTAGCCTCGCCGATTGTAATGGTGCGTGTCCCGCCTGCATTGTGTCGATGCGTCAGAATGGACACCAGGCTCTTGCGTTGCTACTCAAAAAAAATTGAATTGTAAGATAGTCAAGATATCATCGAGTCCGATCCATCCGATTGGACCTCGTAGTGTGAATATGAATCCACTCGAAAACACTTGGCTTTCATTTGACCATGAGTGCTTGTCCAAATTTCCCCATTTCATATAGCATGAGCAAACACTGTCATAGAACGCTAAACTGGGAACCTAGTGACCCACTCTGTTTTGTGTGGGTTAGACTGGAGATGTTCAGTGAGGAGTGAATGAACCCGCGCTACGTGAACCGCATTTCGATTATCAACTTATCTTACGCGCTTCGCGATCCCGTCACCTTGCTTGCCAACGTCGCGAAAGCGCGCCTGCGCCAGCTAGGTGCTCTGGAGGCCGTTGAGCCCGGCGAGCTCACTGAAATTAACGGTGCCTCCTAAGCATTTAGTTGATGGGGGCGCGTTTTCGTGATGCCCGTGTACTAGTCCAACGTTCAGCCAGCCATTGGAGACCAAGAACCCGCGGCTATGAGCCGCACGCAAGTAGGTTTTAGAGGAAACCGAAAATATGAACTTGTAGCAGGAGATGGCCATGTACTCGACCTCTGCTCAAGTCGGTAAATTCAGTTCTGTGTCCTGTGTGGTTCATACAACAGTTGTGCTTCGTGTAAGAAAAAGTTCAACTTTACTCTGCGGTAAGAAACAGGCCTTCCTCCGATGTGTATCAAAGGTATGACAGGAACTTACGGAAGTTAAATGGCCAAATCCCAATGAGCCTATATGATATGTATGCGCGAGTTCTTGTTCTGGTCGCGATTGGAAGGACATTACACGTTGCAATATTCAGCTTCGGATAATGGCCAAAAACGGCAAGCAAGCAAGGTCTGCTGCCCGGTTACGGAAACATTAATTAAATATCGCGATTGATAATCGCGTCAATTGAAGTGGCTCATTCAGTTGTTCAAATAGATCCACCGCTCACGGAACTGAGTACCGCAAATATGATTTCGCAGCATCCGATTCAGTGGTCTACAGAAATACCGCCTCTGTCATAACCGAGTCCTTCACTTTCTATGTTCCTCATCTAGGTGCCCATACATTTATCAGTATCGGAGCTTTGTAAGACGCCGGGGACTGTAGCTCTTACCCTTTCCCAGACTGCTTCGCTACTCGGGCGGTTCATTGGCTCAGAGTTCCAACATTCGACCAGCAGTTGCCATAACTCATCGCCTTGGCGGCTCTCGAGCGGTATTGTTCGCTGGGGTCGAAGAGGAATTTCATTACGGTTCTTTGCCCCAATCACAGCCATTTCAGTCTTCCCAAAGTATGGAAGTTGGCCGGTAATAGTTTCCTAAGTTTCATTCGCGTCAGCTGAATACGACAGTAGAGAACCTACAACTACCAGAATCGTCTACAAGCGAGGATTTCTTAGCGGGCTTACAGCGGGGCGATAGAACTCGAACATCCGGTTTTATCACCCACCATTCCGAGTGCGTAAACATCCGATGCCACACTGTATGGCTCTCCCCTTTCGTCCACCAGCTCTGGAGCCTATCCAACAGTGTCAAATAGTGTAGACAAACGGCAGACCAAAACCCGCCGCCCATCGGAGTGAGAGACTTTTGTTTTCGGTTGTAGCTGTAAATCGCAGAGTATAGTCCCGAAGCACCGCATTACCGAAATCATTGAGTAAAGCGATGCCTTCGTTTGATACTAACACATTCCCCTTTCATATGCGCAGGGGTTGTCAATTTGAGTCCACTTGTGAACGAAGAACACCTCACTCCTTTGAGATCACCGTGTAGCTGTATCTCGCGTTATCTCAGGGAGCCAACTTAGTTACAACAACTTACAATATTTTCGCTATGCAAGTACGACAATCCCTCGCATATTTGTGCGCTCTTTGTCACAGCGATGTGTCATTATTACAAGCACTACAGCGGAACCAGCTCCACTCACGATATGACAACGGTCTGCATTGGGATTTTGTGCTAGGTAAACTGGTAACGTGCCTTTTTCCATCCATAGGGAGACCATGGCGACCTCGGCACGAAATTCAATTAGCCCGAGCAATGAAAGGATGTTCGGATGTTGGCATTTGGACCATATGTACAGTTCTCGGGCTGCATGCTAATATAGGGATCACAAGCTAAGCATGTTCGAAATAAAATTTACTCGCCTTGAGAGTCTTGTGATCCGCGTCTCCGACGTTCAGATCAATTCTCATAGTCTTTATGGCAACTTCCGTACCGTTGCAAAGCTTACCGCGGTACACGTCCCCGAATCCGCCACGCGAAACGGGATACTCGCTACAGTCAGCCAGGTCTACATCACCGGTGAGGTTCTTGCATCCATGTTGGCTAAGACAGAGCGCAATGTCCGAGGCGGTCTTTAGAGACCAGATCAGACTTGTAGATTCAACTGAAGGAAAATAAGCCCACCATATATCTCGTGATAATCTGATTAGGTTCTGGCAAAGAGCACGCCCGATCCCCTGGTCCCAAGCTGCTTGGATTGATGATTCCTTGTTCCTGTAAGTTTCCAGCCGGTTAGGTCACAGCAGGCATATAGCCTTGGTATGGTTTTAACGCATAGTGCTTTTTCACGTACGGACTACAGAGAGGATTAGTGATGAATTAGAGGGCAAAATAATGGTTCATTTGGTTCGCATACCACATCAGAGCGCATGCTCTATAGGATACCGTTGATATCGTCGTTATCGATCAATGTAGCGTCGCGGTTGGGAGGTTTGGAGCGATTAGGCGAACGGCGCAATCGAATTGTATTTGAGAGGCATACATTACCCTGAACCGTAGAGCTTAGCATGAAATAATAAACATGGAGTGGTGACCATACTGACCTCTTCAGGAATGACTGGCTCGTCAGGTTCCGCGATGGCGGGGATGCTACCGATCATGCTTGCCTACAACATATTAAGAGGGTTAGTTATTGGGAGGCAATCAAAAACTCACGGGCTGAGGGTGTTTGCGTCGGGATGTCAGTTTGCATAAACGTCGGTGCCGTGGAATAGCAACCTACCCACTAGTTTCAATGTTACGATGGGCCGCAATCATTATGAAGGATTTCTTCATTTTTCAAAACGGGAAACGCACCACCTGGAAGGTTCGAGATCACTCGGAATGCGGCCTCACAAGAGATTGGTAACTCACAGACTAAAAGCGGACATTGCATTACATTAGCCATGATTTTCGGGATTATAGAATTCGTACCGACTGGAACGAGACTATCATCAGGAGAGTGTCATTCAAAATAGTGTGTCAACGCTCACATTCTGGAGATACCATCGATTTGATAGGTTCGGTTTAGTATAATATAAAGTCAGAGGCACAACTTACGGACTATGCGGATGAGTCAAATATGAGTCTGGGAGTCTCGACGCTATGGCATAAGGCTGACTTACCACCTATGAAAATAGGAAGTCGCTCGAGATTCAAAACGCTGCTAGTAACTTCATATCACGAACGCACCGACTACGTCAGCCGTAACAACTGTGGATCAGCAAGATGACCGCAGAGACTTGTAGATCGTGCTTACGGGCTGCGGAAGAGACCAAGTAAAACAAGTGTAAGAGCGAGAAACTTTCTAGGCCTTCTGCTTATCGATTTACCGACTATCGCGAGCAATAAATCTACTTCCTGTCACACACTAGTAGTTTCACGTACTGGTTGTTGATCCGACATCCACTCATGGCATAATGGGTGTAAGTACAAATAGTGGTCGCGTGCGCAAGCAGGGCCTACATCCTTCGAACGCATGAATGAGTGAAATCTCTAAGAGCAAATCAAGCAACAGTCCCACTTACTTCAAGCGCGTCCTCAAATTGGTCGTTTGAGCCCGTGGTCGAGTTCTGACGGGATGGCTGCATAGTCTCAGTTTCTCTTGACTTCGTCCAAGCGGAAAGTGCGAACCATCGGGTCGTGGATGACTCGTGTGACTGGAGTGCGGAGGTAAGCCGGAGGAGGGCGTCAAGGTTGGCGATACTAGATATAGTTTGATGACACTTTGTTGACTCGGGAACGCTGAAGTTGGGCCCATGCATTCACCATATGAGGTAGCTACACCGAGCCAAAGCAGTGTGATCGTGGGGCAAACCTCTTGAATTGGCCGATCACGTGCACGAAGGGAAAATCCCAAGGAAAGACTCACCGTTGCCCCACGCTTGACTTTGGGTAAAATACGATAAAAACATAGGGGGTTATACCGAGGGAAAGTATCCGGAGAGGACTGGGAAAAGCCTCGACCAGTCGTTCGGATTTGAAGGGGGTGAAATCCCAGGGGCGGGCTGACCGTTTTTGTCTAGGAAAACGCTATTGAAAAAGGAGGAAATGTCTGATGGTTTCTGCGAACCTTTTACTGGGGAAAAGCCCCGGAGAGAGTTGAGGCTTTGCCGCCATGAAGACGGTCGGAAAGCGGTCGGAAAAGGCTTACGTTTCCCTGGCGTTTACTCAGGCTTGGCCCCGCGGGAAGCGCCCGGGATTTTCTCTCCGGAAAAGCCGGACCACTCTCCATATGAACAATGCCCGGAGAGTAACGTAATCATGCTAGGGCTTTCCCCAGAATTCATCAACAGGAAAACACTCGAACAACGACCGGCGTTGTTCGATCCTTTCCAGAGGCGCGAATCCTAGAAAGGTCGTGTCGGTATTTCTGTGATTACTCAGACATCTTTCTACCGGGAAACCCCTCATCCCCCCTAGAGTAACGACATTCGTGCCCAATCACTCTACTTGGCAGGGCTGAATATTGGTGAAAGAGCTAGTTCAGATGGCGCCGCCAACGACAGTGCCGCTCACGCAGGTATCATAACTCAACTATCGTGATAGATGTTGTATATGACGAATTTGAGCAAATGTTTCAGATTATCATGTGCCAGGCTACATATCATTCAATGCGACACTCAAACTTATGACGAGAATATAACATCGCAGTAAATCAGAATCGCCACGGGTAAATCTTACTTTCAACATTCTCGGTCGGCATCAGACAGCTCGCTATCACCCATCCGGTGACTTTGTTCAAATTCTGTGCGCTAAGCAAACGATCGTGCGAAAAACTGGAAGAGACCGGCAATCCTGGGTGATCAGAAATCTGACCTTTGTCCGCAATAATCTGAAATACGTCTCCGGTTTCGAAATCGAGAAATGGAAGGCCTTGGTACACTATGTCGCTCGGTGCGGTGAACGATTGGAGTGCAACGCCGGTATGCCAACGTAATGCTCCTTTACTCGGCTTTCCTCCGGTCATGGATTTTTCATGGGGAAAATGAGGAACTAAGGTCAAACTAGATGATTGGCCATGGGTCCCGGCCCGCGAGTGCTTGGATACACTTGGCTGTACTTGATCTGACACGCTCTTGTCTGACAGTACGACCTTGGGCTGCACTGCTTGACCACCTGGTCTGATATCTCTCTTTTTAGTTGCGGGTACGCTCGACGGCCGTGGGTGGGCTTTGTTACGACGTGGGATCATTGGGCGCTCCCTCGTTAGTTCTATCACCCGCCTGTCGACCGCAAATCCTATACACTGCCATCGTTCCTGCCAGACCTGTTGTATTTCGACTGTCGAAGTGTCTCTACTGTTTGCTTCACCGCCCGCCATGTCGAGCGACATCAATAGCTCCCGCCAACTACGAGACATGCTCTGATAGAAGTCTGCTTGGCACCGCAACATCTTGACTATGATAACCTCCAGCGCTCGGTCAAATATTTCCACGAATCTTGGAAGTTCATCTCTAAGTTGGGATGCAAGCGAAATGGTCTCCAAATCTGATTCAAGCTCGGTCGTTAGGCGTTGGCTGAACCACTTTTTACCGGTAAGGCCGTTGGAGGGTTGGATGTCGGTGACTATGCGAGCAAGGCACCGTAATGGGCCTGCTGTAGATTCTACAAGACAAGAAATCTGAGAGGCAATGTTTCTTTTGAAGGTGATTGCAAGTTCCTGGCTCAAAATCTCCAGGCCCTTACACTCACTCCGAAAGGCTCGAATTGCTTCTCGGTCCTCGTTCTTGTCAACGACCCTTGACAAACTTTGGCTCCATTCAACCAATTGTACTTCTAGCTTGACCAATATGTGCGCCCAGTCAAGTGCAGCCTTGCGCATTGCTTCAGCAGCTTCCACCCGAGCTTTCAGACCTTGCCCTAGATTTTTGAGAGTCTGTTTCTCTTCTGCGTTCAGACGCCGGAACCCTTGAACCTGTTGTCGATCGGTATATTATGAATCAATTCATTCAATCAGAGAGCACTCACAATCTCAGCAACCTGACACGCTTGGGGTCGCTCAGCTGGGTTGTGCGCCCAGCACCGCTTTAGCAGTTGCCATAAGGCATCCCCATGCCTGCTATTGAGTGGAATGTGCTCCTCGGGCCGCGTGGGATATTCTTTTTCCACTGTCACGACTATCATCACTCGATAATCTGATTTGTCCGCGTATGGAACTTGACCAGTAAAAGCCTCCTGGGATGTATGCGTTTAGTACGACACAACACTTTCAACCATGACACCGACTCTTACCAATACCGTCTATACGTTTTGTTTTTTTATCAGAAAACATGCAGATCATATTTGATTGAATGATATTTACCATTCCCAACGCATATACGTCAGCTTGTTGACTGTAGGTAGCCTCTCGTTCGTCTAGAAGCTCGGGAGCCTAGATTTGCAATGTTGGTATGCTCAGGGAATAAAAAAACTCGTAGCACTTACAGCCCAGCGGGGTGATAAGCTATACTTGCGCGTAGTAGTCGTAAAGTTGAGCGTATAGTCGTATAATACCGCGTTACCGAAGTCCGCGAGCATCGGGATGCCGTTGTCACCAACGAGCACATTCACCTAAAGAGTATGTACCTTTCTACACGGATGATTGTGCAATATAGCTCACCCCTTTGAGGTCGCCGTGGACCTATAATTATATTTAGAATGCCGCAGAATAATTGACGTATTACAGGGATGGGCACTCACGATCCCAGTTTGATGTAAGTAGGCAAGTCCCGCGGATATGTCGGCACTCTAAAGCAAAACAGTCTCCAGAAGTGTCTTCGCCTCAAATCAAATGCCAATCATACCAACTGAAAACGATCTACACCTGGATTTTGTGCAATATATGTCGGCAAATTTCCTTGTTCCATCCACCGAGATACCATTCCAATCTGATCCCGAAAAATAACAAGGCCCATCAGCGCCAACACATTGGGATGTTGGCATTTCGACCAGATATGAAGCTCTCGGGCCGCGTGCTAAAATATTTTTGGCTAATTACTAGAAATGCGCCTTTGTATCCTCATAACTCACTTTCAGTGTCTTTCGGCCACTATCAGATGGACCAACGTGTAGCCTCATAGTCTTGACCGCAATTGCTGTCAAATCGAACATTTTACCATGGAAAACATCACCAAAACCCCCGCTTGAAAGTGGATAAGTGCTGCACGAGGCAATATCTACTTGATTCGTGATGTTGGGGCAACCGTGTTTTTCAAGGTGTCGGATGACCTCTTCTGTTGGCTTCCAGGTTATTAGCAATGTCTCGTGCTAGTAGTACGGGTGAGTTACCATAAGACTACTAATGGCTGTTTCGTCTCTTGACTTCCGAGGAGAATAAATTGGTGCCATTGGAAAGCAACCACTGGATGGCTGTAATGATAAAATTGTTAGTAGCGGCAAATGCTGTCTTATAATAGCATAATATTTGCCAACGTACAAGATAGCCCTAGGATCCCCAGGTTTTCGGACCTGGTGGTGGTGGTCAAGAGCAACCTTATTCAGGCACGCTCATGTGGTGTCGATTAGCGCTAGATATTGGGTGGTCAAGGCAGTGCAGCTCACGCTTATATCTGATCAATTCAGATATGCATAGCCTTAGTCTTCGGCGTGACGAGATATGTTGCATGGGTGTTCCACGCCCGATGGACAAAAAAAAACGTAGCACAGAATATAGCGTAAAATCCTAACCCGTGACCCCTATTCGTTCAAACAGTCACACGAGAACACGATGATAAGTTTCATGATCAACGCAAATTTATTTGATGCTATCAGATTTGAGTAGAATCGCATACACTCACCCATCATTTTCGTGATAAGTATCTGATGCTGACCCCTCCTGCCGCAGTAGCGGCCATCATTCCTCCGACAAACAATGTTACATCACGGAACCCGTATCCACTATCTGTGAACACTTCCCTGTCATCATCGCCAGTCCCCTCCTGCTCCGTTCCAATCTCGGGCTTATTGACTACCTCCATTCTTCGGTGTTTCTTCTAAAGTGTAATTGGCGTCTCATCTAGGGTATAGTGGAAAAGGCTCCAAGTCGGACACCCAAGTACAGGTAGCGGGAGCTCTGAGAGCACGGAGCGGAGGTGATCGAAATCAATGGTAGACATGGATATGCAAGCGAGAGCGTACAAATGTGATATACCGGATAGTACGCGCCCAGTAATATTTTAAACACCAGTTTTTATACCCATGCCCTCTTGCTGGCCGGTCTCCCTCGTCGGGACATGCCAACGAACACCAAAATAGCATCTTCTCTTACAGCCCAAAATCATCTTCTTGATACAAATCCCTACTACTGGGACCCACTCCGCATCCTTCCTCCGCACTAAGTGAGTTCCCCATCTCTCACACGGGAGCGGTTATTTGCATTACATGATACTGCAATTAACCGAGTAATTTCGGGCCAGGCGTGCTGACAGTAAAAAGGGCCGTTATTTACAGTTAAGTTCTACGCCGAACACTAGTAGCTTGGTAAACAGACAAGGTCTTCAATCCGAAGCCTAGGAAACGCGGGCCGTGTAAGCACACCCGTAGAGCCGATCGCGTCGCGAGTAACATGCCATTCCCCTGACGCCCACCCTTACTAGTTTCGCGCTCGAGGCGGCTAGCCCCGGTCTTCGTCAACTCAAAACTCACCTTCTTTAACTATAGGCCGAGTCATGCAGCCCACTCTTTCTCACGTTCACCCGTCTTCTTCCCAGCTTCCTGACCAGACCGACCCCGAGGTTGCGCTAGCTAGGCTCGTTCAAATAAGGCGGATGGTGCTGCGGGATGTGGAAACATCGATGCTAGCCATGGCGATCACGATATTTCAACATCTTCCGGCGGGATGGAGAAAAATCTCGGCATTCTTGGCACTATCCCCGGTCGTGTCCGCTAGAAATTGACTTGTGCCAGTCCCGGGGTAATGATTTATAGTGGCACGCTTCGGATGACATGCGGGTGCCTAAAGCTGAGCCTTCGACCGCATGGTGGGTCGATACTGCTGGGAGAGCTATTGGTGAACTAAACTTGCGCCCGCGTCCTCCAACTATACTTAGCCAGTCGACGGGAATGCAGTGCTTCGGGAAAATGCGATTGTGGTCACGAGCCTCATGTTTCTCGTCCGGGCTAGATTTCACGATAATCGTATAACTGGTGCTCACGAGCGCTTGTGACCGACCCTGAGGACCCCCAAGAACCACTCCCCGGGCTTCTGATTGGCTCTTGGAGCTCGCTATTAGGGGGTATGCGCATGTTGTGCTCGTCGCCTCATGAGCGCCCGTGACACCGCGTGAGCCCCGGCGGATTTGGCAGTGTGGGCGCGCGCCGGCGAGGCCGTCCTGATGCGGCTAAATCGGCTCGCGCTGACATAAGGTCTAGGCTACGGATCCACGTGCCGGCAACTAGAGAACAGGCTGTCTGATCGCACTTCCCCCTGCCGACCGACTTCTCTCCGATCGAACATATAAACTGCATGGCGACATCCCACTTCCCGCTTCGCCCCCATGTTATCCCTGGTCCTCCCGCTACTTGCGGCCCTAGCCTCGGTGTCCGCGCGGAGTCCGTATGAAGTTCCCAAGGCAGAGTGGGATGCCCTCAACACGACTGTCGGTGGTCGGCTCGCATTCGGCGTCCCCCTCGCCAGATCGTGTTTCCAGCAAGCAGGGACCAATGTCACAAGCGGTGGGCCCGATTGCGCAACAGTGCAGGCTAAATATGGATTGGATAGTGAGATGGATTTGGTTTGATCGGCTTGGACGACGGTATTGACGTGGCGCGCAGCGTTCAGAGTTACACAGTTTGGGGCCATGATGAGAGTAAGTCCAAAGATCGGTTGCGTTTGAATCCTACTGATCGGTAGGCGACACCACCCAGACGCAATGGGAGACCTGCCAGAAGACCGACCAGGGTTGCCTCCTGGACTCGGACAAACCCACCAACGCGACCGCCTTCGCCGCCCCCAAGGTATGCAACCAGGGGAGTGTTGCGCCATACTATGTCGGTCACAGCATTATTTTATCTCATATCCCCAATCTCTGACATGCTACGCCTCTTCGCCTTGACCCATTCATTGAATCTTCCTACGACTTCGCAACCCTGACTTCCACGCGTTCTTGCAAATTGCAAAATCTTGTATGACGATCACACAGATTTCCGTCAAAACCGCAGCAGACGTTGTCCAGGCCTTTTCGTTCTGCAAAAGAACTGGTGTACCTATTTCTGTCAAGAACACAGGGGTGAGCCCCGCATCTAATCGGCTTCTACGTCTGGATTCTGATGGATATTCATGACGATACAGCATGATTACGCCGGTAAGAGCAGTGCGCCTGGGACACTAGCACTCTGGGTGCGTCCATTCTGTTATCTTCATCGATTGTTCGCTAATCTGAGGCGATTCGTAGACGCACAATGTCAAATACGTACGTTCGGCTTTTGTCATATTGTCGGAACATTGCTGATAGACCGGCCAGATCAATTATACGGCCTCGTTTGTGCCAGACGGCTGCTCGATCCCGGGTGTTCCGGCATTGACATACGGTGTTAGTCCCACCTCATCTCACACGGGCTTATTTAAACTTTGCTAGACTGATCCGATGACGTAGGCTGGTCAAGATTTCGAATCGATATACTTGTTCGCGGAAGCGAAAAATATTACATTTATCGGTGGGTCGGCCAAGACGGTTGGTGTAGCTGGCGGATGGGTCATGGTGCGTTCGCTGCGGTTCAAATGTTTCACCTTCCACTGCTGATTTCTCTTAAATATTAGGGTGGCGGTCATTCGGTTCTTTCGAATACATATGGTCTTGGGGCCGACCGGGTTCTCCAGTTTCGTGTTGTGACGCCCGATGGCCGGTACCGCACTGTCAACTCTTGTACTGATGCAGATCTGTTCTGGGCGCTGCGAGGAGGTGGGGGAGGCACATTTGGGGTAGTCATGGAGGTTACAAGCGAAGTTGTTCCGAACCGAGTGCCTACTATCGTACGTCTCCCATGCTCTGTATCTTCTCACGGCTGACCGGCTATGCATATCCTTAGGGCTTCCACTGGCAACTTGATCCCACATCTGCTAACTCTGACGCACTGAGAACGGTCGTAGTCGAAAACTCTCTCCAGTTAGTCAAAGATGGTTGGGGCGGGTATATTTATTCCAGCGCTGGCATCCTCGCGAATCCTAAACTCACCGGATCGGCTGCCGCTGCTAGTCTTAAACCGCTTACCGATATGCTAAAGGCAGCCGGGACGCAGGGAAAGTGGGAAAGCTATCCTAGCTATCTTCCGCTTTTCTCTGCGATCGGAAGTACGCCCATTGCCGCGGGCATAAACGGTGTTCTCTCCTCCCGACTTATCCCCCAATCTCTCTTCGCCACACCTCAATCCAAAGCTCTGTTATCTAATGCGCTGAAGGCAACAATGGCACAACCCAACACCGATACAGGCCTGTTTCTCACTACCCCATTCAACTATGCTGCGAAACCCAATTCCACCAGCGTAACTCCGGCCTGGCGAGGAGCGGTGTGGCATGTTGTTACTGCTACTCATTGGGATTGGGATGCGGGAGCGGCGGCATCGAAGGCCGGATATGTTTCGGTCTATAACGCGATCGAATCACTGCGGAGGGTAACCCCGAATGGAGGAGCTTACTTGGTGTGTTACTGTTTCTTTCTTTTTGAATAGCATTTAACCGATATATGTTTATAATGTAGAACGAAGCAGATGTTTACGAACCGAACATCAACGCCACGTTCTGGGGTGCGCAAAATACAGCACTATTGGACGCCGTGAAGAGGAAATATGATCCCTCCGATCTCCTTGGCTGTTGGCATTGCTGTAAGTAACTTATTCGGCACCCACTCCCGAAGCTGACTAGCAGTTTTTGGACAACATTGCAGTCGGATGGAAGGATAAATCAGCACCTATTGCTTCGTGCTATTTCTAGTTTCGTTCAGTGCAGAGGCGATTCTGGCTTGCTCGTGATGGCTGTCATGTGTAACGATCAATACATGATAATATTGGGTTCAAGATCGGTTGTTTTCCCGAGAGACCTACCCTAGATCTAGCTCGATCATGACCATACTTCATACAGTGATGTGGAGGCGATGTATCACCATCAACAAAGAATATATTTGAGACCCTCAATCGCATACCGCTTCCCGCGCGGGTCGCATCATGATTCGGCCCGTTAGATACTGGCCTGTAGGCTCGGGGATGTTGACGCTCAGGATATTCTTCGGGGTTGGCACCCGGTTATTTGATTAGAAAAAATGGAATAACTTCGCGGACCTGCCACCAACCGCTAGTGCACAGTTACATAAGACCTTGGAAGTGCGCTCTTTACGCACGAGAGGAATTTCCTCCCTTGCGTACCGAATGAATCGGATTGGAGTAACAACTCGAGCGCCCGATTTCAGTTACTGCTGTGGTTCCATTGACTGTATATTGAGCAATTTGCCGACCTACACCTTCGTGCAACACTTACCGCTTCTGACGCTCTTCCTTATTGCATGTCTCCTATACATTTCATCGCCTTCCCAGTGTCTTTCGCCCTACCCTGGCACACTCCGGCAGGCTCAAACCTCGCGCCTTGCACATGCATACACGCGTGTTTGTGACGCTGTAAAGCTTTTGCTACATGTAATTCCATGCCTATGTACGTGGCGCCCGCAACGCCTGTCTAAAGGCGCATAGCTAGCCAACTCCTCGGCGGTTCACGATATGTGTAGGCAGAAACAACCCATTGGTCCGTCAATATTCAAGAGCTTATAGAAGGCTTTCTAATCCATGTGGTGATCATAAAAAGACCCACGCAAAGTTCGTTAGTCTCATTTGAGGTATTCACATAAAACTAAGGCTTTGTAAGACTGGAGCTTTGATATTTACACTTGCGGACAAAATCGACTTGCAAAAAACGTAACGCCTCGCCGGGTCGCGAAGCGACCCGGCAAAAGAGGCGGTGCAGCCTATTTAAGGACCGGCGTGCACAGGGTCCTGCTGTCCCAAACAGTTAGCTACTCACCTTAGAGGCGCTAACGGTTTCGTCGAGCTTGGGTCGACTCTTCAGTGGGCGGGTGCCTATAAATACCTCCCAGCAGGAGGAGGACGTAAGCGGTCCGGACAGGAGGCACATACCTGTTTAGTCCAACCGAGGGGTAGGGCTAACGATAGAAGTGATAAGCGTGAGTAAATTCCCACACAGATGACCGCGCGCATCACGAAGGACGGCGATACGCGCGGGTAAAGATACGCGATTGATCCGATCGGATCCGCGCGGGTAAAGAAGAGATAAGAGAGGAGCGCGGCAAAAGAAGCGAGCGAAGCGAGCCCGAGAAACCCGAGGGTCTCGATCGGTCTAGACTTACACAGCCCCTTAAGGGCGCGACGTCCGAAGATCGGCGTCTACTTACCTAAGACGTTGGGTAACGCCTTACTCAGCACCTGGTACTAAGACCGCTGGGCGCTAAGTATGCTGACTCAGCAAGTAGGGACCCTTACTCCATCTGTTATGACCCGCACAACAGGCATAACGGAACAAGGGAACTTATCCCTAGTTTATAGCATTTTCTCCAATGTCGAACATGCTATAAACAAGGTCACGTGACCTCCGCGCTTATCTGAGTTACGTAACTCGCTCCAGCTAAATCTCTGCTTTGTAACTTGGAGCGAGGAGCGAGTTGTCACGTGACCCGAGCGCTTAACCAGCGCTTACATAACTCGCTCCAGCTAAATCTCTGCTTTGTAACTTGGAGCGAGGAGCGAGTTATCACGTGACCTCGGCGCTTAATCAGATTACATAACTCGCTCCAGCTAAATGTCTGCTTTGTAACTTGGAGCGAGGAGCGAGTTATCACGTGATCACAGCGCTTAAATCACGTGACCTAGGACCAAGCGCGGCTCTATAAGATTCGGAGCCGCACAAACCCTAAGAGCGACTTACATCATCCTATAAACAACATCACGTGACCTCTTATCGTACGATACCACAACTGCGGGAGTCACCTGATCAAAACAAACTGCGGACTGCGCCGCAGCTATGACTCATCCTCAGCCACGGATATATAAGTGGCCAAAGCAAACCTGGAGGCCCCAGTTTGCTTTATCTCGTCCACCACCGGACTCAACGTGTAAACTACCAACTAGACTTAACCAATAAGACACACCAAACACTGTAAAGAACGTAGCCACTACTTAAGGGTCACCAAAGAGACAGCGACACAGGGTCCTGACATTATAAAGCAAACTTAACACTTAACTAGTGGCGATACTGTATCTCGCACAGATACAAGGGTCGAGTACAAGGAGATACCAACTAACCTCTGCGTTACATAAGAGAACAACCGGAAACTATGGCGCAGCAGAACTCAGGAAGAGTAACTAGATCGATGAGCCGACAATCACAGCATGTAGCAACCGAAGCGAACCCTGTCCCAAACACAGAAGACTTAGCCGACACCACACTCCCGGGCCTACCCGGAAGTATGCCACCCAACCAACCGGCTATAAACCAGCCACAACCTAGAAGGCCAATACGTGTTCCTCAACCAGCGATAAGCTCCTCTATCGCACCACCGCCACCCCCCAGGGAGGACTCCCCAGACGAAGTAGAGGAACTGACTCGGGTCATGTATGACCAAGGGGCAGACCTAACCTCACAAGAACATCCCCAACCACCCATAACATTTGGGGATTCAGCTGGAAACATTACAGACCAGACAATAGGGGGAGGAATTCTCACCCCAAGAGAACACAACCCTATACAAACAATAGCTGTAGCTCTGAGAACTGGACTGAACATTCTGAAACAAAACACTATTCGTGAAATCCAGCAGGTGAACCAAATAGCGACAACCAACCAGAAGTTAATCCAGGATCAACAGGGGAAATTAAAAGAATTAACAGAAGAGACCGCAAAGGCCATCAATAACAGCTATGTGGCAGCAGAGAGGACAAAAGGGGTAGAAACTCATACGAGTAACATCATAGGAAAATTGGAAGGACTAGAAGCAACCATAAAGGAGTTGAATTCCACCTTACAAACACAGGCATCGACAACCAAGGAAACCAACGGACACCTCGGGGGCATAGACGAAACCCTGACCGCCTTGGAACAACGAGTAACGGACCTAGCCAATTCCTTGGACAAACAAC
The DNA here is from genome assembly GCA_016906575.1 of Ceratobasidium sp. AG-Ba. Taxonomy (NCBI): domain Eukaryota; kingdom Fungi; phylum Basidiomycota; class Agaricomycetes; order Cantharellales; family Ceratobasidiaceae; genus Ceratobasidium; species Ceratobasidium sp. AG-Ba. The sequence goes on from CP059638.1 coordinate 2,507,313, forward strand.
CAGCGGTAGAAGAAAGGACTACCAGGGAAACCCGCCGCCGTGAACCGAGGGTAACGGTACCAGGATCCCCCTCCCGTTCCAGATCACCCTCTATCGACCCACAGCCGTTTGTAGGACGATCCTTCCAGAGGGAATCCACAGTTCAACCAACTGTACCCTTGGCCAGGAGAACGAGAGGTGAACCCGAAGGCCCCTCCTTCTTAAACCAGACTACTGCCATGGGAACAAGCGTCCCAAAGGAAGCCCGAACAAAGAAACCCGATCCATTTAATGGGAAAAAGGGAAAGGAAGCGGAAAACTTCATCATGAAGATGGAAATCTACTTTGACGACTATGAAGAAGGGATTTTTGATGACAAGAAAAAGATTACAAATGTTCTAATGAATATGCAGAACGGGGATGCCGGAAATTGGGCACAACCCTTCCTTCGTAAACTATCGTTAAAAGAAGAACATACCATACTGCAGTCTTGGGCTAACTTCAAAAAGGCATTCCTATAAGTACATCTTTCCAGAAGGGGGGGGGGTTCCGGAAATGCATGTTTTTTGGCAGCCACACATAAGTTATGCTCAACACCATGTTGACCCAATCTGTAGTGTAAGTGATTGTTCAGTCAACATCCACCAATTTTAAGGCTACCTATTTCTCAAGGCCACGCACTGTGTATACATTATCATGTATGCCAAAAATGCATATGTTTCACCTGTATTATACCATCATTTGGGCATCCATATACCAAGCAGCTTCAAACCTTCAGTTGTTCAGACTGATTACCCATATTGAAGTTGCTTGTTTCATTTGACAAATTCAGTTGAGCCACAACCACAAATCACATACATAGCCCACAAGAATGACCGATTTAGTTTAAGCGCCCAGTGGCAGTGCAGCCACTAACTTGGTGGCTGCCACCTGTCAGCTAGTCCCACACACCCACCAATACGGCCCACTATGTTTTTCTGGAAGGGGGGGTCCCAGAAATGCATATATTTTTGGCAGCCACCCATAAGCTACACTCAACACCATGTCTACCCAAACTGTGATACAAGTGGTTGTTAAGTTTACATCCACCCTTTTCAAGGCTACCAATTTCTCAAGGCCATGCACTGTGTATCCATTATCACATGTGGCAAAAATGCGCATGTATTATCCATGTTATACTATTATTTGTGCATCCATATACCAAGCGCCTTCAAATCTGTACTTGATTAGACTGACTACCAGTAAGGATGTCGGGCGAGAATTTTGCCAAAAATCGGCACCCACACGCCGATATCGGCGCATCCTGAGCTATTCTCGCACCCACACCCGCACCCGCAGCCGGAACGCCGGTATATCCGCGATAATCGGCAGTTTTGCGAGAATCCGGCGATTTGCGGGAATACATGTATGTAACATAGATTGTATGCACGTTGTGATTACACGATTAGATAGAGAAGAAACAGAGCTTTCGATCGGTATATTACACGTCTAGAACGCATGCCTGTAGGGAGAGATATCGACCAGCCGACGTTGTGTGGAAGTGAACAAAGGGGGAGCACTTGGCAAAAACCCACCACAAATGTTTCTGTATAGTTTCATTATATGCAGAAAACTCCCAGCATTCCAATGGTGTGCTTGGATTCGCTCAGAAAATTCAACCAGACAAGATATGGGCAAAATACTATAGAGTAATAATCGCAAAAATGCGTACCTTCGAGTTCAGTCTCAAGGTCACCGATTCACACAAATATAACGCTGCGAATCGACTCAACAACCTTGAAAACCCCAATCAAAATGTGTTTCTTACTCAGGGGTGGGTGGTATCAGTATGAACTGTACACCTGTCTTACCTGGCTGGGGGAAACAGTGCATTCCCCCCGGATTAAGCATGTCCAGTAGGTTTTTCTCAATTGAAAAGACTATCGCTGATCATTGGACTATGGTTTCAAGGGGTGCTGAGTTCGTATGTAGCATCAGATCGGGCTCGAACCGCTTCAAAACCGCTGGACAGGGGGTCCAGGGGGGGGTTTCAGTTCTCAGGGGGAGTATGTCGCCCTAAAACACCATCAGAATCGCTCCAAATAACTTGTAAATTTGTTTATGGCATCTGATATATGTACAGGACATATTCCGCACAGGGGAGCATCATTTGTGCAGTTGGATTCACTTGCGCTTGTGGCGCTTTCAGGGGTACGGCGGTGTATTCCCTATATTTCTCGTTCTGTGCGCATCCCCTGAGACTGTAACCACTTCCATTGTATTTAGAGTACCGTTGCGCATCGAATGATATGTATATGCTCGTGAATAACGCATTTTATGACGACTTGGCAGAGTTTGCGCATCTGAAACAATATTTTTACAAGATTGTCGCCGATTCCCCCCGTGTAATTTTTTGCTCCTAATGTATTTTATATCATTCGAAAGCTGGATTTCTGGGCTATTTATTGATACTAGTTACACTGAATTGTGGCGACTTTTGTTGGACCACAGCAGTCCTTTGCACCTATCAACGCTGCTTTCACCGCGCCGATATGCGCGGACACCCCGGCGCTTATATGCCGATTTTTGCGGGTTACCTGCGCCGATATCGGCGCGCTCAGGGCCATTCCCGCTCCCGCACCTGCGCTCCGCAGCGGATATTTGCGGGAAAAAATTCCTGCGAAATGTGGATTTTTCCGCTGCGAAATTCTGGCATGACATCCTTAACTACCAGTATTGAAGTTGCTAGTTTCCTTTGACATATTTAGTTAAACCACAACCTCAAATCACATAAATACCCCACCAGTCACACAGAGCTATCTTAAGCGCCCAGTGGCAGTGCAGCCACGCACTTGGTGGCCGCCACCTGTCACGTAGTTTCACACATCCACCAACACACCTAACATGGAAATCTCTACTAACTTAGTGCTTTGGACTCTTGGATATTCTATATACAGTCTTTCACATTTGATATGCAATTATTGTAGGAATGCAATGAGAACATGTCTACTCATACAGACCAAGCAACCTCCAAAAAGCGTTGCAAGATACATCACTCCAGAGTAAAGATGCATTCAAGCAGTATATACCATTCGACTCAGCGGACCTAGAGCTTCCAAATGATATATTACACTACCATATATGTGCGGTATTTGATGGGTTTCTGACAGTGCTAAAATGCGCAAAAGGGGGGACATTTTACCAGTGTCGTCAGAATGCTATATATAGTATATCATTAAATGCGCAAAAATCAGGGGAGTCCATATATGCACATTTTCAGCTACTGCAACCCCAGATTCACACTCATAGACGCTATCTTTACCTCAGAAATATCATTTTTAATGCGCATGCACTGTTATTGTCAGAATTCCATCTTGGAATGATTTCAAGGATATGCAGCTACGTTATAGAGACTAATATAGTACACTTATATAGGTCATGCTCTTTGTGTATGGGCTCATGGCAGCCAGACTTAAGGAATGGAGTCCTCTAGCATGCCCAGTCAGCCACCAAAAGCGCTGCATAACAGGCTATTACCAAGTCGACACATAAGTAAAATATGTATACCATTCAACTGAGAGTGGCAGGAGCTTTAAAATGATATCTTACATGACCAGTAACAGCCGAGATTTGAGGCTTTACAAGGGGTGCCAAAATGCGCAAAAGGGGGGACTTTTTTGCAACGTCATTGGAATCTTACGCATAGTACACCATTAAATGCACAAAAATCAGGGGATCCTGGAAGTCTATATGAAACATTCGTTCGATCAGTTGTACCAAACGTACGAGCTCAATCTTTACTAAAAACTCCTCATTTTCATGCGCAAACACTACTAAAAGTGGATATGGCAATATGTGGCAGTGCAGCCACCAACATGGTGGTTGTGCACCAGCGTAGTGGGTCTGCACGGCCGCCGGGTGGGTGTCTGGGGTACACCTAACCTCGAGGAGGCGGCTTGGATAACAATTTCACCTGCTGATTTCACTATCTCCCCTAACTTTGGCTTCCATTACCCGCCTACTTGATACCAGAGAGGCTGCCAACAGCAAAGAGGATTATTTCAATGTAACTATATCTTTTTTAATTCAACAACCACTGTTAACCATTAGTAGAATACCCATTCAATGCCTGAAGCGAACCCTTGGGCATCCAGTGACTCTGTCCCCCCTCAGAACCAGCCTGAGCCAATGAATGCTCAGACTGAGCGGAGCCCTTTACTCATTAATAGTACAGTGTGTGTACTAAATCGAAGGCATCGCCTAAATGTCATGTTAAATCAGTGTAGACTGCTCTCTCAATATTTGGAGTCATACAAAGAACAAATGTGAGTGAATCTGATATCTGGTTGCTTTTATCGACACTGAACCCCTTGTATTAAGTGCTGAACCCACAAATTCTGTAAATACATCTTAACTAAATGTTACATACATATGTGAATTACACATTTGAGGTATACAAAGGTGGATGTACCAACCCCTGGTGCGCTCAGTGTGTGGCAGTGCAGCCACGAACCGAGCGGTCGTCCCCAGAGCCATGGATCTGGCAGTCGTCAGGATGCAATACCTATGCAACGTCTGCCGTGTACGATAGGGGTTAGACTCGAATGAATCATCGCTGAAACGTGTGTTGGAATCAATAAATAGCGCCCATATAATGTAAATGCTACAGGAGATGGCCCAACCGTGCGACTCCGCTTGCGCATATAGCCGTGTTCAGGCTATAGAATCGCTCTTCAAGCATTGCAATCGCGTAAATCAACAACGAGGCGACGATGTACACGCAACCAGGTCGTATCCGCTGTCAGTGAGGCAGTTACGCCTTGGTTTGGGTCGGATCATCCACTTTCGTTGTATGTACAGAACTGCAAGCATACAACCAACCGAACGGCTACATGCATCAAGGGGATGTGGGCACGGTCTAGCGCGCATAGGTTAATCGGGCTTGTAAGAATCCCATGAGCCCTCCTTGCGGCTCCTGCACTGAATGCGATTGCGACATGGTACGTCCCGCACTCTATGGTCGATCGAACGAATCAATAGGATCGCTGCATATAAAAAGGTGGGCGGGAGGTGTTCGTACCCCACCACTACCTCTAAATCGACTGTACAAGACGGCATGCCGGGTAGGTCTAGAAAAAAGAGCACGAGCAAGGGAGAGGCAGAACCAACGCCCCATGAGGCTAGTAGGCTCCTTTTATTTAATCAGGCAGCTCACGCTTACCGGTAAAGATAGACTTCCCGAACCACGAATACTTCAAAATCGAAGTCGTCGACGGGCTCGAAAGGCAAGAACAAGGCCCCAGCGGAACAGGACGACGAGGTCAGCATTTATCAATAGTAGTTTCAACAACGACTCACCTATCTCGCGTGCTGTCTCAGGATGACCGCATGGATATTGATGAGCCCAGCGAACACACCGCTGGCCCGAGTACTACCGCAAACAACAAGCGCGACCGTGGTCGAGCCTCACTCAGTACAAACGCTGGCTCAAACGCAGCCCCCGAAGCCCAGCGGCTCCGAATAGAGCAGATGGAGGAAGATCTACGAAAAATGGACGGAGGTAATCGGCGCACGGGGAAAGCGAAGGCGCCGAACCAAAAATCAAAAACAGGAAGCACCATGAAGTCCGACGGACAAAACAAGCCCGAAAACCCGTTAGGCACCAGCGTCAGTTGATAGACAACTTAGATAAAAACATGTAGCAACTAACCGAGGTGTCCCAACAGGACAAATCAAATAAACGCTGGGCAGGGCAGTACGACGCATTGTCGTCAATGGAGATGGTAGTAGACACGAGCACCGAGGTCTTTCAGACCGCGTCCACCATTAAATCGATGGAAATCGGGTCAGCTATCATACAGGCATGTGGACCGAATAGCTTGCATTCGGTTTTCGATTTCTACGACCCCGCATCGAGAGCGAACCCTCGCTTGGTGAACAATAATCATGTACGCAACTTGTTCAACGATGTTTGGACCGCCAACAACAAACGGGACCATGAATTTCCGATATATTTTGCGATCGCCCCTGAGCACATCGACGCCGAACTCCGTGAGAAAATGGCAAGCTCGGACGTGAAAGATCCTACCCAGATGCCCCCTATACTCGTGCTCCTAGGCGTGACGGATCGAGAAGTCAAAGTTGCTAAATCAATATGGTCTCATTACGACTTAGATCTCGATATCGAGCTCAGTCCGGAGCGTCGGAGCGTACTTCTAGCTGAGCTACAAGACTTGCGCTCAAAACGACCACGTCTTTTGCTTTTGAACGGCAATCACCGTCTACACATCCTTCACAAACGAGGGGTGCAGCTTGCAGCAGAATACAGTTACATTATCGAACGGACGCAAGGGCGAGAGCTCACAGAACAAGACATGGCGGACCTGGAGCTAGTGAAGAATCGAATCATCAAAGCGTTTTGGCGTGCCATAATACTAGACCGTACGTCTCATATTCATAAGCTCAGTTTTTATTGTAGACATGATTAATTTCCTTACAGTGACCAAATTAACTGAGGCCGCACGAGCTCAACTGATTTGTAATCAGGTGGGCGCCATTCAGATGGGTATGTCACCAGGCGAATATTTCTGGTGGGCAAGAGGCGTGATTTACGCAATGAAAGCCCGGACTATGACTGAAAATCCCAAAATCGGGCCGGTCGAGTTGCGCAACCAACTCTTCCTTGCATGGCGGCGATCAGGCTATTTTAAGGACGGCATCGAAGAGGCGACCGCCGACGATATCAGCCACGCTGATAGCTCCAAAGGAAACAAGGAAGCAAACGAACCAACGCGGCGGTAACAACAGGAGCCGATGGGCCAGTCATTAGCCGAGCTAGGAAACGCAACGAAAAGAAAGCCCAAGCTAGAAACGAGAAAACTGCTGATGATGATACAAACCAAAAAACGCTTTCAAAAGCGGATCATTAATGGCAGTTGCAGACAGCGGTTCGTACACGCTCCCGTGTGTCGATTAAAGATGACTGATTCAATTTCGCGTAGTATTGTCCAAATCAAAGGCCGTGAGGAAGAAGGCAGCGCCAACGCGACCAGTCGGGGAAGCGATTTCTCCTTTGGCTTTAGAGGATGAAAAATTCGATTATATAGACGACTGAACTGCTATGGAAATGTTCGGTACCCCCTAACTTGCGAAATGGTAATGCAGAGCACACCCTCATTCACCTTTTACAATACAATTATTACTCGAACGATGGCCGCCCACATGGTAACCCCGTTCGGTGCCGAGCTCGTGGCATCCACATGGTTGTCGCTCACCCTCCTTAAGACAGTGAGCGGATGTTAGGTTAGGTTAGGTTAGGTTAGGTTAGGTTAGGTTAGGTTAGGTTAGGTTAGGTTAGGTTAGGTTAGGTTAGGTTAGGT